>OV651819.1:28554191-29870659 GCA_927349885.1 Psylliodes chrysocephalus | reverse complement strand
ATTCATTGGGCGAACCCGGTACAAGTATGTGGACTGTATCTATTTTGTGAGAGAAACCTTTTGCCCATAAAATCAAATACTGACGGACGATACAATGTTTTATTTTTCAACAAAACTGAGAACACAAATTATTTACATATTCACACTATGCCAAGACTGAGCCATTTATTTGCTTGTAAGAAACTCAATTCTCTTGTTAGTAGTTTAAGTTTGTAAACGAAGTGAATTGAGCTAAAGCTCTCGGGCTCTAATCAGATTATTAACGCCAAAAATTATGTCTCATGAAATTGGTATTAAAAAATTCTCGAGATTTAGATTCAACAAAAACAGCTGACTATTATCAAGGTCTTGGTATGTTACCATTGACTATCTCCCTAGACCAAATATCAGCGACTATTTCTCTAGAGAAATAGTCAATATTTGGTCTAGTGACATAGTCGTCCCAAATATAACACGAACTTGATTAATATTCTGCTATTTTTGTTGTTGCTAAATTTCTCGAACATTTTACAATTTGATTCTACATAATTTTGGTCTAGTGAAATAGTCGTCCCAAATATAACACGAACTTGATTAATATTCTACTATTTTTGTTGTTGCTAAATTTCTCGAACATTTTACAATTTGATTCTACATAATTTTGGCATTAATAATTAATTGATTAAAGCCCTCGAGCTAAAGCTCTCGGGCTCTAATTAGATTATTATGTCTCATCAAATTGACATTAAACTATTCTCGAGATTTAGATTCAACAAAAATAGCCGACTATTATCAAGGTCTTGGTACCCTTGAATATTTTTTTCAGTATTAAATCGTCGTTTTACCTGTCACAGAAAAAAATAGTGCATTATATACGGGAAAAATATTAGATTTTAGCTGGAGGTTATGTTGTCAACACAATCGAGCTAAAATCTAATATTTTTATCCCTTGTATAATAAATAACTATTATTTGATTTAATTCATATAACTTGAAATAAAATGCAATTTATTTTGTTTATATTTTTTATTACAGTATATTAATGCGGCAACATAAAATTTACCTTACAAAAAGAATGATCATTAAAAACTGAAAAGAAAAAGAAATTAAACTAACAAACCAATATATTTTAACAATGGATCAAAAATAAGTTTGAAATATTACTTACCATTGACGCAAAACAGTGTGAGACCTTCATTCTTTTTAGGCGTTTGACTAATTTTTTGGTTGTCTTTAAAATAAAGTCCGCATATTCAATATATATAACATATAAATTGCATTACTACCAATGAGCAATCTGAATAAAAATTAAGCATTTACCATTACATAAAAATTTGTAAACAATATTGCTTATTTTCCAAGAAATAACATTTTTTAGCTAGATTTGGGGATTACAAATTATTTGATAAAGCCTCTAATTAATTGAGGTCCAGAAATTGTATTTATTAAAAAATAAGTACGATTTGTTACTCATTTTTATGAAAAAGCAATTACTTAATTTGTATTCTTTATTGTTCGTCGCTGAAACACATCTTCCCATTTCTTAAAAAGATGAATAATTTTTTTTAACTTTGAAAAACCGGTGACTAAAGAACTTTTAGAAAATATTTACAAAAATATGCCATCAGGACTTCACTTTTAACACCGTGTATCTCGGAAAAGAAGCGTTTTCGGACCCATGTTTATATGAACTTTTACTCCTATTTTAAGATGTAGATTACGCTGTTAAAATATGACCGTCTAATTTCGGGACACCCTGTATATAAAAAATTACTTTAATTAATTCCAGTAATTTTCATAAATGTTTTAATGATGAGGAAACATTTTATTTATATATGTTATTTTAGATCTAATTAGTTACTCTTGCAAGTGAATCTAAGGAATTGGTCAAGAGAACAATTAAAGACCACTCCAGAACAAAATACTCCCCTGAATTAAGATCGTTTGCACTAACGTTAAGCTTCTACACTATGAAGGCTTATACATATGTGAGGGAAAAATTTAACAATTGTTTCCAACATCCCAGTACTTTATCAAAGTGGTATTAGGCTGAATTCACTGAAGAGCATTGAGATTTAAAGGCGGAGAAAGTAAGGTTATAAGAAAGGTTTTTTGAATCTTTTGATGGATGAAATGGCAATTGTGCAAAGGGTGGAATGAACTGGCCAAAAATATATTGTGTATGTTGATGGTGGCAGCAAGTTTCAACAAAATCAGTCAGTTGAAGCAAAAGAAGCTATTGTGTTCTGCTTGTAAAGTTAATAAATATGTCTATTACGAATAGTTAGGTACCTACTGTATTTTATATTATCTCTTGTATGTGTATATAGTATCTATTGTGTATATATTAGTAGTATGTAAGTTTTTGTGTAAGTTTTAAAATATTTTGGGCTCTAATATAGATAGTAAAATGTAACTGAACATTTTTTGTCTGAAAATGTGTATGATATATCTCACGAATAAAATGTATTTTTTTTTCTGTATTCATCCCATTCTATAGGTAATTGATTTTTAACTGTTAAGTGATGACCTAAGCAAATAAATAATAAATAAATTTCATGGGAATTCGGTAGCATTAATGTTTATTTCATTTTTTGTTTTGTTTTATAAATAGCTTACTTCTACACATATATATTACATCTAGGCACAACCAATAACTATGTTTTGATTGCAAAGATTAATTATTTTATTATAAAACATGTACCTTTAATATTATTACTACTAGAAATAAAATCTTGTTATTTGTTTTTATTTGTCTTTTATTTACTCTTTATAAAAAAGATTTCAGTTTCTAAACTTGAATTAAACGAAAATAATGTGTGACCACGAATTTATTTGAAAGCATACAGTTTCAAAACCTATATCTACAATAAAACATAGTTTTCAATCCTAAACGTACATATAGTCATTTCCAGTTAAACATGCATACAATACCGTGTATAACGAAAGATTAACATAAATAGAAAAAAACATTGTTTAATAAATTTGTTTATATACTCCTATTAATTTATATATTAATTATTCAAGTGCTTTTGAGCAATTAATAGTATCAATAAACAAATAGCGTGAGTTATAATAGTGAGTCATTATAACTCACGCTGGGCTCCTACGATAATTCGGTATATAAATAGTGTGCGCAGTAAATTCTTGGAAATTTTAATGTCAATAAATGTTCTATTGGCGTAAAATGTTAGAAAGATTTTTTAACAACTGGAAAGAAATGAATAATAATTAAAAGATTTTAAAATTATTAAATTGTCAACGCCTCTCAGTAGGCGGTACACTCAATTATTTTGAGGGGAGTAATGTCATTTGAAATTTTAACAAGATAATTTTGACGTTTTCAAATCAATTTCTAATAATAGTGCTAAAAAAAGATGAATTTAGATAGTGAAGATAAGTTATTATGTATACCTCCAGAAATAAGAGAGATAATAATGCAATACAGAATTTATTACCAGAAAAATCAAAAAACAACTATAAATGTGTATACTAAAATTTTCAAGATTGGTGTAACTCGTTTACAGAAAATGTACTTTTGGCATATTTTAACGAACTTGGCAATAAATATAAAGCATCGTCTCTATGGACTTTCTACTCCTTGTAAGAAGCACACTCAACATAAATAATGGAATTAATATAGAGAATTATTAAAAATTACTGCGTTTCTTAAACGTCAATCAGAGAAACATATAGCTTAAAAGGCAAAAACATTTATGCCAGAACAACTTAATAATTTCATAAATGAAGCTCCTCATGAGAAATATCTGGCGACAAATGTAATAGCTTCTACAAAGATTCAAACGTTTTTATCATCTAGTCAATTATATAATTCTTTCTCGATACTTGTATCTTAGTATTTATTGTTATAGTCGTAGATAAAGTATAGTATTCAACTTGCGGTAATGGTCATAACTCACTTGATGAACATCTGCGTGAGTTATGACCTGCATTACCGCTGGTTAAATAATATACTATTATTAATCATGCAACCCATTATCTAAATTATTATTTATTGTGAAATTGCAGTGCATAAATGGTAAACATAAATGTGAACCCTTTCAAACCGTCCACCATTGAGAATGGAGTACCTACCCCTCTCCCCTCACGCCAAAAGTTATGACCCCGCTTATACATAACAAAATACATTGAATGATTCTTCATATGAATGATATCTCTAGTCTTAAGAGCAAACATGACGGGCGCTCCTCCGCCAAAAATCAATTTTACATTTGAGGCAGTTAAAAAAAATTGTAAAAAAAAATGGTTCAGGCCAATCGTTGTAAAAAATGAACCAAGAATTTCGCTAAACCGCGAAAAACTTATATTTTTAAAGAAAAACAACAAAAATTTCAACTTTTTAACAAATTTAATTTTTTGGCTCTTTACCGGCATTCTATAACAAATATCTTAACTATTTTCTAAATAACTTTTTTTCAAAAAGATTACCAATTTTAAACAGGAGCGAAGATTAACATAGTTTTCATTCCGATACTAATTCTATTAAAACAATGATACCAGTGAATATGGCAACGCTGCTAGTCTTTGAAGCCCGTGGTTAAAAGGGTAGCTGTTGTTTAGTTAAATTTGTTAATTCCTGTGTCGAAAAATAGGTAGTTGTTTTTGAAGAGGTGCGAAATTATTGTGATCGTCTTAGTTTGTTGTTGAGGCGTTGTTAGGTATTTGTTTAATTTAATTTTTAGTTAATTTATGAAATGAAAAATTCTGGAAGGCAAAAATGCACAGCTGACAAATTTCTATTTTATTTGTTTGCTGCTGCCAGAGTTAGTAAATTCTAGAAAAATACGACATGTGCCAATTAGGGAAAAGAGATTGTCAAGAATTTTGCACGCTTAAAAAAATGTGTAATATACAGGGTGTTTCTAAATACATGCGACAAAATTCAGGAACTGATTGCTCGTATGAAATTAAGATGGGTCTTTCCTATAACAAAATTTCCTCAGCCCACCCCTTTTCGAGATATCACCCTTAAAAAGTGGTGACTAAAATTGACTTTTTATTTTTTTTTCTAAAATTTGAGTAAAGCTAGAAACTTGAAATTCTGTAATCGCAAAGGACTAACCACGGGAATTTTTTTAATATTTCTGTTACATTATAGGGGGGTGAAATTAAAACTTTTTTTCGAGATGAACTTTTATAAAATCCTTGATTTATTTAATTTTTTTTTATTCTTGAATTTTTTTCCCAACACCAATAGCTTCAGAGAAAAAAAATTAACACCCTAATTTATTATTATTTTTTTTTTTTTTTTTTAATAAATTGAGTGGAAAACAGTGTAACGGGCTTGTATCTATCGTATCGTACACTCTGTCATTATTCGTTTCTTGCAATAATTTACACCAGTATACACCAGAAGATAGCACTTAACGAAGCGTTTTAGCCACTAATTTTGGCGAATTTTAAGAAATCATTAACAATACATTAGGGGCTTAAATTTGGAGATTATATTAAGAATAGTGCTGTCGAGGAATGCATTTATTTTCATTATGATATTTAAAAATTAAAGCCCTTTTAGTTTTTTTGGGAAACTGGAAGGAATTAAAACATTAAAATATATGCATATTATAGATATTATTGCCTAATTTATTTTGCCAAAATTTAAATATTTTGAGATATTCTTGTCCAAAAATTATGAGGGGTATGAACACCTTAAGATTGAAAGAGAATTAACTTTAATTCATGAGATGCAAAGCATCATAATTGTCGCGTCACAAAAACCACCTGCTGCCAAGAGAAAATTTTGATTCAACAGTATTGTATATTTTGTGTTGTAAAAGAGAAAAAATTAATATTTCGTGTTTTAATAGTTATTTTTTTAATTTAATAATCTATGTGAAAAATTTTTTTTTTAATACAGACTTTAAAAAATTGTTATATTAATATACTTATTTAATTGTACTTATATTTGTTGTTCCTTTAATACAATAAATACAATTTACCTATCTCCAATTCATCACTTTCCGTATCCATATACCTAGGGTCCGATTACAATTAGAAAAACACCTTTACGTCATAACTATTATTTCGAATTTCCAATATACAGGGTGTCCCGAAATTAGACGGTCATATTTTAACAGCGTAATCTACATCCTACAAGTATTAGAAATTAAAAATTAAAAAAATAAACGAATTCAAAAACGTGCAGGTACCGTCACCACATCTTAACCAAATTTATATAGGATCACCCCTGAGGTACCCCCTTACTACCAAAAAAAGAATCATATAAATCGGACAAGGCGGTAAAGCATTATCGCTAAACATACATAAAAAATGAAGAGTTTGAGAATTTTCTCATGGGCTCAATTATTAGATTTTGACCAAATTTATATGGAACCACCCCTGAAGTACCCCCTTTCTAACAAAAAAAGAATCATTGAAATTGGACGCCGTGTTAAAGAATTATTGCTGAACATACATAAAAAAAAATAAAAAAATATTGCGACGAATTGAGAACCTCCCTCCTCCTTTTATGAAGTCGGTTAAAAATAGGAGTAAAAGTTTATATAAACATAGGTCCGAAAACGTTTCGTTTTCGAGATACAGGGTGTTACAAGTGAAGTCCAGATGAAATATTTTCTAAAATTTCTTTAGTTACCGGTTTTTCAAAGTTAAAAAAAAAATAAAATTTCTAATTCTACAGACCTACTAATTATTGTTTACAATTTCGAATAAGGGAACATGCTTTTCTCTTGAAAATAGCGCGTCCTGGCGAGATGCAACAAATGTAGCTTTATTATACAGAAAATATTGGTTTTCCAAATTTTATAGTCAAAAAATCTGATGTGTCCAACACATGACTTTCCTATCTAGTTATTATAGGCTTTTTCTGGTTATTTTGTACAACTTATTGCAGTAGCTCTATAAATGTTTAGAGGATAAACTAAATATATACATTTTCCACATACATCTATCTACCTCGAAACATTTTTTTATAGTTATTCATTGAAAACGAAAATACTGAAAAATTTAAATTTAGCAATTTTCCTACAATTTTTCCATTACGGTCCATTTTAAAAAAATCATGTATAAACAAAAATTATAGAGATCGATATCGCAAACAACTTTTAGTTTAGTTTAGAATTTTGCACATTTTGTCAAATTTCTCGAATACGGACCATTTCAGGAAATTTTGACATAAAACAAAAATTATAGATAATAATATTAGAATATTAGAACTTTTATTTGAATAATTTTCTTCTCCAAACATAAATAACAGATATATTCAATAAAATATAAAAACGGCCTCCCATAAAGTACCCCCCAGATGTTCCGACTTTGTCCAAAATCTAATTATTTCACGTCAGGCCGAAATAAAACTTAAGTATAAAATTTAGTGTTTTTATGTGTATCGGTTCATGAGTTATGGTGGATATAGACACATAGACACACACGGCAATTTTACCCTAAGCTCCCCCTAATTTACCCACCTAAGAAGATGATCAATAACTGGGGTTTAGTCCAATAAATGAAGCGTAAAAAGGTAAGTATTTGTAACAAATTTTACCTAATTATCTTTAAACGTTTAGAAAATATTTACAAAAGTGTGGTATCAGGACTTCACCTTTAACACCCTGTATCTCGGAAAAGAAAAGTTTTTGGACCTATGGTTATATGAACTTTTACTACTATTTTAGGATGTAGATTACGCTGTTAAAATGTGACCGTCTAATTTCGGGACACCCTGTATATCATCTATAACTATCAATAAATAAAAAATATTACAGCGGGTTGCAACAACGATCGTTAAATATCTAATGACTCGTTAAACCCAAATCTTTTACTAAAGGTGTAGTACGGGTTGCATTCTTCTGTTAATTTATAACGACGACGTGAACTGACAACGTCGCTTTCTCTGTCAGCTCTGATCGTCATTTACTTTGACAGATTGAAATCTTTACTGATTAATATTTTAGAATTTTTCAATTTTCCAGCCAATTTATGTGAGTGTCGAGAGGTACTTTGAATATATATTATAAAAGTTCAATTTGAGTTCGTTTAGTTGAAGTATTATAATGGTTGACAAAAAAAAACGCAAGCAATTTACTGCTACAGATAGAAGAAAAACCACTTGGTAAGTAAATTAATAATAAGTACATAAAATTCCTTCAAAAACATTCACTTTATTACATACTTAATTTGTATTTCCAACTACATTTTTGGGGTTAAAATTTTAGGTAAATTGCTAAGAAGTTGTATTGGCCAAAATACTAATTAGGAATAACTAGCTTTTATTAAATATAAAACTGATACAAGGAAATCTAAAAGTGAGATACAACAAAAAGAAAACTAAACTTTACAAGAGGTTAAATAGAAGGAGAGACAGGACAAGGTTCGTATTTTTTTGTCTCATTCAAAGGACACTTATTATACATAACATTTGTATATTCATAATATTTGTACACCCACCCTTCTGGGACAGTAACATTAATATACTTACCTTCTATATAGTATAGAATATTGTGCCTTCTTAGTAATAAAAGAAAACGTTTATTTAAAATCAAATTAAAAATTTATTTAAAGTTAATTTTCTAAGCAAAGTACCTATAATAATGTTATTTAACAGAAATTTTATATTTTAAAAGATTAATTCATAGGATTTTAATTTAAACAGAAATTAAATCACTTTTATATATACAATATAAAACTTCTTTTGTATGTGTTATTATTTATACAATTTTAGCAATATCTGTCTTTTTCCATTTTAAAGATTATTCAAACTACTAAAGTTAAAAAAAAAATAAAATTGGATATAACTAATGTTTAGTATTATTTTTGTTTATTTAAATTCTTTCCTTATTTGTTTAAGGGTGAAAAACGAGAAGGAGGCATGGTTAATCTTCAACTTGATGAGATGGGCTCAAATTAAAGCATTTTTTTATAATCAAATAGAGTCCCCATTGATTCCACTGCTGCATTCTTTGGTAAGAAAGTATTTTATTTATTTTATTTAAACTTAGCTGTTTTATTATACATGGTGGTCAAAATTCGACGCATTTACATGATACAACTAGATGTCGAAACCTTATAACCCACCATTCTCAACTTTTTTGAGAAATAAAACATGAAATGCTTAGTTATGTTATAAATCCATTTTAGAAGCTATAGGGTGATTTTCTAATTTTATCATAATTTATTATCTCAAATAAATATCTTATTTTCAAAAACAATTAATTAATTTGACATAGTTACATATGTAAAATCCATTGTCATACTCTTATTATTTTTTCAAGGGGTACAAATTTTCAAGGTAATACCATTTACCATTTTTTATTTGAACACCCAAACAAAATAATTATATTTTAAAAATCACGCTTACATTTTACTTAGGGGAGGAATTTATAACGGGATATAAAATAACATGTTTAGTTTTAAAAAAAGGTGAGATCAAATGTGCTTTATCCCCTGCTAATTTAGTAATATCTTATAAACCTGTCAAATTTGGACCATCCTGTATAATTATCACAAATACTTTGTATGTTGGTAAGAAAATTAGTGCAATATGAAGACAAATTTGGAATTGAAGGGAACTTTTACATATTTTAGTAAAGTATAACTGTAGGTTTAATTAGGTTCTTGCATTGCAATAAATAATTACACGAGTCCTAGTTAACTGCAGCTAAATATCATCGTTGAATCTCTATGTAGGTTCGAGTTATAACTTCTTCAATGATGAATTTCCTATAAATTTTGTTATATCATTATATTTCGGAACATACTTTTAAGAGCTCTAGAATAATATATATTTATTTATTATTCTGTAGGTGCACGAATCAATAATTGATATGCCTCTTTTCAGTGGAGTCTCCGTAGCTGCTTCTCCTAGTAGTCTCTCCCTCCCAAGGAATCTACTAAACCCTTGCCTGGTCCAAGTAGACTCTTCCGGTCCCCCTGCACAGACTCTCAAGCAAAACCATACATTTAAAAAAGGAAAACTTTGTAACAACAAAATTAAAAATATTGTTGTATGGACCACTAATCTTGAAACAAGACAGACTTGGCTCACAAATAAAACTTTAAAATATCTATACTGCCCCAGTAACTACACAAACTATAGAATGAAGATATATTCAATAAAAGAAATTTATTAGTGCCAGTATTTTGATATGTGTTACCAATATAGCTGCTTTTGTTGAATTATAGACAAGTTTTGAATAATGGTTTTAACTAGTTATATAAATAAGTGTGATTTAATGTTTTGGGTTGAGTTTTGATAAGAATTATCTAGAAAAAAGTTAGTTACATTGTAGAATCAAGTTGACTTTTTAAGATACAGAATAAAAATTGCTGGTATTTTGTTTACTTTTTAAAAAGAAGAATGGGTTAGTATCAGAATGGTCAAATAACCTCAAATATTTGTAATTTGTCAGTTATGGGGGTTTGGCTTATGACGGAGGTATAGCCTTGTAGCAATATATTTTTATTTTTAAATAGGCATTACTTTGTAGTAATATAGGTGTTTGCTAAGTATTTTAAAATATTTCATGAGATGATAGCATGATTAATTTTAAGTCATATAACTGTGGAGCTTGGTATCTCTACTTATATTGTTAAACACTTTTTAATTCGTATGTTATGTATCTATACATTCTCAACCATATTTAATATTATTTTATAGTTTTATCCTGCCTATTTTCAGAAAAAGTAAATATTTAGCAGTAAACTACTATCAGTAATAACATTTTTATTGTTTGTACCTATGTTGAAATAATCCATTTCTTTTTATACATTTATTAAATATGTGGAACTGGCTAAGTAGACATATCCAATACGTTAGGCAAACTGTAAATTTTAACACAAAATTACTAGTCAACTTGAAACCTGTCATAACCAAAAAGAAATCCTGAATTGAATGTTTATTTTCTAGAATTAGAATTCTTAATAATGATGGGCAAATTAAATGTATTTTTATTTATTGTAGATTTATTATATTTTTTATTATGTTATGTATTTTGTGTATATTAATTTAATCCTAAAAAATAAAATTTTAAAATGAATTTGGTGTTTTATTTATGACCTACAAATCTGTAAATTATAAATGTGAAAGCAAATATATTAAGGTAAATAAGTGTAATTTATACATAGTAATTATTTAATATTCTAAATTTCGACTATTACACAACCTATAAAAGCTAATTATCATATCATAATTATTTAATTTTCTCAACAATCTAGAAATTCCAATATTGTACAAATAGAAAGTTGTTCTTAAATAAAAAATAAATTCTAGCATTAGTTTATTAGCAAAGAAATATAGCATCCAAATTGAAGGGATTAAAGGAACTGTATATGATTTTCAAGAATAGGTCAAATGTGAATTTATTTCTCATACCAGAGATTTTCCTCCAGTTTTCCATTTCTAACTAAAAAATAGATACTGAACTTTGGAAATTTCCCAATTTAAACAGTTTTTTACTTTGATTCATTGAAAAATGTATAAGTAACAAAATTAATTTAAAAAAAACTGACGACTACAAAATACGAAGAGTGATTATTTTCTCATGAATCCCATCATCAGATCTTTACCAAATTTATATTAAGAAACCATCTCTGAGGAGCCCCCTTTCTAACAAAAAAATAATCAGAAATCGGACAACATAGTAAAGAATTGTCGCTGAATATCCATAAAAAAATATATTCCAATGGGAAAAATTTGAGTATATACAAAACTCACCGATTTTTACAAAAATTTGAGAAAATGTTGTATAGACTGTTTATAATTCGGTACCATACTTTTTTTTTAGCGGAACTACTATTGCACCTTATTTTTTTCGTTTTTTATTTTGAATTTTTACACCATTTTTTTGAGTGAAAAGTCATAAACCACTAATAATCCGATGACACGATGACAGAATTCTATTGTTTATAATCGATATATTCTATAAATCGATATTTTTGTTTTGATGTATCTACTGTAAAATTATTAAAAAAATACAGAAATAATTATTAAAAAGCCATTTTAACTGTAAACTAAAATCAGCTGATGAACTAACGCAGTTAATATCATGTTTTAATTTGTTAATTTGTATTATGACATACTTTAGATTTTCTGAATGAAAATCGATTTTTTCTTTAAATTACAGTGTTGCCGGTTTTTAATAAACTCCAAATTATATCTTTAAAAATGTTAAATTTGGTAAAATTATTTAATATTTGTGAAAATAAAGTAACAATGATAGAATTTTTACAAAAGTGGAAGTTAATACCAAAAGAAGGCACTTTTTTGTGTCCACGATGCAAACAGCCGTTAAAACTTTCTATAGATGCAAGATCGTAAGTTGTATTTTTTGTTGTAACATTTTTTTATAATATGTTTGTGTATAAGATTTTGATAAACTGACTTAGTAATTTACCGATTATTTAAACTGTAACAGTATCGGTTGTTACTATTTTATTTTCAATTTAAAATATATATATTTTATTTTAGGGCTGATCATTATTATTGGCGATGCCAAAATAGTGTTCGAATTAACAAAAAAAAACGGCGGCCATGTGGATACAGAAGCAGTTTGAGAAAGGGTAGTTTTTTTTGGAAATCAAAATTACCAATTTTTAAAATTTTGGGATTTGAAAATTTGTGGGTTCATAATGTTACATTAGAAGCAATTTGCATTCAACTAGAGAATTTCGAAACGTCGGCCGGGCGCTCTTTTTTTACACCTACATCATAATAGCAAGGTACGTTCGTCCCATCTATCTCCTAACCTTTACAGAAGAGAGCGAGCGAAGCGAGCGCGCCTGGCCGACGTTTCGAAATTCGTGCGAAATTCTACACCTACATCATAATAGCAAGGTACGTTCGTCCCATCCATCTCCTAACCTCTACAGAAGAGAGCGAGCGAAGCGAGCGCGCCCGGCCGACGTTTCGAAATTCGCGCGAATTTCGAAACGTCGGCCGGGCGCGCTTTTTTTACACCTACATCATAATAGCAAGGTACGTTTGTCTCTTATACCTCCTAACCTCTACAGAAGAGAGCGAGCGAAGCGAGCGCGCCCGGCCGACGTTTCGAAATTCGCGCTAATTTCGAAACGTCGGCCGGGCGCGCTTTTTTTACACCTACATCATAATAGCAAAGTACGTTCGTCCCATCCATCTCCTAACCTCTACAGAAGAGAGCGAAGCGAGCGCGCCTGGCCGACGTTTCGAAATTCGCGCGAATTTTTACACCTACATCATAATAGCAAGGTACATTCGTCCAATCCATCTCCTAACCTCTACAGAAGAGAGCGAGCGAAGCGAGCGCGCCCGGCCGACGTTTCGAAATTCGCGCGAATTTCGAAACGTCGGCCGGGCGCGCTTTTTTTACACCTACATCATAATAGCAAGGTACGTTTGTCTCTTATACCTCCTAACCTCTACAGAAGAGAGCGAGCGAAGCGAGCGCGCCCGGCCGACGTTTCGAAATTCGCGCGAATTTCGAAACGTCGGCCGGGCGCGCTTTTTTTACACCTACATCATAATAGCAAAGTACGTTCGTCCCATCCATCTCCTAACCTCTACAGAAGAGAGCGAAGCGAGCGCGCCTGGCCGACGTTTCGAAATTCGCGCGAATTTTTACACCTACATCATAATAGCAAGGTACGTTCGTCCAATCCATCTCCTAACCTCTACAGAAGAGAGCGAGCGAAACGAGCGCGCCCGGCCGACGTTTCGAAATTCGCGCGAATTTCGAAACGTTGGCCGGGCGCGCCTTTATTACATCTACACCATAAGAGCAAGGTACGTTCGTCCCATCAACCTCCTAACCTCTACAGAAGAGAGCGAGCGAAGCGCAACGTCAGCAGGGAGCGCTCGCTTACTTCTGTAGTGATTAGGAGGTGGGTGAGAAGAGCGAAGTGTTTAATTATCTTTCTCTGGTTCAAAATGATTTTTTGAATATTTGAAATATTTTTATTTTAAAAATAAAGAAAAAAATGTTGAACGCCGTAAAAAGTATCGACCGAGTAACGTCACGGTTCACATAGCAGAAATTGAAATAATTCAGTTATCCTCTTTAGTTGATAGAGTATTCTTTAAATTTGGCTTTAAATTTTATTCAATCAAATAAATTCCCTTTTTTCAAAAAGTTTAAAAACTTTTGGATAACACAAAGTAATTATGTTTAAAAGTTTTCGAAAAGTACATTGTTTATTACTTTATAGATGATGTAATTAATATTTAATTATCGTTTATTACAAACAATTCAATCAAAATGAATAAATAAATCATCGGATATGACTGGAAATAAATTAATAAAAGTGTTTGGAAATGTTATGTTAAGAATAAGGTAGTTTTTATATTTATTTTTCGTTGATTTTAATTGGCCACTTAGTACTTAGTAACACTGCGATTTGTAATGACAGATATAATTCATATGATCCAAGTTAACATAAATAATCCTTTTAAGTAATTAATATGTAAATTAAAAAAATTAATTCATTTATGGGGTTACCGGTGGTATATTTAAAAAGTACTCTCCTTCCTAAAGCCAAAAATTTAATTTTTGTAAAAACAAATTGAACTTTTAGGAAATACCGTTTTCCCAATAGGTATTTACCCAGAATTGATATGTGTATAATGTTTCAAAGTGTTTAAACTTTTAGTAAAATTGTAAAATTTCAATAGTAATATCCGCCGTTCGGATGTCGGCAAGGCTTAGGTATTGATAATTTTATTGAAATTCTAATTTATATTTAATTTTGAATATATCCAAAACATAGTCCTTTTATATAAGAAATAATACACAACTTGGCAACCATGTGCTTCTTATATTGCATCCTTCAATGTCAAATGACAACTAAAATAAATTTATTGAATTAATAAAATAGCCTAAAATACATTATTAAAATTTAAAAAAAATAGGATTTCTTTAGGTTTCCGCCAACAAATTTCGATAAGTATATGTTATTCTTGGTGTCTAAAAGTGTAAAAATACATTTTTGTTAAAATATAAAAGTTTTGTGTATATTCAAATTTTACCTTCCAATGAATTGAGAACCTACTTCTTTTTTGAAGTCTGTTAAAAATAGAAAATACATTGGAAATATTACCACAGTAAATGGGGTTTGCACACATGATAAAAACTAAACATATTTTTAATTATGTACTTCTATTTGAAAAAATAATGTACAGTAGAAAGAAATATGCTTTTCCATGACAAACGGGAAGAGAAAATGTAAAGTAAGTACAAGAAAAAATAGTTTTAGTTTATATAAAAGGGACAAACTATACCTATTTAAATACTGTTGCTTTAAACCACAAATCACAGATTTTTAATCGAGCACTACTAGAAGGGCAGTTAAATGAGTATTTTCCAGTGACTTACTGGAACCTTTCTTCATTTAAGCCATTCTATTTATTTTAAGAAATTATATTCATGTGTAAAACATTTTTTCTCTGAAACGACTGTCCTTGCTTCTGTCTATTAAAAAATATGAGCCGATGTCGAAAAAAGATAGGAATAGTGTTAACATTTAACCATAGTCGTAAAGGTTGAGCCTCAATTTCATTTTTTACTTTATTTGTAATTAATTTTCGAAAAAATATTACCAAATTAACTTCATTATTTTAAAAATCTCCCGTGATCAGCTGTGAAGCGACAGACTGTCAGTTGGAAAAGCGCCGTTGCCAGTTTTAATCTCAGTTAGTTATTTGTTCTTTAGCTAACGAGAGATTTTAACAATCGTTCTTGCAACCGGCTGTTAAGTTGTTTGGTTTAATAATAGTATTCCTACATTCGTATATTAACAAGCCACTAACCCCCAGTAGGCGGCGATAGCCAACGAATTATACTTGAATTGTAATCGGACCCTTCAGCGTACGACACACAACATTGCCAAATTTATGTAGCGAACAAGGTTCCAAATACTTTAAGGGGAGGTCTTGAGATTCGTGCGGTGTGACGTCAGAAGGGACTGGATTGCTCTTAAGGCGATTACAGATTTGAGCACGTACGCGTATGAGGCAAGCCGAGGCCGAACCGAAATGCCTCGTACGACGCATTTTGTATACACGAATGGTAGACGCACGAGGCGCTGTTCGCCACTGATCCAGTAAATTCGCGAGCACGCAACCTTATACCCAGAAAATTCGTAAAATTAAAACAAAAATGAAGGATGAGGATGACGTCCCGGAGTTGAGGGCATGTTTTATTATTTTATCCGACACATTAAAGAAGAAAGGAGAGAAAGGAATCGATAGCCGATTTCCTGCCAAGGATATACTTTTTTTATGGTGTCGTAATAGAACTAGCGTTTTGCTCTCTTAAGATATCACGCTGATTATTTAAATCCAGAAGAAGCAAAACGTTTTCCTGGTTCCACTCCATGCAAAATAAATCCTAAAAACTCGCTATAATCTATACGGTGCTCTATGGTACAAATTCCCCGCCTAGAAGTAAGTGATCTGTGGCCTAGACTGAGCACGTATTGCGCATTGCCTCCCTTTGATGTACCGCCAACAAACGGATCGGGGCGAGGCCGTACGGCGCACACAACGAAGAAATTTGCGCTTCGGAAGCTCATGCGTCCTCAGCTTGCCTCATACGCGTACGTGCTCAGATCTGTACCCGCCTTTATACGCTGGTTTTTGATGAACTCAATTTATTTGCAAAACTCAAACTTGTACAATATATAAATATGAACATTATCGTACAACGTCTATTAACAAACTGAAACTCTGACGTCAGGATCAACGACTTATATAGCTCCCTTGAACCTTCTCGAAGCGTCCAGATCTTTCTTGACACGGAATGACATTACTAGACCGTTCTCTCTTCTTCTATTTGTTCTTTTACTTATGACGACCGCAGCACACTGTAGGGCGATGGGTGACATTGCACTACTTTTTTATTGGTACCTTTCCAATAACAGCCGCCGGCTAGTGCAGGGAGCAGGGTAGCAATATGAACTGTGATTGAATGTTTCATATTCATTTTATTTTGTTTGGGTAAATTACATACATTTAAAAGAAAGGCAGGACAATAGATAAAGAAATACAATACGTAATACGTAGGCCTGTATATCTTCTTTGGAACGTCATATTTGGTTCATTAATACGATTTTATTTTCACACTTACATTTTCAAGTTACAAGATGTAAAATGGCTTTCTTAGCTATAACAGAGAAATGTAACATCTGGTTTGTTATAAAGGCATTATTTTTAGGAACTTCCAATAACGTAACAAAAGGTAGCTGTACCTATAATATCAATGAAACGTTTAAAAAAAATAAAAAATAAGTTACAATATAACAATGTGATTAATAAACGGCTATTTGTGTATTAAGGACGGGGTATCCCTGTGTATTAAAAGTGTATGCGTTGACCAAAAGTTAAATCGACAGTTTTTCGAATATGTAGTGTTTAAAAATCTAATTTTTGGCCAAATTAAAAATAAAGGTCTAACTTAGGTCACCTTACTATTGAAAATTAATAAATTTATTATTTTCAATAAAAACCAATCATGTAAAATAACCCCCTTTTATTTCATCTCAAAGGTGCCGTGTAGAATTATTTTAACCTCGATGTCAAACAAATAATAAAAAAAAAATTTAATACCACCTAAGTTCAACCTTTACTTGGAATTTGGTACACTCAGAATATTTAAATATTGTATATTTTTGTGTAGATTTGAAATTTATGTCACTTTCTTTGAAAAAACATCTCAAAACGAATTTGGACCAAAAATGGCGTCTAATTTAACTCTAAATCAACCCCGAAAAATCAATAAGTACTTCATGTAATGTAATAAAGATGGTGCTCCGATCGATAATATTTTGACTAGTATTTGATTATTTCCGTTTATATTATGTGTGTTTACGGGGGATATACGAGATGATAATACTGCCTCTGATACTGTTTATATGATACAATTGGAAACGACCTTTTTTCATCGGCACTCTTTTTTCGCGGGTGACCTTTTGACACGCGCCTATTTGTTATATGATGTATGATTATCGGTTATTTATCAACTAAAAGTATAGGAAATTAGTACATTGTGAATGATAATATCATTTTAATGCTATTTTTGAAACTAGTTCAAAAGTTGCATTTAACGATACTCAATGTTTCATTTTACCGTCAGTTTTAGTTTGACATATCCGTCATTTTATGTTTACAATCTATACTATAAGTAACATACCATATATTATACCTGTTAAAATAAATCAAAAATAAGAGAACATATCGTTGACGCATATACTTTTCCATCTGTGATTAGTGATTACCAATTGCAAATTACGTATGAACATGCTTCTGCGCAAAAAAACCATTATTTCAAGTACTTGTATCATTAAAGTCCATTAAATTATTATTTTTATAAATTTGCTAATCTTTGCACTTTAAGTTTCATTATATGGGATATCCAGACATTTTACTCCTCGTCCTCTTCTATTTAAAATTATCTCAGGTGCCATATATTCCGAGTAAAATTTTTCCAATTCTTCAACCATATTTTGAAAAAAAATGGGTTGAAAATGAATTTTTTCAACAAATAGTGGATTTTCATCTCCAGTATATACTACAAAGTAGCACAATTTTTTTTGAGCTATACCTAGCTGTCCTTGAATCCAAAAGTATATAAAATCATTATTAGAAAATCAAACATAAAAAGAATATTAATATTGTAGTATCATTTCTAGCACATTTCTTAAAAATCATGAATTATTTTAACATATTGAAATTTTTCACCTGGTAAAAGTAGTTATGGTTTTCTTTTAAATGAATGTCACCATCTTCTATTTTTAAGCATGGAAATGGGTTTGAATATTAGGTAATGTGCGCCAATAATGTCAAATTATGACAATTCGCAGGAAACGTCAACTTTTTATTTAGATTTTAATGTGCAAAAGCCTACCTACTTTGGATATTGATCGTAGAAAAAATATATTCAGAATAATGAAACATTATTATTAAATAACAAGTTTTTTTATTGTCAAATTTAATACGTAATATTATTTTTTAATTGCAAATATTTGAATGTTAAAATTATAACGTTTAATTTTTTTATTCAATGACGAACTCGAGAGTGATAGAAAAAAAATATACTACCTACCTTTAATGCAGGAAGTCGATGTCAATTTATCCAAAAATAAAACTGATTAAAATGTATAGTGGACTGGTCATCTTGTCTCCAATTGTTCTACTTGCCTTACCTTGATATTATATCTACAAAACTACTGTAAGAAATTAAAGCATTTCATTTCAGAATTAAATTTATCCACTAGACTTTTATAAGTTTCGTCACTGGTCTCGGACTATGTTATGTATGAAGTGTGTCAGATACACTGCGACTTAAAAGATCTATTGTGTCCCTAAAGCCTTGGTTTCTTTGAACACTCCGTCGCAGTGAGCGGACAGTCCCGTCGACCGCTGAGGACAGCAATTTTCGCCCGATGTGGTTTGTTAAAAAATATAGAAAATTATCTTTCTCTATGTCTGTACGTGCTATTTATGTATTATGAATGTAAACGAAAGGTACTAAAATGGATGCAAATAAATTGTTTGCGTTGTTATTATTGTTGGAAGAGGAAGAACAAGAGGAACTGGCAATTGCAACCGTCAAAGTTTCCAATAAGCCAGTGGATGAGTTTTTTTTTGTGTCGCGATACAGAAGGTGCCTTTAATATCACTGTGCAGCGGAAACTTTTTGGAAATGAAACCAAATTTAGAGAGTATTTTAGACTTTCTACAGATCTTTTTGAATTCGTGTTGAGTTTTATAAAGGACATAATTTCCAAGAAACCTAAAAATAAAGTCATGATGTCATCTGTATGTGTGAATTTGTCACTCATTGTTTTAAAATTAATAACAATATAGTCTCCGCACACGCCGACGATTCCGCTGATATCAAACTCAACAGATATCAACCGACTCTTCGCAACAAATCAGCGGCATGATGCCGTCCTGCTCAGCTAAGCGGATTCAAGAAAACCATTCCCATTTAAATACGCTGGTTGGATAAAATCGTCAAAACGCGACGGTTGATGGACTGTCCGCTCAAAGAAACCAAGGCTTAAGGCAGCAAGGGAATAGTCTCGACGTCTATAACGACTTTTCTAATCCTATCTTACCAATGAAGTTTAGTCGCTCAGAAGCATATTAGCCTGTTCTACCCCCTCAAAGTAGATCTGAAAAGATCCTAAATTAAGTCATTTTAAATATAATCTATCCCCAAGAAATTAAACAAATTGTCGATTCATCTACTGTCTTAATTCGACTATAGCACTTGAACAATAAACAAAAATACAAAAATAAAACATATCTTTACTTTAAATCTTATTTACGATATTTCAGCATCAATCTTCTTTCTCGTTCATACTCCTTCATTCTCAAAATAAAATCTTCGTGTTGGCATTTAAGGTATTCGTGCTTTTCAGCCTTACAAACGGCAAAAGGCCAGTTGTCCTTTCTACAAACGCGAAACTTCATCAGAAGATGCGCGCAATAATCCCGGTCTTCCAGTGGTATTTTAGCTGATTTCAATTCATCTTCTGAGCAAGGCAAACACCTCATTTTGCGGCAAGTTATGAAACCGGAACAAGCATCAAAAGTTGGTTCCTTGGTAGGATCGGGAGTTACATCGGGATGCATAAACAAATTTATTCCGTTTTTAAATGGTTCAAGGCTGCTTCCCATTTTAGAAGATTTACAATTATTATTATTGAACTAACTATTCCTAGTTTCAAGAAGTTTCGATTTATAGGTGTCAAATGTAAATAATAAATAGTAGAATACTAATTAATCCTAGTGACACGTGAGATATATTTTTTAAAGCTGTGTTCAAAGGGTCGTTTGATCTATAACTCGATTGAGCGAGCGTAGAAGATACCTACCGAGAAGTGATGACGTCACAATAGACATTGATTCTTGTTTCTGATTTGTGTGTCAAAACAGTGACCAAAAAGTGAAGAAAATGGAAAACTTTTAATATTAAGGAGCAATGGTCCTAAAATACAGCATTTACCACAAATGCCCGCTTCGCTTTCAAACTCCATGACTGTGTCACAGCTTACCTTCGTCGCTCGTGGCCAAATTTCGAATATGTGGCCTTCTGCAACTTGTATTTTAATATAGTATTATATCATTCAAATGGAGCTAGTTTAAAAAAATTGCATTTATGCCCACCAAAACTGACTAAATAGCTCCACTAGCTCGAGTTTGACATATGTCGTAAAAGTGTAATGCAAAGTTTTTTTTGTGAAAAAACGTTTATTGATATTACAATCTGATCAAGAGTTGATCAATAAGTAATTTTGTTATAACCTAACTTAACTAGGGTTGCAATCTTAAAAACTAAAGTTATTTTTATCTTTATCGGTTGTAAGCAGGTAGGGTTAGGTTTGGCCCAGAACACTGTGGCCTCTTGGGTCTATTGTATTCCCTGCTTTCCCCGTATTCAGGTACTATCTTTGTAATAGTCATGTGTCTTTGGTTAGTTTTAATAGATTCCCTACCAAGTGTTCCTGGGGCGTTCTTTCCAGTTCTAGGCCGAAAAGAATGAAGCGTCGCCTAGTAGAGCTTCGCATTCGAAGATAACATGGTATGAGGTTTCTTCCTCTTCCATGCAGAGTCTACACGTAGTGAGATCATTAAGTAATCCCATCACATGAAGGTGTTTCAGCAAGCAGTGCCCCGTTAGTAATCCCACAATGGTGGATATCTGAGGCCTTGCGAGTTGTAGTGCTTCAGTAGCCATGCGTGGGTTTGGTCCCCTTAGCATGAGCTTACTGATTCTGTGTCCTCTTGTCTGTTGCCAGTGAATTTGGTGTTTTGTGGTAATCCACCTGGTCACTGCCTGTCGAGCAGAGGTTTTGCTTATCCCAAATACAGGTTCGGGTCTTCGAATACCTTTTTGCCCTGGTACCCACGCTGGTTTTACCTTGTTGTGGGTTGCCAGATCATTTAGTATTCCAAGGCAGTTCCAGACAAGCTTTGACTTGATTCTGTTTGAATCAAAAGCCTTTAAGGCTGCTTGGCTTTCTGAGAGGATGGTTTGTTTTTTGTACTTCCTTCTTATTCTACTCGCTGGTATACCTTAGGGTCTGATAACTTAATTACACTAAACTAACGTGTAACACTAAACCGCACAATGCTTTGTTTTGTTATTAACACTTGGCTAAACTCAAAAGGTTTCACTCTCTTGAGTTTTCTTGTCAGGTTCGTGTTGTCAAAAAGTTGGATCGCCTCAATGTTCACATGTTGGTCGAGCCGTTGTTCGTGACTCCTAGCGAATCTGATGATAGTCTGGTCAACAGTGTCCATCTGAAGGTCTCGATGAAAGTCGCTGTTTCTAATATACCAAGGAGCATTGACAATGTTCCTCAATACTTTGTTCTGGAATCTCTGGATTATTAGAATATTACTGTAGCTGGCACAACCCCAGAGCTGAATACCATAGGTCCAAATTGGTTTGAGAACTTGTTTATATAATAGAATTTTGTTATGTGTAGATAGGCTGGAATGTCCAGGGCCGACTAGAGGGGGGGGGGGCAGCCGGGACTAATTCCCGGAGCCCGGACTCAAATGGGGGCCCGGACTCAAATGGGAGCCCGGCAGCGGTATAAGGGGGGGCCCGTCAACTGGATTTTTGTTCGGAACAATACGAGAGGGGGAAGATTTTGGTTGTGGACTTTTTTTTTGTTTTTTTTTTTGTTTTTTTTTGTTTTTTTTTTTAGAAAATTCAATTCAACTAGAAGAGGAAGAAAAGTTTTTGCTTGAGGAGCTTTTTTTTAGAAAATTCAATTCACGTAGAAGTGGAAAAGTTTTTGTTTGAAGAGCTTTTTTTGTCACGGGGCCCGATCTAGAGAATTGTCCTGGGGCCCGGCCTGGCTCTCGGTGGCCCTGGGAATGCCTACCAAGTAACCAGTATATTTTCTTGAATTTTATATCTAACTCTTGTATTTTCTTTTTACCATGGACCTTCCAGCGAAGTCTTGCATCTAATGTAATACCTAGATATTTTGCCTAGTTAGCATAAGGGACCTACCTGAGCATTATTTATGTTAATTGGTATTCTTTGACCATTTTTGTTAGTAAAATTAATATTAACAGATTTGGTTTCGTTTAGTTTAATATGTCATCTTTTGGTCCATTTATTTATTTGATTATCTTATGTTTGTAGTTTATTTGCAGCCTCTTCATGATATTTGCCTATCGCTGGGATGGCAGTATCATCTGAAAATGTAGCTATTGTGTCTTGTTCTAGTTGGGGTATGTCACAAGTGTATAACAGATACAAAGTGGGTCCCAGGACGCTTTAATTTCTTTCAATTCAGAGTATGCTTCATCTTATTTTACTCTAAAGAATCTATCTGAAATGTATGAATCCAAAAGCTCTGAGTATGGCTGTGCAAGTAGTACATTGTTTATGTGTTAAGCCATCATGCCATACTTTATCAAAAGCCTGCGCAACATCGAGGAAGGTGGCTGAACAGACTTCTTTGTTTTCTAATGCTTTTTCAATCGCATTTGAGATTCTATGAAACTGATCTATAGTTTAATGGTTTTCTCTAAAGCCGAACTGGTAATCTGGAATAAGTTTCCTTTCTTCAATGATGGGTTTCAGTCTTTTTATTAGTATTTTTTCAAATAGTTTCGATATTATAGACCATAGAGATATTGGCCTATATGACGAAACTTCGGTCGGAGGTTTTTCTGGTTTGGGGATCATAATGACTTCAGCTACTCTTCACAATCTATAGGGACATAGCTTAGTTTGAATGAGGCATTAACTTTTCTTAGGATTAATATTTGTTTTTGTATCTTCTGCAATTTCCTTTGGAGAGGTTGGTCTGATAATTGAGTCATCTCTCTCTAGAGGAGCCCAGTAGTTCGGTAATTCTTCTCCTTCATTTGGTTTGAATGTGTTTTCTAAGTGTTCTGCGAATCTATTAACTTTTTGTATATTATTTCTAGCCATCTGTATTCCTGATTGGAGCATTCTGCACAGTGGGTCTTTTTAATCGCTTTGTGGCTCTCAATAGAGAATAATCAGTGGATTTATCGTTTGTCAACTCACCAAGGTACTCACAAATAGATTCATTTTTGATTCGTTTTATCTCTCTTTTTAACTGCTGGGTGGCGTTGTTAAGTTTGGTTTTATCTGATGGAGCTCTTAGTCTGATGCCATTTCCTCCTTAGTTTTCTTTTTGCAGAGATTTGGTCCCTTATTTCTTTAGGATAGTTATTTCCTGTTGTTCGCTGCATAATAGGTGGTGTATTATCCCATGCTGCTTGTTGTATATTGGACACAAGTTCTACTTATTCATCTAGCTGTGCTTTTGTTCTTAACGGAACTGAAATATTGATTTTGTTTTCAAGGTCCAGTCTGAAGTTTCTCCTATTTATTAGTCTAGGAGCGCTTTCCTTTTGGATAATGGTGTCACTAAGAGTGAGAAGAATGGGCGAATCATCTGATTTCAATGGATTTTTCCCATTGATCTGGCAACCTGGTTTTTTCGGATACCTACATACAAAACAACAAAAGAAATCTTACCACCTAAAGTACTTTGATAAGTTTTGATAAATTTTATATATTACGACATAGCTGGTAGGCATCTACTCTTTTAAACTTCGAGTCCTTTATTAGGCATTCCAACGACCTGTCAAACAATACCTGCCAGTGGAAGGTCTCGTATGTCTAAGGGGGTAGCGACGTAGTCTTACATTTCGGACGCTATTTTTATTTGAAATATCAGTCGTCAATTCTGCCAGTTTTTAAAAAAAATGTACAAGCAGTTTTTTTAATTAATATTTTTATAGTGTTCGATATAAAATTTTTAAATGTAATCCTTTATTCATGATTTTACGTATTGTAGATAGAATACATCGTATGTCGCAACCGTCAGATCTACCAAACCTGCCCACCTGGCAATTAGGCATTCCAAACAAATGAATTACCAGTGGGCAGGTTTGGTATATCTAAGGGTGGCGACATATGGTGTATTCTATCTACTTTACGTAAAATCATGAATAATGGATTACATTTAAATATTTTATGTCAAACACAATAAAAATAATATTTAAAAAACCCACCTATACATTTCTTCATAAATTGGCAGGCTTGGCGAATACTACTTCGAATAAAAATAGCGTCCAAGTTGCAAGACTATGTCGCTACCCCCTTAAATATACAAGAATTTCCCACTGGCACCTATTGTTTGACAGGTCGTTGGAATGCCTAATTCATTTGTTTGGAATGCCTAATTTTGCTATTTTCAATCCTTTTACCTTTTACTGCATTTGTTTTCAATAAAGTTTCTTCTTTTTAGCACAGTAGGCACTAGGTACCTACTTATCTTCTTAGCTAATACTGTTTTCTAGTAGAAAAAACTAATTTTTATTTATTCTTTATTCCCGAGATTATTCCTATTTCCTACAAGGGCGGCTCCAATACGAATTTTCGGGAGGGGAGGGGACATTGCATTTAGCCATTCCTTATTTAGCATATTTTTTGAATAAAAGGCTCATAAATCATAAGAATTTTCATCTCGGGGGGGGGGGGGGGCAAGGCCCCCAAGCCCTCCCTTTTGGAGCCGCCCTTGATTTCCTATCACATCGCCTAATACAAAAATAAAATACCGCTGATGGCATCTATTAGCGAAATGTAACACCCACAGCGACAGCAAAAAATTTAATCTATAAAAATAGTAGAAATCTTTTAGAGTTTTCAAATAAGTTTACAACCAAGTAGTAGATGGCGCCCGTACCAAATACGCCAAAAGCAGGCCAACAAATAAAAACTGTAAATATTTGGAATTAATGGGATGTAACTTATTTTTTTAGAGTATACGAAACAATTTATTAACTATTATTTACGCATTCTTTAAAATCAGAAAATTAAAGTTTTCCAATTTCTGAAAATTTTAAATATGACTTGTGTTTCATTATCATGTTGGCAACACTAAACGAAGACTTTTTGACATTTTGACTTTTTAGTCAATATTTATTTTGACGATTTGACGTTTACTGTGAATCCAACGTGTATATAGTTTTTATTTAAATATTATTCACTTAAATTTAAGAGACAGTTATTCTCGTATAGATAAACTACACCAGTATTATAAAAACCAATAAATGAACCTCTAACCAGTTGTGTACTACCAATATCTCAATATTTATTAATATGAAACTTTAGTTTAAGGAGGGATAACTTTACTTTCCTCAAAAGTACGATACCCAAAAGGTTCAGTCTCTGTCACTCTCTGCTAGTATATCGTCGAAGTAACTCGTAATTATTTAATTCAACCTACTTATTAGTGAAAGCAGGTAGTGAAGCACAGTGTGATATAACAAGCATGGCATCCGCAGAAGAAATTTACAAGAAACAAAAAACCTGCCTACAAGTAGCTACAAATGTGACTGAACAAAAACACCATGTATCTAGGGCGAAACGGGGCCAAATTCTTGGTCACCTCAGGGGATTCAGAGGATGCACAGTTTGGTTTACTGGATTATCAGGAGCAGGTAACATTGTTATATATAAATTCTTTATTTAGTTTTTAATCTCGTTTAATGCAATGGCAATAGAATTATATATTATTTAACAAAATAAAAGCTCTAATATTTAAAAATCTAATATTAACATAATACATAATGGCATCCAGAAATCAGTGAGCCAAAATTTTTAATTATCTCAAATATTATTTAAAAAAAATTGCCCATTGAGTGTAAAATCAAGCGATAATCATTGCTCAAAATCTAACAATAACCTGATCAGTGATCAGTATTTATATGCACGCCACTAGGAATACTTTGGGATGTTATATTTCTCGAGAATATTGAGAGCTTTAAATATGTGCAACGTTAGCATTCTGCAGAGACATTTAAGAAGAAAAGTGGG
This sequence comes from Psylliodes chrysocephalus, assembly GCA_927349885.1. Lineage (NCBI taxonomy): Eukaryota > Metazoa > Arthropoda > Insecta > Coleoptera > Chrysomelidae > Psylliodes > Psylliodes chrysocephalus. The sequence goes on along the minus strand of OV651819.1, from coordinate 29,843,844 downwards.
AAACCTTCCCATTTAAAATATTCTAGATCTTTATTAAAACAAAATGCAGCAAATGTTCTTACATTTAATACAGAATGGCCTGTAAATGGTTTTTTATTAATTTTAATAATTATCAGAATAAATACTTTACAAAAATATCAAATATTCTACACCCTATATTGTGTTAATAATGGTATTTCCTGAAAATTTCACAAAAATCATACTAAAAATAAAGGCTCAGAAGGAAATACAAATTTTTCAAGATGTTTGGTTTGCTCTTAAAAAGCTCAGGCAGTGCCGTAGCTGATGAAGCTGAACTTAAGCTATCTACATATATCACAGAGAAAATGTAATTTAATTTTACATGTTTTGTCATAAACTCTAGTGCACAAGTCTTGATTTTACTTAACTTAGTTCCCTATCAATTCTACCCTTGAATTGGTTAACATTAGCAGCTGTTACATTGTCCTGTAAAGTGTTTCATGTATACACCACTCTATTTGTTAAAAAGTTTTTTGTTTGTAACCTGCTGCACCTTTCTATCGCTATTTTTTTTGTGTGGTTCCACAGATGGTTGGATGTGCTTAGTTTAAAGATTTTTTCAATAGTCCACTTTTTCAATTAAGTTTCTATGAGAGCTTCTTTCTCTTATAGTAGTTAGTTGTAGTTTAATTATTTTAGTAGTGTAGGCCATGTTCTGAAAATTTGGAGGGATCTTTAACTGATAATCTGAAATATTTTACATTCACCTTCTTACAGAAAGAAAATATTTGAATTGGATTATTTTTAAGGTAAAACTTCAATTGCTTTTGAACTTGAAGCATATCTCGTATCACATGGAATTCCAGCCTATGGTCTAGATGGAGACAACCTGAGAACAGGATTAAATAAAGACCTGGGCTTTTCCAAACAAGACAGAGAAGAGAATATTCGTAGAGTAGCAGAAGTTGCTAAATTATTTGCTGATGCAGGTCAAATTTGTCTTTGCAGCTTCATTTCACCAAATGCTGAAGACCGTGATGTAGCACGTCGGATTCATAGAGATAGTGATCTCATGTTTTTTGAGGTATTTGTGGACACTCCAATAGAAATATGTGAGCAAAGAGATACGAAAGGGCTGTATCAAAAGGCTAGAAAAGGTAATGAATGAGTCGATGAGCCAATAATATTTTCTTTAAATATTTTTAAGATTAAGTTTAAAAATATCCAATTTTTTAGGAATGATTAAGGGCTTTACTGGAATTGATCAGCCCTATGAAATTCCAGAACATCCAGAACTCGTTGTTAAAACTGTTAACTGCTCAATAGAACACAGCACCATGCAGGTGGTTGAAATGTTACAAGAGAATGGTGTTATACCTTTTGTTCAGGAAGACAAAGAATACATTCCCGAGTTATTTATTCCCAAACATAAATTGTCTAGTGCTTTAGAAGAGGCAGAAAGTTTGCCAAGGTTACAGATCACTGAATTGGACTTGCAATGGTTACAGGTAAGTTTTGAATTATTTATAAAAGTAGAACTAATTTTTTCAGGATTTCCTGAAAACATCAACTTTACCCAAAAAAAATTAATTTCTATAACTACATTAATTCTATAATTACAAATCCTAATACATATTTATGATTTAATATTAACTGATTACAAAATAGAATTAATGATAATCTACTTGATGTCATTTTAAAAAATTAATTTAGTATTGTGCAAAGTTTGTTGATAAAATTATGAAACTTCAAAAAAATTCAATAAGGTTTATTTCTGTTGTTACACAAATGAATTATATTTTTATTTATAGATTTTTTAGATAAAAGTATCATCACCAATCATTTTTAATAATTAAATATATATGTATAAAATTATAATGTAAAGATTACAATCAGTTATCACTTATGCATTCAAGCATCCAACTTTTTATTTGATTTACATTCATTTTTGTTTTATAATAAGGGATTTAATTCAGTTTTTAAAACAAATTTGTTATACGTCATATAAACATATTTGTATATAAATCTGTAATAATTTGATTTAAATTTATATCCTGTAAAAACAATATGAAATAACATAAAAATATGTAACTACCTATTTCTTATCAGAAAATAAATTGCTTTTATTTAATATCTTAACAATAATTAATTATTAATGCAAGTTATTTTGTAAATTATAATTCTTCTTTATTTTACAAAAAAACATGTTTTTTTATTTATTAAAAATATATCACATTCACACATTTAATTGTTATTAATAATATCAAATATTTGCCATCAAGTTTATTATGAAAGCTTTGAAATATCTGATTTAATTGTAAATATTTATAAAGTCTATAAATTCCAAATAAAGTTTTGCTTTTCTAATTACGAAGGTCAATATTGTTTATATTGACCCTGAATTAATCATGCCAATGGCAAAGCTGATTTGAAGAAAAAAATAACTTTAAAATAATGTTTATTGCTTTATATTTTTTAATTAAATTTCAGAAAATAAAATCATTTAAAATAACTTTGCTTTTTTTCTATACAAAACCAATAAATCTTCTTTAGTATGATTGGTCAAATTATATTTTTACTTTAAAACATTGAGGGACATAACATACACATTAAAAATGTATGTGGACAAAAACCATATTTTCATTTCTTTTTTTTTTTTATTTTTTTTTTCTCTTTTTAATTTGAAACGGTATAGCTTTGGAAATAAGGATAGGAATGACCAAAACATTTTCAATAGAAATTCATTGTGTTAAACAGTATTTAACTCAACGCATTAAAAAAACTTGAATTTTTAGAATAAAAATTATTGTTTGTGATAAAAAAGAAAAAAATGTTATTTAGTAAAATACTGTAATTACATTTTGTCTTTAAAACCTTTTTTAACGCTAATTATTAAAAAAAAAAAAAAGATTTAATGTAAAATTACGTCTGCAAATCTCTATGCCTGTAGCATACTACTTTTGTATATAAGTAAATAAAAATTTTACATTAGAATAAATAAAACAATCCATTTTTCTCTATACTATTTAATGATATAATGTTTACTACTAAATTTAAAAGGATATATTAAAAAATTATAGCATGAGGACGTAAAGGTTAGAATAAATTAAAAATATTTTGAAAAAGCCTTTATTTAGAAATGTAATAAATTTTACAATAATTGTATAAAAGCGAAATTAAACAAATAAAATAAAGACAATTTTCAAATAAAATTAAGATATTTAATCAGTCATTAAGCCATTAAGACCATAAAGTTACTCACATAATAATAATTGATGTTCCTAAATTTAGTAATGAGAATTATATACAATAATAAGTAAATCATAAAATTGAACAACTTAAGAATCGATCCATAAAAAATTGCAATATTACAGTAAATTATCTCCTTACAGGGGAATAAATGCCAATTAAGAGATTAACTAAAAATAACAATTGTGTTAAATGATTATCTTATTTTAAAATGTATTTTAGGAGACCATTATAATCAAGAAATGTCATTAAAGTAACTAGAATGAAGGTATATAATGCTTGGCATTCTACAGGGTGTTTCAAAAAGGTATGTCATAAATTATTCCTCAGCTAGATTACCAAAAAATAGGTGGATTTGGCTATATTTACCTATATCAAAAACTGGCTCCTAACAAAGTTACATGGCGTTAAACTAACATTCAAAAAAACTTTTTTCTATGAATTTTTTGCCACTGCTGTAAATTTAAAGGCCCAATATTCTAAGAAAAAAAAATTAAAGAGACCCCCTTAAAAAAATTTGGGGGTTGGGTACCTTTTAATGAAATTAACTTTATATCAATCTTAGTTAACGAGCTATTTACATTTTTTAACTGAATTTATAGAGCAATTCGTCCGTCCTGGACTTAACATATCAACAAAACTATGAGTAGGTCAGGAGTTATTGTACAAAAATCAGTGGTGTGCCTAGGGCTGTGCTTGAGCTGCCGCTGCAAAAAACTACCTCTTATTTATATTTTTGTATTCAAGAAGGAGGACATGTTGAATATTTACTAAATTAAATAGTTTATAAAATATGTATAATAATTATTGTCAAGTGTTTATTTTTAATTGTTAATTTTTTAATTAAAAAAATTATTTTTTTAATTACTATTAAATTTAATAAATACACTTCCAAACTAACGTGTATTTTTATCAGTGGCATGGTGAACCCATGAGGACGGGTGGCACACCATTTTTATGGCGCCAATCCAATATAAATACCATTTTTACAAAAATATAAATAAAAGAGGTAGTTTTTGCAGGGGCGGCTCAAGCTCAGCCCTAATCACACGACTGATTTTTATATGCGTTTTCTGTTCAATAACTCCTGACCTACTCTTAGTTTTGTTGATATGTTGAATCCAGGATGGACGAATTGCTCTAGAAATTCAGTTAAAAAATTGTAAATAGCTCGTTAACTAAGAAAGATACAAAGTTAATTTGCTTTAAAAAAAATTAAAAATACATAGTTCTTTTTGATTTTAAGATCGATAAAGCAAGTTTATTTATGTAAAAAAAAATACGGGGAGGTTAAATGTACCCAACCCCCCAACTTTTTTTAATTGGGTCTTTTTAATTTTTTTTGTCCTTAGAATATTAAGCCTTCAAATCTACAGCACTGGCAAAAATTTCAAAGAAAAAATCGAAACAGCAACCTTTTTACAAAAAAAAAAAAAACGTTTTTCTGAATGTTAGTTTAACGCCCTGTAACTTTGTTGGGGGCCAGTTTTTGATATAGGTAAATACTCGAGTAAATATAGCCAAATCCACTTGTTTTTTGGTAATCTATCTGAGGAAGAATTTATAACACCTTTTTAACAGACACTCCTTAATCCCCATTTTCAATCAGAATCAATGCTTCATCCTCTTATAAAGCTTGATTTTTCCTGAAGATTTCAATTTGATATCTTTTTTTGTTTATGAGTTAAGATTTTTTTCATTATTTTAACCCCCCTTAACTCTCCATTTTATTCAGATTTTTTTTTTTTCAGAATCAATAGGCTTCATTCCCTTATAGAGCTTGATTTTTACTAAAAAATTTCATGTTGATATCGCTTTTGGTTTTTGATTTCTATTATTTTTTTTTTTTTTTTATTTCAACCGCCCTTAACCCCACATTTTATTCAGATTTTTTTTTAAATCAATGAAGTTTGTCCTCTTATAGAGTTTGATTTTGCTAAAAATTTCAAATTGATATTATTTTTCAATTTTGAGTTTTTAAATATTTTAATTCCCCAGATTCCCCTTAACCCACATTTTTATTTAGATTTTTTTCAGAATCAATAGGCTTCCAACCCCTTATAAAGCTTGATTTTTACTAAAAATTTCATGTTGATAACGCTTTTCGTTTTTGATTTATGTTTTTTTTTATTTCAACTCCCGTTAAACCCCCCATTTTTAATAAGATTTGGTTCAAAATCAATGGACTTCTTCTTCTTGCTAAAAATCTTAAATATCAGAATTTTGCACATTTTGTCAAATTTCTCGAATACGGACCATTTCAGGAAAATTTGACATAAATCAAAAATTATAGATAATAATATTAGAAGTAACTTGAACAATTTTCTTCTCCAAACATAAATAACATATTCCATAAAATATAAAAACGGCCTCCTATAAAGTACCCCCCCAGATGTTCCGACTTTGTCCAAAATCTAATCATTTCACGTCAGGTCGAAATAAAACTTAAGTTTAAAATTTAATGTTTTTTCCTTTATCCGTTTTTGAGTTTTCTTCAAAATTCGAAATTTACACATTTTCTCAAATATCTCGAATACGGTTAGAGAAATTATGTAAAGGTTAAAAATTATATAGAAAATTATATTACAAACAACTTTTATTTGAACAATTTTTATAAAAAATATTTTTTTTACATTTTGTCAAATTTCTCGAATACGGACCATTTAAGGAAAATTTTGTATGAAACAAAAAATATTGATAATATTGTAAGTAACTTTTATTTGAAGAATTTTCTTCTCCAGACGTAAATAACAGATATATTCCATAAAATATAAAAATGACTATCCATAAAGTACCCCCCAGATGTTCCGACTCTGCCCAAAATCTAATCAGTTCATTGGACGCCGGAATAAAGCTTAAGTTTAAAATTTAATGTTATTTCCTTTATCCGTTTTTGAGTTTTCTTCAAAATTCGAAATTTACACATTTTCTCAACTATCTCGAATACGGTCCATTTTAGAGAAATTATGTAAAGGTTAAAAATTTTTTTTTTTACATTTTGTCAAATTTCTCGAATACGGACCATTTAAGGAAAATTTTCTATAGAACAAAAAATATTGATAATATTGTAAGTAACTTTTATTTGAAGAATTTTCTTCTCCAAACGTAAATAACATATATTCCATAAAATATAAAAATGACCACGCATAAAGTACCCCCCAAATGTTCCGACTCTGCCCAAAATCTAATCAGTTCATTGGACGCCGGAATAAAGCTTAAGTTTAAAATTTGGCATTTTTCTTTTTATTGATTCATGAGTTATGGTGGATACAGACACACACACACACACACACACACACACACACACACACACACACACGCACGCACACCCGCACACACAGGCACGCACACACCCGCACACACACATTATCCCGAAAATAGTCAAAACGGATTCAGGGGATTCCAAAACGTAAAAGTCCGTCGAAAACTGGAGGTCAAAAAAAATCATGATTCCTATAAGTACTTACCTTATTTGTACACAGATAGGAAAGTAAAAATATTTGGCACACTTCACATTTCCTCACCATCCTAAATGTCCTTATTAAACAGTTCAATGTTCAAATTATTCTCGAAAATCTCAACTAACAGCAAAAAAGTACTATAAAAATTAAGCTGTCACTTGACGCCGTCATCAAATGTCTTAGGTTACCAAACTTTAAGGTTATGAACGAGAATGTTTAATATCCACATAGGATACACTTGTAAAAGACGATAAATAAAAATCTTAAGTGATTGTAATTAATAACAAACTCATATTGATGCTTTCAATTCTTTATTTATCTTTTTTTAATGGATTATATTAAAGGGAATAGTACATTTTTTAATAAAAATGTAATGCAAGATATTTTTGATGGAAGTGATCTGATAACATAGGAAGATCGTACTATCAGAAAGATGTTGCAAACAAATTCAATGTATACAAGGCATCTATCCGATATCTTTGGTTCTGTATTAATTGTACAAATACTAAAACATATTAGATAGTAAAACCATTTAAAAAATTCATACAATGTTTTGCTAGATTTAGTTTTTTCTCAGATGCTTTGTTTCTAATTGTAAAATTAGCTGATTATTTACTTTTACCAAATAGTTTTCATCTGAAGCCTTATCTTGTACTATTAAGGCCCAACCTATTATAAATCATCTTAAAAGTATTCAGAATTATTATGATTTTAAGAATACTGACTATTTCGGTTTCTCTAAAAGGAATGGATAGTTTAAATGTTCCTATTTGGTTCTTAGCAGAATTAAAATGTTACCATTGACAAAAAATCGCACATTAAAGATTTAAAAAATATGGGAAAAGTAATGATTACTATCAGCCGTATACATAGTCGATCGCCAGCGACTCGCCAGAGATTCATTTCGGCGTATCCCAGCGATTCGCTGGCGATCCGCCGGCGAAAGCCCAAAAAGCTGGCGACTCGCCGGAGATTGTCACCGAAATGTCATTTCACGCAAGTTTTCATGTTCTTTTATAGGGAAAAATTTGATATTCGTTCATTATTTTTTGAGTTTTAAGAAATGAATCATGAATAAAATGCGAGAGATACCGGTGATAATCCCTATAAAAGAAAATAAAAACTTGCGTGAAATGACATTCCGGTGACAATCTCCGGCGAGACGCCACCTTTTTGGGCTTTCGCCGGCGGATCGCTGGCGAAACGCCGAAATGAATCTCTGGCGAGTCGCTGGCGATCGACTATGCATACGGCTGTATATATTCTGTGTATTAAGATCTGTATGTAAACGCCTATCCAAACAGGGTTTTGAAAATTATATGTCTCCCGTTGACATTTCACTTAATGATAACAAAGTTTTTCTGGAATTAAGAGTGAATCCTTTTTACCAAATTTAATATTTCTTGATGACAAAGTTGGTGATACCAATCAAAGAATTGCTGACTTATTTTGCTGACCATTTTTCTAAAACTTACAGTGATGAAGTTGCTGATGTCTCTCTGATTTACAGTTTTTCAATCAGAAAAAATTCTACCTACATTTTTTTAAATAATTACAGTACTTTTATGGACTACTTTTAATTTATCATATTTATAAACGGCTCATTTAAATTTCAGATTCTCAGTGAAGGCTGGGCATACCCTCTAAAAGGATTCATGAGAGAAGATCAATTCCTTCAATCTTTGCATTTCAATTGTCTTCAAAATGAAGGAAGTCCTGTGAGCCAGAGTGTCCCGATCGTATTACCTACTACCACTATGGACATGGAACGACTCAAAGATGCCTCTGCCATATCCTTGTTACATTACAATGAATGTTGTGCTATTCTTAGAAAACCCGAATTTTTCTTTGCCAGGAAAGAGGAGAGGGTAGCTAGACAATTTGGTACCACTAATAAGGACCATCCTTATATCAAGATGATATACGAATCAGGAGATTGGTTGGTGGGAGGTAAATATAGTCTTCATTGTTACTTTATTTTATGAGTTAAAAGTTTCTAGGATATTTTTTTTATTTTTAGGTGAATTGGAAGTATTAAAGAGAATAAAATGGAATGATGGTTTGGATAAATACAGATTAACGCCGAACGAGCTTAGAGGAAAATTCAAAACCTTAGGAGCTGATGCTGTATTTGCCTTTCAGCTTAGAAATCCAATCCACAATGGGCATGCTCTTTTAATGACCGATACGAAGAAACAATTGCAAGAAAGGGGTTACAAAAAGCCTGTACTGCTTCTTCATCCCTTAGGTATGGCATAATACTTTAAAACCAAAAGTAATGAGATTCAATATACATAGATTTCAAAGTGACCATTTAAGTTTAGTGAAATACATGCAATTATTATTAATAAACGGTAAATTTATTGTTGCTGGTTTTGTATTTGCTATATCGTTGGTTCACAATAATAGTGACTCAAATATTTTAATTTTCGAGTTTATTGTGAAAATGTATAGCAAAATCCGCATATGTTTATGTGACACAAATGTAGTTGTGCTCTGACAATCAATGAGACAAAATCGTCAATTTTCGGCTAGAGTAACAAATCAAAATATGCCCGTTTTATTAAAAATAAACTATTTTAACAGTGACACAAGTCAAATTATGACATTGTTGAAACAGTCATCCTACTAATATAGAAATACGAAAGTTTGGATGGATGGATGGATGGATGTTTGTTGCTCAGTCACGTCAGAACGGCTGAACAGATCTGGATGAAATTCGGCACAAAGATAGGTTATAGTCTGAAATAGCACATAGGCTACTTTTTATCCAGAAAAATGTACGGTTTCCGTGAGATAGATTTGTTTTTCGCAGAGCAAGAGATCAGCATGATTTTTTGCATAGTGGTATTGAAACATGAAAATTTGAAATACAGCTACTGAGGATAAATAAATAATGACGTGTTTTTGGATTTTCACAGTTGAAGGGGGAGAAATGGGAGATGAAAGTTTGTATGGAAGTATTGATTTTTTTTAAAGGTAATGATTTGAAAATTGGAATTATAGCTCCTCATCACAAATAATTAAAAGTGTGTTTCAGGACAGGAGGAAGAGGGAAGGGAAAGGGTGACAGTTTGTATAAGTAAGTTAAAGAGATAAGAACTTGAAAATTAGAATTGTAGCTACTTATTATAAATAAATAGATATGTTTTAGGGTATTTGAATGTTTACATATTAAGGGGGAAATGGGAGGTGATTTTGTATGGCACTTTCGGTTTTTTAAAGGTAGCGACTTGAAAATTGGAATTATAGCTACTTATTCCAAGTAAATATTGAGGTATTTCAAGGTTTTTGGATTTTCACATTCTAAGGAGGGGGAATGGAAAGTATCATAAAAATAAATTAATAAAAATAAATAAATAAAAGTAAATAAAAATAAATGAAATTTATTAAAAATTATTAAAAATTATTAAAAATTATTAAAAATTATTAAAAATTATTAAAAATTATTAAAAATATTAAAACTATTAAAAATTATCAAAAATTATTAAAAATTAAAACATTGAAAATTGTTTAAAATTATTGAAAATCATTAAAAATTATTAAAAATCATTAAATATTTAAAAAAATTATTAAATATTAAAAAAAAATAAAAATTTCTCTCGAGAACGAAAACTGTTATTCACTTTTAATAATTGAGGTTTGAGAAATTCCAGCGAAGCGGGATCGGGTCAGCTAGTTATCAGTATAGTGTGAAATATACTTTTCTGGAAGATCATCATAACTCACAAGAGGGATGAAAATATAATATTTTTGGATTTTTTCTTAATGTTATCAAAGCAAATTTGTGTTATTGTTTGAATACAAGGTGAACACTGTGTTTATTTCCAAAAGAGATTTAAACATTTTTATAATGCAATGACAATAACATGCCTAACAGGAAACATTAAAATGAATGTATTCGAAAATCTATGTTTTTGGATTGAGTCATTATTCTTGTGTATCAATGTTATTCAATAACCAAATATTCATATAGGGGGTTGGATCAAAGACGATGACGTCCCTCTACCGACAAGGATGCTACAACACCAAGCAGTTCTCGACGAAGGTCTTCTCGATCGTTCTTCGACGATTTTGGCCATTTTTCCGAGCCCCATGATGTATGCTGGTCCCACCGAGGTCCAATGGCACGCCAAAGCAAGGATGAACGCAGGTGCAAATTTCTACATAGTCGGGAGAGACCCAGCTGGCGTAACACATCCTGCAGGCAAGGACGCATCTCCTGATGGAAATTTGTATGATCCTACTCATGGTGGAAGGGTACTTAAAATGGCTCCAGGTTAGACTTTACTGTTTTTAGATTGAGAGATAACAGTGTTATATAGTTTTACTATTTTAAAATGTATATGTCTATAATTCAAATTCCAATTAATTTTATATTTATTGCATTTTAAAAGAAATAAACAGAATAATTACTATTTCCATATAAATCAAGACAGGTGTAATTAGTGATGTAAAGGGGGGAACGTTCCCTTCGTGCTGTAGGGGAACGTTCGCCCATGATAGATCGTTCTTCCGCGCACAAACGATCTATCGGGCGCGAACATTCCCCAAAGAGCACATTCAGCAGGGACGAGAATTTTCAGCATGATCTCTGTCAATTAATGTGCTTCATCTTCTAATAAAGATTTTTTTTTAATGTTGGAAGTTACTACTGTATTATTTGCAACAGAAAATATTATAGTGTCATTTTCTTATGAAGCATTAGGAGAATATTAGCATTTTGATAATAAATAACTTTTGGAAAGATCCGCTGAAAGTAAGTTTTTGAATAGTTTACCACTCTCCAAACATAAATTCTCGGTTTTTTATTTATGCTCGTTTCTTCTCGTTCATGATCGTTAATGCTTTGAGAACGTTCTCCAAACATACATGCTCGAGAATTTTACATCACTAGGTGTAATTCTGTTACTGATCATCAACTTACATTTTGCAACTTGATTACAAAAGTGCCCAAGAAAAACGAGAAGTTTAAATGTTTTAGAAATTATAAGAATTTTAATATATATAATTTTAATAATGATTTACATTCCCCAAATTGGAATCAAATTTTTTATGCTTCTGAGATTAATATGAAAGTTGACATATTAACTAATAATATTAAATATTTGTTTGATCAACATGCTCCATATTGCAGAGTACAAATCACGAAACCAAAAGCACCGAGGTTGTCAGATAGATTACGTAAACTAAAGGGAGATTGAAACAAGTTACTGAGTAATTTTAAGTGGACAAGAGATACAGATGATAGGGATGAATATAAGCGAGTAAGAAACTTTGTTACAATGACTGTAGGAAATGAGAAGCGTGCATATCTAGAGCAACTAAACAGAGTTGGTAATAGAAGGGACACATGGCGAGCTTTAAAACAGCTAAATGTGTATTCTAGTAAAAATGATGTAGATATTCCAAAAGAAATAAGTGATCCCGATTCGATAAATAATTATTTTGTGGACTCAGTTTTAGATTTGGGATGTAAAGTAGATCCCGAGTTAGTTAATTATTACAATACACATAGAGTCTGAAATGGTCCGAGTTTTAATTTACAAACTGGTTTGGAAAAGAATGTTTTAAATGCAATAGGAAGTAATAAATCTAATTCAGCAGGTTCGGATGGTATAACTTTAGATATGTATAAACTTTGTTGTCCACATATTTTGCCTCATTTAACATGCATTTACAACTGTTGTTTGACAGAAGGTTATTTTCCTATTAATTGGAGAGTGGCATGCATAGTCCCTTTGCCTAAAGTAGCAAATCCTAAAGAAATCAATCAGTTAAGACCATTAGTAAACTGTCAGTCTTATCCAAAATTTTGGAAAAATTAATTTATTCACAGATGGTACAATATTTATCAGATCACAATTCTGACGTGTTAATTCAAATGGCCGTAACTGCAATTTTCCTTGAAATAAAGTAATGGCCACTACGCCTGACAACAATGAATTTTTTGTTCATCTCTATAATTTATTTTCATGGATATATATTCTATAAAATCCGAGATTTAACGCTTAGAAATTTGGGCGTAAGTGAATTTTCTTGAAAAATCGTTTTTTTCTCACGTTCATTATTAAACAGATACGGCCATTTGAATTAACACGGCAGAATTTATTTGCCGAAAATCAATCTGGGTTTAGAACTTCACATAGTACGGGAACTGCACTAACTAAAATGCTGGATGACATAATACAGGCAGTGGATAAGGGGAAAATTACTACACTAATTTTGTTGGATTACAGTAAGGCATTTGATACCTTAGGCAGAGAATTACTTTTAGCCAAACTGAATTATTATGGTTATTCTGCAGGATTGTTAAAACTATTAAAGAGTTACCTATCGCATAGATGCCAATATGTGAGTATAGGCAATAATGAATCTAGCTCAAGAATGATTGACAAAGGTGTGCCACAGGGCTCAATTGTTGGACCTCTTCTTTATCCTATATATACAATGGATCTTAACAATAATGCTGTGAACTGTACAATAGATCAATTTGCTGATTATACTCAAATTTACAAGAGTTTCTTAGTTAATGAACTGGGTAATGCTCGCTTAGAGATAAATCAAACTCTGTCTAATATATTCGAGTATTCAGTTAAACATGGGCTAAAAATAAATCCGGCAAAAACTCAAGCAATATGCTTTGGTAATGTTACCAAAGTTATAAAAGATAATTTGAATATCGAAATTGATAATGTGGTAGTTAAGCCATGTGACTTAGTCAAAAGTTTGGGAATTTATATCCACACTAAATTGAGATTTAAGGAACAAGTTAGATCCATTGTCCAAAAATGTTATTGCTCTTTAAAAAAATCTATATCGAAACAGATCTTTTTTGAATGCATCTCTAAAAATACAACTCTGTGAGACGTTAATATTAAGTCATACCAATTATGCTGATTTTGTTTATGGGCCATGTTTAGATGTAAACTCGTCGGCGAGGCTACAGTGAATTCAAAACTCGTGCGTTAGGCTTATTTTTACATTAACATCTAGAGATCATGTTTCAAACAAATTGAAAGAATTGGGGTGGCTTAATATGTTTAATAGACGAAAACTTCATATGGCTTCCTTTTTACACAAACTGCTGAGAAATAATCCAGCGTACCTTAGGAAAAAATTGACATTTAGCTTGAATGTTCATAACCGAAATACTAGAAATACTAGCCTTCTTGTTATACCTAAACATAGAACAACTCTCTACAAGAGATCTTTCTCATACAATGCAGTCACTATATATAACTACCTGATCAATGTAAAAATAAATCTCCAGAAATCTTTAAAAATGACTGAAAAAATTTTTTGTTTATGTATTGTTAATTTTCTTATTGCATGTGTCTATATACAATGTATATTAAATAATTTAAATCTAAATAACAATGTATATTTGTATTATAGGAAATGTTTGTATTTGGAGTGGACTCCACAGAGGCTTATTTATATTAATTTGAAAGGTCTTAAATGTTGGAGAGTATACCATTAAATATTGGAGAATAGTTTCAGTAATTTGGGAGGCTAGTGATAGAATATTGAGTAGAAGTCTTATAGGTATCCTTATATTATTCACCAGATTTTTTCATATGGGGATACATAAAAGGCAGAGCTTTTTCATTTGTAACCTGAGATGTAGCACTTGTTTAAGAAAATATTAGTATCTAGCAATATCACTAAAAAGCTACTTGATTGTGTCGCACAACGTAGACAATATTGAATATTTAATATAGGTTTCGTTTTGTATTTTTTAATTGCTTTTACCCTATATTCGTAAATTTATTTTTGTAATAAATTTTTCCAAGCTTGGTTGTAATTATTAATTTTTAATAGATCAATAATAAATTTTATAACCTAAAGTACAGTGAAATAATTTTTTAGTTTCTTATACATGCTAAAGTATCTGTGGAAAAGCTTAATTAAACATGTCCTTATGTATTTAAAAAACATGAATAGAACAAAATTTTTGGAAATCAGTTGATATAATTTTTGGTCTACACATAATCTGCCGTTCTATGAACCTATAAACCCCCGTATCTTCAAAAATTGAAAAAAAGTATTTCTATATACATTATACATGTTTTTCGTAGTATAAACTACCATTTTACTAAGAAAAAAAACCGTATTTGCTTATTTTTTCTAAATGTATCATAGAAAATTATTTCCATGTATGTAGCTTTGGAGCCAAACAAAACATGTTAGACCGCGTTTTTCTCGAAATCATGTTTTCTGGAGATACGGGGGGGGGGTCTTTCGTAGGACGGCAATAATTTTATATATAGGGATACTCTATCTTTAATAATTATTTTTTGGTATGGCATTAATACCAGCATATACACAATGTGTGGTATCTTGTGTCCATAGTAACTTTTCATTATTTTTTTTAAGGTTTAAATTCTTTGGAAATCATCCCATTCAGAGTGGCAGCTTACGATAAGAGAAATTCCAAAATGGACTTTTTCGACAACTCAAGAAAAGAAGATTTCGAATTCATATCGGGAACCAAAATGAGGACCTTGGCCAGAAACGGAGATACTCCTCCTAATGGATTCATGGTCCCAAAAGCTTGGGAAGTACTAGCCGGGTACTACCAATCCTTAAATAAATGTTAGGGTATTCTCGCTAAATTGATTACATTAAAGCTGGTTTTATTAAATAATTTAAAGCTCCATCAGGCATTCGATAACTTACATCAAACGTGCCCTCAAATAACGGCACTGATCGCTCAAGAAGTTTTTGACAATTTATTTTAAATCGCTCAATAACTTTGTAATTTTTCTGAAGCATTTTGTTTTGATTCCAGACACTGCTTTTGCATCACTATATTAAAATATTTTATGGAAAGGCAAGATATTTTAGATATACTTTATTTTTAAAACGTTTATTTGACCCAGGAACTGTGATAATGTGAAACATTAAAATAATGACAAAAAAAATATAAGATGTGTTCATTAAATAATAAAGATACTTGAGCTACATTTAACATTAAAATATTTTAAATGATATCTTTTCCCCTTCAATGTAGTTCCTTGTCCACTAACACAGCGCAAACACGTTATTGAAGCAAATAAGTCACTTCGGGAAATGAGCAAAAGTCATTTGGGTCCAAATCTGGCTAATATAGATTTTTTTAGTAAAAATTACTGTCTTCAGGGAAACTGAATCTTTGGGTGCTTAGTCCTATGTTTAGTACAATTATCCCTCTGATTCCCAGTTTTTCAAGATGCCCTTCATATCAAAGAAATCAATCAACATTACCTTATAATTGTCCTTATTTGAGAAACGATGAGGACATATTGTCTTTTCTACCCTTGTTTTAACATGAACATTCAATGCAAGTTCAGTCACATTATTTTAATAGTCACACCTATACTTTAATTTTTATTAAATTTTGGCAAGATTGATATTTATAATAATTAATGTTTCATTAATCATTTTTAAAATGAGAAAGTAAACAGTATGGGTATATTCCACTTATAATAGAGAATTAAAAATAGAAAAAAAAACAAAAGTAAGCTTTATTAAAACACATCGATATTGTTATTTAATGAGAGCTTTTAAAAATCTTTAATAGAATACGTTTTAAATTTTAATGTTTAATTCACTTTGTAAAAAATATTTTAATATGTAGCATAAAATGCAATATTTTGTATATATTAATTTTATTATATCACTAAGGTGCTTTTATTAGGTACATTTTATATTAAATACATCGCTATATTATGTTTTAGTTTTAACAGTATTAAGGGTTAACTTTCTGTTTTATATATGTTTATATTTCCTATATACACGTTTTGTTTTAAATATATTTTATCCAAAGAACCATTATTTCTATAATCCTGCAATTTTCCATTATTCCTAGCACATATGAGACTCTCAAAGACTGTCTATTAAAAAACAAGTTGATAATCTATATTTGTTTTCCACTGCATTGGAAGGAAGATGTTTTCAGAAATACTAGGACAAAGAAAGAGACAGGATGGTATCAAATAGGGTTGTAAATCATTAATGAACCTTTTAAACTTTGATGAAAATAAACATTTATTATTTACTCAACAGAAAAAAAATTATTATATTTACAGAAATAGATTAACATCAAGGAGAATAGTTTTATTTAACAATGTTTGATTTTCAGCCTCAATATATTGCCAACAGTTTTCAAAATTTTCATTAAGAGATGTGGAGACATAAGGATCGGAAGTGAAAACTATATCTTCATAGTTCTCCAAAAAAGCTGACCTTGTAAGGTTCATGGAACCAATTAAAACATATCCACCATCTTCCTTATAGTCTTTCAGCATATATTTGTAATGCATAATGCTACTCATGTCAGGTAGATGGGTTATGTACAACTGTACTTTCATACCTAAAAATGAAGCATGTAAATTAAAAAAAATAAACATTTTTGTGGAAAAGAGAAAATGACATGCATCGTCGTGTTTTATTTGACACTGTAACACTGACCTGCTAAGAAAGGTTGTATCTTTAAAAATTCCGATTTTGAAATTTTTTTAGTAAGTTTACATTTTAATTGAGTGCCGATACTTAAGGGTGTGAATCCTTGGGTGATTTTAAGAAGAAAAGTTAATATTAACAATATGTCGTAAACCTCTAGTTTAAAAAAAAAATTTATCATAATTTTCTTATCACGCCAGATATTTTTACACCTTTTAATCATTAAGAAGCATCTTTTGATGTAAAATATTTTTTTAAATTTGTCCGTACTGAATATTTTTAAAGAAAAAAATGATACGCCACTGCTTTTTCTAAAAACCAAAATTATTTTTAAACCCTCATTTATTTTGGAGCAAATTTGGTCCATAGACTTATTTTCGTACGACACCGTTTTTGCGTAAAAAAATAAAATCAAAAAAAAAATGTTATTCATTGAAAGTGCTTTTGATATTTTGTTGACATTTGGTAGGTACCCACCATGCATACAAACACCTTTTTTAGCACGAAAATATCTGGAGTGATAAGAAAATTATGATAAAAAAGTTATTTTTTTCTTAAAACTCCCTGTAGCTCAAAAAATAAGAGGTTGATATTAACTTTTCTTCTTAAAATCACCCACGGATTCACACCCTTAAGTATCAGCACTCAATTAATAAATACCCTTGATAAAGGTTAGTCGCAACTGCTTACAAAGTGTAAAAGGATGTATGTACTCTTTTTAAAAATGTTCAGGTAAGTCATTGTAGTTTAATCTCCCACTAAAGTGCATGTTCACACCATCGCTGCTCCAACTCGTTATGACAATTGGAATTTGGAATTGTTACATAGTAAAAGTTTAAATCAAGGTAAACACATGATACACAGACTAACGGTATGTTCCTGCGCATGCAGCTGACTGATGGTGACGCCACGTGGGACATAGAATTATTAGCATTAAATGGTAGTGTTTGAAATTCATTTACAAATAAGAAGATTTAAGATAAATAATACTAATAAAAATATAAATTTTTCTCATAAAATACAGGTATTTTGTGACAAAATGCATACCCTGGCCATAAGATAAGTAAAGTACAAGTTTCACTCAAATTTGTACTTTCTGGGCGCGGTAATTCTCCTGGAATCCCTTTTCTTATATAAAAATAAGTATGCAGAAACAAATGATTTATTTATAAAAAGTAAGTACACAAAAAATTAATTTTATTCGGTAAATTTAAACATTTTTTTTGTCAAGTTTTCTTTGAAAATACTCAAAACCAATTTTTCTGTTCATGTATCTTATTCTTATACATCGTTCCCTACCATGTCAAACTATCGAATATGAAAAAGTCGTTTTTTCATATCCGATACACAGCTTATACAATACAGCTAAAACACTCTCTTGGCGGCAACGGTTTGCGTCGATTCCGTTGCGCATCGCTTAAGCTCCGCCTTCGGACGGAAAAGGCGGCTTTAGCGTTCAGAAGCGTACTTAGGTAAGGTATTGAGCCGTGCGTATAATTTCGTTGATTTTGTTTGAGCTCTCTGTTGTGTTAAGTTAAAGGTACTGTTATTATTTTGATGACTCTTTAGCTGTGAGTAGAATGAGTCCCATTAGTGTGTAATTGTTCAATATTTCAATTTGTGTTGTAGACACGCAAAACAGTTTTAAATATAAGTTATATGGATTTGAAAAATACATATTTTAAAAATATTTTTGAATATACAGGGTATCGTGTTTTTGCCTAACAAATCAAAATGTATGTTCTTTAAATGGAACACCCTTTATTTTATTTTTAGAATGGTTTGGTAATACTGTATTTAACCCTAGAATGCATTAAAAAGTATTACAATGTTGCCAAGCAATTAATTTTTTTTTTTAATTAGAGAATGATGCAGACCTCAAATTAAATTATCATAATTTAGGTAGGTTTACATTGATTTTAAAATTGTTTAATACACAAACTTATAAGATATTAGGCTAACGAATAGTGGTGATAGAACTGGTTTATTTTATACAGAGTGTTTTGAAACATGTCTTAAACTGACCATGTAAGGTGCATCTACTCACCAAAAAATTATTTGCATTTAAACCTTCAAAGAATTGATATTCGTGTCAAATAAACCTTAAGTAGTAAATTTGACTCTGTTCAAAATAATTTTTCTACGCCCACATAAATATTAGCTAATCTACGCATAGACTAAAAAACGAAAAAGTATGCTATCGTGTTCAACTAAATGAATATATTTCATATCCATTTTAGGTAGTGAAAACACTTAAAAAAATGAAAAAAAAATAAAATTCAATCAACCTATATGATACTAATTTAATTACGAGTATTACAACTAAAATCCTAAAAGTTTCGATACATTATTTTAAAATTAGTTATTTTGTCTAAATAACCTAAAATAATTTTTTAAATTTGTAGATTTTCGTCAGTGGGTCTTAGAAAAAATGTACTGTACAACTCGAGTGGATTGTCTATATTCACTCTTGTTGTACAAAACTACTATTTATTTGTTTTCTTGTTTTAATGTTTACATCAGTAAATAGGAACTAAATTAATTTACTTTTTAGGGTTTCTTGTATAAATCGATATTACTTTCTCCAAGTACAAATTTATTACCTACCTAAAATAGGTACTAATTATGTAATTTCGCGTAATATTGTAATTCAAATTTCACATTACTATCAAGTTTCAAAATTCCCTACTTCGGTATGGACAGATAAAAATTGAATATATTATATTAATAAAAACTGTCAAAATACTACTTCTACAAATCTTTATTCCAATGAATAAGAATACATCTAAAGAAAAAAAACAATATTGTTAAAAGCACAAGTGACCGATTCTTTATAATAACCCAGAATACCATCGAGTTCCCATTTTAAAGATTAATTAAAAGTATCAAAATAACTTGAAAGTCCGTCCCACATTACATCACTGCACAGTTTGGATGAAATTTGAATCAAAAGTCAGCATATCATTAGTCTGTGTATTATGGATAAACGCAAATTTGAGACATCAGAGATGCTGTCAAACATGTTTTCGTGGGCTAGGATTTTTTTTTAATAAACAAAAATATCCTTTAATTTTAGTTTATTAACCTACTTCAAAAAAAGAGGGAGGTTCTCAATACGTCGGAATATTTTTTTGTACAACATAGATTTTCTTAGTCCTCAAAATTAAAAGAAAAACCAACCGGCAAAGCAAAAATAGATGCAAAGTGGCAGGTATAAAATTCTTATGAAGACTAGAGATAAGGAGAGGAATCTGGACGAATCGGCATTGGTCAAATTTTCATCCTTCTTTTTATAAAGTTCGCGAAATTGACTGTAGTTGGCATGTCTAATGACAACGCAGTCAATTTTCTATGTAAGTCAATGTAAAATAAAGTGATTTTTTAAAAAATTGATGAAAAGAATCAAAATAATGTGAAAAAAGTACTTGAGTACAAGTAACATGAGTGACAAAAAACATCAAAGCAAGATTTACGTCGTTTCAGATTGTAAAACAGGATAAAAATCAAATGTAAAACTAAAGGAAACACAAGAAGAAATCAATTCAATGTCTTTTCAAAGCTTTTAATGTAAGTAAAATAATGTATTCATGTCTAAATATAATATTTATTATAAACTAGTCACAATAGATCTTTTCCTTTGCATCGACAGTGTAGCACTGAGCTAGGTTACTTCTGAATATGTCGTTCTATCCATACAATTTGTATAAATGGAACGATATTTTCAGAAGTGGTGTAGCTGAGTGCTACACTTTCGATGCAAAGGAAAAGACCTAATATGTATCTTATGAAGTGTAGTTTATTTTATTATGTTTCTATAATATAAAATTTTACAGTTATAGATGCTGACTTACAAACAACAATAATTATGCATTAAATAGAAAAGAAAATTTATTTTTTATAGAGTTTTAATGTTAGATAAAGAGTTGCTACTGTTATTTTTTTTTTTTTTTGACCCCAATTGTGTCATTTTAAATGTTTTTTTATAGGATACTAAACATTTAGAACAGTGGCATTCCTAGTGTCAATAAAGCACTTTCTAGAAATGATGCTGTTCTATACTTTTTAGAACATATCAAATATGAGACTATTTTTACTGATGGTACCGTTAGCAAAATAAAAAGGGGAAAGCAGAAATTAAAGGATGAGGTAATACCATGTACATTCCCAAATCTCCCTTTATACTTGTATTACAACAATAAAAAATCTGATGTGTCCAACACATGACTTTCCTATCTAGTTATATAAATGTTTAGAGGATAAACTAAATATATACATTGTCCACATACATCTACCTCGAAACATTTTTCTATAGATATTCATGGAAAACGAAAATACTGAAAAATTTTAATTTCCTACAATTTTTTCATTACGGTCCATTTTAGGAAAATCATGTATAAACAAAAATTATAGAGATCGATATCGTAAACAATTTTTATTTCAAAAACTTTCATAATAAAAATCAGAATTTTGCACATTTTGTCAAATTTCTCGAATACGGACCATTTCAAAAAATTTTTACATAAAACAAAAATTACAGATAATAATATTAGAAGTAACTTTTATTTGAACAATTTTCCTCTCCAAACATAACTAACAGATATATTCCATAAAATATAAAAACGGCCTCCCATAAAGTACCCCCCCAGATGTTCCGACTTTGTCCAAAATCTAATCATTTCACGTCAGGCCGAAATAAACCTTAAGTTTAAAATTTAATGTTTTTTTCTTTATCCGTTTTTGAGTTTTCTTCAAAATTCGAAATTTACACATTTTCTCAAATATCTCGAATACGGTCCATTTTAGAGAAATTATGTAAAGAATAAAAATTATAGAGAATTATATTACAAACAACTTTTATTTGAACAATTTTTATAAAAAAATATTTTTTTTACATTTTGTCAAATTTCTCGAATACGGACCATTTTAGGAAAGTTTTGTATAGAACAAAAATTATAGATAATAATATAAGAAGTAACTTTTATTTAAAGAATTTTCTTCTCCAAACGTAAATAACAGATATATTCCATAAAATATAAAAATGACCACCTATAAAGTACCCCCCCAAATGTTCCGACTCTGCCCAAAATCTAATCAGCTCATTAGACGCTGAAACAAAGCTTAAGTTTAAAATTTGGTGTTTTTCTGTGTATCGGTTTATGAGTTATGCGTTATACAGACACACACACACAGACACACACACACACAGACACACACACACACACACACAGACATCATCGCGAAAATAGTCAAAACGGATTCAGGGGACCTCAAAACGTAAAAATCCGTCGAAAACTCGAGGTCGAAAAAAATCATGATTCCTATACTTTCCTTATATCTGTATACAGATAGGAAAGTAAAAATCTGTTAACTGTATTTTATTTTACTCTTAAAACTATATATTGGTTCAATTAAAAAAATATATTGCCACAAAATTGTACTAATCAATATCAGCAATTAAGAAACCTTTTCGAATTTGGTCATACATAACTAATTTGTATTTTATACAGATAAAATTAAATAATTTATCAAAACATACAAGACTTATTTAGAAATAAATACAACAGTATGTTCTGTGCTTTATTTAGCTATAAACAAGTTTATTTTTATTATTTTGACAAAATTAGGTATAATTCCCTATTTTGAACAACGTATGCAGTACCAGTGCCCATGCAGTTAATTATAAAAGCTCAATTAGCATGTGTTTTTTGGGACCGTATTTTGAGTATGCCGATTCATCTCCTTATCTCTCTTCATAAAAATTCTAAATGTTACTACAGAATAGAGTAGATGTGAGCATTACTAGGACACAAGACCACCTATATTTTATAGATATATCTTAGTTGGGCAGAACAGTACAAACCTTCTTTAATGCACTTCCTAATAATATTCAAATCCCTTTTAGAATGTTCAAAATTCATTAACAACCTAACATTAACACCTCTTTTACATGCCTCTATTAAGGCATCGTAAATTTTTGGTATGCTGATCATCATGTAAGCTACATCTAAAGTTTTTGTTGATGTATTAATAAAATAAATAATAGGTTCATACAAAACATCTAAACAGTTTTCTTCGGTAATGACAGGACGTATTCGCTTTTTATAAGGGGGCCAGCCACTCATTCCTAAGTCAGTATTGTACATAACTACACAATTATGTCTTTGCTTAAAAAGCAATTCCTGGTTAAATTTCTCTTTTAGTCTTTTATATTTTATATAACATGGAATAATTGTTACTATGGCTAGAAAAAAGAGAGAAACCTTTTGTAACATAACTTTGCTTTATTTTCGATTTGAAATTGAAACTGAAACACTTTTTATTTTTCTATGCTGAAACATTTTTTGCGTTTTAGGTTTTACCTAGTTTTACCCCATTTTTACCCTCTGGTTTTACTGAGGTTAGGATTCATCCAGTATTGCCAACACTCCGTTTCGCATTTACAACAAATGAATAATAAATAAATAATACCAGACCAGCCCATGTCCCCATGCCCCCATGGTTATATCCGGTTATATCTGTGATGGTAATTTTCGAAAAGTAAACTGTAAGGTCTGATCGTAAGTGCAAAAAAAGTAAGTGATCTGTGGTGTAAAATGAATGAAAGTAAAAGAAATAATCCAAATATTAATGAGCCATCTCCAGAAAATACTTCAATTTCCATCGGGGGTCCCGCTAAAAAAACATCACTAAAATCAAAAATCCAGTTAGATTTGGTCTACAATAGTTATTTACAAGCACTTTTAAAACAAGAAATAGTGGAGAAGGAAATAAAGAAACAAGAGAAAGTGCTCAATGGACAAATTTTATTGCAAGAGGAAAATGTAGCACAAATGAAAGAACGTTATAATCAGATTAAAAAAGAGACTGATCTATTAATAAAAAAGGAAGAGATTGTTAAAATGATTAACACCTTAGAAGAAAATATAAATAAAATAAAGGGTCTTTATACAAATTATCAAACACAAGAACATGTAGAAACTGTCCATGGCGCTTTAACATATATAAGTGGCACTTTAGTTTTAAAAAATATAAAATCATTAGAGAATAAAGATCAAGAAAAATTGGTAGACTCTGTTAAAAAACTTACTTTGGCAACTGAAAAAGTTGTTAATTGTGGAAGAGATTTTGAAGGTGTTCACAAGTTGGCTGAAGATTGTAGAAATTTAATCCAAATTGTTAAAAAAATTAAAGAATCTCAAGTTGTGCTATCTACTATGGAGGAAGATGCTGAGCTGACAGTTTTACAGAAGTTATCTGATGAATTCGCTAAGCAATATGAAAATGTTGAATAAAAGACTTAAAATGTGTATATATGGATAGTTATTGTTTGATAAACCTGCAGTGCAGTTTACGTCGCCGCCTGTTGTACATACATCTGCATACTTGCATCATTAATTTTATCTTGAAATTTTAAGGGCAAGGAAAAAATATGTCAAAATATTTTATTATTTATTTTTGTTCATTTTCAAAATTTTTCCTTGCCCTCGAAATTATAATTCGTTATTCCTGTGAATACAAGGCCCACAGCAGGATTACTGTATGATTTTATTTTTGTTCTCGTTTTAAATTATTTTTTTTTATTATCTGATTAAATGTTTGTTAAATATAAAATAATTAAAAATATTCCACTTAAAATAGGTATTTTATTAGCATTTTTAGCAAACTAACAGGTATGTATCATGCAACAATGATAAGGAAGATTTTCAGTCAATGTTTAAATTGTGCATAATAAGAAAATAAAAATAAAGTTTCTAAATTAGAATATTAAACTTGTTGATTAGGGTTCGGTTCTTGGGATTAGGGCAGTTTGGGTGGAGATATTGAGATCAAACTTGGTATATTGATGAATTTTACCATAAATATGAAAATTGCAGGTGTATTATAAAATATGCTACAAATGAGATTTTTTATCTCTACTGTAACAATTTTTAAATGCCAACCCCCACATCCGAACCATGATAGATCGTTCAGGTCCAAACAAAAAAAATGTCAAAAAATTGAAATTTTGGGTTTGTATTTAAATAAAAACTTAAGATTCCAGCTTTTTCATTTAAAAAATTCAACTTAATTTTTTGAGGATGCAAACTAATCTCAGCACAATATCTCAGAAATTTGTGTTGAATAGACAAATATTTATTTATACATTGTTCAACAGGTTAAACCCAATTACAGAACAGGAGTACATTTGAAAGAAAACAGTTTAACAAAAAGCATATAGATAATTAATCTAAAATTACAGTAAATAAATTCTAAATTATTTTAAACAATGTGTTTTTATGTTTTTAACACTGCAATTAAATATATCCAACTGTTCACTAATATTATTATAATTATTACACATGTTATATACAGGTGAAAACTTCAGAACGTTTGTCCGAGGAGTGTCGCTATGTAAAATGATTCAGTGTTTCGAGAGGTTGCGCGTGGGATTCTAAAATTAAGCATATGTAAAAGAGCTTCACAATTGATTTTAAAATTAACAACTTTGTAGCCTCGAGCATATATATTATTGAAATATATATGCTCGAAGCTTTGTAGAGGGTAATTATGGATAAGTACTTTCGTCTTACGTCGAGACTTGTCAATCTGTGTCTATAGTCAGTAAAGCATTTTGAGTAATACCAATCGGTGGATAAATTTGGTCTGCCCGAAAACTTAAGTATTTGAGGAAACGCCTTTGTGTGGATTCTATCCGACAAATGTGTATTTGATAATAAGGATCCCAAATAAACGAGGCATATTCGAGTTTAGATCGAACAAATGAGAAATACAATGATTTAATAGTATCTGTGTTTTTAAAATCACGGCCCACTCGTACTATGAATCCATACATACGATTTGCAGCTGTTGAGATGTTATCTATGTGGTATTTAAACGACAATACTGGGTCAAATGTAACCCCTAAATCCATAAAATTGTTGGGTTTAGAAAGCAAACGTCCATCAAGGACATAATCGAATATAATTGGATGCGCTTTTAATGTGTATGACATTACGTTACATTTGACGGGATTCAGTGTAAGACCATTTTTGTTGCACCATTCAACAACTTTGTTCAAATTTTCCGACAACTGTTCACAGTCAGAAATATTTTCAATAGCTGAATATATTTTTAAGTCATCAGCATACAGCAAATAATCAACATTTATAGCGTCACCAATGTCGTTGATAAAAATATTAAATAACAGCGGACCCAAATTTGAACCTTGCGGTATACCAGAGGTGGCGCAATATTTGTTAGACTTGAATCCATTTAATTGAACATATTGTGTTCTTTGAGAGAGATACGATTGAAAAAGTGTGATCAAACTATTAGAAAGACCAAATGCGCAGAGTTTCTGTATCATAATATTTATATAATCAAGTCTATCAAATGCTTTTGTCATATCCGTATAGATGACGTCAGTTTGGACCCGATTATCAATATTTTCAGCTATTTGCTGTGTGATCACAGAAAGATTTGTTACTGTGGAACGCCCTTTAACAAAACCATGTTGCTGAGCTGAGATTGCGTTACAAACATGTTGATAAATACTACGTTCCAGTAATATTTCTAGAATTTTGCCGAAATTGCAAATGATAGAAATCGGCCTATAATTTTTGATATCAGTACGTTCACCTTTTTTAAAAATTGGGCAGACTTTAGAACATTTCCACATCGAAGGAATTGTATTGGATTTAAGGCAGATATTTATCAAAATAGTTAGAGGGCGAGCTAATACTGCTGAACAATCTTTTAAAATGAACGCAGGAATATGATCCGGTCCTGTGGTACGTTTAGGTTTAATGTTTTTTAAAGCATCCTGGACCTGGGTTTCAGAAAAATGAGTTATATGAAGCTGAGATGGCTGGACGTCCTTTAATGATATGTTTGAACCCTTGGAAGCGACATAAGATTGTCCAAAATATTCCGCAAAGCTTTCTACTATTTCTGTTGGATTATTTAATGATTTATTTTCAAAACTCATGGTGCTTGCAACTTTACCTTGGCATATTGTTTATTATTAACGTATGCCCAAAATTTATTTGAATTTGCTGAGATTTCAGATTCAAGATTTGCTATGTAATTTTTATAAGCTTCAGATACACAAGTTTTAATTTCAGCTCTAATGAGCTTAAATTCTTGAAGAGCTTGTATATTATTCTCATTCTGATATAAGCGATGAAGTTTAGACTTTTTCCGAAGTTTCTTAATAATAGAACCATTAAACCACGGAGGATATTTTCTTTTATTACTTACAGTATATTTAGGTATACACTGATCTAGTATATTGTATAATTTACCATAAAAGTACGTGCAGGCATCTTCAACATCATAGAAAACCTCCAAAAAATCCCAATTCACAGTAGATAACATTTCATACAAGAGTGGAAAATTTGCTTTACGAAAATTGTAGCAATTCGTGTAAGAGGATTCAAGATTTTTCTTATATTGCTTTTTTTCGTTTATTCTACAAGTAATTTCTAAAGCCGGATGATATTTATCTTCTTCTACCAAAGGTTCTAAAGATTTTTCAACCAAACAGAAATGTTTATAATACATCAAGTCTAAGAGCTTATTGTAATCATTGAATACAAAGTTATGTTGAGTCAAATCTAGAACGTCGGCAAAATTATTTAAGCTATTTAATTTAAGATTAGTTTGAATGTTAGATACATAATCAGGTATGTTAAAATCACCTATCATTATAAATTTACAATCATGTAAAAAATCTAATGTCTCCAGAGAATCAAACAATTGTTCGTATTCACCAAGTGGGGTTTTTGGTGGGATATACAGGTTATATATATATATATATCTTAATATATTACAGTTAACGAAGCCATAGCCGGTATTCTCGGGCCATAGTGTGAATGCCAAAATTTAATGGTTTGATTAGACTTTGCATCATATTCGTTTGAGAGCTCTTCAAAATTGTCAAATAAATGGTCAAAAATGCTGCCTCATTTCAACTAAGACTCAAAAGTCGAGGGCTATAGCAAAATTGGAAGAAAATTGATCTTTAAGTGAAGGGGCTGCTGAATTAAATGTAAGTAAATGTTGCATATTTTACGAGATGGAGTTACATCCATATACCAAGATTGGTCTCAATATATTGATCTGAACTACCCTTAGGCCCAACCAACATGTCTATTAAAATAAATTAATTATGTACTAGTTTGCTTTGCTATAATATCCAAGAAAAAAGTTTCTGTGAAACAATGCAAAATGAAAACATCCTTTGATAGCACAGAGAATTTCAGAAATAACAATATTTACTTAGTTTTATTTAAATTATCAAAAATATAGAAACGCCAATTTTATTTTGGTTAAATTTGTTGAAAATTTTATATTTTAATTATTAATGCTCCATCTCAAGTAATATTACTAAAAAGAATTATATATGGTAATATTTATATTTCAGATATTTTCAAATTAGCAAAAAATAAAATGCAATTAACTATTTAACACATCGAACTGTTTAAAAAATCTGATGTGTCCAACACAAATGACTTTCCTATCTAGTTATTATTCGCTCCGTGCGCGACAGCAGCGCGAATTCGTTTTGGTACTAATGCTCTATTTCTGCGTATACTGACAAATGCAATTTTTATTATAATTCGTAATTAAAAAGTATATATGTTAGTTTTAATAAGAGTATATGGATTTGTAAAACAAGTAAAACAACAATTTTTTATTATTATATATTTTTATCGCTTAAATTAAAGAAAATTATGTATAATCAATAAAAATCAATAATAAAATAAAGACAGGCAACAGTATTTACTGGAAAATGTATGAGAAGTTGCCTAAGTTTAATAAGTTGTCATTAAAGAATGACTATTCTGTCAAAATCTCAGAAGTCAAAATTTAAAAAAAAAACATTTAATACTAGCCTAAAGTTAATATGTATAAAAAAAGGATCGTTATTTATATTTTCATTTTTGTTCGAACGAAAATATAGAATGAATGATTAAAACTGGTTTCCCATCAGTAAGTCACAAAATTGCATTCCAGCCACATTATAATAAAGGCAGAAATAGTGAAATCTAGTCCTAACTGAATGAACATTTAAGAATAAAGGGATATTAAAGAACATCGTAAAATGATAATTTATTGTTTATTTAAAACCTTCCAAGTTTCTGATGTCTACTATTTCCAGCATTACTGTTATTATTACAAAAATAAAGGTAATTTTTCTTCTTATTGTACACCTATCCATTTATTTCTTTGATTTAATTTCCACTTTGCTACTGAAATTTTTTGTATAAGTTTCACTCTTTTTTTGCTAGTATTTGTACAATTTTCAACACAGCAACTCCGGTTGCTTATTGTATTGTTTTTACCTACTTTTTTGAAAAAAAAAAAAAATGTATACGTGTATTTGATATGCCAAAATTACAGTACCTTTCCACAATCATACGGATGAGAACTGGCCATTGTCTAACCCCATATCACTTATTTCGAATTGGTATTAAAGATGACCCATTTTGCGAGTGTGGAGAAGTTGGATCGTTAAATCACATCATCTTAGAGTGTCCCATTAATAAATCTACCCTTTTTGATGTGTATTTGGAACTAACGAAGGCTGGTTTTTATCAGCCCCATTTGATATTCGATACATCTTGTCTCATTTGGATGATAGAAGAATAACCACCCTCTCCAAATTTTTAAATTTATTTAAAATCACTATCTAGTAGAAGCAAATCAACTATATCTGGGTAAATTGTTCGCAGTAACATAGCCCATAAAAAGAAAAGAAGAAGAAATATCGCCCTAAAATGCACGAATTATCCGCAGCTAGCGCTAGTATCGCTTTTGCTTCCCTTTCCATGACTTCGCACGGAGCGAATAGGCTTTTTCCGGTTATTTTGTACAACCTACCCAGACAACACACCAAATCCCAGAGATATCCACAGAATATCTTTTGTGGATATCCAATATATCCACAGGACATCAGAAATATTCCGTGAATCTAATATGGATATCCAAATGTCCGTCTATATCCAGAATATAGAAGATATCCTATGGATTATCCAGCAAAATATCTAATGGGTATCTTCCAGACAATACGAGAAATCCCAGAGATATCCACAGAATATATTTTGTGGATATCCAATATGGATATCCAACCAAATGTCCGTCATATCCCAGGATATAGAAGAATTCGGATATTCAGCAAAATATTTTATGGGTATTTTTAGTAGAGGTTCATAAAAGTAACCAATGTTTATTGAATAACGCCGAAAGCAAATAGCAGAGAAAAATATTTTCAACACTCTGCCTTTGATTTTGCCCACTAAGGAGAAAGTCAACCTTATTAGGACTTATCTTCAGCAATAAATGGAAATTCTCGACTCCAGTCTCTAATGGAGTCTGATTGGAAAACAAATTTCGATCGAACTCAATTTGAAAATTTGACCGATATATCGATATTTTTCCTCGAAATATCGACGTCCATATTGATATCCGAGAATACCGATCAAGGAGAAGCTACAGCTTGGTGTTTTCAGTGTACCGTTTTGTAACGCGCATGTGCGAAAATAAGTTGTGTATCACTCAAAATTATGTTATCTGTCAAAATCAGTCCAAGTTGTGTTTAGTACGTGAGCAATGTTAAAGTAATATTTTTTGGTGTTTGTTTTGTGTGGTAATAAGATTTTTACACACTTAGGTATTCTAATACAGATATAAAATGTGCCCAAAAAGTTATTAGGAAACTAAGAATTTTATCACATGCATAAATATTAAGTATAATGATTTAATCATTTTTGACATTTTATTTTTCATATGTAGGTATTGTATTTGAAATATATGTTTTTCTTCTTTTCAATAAATTTAATAAACAATGAACTGCAGATTTTGTTTATTTTATTTTGAAATTATATTTAAAAAAATATAATAAATTCGCGTGTTTCAATTAGGATTGGTCAAAGTGAGCGAAATCCCTTTATTATGGCTAAATTGTAAGTTACAATTATGTCAATATAAAGATGTTTTGTTCATTCATATTAACATTTATTGAATGAATCATACTGGAGTTGATTTTGGAAATATTGTTGCATACTTAAATAAGTGTTATTTCTAAAAATTCGTCTATGCACACATATTCCAATGGACGTCCATATCCGGGCATCCAGTGTACGTCCGTTTATGCTAATTAAATTGACAGCTGAATATCGATACCCAGAGAACGTCTCTTTTTGGACTTAATTTTAAGTTTAGTAGTATTTTGACGTCCAGTAGACGTCCATCTTAGGTCATTATTTATTAAGCCTACCAGATAATACCCATTTATATATACTTCTTTTTTTTAATATAACTGGTCATTAAAAATTGACAAATTGAATTATTGCATTTCATTCTATCAGCGGAAGTTTGAAATCTTATTCAATTATAACTGTATCTAGTAAAAAGTTTTCAAGTGGTTCCTTGGTCGAGCTCGTCTAGCGATTGAAAGCGTAAAACGATAATGGATGTGTCGTGAGTTTGATCCCTGCTCAGGTGCAAGCGATTTTTAATAAAAAATAAATAAATGGTGTATAGAGATTTGCGAAAATAATTAACAAATTATTAATAATATAAAATAGTGTGTGGTGAGTTGCGGTTCTGTAAAAAAAAAGTGGGGATGTGGTCTCAATGGAAATATAATCCTGGACGTTTTTTGAATGTCCAGTATTCGACGTCCAAATATATTCTAGAATTGGACGTCCTCTGAATGGTCAAAAGTGTGCCATTTGTATACTTCACTGGACGTCCATTGGATGTCGGAAGTCCAGAAAACTCATTTTTGGACGTCTAGACATCCAAAATTGTATATCGAATAGAGTCCAATGGACATATTTGTATTGTCTGGGTGATAGCCAGGCCAGGTATTTAACTCTAAATACATAAACCTTAAATGACATCTGGTTTAACTTGGCGAAACAACACTTGTTTCTACAGAAATGAGTGATAAACTTGAAAGTCCTTTTAATATAATATAATATAAATCTAGAAATTCTAAAAATATGTAAGTACTTTTTAAACCTAAAAGCTTTGAACATATATGCACATTGCGCAAATATTTAGTTAAACCTCTCAAACTTAATGTCTTTTTAATTGTTACCTAATTTTTTTTTGGCACCCTTAATTTTATTTACCTTATTTTTACTTAAGGAAAAGGTAATTCAAATATGGGGCTTTTATTACATTTTTAACAATAAATAAACCAAATGGGGGGTGGGTTGGCTCAGTGGTTAGAGTCATGACTTTGAGATCGGAAGGTCTCAGGTTCGAATCCCACCGTTGGCCGGGATTTTTTCATTTAATTTAATTATTTAAAATTAATTC
Source organism: Psylliodes chrysocephalus (assembly GCA_927349885.1). Lineage (NCBI taxonomy): Eukaryota > Metazoa > Arthropoda > Insecta > Coleoptera > Chrysomelidae > Psylliodes > Psylliodes chrysocephalus. The sequence goes on along the minus strand of OV651819.1, from coordinate 29,811,415 downwards.
TGATGCCTTGGTAGGATTCCCCACTCGACCATTCACTGTTGGGTTCTAATTAACAGTGCTGTTCCTAAAGTGGCGCTGGGAAACAGTAACAAAGCCTACACAAAACACGAGGCTAATGGCCGTAGTAGTCGACGCCGATGACACCAAATTAAAAAAAAAAAAAAAAAAAAAAAAAATAAACCAAATATTGAACAAATTTTATAGATAAATTATAAAATAATAAACGTCTTTTACTTTTATAACAAATAATTAATTAATACATAATGAATTATATTTTGGTGTCGAAATTTCACCATTCCTATTAACCCTAACTACTTCAATGTAATTAAATCACATTGCAACATTTGCGCATGGACTATAACAATAATTTCAGATAATTTGCCAAACTATTTCGCTCAGTGTAGAAAATAAGCTTGTTTTCTCAGCGTGCAGTTGTGTATCAATCAAGGTCATGCTGTGAAAAAGGTACATCCGATATCAAAGGCACCGACACAGTGTTGCCAGTCTAGTACAATTGTACTAGATCTAGTACATTCTCTGAGAATATGGTACTCTAGTACACTCGAAACAATATCTAGTACTTTTTTCAGCTTAAGTTTCCATTTGAAGTGTAAAATATATTGGTCAAAAATTGCAAGAGAAATTAAAATAGTTGTTAAAAATTACTTCAGAGATAAAATAGTAGACATTTCTTGAGAGGTAAAAAACGGTGTTAAAAATTGGTCGAAGTATAAAATAGTATTAGAGTAAAATATGGTTCAAAAATTGCTCTAGGGATAAAAATACTGTTAGAAATTTAATGAGAAATAAAAATATTTAATAATTTTTCCAGAGATTAAATAGTATTATAAATTGTTAAAATCGTGTTCAAAAATTGCTGGAGCTAAAATAGTATTACAAAATGTTAAACCCTTGTTCAAAAATTGCTCGAGGGATAAAATACTATTGAAAAATGCTCGAGAGATAAAATATTGTACAAACATTGCTCGAGATATAAAACATTGTCAAAAATTTATCGAGAGTTAAAATATTTTTATAAATTTGTCGAGAGTTAGAATATTGTGCAGTTTGCTAAAAAGATAAAAAAAGTTGTTAAAAATTGCTCGAGAGATAGAATACTCTGTTAGAAATTTATCGAGAGATAAAATATTGTTTCAAAATAGCTGAAGAGTTAAAAAAAGATTTAAAAACTGTTCGAGAGATAAAAGAGTATCAAAAGGTATTAAAATCTTATTCAAAAACTGCTCGAGAGATAAAATAGTGTCAGAAATTTGTCGAGAGATAAAATATTGTTTAAAATTGTTGTGTTCGTGTTTTTTATAAACCTTTTTTGGCTCTTTAATGACCATACTTCATAATTAGAAAAATCTGGTAATTTTATAGAATCTAGTCCATTTTTATGAAATCTGGTACATTTTTTAGATAAATCTGGTACATTACAAAAATATATTCTGGCAACACTGCACCGACAGCTACTGTCGCTTCTCCTTGATCGGTATTTTCGGCTGGTATTTTAATAAATATCGATATCACAGAAATCGATATATCCTTTTTTTTCACTTCCGACATCCTAGATCATTGATCTGGCAACCTAGGGATACGACATGCGTAAACGAAAAGTGGGACCGGTCCGCCATTACTGTGAGTGCAAATTGTCAAATTTTATAGGTTATATTTTTAGTGTCATTTGTGTAATTAAATTTGAATTTAATTTGTGTTTGAGCAAATTTTGAGTGTTACAAACTTATAAAGTATATAATGCCTTGCTGTGTTATACGTTCCTGCTCTAGCGATAGACGTTTTTGTGAAAAATCGATTGGAATAACGTTTCATAGGTTAGTATCAAAATTATAAATATTATACAGGACAGTATTATGACAGGTTTGTATAAAATTTGTAAAAGTATGCTTTTAAAAATGCAAAAAAAATTATCTATCAACTGTTGGGCCTACCTATATTGGAATAATACTTTTTCATACGAAATAATATTTATAGATTTCCAAAAAATCCTATAATACGTAGCGCGTGGATACAGTTTGTCAATAAGTATAATTGGTAACCTTCTAAATTCAGCAGTATGTTTCAAGCATTTTCTTGAGAAGTACATTAATCGTACGCCATTTCGTTTATCAAATTTAATTTATAGGCATTTTATATTCTTATTTCTATTTAAATATAACCTACATTTGCTGTCCTTCCACCAATTGTATTTATTAGTTCTACAGCTGATTGAAAAGTAGAGCTTCATGTTTTGTGTATGCATGAGTATTGTTTGTTTTATTATAGTTAATTTAAAACAATATTAATATACCTTTTTAATTACCTATAATTTGTTTCAGATTAGTGCGTTTAAAGGAATTGGTGAAAATGAAGCGATTCGCCAACTTTGGGGATGTGCCAGAAAAGTGACATCAAAGTTATTCAACGGTTCCAGAGTAAAGCATTAAGGAACAACGTCAATGCTGCACCCTGGTACTGCCACAATACTGATCTTCATAGGGACCTTAAAGTGGAGACTGTTGAAAATACAATACAAAAATTTGCCAGTAGTCACCAACAACAACTGTTCGAGCATGGAAACCTCGAGATTATCCAGCTCCTCAACAATGCCAAATCTAATAAGAAGACTCAAGAGACCAAGCCTTTTGAGTTCAGTGATGTTAAAGCATAGTATAGTGCAGTTAAGTGATTTAGACTCTAAGGTATACTAGATAGTAGAATATCAATTTGTGAAGTTTTTCATCCCTTGATAAGTTAGAATAAAATTTCTAATTGATTTTAATGATTAGATTGTAATAATCGTAAATGTTTCTTTACTTGGGGCATTTATTAAAAAAAATGTTGCAAGACGCACTATACAAACTTAAATATCACATTTTCAAAACTTTTGGTATTTTATCAACAATAATTATAAACGTCAGTTGGCTACTCAGTACTACACTTGTCAACTACGTTTCCTTTTTATGATAAATTTAAATTAATAATATGCCAAAATAGTGTACCTTTAATGATTTTGTCATGAATATTCGCGAGCTGCTTGTATGGAGTATCAGTGACAATTTCCATGCCGACAAGTTCCAAGGCACCAAACATTCAGTGCTGTGTTTCGACATATTCCAACACGCATGGCATACTATGTTAATATATCTTTTGATATTTAAACTCTTCTAGCTTGGTAACCATGTAGAATTGGATATTTGTGCATAGGACATTTTATGCTTGAAATGAATTCAGGAATATGATATTTAAGTTTGTATAGTGCATATTATGAACATACTGTATATAAGTACTTATAATAATAAACATTTAACATCAATACTCACTTAGTTTTTTTTAATGAGACTAGCAACAAAACCATAACCGTTTGTCTAGTATTAAAAATAAATATCACTCATATATATGAATAAGAAAATATTAAAACTTTATTCCTTGTACAATTTAATTTAATCACAGTACACATTATTTGCATTTACAATATTTGCTTGTCGTTCATATGCCCCAGTCTGTTTTGTTCATCATTTCTAGTGGCTTTTTCTGCTAAACTTTAGTCCCTATTCTACCTTCATGTAGGTAATGAATTATTCAACCATTTAGTCAACAAAGGGGTTTTACTTGTTTTACAGTAAGATACTTATCTGTAATGTTCAAGTTTTAGAATTTGAACTTGGATTAGGCCATTTTCGTCAATTTTGTTCTTAGAGCTTTTGGAAAAACACTTGGGAAGTACTCTTACAAATTTATTTCTTATTTTGCCTAGCGAAGAAATTGTGTATAAGGAAATATTCTGGTTTTTACCTCAGTGGTCAAGAAAAACGCTTACAGTGGATACTTTTCCTAACTCGATACACATTTATTACCTAGATGTTGGCCTCCCTTTATCACCAGCCTACAATTTCAACTCTTCTGCTGTTAACTTTAACTTCATCTGTGACTTTAACTATGATTGAGACTTCAACTTTATCTTTACATTCTTTGTCTGACTTTCAATCATACATGCATGATTATTGTGCACAGATCAATTAAATTGGACCGGCATGCTTGTGGTGCATGTTGTGTGTTACTACGGTAGGCCTTTACATAAGTAGCCATAATCTCTGCAGATGGTGAGAAGCCCAGCTCAAACCAACTACCATAATATCGTCATTGGATCTATAGGTCTCAAGTAAGATCTCTTCATATTTTACATTTGTTAGAAGTGCACCAGCACATCGCTGGTTGTGGCATCGCTGATTTACTGAATGTCTTGCATGAAGATATACACCTTTCAGTCTGAATCTACAAAAGGACCAAGACCAAGTAAGATTAATCCACATTTTGATTTCCTGAATAGTGCATCTACCTACACAGAGATTGCTTATTAGCCATTTTCCGCGAGCCTTGCATTAAGTTTCGTATCTGATTATCGAGCTTTTAGTGTATGAACATTTGTTCTTAATTTCGAGAAAGCTGGAGTGCGTTTAGAAACCTCGTACGGAGCGCCTGACCACGTACATTAGAATAGGGTCCAGACGCGCCGTGCGTGGTTTCTAAACGCACTCCAGTTAATTAAAGTAAGTTTAGATTTTAGATTACTTGACATTTGCGACCTTGTACTTTCCGATTTAAAGACAGAAAGCATTGGGCTCATAAAAAAAACGAAAAACTAAAGATTGGGATTTATGGATTTATGTGCCCTAGTGCAAACGTGTGACGACTGATCCAATAAATCGAACTCTGTTTACTTTTGTCGCTTATGTGAACCAAACATGTACTATTTATTTTTTCTGTGAATGATTTCAACGCTTTAGGGTTAATTTCACCATTGTGTTAAAGTTTAAACTATTAATTGAAGATTAAAATTACATTTTATATAAAAATGTCATTTTAAACTTCGTTAAACCCAATGGTGGAATCGGCCCCAAGTTAGTTATATCATGGTCATTGATTAGTTGTAATTTTGCAAATAATATATTCTCCAGCGCTTAATAGCCACTTGAGTGATAATTAAATCAGTTATATTTTATTTCTTTCATTTACTTTATTCAGCACCTCTCGGCTGAAAACCGGGCATATTTAAGCTTTTAAACCCCCTTCTTTTATAACCTCGGCCTTCCACCACCTTTTAAGTCAATGTCTATAAAAAGGAAATTCATTTTTTTATTATTCAAATAATGATGCTTAACCAGAAATAGTACAATAAAAACTTGTAAATCCGGTTCTGCTCTTCCGCCATTTTAGTGAGTGCAAAAGCCACGCCTACCGGTCCCACTTTTGTATATCAAAAATAATACATATGACGTATCCTTACGTTGCCTTATCAATGCCCTAGATGAACGAGGTGCCATGTTGCCATTTTTGCGAAAATCGAACGCATCTTCTTTTTATTTAATTTTTAGTGTCATTTTATTGAGGTTGGAAATAAAAAATATTTGTTCAAAAACCCGTATTTATAAACAGAACTTACGTGAGGGCCCGTATTTATAAACAGAACTTACGTGAGTCGGACTTGGGTAAGTCGTCCTTGAACTAAAATCGAAGTTCGGTTACAACGTCTCTATAGTTCGAGGTGGTTCCGGTGTTACACAGGAATTGAGAGATGGCTATTAGCAAATCTGTAACTGTTATGTTCATTTACGGATTTGTTACTACCCATCTCTAAATTCACGCGATATAACCGAACTTCGATTTTCGTTCAAGGACGACTTACCCAAGTCCGACTCAGCTAAGTTTTGTTTATAAATACGGGCCTTTTTATTATTAATTGAATTAATTCTTTTAAAAATGGACAATGATTGGGATATAGAATGCTCAGATGAAGAGTTAAAGGATTGTAAGGGACCGTGGGAACCCAAACCAGAGGAAATAGACCGTTTGTATACAATGTTAGAAAATGGTGAAAGTCAAGAATTATATTGGAAATGCCCGGGCTATCGTTCACCTTCTCCGGAAATAACTGAAGAACCAGAGGATGACAATGAATCTAAAGAGTTAGTTTTGAATAAACGAATTATTTATCTACTTATATTGTTTATTTACAGACCAGAAGAACCCACCGATTTTGATTTTATGGATGAAGTAACCTCCCCAAAATTGAAAATTCGTAATAAGGGTGAAGAAACCCTTAAAGGAAGTGCTAAAAAGAAGACTGCATCTTTAGATGGGGTTCTGAGCAATATGAGAAGACATAATTTACTACCATCTAAGAAGAAATCATAGCATAACGGAAATAATTTTAAGATTAATTTTCTTTTAATTCCTGATACCTAATATGGGGTACAAAACAGTGTAAGAAACTTTCTGAAAATAGGATGCTTTCCTATAATAGGAAAGACAAATGTGGAATAGGTAAAGTTGTGCGAAAAATGTACTATCCCTCATGCTTTTGATTATTTGATGCAACTTTGACGATTGCGATTAATATAACGAATAACGCTTAAGTCCAAGTTCAACTCGTCAATGACAGCGACTTTTTTATCACAAAAAATACAGCTCTGAACAATAATATTTTGAAAAATATTTTAATAAGTGATATTTAACAAATATTTAAAAGTTCTAAACTTTCCACCATTTTTTATAGTATTTAAAAGCCAAAACACAAAATAAACTCTTTTATATTTGCCCTAATTGTTTCAGGAAACTTGTGTTAAGATTTAAAAATATATTGGTGCCAATTTGCAATCTTGCTAATTTGCGACATACGTTTTATTAAACTCATCATGTTACGTATTTGTTGACATTAAGAGATAGAAATTTAATTACTTCGAATGAAAAATTGTTTTCTAACCTAAGAAAAAAGTTGAGTTGGGTCTTAAGTAAAATTCATAAATAAATTTAAAAATGTTTTCTGGTTACTAAAGGTATTCTTCCACAACATAATTTTCCTCTCAGTTCTAGTACTGTATAGGTAGTAGCTAGATAAATAAAAAATTAATTTGAAAAATGATTTATAAATAATATAAATGAAAACTAATAATTACTGACTTAATAAAGAATGGTTATTGTTCATGTACAATGATGACATTCATAAATGCCACCCTCCACCTTCATTTGGTTAATATGGACCATCTGAAATAATGATTAAACTTTTCCACCTGTTTAAATGATGTGCCAAATTTACAATAAAAAAAAAACTCCATAATTAATATCACAAAACAGCAAAACAATTAAAAACAACACAACAGCATATTTAGTGATGAAATTGCAAGTATTTTTAAATATTACAACAATGTTCTAAAATTTTTGAATGTTTACATGTTGCCATATAAGTGCATCAGCGAGTCCATTAGTACATACATCTTCTACAACTTTACCTTTTGATGTAGTATAATACAAATACACAACTGAATATATCATCTGTCTTGTAAATATACTATTGATGAGTTTTTCTTAACAGGCATTTGTGGTCTGTGAAAAGAAAAACAATCCAATAAAAATGTTCACATAGTTATTTATTTGTAATAAACGACTGCATTTAGAAATATTACTAGCTCTTCAAAAATTGAATATGTATTAAAAAATTAAGATAGTTCTGTGCAGATGAAATATTTTATGCAGTATTAAATGATATAAGTTTAAGATGATTTTTTTGGGCATTAAGAATTCATTTGAAAGAGAAGACGTTTTTCTTCCTTGTTTTAGTTTTCTATTTCTTACTGTTGCAAGAATATTATATTGTAGATTATTAGTTTGTAATAATTCGCTAACGCGTTTTTCCACTGAACATTGAAAGACATGGATGTAGTTTATAAATTAATAAATGAAGATTTTTTAAATACGTGTAAAGTTTATTGCTAAAAAGAACCAAAGAAGAGAATTAGTGTATAAAAAGTAGGTGAAAAACGCTGTAAAATAATAATTATTTTTTGCGGGTGGCACTGTTAATACCTCAAATAAGTAAAAATCAATATCAAATTTTAATAAAAACAAATTTTGTAGACAAAATGTATTTAATAAAAATTTTACAATTACATGAAATAAAATTAGATTTCTTCTTTTAGGAACCTCTAGGCTATTAAATCTTCAGTCAAGATACCTATTTAAAATTACCAGTAAGCGTAAGATTTCAACCACAAAAATTTAAATTTTTAGATAGATTATCCAGATTTTTCATAAGTTACATACTGTATTTAAATTAAAAAATAGAATACCTATAAATAGTACAATTACGAATGATAAAAATTAAAATGATTTTGACTTTTTTACAATTTTAGTCAAGGAACAAAATTCTGTATTAATTACAAAATTATAAAAATATCAAGTATTTCATCTGTGAATTGACTGCTACATAAATTTTTAATTTCAAAAGAATACCAATATTTTTAGGTAGTGTCAAATTTCTGAAGTAAAATAATATGTCATAGTAATGATGAGGCCTATAATTTTTATAAATCACAATGCATGCTTGTCGTACATATCTTTTAAAAATCTTTATAATTTGCAGAAGTCAATCTGCAGCTGAAATAATTGAAATTTTCCATACTTAATTAATGTAATGTCTAACAAAATTTGGAAAATCAAAAATTACAAATATTAATAAATTATCTAATTAATACTTAAGAAGAAATAATTGTAAATTGAAAGTATTCTAATTAATGCATTTTATCTTTGTGGTGCTGGTTTTGGCTTTGGCATCTTGGCCAACAACCCCTGTATTTCTTTCTTCTCATCATATGTTTTCCATAATTCAAATAAATTAATTATATATCTTGCAATTTCCTGGATTTTTTCAATATCCACATTAAGCTCTGCAAACCATGCTTTGTGATCTTTCTGCAGTATAACACAGGCTATCTGCAAACATCCTATTGCAATTTGATATGGGGGATATAGTAGACATAAATCAGTACGAAGGGAGTCATTGACAATTCTCCAAGCTAAAGTTAGTAATTGCTCTTCATGGCCTATATCTTGAACTAACTGTAAAAGTGGTCTATATGGTTGATAAACTATGAGACAACAGTCTAAATTTTCAAGTAAATAAAATTCACATTCTAAAATATGGTTAGTGCGGTAAGGAAATTCTTGAGTATATGCATATCCAAATTTGTTCTTGACTGAAAAAGAAATTATAAGAGGCCTGAATATAAGACATTTGTGTTTATTAAATATAAAGCCACAAACTGAGGAAACAATTTTGGTAGCTCCACTCTTTAGTAGTACAATTACTTACTGACTGTCTGACAAGTTGTAATAAGTCTGGTGTTAGAAATGACTCCAAATTCCTCAACTTTTGAAGCTAAAAAGATGCATGTGGGTGCTAATAAAAGGGGATCGATACATTTCAAAGAATTCCTAGCATAAAATCTTTTAAAATATACAGTGGCTGTAGCTATTACTTGCTGTCTTAGTTTAAGTTGTTCTCCTAAAGTTTGAATCACTGAAATATAGAAATTGGATAAATGAATGCGATATAATTTTCCTTTTCAAGTACAAACTTACCACTAGAAAAGAATATAAATATTTTTTGGTATTCATCCTCAGGTAAAATGGCTAAATCGTGTTGTCTTTCCCTAATAAGATCTTGTTTGTCCAGCATCCATTGTTGACTAAAAAAGTAATATTGTTTACTTTAAATAACGATTAAATATAGAACTTACTAATGTGAGCTTTGCCAAAAATTTCCAGCCATATTTAATAACTTAATTAATAATAATGTTCTATTTACAAAAACTAAATAAATAGTGAAAATTCCTAATAAAATGTGTTAGATGACAGTCGTAGACCGTCAGGTAGTGCGTTTGAACTACTGTCAATGTCAAAAATATTTTCATTTAAACTTGTGACTTTGACACTGTAGTACTGTAGACAATATAACTGTATTTACAAAAAAAATCAATAAGCGAAGAAGTATACATGTCATACATGAATTTCTTGCAATTTTTTTTTTATTATTTGAAAATGTTTCTACTATGAAGACTAGTTTCTACTTTCTACCTCTAGAACACGATCTCAAGAAACGTTTTTTTTTCACGAATATATGCCTAGACCATTTGATGTCTGTCAATTATCAAATAATGGTAAACGTCATTTATTTACATTTTTGAGGTTAAGAAGTTCAAACATGTGTTAATGGCGGTCACAATGGCTTCTCAATTTACTGAAGACGGCAAATATTTTGCTCAAATAACCACAGATGGAAAACTAAAAATATGGAATACATTTTCAAATACGTTCGAACAAGAATTTACCCCAGATTTTCACTTGACGTCACCCTGTACTTGTTTACATTTCATTCAAACTGATTTGTTCAAATACAAGGTAGGTTACCATGTGCTTCAAATTAAGTTATGTATTAATTTATTTTTTTAGGCGGGTTCACCGAAAAAGAAAAAACGGCGGGATTCAGAATCTACCATTAGTCCTAAGGTAGTTCTAGGTACGACATCAGGTGTCCTATTGTTATATTCAATTAATAGTGCAAGTTTAGAATGTACTATCAACAGCGAGACCAGTCAGGCTATAAGTTGTATTTCTACAGTGGACCAAAATATAATTTATTCAGGTTCAGATCAGAATGTACTTGTTTGGAACATTCAAAAGAAAAAGATGGTCAAGTATGTGTAATACATTTTAGTAAGAATGCAGTTTGTAAATTAATTTTGTATTTTAGAAATTGGAAGGTAGGAAATGAAAAACTAACGGCTATATTAGCCATTCCAGAAAGTAACCAACTATTAACTGCAGCAAAAAATGTAAAACTATGGGATATAGAGGCAAAGGAAGTACTAAGGACATTTACTGGACACAAATCAGAAGTTACATTTCTACACTTCCTTTGTCCCCAATCATCAGGTGAATCATATTTCATTTCTGGCTCTAGGGTGAGTTGGAAAATTTCTGAAACTATTTAATAAGGAAACACAATATTTTAACTTTTTAACTATGGTGAATTGTTTATTTTCTGATTATTTTGGCAGTTAGGCTGAATTTTGATTTATAATTCTGGCAAAACCATATATTATGTCAATTTATAGTCATTTTAACATACACCTACACCTGCTATATTTTATGCACTCCTATATGTTGGCAAAATGATATAAATACCTTTTCCTGTAAGAATATACTGTGCTTATTCAAAACCAGATATGACATATTTTTAGTGTTTGGAAGTGGACAAAATCACATATTATCACCTTAATTCGCAAACTCCATTACATCTAATGTAAAATTGCCAAACGAATCCATTGGTACAACATATAACTCCAACAAAAATTTGTTTTTCTCAAGTTGCTACTTTAGAAATATTCATAAATCCTTCCCACAAATATATTATTTAGTTTTTTGCTTATCCTGTAAAATTTGCATAAATGGAGTTAGGCAATTTGTGAATTAAGCTGAGGGTATGTTGCTCACTTATCTTATTTTTACATTTTCCAACATTTCTGAATTTGCACTCTAACCACAAATTTAGATCCATAATAATTATGCATTATTACTGTCTAGCATAGGTACTATCAGATTTGAGCTAGTAATACTCTTGCCTAAGAAGTAAAATCTATATTCAGCTACTTGATGATTTTTCTATTTGTATTGTTCAATTCACTGAAGATCCTACCTATACCCTGAAAATAACTACATATACTAAGTGTTACTTTTTTTAGGGTGATAGAACATTGAGTTGTTGGAGTTTAAGCAGCAATTCTTCTGATAAAACTGCAATTGCTAATTTTTTAATGGAAGATATTACACATAATGTTTCTGTAAATGTAGCCAGTGATGGATCTACAAATATGGCTGCCACTGTAAGAAGTGGAGTGGTGCATATCTATAAGCAAACATTGAATGGGTAAATATTTAATATAATTATTAATTATTATTAATAATAAAAATAATAAAACATCTTCATTTTTAAATCCTCTGCTAGTTGTAGCTGCTCCACTCAATCGAACACCAAATTACAATAATTAAGAATAATAATTTAAATCGGTACTTATAAAATTAATACAAATAATATAAAATTAATACAAATATAAATAAACATAGATGGCAAAAGTACTTTATAGAGTAAAATGAGGATTCTGTAGAATCTGTATGTTCCCAAAACATAATTTTTTAACATTAAAACTGCTGAGTGGCAATTTACTTTTGATATTACTAGGCATTTCAATAAGTAATTTGGCATTGCAAGGCTGTCTGTACCTTGTATAACAGTAATGATAGAATATATAACAGTTAACTTTTTAAAAATATAAAATGGGGTTTTACTTAGTAGTTCTTTATAAACCAGGCAAGCTAAATACACGTTTCTTCAATTATATAATAATATATATTAAGCTATCCCAACTCTGATAATTTTTCTGTTTCATGATCTGATCTTCCTAAAAAGAAAATAAGTCTTATACAACTACTATGTTATTTATCATTATTTTTGCATTCTTAAATAAAAAAAATTATAATGAAATATTGTGGTGAGGGAATACCCAGGATTGATAAAGAGAATAATTGGTTTAGGCACATCCTTTTAAAGACACACCTGGGATATTTCGGTCGACATTTGGTGACCTATTACTCTGTTTCTGTTTATTCTATAGCATTATTGTGTTTATATACTGTTCTTCTGGAGTCAGGATGGGAAAGTTAACATAATGTTTCTTAACAGTATTTTGTATATTTTGTTTAATATTGTGCTTTTTAGAAGAAAACAAGACATTTTTCCAGACTTATATTGCTGTTAATTTTTAAAGATAATAATTAGTAGTTTTTGTTGTTGGATATTTTTATATACGAAAAGCGATATCAACATGAAATTTGAATCTTTATAAAAAGATAAAGCCTATTGATACTAAAAAAAAATGAATATATTGGAGAGTTAATGGAGGTTAAAATATTAAAAAAAATATCCTAAGTGAAAAACGAAAAATGATATCAACTTGAAATATTTAGCAAACATCAAGCTCTAAAAGGAGAAGAAGCCCTTTAATTATAAAAAAAATCTGATTGAATATGGGGGATTTAAGGAGGGTTGAAATTAAAAAAAAAATCAAAAATGAAAAGCGATATCAACATGAAGTTTTTAGTAAAAATCAAGCCCTATAAGGATATAAAGCTTATTGATTGTGAAAACAATCTGGTAGAAATTGGGTAGGTAAGGGGGTCTGTTAAACTGCGAAGAGTATCATTTAGAATGCCAGGCATTATATATCTTTATTCTAGTTTGTATCTGTGTAATAGTATGTATTGCGGTGGGACTGATCTTATAAAATAAACATTTAAAACATTTTAGTTCTTATTTTATTTGCCAATAAAAGGTATTTAAAAAATATATTTTTTATTTGACATCTGTGACAAATTGTGAAAATGATTAAACTTACAATAAAAACTGAAAAATTGTAGGTTAAGTTTCTTATAATATTTTTTACACAAAAATCAATGTCAAGCTTTCTGCATAACCTGATATATATTTTAAAATATTCTCAAATTATGAAGAAAAGTCAGTTTACTAACCAATAATGTTTATTCGCTCCGTGCGCGACAGCAAGGCCAATTCGTTTTGGTATTAATGGACTATTTCTGCTTATACTGACAAATTCAATTTTTAATAGAATTCATAATTAAAAAGTATATATGTTAGTTAAGTCTTTAGTTTAAAATAAAGGTTATATTTTCTATAAATTTTGGTTTTTTAAATTGATTTTATTGACTTACTATATTTTTCGAACTATAAGATGCACCGGACGATAAGACGCACCTCAAATGTATGAGATGATTTTTAGAAAAATATGTTTTAATGTTACTTTTGGATCATAATTTTTTTTATTGTTAAAATACCTCGTATTAGCAATATTCAGTTCATCTTCACTATTGTTACTATCACTCATCTTGTTAATATAATCGTTCGTATTTTTTTCGTCTGAATTATTGTTGTCGCTCCTTTCAAAAACTGCATCATCTATTAATGTTACCTTTGGACCATAAGACGCACTCAAAATATGAGTCCATTTTTCTGTGTAAAAAGGTGCGTCTTATAGTCCGAAAAATGCAGTATTTTAAGATATTTTTGATATATTTGATAAAATATTAATACATTAATTTAATTTTTTACTGAGGTTGGATCTAATAGAACTTGAACTTTAGTACTATTACTGAAGAAGAGCAATGTTAAATGTATGTCATATAGTTTCTATGTGTGAAAAGGGAATTCAGTGATAATTGAAGACTAACTTTTTTCTTATATATGTATATCTATTTAATGTTTATTGTTTATTATCAAATATTTTATACATATATAATTGTAAATATGGGACAATAAAGAGTGGTCCATAGCCTTTTTGGAGTATACAATAAATATGTTTTCTTCTTCTAAATAAAATATTATTAATTTTCATGGTCAAGCCAAATATATCACAGTTATATCTAATGTAAATATATAACATCAAAGAAATATAAACTAAATAATAAATCAATTCTATAAATTAAAAAACAAAAATAAAACTATTAAAACCCAAAATTTGTAAATAATGTGAACCAAAACTCTTTTCTAACCCTTTAAAATAATCCATAATATTCACATGTCAATTAAAACACACTGGCAATTTTCTTACAGTACATTGTGCTGGATTTCGGTAATGATTGTGGTATTTTCCTACTCGATTCTAACATGTTTCTTATGTTATGAGGTGTCCTATTTTCTCAAAGCAGTTTGGGATTTAGAGTAGCTCCAAGCTGGGAAGATCTCACTCTTCTTTTTTGCATTTTTAAAAAACATTGTTATTTTGTAGAAAATCTGGAAAACCTGTGAAACCAAAAACAACTATACAAGTAGTTTCAGACACTGGTCAAAGTAAAGATACAGTCATTCCTATTAGAATTGTGGGTGCTGTTTACAGAGATGATGACACAATTTGCATAGGACATGGCTCAGAAATTCTACTTACCTTTGAGAATGTGGTAAGAACCAAATAATCAACTTGTCAATTAAAACAAATTATGGAACATGATAACTTAATAATTTATTTTCAGGTATTAGATACCAGTAAAAAACTACAGTGCCTGGTGAGACAAGATCCTCGCAGTCTAAAGTCGTCCAAACAAGATCAAGTAACTAAAACCATAACACCAATAGTAGATGATAATGTCCAATATTTAACCTCTGAAACCTCTAAAATTACAACTAAAAGGAAAATCGATGGAAAACTTGAAGTACCAATGGAAAAAAGATT
Organism: Psylliodes chrysocephalus; assembly: GCA_927349885.1. Classification (NCBI taxonomy): domain Eukaryota; kingdom Metazoa; phylum Arthropoda; class Insecta; order Coleoptera; family Chrysomelidae; genus Psylliodes; species Psylliodes chrysocephalus. The sequence goes on along the minus strand of OV651819.1, from coordinate 29,796,278 downwards.
AGAAAATCTAACTTTAGGTAAAACAGAAGGTAGTAAAGTACCAACTGCAGATAGTGTAGCTAATCTGATGATACAGGGATTGCATAGTAAAGATAAGAAAATACTGAAGACAGTTTTATATCAAAAAGATGAAGAGGTTATAAGGAACACAGTGAAAAGGTTGCCCATAACCGCTTTGGTTCCTTTACTACAAGAACTTAGTAATTACATTCAAGGAAAGACTTTATCGTACGTTTATTCTATTTATTTATTTTAATGATATCTCTTTTTAATCCTTCAATTTTATATTTCAGGAGTCAAGTTGGTTCATTGTGGTTAAAATATATCCTCCAGGTGCATTCTGGAGTATTAATGTCAAACCCCGATTTACCAGAAATGTTTAGCTCTTATATGGGTAGTATAGAAACAAGACTGTCCTTACTAGCACCGCTAAATAGGCTAAAAGGAAGGTTGGACTTGCTGTTACCTCAAGTAACTGGTGCTTCAAAGCAAGACTTAAGCGAAAACGAGAAACCTTTGCTCATTTATAATGATAAGGGTGAGTTGAAAAAATCTTTATAAAAAGTTCTACTTCATAAAAAAAATCAACTTCATGGCCATTAGTCAAATGTCAATGGTCACATTTAACATATCTCGAAAGTGTAATTTTTGATGAACTAATGTCTCTAAACATGTTTGGTAATTATTTCAGATTCAAGCGATTCAGAAGAAGAGGAAGACATTCAAATGGACGCACAATCGGAAAGTGCAAGTGAATGGGAAGAAGAAAGTGACATTGAACAGATCAAAGAAAATCATGTGGATCATAATTCTGATTCTAATGAATCAGAATCGGAAGAGATGTCTTCGTAAGATGCCTTTATTAATTTTTTTTAATTTGTTGTAAATGAACGTCACGAAAATTCATTACTTTATAATTTGACATTTTGTTATGTAATAAGATATGAAATTATATATTTATAGTGTTGTCTCAGTTTTTTTCATATACCTACTTTGCATTTTATGTACAATTGTATATACATATTTCATTAAAAATGCAGTTGATTTTCTTACATGTGTCCTTTTATTTTATCCACAAGTTAAATGTTTGAACTATTAAGTGGCACTCAAATAAGACAAAGCAAAAAGTAGTATTAGTGTCCCAATGACAGTTAATGACTTTCAAGTGCCAGAATTTTGCTAAAACTCTTCCACTACTGAAAATGAAACAATTTTTAAATTCGCTAAGGAAATTTTAAACGCTTAAAACTTTCTCAAAAGTGGGAAAATACAGCATTTATAGATGGTGTCCAGCAAACAGATATTCAACTTCAGTTTGAGTTATTTTTTAACAGACCTTAAAAAAGGAGGTTCTCAATTCCGTATATATTTTTTTAGCATGTTCAGCGAAGATTCTTTAACACTATGTCCGATTTCAATGATTCTTTTTTTTTGTTAGTAAGGGGGTACCTCAGGGGTGGTCCCATATAAATTTGGTTAAAATCTAATAATTTGGTCCATGAGAAAATCCTCAAACTCTTAATTTTTTATGTATAGCGATAATTATTTGTCACCTTGTCCGATTTCTATGATTCTTTTTTGTTAGTAAGGAGGTGCCTCAGGGGTGGTCCCATATAAATTTGGTTAAGATGTGGTGGTGGCATCTGCACGATTTTCAAGTCGGTTTTTTTTTAAATTACTTTTAATACTTGTTAAAAGAAGTAAAAACCTTTATAATGAACATTTTCTCTAAAAGTTGAAAATAAAGGCATTTTCTCTTTTTCAGTCCATTCATTTGTTTATGTTTTTTATTTGTTACCTTTTTAGAATTGATTTATGAAGACTTATAAATTGAATTATACTGGCACTATTGCTCATAGGCGCCGACTTTTATTTATCTCCGGGGAGGTCGAACCAAGACGTCCGGTCCCTATAATGTGATGAGGGCATTTCGTTGCAATTTTTTATGTTACCCCTTCACCATGCCTCAAAAACAATAACCCTTACCTTTGACGCTTCGGTTCGGAAAATACTCAGGCGCCAGTTTTGTTAACGTGGTCAGCTCCATAAAAAAGAAATCCAAAAACTTCAAAAATATACTTTAATTCAACAAAAACATAGGTAATACCTTTCAAAAATAAAACTAAATCACAGATTTCTAAACTAAATCATAGATTTCTGTTTTGGTAATAAAAAAATAAAAAAAAACTCATGATCAGCCCTCAATCTAATAGCATTATAATACATACATATTTTATGGTCCTCTTTTTGGTTTTTAAAAAAATGAAAAGGTGTTGCGCCTTTGTGAAGTTTTTTTATGATGTAAATAACAAAGCGCAAAATGTTGATTTAAAAAGTCACGCACAGGTGCTGCATAGTGTGGTGGAGGGCCATTCTGTTAAAAAAAATCATTCTCTGGGATCTGATCATCGTTTTCCATTATTTCCACAATGTGAGGGTAGATGTCTTCGAGCAAATTAAGATAAGATTCACCCGTCAAGTTATGAGGTAGGAAAAACGGACCAACAATATTATTTCCAAAAACCCCAGCACATAATTTTTGGGGATTCTGTTTATGTTGTTTTCTTATAATTACAGGATTTACATTACTCCAGTATCTGCGAATATATGTGTCTACGTGACCATTAAAAAAGAACCTACATTCGTCAGAAAAGCATGTTGAATATAAAAAGTAGGGATTGTTCACAATTCACAACTCTTCCAGTCATCTCCTCAGAAAATTGGATACGGCGATCTGGATCGTCTTCGTTGTGCTCTTGCACGAGATGAATCTTATAGGGATGGAATTTATGCTGTTTCAAGACCCTCTGAAGGCTTCTACGTGGAATTCCTGTAGCTGCTGCTATTTGTCTCTTGCTTGAAGTGGGATCCAATGCAACATGTCCCAAAAGTGCATACTCGTTGTTTCTAAAATAGCAAATGAAGAAATTTCACTAAAATAAAACTAGGTACCCGTAAAATTCTACTAAAAACCATTATCTTATCTCGTTAAATGCTGATAAATATATTTTTTGCTGTTTCAGTATGTAGTTATTAATTGCAGCTTTTTATTCAGATTTCTTTAAGGACGGGTCTCCCTATGTAGACCAAGGATTTCCGAAGATGTTAAATTTAAAAATTTCAGCCAAATTAAAGATAAAGGTCTTACTTAGGTATTCTTACTATTTTAAATTGATGAATAATTAATTTTCAATGGAAAGAATAATTTTAAAGTAAAAAAACTGTTAAATGTCTCCATGGAAATGAAAAAATGGTGTTATTTTAAAATTATTGTTTTTATTGAAAATCGTCAATTTAACAATTTAAAATAGTAAGACTACACAAGTTAGACCTTTATCTCTAGTTGGGATGAAATTAAATTTTTTAATGCCCTACTTTCGGAAATCGGTCGATTTAACTTTTGGTCTACAGCAGGGAGACCCCGTCCTTAAGGGACATTTTAAACTGGTTTTCGGCATTACTTTTAACACTTAACACACAAATATTAGCATGACTGTAAAGAAAATCGAAATACCTTTCAAATGATGTGCCACTCAACCCCCCATGTTAGTAAAGATTCTCGAAGGGGTTGCCACCCTTTTTAGGGAGATGACCGTACAACCATGAGTTAACGATCAAAAATCGATGTGTCTCGGGGTTTGTCGCAAATACCTCCCCCGCCAATAATATTTGAGGTGGACTGTTTCTAATGCGCCACCCTGTATATTTTACTACTGTATAATGTTATATAAAATCTGTATAATTTTAAACTGGTACTGTGTGAAAGCTGAATGTATATAAACTTGACTGGTCTGATAAGTTTTTAAACATGTACATGTAAAGAAAGACTTTTATTGACGAATAAATTCTATTTTAAATCAAAGAAATCTGGTCATCTGACCTGTTCCTTAATTTGTCGACCATCTATTTTATTTATCAACTTCCCTGACCCAATGGGAATTATCTGTCCAATAATAGTGGTAATTATGTACATTTACTATCCCAATACTTTCAAATGTGAACTCATCACCAAAATGTATTTCAGAAAAGTTGGTCTATCGAGAATGAAAATTCGGTATATCTTCCCAAGAGTGAACTCTATGGTATCATAATCCCTTTTATAGAGTTCTTGATATATAATTCAATTCGTTATCCATGAAGGTTATTTTTTATTAATATTCAGTTTAAGTATGATTAATGTCTAGCTCTCTTGTAATTTCTCTCGTAATAACATGAGGATTGTTAACTGTTGAAAGCATCGTACTGCTAATTCATTTTCTTTATTTTTTGTAATTTTATTTACTACTTGTCATTTCTTGCTGTGAATTTACGCTTTTTAAAATCTTTATTTTATGACTTTTCAACTTTTCCTTAAGAATAAGATACATTTTCGATGGAAATATTGTAGACAAACCATACAATTTCTACAAGCCCACAGTATGGACTTATTTGTGGTTGTTGCATTTGAAATACTTATTCCACATTGTTGATTTTGAGATATTTGATGTTAATGAACCCATTTTGTGACACAAATCTTACAACAAATTTCGAACCACCTGTTTTAAACCCATTACAACTCTATATTTTTGAGAAACACTCTTTAAAAGGAATTCAATCGAGTGAAAAGTTATAAGATGTTTCATGCTCGAAGGATGTTTCTTATAAAAATCATAACTTTGACATGGCACACATTTATCGGACACCCTGTATACCGGTAGTGGTAGTTATTTTCGGAAAATAACTTTCATTACTCTCTTAGACTGAGAGCTAGGGGCCGCGCAAGGTGGTGCGATCGTATCTCCGGCTGGAATTTTGTAAAGTGGTTGACAGAACCATCAGGAAGGATGCAAGGATTTAGTTTAGAACTCCTGCAAAGGAGACGTCAGACAACTCAAAGTAATAAAAAATATGGGCTGAAAAAACGATCGTACCTACCCCTTTAAAGGTGCAGTGACAGACTAACCTTAGCCTGGGTACCAGGCCACAGGGGACATAAGGGCAATGAAGAAGCTGATTTACTAGCCCGAGAAGGAGCCTCAAATGTTCTTATTGGCCCAGTACCCTTCTGTATTGTAACAAAAACAACTATCAAAACATGCACAATGCAGTGCATGGATGTTTAAAAAACCTCAGGAGTGGTGGAAAAACTCACCAGGACAGAGACTGGCCAAAGAGTTCTTAAAAGGACCATCGCCTAAACCCACCGAGCATCTACTAAGCCCTAATAGGAAAAATACTAGAGTACTAGTAGGTCTATTAACAGGGCATTGTAGGCTTAACAAACATATGTACAATATCGGTCTGACAGAAGAGACCTTGTGCCGATTCTGTCAAGAAGAGGAGGAAACGGCAGAACACGTATTGTGCTACTGCGAAGGTTTAGCAAGACTGAGATTCCTTACACTTGGAGAAGAAAAACCAAGCTATACTGGAGAACTACTTCCCAGTCTATCGAGTCTATACTACAAAAGACCGAATTAGACAAGGTACTCTAAACAATAGATCTAAAAAGGTCGAGGTGGGAGAGGTCACATGGCCCATAGTCCTAATTAATTAAATCTAATCTAAAGGTGCAGTGTGCAGGAGCGGATCCAGAACCTTCCCAAGGGGGGGGGGGGGGGGAGAGGGGCAATTTACTGAGTTCATAGCTTGGATTAATTTTAACGCTCATAGGTATCAACTACTAATGTTATTAGTCTCAAAAGGGAGACAATTGCCCCGTTGTCCCCCTCTTGGATGCGCCGGTGGGTCACAGATGAGGTATGCAAATCATTAGATGGCTAGCTACTACATCACCGCTAAAGGGCTATCAGGCGCCCTCAAATTTTTATATTTTGGAAAGTATAAAAAAAAATAACGTACTCTTGTTGTTTCCTTATTTTAAATACATTTTATTTATCATAATGTATATTACAATTTTTATATTTTTTCCAAAATCAAAAAAAGATCTCTATTTAAAATTACCTTCCGAACCTTTTTTTTTTGAGTAGATAGGTAAATAAGAACATATTTTCGGAATGTTCTCTATTTTATCCACGGAAAACCAATGTTAATACTTTATTAATTAAAATGTTCAATATTTAAAACCTAGTTTTTAAATAAATTACGAATAAATTTTAACCAGTTTTTAGCTTTATTGATCCGATCAGAGCGCATACGCATTACAGTGGTCGAACGAAACAACCTGTTTTATCATTTCTAAGTTTTCTCTCGATTTTCAGCTGCTCAACTGTTTTCTCCGTGAAGCAATCGTCCAGATAAATTGAGTTAAGCGATCCCACCGTGCATTTTGATCAGTATTTATCTGGACCGTTATCCAGCCTCCCGATGGAGCTTCTTATAGAAAATCAGATTTTTGTACGGAGTTAATTAAAAATGCGTTTGTTATTGTTGATTTTTTGTTTATTGTGTACCAGAGAGTCCGTTTCAGGTAAGTGTATTGTTGAAATATAGGTTTAAAAATAAATAATGTTGCACACATCATTAGAAGAATAGTAATCCTAGATTCCATTAGGTATACGTAAATATTATTGGTTTTAAGTTCAGGCTACACTTTAATTTTCAAGTTTAAAATTTTTCAGATAATTTCTTTTCTCAAATATTGATACCTAAATTATTAATCAAATCATTTCAAGAAATTAAATAAATAAATAGGTCCATGATAATAATAGGGTAAATGTCTGTAAATTGTAAGAAATTTTAAGGAAAACTAGAATCATTGTTTAAACGTTTCAAATCTAATAATATTTTAAAATGAGAAATAATACAAGAAGTAAAAATAATTTAAATAGTTGACAGAAGAAATTTAGTCAATATATAGTGCTTAATAGTTACAGAGTCAATTTTTTCTCTACAATTTTAACTAAATATACAGAGAATTGTTAAAAAATTTGTTGCTTTAGATGAAATAAGGTTTAGTATTTCTTATACCCATGAGTATGAGTTTGAGAAATTAATGTTATGTTCGAAAACTAATGAAAAATAGCTGTGAAATTAAGGAATAAATTTCCAATGATCCAAATATAATAATATCAAAAATTTCATATAATATCTTGACTAAAATTAGTCCAAAATAGATTATAATGAATGAAGTATTTGAAATTAATGGTTGACAGACTTTGAATTTTTACATCTTAAAAAACTTCAATTTTGAGATTTTAACGAGAATCTATTTAAAATTATCTCAGGTTTTATAGGAAAAATGGGAACAAGTTAGCTTAACAGCACCAGAGAGCAGATGTAACTTTCTAGTTTTTAGGCTTATTTAAACTTGTTCTTTTGAAAAATTATTGTTTTTGAGATAAAACCCTCTTCTTCCAAATGAACGATATATCCACTCCTGTTCTACAAACTCTTATCATTGATCCACCAATAATTTATATCAAAAATAGTGTTTTTTTTAATATTTTTTTTTTTTAAATACCATTTTGTTCTCAATATTATTTATTCTTCCACGAAATTTACAAAATTTGGTGGATGCACTAGTTTCAAAAATTTGGTGAGGGCATTACATTTTATTTTTTGCACTAATTACAAAATTTGGTGGATGAACTAGTTCCAACTATAGACAATCTAAAATCTGATTTGTCCAACACATGACTTTCCTATCTAGTTATTATAGGCTTTTTCCGGTTATTTTGTACAACCTATTGCAGCATCTCTATAAATGTTTAGAGGATAAACTAAATATATACATTGTCCACATATATCTACCTCGAAACATTTTTTTATAGATATTCATTGAAAACGAAAATACTGAAAAATTTAAATTTCCTACAATTTTTTTATTACGGTCCATTTTAGAAAAATCATGTATAAACAAAAATTATAGAGATCGATATCACAAACAACTTTTAGTTAAACAATTTTCATAAAAATCAGAATTTTGCACATTTTGTCAAATTTCTCGAATGCGGACCATTTCAGCAAATTTTGACAAAAAACAGAAATTATAGATAATAATATTAGAAGTAACTTTTATTTGAACAATTTTTTTTTCTCCAAACATAAATAACAAATATATTCCATAAAATATAAAAATGGCCTCCCATAAAGTACCCCCCCAGATGTTCCGACTTTGTCCAAAATCTAATCATTTCACGTCAGGCCGAAATAAAACTTAAGTTTAAAATTTATTGTTTTTATATCCGTTTTTGAGTTTTCTTCAAATTTCACACACACACATACACACACACACACACACACACACACACACACACACACACACACACACACACACACACACACACACACACACACACACACACACACACACACACACACACACACACACACACACACACACACACACACACACACACACACACACACACACACACACACACACACGCACGCACGCACACATCATTGCGAAAATAGTCAAAACGGATTCAGGGGACCTCAAAACGTTCCCCAAGGTTCCCATCTGGGACATCTTCTTTTTAATTTAGTTGTCAACGATCTTTAAACTTTTCCAAATTGTCAACAACTTTGGAAATGCTATTCATTTACAGTTTGATATAACAGTGTCGGATTGGGACCTCCAGGGCCTACCGGTTCAGATGGGAGAAGGGCCACCTATTAATTTTTTTATGGTCCGATACATTGAAGAGCAAAAAAGTCCTCTTTGTACACTGATGCTTTTTCCGAGGTTGCCACATATTCCGTGGTTTCTTCGCATTTGATTCTTTGGACCCGTAGACCGACACTGAATGTTAATCATTCATCCGATTCAATTGGTGTAAAAACGGCATGAATTTAAATGTGGGAAAATGTCACATTATTCAGTTCCATTATTCTCACCAGCCTATTATATTTGATGCCATTAGGTATTTTTGAGGCAAATTTTCATTTTTTAAATCAAATTAGCCATTATTTATCCAAATACAAGTATCTATTGAACCATATTTTTGGTCAGAAGTACCAAATTTTGAGCCAAATTGGCAAATGTTTGAAACATTTTTTTTTTTTTTTGAGAAAGTTGAAACTTTTCATAAATTTGCAGTTTGCAATTTGCAAATTGGATATTTTATAAGCCCACTCTCAATTTTTTAAACCAAATTCAGCATTATTCGGCCAAATTTTGTCATTTTTTAAATTCATATTGGCAATTTTTGATCTAAATTAGATATTTTACACAATTTTTCATTTATATTGGGAAATTTTAAAATAAATCAAATCCTTTTGCAGAAACTTCTTAATAAATTTGATAGTTGTACATTTTTACGCCAAATTTCTATTTTGCTGAACCACTGTGGTCATATTTTAATTTTGTGAGCTCACCTTGAATGGACCTGGTAACGTTACTACGTTATGAGTTGCTATGACATTATTTATTTTATTATGATAGATTGTCAAGGGTAATATACTAAGACCTTGATAATAGTCAGCTCTTTTTGTTGAATCTAAATCTCGAGAATATTTTAATATCAGTTTGATGAAACATTATTTTTGGCATTAATAATCTGCTTAGATCCCGAGAGCTTTAGCTATATTATAATAATAATTAAGGATTATTTTATTACAGGCCTGAAGATGTTCATGTGAGGCCGAAACTAGTCGCTCCTGTATTTATTTATAATAAAACTGATATATTGATTTTGAGGTTTTATTCTTTAATTGAAAAAACTAGACCTTTGCAGTGATTTTGTTTTATTTCCTGCATCAGACATATATAAGACGGTAAACATTTTAAAAATAGTAAAATTAACGAATTTTTTAATTTTTTTTTTTAATTAAAAAGTCTGGACAATGTGTGTTCTTACAGAGAACTGATACGCCACTGAACAAGAGGGGTTGTTTACCTTCCCCTTTGTGCCCATTTCCTCAACAGATGTTGCGAACACAACAATCGCCTACAAACTCGTTTCACGCTCCCTCTAGTAGTAATTGCTCGGAGCCTACGACTACACTGAGTATTTTTGTGTATTTTTTCATATTTTTAATCAAATTGACTATTATTGATCTAAATTTTTGAAACTTTGCAAGTATTGAACCAGATTTGTATTTTTTGGGCAGAATTGTCAATTTTGCAAATTTGTGATCCAATTTTGTAATTTTCCATATTTTAATGCAGATTGGCAATTTTTGAACGAAATATGATTCAAGCGTAATAGTGTTGAACCAGATTTATATTTTTTGGGCAAAATTGTCAATTTTTGAGTCAATTTGGCAAATTTGTGAACCAAAAGGGATTTTTTGGTGAAAGATTCAAACTTCTTACTAAATTTGCAGTTTGTGATACAATTTGGAAATTTTTCATCTTTTAAACCAAATTCATGATTAGTTAATTTTGTAATTTTTTTACCAGTTTTGTAATTTTCCCGCCAATTTTGTCATTGTCCCCAAATTTGCCATATTTTAATGCAGACTGGCAATTTTTTAACGAAATTTGATTTAAGCGTAATATCCAAAACATATACTAAACTAATTTATTAAAATTTTAACAAGTTATTGTATCCTAAATAATGGGCTTGCCCGTAAATATACAAATAAGAACATTACTGGATTCTTTCAGGTGTCAACAACTCAAACGCTCGAAAAACACCAGAAGAAGATTACTACTTAAACTATGACTATGAAACCGAAAATAATTCGGTCAACTTAGATCTAAAATCAAATTCCTTATTCCTGCCGAACCCTCAAAATCTTCAATCAAAATATACGGTGGACGTGCTACCGAACGTGGAACTTCCTGAAGATTCTTTAGCTGATCCGGATTTGCGAGACCATGACTTTATAGACAACATAATGTACGTGTATTATGGGTCCCATACAAGGAATACTGGGACGTACGGACCGGAAATCATTATTATTGGGTCCGTACTCAGTTGTTTCGCGCAGCTGCTCACGATTTTTTGCGTGTTGCTCAAAAAGAATCAAAGAGGAGAGAAGATGATGACTTATATTTTTTTCCAAATTCTGGGAACGTTTTGCATATCAAATTTGATATTTATGTTAGGAGTTTATGTGAGTTATATTAGAAAATATTTCAATATTTCATCTTTGTATTTAAATACATTATTTTTTTTAGGCTACCAAAAGTGCAACAAAATGTCTGATAATATCATTGATATTATATTTTCTTCATTTAATGACATCAGTTTGGCTGTGTTTATATTGTTTCTATATCTACAAACGTTTTTCTACTGGAGGTTTAATCAAAGAACGTCATTTGAAAGTCAAATATTTTAACATGGCTGCCTACGATATCCCTACATTTCTAACATTGGTAAGTAGGTATTTATGACACAAATCTTAAAACTTATTCATTTTTTAACAATGGTAAATGTTTGGTTTAGAAACATGAATATTATATTTGAATAGTAATATTAAACGTAAATACAATTTTATAGTTTTTGGTCTTCCCAATCAAATTGTCGTATTTACAACAAAATGTCAAAATACGTCATTTTAAAGTTTTAAAGAATCCATATCTAACTAAGTTACTATGGAAACCAATTGACCGTAGATTTTTATTAATAAAATAAATAATTGTTTTTACATCGAAGTGTCGGTCTTACAAAATAGTATATTAAAGTATAAGTATATATAACGGTCTTCAAAACACGCGCGATTTTTCGAGCACGACGGCGCAACCGGAGTGCTTATCTCCAGAAAATGTCGGAACAGTATAAAGTATCGACTATGTGGACTATCCATTCAAAATTACAAAGTATGTTGAGGATATACAAAGGGGTCGATATAAAATATTTCGTCAAAGTGCATGCATTCATGAAGGCAATTAGCAAAAATGAGGTATTCAAGAAGGCATATTTATTCGAGGAAGACGATTTGCGGAAGTTTTTTACAGATGCACCGGACATTACGTATTTATTTTTGAAGGTGGTTGCTATTTGTGGCATCGTTGGCTCTTGTAGAAGATGTGAATTGTGCGATTTACGCTTAGCTGATAAATACATTTTTTGAAAAATTTCTCAGAAATATTTTATTTGGCATTACAAGGCACTCCTGTCAGATCAATATTTAAAAAGTTGGCATTTAGACATCACGTTTCTCGGGTTGTTGATGTTGCCTTGGTAACTTTAAAACGCGCGTTTTTAAAGTTCGTTTTAAACACGCTGAGGCGTACTTTAAATAAGTAAAATAGGGTACCAATAAAAAAGAATATTGTACGTCACGCGACCGAAAATTAGTGTCTCTCCAAGCTTCTAAATCTCGCCTACGGCTCGCCCTGGAATCTGTTTGTCTCGACCTGCAAAACCCTACTTTCCGGTCTTGTAATGTAAATTACTATTTTATTCGAATGTGACATAAGACGTTACTTTTCGAACAGAAAACATAATCGAAGAGGAGAACTTTAAAATATACCACAACAAATGGAATACTAAAAAGTAATTTTAGTGCCCGGGCCGCAAAAGTAAAGCGGCTCCGCTATCTAAACGTTCTGTTTTATTTTTGATTTACCTTTTAATATAATAATAATGTATATTTACAGATAACTTATACATCTTTTTTACACAGTTGCTAAAAAAACTAATATGCTAAAATAGTAATAATAATAGTAAATAAACCAGGGGCGTGCGGTCCATGGAAGCGGGGGAAGCAGCGCTTCCCTACACTTTGAAATTTAAAAATAAATATTTTTCAGTTTACAATGCATAGAAATTAATATTAAATTAGGTACTATATTTTCTCTGAAACATTACGTAAACTTCGTAAATGTACTAACAATTCATTGGTGTAATGTGCAAACGCACGCACCAACCATAAGAAAATTAATTGTGTAAACGCACACACCACACCATATACTTTGAGTCCGTCGGCGGAAGCGCGTTTTGAAAAAGCCGGCTCATCTTCCAATTGATTTCGCTTCATGTTATTGACCCTGCTTTGCAGCGACAGTAGTCAGTCTGTTTGGACACGTGAAATACGGTCGAGAGGCAGCGATTTTTACTTCACCTTACGCATATTGCAATTCGCACCGCAAATCGACGTGTGAGGAAAATCGTAGATTTCAGATAGATTTCGGTTTGTTTTTCGTAGTTGTTTTTCTTTTTGTAAAATGGAGGAACTATGCACTGTGCCTGTGAACAATAATAATGTGGTAAATTGTGTCTGTATTGTGTGCTCTTTATTGAAAAAAGGATTTTCAAGTAGACATTTTTAAGAGAAAATGGACATTATTAATTCTAGTAGACTAAAGGATCCTATCAATTTAGAGACGAAAGTAGAAAAGTCAGCAAAGAAATTTATCAGGCTACAAAACTTTGAAGAAATTGTTTTGCTGGCCTTGCCTACTTTTTAATATAGCCGAAAAAACACATTGGAACTCAGTCGGTATTACAGACTTGAATAATTTTCACAAAAGTGTAAAACGACATGTACATAGCAAATCTCAAATAAGTGCTACAATTAAAGAAAAAACATTCGGGACCTATCGCATTGAACATAGTTTGGACAATCATTTAAAAATAAGCAACAAAATTCACAATGAAAGTGTAAAAAAAATAGGGACGTTTTACAACGATTAATAGATGTAACTTGTATCCTGGGAGAGCATGAACTAAGTTTTAGGGGTCACAATGAAGCAAGTGGATCCGCCAATCGAGGAAATTACATGGATCTTCTAAGTTTTTTTTAGCAAAATACGATGATACCCTAAAAAATCATTTTATTGATTCGACGACTTTCCGAGGTACCTCAAACAGAATCTAAAATGATTTAATTAAATGCACTGCCGACGTTGTGATGGATCACAATAAAAGTGAAATTAAAAAAGCACCTTTCGTATCAATTGCGCTTGATAAAACCACAGATGTAGCAAACTTAAGTCAATTATCCATTGTTATGTATTGGATGGCATTCCTCAAAAGCGATTCTTAGGATTTTTGGACGTCACTAGCGAAAGAATTGCAGATGCATTTTTTAAAATTGTTTGTGACATTATTTCAAGTTTAGAATGTGGTTGTAAGCTTGTTGCCCAGAGCTACCATGGTGCTGCCGTAATGGCTGGCCATTTAGTAGGCCTTCAAGCTAAAGTGAAAGAGAAGTTTAAACATGCAATTTTCGTTCACTGTATAGCACATAGACTTAATTTGGTTTTATCGCGAAGCATGGATAATATTAAAGATTGCAAAGTTTTATTTTCGACGCTTAGTGGTTTGACTTCCTTCTTTTCAAAGTCATCGAAAGGAACTCGCGCTTTGGACATCCACGTTCTAAAAGTTGCTGGGACGCGATTGAACTACAAGTGCAAACAGTGTTTCAATACCGTGCTGACATTTTATTCGACATTTTACAGACAAAGTCAAATGACATTGACTTTTGCATTAAACAAATTGATAATTTTAAAAATAAAATTAGTCGACACCAAATTAAAAAAAATAAAAAAAGAGATTAGTTTGAACACTTTTAGAATAAGACTCAAAACATTGGCTTAGAACCTGAAAGAGAGAGAATTAGAATTGATAATGTCGGCGACAGAGAAACCTCCTATCGTCGATTATACGCCGAAATTTTTGATAATATTTTACAACAAATGAACTCTCGATTTCAAAACTTTAACGAATTAAAATTTGTTGAATTGTGCAATTTTAATATTAGTAACTACGATTCATCAAAATTTCCATCGGAAGCTTTTAATTCACTAAAATTAAATTATGGAAATTGTTTCGATATTCCAGCATTAAAGTCCCAGTTAAGTGTTGTTTATGAAACGACTGAAATTAGTGATAAAAAGAAGCCCATCAATGTATTAAATTTTCTTATAACAACTGGTTTAAATAAGTCCCTTTGTGAAGTCGTCAAGTTGTGTGAATTAGTACTAACCATCCCAGCCACTAGTGCGTCAGTTGAGAGAAGTTTTTCAGCTTTAAAGCGCATTAAAAGTTTTATACGAAATTCAACAAGTGAAGACAGACCCTCTAATTTAGCCCCAATATCCATTGAAAAACAGCTTGTTAAAACAGTTATCAGAAAATCCAAAATTTTATGACGATGTTATAAACAAATTTGCAGCCATTGAGGATGTCAACTGATGTGTCAAAGGTGCGTAAAATGCTGGAGAAAATAAAAAAAACTTCAGTTAAATGTTTTTTTTACGTTTAAATAAACCAAGGAAGCTTTTCAATGGTAAGTTTTTTTATAGCTTCTAGTACTAAACTAGGTAATAAAGTAATAGTAACACTTCAAAAATCTCAATCTCGAATATCCGTAGTACTGAGGAAAAAAGCAAGATTTTGACAAAATGGTGAATGCGTCGCGAAAAATTTTCGCCCGCGGCGCTGTGCTTACTGGTCTTCTGTATTTTTATACAATCGCTTCCCTTCCAAAAATGTCACCGCACGCCACTGAAATAAACACACGTGACCCATAAAACCTAAAGCTTGTACATGGGCTTGAAAAATTTATATTTATATTTTATATTTTATATATATATATATATTTTTTTTTGAGCGTCTTTATATTTATATATTATGTAAATATGGATTATACTGGGTGTTTCCGAACTTGGCGTCCAAATTTGTAGGGGTGGTAGTTCGCATAATTTGAGAGCAACTGGCAGATTTCATTTTTCTAAAAAAATTATAATAAACAAAATAGAGCCATTATAAAAAAAAAATCAAAGAGCAGGTCCTACCCTGAGCGCGTAGCGCAATAGTCCTCAAAAACAGATGCGATATCGATTCTAAGCGTAGCGCGCGCGAGTCGAGGCGTCCCATTGCTGTGCAGGACCGTACCTGTTTATAATTTTTCATTATTTTTATTTTAAATATTTTGGAAAAATGAAATCTGCGAATCGGTCTCAAATTATGCGAACTACCACCCCTACAAATTTGGACGCCAAGTTCGGAAACACCCTGTATAATGCAATGTAATGTATGTTTTTATTTTTTTATGAATATTTTACTTAATTAGAATATTTTAACCTATTTACAACTATTTATAATACTAAATAATGTAATATGATTCTATCGGTAATTTTAAGGATTGATTTTATTCTAGACTTACAAATATTATATGAATTTATAGTCCTTATGTATAATTTGTAAATATCTGACGATATTTTTTTTTGCTATTGTAAAATATTAGTCCATAATCCATATGTACATCAAATTTGAATAGAAACCTTTTTAATTGAATAAGAGAAAAACTAAATAAAGTATAATTAAATAGATTTGACATAAGCACTTTAACATGGCAGAAATTGTTCAATTGTTATCAATAATGTACCTACTTAGTCATTCTTATCGATCACAGCGTCTCAATTATAAGAAAAATTGGAAATATCATTGTGAATTTAATTTTCTACATTTTTTTTAATATCCATGAGCACATTCGAATAAAAAATAATGTATGAAACACGGACGAAACGTATTTTCGTCCTAATAACAAAAACAACTATTTCTGAGTTGAGTCTGTCAAAATCCTATTTTATGACATACAAATAAACCGCAAAATGATAATAATTTCTGGCCCGTTAAAAAAAATATTATTTTTAGGCAACATATTTCATGACGCCACACAGCTACGAATCCAGAAGATTCTGCTTCATATCCGTTCAAAAAGGAATGATTTTGAACTACATGTTTCCGGTCTCAATCTTAATATTCCTAACAACGATTCATTCCCTCAGCGGGATCAGAAAAATTAACATGGAACTGTGCAAACTGGAATTAAATAGTTCCGCAGAATCGTTAAACGCCCTCAGGAATGAGCTGGAACTGTTAAAGGATCACAAAGATGATGCGATGGACGAGGAAATTGTCAGTTTGAGAGAATCAAAGACTTGTTTGAAATTGCTTTGTGTCATACAAACGGGGTATGACATTGTCTGGTTCATAGTCGTTTTGGCTTTAGAGAACGTCAATGAAAGCAGTGGAATGGCTATCATTTATGCTATTTTATCCTGTTTATTGGTAAGTTAAATAATTTAATTGTTATTTCGTAGTATCGGTAAAGATTATGCCAATAGCAATCAATAGTTACTAAGTTCCAACTTATAATGCGCTAGTTTAGTGTGATGTCATTTTGGTTTCACTGACATTTAATTCTAACCAAACTTTTAACAAAAACATCAATAAATTTGACATATACGTTTTTACTGTTTTTATTTTATTTCAAAATATTGTTTACAGGTCATAAAAAATAGTTTAAAGGTATGTAATTGGTAACTGAACGATTGTATATTTGATACATGCTATCTACTTACTTTAGGAATATATTTATAAAAGTGAAAAAAACGATATAATTTAGGTAAACAAAACGAACAAAACACACTCAAAAAATCTACTGTCACTTTAATTGTCAGTGGAACCATAATTACATCATCACTGAACTAGCGCATTTTTCATTGTATAATATTTGAGGAAATATTTGACCCAAAAATTTTATAAAATTTATATACTAAGGGCCGATTCCACCGTTGTATTATACGAAGTTTAAATTACTAAGCGAAGATTAAAATGATATTGTATGGACCGATTCCACCGTTGTGTTAAACGGAGATTAAAATGACATTGTTAATGTAAAAATGTCAATTTAAACTTCATTTAACACAACGGTGGAATCGGTCCTATGTAAACATGTCATTTTAAACTTCGCTTAACACAACGGTGGAATCGGTCTTTAGACTCCGTTTCAACAGTAAAAAGTATAGTTGCGTTACAACGATTTATGCGAAAATGTCGTCAAAGTCAGAGCCGTATTGTAAATTTGAATGAAATTTGTAGGAATAGTGCGCTATGGTGTCATGATCATAGTGATAGGGAGAGATACAATAGATGGCAGCACCATTAACATATGCGATAACAAATCAATGAAGTGGAGAGGGGTAGAATGATAACTGTAAATGAAAAAGTCTAGACACTATGCACAACTTCGTTTTGCACATTTTGTAAACAAGATTCAGGGACGGTTTAACAACATTTTGTGCAACAATTATAAAATAGTGCATCGGAAAATAATTAACAAATATAATTTAATACTAAATTGAAATAAAAGCACAAAAAAATCACAAATATACGCAAGATAACAAAGAATTGACGCCAAAAAAGCTTACAACAGCCACAAAACAAACAAAAAACAGAGCTGAACATGAACATAATCGCTGAACAAAGCCAATCCTTGTCATTTACATGTATAAGAGTGGAAGGTTGAATCACGCATAATTTCTACACTCGTGATGGATGCGCAGACGGTACCTTATCGTTCTAGCCTCTCTACTTCTTTGTAATAAATTCAAGTCAATATGACAGTTAACATGATAAGTGACGTGACATACGAAGTGACGGGTAACGTGACGTATGAAGTGACGGGTAACGTGACATATGAAGTGACGGGTAACGTGACATATGAAGTGACGGGTAACGTGACATATGAAGTGACAGATGACATAATTGATAGGTTACATGAAAGGTGACACGAAAAATGACGTGATATATGAAGTGCTACAACACAATGGGTAACTGGGGACATGGGGTAATTGGTTCGACATATCGCATAGGTGTAATATATGCACCTATAACGAGAAAACACCCATTGACAGATGACTTCTGTATTTGCACTTAGGCCTCACTATGCCCATTGTGCATCATCCTAAATTGAAAGGCATCTCTTAGCTTATTAGCCAGCCTACAGATTTAACTCATCGAGGGGTGCTTCTCTTATATCGACCGGTGTTAGTCGATACTCGGCGGACACAAATCTTCTAATGAATGAGAACGTCAAGCAATCGTAGAGGAAATGCTCGATGGTCTCATTTTCTTGTTTGCAATCCCCAACAGAGTGCGAATTCTGACAGCCTGAGGATATGGAAATGCTTCCGTACTTGGCAATGACCAGTCAGATGACTTAGTTGACAGGTTAACATAAAGTTAGTTTGTAAAAAGACAGTTTTTTGTATTTGATATAAAAATACTTAGTTTTGTTCTAAATCCTTTCGATTTCCTTTGGGTAGAGTGTAAAAAACCCACTATATAGTTACATACTATTACATATACCTACTACTATACAGGCTGTTCCTTAATGATATGCGAATATTTAAGGATATGAATCTACATGAAAAATTAGTGATACTTTGCTTTATAAACTATGGTTCAAAAGTCAAATTTGTTCTCTAATTCTTTAATAATTACATTAATTTTGTCGGATAATACAACAGTTTTTATTTTTTTACTCAAAAACGTAGGAAAACAAATCAATAAGAGATCCTTTAAGTTTGAACGGGGAATTAAAAATAATTTTTATTTTGGAAAAAACCCTTGGCTTACCATTCTTTCTTCAAACATATTGAGGTTAGTGCCCGTATGCACGTCACTGTTAAAGCTAAAAATTATTTTTGTATTCAAAAATATGCACCATTATTAACTGTCACTGAATATTAAATATCACTGAAATATCTCAAGCAGTTACAAAAATAATAATCCATTTTCCTTTTTTTTTTCAAAACTTTAGCACAGTGTATTTTCGTAACGGAACATTTTTAGACCATAGTTATGCTGCGTTTGAGAATCCACATCAGATGCATTTTTTACATCTCGAGCGTTTTTTTATCCACATCGGACACATCTGTCCCATTACATTTACGTATACTGAATCACGTGATCAAAGATTTTTTACATCTCAGATGCATCCGATGTGGATTCTCAAACGCAGCATTTATAAAGCAAACTCTCATTAATTTTTCATATTCATATTCGCATATAATTAAGAAACACCCTGTATAATTTGGGTCGGTGACATAAAGACAAAATTTTGATTATTCATGTCGTCATTATGACGCATCTGTACTTTTTTTTAAAGAAACGGATTTGGACATTTCATTTTTGACAATTGTTGATTTGGTACAAATTACATAATGTGCAGATGTAATATAAGTTATTATTTTTAACGAATATCGTTTATTTATAAAAATCCATATTATAACTAGGTACAAAATCCACAATTTCCAATTTTAGTGTTGGTCATAATTGGCCTTAAAATATTAAATGACATTTGGTATCTATACCCTACGCATTTTTGTGTCTAAGAAAATAATCCATCATTTAATAAAATTTTTAGAATTGGTATATATTCATCAAACGAAAAAGTCTAATGCCTACTCTAAGCGATCTACCCGACGACATGGAGGAAGTTGTTGTCCAAAAGGAACAAACTCATATTGTTACTGCATCGGCTAATGTGTCACGTCGAGGCTCATCAGACAGTATTCCATTACTTAACTCGGACACTTGCACTGAAATGCGCGAATTAAGATTAGACCATATAAGTACAATAACGACATAAATAATTTATTAATTTTTATATTTTGGAAATAAGTACCCAGTAATAGATGGTCAAAATGTATTTTTGACAGTTTCGCGGCATTAAATTCTTGTAGTGTTATTGACTGAACGTTTGTAACAGTGTCAATTGTCATATTTTCCTAATAGCGTTATTTGCGGGAATGGGACGTTTCGGCGTGGCCAATTCGGCGTGGTCATTTCGGCGTGGCCGTTTGGACGTCGGCCATTTTGGCGCCGGCCCATTTCGGCGAACTTAACAACATAATTTTTATAAATTTTGAATAATTGTTATATTTATTATAATTAGGTATATTATAATTAAATAATAAAACTGTTTTCGTGTCGAAAAGAAGACTAAAATAAAATGTCTGTATACTATAACTAAAGTATATATGTACATATAATATATTTAATTGTATTAAACTTATTCACGAAATTACATGTTGTAGTTATTTTGAACAAGCCGTAAAATACGTTCATCTGCATCCCTGTATTTTTTTAACTTCAATGGTGGGAGATGGCCCGCCACAAGTTGCTCGAAATATAAATCTCGACCTTTCTGCACTTGACGCCATCAAAGGCATGATTTAAATGATCGATAGAAACAAATGCCAAAGGTATCACCATTCTGCAATTTAGAGAGAATTGTCGATCAGCATTGTACTCTCTCGTATGTACAGAAGCCACTTGTTATTCCAGTAAATCCCTTAAACTACATCTTCACTATTTTTATAAGTACTAATGTTCATATAAAATATTAATTAGACTAATATTATAATTCTGATAGGTACTTGAAAAACAGATTAAGATATTTATTCCAATCCTATGCAATACCTCACTTATTTCAATACTTTACTTATTTCATAATAAAACTTACAGCGGTTTTAACATACATACTAAAAAATAGTATTCCCGACGCCGTAACCGCCGATGGCGAAATGGCCTGACGTCCAAATGGCCACGCCGAAACGGCGACGTCCAGATGTCCTAAACTCGTTATTTGCACCTTTATACAGAAAACGCTACTAGTAATGTCATATTTTAATGCTTCGAAGCATGATACAGTGATACACATACTAATGGTATGCTGACTTTCGATTCAAAATTCGCCCAAACCGCGCATGACGTAATGCGGGACAAACTTCAAGTTATTTTGACACTTTTCGATTGAATAGTGTAAAATAATTTAATAATTTATTTGTTTTTGTGTTAGTAGTGACTATATTTTCCTATATATAACAGGGAAAAACTAAATTAATGTTTAAAATGCCGGGCTGCGCGGTGGAGATATTTCCGAATGCCACAAAATATGGGTAAATTCTTATCGAAGAAAGGACAAACTTAATTGAAGTTGTCCTATCCACTTTGAGGTAAGTAGTTGTGAGATTCCTTTTAAACATAGACGCAAGAAAAGGAAACTGAATTCCACCAGGTGCACGGGCCTCATTAAACAAAGAAAATAAATCGGCATTTAAAAATTTTAGCAGATAAAACAGTAGTTTCCTGTCCCAATACAACGGTCCTTTTGAAGTAATGCCATGCATGAGCAGGACATTTTCAAAGTAAACTTGACAAAAAAATGTTTAAATTTACCAAATAAAAAGTAATGTTTTCGTGTATTTACTTTTTATAAATAAATAGGTAATTTGTTTCTGCACACTTATTTTTATTTCACATAAGAAAAGAGATTGCAAGAGAACTACCACGTCCAGAAAGTACAAATTTGAGTCAAACTTGTATTTTTCGTCTATATCTTTTACTTATCTTATGGCCAGGTTATGGATTTTGTCACAAAATACCTATAATTTATGCGAAAAATTAATATTTTTATTAGTATTATTTACCTTAAACCTTCATATTTGTATACGAATTTATTACAAAATAACCAATAAAGCTTAAGTAACTGCATAAAATCTAAAATTGGCAAAATATTGAATTTTAAACACTATTTCCCATTTTTAATGCTTATAATTCTATGTCCCACGTGACGTCACCGTCAGTCCGCTGCACGCTCAGGAACATACCGTTAGTCTGTGTATCGTGGCTTCGAAGCACAATTTCTTGAAATATAAATTGGGTTGTTATCTAAAAAGTAATTATTAGTACCTCACAGTAATCTATTGTAACGGTTCAAGTAATACTTTGTAAACTATTTATCCAAGAATGGAAGATGACAATAAGCCATAACTATGGACATTTTACGCTTAAAACTTCCATTTTTGTACGCATTTTTTTCTTATACAGATACTTAATTGGTTTGAGCTCTTAAGTATTTTTGTTTCCTATGTATTATTAGATGTCACAGAGCGACAATATCTAGCTGGACTTACCAACAAATAAAAGACAATAAATAACTACAATGCCGTCAGAATTTACAATTCTCACTTACCCTGATATTTTGTCCTTATTATAAAGCGAGATTTTTTTTGGTAATTTATCTAGCAAGGAAAAAATTAACAAAACAATTCATTATAGAATTGTTCAAAAAAATACATAATTAGGCTTACTTTGGACCATGTGTGCCTTATGCGCTATTATTTATATTTGTCGGTTATAACTATAGGTAGGGTTAGATTTAGCTCAAAACACTGCAGCATCTTGGGTCTATTGTATTACAGTGTTTTCCCATAGTCAGGTACTATGTTGGAATAGTTTACCTTTGATGGTTAAATTTATTAGGTTCCTGGAGCGCTCCTTCGGGTTCCAGACCGAAAATTATGTGTCTCCGACTATCTAGATCTTCGTATTCCAAGATAACGTCGCATTAGGTTTCTTCCTCTTCCACATTGCGTAATCCCATCACATGAAACTATTTCAGTATAGTATAGTGTTTCGTTAGTAATCCTAAAATCCTCTTACCATGAGCTTACTGATTATGTGCCCTCTTACCTGTTATCAGTGATTTTGATGTTTAGTCTACCTGTTCAGTGTGCCGAACAGAGGCCTTTCTTATTCCAAAAATACGTTCAGACTCTGTGAATGGTAGTTCTGATCCCTCTTTGACGAGCTCATCAGCCTTTTAATTTCTTAGGATACCTCTGCATCTTGGTAACCACGCTAATTTTACCGTATTGTGCATTCCAAGACAGAGTCAAATTAGCTTTGACTTGATTATGCATTTAAGGCTGCTAGGCAGTCTGAGAGAATTAAAATGCCACCCTTCAATCGACCAAGTTTTTTTTAATATTGAATTATTTTCTCATACATTTCGCCACTAAGTTTTATAATTTTCTTCATGTAAATAATCAAAATAACATCTTTCACGTACTAAAATGGATGCAGTCATGTTTTCACAAACTTTTACCAATTTTCGAAAGAAATAAACTCTATGTGAATTACTTTCAGTAACGTCTCTCTCTCATATTTAAACATACCTACTAGTGAATTTGTCGCATGTCGTGCGACTACCAAATTAATCGACACAAGAAATTTTAATCTTTCGGAAATAGTGCAAATTTCGTATCAGACAGACACCACGTGGGTACTAGTTCTTTTTATTTAATTATAGTGAGTCATGCGAGCGATCCACTTTACCATAGCTAAATTTAAAATTTTCCTGCACCAGCCAATAGGGAGATTTTAAAAATCAATTATTTTTTTATGAATATCTGAAAAAGCGAAAAGTTTCGCGGTTCGTTTGATTTCCTCCTCTCTGTATCTGTAATGTGTGGAGGGTGGGTTACCCCATGTCACTTAGGCCTCATTAGGCCCATTGTGCATCCTCCTGAGAAGATAGGCACCTCCTAGCTCGTGAGCCAGCCTACAGATTTAATGTAGTTGACAACGTCGCCAAGAGGTGCTTCTCTTTTATATCGGCCGGTGTTAGCCGATACTCGCCGAACACAAATCTTCTAATAAATGAGAGCGTCGAGCAATCGTAAAGGATATGCTCGATGGTCTCATATTCTTGTTCGCACCCTCTGCAGAATTCGGATTCTGACAGCCCCATGATATGGAGATGCTTTCGTACTTGGCAATGAGCAGTCAGAATGCCTGTGACAAGCGCAGATTCTGTCTAGTCATAGTTAAGTATTTGTGTTCTTTGATTAGGTCTGTCACTACCGATTTTGTCAGGCCAATAGAAGGGCCAGATCCAAAAAGTATTTGGTTGGCTGCTTTCTTGGCTAGTGAATCAGGAAGACGGTTACCTTTCGATGTGGCGTGACCTTTAATCCATCTTAAGGTTACCACGTTGTTAATGGATACTTCGGCCAAAGCTTCGTGACATTCTAGTACTAACCCTGAATAAATTCGTGGTCTGTTCAGGGTGAGTAGTGCTTGTCTGCTATCTGTATAGATGAGCATGTTCCTTCAAGTGATATTGTTTCTGGTTATTTCTTTTGCTGCTATGAGAATTCCCGTTAGCTCTGTTTGAACTACACTTGCACTATTGCTCACAGCCCATTTTATGTTTAGGTTTAAGAATCTGGAGTATATTCCACATCCTGAGCCTTGATTTGTTTTAGAACCGTCGGTGTAGATATGAATCCTATCTGCCACGTCTGGCTCTTCTATTTGTTCTATTATGACTTTATATGGCTTATGAAAGATATATTTCGGTGAGATGGGGTCCATGTTCGCTTGAAGTAGTGGGAGCGTATCCAGCGCCTCCTGCCAAAAGTGACGTCTCGCCTCACCAGATCCTACATCAGGTTCTATTCCGACCGTGCGGAGACAACTGCACCGTATGTTAGCATAGGTCTTATGATAGCCGTGTAAGTCTATGCGACGACTCTGGGGGAGAAACCCCAGGTGCGCCCCACGGTTCGGCGGCATTGCTCATAAGCAATGTATGCTCTTTTAACTCTGTTTCTAAATGCGAGTTCCATGTTAACTTGCTGTTAAAGGTGAGACCTAGGTACTTCAACTCTGTTGCAAAGTTTAGTTTTGTGTTTAGTAGTTCTGGAGGTTTTAATTCCATTTTCAACCTTTTTCTTGTGAAAAGGACCATTTCTGTCTTCTTAGGATTGATAGACAGTAAATGGTCCTTGCACCACTGTTCTATAATTTTTAGAGCTACTTGAATTCTTTCGCAGAGTATGTTCTCAAAATTCCCTGTTTGCAGAATGACCAGGTCATCTCCATATGCTATTGTGTAGTGACTCTCATTATTGAGGCGGCTGATGAGGGTGTCGAGGGCCATATTCCACAGTAGAGGTGATAGTACCCCTCCCTGTGGATATCCCCTCGCAACCAAGCCTCTTATATTCACATCTTCTACACTTATGTTTACTGCTCGCTTTGAGAGCATGTTATGTATCCACCCACTAACCATTTGTGGAACATTCCTATTGGTTAGTAAGTGTATTATCTTTGGGAAGGTGGTTTTATCAAAAGCACCTTCTATGTCTATGAAAACACCCAAGGCGGACTCCTTATTGTCCAGGGATATTTCTATCCGGCAAGCAACTAGATGAAGGACTGACTCAGTAGATCTGCCTGGGGTGTATGCATGTTGGTTTGGGCGTAGTGGTGTTCTTGTAATCACCGCATCCCTTATGTACCTTTCGCATAGCCTTTCCAATGTCTTCATGGAAAACGATGTCAGACTAATTGGTCGGTATGTTTTTGGGACAGTGTAATCCATCCTTCCAGGTTTGGGTATAAATATCACTTTTACCTCTCTCCATTTTTTGAGGATATACCTCAGAGCCAACGAGGATCTGAATATACCCACCAGGTGCGGTGAGTTCTTCCAGATCCCACTGAAGTAGGGCTAGATAGATACCGTCAGGTCCTGGCGATTTAAATGGAGAGAAGCTGGGTATTGCCTATCTAATTTTTTTATCGTTTACAATGTGTTTGGCAGTTTGCCAATCATAGACAGATGGATTTCCTCCTCTTCCTGTCATAAAAACCTTTTCATGTGACGTGTCTCGCTGAATCAATTACTTCTCATTATTTTTGTTCTATCTCGTCTTTTAGGCAAAGTTTTTTCCGGAAAAGCGTTTGCAAGAAATTTTTCTGGGAAATTTGTTTGACTTTTCGGTAAAATTTTAAGGCCAGACTGTGAGGAACATTGAGTAGCATACGCAATTTTTGTTTCCCGAAGATTCTTTGGAAAACTCTGTAAACAAAAAATATTTCGATTTTCTCCAAATGAAAGGAAATATCCCAAAACGGATAAATCTACTAACAAAGAAAAAATTGGTCTAGCCGGAAAATTGGTGGAAAACCATTTTTCTGAAAAACATGTAAAATTTTCTGACGTGATTTAACAGAGAAAACTTCAATGTTTCAGACTGAGCTAAATTCGACGTTTTTAAGCTTTTAAGCAGTTTGTCTTGGAAAAGTGTTCGATTATAATTTTCCTGGAAAATGTTTGAGGTATCGATACAATTTTGATGTCATATTATGAGGAACGTCGAGTAATATTCTCAAATTTTTGGTTTTTTTGGAGAATTTTTCCAAAAAGTGGAAAATTCGAGAAATATTTTTCCAAATGAAAGGAAATATCCAGAAACAAATAAATCTACTGTCGAAGAAAAAAGTTGTTCCTGTCGGAAATTGTATGGAAAACTACTTTACTGAAGAGAATTAAAATTTTCCGATACGATTCCTTAGAAAAAGGTTCCATGTTTCTGAAGTAGTAAAATTTGATGAGATACACCAAATTTCGTAAAAGATTTGCACCAAAGTGAAAAACCACAAATTTCCCGACACCATTCATTAGAGAAATTTTGAAAACGCACTTATTTTAAATTTTTTTATAAATTTTTGAAGAAAGCCAAAAATGTTTACGGTTTTTTTATATCCCCCTCCTTTTATCATAAAAACCCTATTACGTATTAATCAACGCATGTCGTTGAGCCGGATAATTCTTGAGGTATTTTTGCTATATCTCCTCTTTTAAGCAAAGTTTTTCCCGGAAAAGAGTTTGACACAAAATTTCCCCTAATTTTCCTGGAAAATGTGTTTGAGGTATCGAGAAAATTTTAATGCCAGATTGTGTGGAATGTCGAGCAGTATACGCGAATTTTTAGTTTTTTGGGAAAAATCGTCGGAAAATTCGGGAAAAATTATATATTTTTTTTTATTTTCCCCAAACGAAAGGAAATTTTCCAATTCGGATAAATCCGCTGTCGAAAAAAAGTTGATCTAAGCGGAAAATTTAAGATTTTTCTACATGATTCGACAGAGAGAAGTTCAATGTTTTTGATATAGGGAAATTCGAAATTCAAAGTTCGTAACAAACAGACAACACGTGTTTAGATTCTTTTTATTATATTCGTACAAATGTCACATTAATAGTACATTATACACTTAGGTGAGGTTTATAATGTCCTTCCCAACCGAAGTAATAATAGATTTTTTTTACTACTAACACTAACCCATCTTTAGTTATTTCCCACTTATTTTTCAAATATTTCGAAATATCAAGTAGTCTGGGAGTATAGTTGTCAAATTAACAAAATGAAACTAATGGAATACAATTTTAATAATTGTTATCATGCCACTTACCATTGTTGAATTTCCGAGTTTATTTGATTTTTGCTTAGAATTAAGTTAATAATAAGAGTTTTTGTTTAAATCATTAAAAATCTTAGAAGTTAAAAATATAGACAATGTTTCATTATTTTCCCGGCTAGCTAGATTAGATAAACATTATCTCTCGTATTGAAAAAGACATACTCAAAGTGTTAATCAAATAGACGGCTGGACAACGATTTTGTCGCTTAGCGACATCTCAATTTTGTTACATATAATAACGATTCGTTAAAGTAAGAATAATGTCTAAATAAATATTCTAAAGGCGATGTTGAATTACAAAAAAAAGTAGTACACTCTTATTCAACGCACATAGAACTAAAACTAAGATTCTAAATGTTAGCATTTTTTCATAACAATATTATTTATGTACCTGTTATTATTGTAGGTAGTGTCCGCTAGAATAGAGAAGGTACCATTACGTCACACACTTCTTCCACCGAAATTTCCGTCTTAAAATATATCTTCATTTCTTAAGAAAGGCACGTACATTTAGTAAATTTTTGAAGGGCGAAACCAATTTTAACTTTCATATTTATTTAAGATCATATATTAAATAAAACAAATACTAATATGTAAATAAAATGGCATCTTCTCTATCCGAGCGAGCCCTATGTGGGTTATGCTGAATTTTTTAGATTCCTACAATGATATTGCGTAAATATACAAATTATAAAAGTTTGACCAGTGTATATGCTGTTATTCCTAATAAAGTGCTGGCAAGATCAAACCAAACCTATATATACTGACCTGTAACTGGCAAAATCGATACTTGGCCAGCATACACGAACAACATTTACTATTACTTCAACGCAAGCTTAGCAGGATCGCAGGTTTAATCCTGCGAAGACTCTGTATAGTATATATTGACGAATCTTAAAAAGTCTGCAGTCGACATTACGAATAAATAAATTAAAATAGACGGATTTTATATACCTGTGGGATGTGGATCCATCTATAAAATCTGCCTGTTTTTCTAACACATTGCAACACTAGCAAATTATGTAGGTACCTATACTTGATTAAATGAAGGATCATCAAATACATTGGTTTTGGGTCTCTATCAATTTTATTTAAATTTCAATACAGTGATCCACAAAAAATGTTTCTAAAGTAGGCCATATGTGTGATAACTACGAACGGATCTGAATTAAATCCAAACAGACACTTTAAAAAAAGAAGAATTGAACGATCCGACATAGGTACGTGAATTTTTTCAATGCCAACCTTAGATAAAAGAGACCGGAGATGTAACATTGCACATTGCGCATGTTGTCTATTCCAAACCTAAGTAACCCACCAATTAAAAAATCATTGTGTTCACGACGCCACCCGAATTGCTCCGAAATTTCTATTAGGCATTCCAACGACCTGTCAAACAATATGTGCCAGTGGGAAATTCTTGTGTATTTAAGGGGGTAGCGACATAGTCTTGCAACTTGGACGCTATTTTTATTCGAAGTAGTACTCGCCAAGCCTGCCAATTTATGAAGAAATGTATAGGTGGGTTTTTTAAATATTATTTTTATTGTGTTTGACATAAAATATTTAAATGTAATCCATTATTCATGATTTTACGTAAATTAGATAGAATACACCATGTGTCGCCACCCTTAGATATACCAAACCTGCCCACTGGTAATTCATTTGTTTGGAATGCCTAATTCTTTGCTTGTCTCCGCGTGAGTAAATCATTTATGGACCGCCGTTTTTGAATTATTTGTTGGTGTTATTAGCAATTTAAAGTGTTTTAGTTATTCAATTTCAAGTTGAAAATGCCACGATGTATGGTGAAAAATTGTATATACTAATAATATGTGTCAATGTTATGAAAAATAAGAAATATATTCGTTTTCAGCTGTAAATATTTGTTGACGTTTTGACATAAAGTCGCCATGACTCTTTGAGCTGAATACTTCAGATCCGCATTAAGGGGTTTCAATAAATATTTAATCTAAAAAAGAAGTAAATAGGCATTGTTACTAACGAAATTTTGTTTTTAAAAAGTAGTTTTATAAGAATATTTACTAAAAGTGGTTTTTAGCCCTTTATTAGATATTTTTACAAGAATATTAGATGAAATACAGGTTCACCTACTTAAAATTTCAAGGTTTATTTTATTTGCGGTTAAATCAGAAGTGACGTTTGAATCTTAAAACAAAGTAAAACGCGCAATATTATCTAGTATAAGCAAAAAATACTAAAGTTACGGAAATTAGTCATATTATTAGTAAAATGTTACATTATACACCCCTAAACAACTCGAAAAATATCTTCGTTTGATAACAGGATCAATAAATCCGAATCTCTAAATTTTGGAGCTAAATGCTCTGATAAAAGCATGCGACCGATAGGGGTTACAAAAATAATCGATTTATCGTTTTCATGAAAATCGATTTATCCGTTATAATTAATCGATTATCTTTAATAGATTATTTTTGATTAATCGAACATTTTTAATAAATTTTTTTCGTTTTTTTAGGTAATAGAATAATCGATTATAAAGGAATTACAAAAAGAGAGTAGATTTATTCAAAATATTCGATTTATTGAAAATAATCGATTTTTTAGAAAAATCGATTTATTGTTTAATAGACTTTTTAAATTAATCGATTATTTTTGATTAATCCATTATTTTCGATTTTTCAAAGGTATTCAAATAATTTGTTTTAAAATACAAAAAATAGATTATATAAAAATAATCAATTGATCGAATATAATCGGTTATATTATATAATCGATATTTCGGTTATTTTTTAGAATTATTGATTTATCGGTAAATCAGCTTTTTATTAATCAATTATTTTCGATTTTTCAAAGAAAATTAAATAATCAGTTTTAAAAGGAATATAAAAAAAGAAAAGGATTATTTATAAATAATCAATAATTTTTCAGTTTTTTTTTTTTTTTTGGAAAAGCGATTTATCGTAGAATCTTCTTAATTAATTGGTTATTTTCCGTTAATCGATTATTTTCGATGTTTCAAAAATGATCGAATAATTGATTTTAAAGGAAATAATTCTTTTTTTTTTTTAAATCGATTTATCGATTATTCGATTTTTTAATAAATCGATTATTTTTGATTAATCGATTATTTTAGATTTTTCAAAGATTATCGAATAATGTTTCAATGGAAATACGACAAAAAAAATAGAAATTAAAAATAATCGATTATTTAAAATAAACGATAGTTCGTTTATTATTTTTTGTAAACACTGATTTATCGGTTAATTGGCTTTTTAATTAATCTATTTTTTTTATTTTTTCAAGATAATCAAGTAGTCAATTTTAAAGGAAATACGAACAAAAATAGATTGATCGAAAATAATCGATTATTATTAATGATCAATAATTTATTTCGTTAATCACCCACTCCTAGCGACCAAATGACTTTTAATAGGTTTAAATTTTAAAATGTTATCTGGTTTCAGACATATACATTTCTAGAGTTTTATGTGACGCATCCTCTATATTAATTCATATTCCTAAAGAAACAAGCTTTAATATATCTTTTTCTGAGGTTATAATACAAAACAGCATTTTCTCATTTTGACTAAATTTTAATATTATGTGATAGTCGTAGAAAAAATATAATGTTCAACTCACAAGGTTTGATTTGCAGTATTCGCCTGCGCACATGCTTTTTTATAATACTCTTAGACAATGAGTACCATTTCTTACTCGATTAACAATATTCTATTTCAACATTTTACTGTAGTCTCTTACAGAAAAGTCCATAGTAAATAATAGCTAACGAAATATTCTATTAAAGGTCTTCTCTTTACATAAAATGTCGTGGCATCTGTTTGATATTAAAAAATCACGTTAAATTTATTTCATAATACAAAATTCCATTAAACGTATATTTTAAATAAATCTAATAGTTCATTATGATGCTAATAAACAAAGTCCGGTCCCTGTCACAGAGTTCGAGTCCCTGCCCAGTTCCCCCACTCCGTTAACCTTTCTTTAGAAATTGGCAACATTTGCGCAGGTTAAACACCGGTGTATGTTATATCTCTGGTCTCTTTTATCTAAGATGCCAACTAAAAATATTTTTTATGGATCACTATATATTATTATGGAAAAGCTTTGTTTTAGAACGGGTCAGAGTTATAATAAAATAAAAACTTGATCATGTCTAGCGACTAACCCTGTATAGCTGCAAAATTGGAGTATTTTGACTTGTTTAATAATATATTTAAAGTTAAAGAAAATCTACAAAGACTCAAAATAAATGTGTTTGGTACGGGTATCTTTATATACATACAAGGTGAACCAAAATTGTCGAGTAATGCTTCTAGCCTTCTAGGGGTGATAGAACACGTACAAACCCAAAATAATAATGTTGTGGAAAGAAGGTATACATTGCAAATACTACTACCGAAACTATTTTATGATTCTCTGCTTGTGGTAACAGGTGACGTAATAGTCATCGATGACGTCACAAGGCGACTTAAACCAAAAATATTAAATTGGACCTCATGGCAAGTGACTCCTCGTCATACTAATTATGTATGGATTTATAGTGATTTTGATGGATAAAATAATTATTTACAAAAATTTGAGTTTCGCTTTTAATTAATAAAGATTTAAGTATCAGTTGTTCAAAATGTGCTCCATCTACTTCCTGGAGTAAAACATCCTATTATTAAACTCTTGTTGGACTCGTTCAAATGTGTCAGGGGAAATTGCCCTACATACAATTCGTTGTTTTAAAACGTCAATACTGTCAGGAGTTGTAGCGTAAACCTTAGATTTAAGGTATTTCCACAGAAAAAATCTATAGATGTTAGATACGGGGACCGAGCTGGCCATTATTCTATCGGACCGCGTCGTCCAATTCATCTACCAGGATATTCCTCATTTAAATAACGTCTTACTGCGAAGTAATAGTGTGTAGAGACGTTATTTTCAATTTACCAAATTCATCTAGATTATTATTCTCTGCGACTTTGAAATCTTCTCAACCGTCGCAGAAAGAATGGTTTCTTCCCATCAGCTGGAAGCAGTGGTGTATAGTAATGTAACTAGTAGAAATGTGTGATGCTTGTAGAGGAATTGGCAGACACTTATTTGTTAAAGATGAAATTAATTATGTTCTTCAGTTAACAACTTTATTTAAACTATAAACTTTCTTAAGCTTACAATAATTTTACATAGTGAAATGATATGAATACTAAAATTTTCGATTTATGATCACCAGCATGTTTAATACATCTCGAAATTCATGTTTTTGGTGAATAGCGTTGAGCTCGTGACGTAAGAAAGCAAAGATGTTGATGTGTCGGAGGTCTAAAAAGGTCTCATCTCTCATCGTTTGTCTTGTCGAGTGGAAGTGCTTACAATTGTGGGTGTGTCTCGTTGTGATTGGCTTAGGAAATATCGCCTGATATTTCGAGTGAATTTCTTTGCAGAGAAATATAGCATATTGGCGATTCAAATTAATTTTCGCGCGCCTGTCATTTGTCATCTATAAGCAAAGAATACCTACCCAAGAAGCGAAACTGAATGAGTATTCGTATGTACTAAAACATGGGAACTTAATACACTGGGAAACGTATGAAAATTAATCAATTTTTGTCGTTTGGTTCATAAGAATTTAAACACATACTAAAGTAACAATGACATACAGAAAATTGTTACAATGTTCTTTATGTAAAATAGATTATTTTAATAACAAAATATGTATCATTATTGTATCTACAAATAATGATAGTCATTACATAGCGTAAGCAAATAACCTGGTCATTCTGCAAATAAGGAATTTTGAGAACAATTGAAGACATAAGTGGATAAATGTATCATGTCACATTTTTAAAAAAAAAATGACTTGTATGGCCTATTATACTTAAAATATAGTATATTTTTTGTTTGTCATGCTCACAGCTTATTTTATGTTGAGGTTCAAGGAATTGGAGTATATTCTACATCCTCAGCCTTGTTTTGTTTTAGAACTGTGGGTGTAGATATGAATCGTAGCTGCCACTTCTGGATCTTCTATTCTAAACATCAGTTTCTATTCCACCTGTGTAGAGGAGTTATCATCAGAGCAACCGCCTTGATGTGAATATCAAGGGGAGTGAGACTAAGAACGACTTGCATGGCTCTGCTTGGTGTTGTTTTCATGGCTCCTGTTATGTTGAGACATGGTGTCATTTGAATTTGTTCTAGTTTGCGAATAGCTGTCAATTTTTGGATTTTCGGTACCCAGACAACTGCACCGTATGTTAGCATAGGTGTTATGATGGCCATGTAAGTCCATGTGACGACTCTGGGGGAGAAACCTCAGGTGCCCCCCACGGTTCTGCGGCATTGTTCATAAGCAATGTATGCTCTTTTGACTCTATTTTCCAAGTGTGAGTTCCATGTTAACTTGTTGTCAAAGGAGCTACCTAGGTACTTCACCTCTGTTGCAAAGTTTTGTTTTATGTTTAGGAGCTTTAGAGGTTTTAATTCCATTTTCTTCCTTTTCCTTGTGAAAACGACCATTTATGTCTTCTTGTGATTGATAGACAGTGAATTATCCTTGCACCACTGTTCCATAATTAAAGACACGAGTGGATAAAGGTGTAATGTCACAAAAAGATTATTTCGAGAAAATCAAGTTTAAAGTTTTACAATTGCATTACGATATATGGCTCATGTCATCTTCCTATCTGATAAATAGCCGTTATTTATCAAAATTCTTAAACCGAGCTCACGGAGATTGTCATAGCAGCAAAATAAATCACCAGAAATAATATCACTGGTAGGAACAAGCGCATATATACAGATAGCAGATAAGCACTACTTACCCTGAACATACTACGAATTTACTAAGGGTTAGTACTAGAATGTCACGAAGCTTTGGGAAGAGTATATCCATCAACAACGTGGTGCTGATTCACTAGTCAAGAAGGCAGCCAACCAAATACTTTTTGGACCTGGCCCGTCTATTGGACTGACAACATAGGTACTGATAGACCTAATTAAAGAACATGTCCTTGTGAAATTCAAGGAAAGATGGGATGAAACCAGAAACTGCAGAGTTACCAAGGAGCTTTTAAGTTATCCTGACAACACTACAGCAAACAAATACTTCACTATGACTAGACATAATCTGCGTCTGATCACAGGTATTAGGACTATTCATTGCCAAGTAGGAAAGCATCTCCATATAATGGGGCTGTCATAATCCGCACCCTGCAAGGAGTGCGAACAAGAAGATGAGACCATTGAGCATATCATTTGATTGCCTGACGCTCTTATTTATTATAAGATTAGTTTCCAGCGAGTATTGTTAACAGCGGCCGATATAAGAGAAGCGCCTCTTGGCGACGTTGTCACCTACATTTAATTTGTAGACGGACTTACCTTCTAGGATTCCTATTATCTTAAGAGGATACACAATGGGCCTAGTAAGGCCTAAGTGCATGGGGTAACCCACCCTTCACACGATACATATCCAGAAGTACTGTAGGTAGCTGCATGCATTTTAATTGCATCCTGATAGCAATGACTTGGTCCCTCGAAATGAGTTTGTCATATATTTTAAATATTGTTTTATACTATTGTTTATTTACTGTTTTAATTTAAATGGTTTAAAAAACAAAAAATACATTTTAAATAAAAGAATAAGAAATTAGGTGATGCATATTACGTAGTCATTATAGTTAATACTGATTTAGACATTTTAAAAATAAAACATTTAGAGCCAGATGCAAGAACGTTCATTAAAATTTACGAAGAGCGCAATGTATTTTTTTTTATGTAATAAAAATCTTAAAACTATCTAATTTCTAATTACTACTTAGTTAAATACAACTACTTAACTATACTGGGGTTTTCACAAAATGCTAATAATAATATACCAAACGTTGCTCTACATAAATTGACAGCTATGTTTGACGTTAAACCACCTCTAAAACACTGAGAAAACTTGGCAGTTTTTTGTCCACGAATCACCCATTTAGTGTCGCTTCTTGGGTAGGTATTCTTTGCTATAAGTAGGATGTTTGTTTATTTACATGTTTTTGTTTTGGACGGATTTTGTATTTGTGATTTTTTTAACTGTTTTTAGATAATATTCTCATTGTAATAGTGTTTTTGAGTTTCATTTAGTGTTAATTTAAGTCTCGTGCTTTCGTCATAAATATAATATTTATCATGTGTATGACTTAATTTGTTGGAAATATTTACCTATTGGTTACTACAAGAACATCTAGAAATATGTATTCACTAAACCCAGGACATGTTGTATTATGTGGTTTAAAGGACATTTCAGGTACCACACGTTTATTATTGATGAACTTATTTAAAAATCTTACTAGACTTATTCTTATATTATGAAGTGAATCATGTAGTACTTTGTATACATGTAAATGGTAATAAAACCGTCAAAAAATAAGATTTCAGTTTGATTCTAAACAAAGTTTCGTAAAATTTCAATATTGTGAATTTGTAGATATCCATTTATCGTAAAAAACAAAATTTTACGACTTGTACTTGGAAAATAATGAATCTTCAGTTTTGATTTTGACATTAACACCATATAGATTGCAATTTTCTGGGGACTTCGTCACAGATTTTATTTTTAATATAAACACTATCACATGCTATAAGAAAAAAACAAATTTAAAGCTAAAAAGTAAAAAAAAACTATTTGTAATTGATACAAATTAAAATGTAAACAATGAACATGAACGCCAATGTTGCCAAATGATGAACTGAATTTAAAACAAAATTAATAAATAAACTGAAATTTAAAAAAAATCAATATAATAAATCGGTTTTATAAAAAAATCCTTAAATAAATATAGATTATCATAACATACACAAATTTTGATTCTTAAATAAAAGGTTTTATCCACTTCTTCCAGAGCTAAAATCCGACGACGTAGCGAAGTTTTGCTACTTCTGGCAACACTGAACGATATCCTACTTATTCGGACCTTCTACAAATTTCCTCCAGAGGGCGTATCACTTAGCTTGAATCGCGAATAGTCGCTTGCACCTGTGAATTCGTTCAACGGTCTATTTTTTACTATACTTATGTTAGTGAAAGTAAAACAGATTTATGGGTGTTAAGGAGTTAGCGCTAATGCTTAAATTACTGGAAATATATATAATTTTTAGGCATTTAACATTATGGAATATTGAACACCTGCAAATATGTTTTTCTAGGAATTCGAAAAACCGTTAAAGTGCATTTACTGTTGCTATGGGTCAAAGCCGGCTGTGATACAATAATCTACTAAATAAAAAATAAAATATATTATTGTCCCTATGTTTAATATACGGAGTGGCTCAAAAGTCTGGAAACGGCCAATTATTTCGTAAATTGCTAATCCTAATTGTACAAAATTTGGGGTACACCTATTTTTGGATACGGAGATTCCAGATTTGATATTTACAATGTTTCCAGATTTGCCGTTTCTCTTATATTATTAGTCACTTTGGTTCTTCAAATTCATCACCTTGTATATTCAGTATTTACTGGAATCTCCTATTCAATACGAGTTCAACCATATGTAACACTTATGATTTTATGTAGTCTAGAAGGTCTTAAATAAATAAAACAATCATGGAGAAATGTGGTAGACGCATTCTACCATCGATTAGGGTAATGTCAACTCACAAATGGAGCACATTTTGAACACTTAATAAAGTAACCATTATGTTAAAAATGTTATAATCTTTCAATTGTTACGTTTTAATGTAGTTGAAAATAGTCTGTATTAAAAAATTTATTGAGACAATTAGGCGTTGCCAGACTTATTTTATTTATTTAAGACCTTCCAGACTACATAAAATCATAAGTGTTACATATGGTTGAACTCGTATTGAATAGGAGATTCCAATAATGATTGAATATACAGGGTGATTAATTTGAAAAACCAAAGTGACTAATAATTTAAGAGAAACAGCAAATCTGGCAACATTGCAAAAATCAAATCTGAAATCACCGTATCCCAAAATAGGTCTATTCCAAATTTTGTAGAATTAGGACTAGCAATTTACGAGATAATTGACCGTTTCCAGACTTTTGGGCCACTCTGTATATTATTTATAAGGGTCGATTTATGTGTATTATAAATAGAGTAACTAAAGAATCTGTGAAAAAATGCTTGTTATTTTTGAACAATTATCTTCAGAATTTGAATTAATGGTTTAATTGCGTTTTCTAACATCTTCAGATATACTTCAAAAAAATATGCCCGACTATAGTTTCCCAAAATACATGCCCATACATTTACTTTTGATGAAAAATGTATGTTTTTCACGAAACATGTGAGTATATTTAAGTCACTCCAATACCTAATATTTTGAGTATTAACATTTCTATTAAGAAAGAAAGTAGTTTCGTCACTAAAAATTATTTTTACATAGTCGGGCTGTTAGACAACTTTAGTGGACATTTTTTTCACAGAATTCCATCCTTCCGTCGGGGTCGTCATCATTGGCGGTGGAAAAACTAATCTTGGGAGGGAGCTTGAACCTTGCTAGAGTGGAGTGTACTTAAAATCTAATGCGTAGATCGGGTCTACCTTAATAACCGACCCCTAGGAGAGTCAGGTGCCATGCTTTAAGCGTAATTGCCACGCTTTCTCACTTGTTGGCACGCGTCACGCCAAAGTATATACCTAAATGCCACGCTTTTTACTCCAATGCCACGCTTTTTAAATCCAAATTTATAATGAATTTTTATTTAGCCTTTTTTTTAGATCACCCCAGAAAAATGGATCTATTTTATAAAAATATTAGCGCAAAACCTTTTTTTAGATCTTCACCTCTTTTTATAAAAATACCTGTTTTTTCATCTGATCCCTGTCGTCATCGTTGCCACGCTTTTCCTTTTCGTAAATCTGGCAACCATAGCGACCCCCCTTCTGCCGCCAATGGTTGTCATCTGAATGTTGATGCACCATTTTATTGAATTTATATGGGTGAACATTATATTTAGTTAACACCCTGTGTACTGTACTATGACTGACTTCACATCAGGCAGGCGCAACTTGGGCTGTGGAAGAAGTAAGTTTACTACAATTTCTCAATTATATCAATTTGTTTA
This sequence comes from Psylliodes chrysocephalus, assembly GCA_927349885.1. NCBI lineage: Eukaryota > Metazoa > Arthropoda > Insecta > Coleoptera > Chrysomelidae > Psylliodes > Psylliodes chrysocephalus. The sequence continues at coordinate 29,757,512 of OV651819.1, read as the reverse complement.
TCAAAACTAATATTTGGTCGACCAGATCGTTTGGCATCATCAACATACTACCTGTTCTTTAAAACTTATGAAGAAGCTCCCTCAAATAAATAGGTACTCAATATAGGGCAATCGAGGATCCTCTCAATAAAAATCCGTTCCGCCGCATGCAAATTGTTTCCACTTTCACAAATAATTGAGATAGCAGTTACTTCGTCAGCTAGAGCCCGCACCATTATACTTATGTTTATGTAGATATTTAAACATCTCGTTAAACAATAATTAAACTAAAAATTGAAGATGTAAACACCTGTAAAACCGTACCTTAAAAAAACGTCAACTTTGTTGACAATTAACCATATTTTTTAATCTTTAGAAGCGAAACTCATTATTTTATGCAGTAAAGTCACCGTAAATCCAAACAAAATTAGTGTGACTGAATATGTATGTATTCTAAATGCTTTTCAAACGAGGTGTCACTTGCCCTATGGTTCCATTTTAATATTATTGGTTCCAGTCGACTTGTGACGTCATCGGAGACTATTATGTCACCTGTTACCACTAGTAGAGAAGCTTGTACAATATTTCATTTTCACCCTCAAGATTTCATCAGTCTAAGTATCACCGTTCGAAAGAAAAGAGAGGGAAGTGGACTTTTGAGAAGCACTGTATATCTACAATATGAATAAAATATATTAATTCATCCCTTGAATACCATCCTTAATGAATTAAAATAAGCAAAACAAAATAGGTAAATAGCTTATCTTATTACCTATCTTTAAGTATTATTTACTTATGTTACCCCGTTCTATAGATGTTCTTAAAAAAACAACTATATAAGCTATTTTGGACATACGAGTATATCCATTAGACCAGTGTTTCTTAACACTTTGAGTCCGGGAGTGAAGAAACAAAAGTCATGTCGAAGGACGGGAAATTTTTTGTTAATTATTTCATTTTTTTTCGTGGTTGAACGTTGATGCCTCGCCGTCTATATGACTAAATTCAGAAGGATGGACGGTGAGGCATTGATGTGCTACCACATTTTTGCGCTTTTAGACCTGTCGATTTACATGCATGCGGGACAATACATTTGTGCTGGAGCGGCAGTTGCTGCGTGTTTTTGCTGCGTGATTTTGAGAAAGAACAAAAGAGATTAAGTGAACTGTGGGATAATTGCATGTCTGATAAAGACGGCAATGTTAGTGAATTTGGAAAAGTTTATCTGTCAATAATATTTTTTATGTTAAATTAAATGCATGTATTTAGAATAGTTTTTTATAGCATGTTTCGTTTGTAACAAGTCGTTTGGCTTTACATTTTGCTTAATAATAATGATAATATTTAAGCCGAATAAAATATACTCGCCGTCTCAAAGAAGACAAGCAGTGAGGCATCCGTTAAATGTCATACCGTACTCAACATGTTAAAGTGTGCTTCACGGAGCCCTGGGGCTCCACAAAGCCTCTGTGGGGGCCTCGCGATAACAATATTCATAATAAAAAACACTAGGAGGAAGTCCTTCGCCACAAAAGGGAGGATCTGGTTTGTTTGAGGACTTTTTAGAAATGCGCCGGGGTTGCAAAATAAAATTAGGGCTCCGTAAACTATTTCGCTGTTCAAAAGGATTCCATTGCCAAAAAAGTTTGAGAAACACTGGCATTAGACAAAGATTATAAACTTCTGTATCTAACTCATAAGGTGGGGATAGTTATTGGTTGCCCCCACTCACTATAGGCCAATTATGCATCCTCCTGAATCGATGAGGTCTTTCTTCCCAGCTAGCACAAAAACATCCCATCTACGTTAATAAGCTGCAATTTTAGGCTCTTTAAGCTCGCATGCAATGTACTGTAAATGTAACCCTTATATCCCTGCAACTACCGAATGTCCGCAGCGGCAAGACTTTTATAGCACATCTCACAGAAGTTACAAAGTGAAGTTCGAAAAACATCACACTAGCACTTTTACGGTACTTACTCCGAAAGTTGCTCTGAAACGTTCTATTGATGTTATAATGTGAATTAGATCTACAGCATTATACAGTGTGTCCACGGATGGGCTTAACTATACTTGTGAAAATATTTATTTTAAATTAAAAAAGTAATTCTTCATAATTTCTTGCTTGTTAAATAAATTCGATTCACATTGAGAAATTATGAAAAACAACTTTTTCTTTAATTTAAAATAAATATTTTTACAAGTATAATTAAGTCCATCCGTGGACACACATTGTGTAATGTAATACAGAGAGGCTGAAATTGAGGCTATAGTAAAATCTCAATCGAGACATGAAAATTTCAAATAAAACAAAATATTTATATAAATTTATTATTAAAATGTTCTTGAAATCAAGTACCAATAGCACAAAAGTAGAGGTAGGTGTAGGTGTGTTCTTTTATTCAGTGCTGTATCCAGCGCTTGCAGCAAACCGTTCGTAAATTAAGTGATGGAAAGACGATTGTATGTGTCAATCATTCTTTTTTCCAGCGGTGAATTCACCAATGAGCCAAGGCATCCATCGGCTTTAAAAGCTGATGGATATGTGATAGACGAATGGTGAGGATAATCAATCATTTAAGTTAACCTAAAATATAAGAGTTCAAAGTTCAAATATAAAATGACTGCAGAATAGATAAATTACATCAATCACTGATGGAACAATTATTGAATAAAAGAACACACCTTATATCACAAACACAAGTACACATGTCGGATAGAAGAAGCTACCTAGAAAGCACTGAATGATTGGACAAAATTAGCTAAATAGTATAATAAGGTACCAATATTGCAAAGGTTCACTAAAACCTTAAATGGTGAACGATGATAAAGCTAGATTGGTGAAAAATAATAAACGAATACAACAATGACTAGGTACATATTATTATATTAGATTACTAGAGGATAGCTAAGTTCGCTGATTTCTTACCTAAGACGCAGAGATATATCTTTTTTAAATCAAGCCTTTTAACTTTTTTTTGCATAGATATTTATAAAGTGCTATAATGTAACCTAAATATGACAATTTGTTAGAAGAGCATAAATTATATTTTTATATAAAAAGATTTTACTTCTCAATACATTGAATAAAAAAGAAATTGATAACTTGTTTACCTATTATAATTAAAGGAAATTATATAGAAATTAAAAAAATATGCCTTACTTTGTTGTTTTAAATAAAACAACCAATGTTAGTGTATTGAAATTTGTTTGAATTTTACAAATTTTATGCTTGATTTCCAAAGTAGATATATCGATGGCTCAATCAAAAACCGCCACAAGTCAAAAAACAAAGCAATTACATTTTTGGTTCAATGGATGCAAAATATCATTACGGTTTTACTTTAAATACCACCACAAACAAAAATATCCTTAAAGATAAATCATTTAAAATGTAGCCACAAACTGTGTCTAAAACTGCATCAATTCAAGTTATTTTCTTCAAAAACACCCAAATTTTTTACAACTATGCAACAACTCACTTTTATAATCGTATTCATTTTATTTAACAGCAAAATATCGAAGCTTTTAAATAAAATATAAAGAGTATGTCAAAAACAAAATAATGATAATAGAGGCTTACAAAATTTCAAAATGAAATTTCTCGAAATAATAGTATTTTAGTTGTGGCAGTATTTGATTGAGCCATCAATATGTAGTTTTTTTTAAAAAACAACTGGTGTTTTTTAGCAAGATATTCTATTATACTCGAGAGTATCATCTATGATTTCTCTCAACTTTTCTGCTGGGTTTTCACTTGACTGATGGTTGCATTTCCAGGCAATCTAGCTTGTTGAAGAGAATGAACTGCTTGAATTCTGATATACCTGACATATCATGTACCTATAGATTCACTTTTTATAAAACTTCAGGAGTTATATTCTTCTTTACACTTCTGTAGTATTTACTTTTGCTTCTAAAATTCCTAGAATGTCGAAGGAAACCTATAAAAATAATATTTTTAAAATGTATTTTTAGTTCGATAAAGTATAATTACCTTTTATAAGTATTTGGTGTAAAATGTTGCCGGACATTCGGTTAAATGTTTATCTTCTGGTTTACAACGATTGATCTGCAATTTTTTGTTTTTATTGTAGTTTTTTTTTATTTGGTGTCATCGGCATCGACTGCTAAAGATACTTAATGAATGAAATAATAAATTTACATCAGGCATTGTAATCTGAAACAAAGACAATGGTTTAGAAAATAGTTATCTATTTTATAGAGGACCCTTACCAAATCTATTCGAATGTATAAATAATAATTATTTATAAAATAAATTCTGGATGTCGAAAAATAAACCATTAAAAAAGACAATTGACAAGAAAAACTGACAAGTGACAATTGACATAAAACTAAACGTTCTGAATTCAGATTTGTAATGTTTACGGTAGGTTAACTAGGTAAATAACAAATAGAAGTTTTGCGAGGTTTTGATTTCCCTCAACAACTTCTCATGAACGTTGCATTTACGTTGTACAGTAATGTTATTACGTTCCCTTAATGCAACATCGCCGAAAGGCTTGGCAACGTTATGTGCTAGCTGGGTTAGATCATCAGCCAGCCTACAGATTTAATGTAAGTAAGTGTTGTGTTAATGTAGTTGACAACGTCGCCGAGAGTTGGCCGGTGTGTTAGCATTACTTATTTTTAAGTGTTCTATCGTCTCCATAGAAGTACTGATAGACGATTTTGATTCACCTTGTTATACCTATATTAGATATATTTCATGTTATAAAATATTGCGTGAATGTTTATTGATATCTTCTTAAAATTTCTCTAAATATTAAACTCGATATGGTGATCTATAAAATTTAAAAGTAACTTATACATAATTAACATAATCGAATTAAGGATTAATCTCGTTTAGTGTAAAGTGTTTTCATTTGTTATTTAGGGTCTTAGGGCCGATTCCACCGTTGTATTAAACGAAGTTTAAATTATTAAACGAAGATTAAAATGACATTTTTACATTAACAATGTCATGGAATCGGCCCTTAGGTACATATAAGCCTCTGAACATTCTTGCTAGTCCTCACTTTGCATAAACAACTACTTCCAGCGCCTGGTCTAATAAGTGCGTTTAGTCCAGGAAATTTAGAGTATTTCTGGGTCTAGACGTCTAAGGGCCGATTCCACCGTTGTGTTAAACGGAGACTAAAATGACATTGTTAATGTAAAAATGTCATTTTAAACTTCGATTAACACAACGGTGGAATCGGTCCTAAATAACATAATCTACCATAAAGGTTCATGTTGGTTTATGTCGCGAAAAGTAAATAGATTATGTTATTTAGACGTCTATACTTATACGTCGAACTAACACAATCTATCATAAACGTTCATGTTGGTTTATGCCGCGAAAAATACCTTAAGGTGTTAAAAATTTGACAGTATAGTTAAATGTTGAAAAATAATGTGTAAATTTTATTGCAACTTTCTATTTTTTTTTTTTGAGTCTACCCAGCTAGCACATAACGTTGCCAAGACTTTCGGCGATGTTGCATTAAGGGAACGTAATAACATTTCTATACAACGTAAATGCAACGTTCATGAGAAGTTGTTGAAGGAAATCAAAACCTCGCAAAACTTCTATTTGTTATTTACCTAGTTAACCTACCTGTTATGTTAAGACAACGTAATAAAGTAATTTGCTAAAAAGAACAAGAACTGTTTATGTCAATTGTCACTTGCCAATTTTTCTTCTCATATGTCATGTTTGTTTTTTTTAATTTGCAGAATTTCTTTTATAATTATTATTAAAAACATTGAGTAGAAGTAGTAAGAATCCTCTATAAAATAGAAAACTATTTTCTGAACCATTTTTTTCGTTTTAGATTACAATGCCTGTTGTAAATTTTATCAAAATGTCCGGGAATATTTGGATCATATTTTTGTAGTTCTCGACTTGGAGTTGGTTTATAAAATTATAAAAATGTCCGGAAATATCTGATAACTTTGTTAGAAGCTAGATAGAAGGACTTGGTTTATGAAATTATAAAATGAGGACCTCTAAATACTTGAAATACCTTATGAAAGAGATACAAAACTAAGTTGCCACATTACTGGCCTATTTAAGGATGTAAGTGGTGGCAGTAATTCCTTTTTCCCTAGCTGGCTCTTAAAATTTAATGATTCGGAGAGTGAAGGGATTAATTAAAGTATAACTGTGATTTGATATATCTCTTTTAGCTTATGCACAATTTATCCTGTGGTTTATAATCCCCTACAAATGGTTATTAAAGCTGTTAATGTGTTGATGGTATTAACGATACGATACAATTTATCTTATGGTCCCCCTTTTAGTACTAGAAGGTGCACAGGTGAGTTTACATGTTTAATTTTTCAAGTTTATCTTAGGAATTTATCAAAACGAGCCACTACTTCTAAATTTGGAGAAATACTTGTGGCTGAGAAGTTATAAATCTTACTGCAATCAAACTGGTGGTCATTCAGGATGCGGTAATAACTGATGATGGCTTCTGGAGGTGCCAAAGCCTCAGCAAGGGGCTGCAAGTGAATCATAGCTATATAAATTGAGATTCCTATGCATGTCACTAACATGTGTGTTTTAGGTAATATTTCAGTTCAACAAAAGACCCACTAAGTTATTATATACATAATTATTTATAAGATAATTACAGTAAATGATAAATAAAGGCCTAAAATAAAATAACACTATTGGTATGTGATTTTAGGGGAGCATGGAGAGGTTGAACTTATCACAGATTTAGGGGCCCTTCTTTTACAAGAAAAAAAATCCACAATATGTGATTCCACTTTACTAAGAATGTAGCAAACTTCTTGGTAATAATATACTTAATCGAACTAAAAATGCATTTTAAAAATATTGTATTTTAGATTTCCTTTGTACCTGAAAACATTCTAAGAATTTTAGAAGCAAAATAAATACTACAGACTTGTCTAAAGAAGAATAGCTATATGACATCTGAAGTTTTATAAAAAGTGAATCTACATGGTACGTCTATATTAAAAAAAAACAACATCAGATTCAAGCAAGTGCCAAACTAGAAGAAAATTTGAGAAAAATCACAGAAGATGCCCTCGAGCATACATCAGAATATCTTGCTAAAAAACATGAGTTGTTTTTTTATAAAATCTTCATACTAACTTGGAAATCCATAATTATGTATAAAATTTGTGAAATTCTAAAAAAAAAAAAAAAATAGAGGTTTTATTTAAAACAACAAAGTAAGACAAAATTACCTAAAAATAAGTACAACGATTTAAACTTGAGTATATTTTTTTACTTTCTATATAATTTCCTTCAATAATAGTTAAACAAGTAGGTCAATCTCTTTTTTATTCAATACGTAGTTAGAATAAAATAATTTTTGTTCACCTTTGTATAAATAATAAACTAACAAAATAAAAATATATAAATATCTATACAAAAAAAAAGTTAAAAGGTTTGATTTTAAAAAGGTGATATATCTCTGTGAGTACAGGTAAGCAATCTGGAACCTCGGCTATCTCATGATATATACCTAAGTCATTGTTGCAATCATCTATTATTCACAGATCTAGTTTTTTTTGCATCATACAATTGCCATCTTGAAACGTACCTTATATAAATATACTTTTGTACAATCGTTCACTGTTTAAGCTTCTAGTGAACCTTTACAATATTGATACCTTATTATTACTATTAAGCAAATTTTGTCCAATCGTTCAGTGCTTTATAGGTGGCTTCTACTATACATGTGTAACTGCATTTGTGATATACCTACCTCTACTTTTGTGATATTACTACTTGATTTCAAGAACATTTTAATAATAAATTTATATAAATATTTTGTTTTATTTGAAATTTCCATGTCTCGATTGAGTTTTTACTATACCTCAATTTCAGCCTCTCCGTATTACATTACACAAAGAACAATATAGTGTGTCCATGGATGGACTTAATTATACTTGTAAAAATATTTATTTTAAATTAAAAAAAGTAATTCTTCATAATTTCTTAATGTGAATCTAATTTATTTAACAAGTAAATTATGAAGAATTACTTTTTTAATTTAAAATAAATATTTTCACAAGTATAGTTAAGTCCATCCGTGGACACACTGTATAATGCAGTAGAGCTAATTCACATTATAACATCTATAGAAAGTTTCAGAGCAACTTTCAGGGTAAGTACCGTAAAAGTGCTAGTGTGATGTTTTCCGAACTTCACTTTTTAACTTCTGTGAGATGTGCTATAAAAGTCTTGCCGTTGCGGACATTCGGTGGTTGCAGGGATATTAGGGTTACATTAAAAGTACATTGCATGTGAGCTTAAAGAGCCTAAAATTGCAGCTTATTAACGTAGATGGGATGTTTTTGTGCTAGCTGGGTACGGACTAGTTTGTCTTTATCAAAAAATGTTGAGGCTTATGAGAATAACCTATTGAAAATATAAATACAATGTTCATTATAGCATGTTTTTCTTAAAAATTGTAAACTTAAAAAAAAGGTTTATTAAATTAATGGCACTGGTCAAAATTAACAGGCCTATTACACCAGACTATTTTTTTTATAATGTTATTTGGATCTACTACTACGATATTAATCAATATTATAATATTGATACTATAATTTGTTAACAAATAATATTAAATTATACCAAAATTGTTAATTTTTTATTATTATATAATTATAATAGGTATTGTTTAATTTTCTTAACTTCAAAAAATGTCACTTTATGAAATCCATATGCATGGGTTTCATAAGGTCTGAAAAGAATTGAAATGTGGTGAGAAAAATCTGATAAAGGTTATTAAATAGTACAGTATACACCAAGGGACTGAAGTGGCACTAATTTTTAACCCGAGTCGAAAGTTTGTAGCCCGACCGGAGCAGGCACGGATACAAGTGAGGGTGCGTGAATACTTAAATCACAGAACACTTAACTGAAATTTATAATTGTAACCTCGAGATTTTACGAAAAAGCATAAAACAAGATGGCGGCGACGAGTAAAATTATTTACCCCCAAGAAATCTTCCCAGATCCGAACCTAGACCGGAGGGCTACAATTCGTCAAGCGATAAAAAGACACTTCAGTTCCGCAGTTTATATACGCTATTTTATGCACTTTAGGAAAACAAAAAAATTAAAATTATAATAAACCACTTAACGGTACTCTAATAAAGCAATGACGATGTCACTGCAAGGTTGTTATAGTGTTGACGTGTATTGTACTGTATTTTCGGTTGTACGGTATATTGTAAGTTTTTAATCCCTAGGAAATAAGTGTCATATTGTAGTCCCTGAAAATCGGGACTAAAATTATACTTTTAGTCCATAAAGTGCATAAAAATAATTTGTAACTTTTATTCAACAGTTGAATAAAGACTGACATTTTTGAACCAGCAGTTTTTTAGGGGTCCACATAAGTATATCTTGAACGAATGAAACTATTGTTTTTATACAAAATTGTGTTTGTAGAACAACGCATGTATTTATTTAAATTGTGATTCAAGTAGTATCAATCCTTAATTATGTTGTTTGTACCTACATGATCTACAACGTCAAATGTTTGCGATTTTTATATAAATATGTGTAAATATATTTTTGCAAATGCTGAACTTTTTCAAAAAAATAATATATATAAACATTCTAAACGATCATGTACAAAATTTTAAGGTTTTAATTCTATTCTATGGACATCGGCCTATATCAGTATTATATTATTCTAATTAACTATAAGGTTTCATTCAAAGCACAAAATGAACGTATTAGAGAAATGTAGAAACATGTTATTTCCAGTGTAAAGCTGGTCTAAGTAATAAATGTTGTTGAGCTCTTACTTTATTAGTTTTTATTTGAATCCTAATAACCCTTGTGGAGCTTAGTCGACCCTCTACTAACTTAAGAGAGCTAACACGATTTTAAACGAATTTACATCTTAATGATCTTGAAATACTTTTCTTAAGTATGAATGAACATCAACGAGCTTGTACCAACCTGTTTATGTTCATACCAACTCGCAAGAACATGTACGAACCTCCTCCTCCTTAGGCCAGTCTACGCAAACATGGACAAATCTTGAAGAGTACCTATGAACTTACCTTTCCATGAACTTGATATAAATCTTCCTAAGGTTACATAGCTTTGTTGGCGGTAAGAATCCTAAACCGAATTATTATTAACAGTAACGATTTCGCAGGCGCACTAGTTAAAAAGTGTTCGCGGAACAAAAAGAACTGAACTATTGGTTCTATCCTGCGTTCGCGGTAAAATAATTATTGGTTTTGAACTGCTTGTCTATACCTGAAACACCGAGATATAATAGGGATTGCGCGCGCGGTAGAAATTCAGAATTGATAATGATTCGGGCATGCGCTTAAAGTATGAATTAGTAATTCAGAATCAGTTCAGGATTGTTACCGCGAACGAAGCTTAACAGCAACGTTAATGACAAGTGACAGCGGTTTTTTTATCACAGAAAATACAGCTTTGAATATTTTCAAGAATTGTATTTAAAAATAGGTTCAGAGTAACGAAAAGAATATTGGAAAGTCTATAATTTGTTATAAACTTTCCAATATTTTTTATATTTAAAACCTAAAACGCAAAATACGGTCTTTTATTTTGGCTATTACTTCAGGAAACCTATGTTAAGATTTAAAAAAGTAAATAAATAATTATTCTACGGTGTTTTTCGTTTCAACTTTTGCGGTTTGTCTTGACATTTTTGTGTCACGGAGAAACTTATTGTTAAAATATATAACGTTGTACGGTATAGTATATGATAGCTACTTTATAGTCCCTCATCCGACTACAAAAAGTGGTTTTGCTTGCCATTTGTGGAGAGGGGTGAACATGTACTATGTTTCAAAGGTGGGAGCAGTCGTGTAATCTGTCAAATTCATAGTAAAGTATTGATGGATATTTCCGTTTTTTTGCTGGCAATGAAATAATATGCTTCTAGACGTCCATGTAATGGCGTCAGCTAATAAACCGACACAACAAATACCGCTAAAGGGGAAGAACGCGTTTATACTCGCATTCGTGTATTAATACCACGAACGAGATGCGTTTAAGAGACCGCATCACCCACCAGTGAAAACAGCGGACTAAAAACGAAGAATCGCGACCGGAAAGGTCGCTGGCTTCGGCTCGCCCCACCAAGCGTTCAAGATGTAATAAGAGACATCGCATTATAGCGCTGTCAAAATATTTCTAATTGTAGCGAAGTAGTGTATTCTATAAAGCTCGACAAATACACATAAATAATTTAAATTGTATTTAATTATTTGAATAAATTCACCGAGTGTTTCAATTTATTATAAGAAATACTATTGATGTTATTTCAATTAAAAAATATTAGCTGACAATACTTTGAAGGGATGCGACACATCACCTGCATCAATGGAAGCTTTGCCACTGTCTGGAAAGAAAGATAAAGTCATCTTGATATCCTTGTAGTACCCCACATATTTCATACCCATCGTTGAAGAGCTCATAAGAAACTTATTGAAAAATACAATTTTTGTCATGAATGAAAATGACTGTATAGGTGACCATAAATTACCAGTCACTTTATATGGTCACTTGCCGATTGACCGGTCATGTACCAACACTAAACTGGTGTAATGAAACAAAATTTTTTTGAAGATTGTATTTTTCTCATTTCTTTTTAATTTACTTGGGACCACTTTGAGATATAAATATTTGAAATTTATATTACAATTGTTTCTTCTATGTTTTTATGCAAGAAAATTTTTTTGTTTCGTTTTTGGTTTTTTTAGTTTTTTGTTTGTTTTTTTTTTAGTTTTTTTTTATTTATTTTTTTTGTTTTTTTTTAGAGTTTTATAAATCGGGGGGCTTTTTCCAGTTTTTTTACTAGATTCGTCAATGGGACACACTATAGACTTTAATGTCTATAAGCAGCCCCATTTTGGATTCGTGCCACAATGTCAAATCCTTTTTGTTTAGATTATAAAGACCATGGGGAGAGGAACGATGAAATAAAACTATTAATAAAGGGGAAAAAATTTATTGAATTTTCGATAACTTACTCCACGATAGGTTATAATGAAAAAAAAATCTATACCGAAAAAATCGATATATTATATCTATCCCTAAGCAAATTTAGATTGTACATGTTCGAAAAAAATAATTTCATAATCCCCATTTTCATCAAAATTATACAAACAAAATTTGTAAAACGTATCTATAGTTCGAAATTTTTAACACTAGCAACTTAGTGATGGGTCTTTTCCGGAAAACTAATTTCCAACGGACATGCCCACAACATGTCTGCACAAGTAGTTGATCTTGAAAAAAAATTGAATAAAGGTGCAAAGAAGTCAGGCCAGTCTTATACAAAACAGTCAGAGCCGAATTTATATTTTGTTGGATTTGGATAAAATAGGATTCATTATTTTTATTATTTATCTTTTATTAAGCCCATATTTAGTTTATCTTTTTTTTTTTCTATGTTGTCGACTAGTTTATACACTAATGATTTTTAAATTGGTATATTAAAGTATTATTTAATCAAAAATATACTTTATTTGTAGAGCTATGTATGAAAACGTTAAATGTGTATTTTTTTAATGTGAATACATAAATAAAAAAGAGTTTTTGAGAAAACTTTATTTATAAAAATAAAAATCAAACGAAAAATATAAAACAAACTTTTTAAACAAGTTACTTAAGTGGCTGTTAAATTTATTCTTTGAATATGACTATTCAATTTCTATCAAAAATTATTATCTTTGTTCCTTCAGAGGGTATTTTATATACAGAGTGAGTCATGAGAAACCTTCCATACTTCTAACATATGTATAGTCCCTTAGAGAGTATATCATATGAGCATTAAAAAGTGTCAACTCCCTTCCTTTATTAATATACGGGATGTTTTGTGAATTTTGACAAAAATGTATATGACCATAAAAACTAGTGAATTACTAGATTTCTCTATTTTTTTGGTGAAACTGTTTGATGTTGTCTAGTATTTAATTCATATCTTCAAAAGTTAAAAATTCCAGGTTAGGCTTAGGAGAAATTAATCTCGACGATTAATATAATAAAGTTCAAACTGTATACGATTTTTTAAAATTATAGTAAGAGAGTTTAAAGTACATAGATAGACAATCAACACTGTGTATGTGATTTGTGTACAGGGTGAACTTCATAGTATAAATCACAGAAATATCTTTTTTTATGGGAAAATCCGTACAAGTCGACTTATAAGACATATATCGTAGATTTACTCAGATTCTAAATTTTTGACTTGTACTCTTTTGCCTACCCACGATAGATTTATTAATTTTTGAGAACATGAATTAAATGCTAGAAAACAGTGTAGTGTCACCAAAAATCTAGTAATCTGTGTAGATTTTACGGCCTTAGGTTTGTCAAAATTCACAAAATGACTCTTTTTAATGCTCATATGATATATCCCAAAGGGACTCTACTATGGTAGAAGTATGTACGTTTCCTCATGACTCTCATTTTTCACGTTTTTGTTTTTATTAGGTATGAAACGAAAACTTGTAAAATTAAAAAATATCCTATTATCTTAAACGCTATAATTAAAAAACCGTTAAAACATTCACGTCTTTTGAGTTAACACCATGAATGAGATTAGTAAACTACATAAAAAATCAAAAGACTCGTCTAGATGGAGCCTGTCATTTTTGAAGTTTTGATGTAGGGTTATTTACTCAAAATACGTGAATTTTGAGTTGTGTCACTTTTTAATCAAGGGTGCAAAGAAGCCAGTATTCATTTGTTTCTGATTTTTTAAACTATATTTTGCCTTTGTGAGAAATGTGGCCAAATTATTTAATTTAATTTCGCGAATACGTTGGACATGTATGTGGACATTTCCGATCGACCTATCACTACTAGCAACAATCTTTAAAGAAATTATTTGAAAAAAAAATATAGCCACGTTTTTCTAGAATGTGTATACAATGAGTTAACTAAAAAAAATCGTGGAAAGACGATGACGGACAGCAAAAAATGTGTATCAAAAATAAAACAGATATGAAATAAAATTTGACTAAAAAATCCTTTCTGAATGTCGTAAAATAAGGTACTTAAAAATAATTAGTTATAAAGTGTAAAATATTACCGCAAAATTATTAATATCATATCTTTCTATATATACAGAGTGATTCACTAAGACGCTACCTATTATTAAATTTATTAGACATCTTTTTTTTTGTTTCTTACTGCCTAAACAGCAACAATAACTATGGAATAATATTTCAAAGTTTTATTTAAAAAAATTAATTTGTATACAAAACACAAAACCTATACAGAATATAGCATGTTTTTTTTTTATTTTAAAAATTTAAAAATACACTTCATTAAAAAAAATTTTGCCTCCAAAATTGGAAATGTCTTCTCTCGTCGCTCTGGTGCCAATCGGTTCAAAAGAATATACAGGATGATCCAAAATTTTGTATAAATTGAAAAATAAAATAATATCAGAAAATATGCTATTTGAAAAATAAATTAACATAATAAAATTATTCTATTTCAACAGTTTTGATTTCTTGAAAAACCGTTACTTTTAGTTTGGAGTAGAAACAAACCTAGACGTCTTCAGAATTTCAGTTCTATTTTCAGTATACTAAATACAAATAAAATATTGTTTGAATTTTTAATAGAATGATATTAAAATATTTTCCACTTATATTTTTTTATAAACAACTGTAAAAATAATCATTATTTATTTTTGTTATTGTTACAAAATTGTATAATTTTTTATTCAAATATGAAAAGTATTTAACAATTTATATGCAACATAAGTTTATATTATAAACAATTATTTTTATTTTTATAAAAAAAAAAATTATTTTAATTACAAACTTAGATATACATTGCATATTGTAGTCAATAAATTGAAATTTCAATTTGAAAAATTTGTTCAATTGATTTTATTTATAAGGTTAAACCAATATTTTATTTCTGGTTATTTAATTAGAAAACATTATTTTAAAAGTTAATAGTAAAAAAATAATAACCAATCGTTAATTTGCCATTTTGATCGCACCCTGCACATTAGAGCAAACTTAATTTTGTTTCGAAGTAGCACCGAGTACACAACGATTTTCTATTGCCTATTTTATGACATTATACACAGAAATAAATAAAATTCGTACTACTTAATGGAAAATAAAAACTAACATTTTTTTCAATTAAATATATAAGTATTTACAAGCAGAAAAATATTCAAAATAATATATCATCACATTCACACACGCTCACAAAATACACACCAAATGACGAAGTCTTAAATTATAAAAAAAATTGCACGTTTGCGATAATATTTTACCTCCAAAAATTGTTTTGGAAAAATTATTTAATACATACGTGAGACACGATATAAGGTTGTTTTTCTTGCAGGCAACCTAGAACAGAACTGTTAACCCTTTAAATTTAATTTAGTAATTTTACCAGCTAAATATCTAAGGGGTTCGGACATAGTTAATAAGTTAACATTCTTTTGTCTGTGGCAAAAAAATCTCTTCGTTTATAACAAACTAATCAGCTACTTGTGACACAATATTTTAAAATAAATACCATAAAAATATAAATTAAATTTTAATAATTTTATTGTTTTCATACGTGTTAATACCTATTTTTTGGTACGCCACTTCGCTCTAGCTAACCGCGACTCTTTGGCTCACTTTTCTGAGTGAGCCCTAGGGAGCGAGTTCCTTTCGAAAAAGTCTCTAGCTAAAAAGAGAGGTCAACACGTTAACAGATCCATGAAACGAACAATGACCTGCTTAAAATCACTAAAATCACCTTATTTTGCGCAACGCACACAGTGGCGTCATAAAGTAGGGCGAGGCATCCGAATCTTTGAAGATAGAATGAAGTAGGTAGAGACAACATAAACACTATTTTGTGATGTGACAAGTTGACCCACTTTGAGTCATATTTTGATTAATTTTATATTTGAAGATTGACGGAATGAAAATGTTTTTATATCATTTAAATCAGGCTATTTTAATAAAATGGCATTTATTCTCACCAAAATTGACTAGCTCGAGTTTGACATATGTCGTAAAAGGGTAATGCAAAAGTGCAGATACTGTTAGTATCGTCATTGCATCTCTTTATTCTATATCTGTGATTTGAACTTTCCAATCAAGCTATCAAACGTCAAATTCCAAAAATCAACACGAGACAATATTAATTATGTATTGTATTTATTAAAAATTAAGTTTAAATAAAACTGCGATTTTAATAAATCGGAAGTATGTGTGTCAATTCAACGAATGTTACCAAAAAAACGTCTTAGGGGAAAAAATTACTATTATTTTTGAGGTTATGTTTCTTTATTTCCAAATTACGGCTGTAATTTATATTTTGTTTTTGTTCCTGGGTCTACAGAATAGTCATGTGTTTTATACCCAACTATGCATTGAGCAATTTTTTTTGTTTCCAACAGAAGACAAACTAAGTTTCAAAAAAAGTATGACATTTTTATTATATATTTTATTAAGGGCCAGTCTTTTCAGCTCTGAGTAAATTTGAAAGTAACTGCTTGCTTATTAAACTATAGGGCTATTGTTTGTTAATCAAGTAAACCTTCATGTAACTTTACTCAGAGGTGAAAAGATCGACCATTAAACAAGGATAATTTTGACTGTGGTACAATTTTATATGAATAGTTGTTTTATTTTGTAGGTTGTCCCTAATGAATTTGAAGTTAAAGAAAAATGCCCTATCTATAAATACTAGAAGTATACTTCGTGTCATATAAAACTGGTACAACTCTTATAACGAGAAATCGTGTTCTATAAAGTAGTTTAACATTGACACATTTTAAAAGATCAATATACACAGCTTGAAAAGTTATAATTTCTAGAACAACGTTGTCATCACAACGAAAATATTAGTAAATGTATCGTTACAAACAGATGTTGTAAAATGCAATGGACAAATTAAACATTTAGTGCAGTATTAATGCAAAAAGAGCAACTAAATGAATGTGTGAAATTTAAATACATATAACAATTGGAAACAGTTGAAATAAATAATATCTTCTCATAGCTCCTTTATTATTAATAAATTCTTGTATTCTTCTCGGCACCGAGTTAATTTAATGATACATTTTCATCTTCTGCCAAGCTTTCCCAGGTTTCTTCAATGAGGTTCCATAAATGTTCCGTTTTGGGGAGTTACATACAATTTTTCAAATTTTTTTTATTATAAGTCCCCAAACGTTCTCAATCGGATTAATATCTAGATTTTTAGAGGCCCAAGTTTCCTTATTACTTTCAACAAGGCAATCGCGTACACGGTCAGCGATGTGTATTGAACAATTGTCATGGTATAAAATAAAATTATTGTTGGGGAGATTAACCTACCCGATGGCAACATCACATCTAAAATTTTTAAATAGTTTCCCGCATTTAATCTTCCTTCGATCCTTCAACACATTCCTATAGCTCCTCTATACATCCAAACTGAGACATTTATAGAAAATCGTCCGGACTTATCATTTAAAGTAATATAATATTTTAGGCAGCCTATAAACTCTAATATGTCCACCATGAAGTGATTGGGACACTTTTTCGTCAGAAAAAATTATCCGACCCTCAAAAATTTACTGTATCAGTTAAAACCTAATTTAAGACAAAGATACATTTTTATGTTTATTTACGTCACTAAGTTTGAATTTTCGAGCGGCTGCACAATTCTTCAACTCAGTTTTTCTAATTCTTCTTAATGCTGTTGTCATTGAAGCATTAAAGTTTGTTTTAACTTTTGCCTGTCTTGCTGTATTGAGTGGAGGATGCTCCCTTAAATAATGAGTTATGTGCTGTAGTTATAACTGGTCTCTCGTTTCTTCTTTTTCTGTCCATAGTTTGATCGTTACCCCTTTTTTTTAATTCTCTGAACACTTGAGCCAGTCGTCTACTAGTCCAACCATCCGCTATTTTGGAAATTACTTGCATTTTATCAAACTTACTTAAATGACCTGGCATCGAAGCAATGCGCTTTTAATAAACAGTTTGTCATTTTTAAAAATAAGTTAGTTTTACATTGAGAAAAAAAAAGTGTACCGGTTATATATATGACGCGAAATGTACTGATAAACAGTGTCAGACTGATGTAGAGCTGAGGATTTTATGAACTTACAGTTTTTTTAAAGACTATATAAAATATAAATATTGCACTGACCTAAATGAATTCAAGAAACATAATAGTTGTGTCTATGTTAGGTATGTACCTATAGCATGAAGACTAAATTAAATATTTACTGATATCTACCTGGGAGGTAAACTGAACTATGTCTACATAGTGCAGTTTTATAAAGGTTATATTTTTAGTAGAAATCAAGCTCCTATTGATTGTGAAAAAAAAAAATGCATAAAAGTGGGAAGGGGGTTAAAGGGGTTGAAATATTTAAAATAAATCAACTCAAAAACGAACAATAATATCAACTTGAAATTTTTGGAAAAATCAAGCTTTCTACAAGGGGATGAAGTCCATTGATTCTGGAAAAAATCTGATATGCCACGCATTATAGATCTTCATTCTAGTTTGTATCTGTGTAATATTATGTATTGTGATGGGACTGATCTTATAAAATACACATTTTAATTCACTTGTTTTTCTTGTCAATAAAAGGTATTTAAAAAATATATTATTTTATTTGACATGTGTGACAAATTGTGAAAATGATTGTATTAAAAAAAAAAAAACTGAAAAATAGTAGGTAAAGTTTCATATAATATTTTTTACACAAAAATCAATGTCAAGCTTTTTAATAACCTGATATATATTTAAAAATAATCTCAAAATATGAAGAA
The DNA here is from genome assembly GCA_927349885.1 of Psylliodes chrysocephalus. Taxonomy (NCBI): domain Eukaryota; kingdom Metazoa; phylum Arthropoda; class Insecta; order Coleoptera; family Chrysomelidae; genus Psylliodes; species Psylliodes chrysocephalus. Next base: position 29,738,738 of record OV651819.1, on the reverse strand, counting down.
GTCAGTTGACTAACTAACAATGTTTATAGATGGTTTTCAACGTATTAAAAACAAAACAACTATTACAATAACTAAAAGTTTTGAAACGAACTTACAAATGATATAATTATTGGAAAAAGTGAACACCCATTTTAAATTACCACAAGTCGCAACTGCTTGTGACATACATACTCAACAACATCAATCATCGCCACGTGTGGTTCAGTCTAGAGATATACACAATTCCCACAATCTATAAGTGTAGGAACCCAGGCTGGGATTACTAGATAGAAAGTCTATCAAGTATAGTGACGGTAAAAGATATAAGACCAGGGTGTAAAGGCGCAAGACGAAAGAAATTAGCCCGGGCGCGTAAGTAAATTATGCATTATTAAAAAAAAAATATATTTGAGTCACAGGCAGAATTTACTGGAAGTTTTTATTTCCAAATTTGACGTACAAGAAATCCTAAAATGATTGTGAAAACACTGGCCCTTAATACCATTGGTAAAAATAAAAATAATTATTCAAATTTAAAATGTATTACAGACGTGGTCGAAGATGTCAACTTGTAGTCAACACAATGGCAGCTTGCTGCACGCTGATTTTACTGTATAAGAAACTTTGGATCGATAAATATGACTGCATAGCTCAGTCGGCAGCAACCGCACATTGTGGTCCGTCTATTTCCCTCCTTCGGCGGGTTGAGTTGCGTTGACGACATTGTGATGAACATATATTAGGAAAATTGCCCGGCACTGTTAGCGCTCTCTCAGAGGAGACCCTATTTGTAACAGAAAACTAGTGCACAGTGACTGTATTCGTTTAAAATTTCCTAAAAAAGGATAACAAGGATTTAAGGAATCATTAAACAATAAAAAACAGTAAAATATTTTGACAAAAAGCTGTCATGAGTTCCCCTATTGGCAAACAACCAAAAAGCCAAGGAAAACTTGAATGCAACAGATTGTTGAAATAGGAACGACCAAGGGAATATGAGAAATTAAGATTGACAAGAATTGGAAGAAGTTAGAGAATAATTGAGAAGAGACAACAGCATATAAGAAAATCGGAACAATAAAAAGATATTCTACTCCTATATTAATATATGATCTAAAAATATATTAAGGTGATAAAACATTTTGTAATGTAAAATTCTGTTATAATATAAATATGTACGAACCCCCTTAGATATGTTCAAACAACTTACTTCTTTGTTCATCAAATGGGACGATCCACAAACGTTTATAATCCTCCTTGTCACGTGCATACGGCCTCGGGGACGCTAGCAGAATTCGTGGGATTCGTTGAGGGATGAGAAGGGGTCGATTCTGGGGAAATAATACTAATGTTACTTTCCGATTCCGCCAAGCTTAGATTGCTGCTGGAATCGATGTTGATCGAGTTGCTAGAACTTTCGTCGTACTGAAAAAAAAAAACAGGTTTTTGTAGACGTAAATGATATAAAAATCAACTGTTAAGGTAAGAGACACAGGTTGAAGTCAAAGTAAGATATAAGATATAAGCAGAAAGTTAACTGTGTTTTAGAGCACTTTTCTATATTTATAATTCGATTATAATAATAGACTTGTGGCAAGGGATGATTGTGATACATTTATCTTATATTGAAAAGTCAAACGTTATAGTGGGTGAGTAAAAATACCATACTTCATAATTACAAAATATACCAAACATAAAAGGAAAATGTTTCAAAACTCGCCAAATGAACTTTCCAAAACTATACAGCAAATCATAGTAGTAACTACACTTCTATCTACTAAGACAGATGATTTACTGAAACTTCTTCTGGTGCCAATAGTCATAAGAACGATGATAAAACAGTGAGGAAAACTACAAAAGTAAGCATATGGTGTACCAGAAGATGAAGTAATAAACTTCAAAACTGGTCGCACATAAAATATACATATCCTGTGAGATTTAAAGGAGTTTTTGTTTCTTCACCTCCAAATTACACTCAACTCACACCTGGCTAACCACATTATCTCTTGACTTTTATCTTTTTCTTACGATTAGTGATACTTTTAGTTAGGTTAGGATCCCGTGAAAAGTTGAGAAAAAGTTGAGAACCACTGCTTAGAGAAATCTTTAAAAATAAAGATACTCATATTTTTTGTCAAATAGGTCTTTAAAGGGGATCCGTTTTTTAATCCGGAAGACAGTCGCATTTTTTTTAATATTCTTGATCACAATTCATTTTTAAGCATAAAGGTGCTTTCATTTTTTCGCTAGAGGGCATCGTTTTTGAGAAAAAACAAATCAAACAGATTTTGATTGTGTGCTGTATTTTATAGGTTAAACAAAACTACTCAATAAAAACAGAAATTTTATAATTAAGAGGGTAGTTCAACAAATCCTTAAAAAAATATAGGAACACAAATTATTTTCTGTATTTTTTTTTTTTTAATTTCTTCAACATAATCTTTTAGCACTATACTCATTTCCAAGCATTTCTCTAACTTGTTTAAGGCATACAAAAAGTAAGATTTAGGAAGGTCCTCAAAATAGACATCTGGTTGGGCGATGACCTTCTCGTTCGACGAGAACGTTGTTCGCAGAGTCTGAAAATAAAAGTCACTGGGCGCCAAATCCGGTGAATAAGGTAGATGTTGTAATAATTCGAACTTTAATTCCATGATTTTGACAATTAAAACAGCACAGGTGTATTTCTCTAAAATTCTCTACAACTTTCTTGCTTCAATGGATAATAAATATGAAACCATGTGATGGATATAACCGAGACTTGGTTAGATGTCTAGTAAATAATGATGCTTATTAAAAACTAACCATTTTCGATAATACGAGCGCCACCTCATGAATTTTCTAAGGACTTACTGAACTATCCTCGTATTTAACTACAATTATAATTTGATGAATGACTGCATTGAGACACATAAGATTATTAAGTATGATATATGGGGTCGAAACATGAGTTTATTTTATGTTTAAGAGCGACTTCTGGTCATATTTCGGGAACTGTTTAACTGGATAATTTTGGGATTTTATTTTCAAGTGTCCAACAGAAAATAATGGGTGCGGCAAAATATACCCAGCTGTTGAATATTGTTATAATTTTGTTATTTCCTTGACAACTATCAAAAGTTAAGTTTTATAAGTAGAGATTCACAATTTTGTTAAGAAGTGATATTTGCCTCAAGAACACATATAAATTGTTAAATTGTATTTCCAAAACATTTCTTTGATAATTTTAACTCAACCTGCTTTTAGGCGAGCATATCCTAATCGAACAGCTCAAAAGAACCAGTTCGACGTCTAGCAAACGCTTTTTTCAAAATGGCACAGTAAGTGATGTAAAGCATACTGGAAGTCTTCGTTTTGGTATTTCAAACGAAAATATTGTACTTGTCAGGGCTGATTTTCAGGCAGAACCAAAAGCTTCCACAAGGAAGACATGCAATTATAATTGTCTGAGCGGAATTTTGCGTATGTATCCAAACAAAATATTCAAAGACGTTTGCAATATGCTGAAATAGTTTTAAAACATAGTGGAAGTAGAATCCAATTTGACAAAATTTGATAATGAGGAAAGAAGCAAATTTTTGTCTTTCTGGTCGTGTTGACAAGCAATTTTTGGGGGACAGAAAACCCTCGCTTATTCAAGAGAACGTGCAGTTTGATCAAAAAGCAGTTGTTTAATTGTTTTGTGCGCAATATGCTCCGAACGAATCATTGGACCCTTCTTTTTTGAAGTTGCCAAGCAGTTATTGTTAATGAAGAAGGGTATCGAACAATGATACCAGAATTTCTGCAACCACAGTTGGAAGAACTTGGCATAGAAAACTTTTGGTTCCAGCAGGATGGCGCTACATGCCACATTGCACGTGAAACGATCGCTGTTCTTAGACATATTCTCTGGCAGGCTGTTCTCACAAAAATGGAGGTATTGAGTGGCCGCCTTAAGGAAAATATTCGTGAAGAAATTGTGCAAATTCAAAGTAGAGTTGGTCATTGTCCGGCTTGTCGTGGCGGTCATTTACTCGTTGTCATAAATAGCGTTTAATATTTTAATAAATAATTTTCATAAAAAACATATATTTTTGGGCTATTTTTTTTTATTTTGCCGCACCGCATACATAAAAATATTTTTAAATTTGTAACTTGTTCCTATATCGCATGATAAATCATTTACAACATATAATTGTTGCTCATAAGAAAATCTATTTTATTTGCCTGTGTTCAGTCATATGGGTTGTAACAAAAAATTTACATTTTTATTCAATATTATTCAATTTAAACTGCCCATTCTGCTTACCTTAGATCTTGCACTTTCTTCTAGACTTACATTCGGCGTAATTTCTTCAGACATTCTCATATTCTTCTTATTGGGTATTTCAACTTCTGGCTGAGCTTCGGCAGATAGTCTTTTTCTATTAGTTTCGGGGGTAGTGCCATTCCTGGCCGTTATACTCAATTTTCTTTCTCTCTTAATCAGTCCAGGAGATAGATACTGATATAATTGTTTCCTTTTAACATGTCTGGCGTCCAATCTCATTCCGGTTTTCCACATTTGAATATTAGCGGCGTGATTGCTAACGTGTTCGGTGAACCAGTGAATGTCGTTCGTCAAATCGACACTTATATTTTCGGTTTTCGCGAATTCCAGTCCTATGAACCACATGGAACACAACGTGTTCGGTTCTCTGGCCGATTCTAGCATCGCGTAACTCTCGGGATTGATGTGTGCAAGAGTAATGTATTGATTCCTCTCGAGATTTCCTAAAAGTTATATTTTTATTTTAAAAATAACATACCATTGTATGAACTAAACCTAATTATTAAAGATTAGCGATTGTTAAACACAAAATATTTTTAACCGTAACAAAATAACTGGACGCAGCAATGTACAAAATTTCAGACAGATAGAAGCCTGCATTCAAATCATTGGCCCGATCCTAGACGGGGCGTGACTTAACAAGTGGCGTCACCTTCTTTACCACTAGAAGCTAAAAATTCATTTTAAAACATTCATTCCATTTTTATTAGTTGCACAGCTCATATTGCAATTGTGAGCTAACAAATATATTCTTATATGCAGATAATTTTCTCAATCTTATAGTTAGAAAATTACTCTGTAATGTAATAATAACCAATTAAATGAAACATTTTTGTGAGACTTAAAAGCCATGTATCTAGCACATTATTTCTACAATCCTTTCTACAAGAACTTCTAGTTGTTCAAATCATCATTGGAGTGATGCACTAAAGGTAAAGTTCAAAAAGGGGCAACCGACGCAGAATCAGCAGACCAAATCTCTCACCACTTTTCAGCGATTTTGTCACTAATGAAACATTTCGTTGGACTAGGTTAGTTTCCCATCTCGATTGGTATCCAAGCTAAGGTTAGGCTAGTTTAACTACTAAACTAACTACTACTATCGGTTTCAAGTAGTCTCAGTTTTAAATGTAGCTGCACTGAACTAGTTGCCTTTAATTTCGGTTTATATGGCAATAGTTTTCCCTTACCTACTCCATTAATATTTATTTAGTGCAATGATGCATTGCTGCTATTTCTGCCTGGAACATTGCCGCTTATTTACTGCCTGAGCTGCTTGTCTATAACTTGACACTGCAATGTTAATAACAGCAGATATTTGAAGAGAAAATCAGTATTATTATTTTAAATTAGTGATTTTCCAGTTTGGGAATTATGAGTACTGCTATTTTGTTGAAATCGCAACTTATATATACACAATATTATAAATACCATTTAATTAGGTTGTCAATGGATCTGTCTTAGATTAAAGCGACCAGAGTTGTAACATATACTCGTACCAGTGTTTAACCTGCGGGAATGTTACCAATTTCTAAAGAAAGGTTAATGAACTAGAGGAACCGGGAAAAGACCTGACCTCTGTGGCAAGAACGGACTTGGTTTATTAGCATCCTAATGAACTACTAGATTTACTTAAAAAAATGTTTTATTATGAAGTAAAATAACCGGGATTTTTTAATATTTATCAAACAGATGCAACGACATTTTATCTAAAGAGAAGATAAAAGTTCTTCTATAGAATATTTCGTTACCGGTAATTTACCACTGACTTTTCTGCAGGAGCCTCAAATAAAATGTTGAAATAGTATATTGGCCACTGTAAATCAAACCAGTAGGAAATGAGCATTCCTTGTGAGTTGAGCATTGTGTTGTTTCTAGGGCTACTACATAATATTAAAAATTAGTCAAAATGAGAAAATGTTGTGTTGTATTGTAGCCTCAGAAAAAGATATATTAAAGCTTTTTTCTTTAGGTATACTAAATATAGAGGAAGTGTTGCATAACATTTTAAAATTTAAATCTAATAAAAGTCATTCAGTAGCTAGGGGTGGACGATTATCGAAATAAATTATCGATTATTTAAAATAATCGATTATTTTCAAATAATCTTTTTTCGTATTTCCTTAACAATCGATTATTTGATTAATTGATTAATTAAAAAAAAAAAGATTAATAAACAGATTAATTAATAAACCGATCAACCGACAAATCGATTTTTCTACAAAAAAATAACGAATTATCGATTATTTTAGATCAATAGCTTATTTTTGATCAATCGATTATTTTCAAATATTCTATTTTTTTTATTTCTTTTAAAATAGATTATTCGATTATCTTGTTGGAATACACACTGCTTAAATAAAGTTAAATCGATTTATATTTTACCATATTAAACATATTTTTGGCATCATTTTTATATGATTTAAGCAGTAAAACAAAAGCTATTGAATTTTTTTAACTGTGTATAGAAGTCGCTAAAATAAACATCTTTTGGAAATAACTTTTTCAGAAAACTCAAAAATAAAAAAGATACAGAATTAAAAAATGTAAATCCGGGACTAGACTTGTGTATCAAAAATTGAAGTATGTTTATGTTTTTATCTGTTTTACCTTTTTAAAGTTTTTTATTATGTATGAACTCGCTTTCTTCACCTGTTATTCCAATTTAGTTGTGAGATTTCAATAGCTTTACTTCGCGAGCCAATTCTGGTCTCAGAACTTTTATTAATCTAACTTAACGAGCTAGGGATATATGTATCGTGTAGGACATGTAGGATAGCCGATACGATATATTTTGGAATAAGTTAATGTAAGTTTCTTAATTTTGAGTTTTTTTGAAAATGTTGTTTATTTTAGTCAAAAAAAGTACCAACTTAGGATTCACCCTGTATATTAAGACAACAAAATTTAATTTATCCATTTGAAACAATTCAAAACTCCTGGTAAATGCACGTTAATTATGTTTAACATTGTATTTCCAAGATGTAATTACTTAATTCAGGGCCGTCCAACATGAGGCCCACGCATCGAAATTCTTCGCAGCCCTAAAATATATATACACAAAAAAAAATGAAAATATACATAAGTGAGTCATTCCTACTCCAACAATGAAATAAAATAACACATTATATAGATAGAAGGCCGTAACGAAATTACTGGACCATTGGATATCTTGATTCTTGCTGGACCATACTCACACTCGAACTCGAACATTTAAGAAACTTGAATCAAGCAGGATAGTCAGAGTTAATAAATAGTGTGGAATAGAGAATCATATAGAGAAAGACGTTGAATACAATTCGCTAAGTTTATTTTATTGCTGTCAAGTGTTTACTTGTCTATAATTGTAGTTATTTTGTTAACTGATAAAGCTGCATATAAAGTATTTTATGATGCAGCCCTTATAACCGCAATTTGCAGTCCTTATAACCGCAATTTTATTTACAGCGGACCCGTGGGCCTCTTGAAATTGGACAGTCCCTGACTTAATTTATAAATTACAACAAAATCTTTCAAATCGTGGCCAGAATAATTTATTGAAAATGTTTATATTTTGCTACTAATTTCGATCACTTAGGATTATTATGGCCTGAAAAGAACAATAAAAACTAACAGAAAGGCACTATACAATTTTGGACAAAATAAACACAACCAATTTAAAAATAAAGTAGAACCATGGTGGAAGAGAATTACTAAAGTAAACGTATGGGAAAGGAAGAAGGTAAGGTTGGAAGAATAAACAAGTTGTGAATGTAAGGATTAAAGGATACCCGGGTATCATAGGTACTCAAACCTGATGATGATCCTGCGCCTGTGAGGTCGAAACTAGTAGCACAATATAAAAGTGTTCAATAAATTACTGTGATCAAGACTTAGGTATTTTGTTTTAAGTATTTAATACATCTTGTCACATTTTAGAATGATTTTCACTTCATTACTATTACCACTCTAGTTTTGAAGCATTCCATTTTCGATTGTTCAATGTTATTTTGGTGTTAAATCTGAGTTAGGTGAATACTGGTATCACTCTTAATTACTCAGGGGCAAACTTTGTGAATGTCAATAAAATTAAAAATAGATCAGATCCATTGACATTAAAGGTCTTTTCTGCAGATGCTCCATTGCATTTAAGTCTTAAACCTACCTATAAGCAGTCGGGCCTTACTCTCTACAAGACCGCACCACTCAAGTTGATCATCAGGGTTATCGGCCATAACCAACAATACGATAAAATGCTTATATTTTGTAAAGAACGGAGGCTGTTCGAAAAGTTTATCCCATGAACACTTTCCAAGTATTATATCGTCCGTAATTATGAGACCTTGTTTGAATTCTTCTACCATTATCGTCCTGGTCGAATTAGAAACGTTAAACGTTGAGTTCTGTTGGGGATAAGCGGGGGTAATGATTGGCATCAAATGATACCTGTCCTGGATATTTACCTGTTGAAAGTAAACATTTGAGCGGATTTTGAGAGATAAAAGATTCATAAAAAGGATTCGAGTATCTTACCAAAATGTTTACCAAAATTACACTAAAATACCCTGTAAATTATAAAAAGATGATAAGATCAAAACAAGAGATAAGTACCAGTTTTTTTAGAAATGAAGTGTTTATGTCAAAGTAATTAGTATACAGGGTGGCCACTAAAAATTCGCGGTCAAATTCCCTTTTTGAATTTTGCTCTTTATATTCGACCTACTTGCAATTTTTTTTCATTTATTTATAAGATATGCACTGGGGTCTATTTGCATTATATAATTAAAAATTACATGAAAATAACTTAAAATAGTGAAAATGTAAGAATAAAAATAAATTAATTAAAATATAGCTATTCACAGACAAGAATACCATGACTCAACATAACAGGAGCCATGAAAACCACAACAATCAGAGCCATGGAAGTCATTCTTAGTCTCACGGCCCTTGATATTTACATCAAGTAGGTTACTCTAATAACAATGACATGACTCCACATAGTTGGAATAGAACCTGACGTAGGATCTGGTGAAGGAAACATGAACTTCATCTCACCGAGATATATCTTCTATAAGCCATAAAAAAAATTATCAGAACAAATGGAAGAGCCAGACGTGGCAGGTATAATTCATATCTACACTGAAGATTTTAAAACAAAACATTGCTCAAGATGTGGAATATACTCCAGATCCTTAAACCCAAACATAAAATGGGATGTGGGCAATAGTGCCAGTGTAATACAAACCGAGTTAACATTGATTCTCATAGCAGTAAAATAAATTACCAGAAACAATATCGCTGGAAGAAACATACAGATAGCAGACAAGCATTACTCACCCTGAAAAGACCATGAACTGACTCACGATTAGTACTAGAATGTAACGAAACTTGGGCCAAAGTATCTATCAATAATGTGCGCACCTGTAACTGTAACGTATGGAGGGTGGGTTACCCCACGGCACTTAGGCCTCATTAGGCCCATTGTGTATCCTCCTGAGATGATAGGCACCTCCTAGCTCGTGAGCCAGCCTACAGATTTAATGTAGTTGACAACGTCGCCAAGAGGTGCTCACCTTAAGGTGGATCAAAGGTCACACCACATCAAAATATATCCGTCTTGCTGATTCAAGGAAGCAGCTAACTAAATACTTTTTGCACCTGGCCCTTCCATTGAACTGACAACATCGATAGTGATAAAACTAATTAACGAACATTTCCTTGTGAAATTCAAGAAAAGTAGGATGAAACAAGCTGTAGAGTTGTCAGTTTATAAGTTATCCCAACAAAACAACAGCAAACAAATACTTGACTATGATTAGACAGAATCTATACCCCTGACCACAGGCATTCTGACTGGTAATTGTCAAGTACGGAAGCATCTTCATAGCATGGGGCTGTCAGAATCTCCGCTCTGCAGGGGGCGGGAACAAGAAGATGGGACCATTGAGCATATCCTCTAAGATTGTCCAAAAGTCTCATTTATTAGAAGTTTTGTGTTTGCGAGTATCAGCTGACACCGGATATCACCTTCAGCTACAACAATAGTTGCAACCAGAAAAAAATGAAATAGATAATAACTTTTGTGTGTTTCAGAGCCTTATGTTAAGTCAATTCCGAATCATAACCATAAATAATCCTTGTAACAAAACTCTCCCATACTCTCTTATAATGACAACTATGTAGATAACATAGTGAGTGCTTGCAATTCAGTTTTTGTAAACAAAATTAGTCTAGTAGTTGCTTGATATTGCCTATAACCAAGTTTAATTGTTCTAGTTAACTAATAATTTGCTCCATAGTTTGATCTATCTTTATGAAAAATAATCCTACATCACATAAATAGAATTTAACAAGAGACAAATATTATGTTGTTTGCTAGAATATCTCTATTGTATAATGTATTTTTTTGTCCTATTGGAACTATTATGCTATTTCAAATCATCAAATTATTTTTACAGTTGCCTCAAATTTTCAAAAAAATGAAGTAGTGTCTATACAACTTGACAAACAAATTTACATTTTAACTGAACTTGAATTAAGAATTAACGTTTAAATTTACTTGTGTTGTAATTGTTAACTGTAATAAATAATTCAATTGGCCTGTTTTTAATTAATTTTACTTGCTATATGTATATATTCCACACAAGATCAAAAAGAGTTATAATAGAGTAAAAATATTTGTATAAAAATAATTACATTTTTAAAATTTTCTGGTCTTTTGATTAATTTCATTAAAATTTTATGACATTTCTTGAATTTCCACAAGTGGCCACCCTGAACTTGCTATGTATATGTATATTTAATTGTATTTTGAATGATTTATATTTCAAAGCAGTTAAAACGTAAATAAATTAAAATTCAATTTGATATTAATAAATAAATAATTAAGAATGTAACAAGAGTTTACAAAAATATACAAAATAATTTTATCAGATTGGCAATGAACAGATAAGAATGTTTAATACGCTTTCATAAATTAAATATTTAATGATAAAAAGAAATCAATAAAATAAAGAACTATATTCTTATCTATTTAATAATATTATGTTTTCAAAAAAAGTAATGTTAAAGAAATACTTTTAATCATAAAATTTCTAAGTCTTTACAGATAAAATTAATATAAAATCTAGCAATTTAAATTAAAATAATCTATCCTTATTTAAGAATACCTTCCCCCCATTTTCCCATAAAATAATTATGTAATTAAAAATAAGGGGCCAAATAAAAAAAATTCTTTATGACGTAAAGGATTAAAAAATAGTAACATTTAATGTTCCCAAAACGATTTGTTCACAAAGTACTAAAAAGATTTTTCAATGAGAGTAAAAACGAAAAAATACATACCCTTGGATCCCAAACCACAAATCCAAGATTGACACTGGAAGGTTGCTTAAGTAACACTGGCTGTGGCCACTGCCACTTTGAAAAAATTAGGAAAAATTTATGAACAAGAGTAGATGGTGCAGCATTTGGATACAACTGACACGTTCTTGCTACAAGCATCGCCCAAGAAACACCTCCCAAATAACCTAGTACATTACTGTAGATTCCATGTCCTAAAAAATATAACATAATAGATGTGTAGAATGATACAATATATCAGTGGCAAGTTAATTAAATCATATTTATCTGTCAGCCAACAAAGTGTGTAATAAGAACAATAATTTACTTGATTATGCAAAGAGGAGTACCACAGGGGGCTTATTTTGGGTTTACTTATCTTTACAGCTTTATAGTATTCACTAACGACTTGCCTGTCTTCATGAGATTTAAACTTGTAGACTATCATCTATGCTGACTATAAAAACTTTTGGTATCAAAATACCAAAAGCAATGTTCTAAAAATCAACTGATCTAATCAGAAGACATTCTTTATCAGAACAAATAAATCTGCTTAAATTACTAGACATTTATATACAGGATATAAAACCTTTTTAGACTTCCTATATAGATTATATAAAGTAACAAACTACATTAAGAAAAATTCAGAAATTATATTTCAAAAATAAAGTAGCAGCCATTTCAATATATTTATGAACCTTTCTATTCATTGATATATGGATTATTAGGTTTTTATTGCCCATCGAAGAGATGTACAATCTTTTGATAAATACATTTCATACAAAATTCAACAAAATACTTAGTTAATTAATATAAGTAAGATAAAACATGTTCCTCAGACAAATTAATGTAAATCTGACAGTTTTGTATTGCACAATACATTTTCTTTTACCATACACTCTTATATTTTATATTATTTGAAGACTGTCTAAATAAGAAATACATTTAATGGTAACTTACTTTTTGCCCATAATTTTATAGCCCGTAGAGCAAGCCTAAAATTTTCAATGTTGGGAACCAGTCTTAAAATCTCATCTGTAACCCTACAACCATTCAAACTACGCACACACTTAGGTTGTAGTTGTTTCAGCAACATGTCATCCCTTAAATCCATAGAATCAGGAATTTCCTTAAGTAGTAACTGCGCGAAAAGCATATCTATTTCGATACCATCAAAATCCATCTTAATTACAGGTACATAAGCCTCTTCTACAGCCTAAATGAAAGGTACTTTAGTTTTTTTTATATATATATTTATGGGATTTTTCGATAAATTACTGAATATCACATGTTTGGCTTGATCTAAATTCATTTTTTTAAGAAAGCGATTCAAATTAATTTCCCCATGCTTGTAATTTATAACAAATAGGTCAATTGTTTAGTTATATTGTGTAATTATGGCATGCTTATGTACAGGGCCCAGCAAAATGATCTCCCACATTTTAGGCTTTAATAAAAAAGCCATTTCAAATTCTATTTAGAATTTCATTTTATGAAACAGAAATGTGTACCCCGTCATTTTCTCCATTATGTTTTTAAAATTACAGAGTTCATTTTCTCCATTTAGTTTTGAAAATTCAGCAATTTTTTTTGGTTGCACATTTGCAGCTTATCTCTGAAGGTTTCCATTCCTTAAGCAGTCATTTGAGGCGATATTCCAGCAATTTCTTGGTGTATTACTGCTTTCAATTCGTAAATGATTCAGGGATGGTGTTAAGAGACCTTTCACGTTCAAGTATCCCAAAAGAAAAAGGCACATAGGGCAAGATAAGGTGAACTTACAGAATATCCAATGTCTCTATGTAATGAGATTAAATGTCCTGGAAACATTCCCTTTAAAATGGCCATTGACCTTCTTGCCATATGAGCCATAGCTTCATCCTGTTGGAACTACGCAACTAAAATGGTAAGGCGTGCGCTATTAGCTAAATACACTAAATTCTCATTTTCTTCAGTGATTCGGACATAATGGAGGTGTAAAATGCGGGGACTCTGTATTTTGCACTTTTCTAATTAATTTAAGATAGATATTAACATTATAATAGTGTTTTTGTGGTGGTTCATTTAGTTATTTAATGTATATATAAGTTTAGTTTTTGAGCTTCCCTAATATTTGTAAGAAATATTTACCTATTACCTATCTAGATTCAATACTTATGCCATATGAATTCAACAATATTTAAATCTTAAAGGTTATTTTTCCAAGCTGTTATAAGCCAATGCTCACAGAAATACTTATTTGGTTTTGAATTATCATTTTTTTTTTGTTTATTTCTCTTTATATACTAAATTTAATGCAGGGTGGTTTGATGGAAGAGTGACTTTTCAGAGGTTGGCAACATTTTCGCTACGGTGATTATATTGCTAGTTTCCGCCATGTTTCTGATGTCATCTGTCAAAATTTTACATAAATATGAGAATATGACAGATTAGTTTTAATACGCTAGTTCAGTGATGATGTAATTATGGTTCCACTGACAATTAAAGTGACAGTAGATTTTTTGAGTGTTTTGTTTACCTAAATTATATCGTTTTTTCACTTTTATAAATATATTCCTAAAGTAAGTAGATAACATGCATCAAATATGCAATCGTTTAGTTACCAATTACATAGCTTTAAACTATTTTTTATGACCTGTAAACAATATTTAGAAATAAACTAAAAACAGTAAAAACGTATATGTCAAATTTATTAATGTTTTTGTTAAAAGTTTGGTTAGAATTAAATGTCAGTGGAACCAAAATGACATCACACTGAACTTTATTGCCCCATCCGCCATAATTCACCTGATTTTGCTTGTTGGAAAGCGATTTCAGACAAATGAAGAGGTGATGGCAGAGACAAACACGTATCTTGCGGAACTTCCGAAAGATTATTTTTTGGATGGTTTAAAAAAATTGGAAACTCGCTGGGCTAAGTGTGTAGAGTTAAAAAGATATGATGAAAAATAAAATATTTTTTTACAGTAAAGTAACTTTTTCATCAAACCGCCCTCGTATATAATAACTTTACCTCAATTTTTATAAAAAAATTACTTTACTATATCATTGATAGAAGCAAAAACGTCAATGTTACTAATGGATTTTTTTTTAAATAATTGATAAGCTGAAATTAAAAAATTTCAATACAAATAAAAATCCTTAAATAAATATATAGTATGATCCCATATTGGTAGACACAAAATTCTACTACTTAAAAAGTCTTTCCACTAAGGCTGGTAACCGTGACTGGCTAACCGGTTCCGTAGAACAAAAAACCGTTAAAGAACGTAACCGGTTTAACCGTAACCAGTTTAACCGTAATCGGTTTAACCATAACCGGTTTAACCGGAACCGGTTGCACTGGTTTATAACCGTATTTATGTGTACCAGCCACATCAACTTCCAGTGAACGGGTGTTTTCCAGTGCAGGAAACATAGTTTCGGCGAAAAAAAAAACTACTTGCTACCGGAAAACGTTGATAAGTTGATTTTTTGCATCAAAAATAAATAATAAAAAAATGGGTAGTTTTTTATTATTATTTCTTATTTTATGTCCCAATTAATTATAATTTATTTTTGAATGTTTCTTTTACTTGAATATAGTTTATGTTTTGTTTTTTAGTTTTATCTACTTACCCTCCCAGTGGGAAGTGAGTGACTGTGTCCTTTTTTAAATTTTAAATAAAGTTTAGCAAAAGTAAAATTGGTAGTATTTCTATTATTCTAATTTAATTTTTATTTAGTGAGTGCCTATTTTAAAAAAATCACTACCTGGTTGTCACAGGTAAGGAAAGGTGAAATGGTTAATAAAGTGACCCCATTTCTATTGAAAACAAAGGATTTGGTGGATGTGTTTTGCCATGATTAAGTCGGTGATGGTTACAGTTAAACCAGTGACGGCTTTAACTGGTCACAGTTACGGTTAAACCGCCCAATCCGGTCTAACCGGTCCGTTTCGACTGGCTCGGTTTGATTGGAAGGGTTAACCGGATATCCGGACCGGTTATAATTATAGTAAAAATCCGGTTAAAACCGAAACCGGTCAAAATCAGTCGAACCGGTTAACCATTTATCACGTCAGGAATTGACAGCCTTACTTTCCATTACAAAAGTTGAAATTCACTATCATAGCGGAATTCTGCTACAGTTGGCAACACTGCAACAGGCCTACTTGAAATAGTAGTTTGTACAAGAGTGGATGTGGACAATCCACTCGAGTTCTACAGTACATTTTTTCTACGACCCATTAACGAAAATCTACAAATTTAAAAAATTATTTTAGGTTATTAAGACAAAATAACTAATTTTCAAATAATTTTTGAATTTTACTAAATTATAAAATAAAATAAACATAAAAAAAAGATTTAATTTAATTAGTCCCCAGCCCAGATTCGATCCCAGGCTTTTCGCGTGGAAGGCAGATGCTCTATGTTGTATATAGATCAACATGATTAAACCAGACATATAGGTGTTTTAAGCTAAGTGATACACAATCAATAGGAAAATAAGTCAACATCTACTGCAATTGCAGCTTGCCTAGAGTTTATATATCAAGCACTCAATGATAAAAAACATATTTTGGGACTCTTCTATGACCTTAGCCGTGCATTTGATATAGTGGATCATAATCTTTTATTATTGAAGATGAATGGGTTAGGAATACGAGGGAAACCTTATGAATAGATACAGTCTTACTTAATAAATCAAACTCAAGTAATTGTAACAAATAGTCTAAAATCTGATCCTCTTCCATGTACAATAGGAGTTCCCCAAGGTTCAATTTTGGGCCCACTTCTTTTTATAGTTTTTATAAGTGATATAAGTAATTTTTGTTTAAGCTCTCAACAAATAGTTCAATATGCTGATGATACCAATATTGTAATGGCAGATGATCAAATTGAACAGGTCACTCAAAGTAGCAATGAGGCATCTCGTGAGTTTAACCAGTATTGTAAAGATAACGGTCTGGCATTAAATGTAACAAAAACAAACTTCATGCAATTTCTACCCAAAAACATATTACCAGATTACAAACCCTACTTGCACGTTGACGGAAAAACTATTCAAAGCGTTGATGACATAAAATTTTTAGGAATAATATTAGATCCCAAATTAAATTGGGAAGCTCATATAAAAATGGAAACTTCAAAATTAAGTACTTGTTATATCATCAAAAATTTAAGGGAGACACTATCTTTTGATACTTAAAAACTGGTTTGGTTCATTCAACTCTACAATATGGGTTAATATTTTGGGGTTCTTCACAATACTTTGAAAGAGCTTTTGTATCTCAAAAGAAGGTTCTGAGAGCCATGTATAAGGTGACACCAACAACATCATGTAAAGAACTTTTCAAGAAAACGCAAATTTTAACACTACCTTCCCTTTTTATTTTTCAACTAATTTTATACATAAAAGATAATGAGCATATATTTAAGAAAAATAAAGACCTGCACTCATATGATACTAGATTAAAATTTAACATCCATCAACCTTTTTCACGACTACAAATAAGCCATCATTCACCAAAATATAATGGGATTAAGTGTTACAATAAGTTCAGTAACATATTAGAAGATACTACAGTTATCATCAAATTAGTCATAATGATTTAAGAAAACATCTTAAGGACAGCGTCTCCTAGGAATTTCTGAACAAAATTATGTCACTTTAGATTCAATCAAGGAGGTGCTGTTACCTACCGACTAGAGATTGAATTAGTGCAAATTATTACAGAAATCTTTAAGTAACTATAAATATCGACCGACTAGCTATTAGGGGATATTGTATTATAAACCGGTTTTTAGTAGACTGAGTTCGAAGAATCATAATAATAGTCCTGAACATAAAATCTATTTTTCAATAATTGCCGGGATTTCACCAAATAAAAAAAATTATTTCGCGATTGTGAAAACGGTCCAATCGTTTTATATGCCATTTATAATATTATAAAAATGTTAACTCTAGGACTCATTTTGGAGTATGAGCATACTTTATTTCAATACTTTTATTGTACTGTTTCATAAAATATTACCTACTTATTACATTTTATTTTTATCGAAAATTGACTTTGTTTCCTGGACAAAAGTAAAGAATGTAGATGGTAACAACCAAAACGATATCTTGCCTTACATTAAATATAAATATTTCCTAAAATAAATAATTTGGTTTATATACGGGTAGTAATACGAGGGATGTTTATAATTTCAAGTCACGAATATAGAGTCGTTTCAAAATATATTGCGACAATAATTGCGTCACATTGAGTCGGAGTGGGACGCTTATTGACGTGTTGCAATTCGCAATATATTTTAAAACTATTCTACCTAATTAATAAATTGTGATTTTGAAGTATCGAATGAAAACTATATTCTCATTGGTTAAAGATGGAAGTTTTTGTCATTTGAATGTTCAAGAATATTAATTGTGATTAATTGGTTAAACACCGAAGTTATCTGTTATCTGATGTTGGTACTAACCTAATGTTTTTGGGTAATTTTGACTGTCATTTCCTGGAATTTCCAGACCCGCATAAATATTTATCCTATTAAAGTACAAAAACCCTACAATAGATATTATGAGTAGGTATTTAACATTCATATATCTTATCTTATCTTAGGTA
This sequence comes from Psylliodes chrysocephalus, assembly GCA_927349885.1. Lineage (NCBI taxonomy): Eukaryota > Metazoa > Arthropoda > Insecta > Coleoptera > Chrysomelidae > Psylliodes > Psylliodes chrysocephalus. The sequence continues at coordinate 29,720,523 of OV651819.1, read as the reverse complement.
GTTATTTCCCTGATTGTCAATAACACATTACCGTATATCTGTGCCAATATGACGTCACGACTTTTAATATACTTAATGAAGGCTGGGGGAAGGAGTTAAGAGTCTATAAATTTACAAACAAGCTTACGGGTATTTAGTTTTCAAAATTACATTACACGTTTCTGAAGTGTTTTATTGTGCTGTTTGTTTTTAATAAGTGTTATTTTCTTTAATAGAAAATTTATTTATTTGTGCCAAGTGTCCTAGTGTACATTTTAATCAGTTTTATTTTTGGATAAATTGACATCGACTTCCTGCATTAAAGGTAGGTAGTATTTTTTTTCTATCACTCTCGAGTTCGTCATTGAATAAAAAAATTAAACGCTATAATTTTAACATTCAAACATTTGCAATTAAAAAATAATATTACGTATTAAATTGACAATAAAAAAACTTGTTATTTAATAATAATGTTTCATTATTCTGAATATATTTTTTCTACGATTAATATCCAAAGTAGGTAGGCTTTTGCACATTAAAATCTAAATAAAAAGTTGACGTTTTCTGCGAATTGTCATAATTTGACATTATTGGCGCACATTACCTAATATTCAAACCCATTTCCATGCTTAAAAATAGAAGATGGTGACATTCATTTAAAAGAAAACCATAACTACTTTTACCAGGTGAAAAATTTCAATATGTTAAAATAATTCATGATTTTTAAGAAATGTGCTAGAAATGATACTACAATATTAATATTCTTTTTATGTTTGATTTTCTAATAATGATTTTATATACTTTTAGATTCAAGGACAGCTAGGTATAGCTCCAAGAAAATTGTGCTACTTTGTAGTATATACTGGAGATGAAAATCCACTATTTGTTGAAAAAATTAATTTTCAACCCATTTTTTTTTTTTTTTAAATATGGTTGAAAAATTAGAAAAATTTTACTCGGAATATATGGCACCTGAGATAATTTTAAATAGAAGAGGACGAGGATTAAAATGTCTGGATACCCCATATAATGAAAATTAAAGTGCAAAGATTAGCAAATTTATAAAAATAATAATTTAATGGACTTTAATCATACAAGTACTTGAAATAATGGTTTTTTGCGCATAAGCATGTTCATACGTAATTTGCAATTGGTAATCACTAATCACAGATGGAAAAGTATATACGTCAACGATACGTTCTTTTATTTTTGATTTATTTTAACAGGTATAATATATGGTATGTTACTTATAGTATAGATTTTTTTATTTCTTGACCTAATTTATTTGTTACGTCTTCAGCAATTGTCGCTTTCAGTTGACATAAACGAAATTGATAAAAAGTGTTTTTCGCATTTTATTTTGACTGTTTCTCTTACTTTCGAATAGAAACTGAGCTTTGTAAACTTAAAATGACGGATATGTCAAACTAAAACTGACGGTAAAATGAAACATTGAGTATCGTTAAATGCAACTTTTGAACTAGTTTCAAAAATAGCATTAAAATGATATCATTCACAATGTACTAATTTCCTATACTTTTAGTTGATAAATAACCGATAATCATAACATAACAAATAGGCGCGTGTCAAAAGGTCACCGGCGAAAAAAGAGTGCCGATGAAAAAAGGTGGTTTCCAATTGTATCATATAAACAGTATCAGAGGCAGTATTATCATCTCGTTTATCCCCCGTAAACACACATAATATAAACGGAAATAATCAAATACTAGTCAAAATATTATCGATCGGAGCACCATCTTTATTACATTACATGAAGTAATTATTGATTTTTCGGGGTTTATTTAGAGTTAAATTAGACGCCATTTTTGGTCCAAATTCGTTTTGACATGTTTCTTCAAAGAAAGTGACTTATAAATTTCAAATCTACACGTTTTGAAAAATATACAATATTTAAATATTCTGAGTGTACCAAATTCCAAGTAAAGGTTGAACTTAGGTCGTATTACATTTTTTTTTTTATTATTTGTTTGACATCGAGGTTAAAATAAATCTACACGGCACCTTTGAGATGAAATAAAAGGGGGTTATTTTACACGATTGGTTTTTATTGAAAATAATAAATTTATTAATTTTCAATAGTAAGGTGACCTAAGTTAGACCTTTATTTTTAATTTGGCCAAAAATTAGATTTTTAAACACTACATATTCGGAAAACTGTCGATTTAACTTTTGGTCTACACATACACTTTTAATACACAGGGATACCCCGTCCTTAATGATTTTCTTGCAAATAATGTATTTTATAGTATAGGAGATTTTTTGAACTTTTAAACTAATCTTAACATGAATTGTCTATTATATAGCAAATTATTAAAAAATTACGCCATTGTGGCTAATAGTACCGTTCAGATATTTAAAATTATTTTTTTTAAGGTGTATTCAATATCCCATGAACATCCACTAAATATATCAAAGTCTAGGCGCGAACGCAAAATATCGTGGATATCCACTAGATGTTATTTGATTCTGCTTACTAAGTATAGATGGCGATACCACTATCGCATCTACTCATGCTCGACCCGCCGTAATAAAGTTCGATCGAAATTTTTGTCCTACAGGCTCCATTAGAGACTGGAGTCGAGAATTTCCATTTATTGCTGAAGAGTCCTAATAAGGATGACTTTCTCCTTAGTGGGCAAAATCAAAGGCAGAGTGTTGAAAATATTTTTTATCTCTGCTATTTTCTTTCGACGTTATTCAATAATCATTGGTTACTTACAAACCTCTACTAGAGATACCCATAAAATATTTTGTAGAATATCCGAATATCTTCTATATCCTGGGATATAGACGGACATTTGGTTGGATATCCATATTAGATATATTGAATATCCACAAAATATATTCTGTGGATATCTCTGGGATTTCTTATATTTTCTGGAAGATACTCATTAGATATTTTGCTGAATATCCATTAGGATATCTTCTATATTCTGGATATAGACGGACATTTGGATATCCATAGGAATATTTCTGATATCCTGTAGATATATTGGATATCCACAAAAGATATTCTGTGGATATCTCTGGGATTTGGTGTGTTGTCTGGGTATGTACCTACCCAGACAACACACCAAATCCCAGAGATATCCACAGAATATCTTTTGTGGATATCCAATATATCCACAGGATATCAGAAATATTCCGTGGATCTAATATGGATATCCAAATGTCCGTCTATATCCAGAATATAGAAGATATCCTATGGATATTCAGCAAAATATCTAATTAGTATCTTCCAGACAATACAAGAAATCCCAGAATATATTTTGTGGATATCCAACCAAATGTCCGTCTATATCCCAGGATATAGAATTCAGATATTCAGCAAAATATTTTATAGGTATCTTTAGTAGACATTCATAAGTAACCAAATGATTATTGAAGAACGTCGACAGAAAATAGAGATAAAAAATTTCCAACAATCTGCCTTTGAGTTTGCCCACTAAGGAAAAAGTCATCCTTATTAGGACTCTTCAGCAATAAATGGAAATTCTCGACTCCAGTCTCTAATAGAGTCTTAATGCGAAATTTTTTTTGATCAACTCAATTATGGCGGGTTGAGCATGAGTAGATACGAAAGTGGTATCGCCATCTATACTTAGGAAGCAAAATCAAAAATTACATCTAGTAGATATCCACGATGGTTTGCGTCCGCGCTAAGACTTTGATATATGTGGATGTCCATGGGATATTGAATACACCTTAAAAAAATTAATTTTAAATATCTGAACGGTACTATTAGCCACAATGGCGTAATTTTTTAATAATTTGCTATATAATTACTATTATTTATGGACATTTGCATGTCTATAAATTACATTTCATGGATATAAAATAGATATCCACCATGGACTGGACATTCAGTGGATATTGGGATGTTCAGTAAATATCCAAAGGATTTGGTGTGCTGTCTGGGTAGTGTCTTTGTATAGTGTATAATTCTCAAAGATGAATAAATTCTATTTCTATTTCTCTCCTCATCTCACTCATCTCACTTTTATGATTTTAGTTTTAATATTCTTAATTAAATTAGTTTTATATAGTTTGATTAAAATTTAATTCTTTTTTCCCACTTGACCATTCACTGTTGGGTTCTAATTAACAGTGCTGTTCCTAAAGTGGCGTTGGGAAACAGTAACAAAGCCTACACAGAACACGAGGCAAATACATTAGCAGTCGATGTCGATGACACCAAATAAAAAAAAAAAATATTTTTTCAAAATGTGGACCAAATTAAAAAAAAATACTATTATTTATCGATTCTACACAAAAATAACTCATTTTAATGTATATTTAATCTCAATAACTAAAAAATAGGTTATTAAGGCCCATTAATTCCCGTGGTACATAGATAATTTTATTTCTGACAGATTTCAATAAAATTTTGTTCATTTTTATAGAATCTATAATATCCCAAGGGAATTATGACCCTCTTTATTGATAGTGTAACTATGATGATATAAGCTTATAATATCCCTGTTGGAAATAAACATATTTATGTCCTATCGATTGTATATCACTTAGCTTAAAACACCTACATGTCTGGTTTAATCATGTTGATCTATATACAACATAATTTCTTGAGATTTGAAACGATTAGAAATTTCTGGCTCTTAAGTCTCATGATACTGAAAAATTCTACATCCTTGCCCATAATTGAGTATACCAAAAATATCTTTAGATACTAGTTTTATTGAATTCCCAGTTAGTAATAGCCTCAAGGTCATCATCAATAAACTATATATAGTAAAAAGAAAAGTGATTTGTTTTTTAAACTCATCAAATAAAAACTCTGAAGCTGTTTGTTTAAAGAATTGAAATTTTAAAAAATGAGCGACCTTGCCAATTATATGATTATTCAGGTAATTATCAAATAAGTATTGTAGGAAATTATCTTCCTTATTAATGTAACAATAACTTTTTAAGATAACATTAATGAAAAAGTCTACATTCCAATTTTTAAATTATTTTAAAGTATATGCACATGCAGATGACACTCTTTTTTAAATTAATAGTTGACATAAAAATAAATAGCAAATCATGAATATTTCTTAAAAAAATCCTTTTATATTAGTTGATAGGAAGAGAAGTTTATTATTTATAGTAAATATAAGTTTTGGAACCAGTACTTACCCTCAAGTCAGTGACCTCAGGTTGCTGTTTGAGTAGTTCATAAAAAGATGAAAAGAAATCTGACCTGTAAATGTGCCTTGGGGCGACACAGAGAGCATCAATATCAGCCCCTTTACTATGTACCTAAAATCATTGTGAGAGGACAAAGGAAATTAAATATTTTTCATAAAGCTATAAAAAATTATAATATGCTAAAATACACTGATAAAGAATAGAAGAATTTGTATCTACAGGTAATATATCAAATACAAACTAATTATTATTATCACAGTTACATTTAGTAGAAAACAAGTTCATTAGTTTTCAAACACCTTCTTACTTCTACTATTCAAATTTGTTCTGGTAAGTATTCAGGTACTTAAGATTAAACTCAAATAACTGTAATATTATTTGGCACTACAAAAAATCTAATGAGTATGAACTTCTAGTAATGTACACATTAGTTTTTCAATATTTTCTAGAAAAACAAGGTACTTAAAGTATAATCCCAATATTTATTTCAAACTAGATTAATTCTATATATATTAGAGGCAATAAATTTAAAAATTATATTTATTTTGAAGTGTTTGTCATATTTCCCTTCAAACTCATAATATGAAGTTAGAAGCAGTGTGAGAAATAACAAACATAAGTATAGGTATATTATTATAAAAAAAAGTATCTGATTTTCAATGTTATACTTGCTAAAATAAATAATAAATAAATGAATGAATACATTCAACCTTGTACTTTAAATTCAAAAATAATTTATGCAGTGTCATATAAGTTTTAAAATAGAAAAAATATATAAATATGAGTATGTATTTTATTTAAAATATTAGATATACAGGAAACAATATAGTGCTGGCTTTATTGTTATCTTATGTTTAGGACGTTTTTGCAATCAAGACTAATCCTAATATTAAAAACTAAACAATATTTTTATAATTCTTTACAATTACAAACATTTTATCAACAAATTTAAAAAACAGACTAACAAAAACAAGTTTGCAATGGTAAAGAATGTGCTAAATAGTAACATTGACCTTAATTTGGTATTATCTTACTTGTGTAAAGGAGATAACAGGTCTTCTTGCATTTTAGTGATATAAGTAGATGTATACTTAAATTAATAAAAAAAAATTACTTACTCCCAATCTGTAACTACCAAATGTGTACACTTTTCCTCCCACACTCTCTGCAACACTTTCAGGCATATTATGTGTAAGAGACACCTCTTTAATCCATTGCTTAACTAAATTGTATAATTTTCCTAAAATGTGCATTCTCTTATTGAGCTCCTGCTCACTCTCAAATACATCGAATGGCTTCAATGTCTCTATGAGTTCCTTGGTTTTTATTAAATCTGTCGGTTTAGGTCCTGCTGCTGATATCGCAGAGGTCATTCCGAGAGTTGGTAATTTGTCTTCATTCTTTTGGAGCTGATTTTCTTTGTTATTTTGAGTTATCTGAACTGCTTGTGTTTGCCACATTTTTTATAATCTTATTTCGAATTAAAGGATATGTTTTAATTATTATTAGAGACTGCTTTTACTTTATGCGTATCACACCAAACACCTTAAAACTCCTTCACTTAACTATTAGCTAGAAAAACCACTCTTTCCTATCTTGAGTAACAAAACAAAGAAACAGACCCTGAAGGTTGTTTTTAAGAAGCACATTCAATAACTACTCATTCCTCACAAATGCACGGACATTGTAAAAAAACTATTTTATTACAAATTTTACTCATTTCTTTATGAAGAACATTATTAAAAAAAATTATGATAAGGTGAACTCCAACGAAATTGACGTTTCCGTGCGTTCTTAGAATTTCTAAAATGACTGACGTCAGTGACGTTTTTGACGTTTGCGAGTCTGCTAGGTTGAGTAACATTAAAAAATTATATTAAATTTTTGAAGGAATCTCTTTATATACATTAATAATATAAAGTTTAATGACTATGAAGATAAAACATGCGTTTCAACAAACAATAATTTGTTGACATCATCTTTAATTCTATAATATTCAGAAAATCATTTTTATTTGTAGTCGCGTAAGTATGCCTAGAATCTGAATTTTAATAAGAAACGACTAACTAGAGAAATCATATTTTTAAATGGCACGCCAATCCAGGAATATTATACGAGGTGCGACTGGTAAATTCTAGAAAACGAAAAAAAATTTATTAAAAATCAATACATTTTTTATATTAAATAGGTATTAAAAATTTTTATTACAGTTGACAATAGTAGATTATTAATATCAGTAATATTGGCTATTACTCTCAAGGATATGCCGTAATAATCAGAGAGAGTAATACATAGGCATTACCCAATTCAAATTTTATAAATGTATCCTGGCATACTACCTATATAAAGCAAAAACAATAAAGGTCAATAAAAGTAAATTTTCTGTAAATTGAATTTTATATTTTGAAACCAAAATACACTTTTAAAGCAAGAATATATTAAGCGAAATGAGTTAGTATATAGTTATATACCTTAACATGTAAACCTTCTAACTCCATACGTAATAATTTTACAGGAGAAGCTAAAAACCGTTTCATGTAGATATAAGTAGTAGAAAAAAATTAAATTAGATCAGTAGGTCCTGGAAGCTATTTTGCATTTTGAAAAACAATAATTATAAATGTTTATTGTTTACTATTTTGAGTTACATGTTATACAGGCTTAACTTTTGTGGATATAGAAGTTATGTAATGTAAGTAGAGCTTGATTAAAATCCGAAGAGTACATTACTTTACAATGCACAGAAACCAGATTGAATTTATATGTGCGTGGTCACAGATCTCCCAGCGTCTTATTTATAATAGAATGCAACTGTGCAGTAAAAATTAATGAATTTGGCTGGGAAACGTTAACCCCTACCCGCCCTATTCTTCATTTCTTTAAGAATAATACCTTTACTAATATTATATATGAGGTTATGTTATTATAACACACTCATCATGCAATTATTTTATTAAATTTAAAAATATTTATGATAAATATTTAAATATGGATCTTTTATTCCTTACTATGTTTTTAATTTTTATTGTAAAATTATTGCAATGATTATATTACATTTTAAATTTTCCTTTTAAGACTTAAGTCGGATACGGGAAAAAAGTATCCGAGTACCGAATACGGATACTTACAATGTATCCTGATACTTTTAAAATGTATGGATACATTCACCTAAAAATTCACTTGAATTCTTTAAAGGTTACTTTTTGGGATAATTTTTAGGATACTTTTAAAGTGAGTTAAAATAATGTTTTTATGCCAATATATATTGTCATAATTTATAAATACAATGTAATTGAAAACAAGTAAAAATACAAGGCATGCATGTATGTAGAGTGCTGGCAAGATCAAACCGTCAGTTCTAATGCTTATTTGCTTGTCTTGGAGTAAATATTAAATGGCGTTCGCACATAAAAGAAATGACACTTTCGCAATAGTGCCCATTCACAGTTGAAGTCAGGAGTCGATGACTTGCTATCGACCGGTAACTGGCAACATCGATATTCCACATCCTTATATTCACTTCAATACTCAATGCAAGCAAAGTGGAACTAGAGGTTTGATCTTGCCAGGCTCTTTATATCGAAAATAAGAAGCGGTATAAAACAAACAGGAAACAAAAACTGTTCAAAAAAAGTCTCTTCTCTTGACCATACAGTCTCGCTGTACATGAGTTAGAAACTTCCACAAGTTCGTAATCCCAGCACGAGACAAGACTTTGCATGCTTTTTCTAAAAGCCTACCAGTGAGTCTTTGACATGCTGAATTCGTTTTTGGTGATGTAGGTCACAACAATATTTTTGTTGAAAACTCGGTTGAAAATTTATAAAATTAATTGTTTTCGTGATATTTTTAGTTTTCGCATACATATAAAGTATCCGGATACAACCCAACTCGGTCCTTTCTTTGAACAATTTAAACTGATCATTTTTGCTTGGAATTCAATCACTGCCAACATTTTTCGGTACATCCCTCGTATACAAATTTGAGAAATAGGTTTCGGACTAACCTGTTCTCCGGTTAGTCATTATTAAATGTCGTTTGATTTTGACTTTAATGACAAATGACAAATGGCAATGACTTATTAAATTGTCAATGTCACGATTCACTTCACGATTGTCAAAGTTAAATTTGAGTGGTGTTGGCAGGGAGTTTGAAGTATTTTTTTTAAATATTGAATAAAAATATTACCTAATATATGGCAGCCCTCAGATCATTTACATCTTAATTATGTCCTGGTTAAATTTTAATGACAGTTTAAATTCTCTAAAGGGTCAAATTAATGCTTTTGCTAGCAATGTTTTGGCAGAAGATGAAGGTAAACATAAACTTTATAATACCTACAATTTAGGACTAGATTAATTTTTCAACAAATTTTTCCCATAAATGTATTGGCTTATTTAGTTATTATTCTAATTGTTAAGTTTTAATTGGCGTCATCTTCCAGGGCAAGAATTATCAGACACTGATTGCAAGGAACTCAAAGAATTGTGTCACCACCAAGAATTGGAAGTAAGTGCCAAAGACGACAATTATTTCATTATTATTAAAGTTTTTTGATGAAATATAAAACTATACGTTATAACTGTTACTTACATTTTTTTATAGACCAATTTTAAAAATGCACATTATGTGATTAATAAAATACCAAAGTATAAACTCTTAAAATAAGGAACATTTATTGCTTGAGTTGTTTATGACAAATGCTTAAAGAATAATTACATTTCATAGTCAAAAATATAAATATGGAATATTACAGTAAAATATATTTTTAAAGTAATTCTAAAAATGTTATAGATTATAAATATGTAATTTTCTGCCTCTTTTCTGATATTAATTGAAACCAACAATTAAATCTTCATTATTCTTATGGATAAATTTATTTTTATAAAAACAGTATTAAAATTTCTAATTATCCTCATCAAAATGCCAAATAATAAATTTATATTTTTAGTTAAAATTTGAATTAGATAATTCCTTAACAATTTTTAAATTAAATACTTTATATTAGTCCTATATTAGTTATTTTTTTATAAAAAATTATATCTTTAAAATGAATTGTATAATAACTGTTAAAATAAGTATATTATAAATTTAGTTTTATAATTAAACTTTATTATCTTATATATTTTTATTTTTTATTAGTGTCATAAAATAACTACCAATTTTGACTTTTGAAAGATCATTTGCAGGAAATGTTTATATACCTACATTTGAAATCATTGTATTGTGACTAACTGATATTTCAAATGATTAATTTAGTTTTTTTTGTAGATTAAAAAATTGAGAGAAGAACTAGAGAGAGGACAGGTGAGTAATTATATAAATATTTTATATTGAGTAAACTATACTATATTTCTTTATTAGAATATATTTGAAAATTGTTTTATTTACTTTTCTAGTAAAAGCTAGGTATGTTTAACAACTATCTATTTAGACCAGTCTTTCTCAAGGTGTGCTCCGCGGAGCCCTGGGGCTCCGCAAATCCTCTGTGGGGGCTCCGCGAAAATAATTACTAAAGGAGTACTATGAGGAAGTTCGTCACAAAAGGGAGGACCTGGTTTGAGGAGCTTTTTTTAGATTTCACTGATTTTGCTCGAGGACTTTTTTTTAGAAATGCCCCGGGGTTACAAAGTAAAATAAAACCAATATAAAGTTTAAAAATTATATTTTTAATATTTTAGGGCTCCGTCAAAAGGGTTCCGTCGCCAAAAAAGTTTGAGAAACGCTGATCTAGACCATTCTTTAGAACCATAAAAATAGAAAGGCCCTCTATATGTTAGTCCAAAAAACTTTGTACCTTCAAATATTTTTAATTTTTAGTTTTGGTATATTATGAAATTGTTGTATAATAGTATCCTTTACTATATTGATTATTTAATTATCAGAAAAATTGTAAAAAGTTCTCTTTTGATAATTTACACTATGTTTGAACAGTATTGTGGGTTTAAGTAGATCAACAGCTGCCATTATTAAACTAGTGTGTATGTTATGTTGCATGTATTTTGGCGCATGTTATCATACATTTTGTACTAATGGAAAACTACTATAATTTTTTTATTTTAATTTTTCTATTCAACAATGTTTTCGTATATATGAAATGAAGTTCAAGTAGCATTGTTAAATATATCAATCATTCTGTATAATATGACAAATTTTGTTATCTTTTTGTCTATATTTTTTGATCTTGTAAGGTTTGTATCTACCAAAATTGTAGATAATTGGGGTATGAAGTAAAATAATTAAAATTACAAATAATTCATTTATTAGGATTATTGTAATGTTTATTTATTTTAAACAGTTTATTATTTAATTTATTTACAACTATAGGTATTTCCTTATTTATTTACAACATAACAGTAATTTATCTCAAACATGAAAAATGTATTTTCTATATCAGCACTTTTAATTGAAGCCCTTGATGTAAAAAGGATGCAAGCCACAATTTGTCATGAAGTGACTGCTTTAGCTGAAAACATCCATTAACAACGATATTACTAGCCACATACAAATTATTTTATCTCTGATCCGAAAGATGCTATTTTTCGTAATATCTATATTTAAATAATTTTTTTTATTTATATTTGACAGATTTAAATAGTATATTATGTAACAAGAGTTGTAAGTAACCCATTACGCACGAAGCCGCGCAGCGGCGAGCGTAAATTTCACGAGAGCGTAATGGGCTCACAACTCGTGTAACGTACTATACTTTTTCTACGCCCACTTATTTTCTTCTATTAAATAAAGGACATACGCTTGTGTCGCCAATCCATAAATTTTCGATAGGTAATTTCGTACCTTTCTTTGGATTTTAGCGATAACAAATTATGTGTGGCATCTTGAGCTTTTTCTAAAATCTCCGGTGGAATGCTCATAATTTCATCACTTTCACTACTAACAGACATATTCGTAGGAAAAGTTGAGAAAATGTTCGAATACAATAATATTTTGTTACAAAAATTGACAATATAAACGAAACGACGTTAATTTCCATAAGAAAACGCGACTTACAATTAGTTTTTCCAAATTGTATAATGTGTTGCTGACATTTAGGGGCATCACTTTTTTAATCCAAAATGTATCTGGCTAATGCTAACAGTTTTTATGTTTTTAAATTGACTAAATTTATGTAAATAAACCAAATAAAGTCTTATGTAGATACAAATTTGATTGCAATTTGATCAAACTAAGAAATTTAAGTTTTCTTATCAAAACGCACGTGTATGTTATGAGATCTCATTATGTGCATGTTATTGTTAAATGTTATTTACAAGGAATGTTGACATTGCGATTTTTAACGTTTACTGTCATGGGCGTAGAAAAACATATTTACTGGATTAGGAAGTTATGATGTTTGCTATTATCATTAATTAAATACTTGTCACAAATATCTTTTTCGATGACCACTACACAAAATTACATATTATTTCGTATTGTTTTTTAAATGTCAAAATAGACAATTTCGTACACTTCCATAAATAGTGCGAACAGTAGTTTGTACAACAAGAGTTGATACAGACAATTCGAGTGGTATAGTATATTTTTTAGGCACACCCATTTAGAGGTTATTAAGATAAAATACCTATTTTAAAGATAGGTAGGTAGTTAACACAAAAACTTATGAGTTTTTTTAATAAAAAAAACATAATTGGCCTCAGCCGAGATTCAACCCAAGTTCTTGGAATGGAAACACTTCACTCAAGCCGTTGCGCTACCAACTTTTATATTTTTTTGGCTTACAATTTATTAGATAGACTCAAACAATTTCTTAAACTCTTGGTCACAGTAATTTTATTGAAAATTGAAAATTACTACCAGTTCGACCTCGGAGGGTCATCATCAGGCCTAGAAAAAAAGTGTTGGACTAACAAATGAGTGGGAAACTACAAGACTACTAATACATCTTGTCACATTTGAGAATGGATGATCTCTTCACTTAAAATGTATAATTGAATTTTAGATATGTCATGCGAGCCACTATTTATTTACAGTATCCTACTTCTGACACCAATGTAACGTTTATTTATTTTAAACAGTTTATTATTTATCGTGTGCTTCGTGATTTATTTTATTTTTTTATTTTACATCTTGGTCATATTTGAGTTAAAATTATTTTCCTTTTTTTAAGTTTATTTAATTTATTTTCAATAGATACAATATTTTTCAATTTATTTTATTTAGTTTCAGTTATATATACTAATTTACTTTTACAACATTTATTATGTGAACTGGTCGATCTCTTATCTAAAAATATCCATAACGACGCGTGGAGTTTCTCGCAGTCACTAGAACTTGCTACGAAATATCTAGACATCCTCCACCATTCCTTGCAATTTCAAGATAATTCATCGGGGTCGAGAACTTTCTGGGGTGGCGTATCCACCAAATTTTCAACGGTTCATGGTTCATGATTGGCAATGTCTACCATGGGAAGTTTCGAGGTTAACTTATTCTATTGAATATTCTTGGTTATCAGAAAAGGAGAGGTCGTAAGAGGCCCAAATAAGGCAGAGAGGGACTTAAGTGATTAAAACAGGACTGGGCGGATCTAAAACGGCTCACGGCACAGTTTTATTAAAATTTATAGTTTCTTTGTAAATATAAACGAATATCTAGAAAATTACCATTTTTTATCAATTTTTCACAAGGATCACTCATTTTTAATCTCGGTAAGTAAAAAATATACTTAAATGAGTTACAATTTTGTCAAACAAATTGTCAGTATATTTTTTTTAGTTGAAATATAGTTATTAAAAATGACTGATTCAAGTGAAAAATCGATTAATAATAACATTCCACAAGATATTTGTGTATATTTACAAATAAATCGTAAATTTTAATCATCATTTCTATCATTCAACCACCTTGAACCAATAATTTAATTATGAGTATTAAAAGAAAAAAAATTAGTTGTCTCATTCTCGCAGAGGTAGAGTACTGAGATGCCATGCGAAAGAGCCTAGGTTCAAATCCAGGATTGAAGAGTAATTAAAATCTTTGTTTTTTGAAGTCCATTTTACAAATTAATAAAAGTCAAATTATTTTATCTTAACCTCTAAATAGTCTAAATTATTTTTTAAAATTTTTAGATTTTCCTTAATGGATTATCCATATCGCACTCACTTTGATTTCACAAACTACTATTCTGATTGGAAGAATGGAAAAGCTTTTTTTTTTTGAAGGATGGTGGAGAAAAATCAAATCTGGATTTAGTGGACTGTATACAAGTTTCTTTGCGTTTTTTATAGTCCTATTTTTATCAACACGAAAGTAAAACCCTAATTTCTATGTATTATGGACGCTCTTAATGAAACTATAGGAGCAGTTTATTGACGAATTAGACTAAAAATTTAGAACTTTCGAAATGTTGAGTAAATGGCCCTCAAGATAGGTTATGTATTGTAAAATCATACATTCTAAACAAAGACTTTTAATGCTGTCCATAATACTTCTAATACCCAATTTTCTCAATTGTTCAATATAATATAAAAACAATTTCTAAAGAACGTTTGAATTATTTTATTAATTTACATAGCACTTCCTGCATTATGCAATGACATGTCATTGATATAAAATGATTATAGACTATATTTATGTCTATTTTAGCGCTTATTTAACCGTTAACATCGAATAGTTGTGGCAAAATTTACATTTCTCATGATTGCTCGCGTCTGGCATGAAATAAAAAAAAAAACAAATAACTAAGCCCTATATTTGATATAATTTTTTATCAACCCAAATGACTCAGTCTTGCAAGTAAAATACGGTTTATCATTAAATAACAATCGGTATTAACAGGGTGACACAAACACTGAAATTAGTAAAACAAACGTATTATTTTTTTATTTTTAGTTAATACTTTCTCAATTAAATGTATTTTAACAATTAAACTCATAATCAATACCACAATGTATTTACTTAATCAAATATAAAAAAAATATTCGACTGAGGCCATCTTCAGGCCTGTAATTCAAAAGTAAACTTACATAGTAAGGAAATACAATAATTAAATGGTGTTCTATACTTACGATGCATGATAACTTAAATAACCATAAAAAACATCAATATGGTTCCATGTTAAACTTAAGAATACTGACAGTACAAGGATAAACGTGTCCTATCAAAAAGGTACAAAACTGTTCTAAACCAATTATAAAGGCAAACATTAGAAGATCGAGGACGAACTCCTTTAGGGTGAACCATTAACAAGGGCCGTTGTGAATTGTAAATATAACGCAGAGTATTTAGGAAATTGTTTTAATTTTATTTTCTTATGATAGTATGATTCAAGGCAATTATGCGCGAAACAAAATATCGGCTAAATGCTCGCCACGGCTTCGGCGGCACACCTCCATTCGATGGTCTATATTTTCGACGACGCTAAGGCATAATTGAGGTTCAATGTCGTTAATGTGCCGAGTTATCTCATCCTTTAGCTCTTGAATTGTAGGTTTATCGACATACACCATTTCTTTCAAGTAACCCCCAAGAAAGATGTCCAACGGTGTCAAATCGCATGATCTTGGCAGCCAATTGACATCACCATTCCGTGAGATAACACGGCCATTTAATTTTTCACACAAAAAAGCCAAAAAATCCGTGTTGCAAGTGGCACCATTTTATAGGAACCACATATCGTCTAGATATCTTCCAATTCCGGCCACAAAAAGCTTGTTATCATCTCGCGATAACGAACACCATTCACGATAACTGCTCGGTCGACCTCATTTTCGAAGAAGTACGCCAGATGATGCCGCTAGCCCATAAACCGCACCAAACAGTCACTTTTTGTGAATGCATCAGATTTTCCACAAGGACTCTTGGATTCTCATTTGCCTAAATGCGGCAATTCTGCTTGTTGACGAATCCAATGAGGCGAAAATGTGCCTCATCACCAACGATGATTTTCTTTGTAAAGCCCACATCCACTTCAGAGTGTTGGAACAAACATTCGGCATATTGATGACGCTTCAAATGGTCCGTAGGCTTCAGTTCTTAAGTTAATTGAACCTTATAACCTTACAAGTCTTCTCAAAATTCGCATCACCGACGGCGAGTCGAGGTTGACGGTTTTTCTGCTACACTTTCGCGAACAGCAGCAATGTTTTCCGCAGTATGAACTCTACTAACATGCACAGATGTTTTCACATCTCCTACAAACATGTTGTGCTAAAATTTAAGCATACTTTTCCCAATTGTATGCACATTTTGTCGATTATGCCTACCGGTGTGAAATAATGGAAAAAGCTATTTGGTACAGAAGGGAAAAGTTATCACTTTAAAAATCGGTATACATCTAGATAATAATATTAGAAACAATTTGAGACTAGTCTGATTTCCTTACGAGCGGTCTAAGTTGGTTCAATGGGGTAGCAGCTCTTTTTGAAATATTGGAAAAAGCTATTTGGTACAAAAGGGAAAAAGTTAACACTTTAAAAATCGTCACCATCTGCGTAGTATCCGAATCCACTTTTAACATTTGAAAGACCATCCGAATTAATTATTGTTTACCAACTTAGAATAAAGTAATATAAATTATTTTGACCTATTAAAACTGGAGTACCTATGGCAAGGTAAAGTCCTGGGATCAATCTTGAGCTACAATAGTAGCAACATTTGCTGATGATACTGTTGTTAAGTATAGTATCGAGGAACCTGCAAACCAATCTTGTCAGTATTCAGGACTGGCTTAGGAAATTGAGAATAAAAGCCAATCTAACACTTGTGTATTTAGGATGAAAAGAGAGATTTTCTTAAAAGAGTTTGTCGGGTATTTTTAAAATTTAATACAAACCGTTCGATATCCAGTTGAATACAAAATTATTCGTCGTTTACAATTCCCAATTCACAGTGAACACGAATGTAGATGATTTTCGCTACTCTTCACGTATTCCACGCATGTTCACATCTTGTTCTCCGATCCTTGTCGTTTTTTAGTACCTATTGAAGGGTTTGCAGATTAGAAATGCGAACACTATTCACATTCGCCCATCATGGCAGTACCGTGGTTGCATCTTAGACGTAGTTGTGTACGTATGAGGTTCATAATATACCGTTCAATTTTTAGAATATCACCAAGCAGACCTATCTATAATATGCAGACGTGTCCATCCTCTACAAGTGCGGAAAAACGACTGTGAACAATGTGAGTGTAGAGACAGCGTTCTGGTCCGTGACGTTCAAGGCCATTCACGGGAGAATTCTCGCCGCGACTTCAAGGTGCGAATGTAGAGCGTTGTTTAAAGTCTCCAATGGTCAGCTAGTGGATATCAAGTTGTAAAAAAAGTTAAAATACAACTATGAGATCCCAAATAAATAAAAACAAATTTCTGTTGGAAAGATAGAGAGGATGAGATGAACACTTGGTAAGCCAGTCGAAACCAATCCTCCTATATGACTGAAGTCACAGCTAGCAGATGTAGACATATATCCCAAACCTAAAGTGGAGGATGCTAGAAGGAGCGGTACTGCAACGTGGCAATGGTTATCAGTTGGCAAAAAATACTAAGGTATCCGAGGCTCAATTATGACCATATATTTGAATACGGAAATAACAGGCAGTAATGGAATGTGTAGAGAACGTTGTCATATGTAATTACACCAAAGTTTAGTTGAAATTTTGGAGGTTACATGGCAAGAAAAAAGCGTTCAGTTGCGGATATACACTGCCATACAAACATTTTAGTATGGTGAAATAATGGCCCAATATCTGTTTTCCTCCAATTTCCTACAAAGGGCCGGCATAGATAGATCACTTCGGCCGACAGTCGGGCCAGTCATTTTGCCATTATTAATAGTTACAGGGCTTTTAACATCCCAGTCAATGTGCCATCATACAATTAAAGGGCCTTTAATAGCCTTTTACCGTTTTAACTGTTAAAATTTCGATGACGTGACTGTAGGCCCAATATTGGATTTTTTAAATATTGTAAAATAAAGGCATAGTTCGAGGAAAACGCTATTTGAATTGCTGATGATGATGATTATAATTAAATAAATCTTTGAAAAATTAGCAATTATAACAGTTTTCCTTAAATTAGACCTTCATTTTACTGTAAACTTCAAATTCAACTAGAGATGGGATTTCGACATGCTTATCAACTTTCAGATTAATTATTTGGGATGTAGCAGAAGGTACATACCTACATAATAATGACAAAAAATGTTTGTTTTGGTTCAAACAAACCCGTTGATTCTAGTTCTCAAATACAGCTGACGAGTTCATTTTTCAAGAATACGTCGCGATAATATAATAACCAATTTAGCTGAACGAGTGTAATTCATTGATTCTAAACTAGTTCGTGAAAGAACCACAACAAGCCTTAAATGATACTTAAGTAAATATTTATTTTTGTCTTCTTTGTTTTCTACTCCCTATGCGATCTCCTGCAGACTCTCCACTTGAGTGGCAGTAAATTACACCCGAAAATTATAAAATTTATATACAATCTTAGATTAAAGAGACCGAAGATGTAACATTGCACGCTGCGCATGTTGTCTATTTTAACCCCAAGTAACCCACCAATTGAAAATCATTGTTTGCACGACGCCACCCGAATTGCTCCGATTTTTCCATTCAACGATCACCTCTGCCTGAGTTCAGTCATCATTGACAGATGTTTTTTGATTTATTTGTTGGTGTTTTAGCGATTTAAAGTGTTCTTGTTATTCAATTTTAAGTTTAAAATGCCACGATGTATCTTAAAAAATTGTATATACTTATAATACAAGTACCAATGTTATGAAAGATAAAAAATATATTCGTTTTCAGCGGTAAATATTTATTAACGTTTTGACATAGAGCGCCATGATCCTTTGCGCTGAATACTTCAAATCTACATTAAGGGGTTTCAATACATATTAAGCATCAAATACATATTTCAGAAAACAGATTTCATATTACTTACATAAATATACAAAAGGGTAAAATTTTGAACATTTAATTTAAACAAGAAGTAAATAGGCATTGTTGCTAACGGAATTTTGTTTTTAAAAAGTAGTTTTATAAGAATATTTACTAAAGGTGGTTTTTAGCCCTTTTTGGTAGATAAATAAGAAGTAAAGTAGCATAGTTGCTAGCTAAATTTTATTTTTATAAAGTATTTTTATAAGAATATTAGATGAAATATAGGATGACCTACTAAAATCTCTAAATTTTGGAGCTAAATGCTCGGATAAAAGCAAGCGACCGATAGAGGTTACAAAAATAATTTATTTATCGATTATTCTGATATTTTTTTATGAAAATCGATTTATCCGTTATTTTTAATAAATTATTTTTTGTTTTTTTAAGATAATGTAATAATCGATTTTAAAGGAAATACAAAAATAAAGTAGATTTATTCAAAATAATCGATTGATTGAAAATAATCGATTTTTTTGGAAAAATAGATTTATAGTTTTATCGGTTTTTTATCGATTATTTTCGATTAATCGATTATTTTCGTTTTTTCAAAGGTATTATATGAAAATAATCGATTGATCGAATATAATCGGTTATTTTATATAACCGATATTTCGGTTATTTTTTAGAATTATCGATTTATCAGCTTTTTAATAATCGATTATATTCGATTTATCGATTATTTTCGATTTTCAAAGATAATAGAATAATCAGTTTTAAAGGAAACATGAAAAGGATTATTAGAAAATAATAATAATTCGGTTATTTTTTGGAAAATAGATTTATCGTAGAATCGGCTTTTTAATTAATTGGTTATTTTCGATTAAGCGATTGTTTTGGAATAATCGATTATTTTCGGTATTTTAAAGGTAATCGAATTATCGATTTTAAAGGAAATGCAATAAAAATAAATTATTGATAATAATTGATTGATCGAAAATAATCGATTATTTAAAATAATCGATAATTCGTTTTTTTAAATCGATTTATCAGTTAATCGACTTTTTAATTAATCGATTTTTCCAAGATTGTCGAATAATCTGTTTCAATGGACGAAAAACAAAATGAATTATTTGAAAATAATCGATTATTTAAAATAAACGATAATTCTTTTATTATTTTTTGTAAACACTGATTTATCAATTAATTGGCTTTTTAATTAATCGATTATTTTTAATTTTTCAAAGATAATCAAGTATTTGGTTTTGAATAATCGATCGATCGAAAATAATCGATTATTTTCAATAATCGATAATTTATTTCGATAATCACCCACCCCTAGCTACCAAATGACTTTTAATAGATTTAAATTTTAAAATATCTGGTTTCAGACATATGCATTTCTAGAGTTTTATGTGATTTATCCTCTACATTAATTAATATTCGTAAAGAAAGAAGCTGAGGTTACAATACAAAACAGCATTTTCTCATTTTGACTAATTTTTAAGATTATGTAATAGCCGTAAAAAAATATAATGTTCAACTCACAAGATTTGATTTGCAGTATTCGCCTGCGCACATGCTTTTTTTATAATACTCGTAGACAATGAGTACCATTTCTTGCTCTATTAACAATATTGTATTTCAACATTTTACTGTAGTCTCTTGCTGAAAAGTCTGTAGTAAATAAACGCTAACGAAATATTCTATAAAAGTCTTCTCTTTAGATAAAATGTCGTGGCATCTGTTTGATATTAAAAAATCACATTAATTTTATTTCATAATACAAAATTCCATTAAACATATATTTTAAATAAATCTAATAGTTCATTATGATGCTAATAAACAAAGTCCGGTCCCTGTCACAGAGTTCGGGTCTCTGCCCAGTTCCCCCACTCCGTTAACCTTTCTTTAGAAATTGGCAACATTTGCGCAGGTTAAACACCGGTGTATGTTATATCTCTGGTCTCTTTTATCTAAGTATACAATGAACTGTCCCCTAATGCAAGGCCAACATCAATTAATGATTGGTGGCCCACAAACCATGAACATATAATGACCTTTCAACATTTAGCTATCATGGTCATCTTGCAATCAATCGCGGCAAAGAGCCATTAGTTTCCCGGCAGTTGATTGTTTGTTGGGCGGTTATTGCATATAGCAATTCTTGTCAGCATTCTTAATAAATTCATAATATATTACTGCCTACTATTTGTGGATTCAACTATAGTACCAGTGATGATAACGTTAAGGTCAGAGTTTCCTAGTGGAAAGGAAACGTCAACGTTATTGGGTTCGGTAAGGTCAGTGCACGCCGGAGAGGCTAGCTGCGAGCTTAGTGTGCATCCACATACTCGCAACAGTTAAGCAGTGATTCTCCGGTCACGTCGTGGATGAGTGACCGCTGGGAGGTTCCACCATGGGCCTTGTCACTTTGGGACTCATCCGACTAGCGGTTAACCACCGACGACGTGAAATGAATGACGATGAATCAGAGAGTGAATTGTTGAATGAGAAAGTAGTAGGATCTTCAAATGGTGGTACAATAAGCCGCAGGATGCAGTGCCGCCAGGCTATAGACGGAGATCCGAAGGGTGTAAAACTAAAAAAAAAAGGTTAGTGCACTGGTTTTCGATCTTTTAGCGTAAAAATCGACTTTATCAGCAAATAGTTATAAATTGTAATTTGATTTTTTTTTTATTTTTGACTTTATAGCAATGAAACATTAAAAACTAAAAAGTGCGTATTTGTTGGTTCTCAGCCACCCCTCACAGTTCTTGGCCAATTTTATATCAGTTCTCGGCCACAGAAAAAGCAGTTATTAAAGCCATTAACTTATAATTAAAAAAAAAATAGTTGTCATTCTTACTTTCTCCGACTTTCCCAAAATCCAACGCACTTGGCATATTATCAACGACAGACCTAGGAGATCTGACACAGTTGAGGAGCAAATTTTCCTTCAGCATTAAACAAGACTAGAAACATTGTTTTTTTCATTTCCATTTAAGGATATTGCGAAAAACTTTACCACTAGATCGACAGAATGCGAAACCTGATTAATCTCCGTTGAACACTCTTCGAGAATATTATATTACAAAACACAAATTATTCTTATTTTAATATTGTTCTAGGTTCTGAAACCATTTTCTCACTGCTGCTTGAGCTTTATTTATTCCGTCCTTTCCTTAAGGGAAATCTCTGGATTTCTTTTCATGAAATTCATGTACCACATTTGTTTTGGTACAAGTATTCCGTTTTTAAATAAATTGAGACCAGAATCTGCATTTATCTTAGAAACTGTATCCAAAAGCATTTGTTTTTATGGGAAACTCACAATCAGCCAGATCAATGAGATTTTTTTTAAAATTTTTCCTCCCCTTTAACCGTTAATAGTAGTGGTGGGTGTCCTGTTTTTCTAACACATTCGGTATTCTTCCTGCAAGCCTGTCTTGAAAAGGCACTTTTTAAATCTTCCTCATTTTACTGATATATCACTCTCCTTATTTTTGGTTTAGGTCGGATCATCTCGTCTCTTTGGTATTGTTGCTTTTTTGGCTTTTTTTAGATCTACCTAGCCACTGAAATCTTCTAATATATAAAATTCTCGTGTCACATAGTTCGTTCCCATACTCCTCCGAAACGGCTCGACCGATTCTTATGAAATTTTTTAAGTCTGAGAATCGGCTACTATCTATCTTTAAAACCCCTAAGTGTCCACCCCAAAAAGTTTTTTTTTATTTTTTGGATAAAATTTTTTTTACATTTTTTTATTATGTGGCATTAAAAAATACATATAACCCTTAATTTTCAACCTCCTAAATGTTAAGGGTGGTCCACCCCTAAATTTTTTTTTTTTATTTTTAGACAAAATTTTTTGTTTTTATTTTTTTATGATACATCATACAAAAATATATACAACCTTTAATTTTCACCCCTCTACGATCAACGCCCATTTTTTATTTGTTAATTAAAAACTTTATAGTTAACCTGCTGAGCAAAACATTCAATGCTCATATTAATGTTGAGTCATGCAGTTCGGTGAAGAGTATCAAATATATTTGCAAGTATGTGAATAAAGGAAGTGATATGGCTGTATTTAGAATTGAAAATACTAATGTAAATGCACCTCCGTTGAATCAAAATGATGAAATTACGAATTACCAAATTGGCCGGTATATCAGTTCCAATGAAGCTGTCTGGCGTATTTTCGGTTTCCCAATTCATAAACGGGATCCAGCATTTATCCATTTAGCTGTCCATCTTGAAAACGGCCAGCGCGTATATTTCACGAACGATACAGCGCTTGGTCGTGCTATAAATCCACCAAAAACTACGCTCACCGAATTTTTTGAACTGTGCAATCATGATATTACAAATATGAATAATTATTTTTGATGTTTAGATAGCTATCAAAAATTGTAATTTAAAATATATTCGTTACTTTAATAAAGATTAATTTATTAACCTAAATAAAGCATACTTTCATTGTTTACAACGCTTTCGATTATAAGTACATCCCCGCACACTTATAGTAGATAATTATTTTTATTGAACTAAAAAAATGTTTCCTAGAAATAATATACATGGCAAAACAACATTTGCCGGGTCAGCTAGTAAATATATAAAATATAAAAATAGAAATAAATATTCGCCAAAGAAACGCACAACCATGTTAAAGATCGAGAACCAAAACTACTGTAGATATTAGTTTTCGGCCACTATATTTTTCTTAGTGACCGAAAAATACTAGTTCTCGGCAGGGCCGCAGAGAGCCATGGTGGGGCCCCGGAAAAAGGTCCTCACCTTGTATTTTTCATAAACCAAGTCCTCCCTTTTGTGGCAAACTTCTAAAAAAACGTCCTCAGCTAAAGCTGCCGGGCCCCGGAATTTGTCCCCCCTGTACCCCCTCTAGTTGGGCCTCGTTCTCGGCTACTAGGTTTTTCAAGGACCGAGAACCAAAACACCTGTAAATATTACTTTTCGGCCTCCAGTATTTTTCTTAGTGTCCGAGAGACGCAATTCTTGGCCACTTGGTTTTTTAACGGTCGAGAACCAAAACCACTGTACATATTAGTTTTCGGAGCCACATTTTTCGAGGTAGCCGTGAAACCCTAGTTCTCGGCCACTACACTTTTCAAAATATTTATAAATCAAATAAATTACATTCCATATTTAATTTACCGACCGCAAACCAATACTTAAAAAGTAATCATGTAAATAAATAGAAAAATAGAAACAAAAGCACATTTAAGCTTGTTTTTTATAATTTTATTTAGGAACCAAACATTACTTTTTAAACTAATTCTCGGCCCCTTTGGCCGAGATCTAAAAAACATATTTTTTTAATACAGTTTGCGCGGCTACTAGAAATTTTAATTATAAAACCAGTTTTTGCTCAATTGTGACACAAATTTACATAGGTAGTTGGAATAATGGAATAGAAAAATAATCAAATACTTGTTATTTCGTTGATTCACACCGTTAAGCACTTTTACATTTAGAACGCATGTGTTTCCTGCTGATTATCAGGACAAGAAGGAAGCCTTTTTCCCGAGCTTGTCCCTTACAATACTATCCCAACCCCCACCACTTTGGATAGATAAAAGATGCCAAGAACTAGTTTAGTACTGAAATAAGGCCCTTGACACTTAATTTTCTTATTAAACGAAAAAAAGGCCGAGATCCAGTGACCCTATTAGTTTAAGAATTTTTTTAACTAAGTTTGTGGCACTGGATATAAACCAACAGGCCAGTTAATTGTCAGGTGAACAAATAAAATATACAGTGAGCATCATAAGTCTTACCCCCCCCCCCCCTAACTAACTCGTTACTGGAGTCTTGTTAGGAAAATCGCCGAGACAGGTCGATTTTTGTTTTCTACAATGTACATTTTTGTATGATTAGTTTACCCTTAATTTCATCCCTTACTGGAGGGGAACAACCCTTACGAAAAATTTAAATGGCATGGGGTGGTGAGTGATAGCTCATTTGAAAGGGGGTTTTATTCTCTATTCAACCGTGCAAAAAAAAATTAAATTTGCTTCATTACGTGTTGATTTATTAATGTTTAAAAATAACAAAACCTCACAAAATAGGAAAACAACTAAACTAATAGTGACCTTCTAATGGCAAAAAGTCTTACTTCACGTCTGAACCAAAACCGAAATCATGCAGGGCCGAATTTTAATTCTACGTTAATTTCCGTTATTCTGAAACAACAATTAGTCGAGAATTATTGAAACAAATTTAAAATTTTTTTACATGGTTGAATAGAGAATAAAATCCTCGTTCAAATGAGCTATCACTCACCACCCCATGCCATTTAAATTTTTCGAAAGGGTTGCTCCCCTCCAAAGGGATGAAATTAAGGGTAAACTATTCATACAAAAATGTACACTGTAGAAATCAAAAATTGACGTGTCTCGGCGATTTTCCTAACAAGACTCCAGTAACGAGTAAGATAGGGGGGGTAAGACTTATGGTGCTCACGGTATAACAAACTTTATTATTTTACAAATTACATTAAAGTTGCTTTAGCTTAATAACTAAAATAACCTGAACTTAATATGGTTTAAATGTTTTGTTAATTTTTGTTTTTTTTTTGGTTTTTTTTCTTTTTTCTCTTTTGTCTTTATTTTTTTTTCTTTTCTTAACAATTTTTTCGAGTCAGGTGTACACATTTTTTTAATGGTAGCATCGCTACTTACATGTTTTAATTCTATTTCCTAATTGCAATTTTAATTTGAGTGTTTTGACGAAATTATAGAGTATACTGCCAATAGAATAGATTTAGATCATTGAAAGAATGTATTGAGATAAGTTGAGCATGTGCACAAATTTGCCTAATTTTACATTTCTCGGTCGCACATGCTTCGAAACCAGTCAAAATAGACGGGTAACGGTTATTTTGGACTTTTTGAAACAATGGCTTCAGAGGTGATGCAATCAAATGTTTAAAAATTCCAAAAGTAAAAAAGTTGAGTCAGATTTAATAATCTATTTTTTAAGAAATATATTGTATTTTCACATTTTTCCCAGAATCATATATTTTTTGACACACCTGCCAACAGATGTCAAACTTAATCTATCGACGGTATATTTTTGTATTTTTTTTTAACAGATTCACCGTGTATATTCCGCTAACACCCTATACCAGGACGATACGAAATTACTTTTTGTTATCTCACCCTGTGTAAATAATAACATCTGCCTGTTTGCTTTCGATAACAGTGTTTGATATTGTTACAGTTGAACGTTAAATGCGCCCATATTGTTTAATCTAGCTGGAAAGCGAAACCAATATTCAGAATATTTCCTAAAATATAACCACGAATCAATATTTTTAGTAGATTATAATAAAAATAAGAATAAACCTAGTCAAAATCGATACCACAATATGATTAATAATAAGATGCAACGCAGCAACTAGTTTCGGCCTGTGTGGCCATCATCAGGTGTAATATGAATTGTTACAAAATTAAAAAAAATTAAAAATGCAAAATTCATTCATTCATTCAGTGTTATGGTCATAAATGTAGGTATCAACAAACGACTTTTTTATAGATATATGATGAGGATTCGAAAAAATTTAAACATGAAATATAGAATTTAGGAAATTGGAAAGAAAACCTACCATAAACGAGAATTTGTTAATGAAGAATAGATTATTTTTTTCATATTTTTCCTATTTTTTGCTTGGTG
Source organism: Psylliodes chrysocephalus (assembly GCA_927349885.1). Classification (NCBI taxonomy): domain Eukaryota; kingdom Metazoa; phylum Arthropoda; class Insecta; order Coleoptera; family Chrysomelidae; genus Psylliodes; species Psylliodes chrysocephalus. Next base: position 29,693,831 of record OV651819.1, on the reverse strand, counting down.
AATAAAATTTTGAAAAATGTTTATACTCGTATATATTATGCACCGTCATATACATACATGAATTGCTCTTTTGTTGATACCTGTTTATAACCGTACCACTGGATGGAAGAATTTTGTTATTTTTGAATTTTTTGAACTTTGTAACATTTCATATAATACCTGTTGATGGCAACATAGGCCGAAACTAGTTGCTCTGTTGTATCTTTATTATTACTTATATTGTGGTATCGATTTTGAGTAGCTTTATTCCTACTGAATATACGACCACATTTAAGAAAAGTGGATAATCTCTATTATATACCTATTTATTTTGTTGTATTAAAGCATTCCATTACTTACTATTTGAGTATATAATTAAACAATTTCCTCCTTAATACCATTTTATACATAATTTATTTCTATAATATAATCACATGTTTTGATAATATGTAATTTGTTTCAAAACAAAACAATGTTACCATGGCAATGTGGCAATTTTAAGGAAACCTAAACAAAGCAAAAATTAATTCAATATCCGTAAAGTATGGCGTTGTCATGAAATTTTTGACTATGATTCAACAAAAGTGGGTATGATGGCCACTACTTTAGAGTACATTATATTTTTTCTACGACCTACTATTTAAAAACTACATTTTAAAAATTGTTTAAACGTTACCCAGCAAACATTTTGTGCAGGCAATAAAAGGCCCAATAACTGTTACCCTCCAATTGTAATGATGGCCTATTAACTTTTATAATTGAAAGGCCGGCATATATAGGTCACTACGGCCGACAGTCGGGCCGAAGTCACTTAGCCATTAAATCCAGTTAATAGGCCTCGATTTTCCCTTTAATGTCTAGAAATAAATATATTGGCAATTAATGGCCTATTGATGGGAACCTAACGGGAGATTGCTGGCCTTTTACCATATTAATACTGACTGCTGAATAACGGCCATGTGTCAGGCTCATGACCAGACAGGATATTCGATAGTGCCTCTTTGACCAGTAGTACCGTTGGAACTATAAATTCTTAAATTCTATACAAAAACAATATAGAATATTGTAGACATTTTGTTTAATTCAGCTATATAATATACCAATACAGAAAAAATACAATGAATACTGAATAGTGCTGGTCATGGAGGAAGGATTATTAAGAGTTGCCGTGTCTTTGCAGAAATTTGGCAACAAGTTTGCTTGCAGCGACCTGTGGGGGCGGGTGGTTCAACTATTCAACTATTACTCTGTCGGTAATATAGTTACCTGTAATATTAACTGTTCAATCATTACTCTGTTGGTAATGCAGTTGCCCGTAATACTATATTTAATTTGAAAATTGGCGGGCTTATTTTACTTCCAATAAGAGGAGCATTTATTTTAACAATTATTATTTTCCATCTAATACGAAATATAGGCATCCAAAATTTCAGTTCATTTTTTTCATTTTTAGTGAAATAAAAAACATGTAAGTGAAGGTAGACTTTTATAAAATTTGATCAATTTTGATGGTAAAAATCGCAAAATTTTGTTTCATAAAGATTTTCTCAATTTTTGAGAAAATAAATCAGATTTCGGAATAGTGGAAACAAATATTTCACTTTTACCTGAATGTACATATTTTATTCATTCACTAAAAATTAAAAATAAACTAGAAATGTTCATAGCTCTATTTCGTATTGGTTAGAAAAAGATAATTACTAAAGTAAATTTTTCTCCTCTTAATTATATTTAAAATTTTGCTCCTTTATTAGCAGTTTGTAACAATTATGAAATGCCAATAAACATGTAAAATTCTATGACAAATAACTATGAGGGGTAAAATAAATACCATACAAAGTTTTATATAATTATATTTACTAAAAATTCCCAAGAAAAATAAATTAAATTAATGGCAATACAACAATAATAATAGATTTTCCTACACTTCACCCTACATGAGTTAAACCCCAAGAAGAGCTTGTGAGTGGCAAGAATAATTATTATTTGCTATGGCACTCTGGGCTGACTTAAAGATAACCGATAGTGCCATTTTATTTGCAGATGAGGAAAACCCGGATAACCTGGTTTATCATCATTATTTTTATATATTAGTTTATTTCCATACAAAGTACAATCTATTTTTACAATGTTTACTAGTTTCTATAAAAAATACTCCTAATTTCACGAAAATGTTATTCTCTAAAGATTATCTAATGCGTTTGACTTAAAAACAAATTCTAGTATTATAAATTATCTCCAAATATTTATTATCTTTAAGAAAGTTACTCTAATATCACAAATATCACATTATTATTTAGGTGTACGTTAACTATCTTCGGTTAAAATAATGAAAATCAGAAATTGCAAAACAAATAATTCATGTACTTGATTTGAAAAAACTAATGCCTAATAAATTTTCTAAATAAAAAAAATATTCTTGTTGAATCTTGAGAAATAAGATAACAGACAACCATCCATATAAACTGAAACAGAAAAAAAAAAGAAATGAGGTAACTTCAATCATTTTGTTTATCTTTTTGGTCTTTAAAATATTGCCACAGCTCTCATATTAGGTCTGCCCGGGTTCTTCAAAAATACATTGAGAACTATCAGAAGACTAGTTGACCAGTGAACAGTTTAATAGTTGTATGCGACAAATAATTTGGAATTAAACTGTTTCACTGGTTCTCGGACAGTTTGCATCGAGTTTTAAAGAAACCTGAACAAACAAACAAACAAACAAACCTACATTATAATAGTTTTGAATTAAATTGTTGAAATATCTTTGATTCTGAAATTTTGACTGCAATTTAAACGCCACATTAGGAATTAATTATAGGGCATTTTTTAATTTGCAAATTTTACTTTTCTGTTTTCTATTAAATTTATTTAAAAATCCATTATCGAAACGTTGTTCCTTATGTAAGATTCCAATTCAATTGATGACTGACCGTCTTTGAAATTTTGTTCTATATTATTAGAATGTAACACAAGTAACTGGAGGTGTGATAACAACATTACTAAGTATTATTATCTTTGGTGTATCTGATTTTGAGGGTGCTAAAGGCAAGCAAATCTTAGCAGTCTTAGTCTTAAACGATTTGTGTTTGTAATCGATTTCGTATCAAAATTATCTCATAATTCATGATTGGTTTCACATGGAATGTTTAAAATGTGGCACCATTCTTTCCTTGATTTGGAAATTATGTATTTATAATGAATTTTCCCTGGTAAAGACTCGTTAAAGCATCAAAATACCTTTATTTAATTTTAAATAATCCTAAATAACTATCTAAAATAATATCTAAAACTAAAATAAATAAAAATACTTTCACTCACATGTTTTCGTCGGCGGCAACCATAACCATATTGCTTTTTGGTTTACTTTTTGTTGACAGCGCACGCGTCATCGTGGCAGCGGGCACACGGCCAGCAGGCATGTAGCGGACATAAAGACAGGTTAACATTGTACAAATAAAGCCTTGGTTTCTTTGAACACTCCGTCGCGGTGAGCGGATAGTCCGTCGACCGCTGAGGACAGCAATTTTCGCCGGAGGTGGTTTGTTAAAAAATATAGAAAATGATACTGTCTCTATGTCTGTACGTGCTGTTTATGTATTATGAATGTAAAGGAAAGGTAATAAAATGGTTGCAAATAAATTGTTTGCGTTATTATTGTTGGAAGAGGAAGAACAAGAGGAACTGGTAATTGCAACCGTCAAAGTTTCCAATAAGCCAGTGAATGAGTTGTTTTTCTGTCGCGATACAGAAGATGCCTTTAATATCACTGTGCAGCGGAGGCTTTTTGGAAATGAAACCAAATTTAGGGAGTATTTTAGACTTTCTACAGATCTTTTTGAATTCGTGTTGAGTTTTAAAGGACATAATTTCCAAGAAACCTAAAAATAAAGTCATGATGTCATCTGTATGTGTGAATTTGTCACTCATTGTTTTAAAATTAATAACAATATAGTCTCCGCACACGCCGACGATTCCGCTGATATCAAACTCAACAGATATCAACCGACTTTTCGCGACAAATCAGCGGCATGACGCCGTCCTGTTCAGCTAAGCGGATTCAAGAAAACCATTCCCATTTAAATACTCTGGTTGGATAAAATCGTCAAAACGCGACGGTTAACGGACTGTCCGCTCATCGCGACGAAGTGTTCAAAGAAACCAAGGCTTAACTAAGTGAAGGCATGATTTTTTAATTTGGTTTAATATATAAATTAAAATTGTTGAAATAATACTTTTTTGTGTTACTGAGCGAGATGTTTTTAAATTATTCAGTGTGCTTGACATTTTAATACAATTTGGTTATTGTAAAACGGACTTCAGAGCACCCAAGCGCCGGGTGGTCTGCGCAGTAAACGGGTTGGCATATTTTGCATATACTATAAACCCCCGTGGTGCTGGTATTCACTATTCACAATGCGAGAATGGCCTCATAGTACATGTCCATTCGTTGAGTATGTAGCAAGCGATCATCGGTGTCTCCATCTATGAACGCGGGACGGGGCCCTCCTGGACTGTTGGAGTTGGGTCTGAGGCAGTTAAAAGCCTTTTGACTTTTACCATGCTTTTACCTAATACAATAACCTACCTTTCATAAGGCCATCATCAAGCAACATAATGCTGGGCCACTATCGAAAGGCCAAAAGTAGGCTTTTATCTTTTAATCGTCGCATTCATTTTTCCTTCAATTACAGCAAAAGGCCAGCAATATCCTGGCAATTTATTGTTTGTTGGGTATTGAAATAAAACAAACAGAAAATGTAGTGATTCCAAACAAAACGCTGCAATGGCTGTCATAGTCAAAAATTTCATGACAATGCTATTCGCTCTCTGCGTGACGGCAGCGCTATTTAAAATATGTACTAAAGGGCGATTTCAAGTGTATTGACAGTATCATATTTAATAGAATTCCTAATTTAAAAGTGTATTTTTTAGTTTTAATAAAAGTAAATTGATTTGTAAAACAAGTGAAAAGATTAATTCATTATTATATATTTTTATTACTTCAGCTAAAGAAAAGTAAGTATATTTAATAAAAAAATTATTAAAACGTGCACAGAATAGATATTTTAAAAATAATACAACAATTTGAATTCACGATTTTGACTAAGTAATTTATAAAATAAAATCGATTATATAAAAATTATATTCAGAGTGCTCCAAACAGTATTCGCTGAGTGCGAACTCGAGGTAGGGGAAGCCAAAGCGATACTAGCGCTAGGCGCTTGGCATATCAAATATACATATATATTTTACTTATTTTTAAAAAAAATAGTTAAAAACAATACAATAGGCAACCGGAGTTATTGTGTTGTAAATTCTAAAAACACTAACAAAAAAACAGTGTAAATTTTATAAATTTTCAGTAGCGAAATTGAAATTAAATCAAAGAAATAAACGTACCTATAACTACAGTAAGAAGGGAAAAGTAATTACAAAGCTTTATTTTTGTAACAAGAGTATCTAATACCTAATGAAAATAGTAGACATTAGAAAATTGAAAGGTTTTACCTATATACTTAAATTATTATTATTTTAAGATGTTCTTCAAAATTCCATAAGTACATGTTCAGAAAGAATATATTTCTGCCTTTGATTATTGTCTGTATCTGGAATGACTGACTGATTGGAAAACAGTTATTTAATAATTAATTAAATTAATTAAACAAGTATAAACTACATTCGAAAATATTACAATATTAGAACTATTTTTTTGGAAATAAATTTAAATACTCGTTTGACATTAATCTTTAACTTCATTAGGCAACTTCTTATACACTTTCTCGTAACTACTGTTGTCTAATTATCTATTCTGAGCACATGTTTTAATAATATTTTTTATTAAATATACTTACTTTTCTTTAGTTGAAATAATAAAAATATATAATAATAAATGAATCTTTTCACTTGTTTTAAAAATCAATATACTTTTATTAAAACCAAAAAATACATTTTTAAATTAGGAACTCCATTAAAAATGATAGTGTCAATACACGCAAAATCGCCCTTTAGTACATATTTTAAATTGCGCTGCCGTCACGCACAGAGCGAATAGCATTGTCATGAAATTTTTGACAATGACAGCCATTACAGCGGTACCTTTGTTTTGTTTGGAATCAGTGACTTTTCATTTTCTGTGTGTTTTATTTTAAGATTCTTCGATAATAGTAATTTTTCCTGTCCAACAGAGTGGATATGATAGCCTCGAGTTTTATAATATATTTATTCCTAAGTCTTAAAAAAATTAAATAACCATTTTAAAAATAAACAAAAAAACAAAACTTTGATTTAATGATTTGGATTAATTTATTGAATAAAATCAATTATGCAGTATATCTGAAAAAATTGGCAAAAAATGTGAAATTATTTATTATTATTAATTTTACAAAAAAAAATATTCTCTTTAAAAAGTTCTGCTTCATTTAGAAATCAATAATGAAAAATTGAATTTGTGAAATATTTAGTGGTATAGAGGGAAAATCAATTTTTTTGCTATATGTGTATTATTTTTATTATTATTAGTATTATTATTATTGAATCTAAACATGAGCATAATTTTTAATTTCCGTCAACAAATAACATTTTGTTCTGTAATTAATTTTTTTCCCTCTATTACCGCTAAATATTTTACAAATTGTTTCTTGATTATTGATTTTTATGTGATGCAGAAGTTTCTATGAAGAATATTTTTTTTATAAAATTAATAATAAATAAATTTCCTATTTGTTGTCAACTTTTTAAGACATACTGTATAAAAAATATGTACAGAGTGGCTCCAAAAGGTTGGGACATAGCAGCAGGATATATTCAGTTCTAGTAGGTTTAAACCGGTTTTAATCGAACCGTAACCGTTTTGCTGAGACGAACCGTAACCGTAAATATATTTCGATTCACGACCCTGGCCAGAGGTCGCTAAAATCAAAAGTAAAGTAATGAATAGTCATATTGCTGAATTGTCCATAAAATTGCCATAATATGGTACTTTCCCTATTTAAATTGACCATTTGTCTAATGGGCTCTGGTACGTTTTCGTCTGGCTACCCTGTATATATTTACCCTGTTTAGTGATATTTATACTTAAACAGTTATTAAAACTGAAGCTCACATGTTTATCTCCAAAACCTTAGCAAACAAAGTACTAATCAATATTCTAATCGGGAATTTTTTTGGAAATATAGCTCAACTGTTCTAACATTTTTATTGGTTGGCTCTTATCACTAGTTAGTAACCATAGAGACCAAGGGCCCGTGTATAAAACGGGTTTCACCCCAAATATTCCTCTTTAACAATAGTGGTGGTTCTTCTAGCAAATTAATAGCCGGTAAGTTTTTATTATTTATCATTTTTTATAATTGCAAAAAGTAAAATTAACTAAAAATACTTATATTCAGAATTGTTTCTGATATCGAGCACAGAAAATTTAATGATTTAATTTTTCTTACAATCTAAAAATAGTTAATCTAACATTATGCTAGCCGTTTTCTTAATTAAATTACGTGTTAAATTTAAGGAAAAAGTATCAATTATCTTGAACTGTTCGTTAATTATAAATTATCAATATCAATGAGGAAGTGGTCGGTTCTTTATCTCGACAAATCCGAGCGAAACAAATTCTTTCATAGCCCTTATCGCACGCAAATGGCTGGGAATTTAAAAAGAATTTCATTTTCGATCGTATCTTTCGAAACATTCGTACTGAGTTTAACACCCCGTTAATTATTTTCTTTTCACCCTTTCTAGAGTGTTAGAGAATAATCCTTTGTTTAACTGGCAGTCCATCTTTTCTATGCTTCCGGTTCTGTACCAATTATTTCATCTCATTCAAAATGTTTCTTTTGTTTCGTCCTAGATCCGATATTATTTGTTGTATCCATGTATTTTCCGGTCTGCCATTTTTCCTATTCTTCCATAACCTTTTTGGGTAGTGTCTCTTCATATCTCCTAATATACAGGGCGGTCCTTACATTTTAAAATTTATTTTACGTAACGTTTTTGTCGATTTATAATGAAAAATTTGAAATTACTTGTGTTTGGGTATGAAAAATTATAATTTCTTATTTATATCGATCTATTTTATAGAGGGCGCCATATACAGTATACAGGGTGGCACATCCTGTACGAGTCGGTCTCTGTAGGGAAAACGGCTTGATATTTTTTCTCCTAACAGGGATATTGGGATATACACTACAAATTAGAAATAATTTGGATTATACAAGTTGATCCAAAAATAAGATTTTATACGGCCCGTAACAAATGGTCGCCGATGATCCCACACTACATGTTTATTTTAAATTCATGTTGAAACTGCCTTTTTATTTTAACAATGAGTATTTTCAATTTCCCAGAAATAAAGCCTCGTCTGTAAATATTTTATTGACGAACTAGGTATGCTAATGCGCAAAAACATTTATCACGCACTTGCATAATAACTATTATCGGTACCAATTTTGGTAATATACCATGAACTGCGGATATTACTATTGAAATTTTACAAAAAACTTGTAGATGCTTTGAAGAAACACATTGCATTTAACTATTTTGGGTCCACTGATACTTAAAAATTGTTTTTTTTTTTACCTTAAAACCATTAAACTGTGTTGTCCAGTTTCGATTATAAAAAAATATTAATTAAATCATTTCAGTTGATTTTCTGTTGTACAAACGGCTAAATAACAATATTAGACTATCCATATAAAAAATGTCATAAACGTTTAAAATTTTTTACTTTTTGGTTTTTAAAATTCTGAAATTTTTATAAATGCGGGGTTGCCAAACATAGTAAGAAAACGTATATGACAGTGACTGTTTGGCAATACTAGCGTCTGGCTGGCAAGTGAACTTGACTCCTGAAATGAAAACGATTGTAGTAAGCATTTCAATTTGAGCTATGTCCAGGCCGTTAGAGTCTATGCCGGTCGACACAGCCAGGTATTGGTTAAAATTTACTGGTGATGGCGAAGCCACGTTCGTTAAAAGTCCGGAGCCAGGTTCACGGGTCGACCAGACGCTAGTGTTTTTCAATATCTTCAGGACATACAGCTTAGAGGAGAAATCTGAGCGAAGCCGGAGGAGGTTTGGAAAAAATTCACGCAATAACTCCAGCTAGACCGTATGTGTCTAGACCTTACAGCGTAGGCGTACCTAACCAGTGCGCGAGTAATCATTTAAATGGCTCCAGGTCGCACCAGATAGGTAAATTAGTTATGATTTTTTTTTTATTTTATATTATAATTTTTTTGTGAAGCAACCCGTGATGGCTCCAGACCGCACAGGTTAGGTAAATTAGTTAGTTTATTTATTTTTCTTATTTCATGTATCATTTTTTGCGAAGCAATCTGCGATGGCCCCAGATCGCACAAGTTAGGTAATTTAGTTTTTTTTAGGTTATGTAAAAAATGCGGAGTACCCCGCGATGGCTACAGGTGCTGTTTTCTACAATTTTTCAGATATCGAAAGTCGCATTTTTTTATTGTCCGAAGCAGGAGGCAGGTAAAAATGACGATTGACGTTTGATGATGTTTGAATTGACCTGACAACACTGTATTTTTTAGATGTTTTTCAAATGATATACGACAGTGTCGACAGAAGATAAAATGTCACTCCGATCTCACCAACTGTTTGAAAAAAAAATGCAATGAAATTATAATCGTTTACGAAAAAAGTTTGTATGGTTTATTGCTCTATGGATAGTCTAATATTGTTATTTAGCAGTTTTTACTACAAGAAATCAATCCAAATTATATTATTCGAGAGACGCTAAAATGGTGGTTCCCACCTTATCGAGACTGAGGCCCACAAGGCTAAACTCGTAGCGTAACAAAAACGAGAAATGATTTAACTTGGAACGAAAGACCGAAAACCGATAGTAGTATTAGGACGTTGAATTTTTTGGTTTGTGAAGCATTGGCATTAATTAGGTTAAACCATGTGATTATTTCCATAAGCCTTGATTTTTAAAACCATTCTTTTGATTAGGGTTTACAAACTTGTTTGAGCAATTTATCCAATAGTAATTGGCCCCTTTACCTCATGTAAAATATTTGGGCTCCTTACTTCGCCTGTTTATATAATACTAATAAAGGACAGAAGGATGAGTATTGCAACTATGTTAAAAGAAATAAAATGGCTTTCAGTTCAGAATTATGTTCAGTACATTACTGATATTTATTTATAAAATAAAAATGACATAGTACCATCGCATCAGATCTATTAGAACAAACTCAATATAATTCGAAATATCACAACTAAAATACAAGAAGCCAATCTGACTTTCATGTATGGCAACCCGTCACTAAAAGTTCCCAAAATACAATTTTTATTAAAGGTTTAAAAAATTTAATAGACTGCCTACAGAAATTAAAAAAAAAAACAATAAATGTATTCAAAAGTAACCTCCAATACTTAATAAATAAACAGAACGGATATACTTTCTTGTGATAATACTCTTTAAACCTAGCCTTTTTAAGTATTTCCCTTAATTTATTGATATTTTTCCCCTCGTTTTACCCGCATTTATTATAAATTATTTCTATTTTGAGATCATGTACTTTATTTTAAAAAATTACTTGATGTTATAATAATACTACTTACTATGTTTAAATTATTAATAGTTTTGCGACGATAGGTTATAGCAACTTATAGCCACAAAACTATTTTTGTGTTAAAGTAGATCCATAGAGAGCAATGTAATTTACAACATACAAATAAATGACAACTTTATAATTAAAATAAAAAACAACAAAATACCTCGGTACCAAGGTACGAAGATTCATTTTTAAATTTTATTTATTGAGGAAATTTATGACTAGAAGTTTACTAATTAATATTTACAATTCGCTGGTTAAATATGTAATCCAAAATCGTATAATAAAAATTTTCTACAAAAAAACCAGCATTACCTACCTTTGTATAAGAACATTATATTATCTATCTTGATGTACCTTTATGGAAAGCCTGAATTGAGATATACTACAAATTATTTGCAATAAATATCAAAAGAAGTATACATTTTTAAATAATTTGACATTTAAGAGCCATTTACACATCACAGTTGACATCTTGATACTTGACAGGCACAGCCAAGCATTATGCGCTAGTTCAGTGTGATGTCATTTTGGTTCCACTGACATTTAATTCTAACCAAACTTTTAACATAAACATCAATAAATTTGACGTATACGCTTTTACTGTTTTTAGTTTATTTCTAAATATTGTTTACAGGTCATAAAAAATAGTTTAAAGGTATGTAATTGGTAACTAAACGATTGAATATTTGATGCACGTTATCTACTTACTTTAGGAATATATTTATAAAAGTGAAGAAACGATATAATTTAGGTAAACAAAACGAACAAAACGCACTCAAAAAATCTACTGTCACTTTAATTGTCAGTGGAACCATAAATACATCATCACTGAACCAGCGACAGAGAGCCACATACTTTGATTACTATACGGGGCAAGAGAGAGGTCCGACACGCCCAACATAGGGCGCGGCCATTTTTAACCCTATGACACAGTTTATAGCTAAAGAATCAGATCGCTCACTCTGCGTCGGCACTTTTTATCTCAATGTTCCAGTTTATACACTGCGCAACTCAGATAATACAGTATATGACAACCGCCTATAATAAAACAGCAGTCTTCTGCGTATCCTGAATTTGTATCCCTGGAGTGGATGTTATTTTGGAACTTTCAACTGGTCCGAGTGAGCTAACTGATTCTTTAGCAATAAACTGTGACTCCAAAAATAATATTTACTGACACTGACAGCAGCAAGCAAAATATCAGGTGCGTTTTAACCATCCGCTTCTGCTTCCGGAATTGTCGGTTCAGTCGTTCTAACCTGTCAGATTAAAACAAGAAAACCAACAATTCCGAAGCAGAAGCGGATGATTAAAACGCACCTATTAAAAATATTGCGCCAAGATGTAGGCAACACGTAATAAGGGTTCAAAATGGCGGAGTTTTCTATTTCCTTTTAAAAGGCACTCAGAAAGCTGCGCAGTGCGACCATTCTCCGTATAGTAAAAGAAAATCAAAGTATGTGGAGCCAATAAATATGATGAAAGTGTTTTTGTGGCTAGGGGCGAAATAGTAAGTTTAAGTTAGCACCACCATAAAAAAGTCATTTTTAAGAAATTGCTTATATATTTTTCATAAATTAGCAGGCTTGGCTACTAATTTCGAATAAAAATAGCCCCCAAAATTGCTATGATTGCAAGTATGAAGGTCGCAACCCGCCTTAGAAATTTCACTTTTACTATCAACAGCTGTTGTTTGACAGGTCGTTAGAGAATGTTTGCAATTTATAGAATTTTAAGAATGTTAGGAATGTTGACTTAGAAATAATTGAAATTCTTAAAATTGTAACAAGAAATGCATATGCGATTTTAAGAAAATTGATTATAAAGTAGTTAGGATGGACCGAAAATTCTGAAAATCAATAGGGTTCTAAGTAATTATTCAAAAAAATCAAAACCACAAGTCAATCAGAACTTTCGTTTCTAGAGTTATCGTGTTATCGTGCCGACATTCTTGTAAATGACATTTAACAATAACATTCACGTAATGAGATCTCATAACATACACGTGCGTTTTGATAAGAAAACTTAAATTTCTTAGTTTAATCAAATTGCAAATTTTTTTCTACGTACGACTTTATTTGGCCTATTTACATAAATTTAGTCAATTGAAAAACATAAAAACTTTTAGCATTAGCGAGATACATTTTGGATTAAAAAAGTGATGCCCCTAAAAGTCGGCAACACATTATACAATTTTTCAAAAAATAAGTCGCGTTTTCTTAGGATGCTATGAAAATAAACGTCTTGTCATTTATATTGTCAATTTTTGTAACAAAATAATATTGTATTCGAACATTTTCTGAACTTTACCAACGAATATGTCTGTTAGTAGTGAAAGTGATGAAATTATGAGCACTCCACCGGAGATTTTAGAAAAAGCTCAAGCTGCCGCACATAATTTGTTACCGCTAAAATCCCAAGAAATTACCTATCGAAAATTTATGGATTGGCGACACAAACATATGTCCTTTATTTAATAAAAGAAAATAAGTAGGCGCAGAAAAAGTATAGTACGTTACCCGAGTTGTAATGGGTTACTTACAACTCTTGTTACGTAAAATACTATTATTTCTCTAATTTTATTTTATTTCTAATATTATGAACTTGTACTTTTTTCATTAGATTATATTTATTTTTATAAGTATGTAGCAATACTGTCAAAAACTTTGCTATCTTGGAACAGGCTTTCTGTGGAATACGTCCTCTCTTTATCTTAAATTATTTTTAAAGCCCATTTTTGTATTTTGTTCAAGCAATCTAAGTGACAGTCATTTATACCTTCCCATCCAATAATTCCATAAATGATTTGTGACTGAATTAATCTCATATCTCAGCAGAAGATACTTCTTTGGCATTCCCATGTTGAACTTATCTAAAACAGTAAATTCACAGTTACATATTTTTTATATTTAAAAATTTCATCGAGCATATTATGTGGTATCACTACCTAGATATCTAGAACCCTTGATATTAAAAAAAATCTTATCAGAAAATGATAAATGGTTTTCACCGATTTATGAATAGTCTTTATTTACAAAGCCTTTGAGGATAAATTGGTCTTAAAGTATAAGTTTATCATCGTCATTTACTAGGTAATTTGCCTAAAAGCGCGGAATTTTCAGCCCACTCTCGTACTAGTAGAGTTGAGACGTTGAGATAAAGATTTTATATATATGTTTTTGGAAAAAGTTTCTCATAAAAAACTATCTTATCGGAACCATACTGTAACCACAAAAGGATTAAACAGTATAAAAACATCCGATTTGTGAATAGCGTTATTTTTAAGATTTCTACTTAGATTTCTATTAGTAGTTTATTTTAAATGATTAAAAGACAAAAAAATTTGAGCTTAAAAACGAGGTTTTTTTTGTCCAGTTATTTTATTGCAAACATTAAATATACTGTGTGAATAATCATTAATATGAAAATGTTGCTATATAAACTAACCAATTTTAAATAGCTGGGTCATTGGATTTTACCCTTAATTAATTTAATGTTCGAATTTTTAATATACTATTTCGTTTTTTTATGGTTACAATAAAAATTTACCTGGTTAACTTTCACCAATTTATATATACCGGGTATCCTAATTAGAAAGGACATACCTGAGAAACCGTAGACATTTTTTTTCACAAAAAAAAATACTAATAAAATTAGCTTTCAAATGAAGTGTCACACTTTGCAATATATAACAGTTTTTATCCCGCTAGACGGCGCTAAAATTAAAAGTAACGCAATAAACATTCATATAGCTGAATAGATGATTTCATCGGAAGACATATTGCAGTTGCAAGGTCATTGCAAGAGCTTTTGCATTCTACCAGTTTACCTGGTTAACTTTCACTAATTTATATGTACCGGGTGTCCTAATTGGAAAGGACATACCTGAGAAACCGTAGATATTTTTTTCACAAAAAATACTAATAAAATTAGCTTTCAAATGAAGTGTCACACTTTACAATATATAATTAAAAATTCACTCAATATATTCTTTATATTTTTCCTTTATTTTTTTCATAATATCTTGCCAACCATCAATAAAGCTTTTATTATTATTAAGCTATCCATCACTTTGAAACGTTTTTACTACTACTGGCGTCCCAGACCGGAAGTTCCGTTTACCCCAACGACAAACAAATACTAGACTAATTGTGTTTGCAAGCATTCACGGTGTTATTCACGTGGTTGCCAAATTATTATGGGAGTCTTATTACAAGAATTTTATTGTTTATGGTTATAATTTAGAATTGACTTATGGTTTTAGGAAGCACAAAAGGCTTTAAAAATTATATTCTGAAGTAAACGGTACTATGTCATTCTAATCAACTTTTCAATAAAGCAGATTTAATGTTGTTTGGACACCTTTGTGATCCATAATTACATAATTATTATACAGGGTGTCCCAAATAAGAGTCTTCGATTTTAAAGGTAAATGCACAGCTTATTAATTGCTCTAAAGAGATGGGGTTTTCACTAATTGATTTCGTTTATCCAAAAGTTTGTTTTCAAGTTTGTTCACATTTTATCACATCAATACAGGGTGATCCATTAATGTTGGTCAACTTGAATGGAAGTTCTTCTACGTTTAGACTTAGGACTGTATCATTTATCCTTCACATATCCCCAGAGAAAAAAATATGGGACAGTTAGATCAGGAGATCGCGGTGACCACTCAATCGGTCCAGCTCGACCTATCCACTTTTGATTAAAAAAATTATTTAACGAATCTCGTGCTATCATTGAAAAATGAGGTGGTGCGCCATCTTGTTGAAAGTAAACGATGTCTCTAATTCCATCTTGAACTAATTGTGGATAAAAAAACTGTTCCAACATATCCGTGTAATTTGTACCTGTCCCAGTTGGTTCCGTAAAGAAAAAGGACCATAGATTTTTCTAGGGGACAACCCACACCAAACGTTAACTTTTGGACTATCTCTTTCAAATTCATTAAAAGAAGTGGGGTTTTCAGAACCCCATATTCTGCAATTTTGTTTGTTACACATTCCACTAATGTAAAAGGTTGCTTCATCAGACATGATTAATAACGTATTAGGTTCATTCCTGAATAAATCTAGTAAAGTCTCTCATACCCTTAGTCGTTTTTCATAATCTGACGGGTACAATTTTTGGTAGGTCTGAATTTTATATGGAGTCAGTTTTAAAATTTTTAGACACCTTCTAAAGCGGCAACTAATGCGTCAGCTCTGTCTACTTAATAAGACACAATCTGAATACTTGCAATAAATAAGGGCTTAAATATGAATGAATGAATTAGTGTAGTAGTTTTTTATTAACCCAGTAAACTTCTCACGGTTCGAAACGTCGGCCGGGCGTGATCTAGAAATTTTTGTTGATTGTCTGATATATTAATAAGCAACATGGGCTCCCATAACGCGAAATACATTTATTTCAATACAAACTTGTATCAGTTTATCATTGCCATTTGAAAATACAGCTCGTGCTTTGCATTCGTTGTATTTTTGTCGATGGGACTTAAATTTATTTCCTTTACTTTATTTATTCATTTGTGAATCAAACAAGTCAGTGCAAGTCAGTCTTCTTATTAGTTCCTACGCTGTCTTTACGAATGTCTGAGACAAGAATAGACAAGCGCTTCTACTTCACGTACGGGCGTAGAGAGCATGATGAAGTTTTTACAAGATATATTAATTCGCTACTAATATTATAAAATTGAAAACGTAAGTTTGTTTACAAAATCTACAACAGTAGGCTGAAAATTGGTTTTAAAACACATTTTTGCTAAACCGATTCAAATTAGCCAGGCAATATGGCCGCTCGCAAACGACCCGCTTTAAGCAATCTATATAACTATTTAGGTATCATTGACCCTGTTAATGACAACATGCCCACAGGGTTGCCATATCTAAACTGTCAGAACCACTGATCTGTATTATTATACTGGATAGGATATAGCCCCCTAAAAAATGTTCCGAAAAATTGGCCGATTTGGGCAAATAATATGGCGGACCGGATGTTATTTAACGTAACCTCTATTTCTATTTGTCATCACATTTGTCATTAAATTGTGTCAACAAGCTACGATGAGATGTTTTTATTGTGGAAAACAAATTAAAAAGAGTATGAAATAAACGTTTATTCCAGAAGATACAATATGCTTCACGTTTCCATTTTTATATTTTCTTTCATAAAAAATCAAATCATGGGTGAAATTTCCCGAAGGACATCGCCCGCAAAAGTAATAGAAGAAGAATAAGAAGAAAAACTAATCAAATTATAGGTTAGGTATGTCAAATTATCCCAAATTTCAGTTCTGTTAACCCACCATAATTTGCCCAAATCGGCCAGCACTGTTGCACTTCCGGTCTCCTTGGTGGAACGATTTGTTAGTATGTTAAATATAGCCTATATCCTATCCAGTAAAATAATACAGATCAGTGGTCAGAACCCACTGGTAGCCATTTGGACAGGTCGTTGGAATGCTTAATTATTAAAATTGCAAACAAAATATTTTTGCTTCAGGTTTCAGATTAATTTCTTCCATGCTCCTTGGCCCTTTGTCTTGCGTCTTCTTATTATTGCTGGCCTTTTCCTTATAGCGCAATAGTCTCTTCATTGTTTAAAAAAGGGACTAATAATGTGTATGAGATTATCCAATGAAAAATTTAAAAAATCCAAATACAAACGGAAAGCGACGTGACACAGTTACATTTTTTGGTGGGATGTTGGCGAAGAAGAAGAACTTTGACAGGGCCAATCTTACTATGCAGACCTTCGAAATAAAATAAAGTAGAGACGATATAAACTATATTTTGCGATATGAAAATGGCTACTTGAGTCGTACTTTTATTTATTTGAAGTCAATAATGTTATATTTCAAGACTAACGGAATGAAAATGTCATTCAATCGAGGCTATTTAAAAAAAATGGCATTTATTCTCACCAAAACTGACTAGTTTTACTATCTAGAGTTTAACATATGACGTAAAAGTGTAATCCACAGGTGCGGACACTTAGCATCGTCATAGCATCTCCTCTTTATTCTATTTCAATGATACAGAGTGAGCGACTATCATAGCCATATAGCCAACCCAGTTTTAAAAAGAAACTGAATATACATTTTATGATACACTGGAATGTTATACCGTAGTAATCAACCTCTGTTTATGGTTGTTATGGGAGTCATAACGGGCTAGCCCGGTAAAATTTTGAACAACAGTTGTGTCTGAATTGTCACTTGTAGCTGAACTGTCATTATTTTAAGTCACATTTGGAAACTTGTAATGATGGTGTCAAATATTAAAATTTTATTTGATTTTAGGTTGTAAAACGTAGTAAATTGCAGTATATCATAAAACGTTGTATGATACACGCCCGTTACCTGATCTCTACATGCTCGTATGTAAAGATTTAGGAAACGGGCTTTTAACGTAAACTACTATAAAACGTCTCTATTTTTTTTGTGTCATCGGCATCAACTGCTATGGTTATTAGCCTCGTGTTCGGTGTAGGCTTTGTCACTGTTTCCCAGCGCCACTTTAGGAACAGCACTGTTAATTATAACCCAACAGTGAATAAATAGGGATAAAATTTTGAATTGATCTTAATTTTCCTTTACCGCTAATATTGGGATTCATGTGAACCATTCAACCCAAAAAAAACTGACGACTATTGTTTAAAGAATGACTTATAGAAAACGATTTCAATACAGGAAACTCCAACAATGAGTAGAGAAACTTGTCACAAAAATACCTACATTAACAATTATATTTAATGAGTTCACAAACGCTTTTACATATTCTTTTTTATCATATCACCGCGGTGTCCGTAGGTATAGCCGACGAACGTACTACAAGTATTATTATGTATGGGTTATATGCAGGCTTGGGTATATGTTTACTTAAAACGAAAAAGTCGCCTTATCTGAGGAAACGGTTATTTGGATAGAAACACACGATTTCCGACTGGAATTTTAGAACGAAGCGGGTGTGGACTAATATCGTCTTTTAACATATTTTTATACAGTGCGCATCATAAGTTTTTTACCCATGCCCTAACGTATGCCCCAACAGTTTTGGTACACAATATTTAACCATATATTTTTGTAATAATAATTTTAATTATTTGCCAGTCTTGCGCATAAGAGTTTCCCCCCTCTGCTCGCTTTGCTCGCTCTAATATAAATATGGCTCTTATTCGCGATTCAAACTAAGTGATACGCCCTCTGGAGAAAATTTGTAGAAGGTCCCTATAAGTAGAATATCGTTCAGTGTTGCCAGAAGTAGCAAAATTTCGCTACGTCGGATCTTTAATTTACGAATCAAGATTTGTGTATAGTAATATGTAATCATACTCTATATTTATTTAAGGATTTTTTATAAAACCGATTTATTAAATTAATTTTTTTAAATTTCAGTTTATTTATTAATTTTGTTTTAAAATAAGTTCATCATTTGGCAACATTGGCGTTCGTGTTCATTGTTTACATTTTAATTTGTATCAATTACAATTCGAGTTTTTTCTTACTTTTTAGCTTTAAATTTCTTTATTTCTTATGTATGTGATAGTGTTTATATTAAAAGTAAAATCTGCGAAAAATCCCCTAGCAAATTGCAATCTATATGGTGTTAAATGTCAAAATCAAAACTGAAGTATTCATTATTTTTTAAGTGCCAGTCGTAAAATTGTGTTTCTTACGATAAATGGATATCTACAAATTCACAATATTGAAATTTTGCAAAACTTTGTTTAGAATCAAACTGTAATCTAATTTGTGACGGTTTTATTACCATTTACATGTATACAAAGTACTACACAATTCACTTCATAATATAAGAATAAGGATAGTAAGATTTTTAAAAAAGTTCATCAATAATAAACGTTTGGTACCTGAAATGTCCTTTAAACCACATAATAAAACATGTGCTGGGTTTAGTAAATATATATTTTTAGATATTCTTATAGCAACCAATAGGTGAATATTTCCAACAAATTGTCATACACATGATAAATATTATATTTATGACGAAAGCACGAGAACTAAACCTAAATTAATACTAAATGAAACTCAAAAACACTATTACAATGAGAATATTATCTAAAAACAGTTAAAAAATCACAAATACAAAATCCGCCCAAAACAAACACATGTAAATAAACAAACATCCTACTTATAGGTGACAAATGACACGCGCGCGAAAATGAATTTGAATAGCGAATAGATTGTACTAATTATTCTTTATTGGAGCAAAAAAAACAGCACTCGGCTGACGTTTCAAAATTCGCGCCCATCATATCGATGGTACAGATTAGATAATTTATTTTTTTATTGTTTCTTAGTTTAGTTTTTTAAAACAAAATAAAATGGTCATTATCTAGTTTGATCCTTTTGGGATTTTAAAAAACTAACTATACATCAACTTTTGTAAGTATCGCTGTTGCTAAAAAATAATATTGCATACCAAAAACTAAGTTCCATGTTGCGGAAACGAATGACATAATGTTTTTAAACAAAATATTTTCATTGGCGTAAGCCATTTTTAAATATAGAATCGATTTTACGAACTTTCAAGTCAACTTTTGATAATTATTTTATAAATAGATACTATATAGTTTAATTCATTTATTTTTCATGCCCTACATTTTTTTTATTATTTTTTGTTTCTAATATTTTAAGACATTTCACCAGATGTTCCAAACACGATTCAAACTTACCAAGCATGCGCTATTAAAAAATAAGTCTAGAAATTTACTGAACATGCGTGCTGTTGGAACAAACCTAATATTCACGTATTTTATCTTGCTACTAACTGAACTGGCAGCATTGTATGAAATTGACAAGATATTAGGTTAGAAACATCCAAATTTTGCAAATTTGGATTCAGTTTTTCTCGGGCAATGGACTATAACAGCGCATCGGAATTTTTAATCTTATTTACGTCGAAACAACAGCATTTTTAAATTACTTCAGTGGTTTGTATTTTTGTTCAAACTGTCAAGTGTTATTTGACGTTTGTGGACGTTTTTCAATTAGCTGAATCTGCTTTCACAAATTCAGGTTACTTACAAACAATTCAGAAATAGAAATGTAATGCGCTAGTTCAGTGTGATGTCATTTTGGTTCCACTGACATTTAATTCTAACCAAACTTTTAACAAAAACATCAATAAATTTGACATATACGTTTTTACTGTTTTAAGTTTATTTCTAAATATTGTTTACAGGTCATAAAAAATAGTTGAAAGGTATGTAATTGGCAACTAAACGATTGTATATTTGATACATGTTATCTACTTACTTCAGGAATATATCTATAAAAGTGAAAAAACGATATAATTTAGGTAAACAAAACGAACAAAACGCACTCAAAAAATCTACTGTCACTTTAATTGTCAGTGGAACCATAATTACATCATCACTGAACTAGCGCATACAGAATTGTATGAATTAATTTTAGTTTCAAACTGACATGCATGAAGCTCGGTGAATGACATTTTACAGGTGATTCAACTCTTTTTAAAATACGGCACCAAACAGTGAATAGTATATAAAAAATCCACCAGAGGTCGGTATAAGGTGATGTACCGCAAATGGAAACAAATAATGACTGCGGACTGTCAGAAAAATTTAGTTAATTTTATCTTTATCGAGTAAAAAATACGTATGTATCCATTTTTTAAAAAAAAATAATGGTAATTTATTAATGTCTACTTATCATACTCTATGTAACAAACGAAATGAAAAGTAAAGAACAACGAGAAGAAAAATACAACCACATACCTATAGTAACCACCCATATATTTCATCAAAACAAAGTGAGACCATTTCTATTTTTCATCATTTAGTGTGTATTCTTTCCTACAAAATTGTATCTGTATCTATCTGTAACGTGTGGAGGGTGGGTTACTCCACGGCACTTAGACCTCATTAGGCCCATTGTGCATCCTCCTGAGATGATAGGTACATCCTAGCTCGTGAGCCAACTTACAGATTTAATGTAGTTGACAACGTCGCCAAGAGGTGTTTCTCTTATATCGGCCGGTGTTAGCCGATACTCGCCGAACACAAATCTAATAAATGAGAGGTCGAGCAATCGTAAAGGATGTGCTTGATGGTCTCATCTTCTTGTTCGCACCCTTTGCAGAGTACGGATTCTGACAGCTCCATGATATGGAGATGCTTTCGTACTTGGCAATGACCAGTCAAAATGCCTGTGACTAGGCGCAGATTCTGGAAACTCTGCAGTTTCTTGTTTCATCCATGATTTCCTTGAATTGAACAAGGGAATGTTCTTTGATTAGGTCTGTCACTACCGATATTGTCAGGCTAATAGAAGGGCTAGGTCCAAAAAGTATTTGGTTAGCTGCTTTCTTGGCTAGTGAATCAGCAAGACGGTTACCTTTAGATGTGGCGTGACCTTTGATCCATCTTAAGGTTGTTGATGGATACTTCGGCCAAAGCTTCGTGACATTCTAGTACTAACCCTGAGTAAATTCGTGGTCTGTTCAGGGTGAGTAGTGCTTGTCTGCTATCTGTATAGATGTGCATGTTCCTTTCAGTGATATTGTTTCTGGTTATTTATTTTGCTGCTATGAAAATCCCCGTTAGCTCTGTTTGAACTACGCTGGCACTATTGCTCACAGCCCATTTTATGTTTAGGTTTAAAAATCTGGAGTATATTCCATATCCTGAGCCTGGTTTTGTTTTAGAACCGTCGGTGTAGATATGAACCGTATCTGCCACTTCCGGCTCTTCTATTTGTTCTATTATAATTTTATATGGCTTATGAAAGATATATTTCGGTGAGATGAAATCCATGTTCGCTTGAAGCAGTGGGAGCGTATCGAGCACTTCCTGCCAAAAGTGACGTCTCGCCTCACCAGATCCTACATCAGGTTCTATTCCAACCGTGCGGAGGCGTGTCATTGTCGTCAGAGCAATCTGCTTGATGTAAATATCAAGGGGAGTGAGACTAAGAATTACTTCCATGGCTCTAGTCGGTGTTGTTTTCATGGCTCCTGTTATGTTGAGACATGCTGTTCGTTTACGGATAGCTGTTAATTTTTGGGTTTTCGGTACCCAGACAACTGCACCGTATGTTAGCATAGGTCTTATGATAGCCATGTAAGATTATGCGACGACTCTGGGGGAGAAACCCCAGATGCCCCCCCGGTTCGGCGGCATTGTTCATAAGCAATGTATGCTCTTTTAACTGTTTTCTAAATGCGAGTTCTATGTTAACTTGCTGTCAAAGGTGAGATCTAGGTACTTCACCTCTGTTGCAAAGTTTAGTTTTGTGTTTAGGAGTTCTGGAGGTTTTGATTCCATTTTCATTCTTTTCCTTGTGAAAAGGACCATTTCTGTCTTCTTAGGATTGACAGACAGTGAATGGTCCTTGCACCACTGTTCTATAATTTTTAGAGCTACTATTGTAAATATTGTTCAAGTGGATTTTGAAAAAATTAGTGTTAAATGACATTTTAATGTTATTTTTACAGAAGAGTAGGTATTAAACTATAATTGTCACATTTTAGATAATTAATAAACACATGCCGATGATACATGCTTATTTTGTTACCAGTCCTAAACAATTTTATATGCAATAAAATTGCAATAAATTGTGGTTCTTACAAGGCAAATTGATGAAAAGGGTAGGTACAAAAATAGGTGTAGCTACACACAGATTAATAAAGAAAAACGAAGGAAAGGTAGGTATTTTCAAGTGTGGAAATTTTATTCATTAGTATTCGCTAAGAGTTTGCATTATAAATGTAAAAAAGAACGAATTGTTATCAATCATTCATTAATTTATTTATAGTTTATTTATTTAAAATACTTTATTTACAATTTATTTATAAAGTACTAATTAATTTATATAATACTTAGACACTTATAACTCACAATTCTAATTTATTTATTACAATTTCTCTTTACTGTCCAACACTTCAATTCAATCTTATCTTTCCGTCGACAAATGCGTGCTATTTATATAAAGCCAGCTCTGTACCAGAGTTCTCTCAGCTCTCCAGAACGATTAAAAACTGCCTTTCTGTGACTCATACGCCGCAAAGGGATCAATCCGGTAGCTTCTCGAAGCGGTGCGTTTGTCTCTATATGGCCAGCGCTAGACTTCATATCGCGGGCAAGGAGTAAACAAGGAACAGAGACGGCTTTTGCGTCACAGTAATATTACAAAATTATTAGAGTTATAAATAAAATACAATTATATTTAAAATACATCAAATAATTCTCAAAGCCATAGTCACAACAATATATGTGCGGCCGTTTCTCTTTGACAACTACTTCTTTGGCTAATACCTTACCAGGTATTGAATTACGTCGACAGAAAATAGCGGAGATAGAAAATATTTTCAACACTCTACCTTTGATTTTGCCCACTAAGGAGAAAGTCATTCTTGGATCGGTTTCGTCCTTATTAGGACTCTTCAGCAAGAAATAGAAATTCTCGACTCGAATCTCTAATGGAGTCTGATTGCAATACCAATTTCGATCTACCTCAATTACGGCAGGTTGAGGATGAGTAGATATTCAACGAGCGAAAATGGTATCGCCATCTATACTATTCAAAGGTAGAGTGTTGAAAATATTTTCTATCTCTGCTATTTTCTTTCGACGTAATTCAATACCTGATGAGGTATTAGCCAAATGAGTAGTTGTTGTCAAAAGAAAAACGGCCGCACATATATTGTTGTGACTATGGCTTTGAGAATTATTTGATGTATTTTACATCTCAGTCACATTTGAGTTTGAAATTATTTCCTTTTTACAATTATATTTGTTCGTAAATATAATATATATCATGCTTCGTGAACATTAGTATAATAACCAGTCAAATGATTGACCAATCATCTAATGGCCAGATCTTGAAGTTGGATACATGTTGATGTTAAAATATACTTTATCTAGCTCTTGTAATGGTCAAACGAGTATATCACCTTCCAACGACCTCTGGTGAATTTTTTGGAACTACGTTGTGTTTGGTGCCATATCGTCTTTTGTTTTTATATGTGATTTTAGGGAAGTTAAAACACCTATAATAATTGTCTTTCATCATGATATGAAGTTACTGACATTAATATAATAATATAACGATGTTGCAATATAATTAATGCGTGGGGTACCGGCTAAATGCAATTAAGCGGTTTTGGTTTCTAATCAATTTTACTACCCGTCGAAGTAAAAAACGAAACTTTAAATTTTTATTATAGATATTATTTATTTAAAATACACATTGACAACTACAAAAATTTTAAAATATACTATCTGTAAATTTTAATCGACGCTACCCTTGTTAAAAAAAGAACAGACATCTAATTATTTTTCTATTTCACTCTTCCTACGTTACACACAGAGATGGGCTAAAAGGAAAATAAAAGTACTTGACAACTAAATTTAAATTTTCTGAATTTATTGGTACACGTCACGGGACATAGGGGACATAAAATTTTCAACGTTAACAATAATTATTTCTTCGGCCTCCAGTGATATCTGAACGCCAAAATTTTGCTAAAGTACTTTATAAGTGCTAAAGTTTAAAATGGAGTAATACAAAAATTTAATTGAAATCCCCAATTTCAAATAATTTATTTAATATACATAGAAAATGTTACTGGTCATGGTTAACAAGGGTACAACCGGGATTGTTCAGAGACCCTATAACTCCGCCTATGGTGTTACAAATAAACGTGCAAGTACCTATAGTTTTGGTGCGCATAGCGCAATATCGGATATAGGCAGTTCTGTTCAGCCAGTACGGCGCGCGAGTAGACGTATTTTATTTTTTATGTTTCACATTTAAAATGTTCAAAGTACACGGTGAGGATGTCTCCGTCGACGGTGGTACCGCCGCGAACGGGACGGTACTTTACAATTTTTTTTATTTTACTACTAGTGAATATTCATGAAAAATTCAAACAGCGCTACTAGTCGGTTTAATGGGTGAGTTTTAAATTTTTATATATTTTTTCAACTGCAAATATCGTATCTTAAAAAAACATGCAGCAGATTATATTTAAATTTCGTTAGCCATTCAGGTTTATTACGAATTGTAATGTTTTATGTGCATCTTTATCGGTATACTATATTCAGTTAGTAATTAAACTTTATTTAATTTCATGTCCAATTGGAATTTTTATTGACTTTTTTAATTGCCTTTGTATATACGTGGCCGGTAATTACATTTATTGCACAAACGGAATCGAATTCGAATAATTTTTGGCAATTTCCCGTTTTTTTTTGTATGGTAGGTACGTTTGATTGTTCGAACCAATATAAATGTAAATTAATCAACAATGTATTAGTAAGTTCATTGGTCGAATTCTGTAACTATTTAACGAAAACGCGCATATTTCATTTCTATGCCAGGTAATAGAGTAAGTTACAGGTGAAAAATTAAAACAAAGCTTAAAATTGCTATGTTGGTCCAATTCAACGTCCTGATGATCCCTTTTCATTTGCTCGCGGGTTATCTGGCTTGCATTTTTTTAGGCGTTTATTTGAGTGAAAAAAATAAATCGGTTTATTGAGAAAGCTGCGCAAACGGCTAGTGAATAATGAAAAATTCTTGTCCAGTCTTCATCTAGACTCTAGAGGATATTTGTCACAAAATACCCTGGGAGAGTACTGTATAGTTTACCCTCTAGAGCCGTTCTGAAGAGCGGCATGTTTTGTCGTTGAAGGCCACGCTCCCATGTTTGGCACTGCTTTCATTTCGCGAATGGTATGGGCTAAACGGATGGTTGTATTGAAAATTTTCAAAATCCACATTATACCTGAATAAATACATTTTACAGTAGTTTTTTTTTTCGAGTAGATATCTTGACAATTAAGGAAATGGCGAGCTCTCAAAATTGACATAGTTTGTAAAAGTTACCCCTATTTTGTAACACTTATAATATCCCTTGAAAACAGATTAGAAAAAAAAATGCTTCCTGACGATCAATTGGAAATTTAATCTAGTTCATGTTCGCCAAAGGGTGCATTTTTATTGCGAATACCGTATGATTGAGACGCGATTAAAAAAGCGCGCGGTCGTGGGTCAAGAAATTCGGAAAAATGATGTTGTACAGAGAGCTGAAACGTCTTCCATCTGTACTTTTATTTAAAATGTATTGCAAAAAAACACTGTTGGAATCAGGTTTTCATTATTAGCGAAGCTAGCTCATACGATTCGATTAAAATGCGAATATTTTCGTCAAAGCATTTTTTATTCAAATTTTTCCGAATTTCTTGATCTGCAACCTCGCGCCTTTAATTGCATCTCAGTTAGACAGTATTTGCATTTAAAATACACTCTTTGGCGGACATTAACTGGACCAAATTTCAGATTGATTGTCAGGAAGCATTTTTTCTAATCTAATAGACTTTTGTGAAATTTACACACATTAGACGATTTTGAGTATTCACTATTCCCTTACTTTTCAAGTTATTTACACGAACAACTATTGTAAAATGTATTTAATCAGGTACCTATAATGTTGTTTTTGAAAAATTTCAATACGATCAATCGTTCGGCCCATAGCGTTCGCGAAATGAAAGCAATACAAAATATAAAATATATGGGAGCGTGGCCTTTAACAAGACATTCAGTCCTGCCGCTCTTCAGAATGCTCTAGAGGGTAAACCATAATGTTAGGATAGTACTCTCATAGGGTTTTTGTGACAAAAATCCTCTAGATTAAGACTGGGCTAGAATTTTTCATTTAAGATTAGCAGCGTTCTCAAAAACCGATTTTTTTTTTAAAAAACACACCTAAAAAATGCAAGCTAGATAGTCCGGGATCAAATGAAAGGTGATCACTCTATTTTTCACAGACAACCCCTATACTGAGCGCTTCATTCCTTGAGCTATTTGTTGTTTGTATTAGTCATCTTCTAGCTCAGAAACCGTCGTCCTATACAAATTAACGCAATTTTTTTTACAATATTTTTCGCATACTTTTATACAGTATAAAAAGTTCAACTGTTGCTCATTTACCTAAAATAATGGTGGATTCGTCATTTAAATTATATCCTTCTAGAGTGAGGCCCTATAAACATATCATTAAGTTTTAATAATTCATAATTTTAAAAAACTGATCGAACTAAAACTTGGCAAATCTTTACTTCTCTAAGAAGTATCAATAAAGATAAATTTCAATAATATATTTTGATGCTTCTGAAATAATCATAACAGCAGCCTACTATAAATTTTATATTTATAACAAAGGAGTTGCATGCAGGTGTACAAATTTGTTTTTCTTTTTTTTATTGTAAATGGTTGATTTTTTAAGATAACGCAAAGTTTGTATATAAATCAGAGAATTACAAAAAAAAATGGACAAGAAAATAAAATTAACAATGGATTAGTATTTTTTTGAAAGTAAAAAACTTGCATAAAACTGTTTTCTGGAACCTCTTTTGGAGTGTGTAGCTTAGCAACGAAGGGGTATTTATAAAAAATTTAAATGAAGAACTCACCTTTATTTTTTTTAAAACTTTATTGTTGAACACTGTTTATAAGATGTTTTAATATTGTCGAGAAAAATTTATAGGGGTTATAGAACATCAAAAAATGTATGGTTTATTTAAACCTCTATCTAAAAACGCTTAATAAGAGATCTGCAACTCCTGGAATGGTAGTTTGTGCAAGTGTGGATGTGGACAATCCACTCGAGTTGCACAGTATATTTTTTCTACGACCAACTAACGAATATCTACAAATTTAAAAAATTATTTTAGGTTAGTAAGACAAAATAACTAATTTAAAAATTATTTATGACTTTTACTAATTTATAAAATAAAATAAACATAAAGAGATTTAATTTAATTAGTCTCCATCCTAGAGACCTCTCGCATGACAATCAAATGCGCTAGTCTCAGTTCCATCGAGACACTTAATATTTTGATTTTAATACTCGTAATTAAATTGATTTCATACAGTTTTATTAAAATTTATTATTTATTTTTAAATATAGACTAATAGAAATGCTATTTGTCGATTCTACATAAGAATAACCCATTTTAATGTATATTTAATCTCAATAATTAAAAAATATACTGACAATTAGTTTGACAGAATTGTCACTTATTTAAAATTTAAAAAAATAATAGCCGGGTGACCAAAATATGAACTGTGATTTGTGGGTTTCATATTTGTGCAGTGTTCTTACTAGGTAGAATGGATATGAAATATATTCGTCCAGTTGAACCAATGGCATACTTTTTCGTTTTCTAGTCAGGGCTTAGAAAAAGGTATTAATGAAAATCAGTTGTATTATTTTAATTTTTTTGGTCGTTTTCTGGATGACGTTTTTTTTATTGTTAACTTTATTTGAAAACAAACATAAACATTTTCTAAGATGTTTTGAATAAAAGAAGAAGCTGTTACACAAACATCAACCGTTTCTTAATAATTTGAGTCCAATACTAGGCACATAAGGAATTCTAAAATAAAATTTATATAATTTTTACTATACAGGATTAACCGGATTTAATTTGCGTATACAGAGATCTAATAAACAGCAAGAGATATGAAATGCCGGTTAAATGGGAAAAAGTTTCATATTTTGACGGGCAATACTCGTATTGTTTATAAAAATTATAGATTTTCCGAATAGGTCCGGAGATATTCGACAATATATTTTATGAAGTAGCTCATTTTCTCATTGTGGTGTTCTAAAAGATATAAAAAAGTTTCCTGTAAGCTTTCGCACCAAAATTTTCCTAAAGGAAAACTCCAGAAACAGGTTTTTTAGTTTTAATTCCAAATTTTTAAAAACTGATCACACTGAAACTTTGCAAATCGTTGACTGTAACTATAATTTTTAGAAGTTCATTTGACACTTAAAGTAGTTCACTCGCGACAGTCGCACATAAAAATATAGCATAATGGTGAATACCCAAAGTTCGAGATTGTCAAGGCTAAAAAGTTTATTTTTGTAAGAGACTGTACACAACACATAAGCTTATATATACGGATACGTTATAATTTCAAATAAAATCCATCGGGCAACGTCGCAGATATATGAATGGTGGGCTATAGAAATTTGTGGCTTCCTCATACTAATTTTAATGGTTTGTTTTGGTTCAAACAAAACTGCTGATTACAGTTCTCAAATACAGTGGACGAATTAATTTTTCAAGAACACGTCGCGAGGTAATAACAACCTCTTAGCTGATCGAGTGTTATTCTGTTACCGCGCGTTAACTGTAGCGATTACAGTATTGTAAGTTGTAATCATTTTACGCAACTACGCGTCGACTGCTTTAATAATATTTTTATTTTAAAAATCTATATCTTTTTATCAAGACGGTCAAAAAATTCAGCGTTGTTTTAGAAAATGTTATAACTTCTTGATTTACATTACATTGGTTTTTAAAAAATATAGTAAGAACCGTTTTCGAGATATTTTGAACTAAATGCATTGCTTGTGTACATGACAAGCTTCAAGAGTGTTAATTATGTACATTTTGATTGTTAATATCTCGTTTCACAGACGGCCAAACAATTCATTTTTTGAGTTACCTACGTAAAAGACACTTTCATTACCCTTATATTTCAATTTTATTGAATTCTTAAGAAAATCCGTTTTACGAGTGAACTACTTTAAACGATATTGTGAAGATAATTTTTAGTAATAGTATCAAATTAGAACCAGCTTACTAAGCACAATATTCTAATATTTTGATGCCTCTGAAATAATCATCATGACTGCAGCCTACATAAATTTTATATGGAATACGTATTAAAACACGGCACCATCTCGGTATTCGATTTGGCACATATTTCGGATATTCTTTTTTTTTACAATAATCTTCTCTTCAGTTCTCTGGAAATTGTATTTGAAAACTCTGTAACGCCATGAAAATTTTTTCAATGACCTATTTTATTCGTGGCACTTTCAATTAACTGACTGCTCTATATCCAGTCAACAGTCTAGGTTTTCCACTTTTCGGAAGATTCCTCATATTTTGCTATATACTATAATACTATGCTATATACCATTGTATTGTCAAAAAATCCAATTAATATAAACGCTTTTTCTGAGCTCTAATTTATAAGCCATTACGGTAACTGAACTGTCATTAATAGTATATTATTTAACGAGCGGCAATGCAGGTCATAACTCACGCAGATGAAGTTTGCAGCACGAGCCGCAGGAACTCATCAAGTGAGTTATGACCATTACCACAAGTTGAATACTATACTTTATCTACGACTATAACAATAAATACTAAGATACAAATATCGAGAAAGAATCATATAATTGACTAGATGATAAAAAAGTTTGAACCTTTGTAGAAGCTATTACCTTTGTCGCCAGATATTTCTTGTGAGGAGCTTCATTTATGAAATTATTAAGTTGTTCTGGCATAAATGTTTTTGCCTTTTTAGCTATATGTTTCTCTGATTGACGTTTAAGGAACGCACGTAATTTTGAATAATTCTCTATATTAATTCCATTATTTATGTAGAGTGTGCCTCTTACAAGGAATAGAAAGTCCATAGAGGCGATGCTTTATATTTATTGCTAAGTTCATTAAAATATGCCAAAAGTACATTTTCTGTAAACGAGTTACACCAATCTTGAAAATTTTAGTATACACATTTATAGTTGTTTTTTGATTTTTCTGGTAATAAATTCTGTATTGCATTATTATCTCTCTTATTTCTGGAGGTATACATAATAACTTATCTTCACTATCTAAATTCATCTTTTTTTAGCACTATTATTAGAAATTGATTTGAAAACGTCAAAATTATCTTGTTAAAATTTCAAATGACATTATACTCCCCTCAATGTAATAATTGACCGTTCCGCCTACTGAGAGACGTTGACAATTTAATAATTTTAAAATCTTTTAATTATTATTAATTCCTTTCCAGTTGTTAAAAAATCTTTCTAACATTTTACGCCAATGGAACATTTATCGACATTAAAATTTCCAAGAATTTACTGCCCACACTATTTATATACCGAATTATCGTAGGAGCCCAGCGTGAGTTATAATAACTCACTATTATAACTCACGCTATTTGTTTATTGATACTATTAATTGCTCAAAAGCACTTGAATAATTAATATATAAATTAATAGGAGTAGATAAAATAAATTATTGAATTACTTTTGTTCATAAAGCCAACCCGATATTTTGATATTTTCATTTTTTTCACAGAATTTTGTCAAAACTTTTGAGACATAAGTACGTTATGGTCGAAATAGTGTAGTGCTAAGATCCAATTTATTAAAATACGAACATTTAAAAATAAGAGAGTTATTGCAAGTTCACTTAAGGTCAGTCACTATTAGTGCCGCTCTTATTTTGACATCTGAGCATGCGCAGATCACTTACATTTTAGAACTGACTTTAATAAAGATTGTGCCTGTCCTTAATAGTGGACAGCAGTTAGTGGCGACTTTATAGTTTTCGGGTGCGCTCGCCAACATTCGTATCAGTTCGAAGTTTTTTAATATTACATATTTAAAATATCATCGTCATCTAAACCTTCTAAAATGGTAATTACTAATGTCTCTTCCATATTATGTCCTATTAGAAACAACAAAAAAGATGAACTGTAATTTAAAACTTTTAAAATGAGGTTAGCAATATGTATAAGGACAAGGATTCCAATGTCAAAATTTCAGGTTTGCAATAAGTCTTATTTTAGCATGGAATTTATTTGCCTTTAATTACGTTGTCACTATTAGTGGCTGACGTTATAGAAATTTGCAATCTCTCTATTGTTTCTGAATATGTCAATTTATTAACTCAAAAAATATACAGCGTGTCTACTTAAGTTGAAACCATATGGAAAACTTTTTTATTATTGGTTTTGTGAAAAAATGTATTCTTGATAAACAGTTCTGCATGCTCCAAAAATTCAAATGCAACCATCAGATATCAATTTTAAACCGTATACGAGGTTTGTCAAAAAGTATGATTTTTGCTGAAGAGTAAATTCCCTTTATTTTTGACAAACCTCGTATACGACTGATAAAATTTGATATCAGATGATTCTATTTTAGGTTTCAGACCATGCTCGACTTTTTATGAATAATAACTTTTTTTCCTAATATTAATAATAAAAAAAGTTTTTCATATGCCGCCAACTTACGTATTAACGTATTTACAATTTTGTTTATGATAAATAAATGTTTGTTTCTTTACTATCATTTTAAAGTTATTATTGATATCATAAATTAAAATATGTTTTATAGTCACAATCATAAAAAGCGACACAATTCAAAAAATGCCGACGTTTGCTTACAATTTGTTTTATCTAAATTTACCTGTTTATGCAAAGAGAATAGTAGTTAATGCAAAAAGAGTGGATATGGACAATCCACTCGAGTTGTACAGTATATTTTTTCTGCGACCCACTAACGAAAATCTACAATTTAAAAATATTTTAGGTTGAATTTTAGGAGAATGGGAGAAACTGTTTTTTACTCGAAATAAGTTTAAATTTTGGCAGCAGCTGTGATAATTGATTTGTATTAGATATCAAAAGAAAACCCTTCAAGATATTTTAAACCTAGAATCATTTTTGAGACGCTTTAGAAAAAATGGATATTATGTTCCCTTTATGCAATTTATGATTTTTAAAATGATCTATTACGTGAAATACAGACTCAAGAAATTTTAACTTAAATAATTAACAAGCAGCAATTTGGAAAAATAAAACATTTTAGTAAACTTCTTGTCAGGGATGTTGATAGTAGGCCACTGAAGAATACAATCAAAATATGGTTTGTGTTTTTCGGCAATATATTAACATTATTTTTTTTAGTCCTAATGGGAACATTTCCCATGGGATAAGCCATATTGGTCGAAAAGTTGGGCACTTTTTCATCGCGTGAAATTGTTTTTTTCATCGCGTGAAAGTGTTTTGGATTGTTTTGAAACTCAGTTTGTCTTGTATTCTTTGACTGGAAATTTTGTAATATTTTTATTGCTTTAATAATAATAATCTCCGAGATCTCGTGTACCGTATATATTCTGTCGTGTTCGTCCAAATTCTTTTTGACCAAAGCAAAATCAAAACAAAAAAACCAAATAGCCAACACAACACAGGGTAAAACAGATGATGATCTTGCCCATATAGCTACGTTTCGTAGATTGAAACGGGGCCTCATCAGGTTGCTAGGCACGGAGGGTGTGACGTCACAGAATGAAAAATCGAGGTGACAAAAAATATTCTGCTGCTGCTCGTACATTAGTTTTTTAAAAAATCTAATATTTTATTAATATTTAGTGGTTTATATTTTTTTTGTGGACTATTTTCCAGTGTTAGAGTTTTTATAATATCGGTAGTTTGATTTTTTGTAGCTCGTCTTTCAAAATTAGAAAATAATCAAAAATAAAAATATAAAACACCACTCATTAACAAAAAAAATATTAGATTTTTTTTTAAACTAATGTAGGTACATAAGTATTTTCTGTCAACGGGGATGAGGCCACCGTAGTGTCTACGAGCTGTGGCTCATCCCTACCAATTATAATACTGATATTGTGCATAAACGCACATGTCCTTAATTAACGCGTGTCCTTCTAGTGTAAATACGTGGATATGTGCCGTTTATTCGACGACTATAAGGAAACACATTTTTGTTAATATGTAAATTTGAGAAAATGTTGACATGTGCCCTTTCGATTCAGTTATTATAATTATTATGATTTTTTCGGTTTTTTTTCTAACAATATTACAGAATTTCCCTGATTCTTTTGTCAAAATATCGTACGTCAAAGAAATTATCCAAGTATAAAAATAATAATTTTTACCAATTTCCCTTACTTTTTATTAATTTAATTAAAATTCCCGGACGTTTCTCAGACTTTCCCTAAAAGTGACCACGTGCTAAAACGAACCTCTTTTTGTAGAAATTTTTCTTTGGAGGAAACATTTACATAGCTAACCAGAGGCGCCCGGTATATCAGAAAATCTGTTATTCTCGTGAATGAACTTTAAATTATAAAGGATTGTCACTCACAACACAACTGAGAAGTGTTGCCCGGTGAGGTTGTAACTTATTTTTCTTTTTTTATGCCATGTTGATATACCTACCAATTTATTTTTACGATTTGTTTACGGACGCAATTCACACAATTCTTGTTTTGGTTTTTGGTTGGAATACTTCATACTTCAACCTCTTTTAAACCATAACTGACCAGCGCCAGCGAGTCAAAACGAATAAAAAAATATTTACGGCATGTAAGAAAAAATATTATTTATGTAGTAGTTTGTTTTTAGAATAAATGTGTCAAAATTCGTTTATCGCGACGATTTCTCTTTGACTATGACAACCATGACTTTCCAGTAAAGTTATCAAATATATTGAGTACGGCCCATATAATTCAAAAGTGTTTAAAATTCGAATAAAAAATAAAAATGTCCACACATTTTATAGGCGAACAACGAACCATATATTTTTGTTTGTCATAGTTGCACAAAATAGTAGTTTGTGCAACAAGAGTGGATATGGACAACTCAAACGAAAATCTAAAAATTTGAAAAATTATTTTAGGTTATTAAGACAAAATAACTAATTTTAAAATAATTGATGATTTTTACTAATTTATGAAATAATAAACAAATTTAATTTAATTAGTCCCTAGACCAGATTTAAGCCTCTCGCATGGCATCTATACGGTCTACCACATTTACAATTTTAGTTTTTTTACCCAGAATGGATATGAAATATATTCGTTCAGTTGAACGCAATAGCATACTTTTACATATTTGTAAACTGTGCGTAGAATAGCTAATATCCATGAGGGTGTAGAAAAAATTATTTTATTCATTATTAAAAATGAGAATTAATACGGATTTATGTATACAGAATTAATTTGAAGTTTTGAAGTGACAGTTTTCAATATTTCATTTTGTTTTTATACATTTACCATGTACTTTCATTCTTTATAAATAACCCACCCATTATTATTATCATTATCATCACCTACAAAAAATGTTTTAAATAACAGTTGTGTGGCTATTACAAAATGCTGTTAAATGCCATAAAAACACAGTGGCGTGCTAATTTAACAGGATACAACAAAAAATTATATTTTTATAAAAGCGATAAATACCCTATATTATATTATTTAACTTTTAGAATAATCATGTTTCCTGATTTCAAAAATATACCATATGTTATCCGTATCTTATACCGTTTTCTAGTTATTATACAATACATGGAAAATCTTATGGCATTAACAAAATACAGTCATAGCCACATAACTTTGACGATAATTTATAGTTAATAACCCTCTACTTTAAAAGTTAAAATTGTAACACTTTTAATAAACGTTATCTTTGAACAAAAGCTAACAACATATTTGACAGATTCCTATGACAGTGTCATTGTTGCTAACTTAAGGATGAAACCTTAAAACTGTCAATGATAATTTTTATAGCAATACCAGCTACACGATGGATATCTACTCTATCAATTCTCCTCTTGTATTACTATTTTCTTTAGGTACATACGTGTTAGATGATTTAATATTTTGATACTGAAGCAATTACTATTTTAAGCACCTCATTATTTTCTTATCAACAAATAGTACATGAATCATTTTTAATGCCATTTAAACAACACTAATTAACCGTGTTTGCTTTTATTATTACCAGATCTATGTTTGGAGTGGATTTCTTCTCACATTAAAACACATATTGTGATCATATTACATTTTTGTTTGGTTTTACCTCTATCCGTGCGTTCGGTACACATATTCAAACCTGCGTTCCTTCTTTCAAGATAAACTCAATACTAGTTCCTATTTGTGGAATTGGCTGTTAAATATTCTGATTGAGCGTATTCAGTTAACTGATTACATCCATGTCTCTTCAATGGTAACAGTATCCTTCTGAAATTCCTTTGATTCCTTCTAAATCATTACATTACCGATCTCGGTTAAGACAACCAAATGGTGACACAATAAACCGATGAAGTTGCAGTACCACCATTCTTGAACCCCAGAGGAGGGGATACAGTGCTGGAACCCAAGCCTGATTGGGGGAGCCCTCCTGGACCACACAGGGGCCAGGGAACAGATAGATGCCTCAAAGAGTGACAAAAAATATACGTTCTATTTGTAACTTGCTTATTTGGCAGTACATAATACTAGACTTTAATTTTGACTTACCTTGTCTAAATAAACGAAAAAAATTAAAACGTTATTTATTGCCTTTGAAGCTAATATTTTATTGGAAATTAGTTGTATAAATTGGAAACTTTCGGATGTTATTTTTAGTATTTAATCCATCTTATCAATAGACAGGAGTATGCTAATTTACTCGTAGTACCAAAGTTGTACAATAAATGGCTAGTAATCCTTCCTTGGTCGCTGTATTTTGGATCATATTACATTTTTGTTTGGTTTTATAGAGAAAGTAAAAGTTGAAAAGTCTTTTGGTAGGTAGAGAGAGGGTAAACGTCAAACCACGTCGGGCGGCTCCGAGAATTTCACAGTAATGTTTACCTGCCAGTGTCGTTTCATAAAATAAGTAATTTTAAATTGTTATCGGCGGAACCGGACAATCGCATGTATTTATGGATTATAAATAATTATTAAACATGTATTATAATATTCAAATTATAATTTTACAAAATTTCAACAGCTATTCACAATTTATTAAACTATTTACTCGAAATTGTTATTAACATCTATAAAATAATTTTGTACGCCAATGTATCGCGTCCACTTCGGGGAGATCCGCTGCCAACCTGTCAATTTATGTGTATAAAGTGGGAGAACTGGCAAAAGCATTTCCAACTTTTACTTCTGTTCTACCTCTACTGGGTTGTTACAATTATATGAATTCACCTAAAAGAAGTCAATTTTTCGATGCGAATTCAACTATCTGTTTTATTCCTTTCTTCGATAGAATTAATAATTAACGAGCCAATTTTAAAGAATTTGTTTACTTCTTGTTCTAATTAATTAATTATTTTAATTTATTGATATTGTATAACTGTCAAACATGCCAATCTTTAAATAGGTTATTTTTGATGTGAATTCAGTTGAAAACACAGGACAAGTTCGAAATGACGCCCTGTGGAGGGGCAGGGCATGAGCAGAGTGCTCTGTCACTCAGAGTAAAAATCATAACATCAATCCAGTATGTCAGTCAACGATCAGTTAATTATTATGCATTACAATAGAATAACATAAAATAAACTTTAAGAATTTACTTGTGCGTTAAATAATTTTAAAATACAAATATTACCTACCATAAACCCACAGAACAATAATATGTGCCGTTCATTGACATAATTGGCATTTCATTATTTAATTTCCCGACAGATCTCGATCTTCTAACACAGATTTAAAGAGTGCACCCGGAGTCCATATGAGTCATTTTGAACGCAATAGATCAGACTTTGAATCTCTAAAAAAAAACCGAAAATGAACTCAAAGCGACCTGAGTTTCTACTCGAACTCACGAACAGTGTCATGTGTTGGATATCAGAGGATATCATTCAGATCTCCGTTTGTCAGAATGGAAACTTCACAAAAGGCGATTAGACGTTGCACGCTCTGTTCTGGAGTTGCGATTCGTTGTACGAGAGGCGTTCGTTTTTAATTGTAGTTTTGTGATATTCGGTGTGCGTTAGGAGATTCGCGATCGGTTTTGTATCGATTTTTGTCAGGAGACCAATTTTCAAATATTGTTTTATTGTACATATAGTTTGTTAGGTTATTCAATAAGACATATATTTTGGGGAATTTAAGGATTTTATAGATAAATGTCCATCGTGTAGTGATGACCCATTTCACACCCGCTATGGGTTGTATCGAAATATAATTCTAAGTATAATTACTCTATAGATTTTAAATGTAATTGCAGTTGGACTATCAATAATGTCATCTTCTTTTTTCAACCTTGGAAAGTTACCAGCTGAACGTTTTAAAAATATATTTGGTAATATTGTGCACCTATTGATTGTTGATTTTTTTTATGTTGTTGCTTGGTGCTCCATAATTTTAATTATTTGAGTGCATAATACTGTTTATGAGTCTTGGTGAGTCAGTTTAGTTTTTCATTTATATTTATACTAAGTACTTAATAGTTTCTAGTTTACATATGGAGTAATTAATTGTATAGTTGGGGAACTTAAGTCACTTTTGGATTGAAACATTTTGTTTATATTTTAAGGGTTCAACTCCAGGTTTTCACCCGGAGGTTTCACTCGTGAGTTCAACCGTGGGAACACAGTACACCGGTTTACCAGAACATTGGTCCATATATTCGTGGCCTACTATTTCACTAGTTTTTACATTGATCTTACTTTATCTAGATGGGAGAATGGTGATGATGATGCTATTAATGGAGACACCCTACCTTCAGGATTTTTTTAATAATATTGAGGATTTAATGTGGAACTATGCCTGCTAATTTGTTAAATTAAGCATTCAACTCTTTTTAAACGAATGTTCCTAAGGTATTTTCAACTTTATTTATAGTCACACAGGTTCAGGGTCGCCGAGAGCCAGACCGGGCCCCAGGGCAATTCCTAGATCTAGCCCCGCGACAATTTTACAGAAAATTAAATAACAAAAGGTCTTCATCAAAAATTCCTCCTCCTCTACTTGAATTTCTCTAAAAAAGGTGCTCACCAAAAAAATTCTCCTCCTCTACTTGAATTTCTCTAAAAAAAAGTCCTCGAGCAAAAATTTCTCCTCCTCTACTTGAATTTCTCTAAAAACAAGGTGCTCAAGCAAAAAATTCTCCTCCTCTACTTCTCTAAAAAAAAAAGGTTCTCGAGCAAAAATGTCTCCTCCTCTACTTGAATTTCTCTAAACAAAAAAGGTAAGAACCCCTCTTGTGTCGTTCCGAAAGTAACAACACCACCGCTGCCGGGCCCCCATTTGACCCCGGGCCCCGGGAATTAGTCCCGGCTGCCCCCCTCTAGTGGGCCCTGCACAGGTTTTAGTGGGGTTCTCTTTAATAACTTATACGTTACTAAATATTATTTCATAATTTAATTAAGTTTTTTCATAATTTAATTAATTAAGCACTTAGTGATCTGAGTATTTGCCAAGAACCTACAAGATATTATTTCAAAATTTAGTTAATTATAAGCACTTAGTATCTCGGTCTGAGTATTGACATTTCACTCTTTAGATTTTTTCTTTAGTAATAAGGCCTTTATGGGACAATTATCACTGTGTCTAAAGTCTTTTGTGTCTATTATATTTTTTGTGTTTATGATTTATATTTTATGGTCAAAATTTCATGGTTTTTGTATTTTTCTTCATATATAATTAACTAATAAGTTAAGCAAGTAACCTCTTCCTCTTCCAAATTAATATTTTATCTTCCGCAAATTGTTCATCCCTTGGTACCGACTTACCGCGCCATCTGATGAATTTATTATTCTTTTTGGGTTCATGCATATGACATATATGAATTAATATTTTACTTTTTCTGGATGTTTAGTTTACTTAGTTATGAATTCATCATAAGCTGTAGAATAATTTCTTTGGTGAAGTTCTTGAACAATTTAAATATTGTAACTTTTTATGAGTTACTTCT
The DNA here is from genome assembly GCA_927349885.1 of Psylliodes chrysocephalus. Classification (NCBI taxonomy): domain Eukaryota; kingdom Metazoa; phylum Arthropoda; class Insecta; order Coleoptera; family Chrysomelidae; genus Psylliodes; species Psylliodes chrysocephalus. The sequence goes on along the minus strand of OV651819.1, from coordinate 29,653,745 downwards.
TGAACATTAATTTTTGAATTATAGTTTGGCCATTATAGGGACCCAGTTGGCGCCCTTAAATTTATCTACTATTTCCGGAATTACTAGATGCTATCCACCCCCTAGCTACCGTCTGAGCGACGTCAAAGGCTCGAAGGTTGCCACCGGAACAACCGAAACTTATGTCCCAAGTAGACAAAATCTTATTAGTAAAGTTATTTTTTTTTTTAAGTTTAATTTTAAACAATTTCCCTCTGAAAGTTGCTAAGTACATTTGTTACATGTTGTCGATGTTTGGTTTTCGATTAAGTAAAAGAGATCTCTTGCAGAGGTTTTTGGAATATCCGGTCATGTTAACCAAAACATCAAACATTTAATATTTGTTTAAATTTTGAATTCCAGTACGCAATAATAATGTATAAACTTTTCTAGCGTAGTAATATTGTAATAAATCTTATTTGATTTCTTTTTTTTTTCAATTATGATTTTGTTTGACTCTTTTTATGAAAACGAGTGGGCGAAAGAAGTGTGTAAAAAATTATTTCGCCCACTGGTTTCGATAAAAAATATCGTTGGAATTTATTTTTGTTGAAACAATTATGGATTGTATTGAACATTAACCCGAATAAAGTTTTTTGTATGTTTTATGCACTATTTAATGACGTTTGGGGATTTGTCATATTTATTAAGATAGGACGTCATCGGATGAAATTTTAAATGAATCACCCTATATTTATATATATATTTTTTTCGAATAGATGTTTTTTTTCTGAATCCATCAATGTAGGGTTTGAGGATCTCTGCTCTGAGTTTATAATAAAATAAATAATAAACATTTATTTATTAAAAAATAATAATTACTTTACATCCATCGAAGTACACAAATCTGTCAAAGTAAGTGTTCGAAGTGAATGCCTCCAACTGCCTGACATCCTAGTATATCAACAAATGATCTTAAGGCATTTTGATAAACTTCAGGTGTTAGTTCTTGAATAGCAATTCTTATTTTATCTTCCAATTCTTCCAGCGAATGTGGACTGGTCCTTATAAACTGCTGATTTCAAATGGCCCACAAATAAAAAATCTCCGGTCACTCAATATGTCCTCTTCGACCCACCCATCTCTGTGGAAATATTGTGTTCAGGTACTGCCTCACTCTAGCATCCAAATGAGGAGCACCATCTTGCTGGAACCACATTTTATCAGAAAGTTCCAAGTGATTTCTATGACAACGAATATCTATCGCTTGCATTAAAAAACATAAATCATTAAATCTACAGAAAGAAGCCTTTTACAAAAGGAGCTTTAGTACTAGTAGAATTTGAACTCTGCCCTAAGTTAGATAAAGAAATAATATTGAGCTAAAAAGCTAAAAAAATACACCAATTAGTAAAAAAAATCCTACGTAAAGAAGAAAATTAAAACAAGATCCCGATAATTGTTGTGTCACCGAATTGATTAAAAAGTTTCATTAATTTATCTCCAGAAATAATCTATAGAATATATTTATATCCATCCTGCTTCTTCTTGTTCTCCCTTCTTTCTTCAATATTGTTTGATGTCCACTCAGAAAGGTGGTATGAGAAAATTTAATACTTAGATAAATCCTTTGGAAATTCCCAATAAATATTTTCAAAATTAACTCTTCGAAATAATAAAAACTATTTTTGATACACCAAAGTGAAAACTAATTTAGTAATAAATTGAAAAAACTGTCTCGGGAAGGAGTATAACCCTCTAAACTCGCGTTCTACGGAGGCTACCTTGCCAAATGTCTGGAAAACTTACTGATCTGTAAATAATAAGAGTAGATAATTAACGATATAAGGAATGGGCAATAAATGCGAATGTATAGAATAAAAATCAATTGTTTCATCTGGATAACATTCACTCAAATCCGTTGTTAGTTATGATGGGCTGGCAAGAGACCAGACATGCCAATCCCATTCATAAAATAATTTAACCGTTATTAATTTCGATTTTTTATAGCTCCAGTGTATGATAACCACATGCCATGCCACCGTTCAGCTATTCCTCGAACAATACAATAAACGTTCATAATCAAAATGTTTGTGGCATTAACTCATAAATTTTCAAAATAAGTTTTTACTTACTTACCTATTAGTTTTCGATAACTGTGGACTTATGAGAACAATTTTATGATTTAATCTATTTAAATTTAAATGACAGAATAAAGAAAAAATGCTTTAAAAGAAAACAGAACAAGAAAACAAAACTAAAAAACAGTAAAACATGAGACGATAAAAGCAGCGGAATCGTATGTGTTTTTATTTTTAATATCATGTACGATATGGCTACCTATAATATTTTTCATCTACGACCTATGACCACTCGTAACAGAAGGTTAAGCAGTGGAGTGGAAATTTATATTTTCAGTTCCTACCAAAATAATATTGTGGTTTATCTTTCCAATTCCTACCATTCAAAAAACAATAGTATTTATCAAAAATTAAAAATGATTATATATGACTATGTTTATTTTATAAAGAAAGATTTAAAAAATTTAAAACTAAAATTCATCTAGCCTCTAAATGTTCTATAAGTTTCATGTCTTCGACTGTATTTGCCTCAATTTGAAATAATGAGAGATCGTGAAAACAATCTTTTCCAGTAGAATTACGTAAATAGTTCGTTAATATTTTAAACTTTGATGATCTGCAGCTGTAGCAACGGCAACATACTAAAGAACAACAACAAAAACAACAACAACAACAACAACAGCAACAATGCAGTAATAACATCTAAAAATCTTACCGAGATATTTAAACATTTCAGTCACTAGCTCAGCTGTAATTTTAAGTATTTCCTCTCTAGGCATGTATCATAATAGATGGTATCATTACCATTTGTAAAGAAAACTATGGCGTACGATCGATCTTATTCGTATTTTAAATGCAATTCTTCTGACGATTTAAAAATTTGTAAAAAAAAATTACAAAAAAGTTTCTCGAAAACGGGTTCTCTTCGAATTTTGGCCCTTTTTTTCTGAATCCTCAGTGTAGGGTTTTAGGGTCTCTGATTTCATAATAAAATAAAAAGTAAATATTTATTTAATAAAAAATAATAATTACTTTACATTAATCGAAGTACACAAATCTTTCAAAGTAAGTGTTCGAAGTGAAAGTCTCCAACTGCCTGACAATATCCTAGTCTATCAACAAATGATCTTGATAAACTTCAGGTGTTATTTCTTGAACAGGAATTTTCATTTTGTCTTCCAATTCTTCCAGCGAATGTGATAGGTCCTATAAACTACTGATTTCAAATGGCCTCAAACAAAAAATCCAGTGTGGATTAATCTGGTGATGGGGTCGGCCACTCAATATGTCCTCTTCGACGAACCCATCTCTGCGGAAATATTGTGTTCAGATACTGCCTCACTCTAGCATCGAAATGAGGAGGAGCGCCATATTGCTGAAACCAAATTTCATCAGGAAGTTCTAAGTGATTTCTGTGATTTTGAAATGCACTCACTGCACTACCAATAAAACTTTTTGCACCCCCTCCCATTAGTAGTTATAGCTGTTTCTTTATCGTGAATTTAGCCCCCAATGAAGTTTTCGCAAAAAAAAGTATTGCACCGGTATGCACGCCTGCCGTTCGCATATGTACCCATGCACTCCTGCTACACGCATATGCACCACCAATTAAACTTTTTGCACCCCCTCCCTTCAGTAGTTACAGCGATTTATTTATGGTGAATTTAGCTCCCCCCAATGGAGTTTTCGCAAAAATATTTCACCGGTGTGCACTCCTGATGCACACATATGCACCCAATTAAACTTTGTACACCCCTTCCTTTAGTAGTTACAGTAATTTCTTTATTGTGAAGCGCTAAATAAAGTTTGGCCACTTCGTCCTGATGATGCACATTTTAATGCACTTAGTATTTCAGGTTAAATCTCTTAATTTTAATCCAAATATAAATTTTTCATCAAATTAACGCTGTCCCAAAATGAGCAGATTTTATTAGTGATAATAGACTAGGTTACCTTCAGGAACAATATGCTTTATACATACATATAACTACGTACAGAAGGAAAATCCTAACGGTTTTTCGCAAACAGATGTTTTTTATAAAACCGCAATCCCATTTTTCATCTCTTTTTTTAGTTAGTTTACTAGAAACCGTGGTTTCTTGATGAGTGAAGTCTGTGTAATTTAAAATTTGTCGGACTGTTTATGAGTGCGTACAGGTGTTTTACAAATTACTTTCATTTTTCTATTATCATCTCATTTGGACTGAATTTCGTCCTCTATTTTTTAAATTAATTTAAATTTAAATTAATGATTATCATAATAGTCTTAAGGCATTTCTCTATAAGCTTACCATAACTTACTAGGACATACTATATTTACCAGAGCATTTCTTTATACATTTTGGTTACTTCCATGACTTCTTTTTTTTGTTGGAGGAGACATAATTTTAAATAAATAACAAAATCAGCAGATCCCAAAATTTCTTACAATTCTAATTTGGTTTTGAAATCCCAAACTTAAGACGGAATTTGCACGCCAGGAAATTCATAACAAAAACTACAAATTAACTAAGTTGTCAATAGATGGCGATTAGATGCACTTCTGCGAAATAATTCAAATGTTGAATTAAACCTGCCTGTTTGCCAAGTTGTGTAAACTACTTTCCGGCGACCCGACAAGCGTCCCCTGCCTCCCAACTCTAAAGTGCTCGTAACATTTTATTGTACCGCCGGACGAGACAAACACTACATTATATTAGAATATCGAACCTATAGGGACCGTATTTAAATAATTTTGTCCACGACCACTTAATAATAAATCAATATTCTACCTCCTAAATAAAAGCAAATAGTACCCATATATCACGGAGTGAATTATGATAATTCACGCTTTTGTAATTCTGGCACATTCCGGTAGATAACTAAAGATAGGCGATACTTTTCATAACGATATTTTCTAGATCGAAAAATCAAAAAATCGATAAATCGATAAATCGATAAATCGAAAAATCGAAAAATCGAAAAATCGAAAAATCGAAAAATCGAAAATTGAAAAGTGGAAAAAACAACAGTTAGTTATCTATGTTTAATAAAAACTTTCCATTCTACACTTAACTTTTATTTAATAAAGAAACCATAATGGTCGTGGACAAAGTATAGTATTAGACTCGCAATTTATGGCCATTATTCACTCTGGTGACTTGCGCCCCTCGCCTACGGCTCGGGACGCAAACGTCATCCTGCGTGAATAAAGGCTACCATAAATTGCTCGTTTAATAATATACTATTATGAACCAGAATAAAACTTTTAGGACAATGTAATATAAACATTTGAATCTATTTTGGTTCGTATATTATTAAGTAGTTCTTTGTTCATCCAGTCTGAGCTTATTTGTTAGTTATCATTGTTTTGTTTTGTGTTTTTTTAGTGTTTTTATAGGTAGTTACACGTTACCCAGCAGTTTGTTTATTAAATTTCATTTTGTTCTTGTTTGTGGTGGCGCAAATTGATTATGCTTTTATGCTTGCTCCATTATTTATCCATCATGATTTAAAAAGCAGTGAAGCGATTGATACTGTTGACAGTTGTAAGCAAAACATGTTTGACGACGGTGAAGACGGTCAATAATAAGTAATAGTAATAATTCATTTTATTGACCTTAAATTAACCATTTACGAAAAAATCTGATGTGTCCAACACATGACTTTCCTATCTAGTTATTACAGGCTTTTCCCGATTATTTTGTACAACCTATTGCAGCAACTCTGTAAATGTTTAAAGGATAAACTAAATATATACATTTACATACATCTAACTCGAAACATTTTTCGATATATATTCACTGCAAATGAAAACAGAAAAAATTTAATTTTACACTTTTCCTCCAGTTTTTCTATGTAAAACACAAAAATGATAGAGATCGATATTGCAAACAACTTTTAGTTTTCCAATTTTCTTAAAAATCAGAATTTGCACCTTTTATCAAATTTCTCGAATACGTTCCATTTATGGAAAAAATTGTAAAAAGTGAGAATTATAGAGAATAATATTAAAAGTAACTTTTATTTAAAGAATTTTCTTCGCCAAACATAAATAACAGATATATTCAATAAAATATAAAACGACCTCCCATAAAGTAACCCCGTCCCCAGATGTTCCGACTTTGTCCAAAATCTAATCAATTCACCACAGGTCGGAATAACGCTTCAATTTAACAAATAATGTTTTTTCTTTATCCGCTTTGAGTTTTCTTCAAAATTCTAAATTTACACTTATTATCAAATATCTCGAATTCGGTCCACTTTAGAGAAATTATGTATAAGACAAGAATTATAGAAAATTGTATCACAAACAACTTTTATATAAATAATTTTCATAAAAATTTGAATTTTTTACATTTTGTCAAATTTCTGGAATACGCATTTTAGCAAAATTTTGTATATAACAAAAATTGTAGAAAATATTATTTGAATTAACTTTTATTCAAAGAATTTTCTTCTACAACCGTAAATAACAAATATATTCCATAAAATATAAAAATGACCCCCTATAAAGTACCCCCAAGTGCCAACTGTGCTCAAAATCTAATCAGTTCACCGCAGGCCGGAATAAGACTTAATTTTAAAATTTGGTATTTTTCTGTTTATCCGTTCATGAGTTATCGAGTATACAGACACACACACAGACAGCATCGCGAAAATAGTCAAAACGGATTAAGGGGATCCCAAAATGTAAAAATCCGTCAAAAAATCGATGTCGAAAAAAATCATGATTACTATACTTTCCTTATCTGTATACAGATAGGAAAGTAAAAAAACATACAATGTAAACAAAAATACAGAAGAGATAATAATAATAATAAAATTTAAACTATGCTGCAATAATCAGTGTGATAAATTTATTGTATTTTCAATAAATATTTTAAGTACTTTTTCAGTTGATTTTAAGAATATAAATTGGCTTAAAACTCTTCTCAACTAATTTGTGAACTCACAAATGCATTTGAAAGGCCAGGATCGATGTTTTCACATGCATCTTGTTCCAATTTTCACGTAAATCCAGCCAGAAAAAACAAAACTCAACATTATATTTAATATCTGACAAATTACGTTCTTATATTTTGTAATATAAAAATGAAACATTTTACAAAATCTCTACACGTTTTAAATGTTTCTCCAAAACCAGACTTAACACAATTTACCTAGTTTTTGTAATAAAATAACGAACTTCCTTGCTTCCGATACTTCATAACAATATGACAACGTTGCTCGATATAAATTTGATATTTTCAGGTGGCGTCATCTATATAAGATTGCCTGAACCTAAAATTACAGGGATTACACCTGTTTTATGTAATGTTGGTTGCGTTTTTTGGGTTAAAATTAAAAATTTTTGTGCATATAAGACTGGAAAATGAAAGCAAAAAATGAAATATTTCTTATGCGGAGCCTCTAATGGGAATATATTCTAGTTCCTGAAATAGTTTTTATAGCGATTTATGATGACTTTTTTACATGTAAAATTTTCACAAATTCGTTATTTTCTTCATTCTCTCAATTTTTTTCCACTTTAAAATATATTCAGGAACTAGTTCAATACTATTAGAATATTATAAAAGCAAATCCGCATAAATTCATTGTCTAGAAAGCCCGTCTTATATGTTGAAAAATTCTCCTATGCTAATACATTTGCTAACGCCGCCTTAAACTAAATTTGTCATAAATGACGTTACACATTTTACGTTAGGGTCCGTTTACAATTAGAAGAACACAGCTACGTCATCATTTGGCAACGTAGTTAATTGGTTATCATATTTCGTTTAAAATTCAGGGATGTAAACTGAAATATATAGAACGTGCATCCCTGTACGAAGTGACCAAAATTTATTTAGGGCTAAAAATGAGTAAATGATGTATATGTTACGGTCAAAGATGATATTTCGGTCTTTAACGATATTGGCCGGTCATTTTCGTAAATCTCCTATTTGATTGGGCATTCTGCTGACGTTAGTGTCCGGTCAATATCGTCATTGCTCAATTTACAACACTGCCCGTAACATATACATATCGGTGCAACAATTTTTTTTGCTCAAATATCATTGGTTGTGCTAACATCACGGTAAAAAAATTGCTCTAAGCACTAAAGGGAGGGGATACAAAAAAAAATATTAGTCGTGTAGATGAGTGCATCAGGAATGCGTGCCGGTGCAATCTTTTATTTTTGCGAAAACATCGTTGGGGCTAACTTCCAGATAAATAAATTGCTGTAACTACTGAAGAGAGGGGATGGAAAAAGTTTTATTGGTGGTGCATATCAGTGCATCAGGAGTACATATCAGTGCATCAAGAGTGCAATATTTTTTTTGCAAAAATATAAAGTGGGGCTAATTTCACGGCAAAAAATAGCTATAACTTCTAAAGGGAGGGGGTGCAAAAATTTTAATTAGTGGTGCATGTTAGTGCATCAAGAGTGCATACCGCAACAGTTTTTTTTGTCAAAACTTTAATGGGGGGACGGCTAACTTCACGGTAAAGAAATTGCTATAACTACCGAAGGGAGGGGGTGCAAAAAGTTTTGTTGGTGGTGCATATGCGTGCATCTGGAGTGTATATCGGTGTAATAATTTTTTTGCGAAAACTTCATTGGTGGGGCTAAATTCACAAAAAATAGCTGTAGTTTATTAAGGAAGGTGATGCAAAAAAAAATAGTGACACATATTGGTGCACCACTAGTTCATTTTGGTGCAATAGTTTTATTTTGAAAAATGACAGGACCAAATTCACTGACCTTCAAATTAGTACGTGAACATTCTTATAAAACTACTTTATTTTATCACACTAGTGAAACGTTTTTAATTTTTTTTTCTTTTATTACACTTTTGGAGACACTGTAGGTTTTGACCTTTTGATTAAAAATGTTCAGAGGCACATAGTTCTCATATTAGTAGTTTTGAGATTTGTTGAACTTGTGAATTCTCATAATTTTCAAAAATATTTTAAGTCACTATTTTACAATATACAAAAAGTTATATAATTGTAAAATACAGAAAAATGAGATTTTTTACAGAACTCCCTATAGAGAGGTAATTACTAATCTAATAACGAATGAATTACTATTGAAGAAAATGATGGGGATCAGAATGATTCGTTTAGATACATAGTCCAAGGGTGGGTCATTTAATATAGTATTAATAGCATCTAGCATCGATATTCATAAATTTTATGAGTTCAACAAACAGATGTGTAATAAGTATATACACACACACTGTGCACTGTACACACATAACCTCGATTTAAATATTTATTACCGATTGTTCAAGCACGTCTTTTATGTACTATTGGAGTCGTTATTATCGGAATAATCCAATTAGTCATTTTTGTGGCGATCCACAATAGATTTGATTTATTTTGGCGTATAGAATTAAAAAACAAATTTTATATCTTGCTTTGCCTGTTTTATTGCAAAAACAATTCAATATTATTAATTAGAGTGCGTGTTTTATTATACTGTAACAGTGGCGCAGCTTGGAGGATCGTTCCTGTTATAAAACTTTTGTATTGTTATTGGATGTTAAATTTAAATAATATTATTTCTGACTGCTTGTCGTTGCATATCCAGACTTATTTACCTTGATATTTATCGGACGTGACGTTGATAGGCAGTTCAAATTAATTTTCCCGCTGATTTTGAGTGGGCTACTTGTTTGTTTACATTTTATAACTTTAACGTTAACTACATCTCGATCCTTACATACTAGAACGGCCAACAGATCCGATAGACTCAAGATTGTAAAATAAAAATAAATCATGTATAAATTGCTGATGATTATAATAAATACTTAATTGAAATTTTTTTTTCTACACCCAAATGGTTATTAGCTTATCTACGCACAGATTACAAAACGAAAAAGTATGCTATTGCCTTCAACTGAACGAATATATTTCATATCCATTCTAGGTACTGAGAACACTGCTAAAAAATGAAATCCACCAATCACAGTTCATATTTTGATCAACAGACTGCTATTATTTTTAATATTTTAAATAAGTGACAATTCTGTCAAACTGTCAGTATATTTTTTAGTTATTGAGATTAAACATACATTAAAATGGGTTATTCTTGTGTAGAATCGATAAATAATAGTATTTCTGTTTTTATTTCGTCTATAATTATAATTTGTTAATTTAAATACTATACGAAGTAATTTTAATTAGGAGTATTAAAGCAACAAAAATAAAAGAATAGGCGGTCCTGTACTTAGCGTGCTTGCCTTCCACACTGAAGACTCGACTCTCGGATGGAGAAAAATGAAAAAAATATTTTAAAATTAGTTATTTTGTCTTAATAACCTAATTTTTTTTTATTTGTAAATTTTCGTTAGTGGGTGGTAGAAAAAATATTCTGTACAGCTCAAGTGGATTGTCCACATCGCACTCGATTGAGCACTCTGCCTTCGGCGTCGTGCTCAAATTTCGTCTTCGTGCGATATGGCTATCATATCCACTCTTGTTGCACAATAGTATATTCTTCAACGAGCATAGAATAATTCGAGTAAATAATAGCCATATTTTATACAAGTTGAAGACTATACTTTCTCCACGACTATTATAGACGGGATTTTGGCAAAGAATAACAAATAAAAGATCAAGTAACTAAGTAAGCATAGTGTTTCAAAGAGATTTTTATTGTTAAATAAATTAGTAACTATATTGAAAACAGAGGTAGGTATTTAAAAAAACTATGAAAATTTTGTGATTGGTTGATTTCATTATTCCACTAGTTGAAGAATGTTTACATTCTTCAACTAGTGGAAGAATGTATATCATACTTAAACTAAAAATGTATTAAGAATCAACTTATTATTACATAGTCGTGGAGTAACTACCATTTTAATATCGAATGTTTGCAATGTACCTTTCATCTGAAACATACCCTATAATCATGAATTAATTATAGTTCAGAAGCTAATTCTCAATCAGGATATTGAAATGTATTACAGTTATTCGCTCCGTGCGCGACAGCAGCGCCAATTTGTTTTGGTATTAAAGGACTATTTCTGCCTATACTGACAAATACAATTTTTAATAGAATTCGTAAATAAAAAGTATATATGTAAGTAAAACATTAATTTATTGTTATTATATATTTATCCCGCTTAAATTAAAGAAAATTATGTATAATCAATAAAAATGAATAATAAAATATAGGCAGGCATCAGTATTTACTGGAGAATGTATGAGAAGTTGCCTAAGTCTAATTAGTTGTTATTGAAGAATTAGCATATTTGTCAAAATAATTTTTTTTTATAATAGCGTGAAGTTAAAATGCATAAAAAAGGATTGTTATTTATATTTTCATTTTTGTTCGAAAGAAAACATAGAATGAATGATTAAAACTAGTTTCCCATCAGTAAGTCAGAAAATTGCATTCCAGCCACATATTATAATCAAAGCAAGAAATCTTGAAATCTAGTCCTTGCTGAATGAACATTTAAGAATAAAGGGATATTAAAGAACATCATAAAATGATAATTTATTGTTTATTTAAAACCTTTTAAGTTTCTGATGTTTACTATTTCCAGCATTACTGTTATTATCACAAAAATAAAGGTAATTTTTCTTCTTATTGTACACCAATCCATTTATTTCTTTGATTTAATTTCCACTTTGCTAGTGAAATTTTTTATATAAGTGTCACTGTTTTTTTTTTGTTGTACAATTTTCAGCACAGCAACTCCGGTTGCTTATTGTGTTGATTTTACCTACTTTTTTGAAAAAAAAGTTAAATGTATACGTGTATTTGATATGCCAAAATTACAAAATATCGCCCTAAAATGCACGAATTATCCGCAGCTAGCGCTAGTATCGCTTTTGCTTCCCTTTCCATGACTTCGCACGGAGCGAATAAGTGAAGCCTTGACATGTCATCAACAATTTATTGAAGCTAGGGTAGCTATTCTTGAATTCGTAAGAATAGAAAACCGGTTTTTCTTCTTTATCTGCAACGCACAAAATTTGTATTTTTGTCTCATTCTTACCTCAAAATTTCTACTCCCTGAGATTCAAGACCCTAATGACTTTTCTTCTAAACTCAAACTGGTTGTGATAAAACCGTTATTAAAAATTAAAAATTACCGTCCGATAAGTCTCCTATCTAGTTTCTCTAAAATATTTGAAACAGCCATGTGTAACAATGGTGGGTACAAAAGAAGATTAGCAAATTTTCTTGATTAATTGGACGATGGCGTCGATCTACTTATTCTGCATATTGCATCCCACTTGGCACATTCTAGCATTATCGCATTTGACCTGTTGTTGGTATCGGGTTTATTACCGAGAAATCAATTAGGTACTCTATCAAAACTGTAAGAAATTTATGAACAGAGAATGCGAGCATTCGCGTACGTGCTTTTAACCGCGGAACCGCATTTCCATCTTTGTCTTTGCAAGCAATACCGTCTTTGCTTCCCAACTCCGCCATGTCTATTAATCCGGGGCCAAGCGGTCAAGTCGCTTTTCTGTAATAGTCGATTTTTGAATTAGCATTAAATATTAATTATAACAGTGTCGACAGAATCGGAATTAATTGCTATAATTGTCTTAATTATCGTTGAATTAATTATTATGACAAGTCTGGAAATTCTAATTTTGCTTAAAAATGATGCACATTTCACAAAATTGCAAAAATTAAGGACATCAAAACAAAAATAAAAAGAAATATAAATTATTTATAAAAAGCAATTAAATGGAAAATTTGGTTGAGATGGTTTAATCCCGAAATAACTTTTATCAGTAGATATCTCAGCTGAAAAACAGTTACGATATCGTGATCATTGAGGACTATATAGACCAGGCCTGCACAACATACGGCCCGCCATTGTCGTTTTCTTGATCCTTTGTCCCTTAACCAATTTGGCCCGCCTACGCCAAACTATACATTTTTCAGTAACAGAATTGCATTTAGGTATTAATTGCCTTTTTTATGAGTTTTTTTAGAAGCTCGACAGAAGGAGTTGGTTTATAAATTATAAGCTGACGAACTTTTTTTTTAAGCTCAACAGAAGACCTCGAACACCCCCCCGCAAAAAAAAAATAATTTACATCCGTTCTTGGCCCTCGTAAACCTACGGTTTGTTTGAACTGGCCCTTTGAAAATCTCAGTTGTGCAGGCCTGATATAGACCATTCGAAATACTGATATGCGCCTTAATATGCATTGAGCCAAAATAACTTATTTTCGAAGCTTTAAATTATTACAAACTCATAGACTTGTTAATCTAATGAAATTTCGCTAAAACTGCGGACTGTGGGCCATGTAGCCTCCCCCACTTCGACCTTTTCAGATCTATTGTGGATATCCTTTAATGTTTAGAGTACCTTGTCTAGTTTGATATTTTGTAGTAAGCTCCATAGACTAGGAATTAGTTCTCGGGCATAGCTAGTGTTCCTTGATTTTTCTTCTCTAGATGTAAGAAATCTCAGTCCTAATAGATCCTCGTAGCAGCACAAGATGTGTTTCCTCCTCTTCCAGATAGAATCGACACAAACGCTATTCTGCCAGACCGATGTTATACACATATTTGTTAAGCCTACAATGCCCTGTTAATAGGCCTACTAGAACTAGAGTATTTTTCCTATTATGGCTTAGTAGATGCTCTGTGAGTTTTGGCGATGGATATTTTAAAAAATCTTTGGGCTGTCTGTCCTGATGAATTTTTCCACCATTCCTGAGATTTTTAAACATTCATTGCTTTGTCCATGTTCTGAAAGCTGTCTTTGTGACACCACAGAAGAGTTCAGGGCCAATAAGAGTCTTTGAGTTTCCTTCGCGGACTAGTGAATCAGCCTCTTCATTACCCTTATGTCCTCTGTAGCCTGGTATCCAGGCTAAGGTTAGTCTGTGTTGACTGCCCAGCTCTATTAGGGCTTTTGAACAGTCCTGCACAAGCTGTGAATGTTTGCATAGCTCTCTGTAGTCACGCCCATGTTGATTGCTTATTTGTGATGGATTCTTTGTGCAGTCTGTATATGACGCACCTGACTTCGCCTTGAATGAATATGTATAGTGGTGTTAGGTTTAGCATGACTTCTAAGGCTGCTGTTGAAATCGTTATCATGGCTCCCGTGGCACTCGAACATGCTTGCCTTTGAATACCATTGAGCTGTCGAATGTTAACCTGTGGTCGCAGTGCATCAATATCCCATAATCAAAATAACCTTTGGTTAAATATGACACACTCTAAGATAACACGTTCAGTACTGGTGGCTTTAGTCCTGTCAATACCTTTTGTGGTTTTGTGAGGGTTTACTGTTAGTTAAACAATTACTATCTTCTTTGCATACGATATCGTGATCATTAGGTATGAGTATATTAATTTATTAAAATAGTAATAATAATGATGACAATAATATTAATAATTCAGCTCCCGGCAACTGAGATAATCGGGTTATATGTTATGTAATAATGTTAATGTATAACGAATAAATGAGATAGTACGAGCAGGTTTACGCTTATCATTTTTGGTTAGATACTATATCCAAAAAAGTCGAAGTCACCGGTTGATTCCTGACTAAAATGCAGTCCATGCTATTCAACTGAGCCATAAAAATACTTTCTCAACGTCGTATTGACGACAATAAAACTGCGTACGTCTTTTGTTTCGCGGCCCACTCTCGGTGCTTTATGTTTATGACTATATTTTTCCGTTAATTTTGCAACAAAACTTCATTCTATGTGGAATAGATCGTTTTTTAACTTTCAAATTAAAACACTGATTTTTTTTCATCTTCCTCGTCTTCGTTTATACGTTGACAGTCGACACTGTGACAAATGGGTTTAAGTGATGAAATTGTCGTTGTTTAAATACTTCATTTTTTAACGTATGTGTTGAACATAGCAGAAAAGTAAAATTTTTTACTAGTATCAACTCCCAAGTTCTGACACGGTTCTTTTTAGATTTTGAGGTAAAGTACTCAATTTTAAAAACCTTCATTAAAATTACCTCTTTAACAAAGCTTGAAAATATGAACTTTCCGATTCAAATTACTTTCGGCCCAAATCACAACGAAAAAGTGACAGGTGTGAGCGAAGTTACATCTATTACAAAAAAACTACGGGATTAAACATATAAAATTGCTATAATTTTACAATTAACTACCAATTATTGAATTAATTAACAATACACATAATGTCAATGTATTATGTTATGTTAAAATAAAGTCATTCTGTCCATATAAATAAAATATACATTCAACTGTTAAAAATTAGGTCGTAGAAAAAGTATAGCGTGCAACATACGCCTACTCGCCGTTTAAAAAGTATCGCATTGGGTGACGTTTCCACCTTATCTTAACGATTAATTTTCAAGTTTGTGAAGCATTTTCGTTACTTAGGTTAAACCACGTTGCTAAACCGATTTTTAAGAAACATTACATGTCGCGTTTTGTTTTGAGTTTGGAAATTGTTTGAACTTCAAACAATTTATGTAAAACTATTGGACCCTTTACCGCTCAAGCCTATCCATGTAAAAATATATGTACTCGTTACCCCTTAAGTCTGTCTATGTAAAAATAGTGCCCCCCTTACTCCTTAAGCCTGTCCATGCAAAAATATTTGGTCAACTTACCGCTACACATTTAAAAATATTTGGCTCCTTCACCCTTTAAGTCTGTCCATATAAAAATTATATTTGATCGTTAAAATTAACATCCGAGTTCCATTCTGGAGTTCGTTAAAACTCGTGCAAAAATTATCGTTACTTCCCCATCCTGTATGTTATTCTCGTAAGATCCACATTTATTTCAACTCAAAACAATTTTTTTCACTTATCTCTTTTAGTATAAAACAAAATAAAACTAAAATAAGATCATTTAAAAGACGTTTAAGAATGACACCAATATAGAAAAAGAATTATGTGGTTTCACAGTCGACAAGAATGGCTATCTAGTGAAATAAGTAGCCATGCCGCAGTGCATAAAATAAGCTCCATAAGAACTGCGTTGCATTTTAAAAATATTTATGTTTAAGGCCTAATTCGACCGCTAGTAGTTCAGGTTTAAATTAAGATTTTTACATTAACAATGTCATTTTAATCGTCGCTTAGTAGTTTAAACTTCGTTTAACACAACGGTGGAGTCGGCCCTAAAGCACTTAACTAAATCCGAAAGATCTGAAAATCAATAGGGTTCTCAGCTAAAAGAAATCAGATGAAATCATAACCTCAAGTCGATCGCTCATTTCTTTCTAGATTAATCCTGTCGGCGGACATACATACGCCCGCACAGAATATATTTTTTTTGTGTTTTTGGACGGAAACGTAGTGATACGTGTTAAAATGAGAAATATTTCGTCTGCAAAAATGCATTTTTAGACATTCAGCTTCTATAATTCAAAATGCATACATAAATGGTTCTTAAAAAGTAGTTGTTTTACCACAAACAAATGTAATGTTTGCTGGTATAAAAAGTGAAAATAACTCTTTTACTTACATAATGGTTTTACTCTTATTATAACGGAATTGTCTATATTTACCGTCTTACAATAGTAATGGCATGTAATTACCTGGTAAATAACCTCTAATTTTGGTAGTTTTGAATTATGTATTACTCAGTATGAACGTTAATAGTAAAAACTAAATATAAAGTGGTAGAGGTCAAAATACATTTTGATAGAATTTTGATTTTCGAGAAGTTACGTATAATTTGATAAATATTACATTAGATATTTTGAGAAATTATAAAAGATATTGTCAACTATATAGTTGAAATAAACAATAAATTTAATTAAGTTCAAAACAACAGCTTAAATTTATCTACAATATTATAGCAGAATTTGGAAAAACTCTTCTTCGCATACTATACATTACTTTGGGAATATCTCTTTATAAGATTTTATTCTAGATCGCGAAAAAAAGTAGTAGTTTGTGCCGACGGCGTCGTGCTCAATCATCCGAGTGCGATATGGACAATCCACTCGAGTTGTACAGTATATTTTTTGTACGACCCACTAATGAAAATCTACAAATTTTCGAACCCGGACTTTTCGCGTGGAAGGCAAACGCTCTATCCTCGCCTCCACCGCCACTTTTAGGATTTTAGTTTTAATTTAAATTAGTTTTATATAGTTTGATTACAATTTATTTTTTTTTTTCAAAATGTAAACCAGATAAAAATGCTATTATTTATCGATTCTACACAAAAATAACTTATTTTAATGTATATTTAATCTTCATAACTAAAAAATATACTGACAATTAGTTTGATAGAATTGTCACTTATTTTAAATTTAAAAAAATAATAGCTGGGTGACCAAAATATGAACTGTGATTGATGGATTTAATTTTTTTGCAGTGTTCTTAGGTAGAATGGATATGAAATATATTCGTTCAGTTGAACGCAATGGCATACAAATTTTAAAAATTCTATAGTCCCAAATCTTAGACATAAAATAAATAGGAATAACCTTATTAATTATATTGGTTGTTCTTTGTTGTGATGCGAATAATTTGGAGGAGGGCGGACACTTACCACCTAGCAAACGAGTACATTTTTATACAATTACTAAAGGGGTTAAAGTACTTCAACTTGTATGAATAAAAAGAAAATAATACTTATGGGAATCATAGAGAGCGAATTAATAAAGTACGTTGTGTCAACATTGAAATGACGGTCTCAGAATCGGGAGTCACATTTTCACAAAAACCAACCATTGAAAAAGTGAATTTCATCTTAAAGTGATTAGTTATGACACATCAAATAAAAATAAATTGTCACATGATGTGTGATGATGAAATGTATGAACATTTGAAATTGATTAAGTTTTGAGGCTGCTTTACACACCTTTTAAGGAGTTAGCTAAGTACATTATACAATGGATATAGCCCAGAAAAGGAGAAGAAAAAGAAGTAGAAAAAGAAGAAAAAAAATTAAATATCTTTTAGTCCAATTATTATCTAGAACTAAAGAGGAAAGTAGTCTAAACAAATTTAAAATGAATGTTTCAAAGTCTACTTTACAGTGTAGAGGTAACTTGTTACAACCAAGTTGTATTATTTAAAAAGGTTTCATCCGGTAATGTGTCATTTAGCTGTTACTTCATTATTTTGAACGAAAATTGTATACGTTGAAAATTGCATTCTTAGAAAATGAATTTGTGCTGTTCAGGATATATCAGGAATTATTACAAAAGTAATATGAAACGATAATAAGAGATGATATATCAAAAAGATTCGACTATCCAAATGATTAACATTTAGTTTTTGTAATAAATTGTTTTATTACAACAAGTCGTCGAAAATAGTATATACAGAGGTTGAGATATATCGATGGTATTCGATAGTTTGACTGATTATTATCGATAGTGAGCAGTTATTGTATATAAAAAAGAAGGCCGGGGTGTCTGAAAACTAACATTCAAATGTACAATGCACATCATTTCTCTGTGAATTTAAATTTCAAGGACTGTTGATTCTGCAGCATGGAAGACAAATCAGCAGAGTACTCTATGTACCTGCTCCGCTTTGGAAAGAACCAAGATCCAGATCTTCAAATTCACCCGACTGGAGCCTACCGACTTTTAATAAGTCTCACACAATTCAACCATGGCCTTCTACGGTGAACTACAAGTTAGACATGAACCACAATAGATCTATATGGGTCGCTGTAGAAGGGGATGAGATTATCCCACTCATTTTCAGCCTAACCTAATACAACAAAAACCTTGATGAATTCCATAAGTAAATAGTAAAAAGCAACGCTGCTAGTTATGCTACTATATATTATTATATTATGTCGTAGTCTTATAGTGAAATTTGTCTTTTCCTGTAAATCCTAGTCGGCATATTGTGTAAAATCATGAAACTAGTATAGAGACAATATGTCGAGGCTTTTCGTTCGGCGTATAATATCGTAACATAATCTGACTAAATTCAAATTTCGGCACTTTGTGAAGTAACTACTTATAGTCGTCAGATTGAGTAACGTGTTTAATTTACCTGGTTTTATTGAAGCTGATAGTAATTTTGTTATGATTTGTGTTTATTATAGAGGAAAATAATGAAAAGGGATTTTTTAATGTATACTATAGACCATACAACATGCAACAGTTAGATAAGGCATAAACAACTGTTTGAGGTTATGTTATGAATCATGCAAAATATACGTAAACACCATATTATCTTTGGTAAACACCAGTGCTAGATAATATAGGGTGAACCCAATATTAATTATTTAAGTATATTCGTAGGGTAAATCCGTATATGGTGCGTTTAGATCTTACTAAAAAAATTATTATAAGCTTTAGAACTGGTTTAAATTTGTTTCACCTAGCTGGGCCATTTCAGTTGCCGAATATTAATCGTGAGATTCCTAATATAAAGTCATTCAATATGTTTTGTCTATTCTATTACTTCTACATCACACAAGGTGAGGGTAAATATTGTGTAGGCAAAAAATATTAGGCATTCCAAACTGAATGGCTACCAGTGGGTTTTGACGGGTTATGATATGGCAAAATTATGGCAACCCTGTAGGCCTGGTGATTTGACAAGATCAATGAAATAGATAGTTACATAGATTGATCATCCATATTTTTCAAAATAAACATAAGCTTATGCCTTAAAGTAAAAATATAAGCAATTATTTTTTTTAAATACCTAAAGGCTAACAATTGGTTTTAAAACACATTTTTGCTAAACCGATTCAAATTAATAAATATTTACCAGACAATATGGCCGCTCGTAAACGACCAGCTTTGAGCAATCTATATAACTATATATGTATCATTGACCCTGTTAATGACAACATGACAACAGGGTTGCCATATCTAAACTGTCATTACCCACTGGTAGCCATTTGGACAGGTCGTTGGAATGCCTAATTGTTTTGACCTAAAACTGTCAAACTAGCTCTAAAATGACAAAAAACAAGTTTTGACAAAAACAAATTCTGTGTGTCTCCACCATAACTCCCGAACGGTTGGAGGTATCGATTTCAAATTTAATGGACATAATCAAAAAGTTTTTAATATTTTTAGCGATATAAATTATTTTATAAGATAAAACGTTAGGGTGGTGTGGAAGTATTGATTCAGGTTGCAGCATTTTTTTTGTATCTCTGTTTATTATTGACCCACTCTATATAATCCAATGTCTCTGTAACAAACTCGGCAGAGTCATTTATACACAATAGGTTCTTTTGTTCGCTGTTGGTGCAGTGTCCACCAGTGTAAATTACACCAGTTACATCACCTTATTTACCCTAATTTACTTCCTCCTTATTCCTTATACACATATCGAGAGTAATTCGCTTCTGCTAAATAGCTGGTGGAGAAAATATCCACCAGTGGACACTACATCGCCGACAGGAAGGTATAGTGGGTTTTACACCGGGCCAAATTAAAGGTCTAGTGTCCGTTGGTGTCCTACACCAGTGGGACGAACGAAAGAACCTAATATGCCTTACCTTTGTGGGCATTTCATGAAACGGCAATATTTTAATTCAGGCAGGTTGTGTTACACACAATTTCCCGAAATGCTATCCTTGGCAGACTGTGTGGCCTCACGATTTTACACAATATGCCGACGCTTCGTGATAAGACTAGTATCTTCACAAAAAGACGGATTTCACTATGAGCCTACGACATATACAATGGACAACATTTATAAGAATACTAACACTCATCAAAGGAAAGTGATTTCTAAAAATATATTATACTGGCACATTCATTGGCATTTGCCACTAAATACTAGATAGATGTTTCAAGTTCACTAAGGTCAGCCACTATTAACGCCGCTCTTATTTCGACATATGAGCATGCGCATATCGTTTAAGTTCTAGAACTGACTTTATTAAAGATGGTGCCTGTTTTTAATTGTGAATGTTTAAGGACAACAAATAGTGGCGTCTTTATTAGCTTTTGGATGCGCTCGGCGACATTCGTATCAGTTCGATGTTTTTTAAAATTACATATTTAATATCATCATCATCTAAATCTTTTAAACTGGCCATTTCTATTGCCTCTTCTATATTTTGTACTATTATAGACAACACCAAAGATGATAAGGACTCTAATATCAAAACTTCAGGATTGCAAGTTTTATTTTAGTATAGAATTTATTTGCCTCTAATTACGTTGTCACTATTAGTGGCTGACGTTATAGAAATTTGCAATATCTATCAAATACCGTAATCTTGTATAGTAATAGAGAGATCGGGTAAGCAGGCCCGACGAGAGGGAGGGTCACGGGGGGCAAAATCCTTGGGGCCGGGGTCCAGTGTTTTGCCCTGGGGCTCCACCATAGCTCTCGGTGGTCCTGCGGGCAAGCACCAATAGCTTATTACGTACGGTATTATTTGACATTTAAGCATGCGCAGATCAAAATATGTATAGAACGCAGGGTAATTTCGTAAGTTTACGAAAGGGATCATGAAAATAATGGAAGCATAAAAGCATTGTCCGTAAGTGGTATACCGGTTGTCACTTGTGGTGGTTTCCTGTTTATTATTTACAGATATAGCTCTGTGTTCGTTGGCGTTGATTGTATTTGTGGTTATTTAAATATTTTAGCGTAAATTTAAACATTTTATTGTTAATTTCGTTGTTAAAAGTACATTAGGAAGAGACATAATATTGCCAGATCAGTGTTAGGAAATTTATTATTTCAATTTAAAATGTTTATTAGTGGTCAAATCGAAAATACCCGAACATTATAACATTGGACCTAAAATAAATTTACTCTGCCCGAACTCTCTATAAAATCACGTTTACGTACATACGTTATTTAGAAAATAATGTAGATCGTAGCTCGTTACGGCTATTTATGCTTTCCTGATCTCTCTACGAGACTACTAGATAGTTATCGTCAAAGTCTCTATCAAATACGGTAGCCTTATTTTGACAGCTAAGCATGCGCTTTAATATTTTAGTAAGAAATAGTGCTAAACAAGAATATTATGGTATTTCCTTATAATTGGAATAAGGTAACTTACTCGTATATGAACGGAGTTATTTGGACTATTCCGCAAATGTCATTCGGATCAAAGGAAGGTGGAATGTGTTTGTCAAATAGAATTATTTTTAAGAAAAAGAATGTTCTTGATTTTCAAGCGCGTAATAATTTTAAAAGTATGATTTTGAATAATATAAAACTCATTTGATCGAAAAATTATTTAGTATTCTAGAAAAAAAAAATACTGTACAACTCGAATGGATTGTCCGTATGGCACTTAGACGATTGAGCACCCCACCTACGGCGTCGTGCTCAAACTTCGTCTTCGTGGGAAATGGTCATCATATTATTATCCCCTCTTGTTGCACATACACATACTATTAAAATGTGATGTGTTTTATTATTTTTATTTATTAGTTGTACGGGTTGTAACGGAAAGAAAATGTATGTATGTTTCGTTTTGAAGGAAATTTATAAGAAAATAAACGATTTCACGAAGTTTAGATATTATAGGTGTAAGAATATCGTAAATAAAATACTTTATTTTATAAAACAAAACAGTTATATTTAAAATTTAAATATCGTATTATAATATTAGACAGAATAGTTCGTTTCTGGTTCGTTTACCAATCAATACTGTATGCTTAAGGTTATCCCATCCTTAGCATATCTTCGCTAACATCAACAAGTCATCTTAATGTGTTTCGTCGAAATATCCCATAAGTTTGTTGAAGTGTCGTATTACACAGCATCGTTGTCGTCGTTGTCATATTTCTTACATAGGTCAAAATAATATTCCGAATATATTTAAAAAAACTCTATTTTCTTAAAAGTCTTTACAACCTCCAGACACACTTCATGAACGGTTTTTAATCTTAAAATTAATGCCAGGAAGTATATTTTCCCCGAAAGCTACCTTAAAGACACGTTTGTTAAAAAACGTTTTAATTTTGAATTGAATTTTGTCGCTCCCTGTATAATTAGTCACAATAACTAGCAGGTGTTGCTTGCGTTGAATGATAAAAATAAAAAAGGGCACATTATGTGGGTAAAGTTTCAGTTCGTAGAATTCTGGTGGTCTATAAACATTACACCGATAAAGAGCTATGTCACTACGTGATGTAAACTCGTCAAGCTCACTGATATATTCACTTTTTATTGCATACAGGATGTCCTAACGCCACTTTGAATATGTATATTACGTTCTAAATGTTTCTATTACTGAGAGTCGGGCCACAACTGTTTCTAGCCCATTGAACTTAACATTTTATCTTTATCTTACGAATTAACTTATACATTATCTAAAAAATGGTTGACCTGAAAATGTATTTCCTTCGCTTTTTGTCTTTAATATAAACACATTTATTTAATCAAGTCTACCTGACAATCTTGTACTTTCTCATATAATATATTTGAAACATTAGTAATTGGAGGTTCAATGTTTTTCTTACCATAGCTACAGCTTTCCTGGAATATGTAATTCCTTGAGGACAAGTATCTTTTTAAGGAGCACCTATTATTATTACTAACTTAATATGCGCAATTCCCTATTTAGGAAATATAAAAGTACAAATCGATTTATATTATACAGTATAGGCTATCGAACGCTTTTCAATACGCTTTGCACAATGAATTATATCAGCGATGCCAGTTTATAATTATAATAATAATAATAATATAATAATAATAACAACAGTACTTTATTCATCACTTAAAAAAAGGAAAATATACAATAACAGTAATTTATGCGAGGAAAAACATATTTAAAAATGATGAAAGGGCGAAGTTCAGTTTTCACTGTTTTTCAACTTAACCTAACAAAAAAAATACATATTTAAATCGTGGAAAAAATAAATAAAAAACATACATATTATTTTTTTTTTTGGCCAAATTAATTTATAAATTCAATATATCAATATTCATATCCTACAAGTTGCCATGAATTGTTGTTAATAATTGTATTTACTTATGGTTCTATTCTTAGATACTCTTTTAGACGCTTCTTAAAATTAACTAAATTGTAGGATCTAATTTCTGGCCCAAGTTTGTTATATTCTTTGGATGCTACATAAGAAAAGGATCTTTTAAAAAATGCTGTTTGGTGTTTAGGTATGACTAAGATATTTCTGTTGCGCGTAGATAATGTATTTATATTTGAAAACGTTATTAACTTTTTGAATAAATAATCGGGTTTTTGAAGCTTTAATGTCTTATGAACTAATGTTAATAAGTGAAGTGTTCCATAGTTATTTAAAGATAACCATCCTGATTCGATCATTTTGTGTGAAATAGGATCAAATTTTCTAATGCCATACGCGAAACGCAAGCAACAGTTCTGAATTTTTTGTAAACGTAGAGAGTCATATCGAAATAGCGCAGGTCCGTAAATAGAGTCACAATAAAATATCTTTGAAAAAATAAGAGATTCACAAAGTTTTAGCTTAGTGTGTGTGGAAAGTAAGTCTCGGCTAGGAAATAGTTGTCTCAAAACAGTAAAACAACTTTGCAACAATGAATTTACGTGCTTTGTGAATTGAAGCTCGGAATCAATCCACAGTCCTAAATTTTTGGCTTTATTTACAAACTGAAGAACATTGCCACCAATTGTAATCTGTAATTGATCTACAGTTGATTTTATATTTTTTTTTGCACCAAATAACATTGCTGTAGATTTGGACGGATTTATTTTTAAGTTGTGAGCAGTAGATATATTAAATAAAGAATTACCCAGCGACTCTTTGTCAAAAGATCGATAAAGCTGCGTATCGTCAGCATAGTGGTGAATCGCACAATTTTGAACAAAGCTATGGAAGTCAGAAATGTACAGAGCAAATAGGACTGGTCCTAAAATTGAACCCTGTGGCACCCCCTTGTATTACTGGTAGGAAATTTGATATGTTGCCATCCAAAATTACTTTATGAGTGCGATTACTAAGATAATTTGATATGAGGGAGACTGCATTTTTTGTAAAGCCGAAAAAGTTTAATTTCTTACAGAGTAAGTCATGATCTAGGGTATCAAAGGCCTTGCTGTAGTCGAGAAGAACCAAGCATGTTATTTTCCCTTGATCGGTTGCTTTAAAAATATCATCGCTAATAGACAGAAGAGCAGTAGTAGAGCTGTGGTGGCGTCTAAAACCTGACTGATGTTGAGTTACGTTTCGTTGATAAACATACCTAGTAATTTGTTCTTTGATAATTGCTTCAAATGAGGTTGATAAAGTGGGTAGAAAACTGATTGGTCTTAAATTAGAAAAATTCGTTGCCTGATTACACTTAGCAATAGGAACGATAAGGGCTTGTTTCCATGCAAAAGGATATTGGGAGGAGGAGATTATATTATTAAATATGAATGTTATATGATTAAGTAAACAGTCCTGAACTAGATGAAGCATACGCAATGAGATATTTTCTAGGCCTACGGCATTGCTTTTAATTCGAGTAAGTGATTTTTCGACTATGCCTGATGTAACGGTTTCAAATTGGAATAAGTTGTGTGATTCTACTTCAGTGTACCGATCTAGTAGTGTTAATTGATCAGGAGATTTATAAGTCATAGGTGCAGAGTTAAAACGTTCATTTATAGCATTCACATTTTTTAGATTGTCAGGAATATCTGGGCTCGTTTTTTTTTCGAAGTATTTCTAAGGATCTAAGAGTACTCCAGGTGTTTTTTGAATTTTTTTGTCTAAGGACGAATTCAAGGTAAGCCTTCTTTTCCCGCCGTATAGCTCCGGTCGTGTAGTTTCTAAGTTCATTGTAACTTCTCAAAGCAGACATAGTTTTATTTTGTTTATATTTTCTTAATGCTTTAGCTTTGAGGGAAATCATAATTTTAATTGTATCTGTAAGCCACGGAGCAGGTGGTTTATTTGCTCTTTTAGTTACGAAAGGAGCATGTCTGGAAAATAGATGTATTAGAGAATCATTTAAAAAAGAGATCATGTTATCAACATTATTAAGTGAGTAGATTATATCCCAATTAATTAGATTTAAGTTTAAATTAAAAAGGTGTAAGTCAAACTTAGAAAAGTTATACGACCCGGCCAACGTTACAAAGCCAACGTTTTACTAAATCCTACTTTTAGGACCTTGTCTTAACCTGAATAAGTGACCGTTGGGGGGGAATACCGTAGGTAATCTTTCGGAGAAGAATAATATCGTAGGTCCACTTCCATAGATGCTATATTTAAGATTGGTGTATCAATATTCTCGTTCAGTTTCATATACTTACCCAATTTTAACCAATCAAAATATGGATACCTGTTGAGCTATTGGACAAAGGCTAACAAACAAAAAAAAGAAGACGCAAACAATTGACCACCAACAAATCATAAAATTAAACGAATGTCATTACTTTTTCGTTAGCATCTTTTGTGTATTATAATTCAATAAAAATCAGTATTAAATTCAAAATGCCAAAAATGATCAATAAAGTAACCAGAAATAACACGAAGAAAATGTATTTACATTACATTATGAAAATGATCGGATAAAAATTAGGCTTTAAGATATTTTTTAGGTAGGAAGATCTTCAATATTGAATATAATAAAAATCAACGATCCATAAGTTTTAGGCTATGTCAAACACGGAAAAAAGCAAAGGACATTCATTATAAATATAAAACAGTGGATGAACGGAAAATACTCTCCAAATAAAAACATTGTTGCAGCAAAAATACAATTTTTCCTATTTTTTTACATTCTTGTAACTTAATAAAACAGTTTGGTTAATGGGATTCAAAGAGTAATAATAATATGTCAAAAATTAAGACAGAGGGAAAAATATTTATTTTTCCTTCGACCACTTAGAAAAGTAACATATCGAACTATTTAGTCTCATAGGAAGTGCTCTATATCACACGCGTATGGATAAGAATCTACTTCCCACCCGTATGTGAATAAGAATCTACTTTTCGCATAAGCTGTCAAATATGTCAGACGTATAATTTCTATTTTGATTTATATAATGTTTATATTAATAGTAAAATAGAATTTGATGATTAAATTGTTAACATTAATTTTTACACCTAGATCTTATTTTTTTTTTAACAAATTATTGAAAGATTTAAAGTAATTTTTGTTTTTTTCTGGTTCATATAGTGAACCCTGAGCGCAACTGGTAGTGTTTTTTCAAATGCATGTCGCGACCATGTTGCGACGTTGGTTCAATTCCCAATGAAGCACCTTTTTAATTTTTTTTATTTTGGAAAAATGAAATATGAAAAAATACGACTAATGCTATTTAAGTATTTTAAATACATGTTATTTATCATAATATAATCCCTATAGTTAATCTTTTCGCTATTTACTTTGTACTATTTTAATTACGGTTCAGAAAAAAATTGTGAATAGATAAGTGAGTAATCAATAATAATAAAAAAATAAACTAATGAAAAACATTATTGTATTCTAATATTTTTTTCTAACTAAAGTTAATAATTTTATCTTTATCATCTTATGAAATTGTTTGTAAATTGAACCATAATGTTTTTAAGTTTGACAAAACACCATCTGTATAAAACATCTTAAAATTTATTCAATCAAGCATATAAAAACAAATCTAAAGCATCTTGATGATACCTTCATTGCCAGATTTCCTGGTTTTATATTTTTTTGATAACATTATTTTGTGGTCGTAGAAAAAATATTGTACATCCTTGTGTAAAAGTAGTTGTTTACACTTGTTATATACTATATCAGAAATGATAGTAATGCCATTTTTGTACACTATGGATTAATTATAAATTTCTCTACTTCAGAGACTTTTTCATAAAAGATAATTTGACAACACAGCTTCAAATGCCATAGCCTCTAACCCTAAAAAATATTAATTAATATTACACAGTGAAATGTGTGTAAACTTACTTTAATGTAGTTTGTTTTTCATTTCCTTTTTAATTCTCATTGACTGCCTAGTTTTCGAGTTACCGTGAAAATCTATCCAATTTGGGACACTCTGTATCATTGTTCTGTTAACATTTAATAATGCCTCGTCCGCTGTTTTTACTTCGTCGAATTTATACAATCAGCAATATTTGAAACAATACCTATAACTTGACAAATATGTGTGTTTATAACACTGGTAAAACGTGTAAATGAGCACAGTTTAAAAAATAAGAAGGCAGATACCTCTCAAATTCAGATAAATGAAACACAGTGATAATATTTTAAACGTTTTATTTTATTTAATACAAAAGGAATGATACTGATAATAAAAGCATTCACAAATGGCCGTTGCCCTTAAATACTAAAACATTTTTGACTATGAATTGTTTGAATTCTCCGTAAGCCCTTTCGACATTATCGTTGACGATGACAAGATCAAAATTTCCCGGTTGCGTCCCGTATTCGATTTCTTCTTCCGCCTTTCCCAGCCTTTTGAGCAAGCTCTCCGCTGTTTCCGTCTTTCTTCCCGTCAGTCTGTGCCTCAAAGCCTCCACGTTAGGCGGTCTTATAAATATACTCCAGGGGTTCAAATCTGTGGTTTTGACTTGTATCACTCCTTGGACATCGATGTCCAATATACAAACTTTACCTGAAAATTCGAAAATATAATATATGATTAATAGAAAAGGTCTCGAAATCGACCCTTGAGGAACTTATTTTACCATCTGAATAAAAACATGAAATATGTTTAGCTGGTCTCCCAAATGCGACATCCATTGGGAATACACTACTGTATTTTAATTGAACTGTAAGAGAGAACAGGAAGTACAAAAAACAAAACATAAATTATGTCAGTCAGCCAAACAGCCTTAAAGGCCTTTGGTTTACACATTAGCAAAGCAATGCTAGTCTAGAACTGCCTTGGAATACTTAATGATCTAGTAACCCACAATAAGGTAAAACTAGCTTGGGTGTTTGGTACCAGGAAATAAAGGTATCCAAGGATGATGAATTCGATGACTCAGAACTACCATTCACAGGACCCGAACCTCAGTTTTTTGGGATAACGAAAACCTCTGCTCTACAATTAGTGAACAAGGGGATAATCACCAAACACATAATCGACAAACATAAAGATGTGTATGCAACAAGTAATACAACTAGGAAACAAGGCAAATAAAAATGCAAAAGTTCGGTTGTATGACTCGAGTTTAACTGTGGCAGTATCAGTATGATTAATTTGACATTTATTACAGTCCAAACAAAGTTTACTTGAACTTACCCCGAAATCGAGTGTTACAACTTAAACGATTACGTTAATGTGCTCCTGTCATCTAGAATATTTAATATGTATATATTTGTTAAGATTATATACATAATACGAAATGACACTATCCCGTTAATTGTCATGCTACGACTTAGCACATACTATGTGTCAAATGCGATGAACTATAAAAAAAGCTCAGTAGGGACACAGTTGGAGCATGGTATCTAAACTGACAATCTGAACCAGTAATAATCGCAGTAGAATAGATTATAGAAAAAATAAAGCCGAAAAAATAGAAGATCAAGTGAAACATTATTTAAAAAAAATTAAGTGAAAATTGAAAATGAGTAAAAAAACACCAGGGCAGAAGAGAAACAACATATGAACGAAAGTAAAGAAATAAAAGAAACTATGAAAAAAAGTGTACAATCCCAAGCTAGTGATAGAACAAGTATTAAAGCGTTCAAAGGAACAGCTACAGTGTCTACAGACAATAATAATCCTATCATTAATATTAAAGATAGATGAAAGTTTCCTAAGCTGCCCCGGAGCGCCACGGCAAATTATAATAGCCTTCCCTCTTAGCACAAGTTTTTCAGAACTTCATGGGTTCGCTGGTAAGGAGGTGAATTATAGGAAGAGAATTATGCATATTATTATTATTATTATTACTGCTGACAAATTCAGGAAAAAAGTTATTTTGACATTATTAATATATGGTATTCTAGTAAGAGTTTGCAAATGATTTTTGTATACTTTTCTTATCGCAACCTTTTT
The DNA here is from genome assembly GCA_927349885.1 of Psylliodes chrysocephalus. Classification (NCBI taxonomy): domain Eukaryota; kingdom Metazoa; phylum Arthropoda; class Insecta; order Coleoptera; family Chrysomelidae; genus Psylliodes; species Psylliodes chrysocephalus. The sequence goes on along the minus strand of OV651819.1, from coordinate 29,623,888 downwards.
ACATTTCCTTATTTTGTTGAATTCTGCCGATTGGGACAATTATAACAATACAATATATCCTAGAAACAACGTGTTTACAATCTTATATTGTGGAATTTGTGATTTCTTTGGTATACAAAATCGTCCCACAGAAAAAGCTATTTGGAATATAGTTTAGAAATTTCAAACTACAGGTTCTGTGCAAGTTATTAAAAACCAGAGCATGAACGTCCAGGTCGTTTGGTTGTAGGTGTTCGTCAAATTGTGGTTGATAATCTTCAAATGTCTTAGCAAAACTACAATGTTGCTGATTATCCTTTTATCCCCTAAATTAATGCAATAAGCTTCAAAAAAGAAACTACTCTATATAAATAAGCAACCGGGTGGTATACACTTGGAACAACCTGCAAGAGGACACTGTCTCAATTAATCATTTCAAGAATACGGCTAGCTGAAGAATTGAAAACTGCTTCACATATTCTACTATACCGCATAACTTTTGTGATAAACTGTGATATAGGTTATTGTATTGTGATAATTGTTCTGTTTATGTATTGATAATATGTATGTTGTAATTAATGAACGTGATTTTTCAACGTTAGATCAGTCTCATCGATTTATTCGCTTACTGACATTAATTAATAATAATAAATAATAATAATAATAATAATTTATTGTCAACATTCTAAACTCTTGTTGAAAAACTCGTTTTAATAATTGCAAAGTAAGTAGCTCAACATGTGGATTTCGAGATATACCACTACGATAATTTTATAGCAAACCCATGCTTACCCTGAGCGGCAATTTTTTCAACGGCCTTCTTGCTGGTACCGTACATATTGCCACCGAATACTGCGTTTTCTAAAAATTTGCCCTCCTTTATGGCCTGTGTCATGGTTTCCGGATCCGTGAAATGGTAGTGGACGCCATCTTGTTCGCCCGGTCGTGGCTGTCTCGTCGTGTGACTAACGGAAAAGCCGAAACGATCGGGAAACTCTTCCAGAATTTTCGAGACTAAGGTGCTTTTTCCCACGCCGGATGGTCCGCACACTATCAGGGGACGGATCATGGCAGCCATTTTGGAAAAAGCTGCAAAACAAATAAATTGAGATTAGATTTAGGTATTGTCGCTTTAGAAAAGATATTAATTTTAATCGCTTATTTTTACATAGAAACTGCGTACATTTTTTACAATCATTGTGGATTGTAAATTTTGAGATTAGTCCTTGGCGAGACATTGACTTTCAATGTTTGAAATTTGCACGTGTCTAGGTAACTGTTGCTATAGAATAATTGAAAAATTGCAAGAGGTACTATTTTTTCGGTAAGTGTTAAGCGAAACCAACGTTGCCATATGTTCTTTGTTTTATTAGGATATATTGAAAGATAACTTGAAAAATATTTGTAGGTATTAAGTAAAATTGTATACGTACGTAACGATACAAATGCTTTTCAAAGCTCTAACACTAGTTATCTACAATACAATGCGGTAGTTGTTAGGTACAGTTTGCCCCTTCTATTTTACTCGACGGAAGCTTGTATAGATTAGATAAGAAACTAGTTTCTGAAGATAAAATTACTGTTAAAGTATAACGGAAAAAAGGCGCTAAAAACACTTTAAAATTTATTTCGCTTGGAATTTTTAAGATTCAATTCTTAAAAACTACTACCTGAGAGGTATCATTTTACAACTAATGTGCCATAATAAAAATAAAAAATGTAAGATAATATATAATTATTAGAATGATACCTATGGTTTCTTTCAGACCTTAATAATAAAAATATTGTTTTTCTCTTTATTTTATTGCGTCAAGTAATAAAAAATAATATACGTTCTAGATGTATAATTATTTTCGTATTAAAACAAAATAGAGCATACCTAAACTCGGCTCATTTCATGATTACATTTACTTCACAGGCAAGTGGAATGAGTTAAAGATTATTAATACATGTGCAATCGTGTTATATTTGATAAGAAAACTCTTAACTGGACCCCAATCTTAAGGTGGTATTTCATATCAACATGTAAAAGGGTTGTTAAAGGTACCATAAGATTTGGTCAGAACTTCCTGGTAGGCGTCAAAATAATTATAGGTTATATTATAAAATACAATACAGTGGCCTAATAGGTCTACTGATCTACCTAATACCGTTAGATTTAGTTTTAGAGGAATTACTTAAAATCTGAAATAGGCACGTACGTAGGAAACGATTATACTGAAAAATTATATTGCGAATGAGACATATTTTATGCTAACTCTTTTTAATTTGCATTTGATTCATAACATCATTTTTTTACAAATTATAACTTTGTCAAATGACTATGAAAGATTACTAATAAATTAAATAGATTACCTATAATTAAAATATAGTAGTTTGTGCAACAAGAGTGGATATGATGGCCATATCGCATTTGGGTTGTACACTTGTACAGTATATTTTTACTAAATAATAGACAACAGTAAGGAGGATCTAAAACTTAGATAAAATAATTATAAATACTTACAAATAGCTTTAGATGAATGAATAAATAAAAACAATAATCAATATTTATCTATAAATGGTTAGACTGATGTATAAATAATGTTCACACTTCTTGTTCGATGATCACAACTTAATATACAGCCCCGTAAACCTAAAGTGTCATGCTTATCATTTGTTTAACTCAAAGATCAATACACTTAACTTAATTTAATACACGTAAACCGCCAATTTGCTTAAACGAATTATAATAAAATGTCACATAGCGTGCGTCTGATATTTGAACTGAAGACTTTCATGTATTTTAATGGTAGGTAATTGTTGAGGTAATTGTCATGTCTCGCACAAAACAAACAAGTTTGCCAATCTTTTTTATCAAACTGACTAAAAGTGTTAATTGAGTTTACCATACCATACAATGTAAAAAAAGTAGGTATTGTTTTAATTGTAGGTACAGGGTTTTTCGAGAATGCAGTCTTATTCGGAAATAAAACTGCTACAGCATTACACATCTGTAAGAATGTAAAGAATATGTATTTCAATCTCCCAGTTGGGAACGGATCACTATAGGCTTTTCTAGCTTCTTCAAACACTGGATTGATCAGGGGTCGGGTCTGAGAGGATGGGTTAGAATGAATGGTGGTAGGTAACTGAGAAGATGTTACTGACCAGCATTGGCCTATTGCTATAAGAAAATAACTGAAAAACTTATAGCAATTCAGGTAGCAGTGCGACTCGAACCCACTACCTTCCGAATGCGGGGCAATTACATTACCGCAGAGCTACCTCGCTCGGTTGAGAGCAGAACATCGCCTGCGGTAGATAGTGCACTCTCTCTTAATTTATCTGGTCATAAATTGATATTGTTTTCTCTAACTCTAGGTTTCGATGTATAGTATTTCTGAATCTGTATTCAATAGAATGTTTATAAGTTGGTCATAAAGGAAAACCCAATTAGCCAAGAAGCACCCCACACATTTTTTCTTTGGTCCTCTCATTCACGCAATGTTTTGTTTTCAATGGTCAAACAAGATATTTTTTAATATTCATATTTTATATAATATTGGCTCGTTGTAGGATTTAATATACAGTGAGAATCTTAAGTCTTACCCCCCCTAACTAACTCGTTACTGGAGTCTTGTTAGGAAAATCGCCGAGACAGGTCGATTTTTGTTTTCTACAATGTACATTTTTGTATGATTAGTTTACCCTTAATTTCATCCCTTACTCGAGGGGAACAACCCTTTCGAAAAATTTAAATGGCATGGGGTGGTGAGTGATAGCTCTATTCAACCGTGCAAAAAAAAATTTAAATTTGCTCTTGGAGTAGGTACTATCCGCGTTAGTAATTTTCTTCCCTCCGATAATAGTTTGTTTTTCTCTTTTACCGTCAATTTACATAACTTTAAATAGTATCCTGTCCCTGTCTGAACGGGCTCGTGATGACGATCAGTTCATTTTTGGACTAGGTGCTATCCGCGTTAGTTTTCTTATTCCGTTTGTATTCTTCATTTTTTTCGCGCAAATTGCAAATTAAAAAAATCTTAAATAGCTTCATTACCCTGTCTGAGTGGGCTCGTGGTGACGATCAGCTCATTATGAGATAATAGGCTACTCCGGGTATAAATTTATTTTTTTTCCCTTTCCGTATATTTACTATAAGTAGTTATTTCGCGTTCCTGTCTCCTCGCACTCTCTATGACCGTTTTGATAATTCTTCCTTACCGAAATAGTAAAGTACCTACATTTTAGTTTGATTCCCGATATAACAGTTAAATAGTTAATTTTTACTACGACTGCTCTGAGGATTTTTTTCCTTACCGAAATGGGAAATTAAGTTTTAGTTTAATTACCGAGTAAATAGCCAAGTTAATAAAAATTTTTTGCGACCGAAACGTTCATTTTATTTTAATTCAATTTTGACGTCTGATTGAGACTAGTCGGGATTCAATACCGTCCGTTTTGTTTCTTTATTTTTTTGTTCAGGGTTATATTGACTATCACCACAACTGGGGTGGGCGTTGAAATATATAATTTTTTTTATGTTGTAAATAGTTGAAAACAATATATGTGTCAATGTTAACTTGCCGTATTACTGGTTACTAATTCCATACTTTATTTCCCCCTTGTATTTCAGCTAGTGATAAATTCTGTACCAGCCCAAGCTAAAGCCCGTTACTTGTGGCTAACTATTACCTGTGTCTAAGTGACCTTTGAACCCTGGAATTTTTCATCTTCATCTGTAGCTACCCGAGTACTTTCGACGCCGTTTCGAGAGTTTGTGGAGTAAACCATAACCAAAAATCTGGCGCTCGAGAACCGCCCGTAACCAGCGTCATTCGTAAGGAACCGTTTTCTCTGTGGCGAGAAAACCCCTTACACGGTATTGACTAAATATAAGGCTTTAAAGCGCACAAAAGGCTTTCAAAATTACATTAGGAAATTATATATTCATTCTTAATCACAGTTATTATCAGTTTTATTATGTTTTTCTCGTTGCAACCATTATATTTGTACGAGTATAGTGTTTATCAGTAAAGTACGCATTTAATAATTTCGAAGTGTGACAGCAGTGCAAAAGCAAGCGTAGCGGACCTAAATACTGATTTATTCATAAATCGCATGCTTGCTCCTCAGATAAACATACTACCTTGTGTATTTTGATGTGATCTTTCCGAAAAAAAGAAAAAAAAGATGTAGCAGTTTTTCAATTTTTTTTAAATTAGGAAAAACTGGGTTTTCCAGAATTTTCCATTGTAAAAATGCTAATTATCTGGGCAAGTATCATTCCGATAGTGAAAATAAATGCACCATTCGAAAGAGGAGGCAAAAATAGTTCGGAAATTCATTGCACAGGTAGTTTTAATGGCGAATTTCTCGCCGCCAGAACTTCTTTTACCAAAAAGTCGTTTTTTCGTTTTTTTGATCAGAACCATGGACATGAAATTTGCGATGAATTTGTGGCGAAATTATAAATGTTAGACATATGTGCACATGAGAGAAATTGCGTATTTTTTTGTTGGCTCTCAAATAAAATAAGTCCCGCGGCGAAATCTGACATAATTTTTCGGGAATTCGCAGGAAACCAGAGGCGTAGTTTTTTTTTTTTAATTTTTTTCCCATATGATTTTTTCCGGGTTTTCCGAAAACATCTAACAAAAAAAATATATTTGAAAAAACTAACTTCGCCATCGAAAAGAGCACAAAAAATACACAAATAGGTATACTTTAAAAATGTTAGGAAATTAATCCTAAGCCTGAGTGTAAGTTCCAACTTGGTGATAAGCTTGCTTTTTGTTCGCTAATATCTGGTAATTCTATATTTTGCACAAAACTCAAGAAACGTCTTATAACAAGTCAGTAAAATACAATTTAATAAATTTTAAGCCTAACAAGTTTAGATATGTAAGAAATTTAAAACTGGAAAACGCAAAAGTTTTGGAGTTTTGGATCCCGCGGAGCGCGTATAATGGGACTTTTGTCGGGAGAATTCTACAACTTAGAAGAAACATACACACTTTAAACTTTGTATACACATTTAGAAGACATGAAATTTGGGTTTGTTTAATTTTCAGACAAAAAAACTAAAAATTGTCAATTTTAGGCAACTTTTCTCAAAAACCGTGTTTTTTGGTCGTCATTCAATGAACAGTGGTCAAAAAATTAGATAAAATATATTTGCAGAATTTTCCGTAATGTAATCGTATTCTAGACACCATAGAGTACTCAAAAAAAAGTTTTGAGCCATTGGGTACATTTTTGGCATTTTTGTGCCACTTCAAACTTTTGAAAAAAAAAATTTTTTTTTTTAAGGAAAAAAAAATTATTTAATTGTTTGATATCTTAGCCAATTATGGTCCGATGTCGGCGAAATTCACACACACATAAGATTTCACATTTAAGAGTAAGCTTTGTAAGTGGCATTAAAAAAATTTAAATAGTTTGGCCGTTATAGGCAAACAATGAAATTAGGACCGCGGTGCATTTTGCCCTTCCGCCATATGCCCAATTTTGGGATTTGTCTTGCCCCCTTCTGGGAATCACTAGTCATAACCCTTAAGTTCAAAACGCATTTTTGTTTTTGCAAATATCTTAATTTTTAACAATGTTATAAAGAATTTAGTGTTTGAACATTTAACAAATTCAATTTTTCGACCTTCGTCGCCTCAAAATACTAAACAAATTTCAATCGTCCATACCGCGAGAACGGTGCATCGAATCAAAATTTCTCAAGAGACATAAAAATTAGCATTTTTCCTAAGCTTTCAAATGTCGTAAACTGCGTTTTAAAAATATTGATTTATTTCCGACATGCGCCTGCGCAAAATTGAAAAATTGACAAAATCCAAAATTTCGGCACTTTCGAAAATCTGCTACATTTTGTTTTGCCTTTTTTCGAAAAGATCACCTCAAAATACATAGAATCCATTTTGTTTCATCTAATTACAATTTAATGTAAGCTCAAAACCCGTAATTTAATTCGATTATCATCATTTATATGATAAAACTACATACTTTGACCAAAGCAGGTGCGTGTATTTGTGAATCACCATGTCACTAACAATATTTTAATTTTGTCTATATATTATATTAGTCATACTACATCCACATACCATGGTATAGCAACTAGAAATCATAGCATACCTGTGGTGAAATGTGAAATAAGAAATATAATGCTATTTAGACAACAACATATCGCAGTTCCAAAAAACTAATTTCACTTGCAGCCTGCAGTGCTGCGGTTCATCTCTTTCTAGAAACAAATTAAAAATTGTGTCATCAGGTCACAACTCATGAGATTCTCAACTCAAGAATTGTTCCATTTTTTTTTTCGACCCTTATAATATTCTGTTCATACTTAGTCTATCAGTAGTAAAGGTACTAAAAATCCAGTGGAAAAGAATTTTCATAATCCATTGTATAGATTTAATTCATGTTTTATTTAAAATAAAATTAAATTCTTTTTTTTTTTTTTTTTAATCAAATTAGTTAACGAAAAAACGCTAAGTGCCTTTGTACTACTAATTTGCTACCTCTTATAATGAATGGTAACTATTGTTTAATTTATAAAAATAATTTCCAAAAATATTTAATAAGGATTTTTTGGTGTCTATTTTAAAGAATCCGGGATTTTTGATTTCAGTACCCTGTATATCAAAATCTAGCGCCATAGAATAGGATTGAGGACATAGACACTTTCGGTACTATAATATAAAATAAAATCAGATAATTTGCCGGTGCTTCTGTGTCTATGTGAGAAGACTTTGTCACATACTTCTACTGGTGCTTCCGATTCCATATAAAAATGAGAAATTTTTATTAAATATATTTTTTTAAAGTAGCAATACTAATAATATATTTATGTATAATATGCTGCTCATATTATATATTTTATGTTTCTAATAAACATAGAAAACGGCTAGATATCTTCTTTATTTAAAATTTGTTAGATATCGATTAGTCTAAGTGACGATTATTTGGGAGAAACATCTTTACAGGCAGAAGTTTTTCTTTTATCCACTTCCAATATAAAAAAAAAACGAATTTTGTAACCCCTAATTTTATGATTGCTCTAAATAATCAATCTAATTTAGAAAAGCAACTAACAGTTATTAAAATAATGTCTAATATATTTATAAATCTACGTCATCATCTACATACTTTTTCAGCAATTCTTTTTATCCTTTGTGTGTTACTATAACTGGTAACTGGAGGTCTGGGTCACATACAACCCCACGCTAGGGCTTCAGTCAGCTATTTAGGTATACGAATTCGATAACACGCCTCTAAATATGAACCTGGACCGAAACTCATGCGCGGTTTCACTTACGATGAGGGAAAGCTGGAAAACGGCAAATAACAAAGACACTTTTGCATTTCCACACGGCGCGACTGTTCGTATACTAAATAGAAAATTATTTTTCTCAAGTATGAATTATTATTGCCGGTGTGGGGTCATTTACCGTCAGGTGCCCACATGCTTTTTTGTTGTTTTCAAAATTCGTCATTAAAACGTTAAAAATAGGTCTAAGAGCTTTCTTTTCGATTGTCGAGTTTGTATAGTAAAGGATAAAATTAAATATGGAGTGAATCTGATGATTATTTATAGAATTGTTTTGAGCCACTTAACAGTTCGCAAATTTTCTTCGTTGTAAACAAAATTGCGCATTGAGCGCGCAAGAGAAATTGCTGTCTGAATTATACTTCGCAACTTAAGTCAGTAAATTATTATATATATTGGGGACGTACATTTTTGGAGATTTTTTTACGTCCTCCTCAAATATTTGAACAGAATGGTTTCAAAAAACAATTAATAACAATTTTATTATAAAGAGAAAACCAATGTTATTGAATTGTGTATTATCACAATATATTGCCACTAACCACCAGCACAAGAAAGAGGAATACACAGAAAACTTAAGACATTGACATTTACAAAAATAAATATTTTCCACAGCCGAAAGTTACAACACTATAAAGAAAATCTTTCTTTCATTTCTCAAAACCGCGCTTATTTTACTGAGGAGACAGGGTGATCCAGGTGCCCCTCACAAGATTGACCCCTTTATTTCCCAAATTATTTTTATTATTGCAAAATTGCTTGGATGTTAAAAAAAACTATTACATGGATTTGTTAATATACTGGTCGTCTAAATCTTATTTAAAATAAATGAAAACAAATTGTCTAAGCCATATTTTTTTTTCGTTTTGATCACATTTGAGTTTGAAATTATTTTCTTTTTTAACTTTTATTTAAATGATCTAATTTTTAATTATTGGCTATAATTAAACTAAATTTAAAAAAAAATCTTAACTCATTTTCAGTCATGACTACTCGTAATAAAAATAAGTGTGTAAAAACTTGCTGGCTAACTTCAATAATTCAATGGCTTCTGGTGCTTTCGCTTTTCTGACAAAATTTTTAGTGAAATAAAATTGCATCTCAAAATTGTAAAATTTTCATTTTCCTTGTGCCTAAATTTTGTTTTGGATGTCAAATATTATAAATATTGTTTTCATTTAATCGCTGTTTCACGATAATAATACTTAGTAATTTTTTAATATAGAAGCTCTGGTTACGCCTCACATCAAAAAAATAATGTTTTCGAAATTCCGCGCATTCTTGGTCCATAAAAAAATAAATAGATATCAATCAATTTTGTAAATATTTCAGAGCTGGACAACTTTTATATTAACACTTTTAGCATACAAGAATATTTTCGTGTCCAAAAAGTGAAAAAACGAGTTTTTGGGAACTTTGGCGCACTCTACTTTTTGCATTTATCATTGTAGCGTAGTAGCCAAAAGACAACTTTTCTGTGAAACATTTTCTTCTACGGCTCACTGTTTCCACAGAAAATAGATTAAAAAATAATATACAACACAAAATGTCAAGGAAATTTGCAAATTTGGTTTTAAGCTTCTTTTATGGTCACTTAGCAATTCATGAATTAGTATAATTGCGTTAAAAGTTTTAATATATTTTTATTGTACTATTAGGGAAAACATACCATTTAATAATAAAATAATAACATTTTTCTTGATCTCTTTAATTCTTTCATATTCCAGTCACACAAGACACGTTAAATGTCAGAAATGTATACTCTAGGGATTTTTAAACTGATTGGCAGCGCTCATTTCAGCCATTTTAAGCAGGAATTGCAGCTGAAAATAAGTTTTCCTACGACCACTTAGGAAAGTGACACATATCACACTATATATAGTCCTATGGAAAGTGCCCTATATCACACGCGTATGAATAAGAATTTACTTTACACCCGAGTGAGAATATGTTACTTTCCGCAGTAGTTGTCACAAAATGTCAAACACCTAATTTCTATTTTGATCTATGTAATGTCCATATTAATACTAAAATCGATATGATTGTTAAATTATTGAAATTGTTGTAAATTAGATCCTAGATATTTATCTTTAACAATTATTATTAAAATAATTTTAAAATAATGTTTGCTCTTTATTCTGGTTAAATACATAACCGATTAGATCATTCAATTGACACAAGGGCTATTAGCGCAGGTGGTTAGGACGTCGAACTTATCAACTTTGCCATTTTTCGACCGCGTTCAAATCCTGGCGGGGCAGAATTTTTTTGTTTTTTTTTTAATTTTTTTTTAGTTTTTTTTTTTTAGAAAATATGAAACTGAATAAATACGATTATTGTTGATTATTTTTTTAAATACATTTGAATTAATATAGTAATAATAACCTTGGTTTTACATTTTTTTGATGACATTATTTTGTGGTCGTAGGAAAAATATTGTACATCACTTGTGTGAAAAGTGATTTTCCACACTCGTGTGAAAAATGTCACTTTCCACACTCGTAATGTAATATACTATATCCTACTACCACTTAGGAAAGTGACACATATCGCACTATTTAGTCTTACGGGAAGTGCCATATATCAAACGTGTGTGGATAAGAATCTACTTTTCACCCGTGTGTGAATATCTACTTTCCGCTTCAGCTGTCAAATATGTCAAACGCATAATTTCTATTTCGTTCTATGCAATGTCTAGATATTTATTTTTAACAAATTATTACAATAATTTTGAAGTAATATTTTTAGTTTTTTTTTTGTTAATATAAATATTTATTCATGTGATAAGATTGTTAGCTCAGTTCATAAAGCGTTCAACTTTATCAACTTTGCATGTTTCGACCACATCGCGACGCGGTTTCAATCCCCATCACTGTAATCAATCTTTTTAAATTTGTTTTTATAATTTTTAAAAAATATGAAAATTGAAAAAATATTGTTATTTATTTTAAATAGGTACATTTTATTTATCTTAAATATCTACAGTTAATCTTTTCGACATTTATTTTGATTAATTTTCAGAAAAAAAAAGTAGTTAAGTAGGTAATCATCTTAAATAAAAAAGTTCTTGTTCATGGTTGTTTATCATTACCGTTATTATCCTATGAAAGTGTTTGTAAATGAAATCACTTTTTTAATTTCGAGAAAACACAATAGGCAGAACACTCTAAAAATTATTCAATAAGCTACATAAAAAATCTAAAACCAGCCACATTTTTATTGAATATAGCCGGATTTCCTGGTTTTACATTTTTTGCTAAAAATATTTTGTGGTCGTAGGAAAAATATTGTACATCACTTGTGCAAAAGTGATTTTTCACACTCGTGAGATTATTGCACTCGGCTTATGCCTCGTGCGACAATACTTCCCACTCGTGTTAAAAATGTCACTTTCCACACTCGTAATGTAATATACTATTTCAGTCCATTGTCATTTTCTGCAATTAATGAAACTTCACTTAAAAGCAAAGAACATTTGGTATTAACGTACCATAAAAAATGAAAATCAAAGCTGATGCGGATAAGATCATACATGCTCCCTACTCTTTAAGTTTTCATAGCTACATAGTGTCCTTTATAATAAATGTCTACTTTATTTCCTTCTTCATTTTTGTTCACTATCATGATTTTGCTTTCAATAAAATTCACTGTCTATGTAATCATAATCCATTTTAATTGGTTGTATTTTATATAATAAATGTAATTAAAAGTTATAAATTGTGTCGTCCTCTAATTATTTAAGAAAAACTAAACTGGTACTAAATAAAAAAATGTTGTACCATTCTCAGGTTTTCAGAGTAATTATAGGTACCTACTTGATTGAAAGTACTATTCATCACAAAACGGAGTGTTTATAAATTAAATAAAAAGTACTTGAGATAAATTCAAGTACCCACCCACTATTATTTTTACTTTTAAGGTGAAAGTCAAAAGTTAGAATAACGTAAAAGGAACACTGGTTTCAATCTGTAAATTGAATTTTTATCGGATTAAAGTTATCATAATATTTATGTTATGCTGGCAAGTTTTCTTGCGTTTCTTTTATGAAAATTAATGCACATAGATACTGTTGTGACCAAGTCTGCAATTAATACTATATATAGATTTGAGAAGAAGGAATATCAATTACGGTCAAAAAAACGAAAGTGTCGAAGCCTATTTGGATAGCTAACGTTTGACAGAATTTTTGAAGAGTAAAAATGTCAGCAGGTGTGTAACGCATCCTTCGTATAGTCATGATGTAGTCCCATGCGACTTTTATTTGTTCGTTCAAACAAAAAAGACTAAAGGACGGTAGTTTCTAACAGAATTAGATGCAGTTAAGGCTTTAGATTTTTTCAAATAATACCTTACGTCACGTATTTGAACCTTACTATACTCTGTTTTTAAACTAAGAGGAGCGAATTGAAAAGTCCTATTTACACAGGGAAAAATAACTAAAAAAGTAACTAGATATCATTTTAGCGGTAAATTTGAGTTTGCCTCGTATCATTTCAAAACTTTGTTATGAATTCAAAGTTTTAGATAACCAACGAATAAAGATGACACTAAATTGTGCTCATTCCATTTTTGATTTATAATTATTGTATTTAAAGTTGTACTTTTATTTTTTCCCTACTTCGTCTCATATCGCAGCTCGGACCAGTATATTGGGAAGAGAATCGGCCAAGCAGCGACCAAATGTCAGTAAATTGAGCAAAATGTCTCCCAACAAAATACAAAATAATTTACGTTTTGAGTTTAACATAGAGTTTTAATTCGATATTTTATTCATTGTTTTATAAGTAACTGTGATTAGAAAATTATATATCTATTATAATAACAGAAAAGAAAGTAAATAGTAGAATTTTCAATTTGATGGAAAAATTAGAAAAATAGGTATGCCAGTTATATTTGTTGAAATGAAATACCTATCATTACCTATCTATTACAAAACATATTTAGGAGAAACTGAAAAATACGTAGTTGAAGAAAAGCTTATTTAAAATGAAGAATTTTGGCAGGTACAAAAAAATAAAGTTTATTTTTATATTTCTTTATAGGTATAGTTTAATTTGTAATATTTTTTCTTGAAATTAAACTACAAGATTACCATTGTATGGATTTCCTAATTAAATAAGGGTTCTTTCTTCAGGTAAAATGTAGCAAAGTTCTGAAGTACGATAGGATATGTTTGCAGACAAGTGTTTTGAAATGAAATAAATCAAATCTATACGAATTTTGTCTCCACTAACAAGATGTTATATTCAACAGTCGAAAGTGTAAACTTGTTGGCAACAGCTTATTAAATGTATGTAGAAGTCCAAGAAAGTGCAATGGTACCAGCTTTTACCATAATAATAATGGTTTTTATCATTCTCCTGTTTTTTTTGTAGATAGGATTTATAATTGTTGCTTAAATTCCACATTGTGCATCAGAATGTCTTTGGTCTTCTTGAAAACATATTTTTATACAATATAAAGCAGAAGGTATATTTTTTTAAGACATCCTCCAAGCCTTTTGAAAATTAAATGTTTATTTGCAGGTAAGATAATATCTATCTTAATTTTGTATGATCATTTATTGTATAGACAAATAATTAAATAAAAATTATTAAGGCATAAAGAAGGTAATTTGTAACTTTGTGTCAGCAGAAGGATTTCCTACACCCAATTTAATATACTTTTTACAAACAAATAAAAGGTCTTTAGTATGATCCGTAGATATTTTTAATAATTCAGCACTGCATATGTGTTTCGGAACCTTCTGGTGCAGTCACAGCTTTTTAAAATTTAAAAAAACATTTAGGAACATAAACACTTTAAAATGATCATGGACGAAACCCATATTTTGTGATAGTGTGTAGGTAGCTTACAACTAGTTGATTAAATTAAAATACATGTTTGACAAATCTTTTACACATTCGCAGAGTTTAATATGTGTAAGTGTAGTTATAATCTTTGCAGTCTATTTTATAAACTACATTTAGAAGTTGCTTTCTTGAGTTTGGGTTTAAAATTTGAAAATAAGGTTTCGTTGTATCATTTTGTTTATGAGCAATTTTTACATTATATCTAGAGAACATTTTTGACACTTGTTTGGAAAATCCTTTTACATATAGCAATTTAATGTTTAAAAAAGGCTGCCACACCAAATGTTACAGTGATAATACTTTATTTATGCTTTTGACTATTTAAGTACCAACCTATTTATTTAAAATATTAAAACAAGGTATTTGTTTTAGGTTAAATAATGAAAGTTTTGGAGGCCACAAATTATGGACATATTCAGATGGCAATAGCACTTTTAAATATATCCAAAATATTTTGTAGTTTTAAATGTTACTTAACAATTTTGTAAATGGTTTATTTTCAAATAAATAAAATTTACTTTAATATTTAGTTACATTTTAATCATTTTGATTAGAAATTCATCAAATTTTAGTTAAAAAAAAAATTAGTAATAAAGTTGTAATTTTTTTTTAAGTAGAACACTAAAAAAGCAATATTTACCAATTTATAATATTGCGGAAAAAATGCTACCATATATATTCCTGAGGCTTAAATGTAATGATTTAACCCAACTTATATCAGCCCAAAAGTAGATGATTTCAGAAATACAGTGTTAAAAGTTCAATTTAATTTTTCATAAATAATTTTTTTAATAATTGATGTATTTTTAAAATATTTGGTTAAGAGGGGTTTGTGGGGTGAAAAATTTAAAGCTGTTCCCATTTTTATTGTAAAATTTAAAGGACGCCTTTTCTATAAATCCAGATTTCTCAAAAACGGCTTCTCAAATCTACTCTTACCACTTATACCTTGCAGAACAAGAATTTTTATTTAAGTTAAATACGGAGTGGCGCTTAAATGTGTGTAAGATACAATAATTTTACAATAAAAATGAGAGCAGTTGTAATTTTTGTATACTACACTGTAGTTTTGTATATTTTTTTTAATATGGGTTAGAAAAACAACACATGAATAGTAGTATCTTTATTTTGTAAATTTGTTATAATATTTTAATTAATAATAAAGTTTGAAAAATAAAACAAAAATACAGAAGGTACCTATACAACATAATAAGTGAAAAGACAAAGTACATCTTGACATTTACATTGAAACAGAAACAAAAAACACAAAGTACTCAATATGTTAATCTACAATTATCAATTCTATGGGATTTAACTCACAGTGATATGGGGCAGCCACTACACAACTTTATTGGTTTCTTTAGCCTTTACATTGACAACATTCAAATTATGTGCATCTTTATGTTGCCAAATTAGGTGTAAAAGTTGATATCACTTCATATTTAAATAAATTTAATATTTTTAGTATTGTAACCATTCCTGTCAGATTTTCTTAATGACAAAGGAATTTTTTTAACTTTTTGACTATGATATGATACATTTTCCATCACAATCATAGCATCATTAAAAAACTTTGTAAAAAATGTAGAAAACCAATTCTAAAATACTTCGGATTTCGTCTCATCAAGGTAAATGCATTTTCTACAAAACCTTCAAAATTAGCATGTATATTAAGGCACCTGTTTTTGGCTTTCAGGCTTGTTGATAAACCTTATTATGATCTTCATCAAAGTAGAAGCTTAGCCTGTTTTCTTTTCTATATTGTTTGATGGATTTTAAATCTACGTATATAGTGTTCTATCAATACACTTTTACAATTTCTTTTCAAATATCTAAAAAAATATATACATAATAAATAAATAAATAGTACATTTGACTGGTCAGTTACAAACTTACTTAGTTATTATATCTCAAGAAAGTAAATAAAGATGAATAATATATTTGTGGCAAATCTAAATGTTTCAATTCTTGCAAAATTTTATTCAACTCAGATAACTCATTTTTGAAAAAGAAATCCTGTACTAATCTTCGAATAGCATTTATCATCATCAAATGTTTTTAGAACTCCTCGTCTTCCATAAATACTTTTTAGACTAGATATTGTTCCATTATTGCAGTATTATTTCAATAATCGGTTAAGTAGTTGACTTTGACCTGTAAGAAAAATATTGAGTATTTAATATTATTTTTAATTTGAAAGTAATTAGTAAAACTTACCGGTAGCTTGAGAAATTTTGGATATAACATCAACAATTTTGGTTTTCGTATTATTATCCAATACCTATTTGTACATATTTATTATTTACTGCTTTTCTGAGAGAATAGCCTAAACTAAACTCATTCGTTTTCATTGTTTTGATGGACTCGATGTAGAAGGATCCATAATCGTAAAAATTCAATATAATCGCTTACTAAAGTTTTGAAGAGAACTGTTATTAAAGAAATAAAATAAAAAACTAAGTTATAATGATGAGATATCAAAGCAATAACAAAACTTAAATTATAAAATGTCAGAATAGAAAATAGAACTGTCAACAGTAGCTTAAAAGTGATGTGTGAAACTGACTTCAATCTGACCAATTAGAAGTCTACAGAATTGCCAACTTAAATTCAAATCGCTCCTCTTAGTTTAAAAACAGAGTATAGAGCACCATTGTGATCCAAGTATTAGGCATTCCAAACAAAATGGATATAATCAAAGGCTGAAAATTGGTTTTAAACACATTTTTGCTAAACTGGTTCTGATTAATGAGCACTTGTGAGGCAATATGGCAGCTCGCAAAACGACCCGCTTTGAGCGCAATCTATACAACTATATATGTATCATTGACCCGGTCAATGACAGTAGGCCACAGAGTTTCCATATCTAAACTGTCAGTTCCCATTTGTCAGCATTTTGACAGGTCGTTGGAATGCCTAATTGTTGTTTAACCAATTGCCAAAAAGTGACATATTAGAAGTTACAGCGTTTGCCACATCTTTCATCTCAGATGAAGTGTCTCTGTCACTTTCGTAATCCATCTGAACGTTTCCACGGATATGACAGTCAAAGTAACGTCGATCCAAATTTTTACATGAAAGAAATTTACTGCAATAAATCAAAATGCAACAAATTTTTATTGCTTGGCATTATTGTTTGTAGAGTTGGACAAAAAACATTATGTAAGGAGCAATTCACAAAAATGTTTCTAAAGTAGGAATTGAAAAAATTGACGCATGTCGGAGTGTTGATTTCTTTTTTTTTTTTTGAGTGTCAGTTTGTCGGTCATAACCTACTTTAGAAACTTTTTTTGTGTCGCTTTTTATTTCGTGGCGAAATCAGAACTTAATATAAAATTTAACCATTCCGTAATAGAAAATAATAAATAAATAATTAAACTATTAAACCTTATTTTTTTCTACTCTTCTCGAGCTTTACTACTTACTCGTATTTACTAAGAATGTCATTATTTTAATGAAAGTGTTAATTGAAAATTAACTGCTAAAATTTCGTAAAGCTCAGTTTAAATTTCAAGAGCATCTAAAAATTAAGTAAAACTAGTCATTCTGAAAATAATGTAATAGTAATAATTGAACATACAGGAAAACTCGTATTTTAAATTAATAAATTAGAATGTTACTTAATTAAAACCAAAATATAGGTATACCTTCAACTTTGTCGCTGTTCTATGTGGTTCAGCTAGTTCGTTACTGCAAAATGCCGGTAATTTTTTATCGGCTACTGCCACTGCCACATGTATCATGTATTGTTAACTTTTGCTAGTAAGCACATGCCTATTATGTTCGTGATCTAGCATGACTTAAGTTGTGGCGCATGCGTTCCTCGTTCAAGGTTATCAGATTAAGCACTAAGTTGCTTCATTGGTTTGAGAATAATATCGCTTACAGTTGCAAATATGGGTTAGTTTAATTTGTTAAAACAATACGAAAAAGGTAACTATCGTTAATTTTTCGTAACGATTTGTTGTTTTGTGTTTGCTTGAATTAATTTTTTTTATAAACAAATCCGTTACCGACTTAGTAAGCGTAAGCATGCACATTTTTTAGTTAATTCAATATTTATTTATACAAAATAAAATTACATTTTAATCGGAAAAGCAATCATCAATAGCGTCACCTGTTGGTGATTTTAAGAATAGGTTTTAAATCGATGAAGTCGTTGACAGCTTCGTTCGTTTTGAAGTCGAGAGGCCGTAATAAATAAAAATCAGATGGCGTTAGATCCGGTAAATGTAGTGGTTGTAACAAAACGTCCTAAGGAAACTGAAGATTTTCTGTCGTTTTTTTGCCATTTGGACAAACTAGTACTATCCTGCAGAGTATTGTCAGATTTAGGGCTTCGCGTTTTGCCTCTAAAAGGTGTTTGCGCTGAGTTTCGTTAGGTTTAAGCTTTTATATTAAAGATATCAGTTTCTATGGATGGGTAAGCTCAGTGGGGGAACTGGTAGAAAACCATAATTCTGTGTTAGGGACGGATTTGGGTTATTAGTATCACAATGAGCTATTAGATTTAAGTAAGTATAAGATTTTTAATGGAATGTAAATTAGGAAACAAAACAACTTGCTTTTATGCAGGCAACTCCGTTAAACTAGCTCCATGATAGGTTGGCACAGGGACGGTATATTAAAATTAAAAGACTGATAGGGCAGTGGTCAACGGAGACGTGAACAGAACAGTTATGTTTCAAAGAGGAGAGTGTCGATCTGTGGATGCACAGCAACCTACAGGGCAATCTACGAAGGCGGTTCTTCTTTCCGCTGATTTTCTATAGTAGGCGATAATATTTTTCCCACTAATTTTGTCTGACATTTCAATCTAGTTATTTACAAGTTTAGTTAGTGACAAATATATACCTGATTGTTTATAAGTTACATACATTTTAAGTAATCCTTTCGCCAATAAGTAAGGGAAATGAACAAGGAGCGTTATCGGACTGTGGCTTAAACCGAAAAAAAAATGTTTTTAGGAAATAAATTGAGTGCTTGGTGGCAAGTCATGTTCCTTCGCTACCGTGATACAATAAATTTCAACGTATCCTTAAATGACAGTTTTCAAGCTTCTAAGCTAAAAATGGCAGTTACAAAAAAAAATATTGATCTTATTTTCTTATCTTATTACACTTTCAGAAACATTCAAACACCTTTAAAGATGGGTGTGAAAGAAATTAACACTGGTTTACACAAAAATTTGAAAGCCCGTGAGCTTCTTTCTTGGTGGATTTTGACTTTAACTCTTTAAATCAAAAAGGAGACCGTGTGAGATGTTGCAGATCTACACTAGATCGCTTTGACCGTGGATCGTATAGTTTGGTGTACAATATTATCATAGGTGATGAAATATGGGTATACTGCTATGATCCCGAAGAAAGGCAACAATCGTCAGTTTGGGACTTTGAGAATGAATCGGATCCAATAAAAGTTGTTCGTGAAAAAAGCCGAAACAAAAAGATGGCCGCCCTTTTTTTAATTACTGGGCATGTTTCCACTGCAGCATTGGAGGATAGACGTACTGTTAATTTAGAATGGTATACAACATATTGCTTGGTCAGGATCTCCAAAAGGTTCGCGAAAAACGTCTAAGAAGGATCATCTTGTGTCAAGAGATAACACTCGGGATCACGCTGTGTATTTGAATGCCCAAAACATAGAAATAATAGGTAATTCGCCGTATAGTCCAAACCTAGTACCCAATAATTTCTTATTTCCGCGGGTAAAGGATAAATTACGGGGTTTTACATTTTACATCGGCCGAAGAAGCGGTTAATACCTTTAAAAATTAAATTAACAAATTACGGCTAGAAGATTGAAAAAAAATGTTTTGAAAAATTATTTTGCGGATGTAAAAATGCATTGACTCTGAAGGAGAATACTTTAAAAAATTATAAATAAATATATTTTTTTTGTAAATATGTATACTGCTTCACTTTACTATAGGCACAATGGAAAG
The DNA here is from genome assembly GCA_927349885.1 of Psylliodes chrysocephalus. Taxonomy (NCBI): domain Eukaryota; kingdom Metazoa; phylum Arthropoda; class Insecta; order Coleoptera; family Chrysomelidae; genus Psylliodes; species Psylliodes chrysocephalus. The sequence goes on along the minus strand of OV651819.1, from coordinate 29,603,787 downwards.
AGAACGGCCTCGAACAAGTTGAGCAGTACGGCGACGTAAACTGTTCCAGTATGTTTTTGCACTAAGGGTTTAAACAACTCATAAATAACGACACTGTTAGCAACTCATCCATGTTTATTTTATTATTTTGAGTATTGTTTTATTATTTTTAATTTACTATATGACGGCAACACACAGAACTGGGCAGTACTCTAGTAAATTGTACTCGAGTACTCATCAAAGTACTCAGTAATTGGTTCTTTCATCCTGATGGGTTTCATATTCAAAACATTTCGAGTACTTTATATTTTAGAATACGCAGTACTTTTTATTTATTCAGCTAACGAGTACCGGCGCGTACATATATATTATAATGATTTCACCTTTGAAAGGTTAAATCATTCCAATATTCTAGAGTTTATAGGGTTATGACTCCTTTGGCTTCTCAGAAAAATCTCAAAAAAATAATAATAAATGTTGAATTTGAAAAAAAATCTAAACCTTTCGCTTCGCTTCTTTTTTCTTGCTCCCTGTTCTTCTGCTTTCTGCTCTAACTCCTGACTTTCTGAACCCACGATGAGACAAACATAATAAGCAGTATTAAGTCTGCTTATTTTTAACTTCTTAGTCCATTATATTATTTATTGCAACTACTTCCGTAATATTATCTGAAACTAGGCGACTTAATATTTTGTGTAGAATGTAAACTTTGGTTGGCAATTTGCATTTTATTTGATAGACTGTCATAAATTAATTGGTGATAATTTTATACTGAATCGGTTAGTATACGGTGCAAGTCAAAAGTAAGAAAACATTCTATAAAAGAGAAAGTATTGATTTCTGGAAAAATTACAAAGACAGGTCAATATTGTTTTTAAATTCTACACTTTTTGTCATAATATTCGGATATGCATGTAAATGTATATTATCGGATTTTTTTAAGCAACTCCTAATATGTTAGTTATCTTGCATAAAGCCTTTTTTTTTTGAGAAAAATAGTGAAGACGAGAAAATTAATTCTTTGTATTAGTATTATTATTACATAAATGCATCCGAATACTATGTCAAAAAGTGCGGATTTTAAAAAACAAAATTGACTTGTTTTGGAATTTTTCCAAAAATCAATATCTTTTATCAAATGTATTCTTTACTTTTTACTCGCACTGTAATATAATTTTATTTAATCACAATCATTTATACCCAGAGTCGGCTACTGACCGTTTTCCAATACGTTTTGCACAAATGCATGTGAAAACTACAGAGAGTTAGCATTAGAGTGAGCAGGAAATAATAATATCAGCGTTGCTAGTTTATACGGCCCGGTCGCGTTGTAACGTTGGCCGGGCAGTATAAACCTGCAAAAATCGTATTGTTTCCTGCTCGCCCTAATGCTAATTCTCTGTAGATTTCACATGCACTTGTGCAAAGTCTATTGGAAAGCATTCGATAGTCGATACTGTATACAATATGTTAACCAACGCCCCATTATATTTAGACGTGAAAAATATAAAGACAGTAGGTTTCGATTCGCCTATCTGCCTGTCGTAAATGGACGCATAGTTACAACTCTACCGGTAGTGGGATAGCAAGTATGCTCTATTTCTGTATATACAATAGCATTGGTTTTCTATACCGTTCTTTGGAGAAACGTTTGAAAAGTTAACATATTGTATATTAACAACTCAATTTAAAACCTTTTAATTAAAGTCTGAAAGCAGGCTACTACGAGTTTTAGTTTCCTTCCACAAGTAAGCAGTTACTTTTAAATGTGGAGGACGAATTCTCTATACCTATCATAACAACACAAGTCGGACCATAGAAAGTATCACAAATTGTCCAAAACCGAGAGAACTATTTGTGCTATATATTTTTTAAATAATTCATCATACTTGATTTTTCTTATCATACTTTTTTTTAAATAACAAAAAAGCATGCCTAAATGTCAAAGTGTGTTGTTTTCAAAGCCAACTTAGAGAATTTTATTTAATATACATAGCAGCTGCAGCATCGTTTCTCGAGTTTGTTCGGATTATTAGATTCTAACTGTCAAGAGGTACTTCAAAAATGCAGAAATAGAGGGATGCGAATTATTTTGAAATGTAATAGGTATTCATCTATTATCATTATTATTACTACAATGCATTCCCCATTAGATTAATTATTGTCAGTGAAGGAGATACTATTTATGTTCTGTTATTTATATACCAACAAAATCTTGACCCCCAGAAACTCAAAAACAAATTAATTTTTCAAAACTTAAAAAAATACGTCAACTTTTATTGGCAAAACGAAGAATTATAATCTAAAATTCTTACCCGGAAATCCAACTTCCTGGAGCCCGGCATCAACCTACTATTTTTTCTGAAATAGCAAGTCTGATCAAGTAACACATCATTTGCAAGGTATTTTTTCCATCTGCAGATCTTGCAGAGCTGCGAAAGATAATTTTTACCGAATGCCGTTTATTTAAAGCCGGCTACTCACTACGCGTTACTTGCCAAGTACTTTGCAAGTACCATGTAATGTGTATGGAGACTTGTATAGACTCAGCAAGTTACTTGTACTTCCCGACGGTTGTCGGTAAACGGACCGAAGTCAAAGGATCCGAGTAAAGTTACTACTACTACTTTAGATGGCGCGCGTAATGTAGACGATTTACTTGTACTCGAACAAGTACTTGCCAAGTTCAGTCCAAGTTAAGTAACTCGGCAAGTAACGCGTAGTGAGTAGCCGGATTAACACTGCACGTATTTGCGAACGTAAGAAAAACATTTGAAAGTAGATTGTATCATTGAACGGAGGTCATTTTGAACCAGTAAGTTCGTTAATTTTAAGAAATTTGATTTTTTTGTTATTGGTATTTCTAAAAAATAATTTAATTAAAATATCTACAAAGTTATTTCATAAATAAAAAAAAGATTATATAGTTGTATAGATGATTCTATTACTTGGTCACACTTGCTGGCTTCAGGGGATCGGATTTCTTTGTATGAATTTTATGTGACAATTCGTCCTCTTGCCAATAAAAGTAGATGTATTTTTTACATTTTGAAAAACTTCTTTGCTTCTGAGTTTTTGGAGGGTCAAATAGTTAGCGGGAAATACCCCCAAATACTTTGGTGAGTCTATGTTTCAATAATTATCCCACAAGAAGAGTTACTGACTTTTATGAAACTAGAACAAATTACAGTCACACTATATGTATAAAGGTTTAATTGAATTTAACACCCTCCCATATAGAATAAAAACTAAAAATAACATTAGACCGCTTATAAAAATGATATTGAACCATATCAAACAAAGATATTTCAGATCAATCTTTTTTATATTTCTGTTTGTGAATTTTTATTTTATATTTTTTATATCGATGGCTTAATTCTAATAAGGGGGCGTCCATTAATTACGTGAGGTGTTCAAGGGGGGGAGGGGATAAAACTAAATCTTTCTAAATCTCACTTGGGGGGGAGGGGGGGGGGGTTTTCGTAAATCTCACGTAATTTTTTTTCTGGTAGAAAACGGTGTAAAATTGCGTAAAAGTATAGTTAAATTATAGTAAAAGTATTTCTAGAATAAAATATGGAAAAATCTTATAATTATGTTTATTTTTTTATTAATTTCCATTTAAGTATTTATCATTTAATTTTATTAATGTGATTTTAAATAATTGCAACACTCTCAAACACTAGTCTTTGCTAGTCTTAAATAAAAGTAATGGAACATATTGTGTTTTGTTTTTTTTTTAATAATCCAACACATTTACACCCAAAACACGAATTTTGAAAAATCTCACGTGAGATTAGGGAAGGGGGGGAGGGAGTTAAGGAAAATCTTACCAAATCTCGCCAGGGGGGGAGGGGGAGTCAAAAAATCCTCAAAAATACCTCACGTAATTAATGGACGCCCCCTAACTCGTAACCCACAAAGAGTAAATTTTACAGTAAAGGCAAAAAACTATCTCCTGACACACGTATCGTGCGGGTTAGGACTTGTTAGAAATTGCGGGAATCAACTAGAAATAATTTGAGTAAACGTAGAAACGTGAATTCGTAAAAATTGTGTGTTACGACTTGTTAGAACTAAGCCATCCATATTATATTTATAATTAAAATATAATGTACTTAATAGATGTTCAACAACATTTATAAAAGGTAAAATTGTATATACCGTATCTGCTATCGACCGTTTTCCAAAACGGTTTGCATAAGTGCGTGTGAAAACTATAGAGAGTTAGCATTAGAGCGAGGAGGAAACGAATAATATCGGCGATGCCAGTTTATACGGCCCAGCCAACGTTACAATGCAGTCGGGTCGTATAAACTGGCAACGCTGATATTATTTGTTTCGCTCGCTTTAATTATCTCTGTAGTTTTCACATGCACTTGTGCAAAACGAATTGGAAAACGTTCAATGGCCGACACTGTATATTAGGATTCCCTATTTAATAAAGTTTATTTTATTCCAGACCCGGTCTAAAGCTGAATTCGCCCTCGACAGTAATGATGCATTTCCAGCCTCGGTATGTACCACTATTAACTTGTACTTCGAAAATTATGTCGTTTAATATTTTTGTCGAAAAAAAAAAACCGGTTATACTGTAAGGTTTGGACATTTCCGATTTTTAACAATTTCACTGAACAAATCTAAGGCACACCCTGTATTTCTTGGATTCCGACATACCTTACAAATAACCGGCTCACCGAAATCTAAGAAAGAACAAATTTTGTTTACTCAAGACCGTTTTCTAATCTCGTATGTTTGATATAGGGCTTTATCTATTCCGGTAGAGCCGGCCATGGGGGGATATTATGTATTAAAAAAGTGTAACTTAGCTTTAGCTATCACATTTACCGAAGTGATAAGAGACCACGTAAAGAGCAAATAAATACCACCGAAACTATTTTCCAGTCGTTTCTTTTTGTGCGTCAGTAGTCTACCGCGTGTTTCTTTTAAATTGCGTCGAAAAGACATTGTTAAACTTTTTTAGGTAAGCAGTTGTTTTATTTTTGTTTTCAAAGATTTTAATAATAGGTATCGGAATTTTCTTGCAATAATAATTGTAACACTACTTACATCGGAAAAAGAGGTAGAAAGTTAAAATACCTCATACCTGATCGACTTTAGGTTATATCAATTTCAATAGTCACTAGTTTATCCTTCTGAGAATTCTACAACTCTTTTATTATGTTTTTAATATTTTTCAAATGCAATTTTGTAAATTAGAGAAGATTCTCTGAAATTTCACCTGCAGATTCAACTAAATATTAAGTTTCCTCCACTTATTAAAAATACAGGCAATGTTTGATCAGGAGTTACCTAAATATCTCATTTTTCATATTTCTATATTCCCTCTCTTGGAGCGCAATAGTACCCAACATCGACCGAAGTGATAATTTTTACAATATTAGAAATATTTTTAATCTTCTTTTCAAGAATTGATATTTAATAATATTTAGAAAAAGAAAATACAACAAAAAAAATACCAACACAATTTAAATAGTTATTAGGATATTAAATATTAAATTAATAATAATAAGTTGCGGTCAAATTTTGTTGTTTTCCCTCGTCTTGAGCTTTGTGATTTTGAGCCATCTTAATAAATTTCCTGCTGACATTCATATATCGATTTTTTGGAATATACGAATTGGGATATTTGGTTAGGTCTTTGAAGGACTTTTAAATTAATAAGTCAAATACCAAAACTGAATTATATTTTTATTTTTTTTTTATAATAATCATTATTATTTTAATATTACTTAAATTTTCATCTTGTTTTCCATATAAACTTTGAACTTATATTCCTTTTTATTCATCAACTTTTATAATCAATTCGTAATTTTTAAAATAGCAATTCAAAATATTTTAAAATTTCAATTTTTTTCATGAAGTTGGCTAACATCTTGACAGCTTGTCAGCTGTCATTGTCAGACATCTTAACCTGTAAATTGCCGCGTTTTTGCAGACATTCAAATTTTTTAAATTATAAGCTTTTTGTCTGAACATTTTTAGATATTGTGTTTGTCGGTTACTTTTTTTAATACATTGTATCTTTTACATTAAAATTTAACGAGTGAGTTTATAAGTAAAAATTGTATTAGTTTTTAAAATTATTGTTCCTATATTATAGTGTTCTGATGATGGCTTAATAGCCGACAAATAAATACAAATTTTACACACTTTTAAATACTTCCTTCTTTACCTATGTACCTAAAACTTTCAAATTTTTATTTGTTAGGAGAATATAATACTTTATTTGAATAGGGATATCTACATAAAAGAATAAAAAACCATAAAAATAATATCGCAACTAATAATGAAAATTCCATTGCCTTAACTAAACATACGTTAGAAAATATGCACTCTTTCGATTTTGAAAATGTAAGAATTCTCGAAAATAAACCAAATCTCAACAAAAAGAACAATCCTTGAGATGATACATATTAAAAAATTTGTAAATAAAAATAAGAGACATAATAAAAGAGAAAAGATTTATAAACGTTTATTTTAATATTATTAAGTAATTGTAAGCTTTTTAATCCTTAATTGTAACGCCACTGGTAATTTTTAACTTTGTTTCTCTAACCGTCACACTTTGTGAAACAAAGTTGGGATTTCTCTTATTTTAAAAATTTTAAACTGTGATCGTTCCCCATGTTCTATAAAATTTTGATTTCACCAGAAGATGAAAAAAATTCGAAACATATGTAGTGCTTGTGCTTAAATAATAGAAAGTAAAAACATGACCGATTAAACCAAGGAAATTTTTATTTATATAAAATAATACTTTATGTATCCAAATTTTTATTACAAGACTACATGCATAACCTTGTTCTTCTGTTCGTACCTTTAAAATGTCGATGATGTATCTTGATAATTTTCTATTTTGAATGAAATTACTTCAGTTATTTCTACTTTACGACATTTCCCTATTTTCTATCTACGACTACCCTGTTTAAGTTCCTAAGTTTTCGGTTAGATGGGGGTAAAATTTTCCTATCTCGAGAAACAATAATATTTTTTTATAAATTCATTGTTACTAGTCGGCAGTATTTCAATTTCTTAAAACTAAAGTACTTAACTAAGAACAAAAGGGTACCCATCTTCTCAAATGTGGTCAATGTAGTAACAAAATAATAAATAAAATCATATACCACATAAAATTTTTTAATATATAAGTGAAACGGCAACCGGTTTCGGTTAATTCGCCATCATCAGGCCTACAAACAAAACATGGTCTTCAATAGACGCTTATAACAGTAAAGGACAAAAGCTTACCTTATAAATATGTATGTTTTAAAGAAGAAAATTTGAAAATTACATTAAAACAACTCGACTTCGAGGGTAAGAATAGGAGGGAGGTATATGAAGGGGAAATGAAAAAATTAAATGAGAATAGGGATCAAGGTAGGGAGTGTAGACTTCTAATCCTCGCAAAGGAGTACTGAGCTAGTAAAGAAGAAGAGTAGGTAGCTTTTACAACGACCAAAGCGGTACAACGTACAACTGCGGACGATAAGACACCCTAGGCAAGTAGAAAGGAAACGGTATAGATTTGAGGAGCTGATCAGTTTAGGTGGAACAGGTCACACTGCGAGTAAAAATACCGGCAGCCAGGGATAAAGTAGGCTATAACTAGACTCTTAAAATTCCTACCTAAACGTTAATAATAATAATAATAATAATAATAATATACTTTATTGTCAGAGAGAATACATGATTCCATGGACAAAGTTTAATACTAATGGTATAATAAAACAAATAGATATCAACGTTCACGTTATTAAAAAATATTAAAATTGATTACAATAATAAAAAAAAAAAATATATATATATAAACAAATCCACAGAAAAAAATGCCTAATTTTAAAATTCGTCATTATAAAACTCCAACAGATTGTAATATGGTTTTCCTATTAATATATTTTTTATAGTATTCCTAAATAATGATGGAGATCTAATTGATTTTAAGGCATCCGGTAGATGATTAAATATTTTAGGACTTTCATAGATTATTGAATTCTTAATTAGAGATGAATGTGGAATCGGAAGTAATAAGTTATTATTTTGTCTAGTGTTGTAATGTCTCGACTGGGTAGGTAGATTTAAAATTTGTTTGTGTATCATACAAACAGTCTCTAGAATAAATAAACTAGTTAAAGTCAATATTTTATACTTGATAAATAAAGGTTTGCAATGATCTCGGTAATCAGATTTGGCTAGGAATCTTATAGCTCTTTTTTGTAAAATAAATACCGAGTTAAGGAGATATTGTGAGCAGTTTCCCCTGAATACAATACCATACCTTAAATGAGTGTCTATTAGTGAAAAGTACACATTTCTTGCTGACAAACTTCCCAGCTCTTTAGCAATAACCCTAACTGCAAAGCACCCGGATGCCAGTTTTTTGTTTAAGATTGCAACATGTTCATCAAACTTTAGTTGGTTATCGATGTAAAGGCCTAAAAATCTGGAGCAGGGTGTATTTATAATCAACTGTTCGCCAAGACGAAGTTGATCATATGCAAATTTAAAAGTTAATATGTTTGTTTTGTTTGTGTTAAGACTTAAAAAATTGGAGTCACACCAGTTTTTGATTACGTGTAGGTCATGTGACACAGTATGTTTTAGAGTATCCGTATCCCTTCCATGCCAGAGGAGAGTTGTATCATCAGCGAACAACGTTCAATAACGGTTTACAACTAAGACAATCCCATTGGTCTCTTGTACTATAAAATAAACACACAATTTTGGCATGTTTCACTATGTTCTGCTCTAAAACTATTACACAAAAACTACACGATCTCAAAAGGTTTAATGCTTTCTAGTCTTCATTTTGATCTTGTCTTACTTAGGATCTGTAGGATATCAATATTATCATGTGGAGTCTTTTTTCCTGATTCCCTGCAAATCTCTTGATCTCTTTTTTGACTATCGCTATATTCAAATCTCTGTGAAGGTGATCATTTTTGTAATACCATGGTGCGTCCACAATGCCTCGGAGTATTTTGTTCTGAAATATTTAAATTTTGTTTATATTGCTCTTTGCTGCCCTACGCCAGAGTTCCATGAAGCCAGACTGGTTTTAGAATCTATTTATACAGCAAATTTATTACGCATATAAAGTTTTGATTATCGTCACAATAGCCAATGATTTGTTTTTATATTTTAAGTAAAGTTCTTTTCTGTTTTTCTTTATATAAGTTCTTTTCATTTTATTTGAACATTCAGAATCATTCTCAAGTATTTTATGAACGATGATTTGATCTAATTTATTCTTGTTTACCACGTCTTATTCCATTTATATGCTTTTCGTTGTCATGTCCCACTGCTAAGATAGCTGTATCGTCACCTTAGGTAGCGATAGTTACATGTTTGGTTTGCGGTATATCACAAGTGTACAACGGCAAATCACTAGTCCTAGCACCTTACATTGTAGTACACCTTCGTTAGTATCTTTTAATATAAAATATGATTCCTCCTGTTTAATTTGGAATATATTTGACCAGTATATATCAAATTTTGATATCTAGGTATATTGTTTTGGTAACACTTTTTCTAATTTGTTAATTATTCCTTCATGCCATTTTTTATAACGTATGGTTCATAAGGTTTGCGAAAATTTCTAAGGCCAAATATTTTCAAACTGAAATAACTTTATTTAAAAACTATTTTTTCCTTAAAACTAGGAATCTGTCTAAAAAACTAAATTAATTATTTAATAATGTGTAGTGGTCCACGCTGCTCCACAAGCCTCAAGTTCCTACGAACATTCCGCCGGAGTGTTTGGACATCCTCAGCGTCAAATTCTTGTACACTTTTCGGGGCAATATTGCCCAAAAATCTTCGACAGTGCGAGCCTGGGGTAAGTTGGGAGGGTTATCAATTTTCGGAACGTATGGAATATTCTGTTGTCTAAGCATAATGATATGATGCTAAGTCGGGCCAAAACATTATTTCGTCAGCGGCATGATTCTCTTCAATAAATTTGGCCAATTTTGTTAAACAGTTGTCAGTATAGCGTCTGCTATCTAGTGCCTCGCCCCTAACATGACCAATATATGGTCTTGCAAAATTTTGTCGACAAATTTTGCTTTTGCTTTGAACCTTACATCTTTTGGACTTTCTTCTATGTTATCTGTGTAAAATCCATCGTTTCCTTTTATTTCGGAGTTCTCCAAAGTAAAATATTTCTCTTCATCAATAATGATCGACTTGTGCAGCATCGTGGTATTCTGGCCAGCTGATTAGGGGTATACTTAGGACATTTTTGTTTTTTACGATATACTTGACCACTTCTTTTTAAAATTCTGCAAATTGTACTGTGAGAAGTTGTATCCGCTATTTTTGGCTATTTTTCGTTGAGACACTCCGACCTTGTTTTTTGTTCTTCTCACTATTATTAGGCACGGACGAGGATTGAAATGACGTGGTCTTCCACTTCGTGGCATGGAACTTCCTGTTCGCAACCTGCTATGGTCTGGTATATGGTATTCACCGATATATCTCGGTCACGAAAAATTCAATTTCAACCGCCCAACCAAATTGTAAATCCTTATTTGGATTTCCAATTTATACGATATTATGAGTGAAAAAAATTAGTCTATAAATGTCAAATTGAAGCTTAAAGACTAAACAAAATTTTGTTTCCATAGCCATCTTGTGATATATAGGCATCCAATAATGAGCCTTAAAACTTTTTCGCAAGACTTTATGAACCACGTTATAAAAATGTTCATAATTTCTAATGTTCTCTAATGTAATCATTAATGAATAATTACAAATATTGATTAGCTAATAACTGTAAAATAACATGGACCTATTTGGCTAAACGATTAAATTTTTTTAAGAAATAAAATTAATTTGATTCATAATAAATAGGCTATCTTGGAAATTGGTAAGTAAGGAAGTAGAGCAACGTAATGCCAGTTAAAAATATAAAAATAAAAGCTAATCGTCATTTCGACTACTTAGTTATTAATTATTGTAATTGGGTCTCGTTACTTAGTATACCCGTTATACTATAACCCGTAATGAGTGTGAGTAAAATTAATAGTTTACAAAGTTTGTACTAAATTCCTGTACACAACCAAATATTTATATTTCCGTGGAACTTTAGAGTAATAAAGTACTTTGTTTACTTTTAACTTGTTGCACGCATATATCCATAATATCGTATATTTTGAAATCTTATCCTAATCTCTATTACTTTCTGGCCTTCCGGGTTTAAAGGAGGATTTAATTTTCTTTTCTTGCAATTATTTAATTTTCTTTTCTTGCAATTACCATGCTACTCACCTTTTTATGCAATAGTTTCATTAATAGTCTCTTTAACTCTTCATGTAGGAACTAATTTTAATTACTTGATAACTCTTCTGATATTTTGTATTGTGGTTTTTTTAGTTCTACAACGGTTTTTACTTAAAGTTGTCGATGTATCATTCCTTTATATAGGGATTTACTAATATTTTTAACACGTTAAGCGCCAAAGGGATTATCACAGTCTGGCCAAGCACATTTTCTGTTAACATACCTTCTACGCGCCGATCACTGGTGACCGATGTGAAACTAACCAACCAAGCCACCAGATTTTTACTATCGATGCCACATCCCTATTTTACAGTTTTAGTTAGTTTTACAACCTTCACAATATATCACAAAATAAATAAAATACGGTAAAAAATGCACAATAAAACCTAAAAATCGACATATCTGAGAGTTTTCTTAAAATCAGCTTATTAAGAAAGTTATTGAATTTATTCCAGACTTTATCTGCGCATTGTATGTATTTTTATTGCTCCACTACAAATTAAAATTATTGTATCACTAATCCTTGACACAACCTACTCCCTCCCGAATTAGGGCGTTTGACTTTTTTTTTGTAATTTAAAAGTAAGATTTTGCGTTTACAATAATTGGAAGACGGTCTATTTGCATATCTGTTGAATGGGTTTCTTCAAACGGATGTCTTCCGAAACCCATTATAGAACGTTGACTCGTATTCTCTTCAATTGTCAACAAGAAGTTTACGGTTCCCTTGATTTAAAAAATTCGCAAATATTTAAAAATATAAGAAAGGGATTATACACCGGATACCGCTATCTAAGCTACACAATGTTTATAGATTTGTACCGTTACAAATGACAAGAACAAGAAAAAATCGGGAGATTGGGGATGTTTTAGTAACTCACTTTCGTCCGGCAATCCTACAGATTCATTACAAAAGTATCACATTTACTGCTAATAAAAAAATATAACAAAAAGCTATGTTATAAATAATTATACAAGATATTCTGGTTAAAAATAGGTCGGTTAGACATAATCAAAAATACTCAAAAGAAATATAGCCTTTTGAAGTTACTAATTGAAAATCGATTTTTTCAATACCTCTATTTTTTTTGTGTCATCGGATTCAACTGCTAAGATTATTTCGCCTCGTGTTCTGTGTAGGCTTTGTTACTGTTTCCCAGCGCCACTTTAGGAACAGCACTGTTAATTAAAATCCAACAGTAAATGGTCGAGTGGGGAATCCTACCAAGGCATCAGAATTAATTTTAAATAATTCAATTAAATGAAAAAATCCGAGCCAACGGTGGGATTCGAACCTGGGACCCTTGGATCCGCAGACAGAGACTCTACCACTGAGCCACCCACCCCGTAATAACTATTAAACAATTTGTCATAAAAATAGACATGTGATCTTTTTCTTTACAAGATTACGAAAACGATGTAGTCCATAAAATGTTTATAAGGAATTGTGATCCCCTAAACACCCTCAAAACTGTTTTATACATCATCTCATCAGGTGTTATTTGTGACTTACCTTCTTTGTTACACCCAAAGAGGTTAGAAAGGGTAGAGGTAACATAGGAAGCATTTGTCGCTGCGCGAATTTTGCCAAAACCGAAAAATTGGGTGGAAGGAGTAGGGAGATGTTCTGGGCCGGACTTAAATATTTGTATTCTAGTATCTAATTTTGGTAGGTAACTAAGAGATAAAAAATTATAAGACTTTTTGACTTTATTTGATAGCACGATTCATTTATGATGAGGGCAATAACACTTTATCAATATATAGCTAGTAGCTAAGGACCGATTCCACCGTTGTGTCAAACGAAGTTTAAATTACTAAACGAAGATTAAAATGACATTGTTTTTGTTAATATAAAAATGTCATTTTAATCTTCGTTTAGTATTTTAAACTTCGTTCAACAAAACGGTGAAACCGACCCTAAGCAAAAGTTTATAAAATTATTGTAACAAAATAGCTGTTGAGACAAAAAGTTATCGAAACAGCCAAAGTACTTTTTGCTCGAATTACACACAAGATTTTTTCTACGATCACACAAAAAAAAATAATTAAATTTATTAGAAATGGGTTACCTTTTCGTTCGTTATAATATTTTAAGTTTATTTGACATAAGCCTACTCTTCGAAGAGAACAAAATGTTTTGGTACTTATATGCCGGTAATTATTTATGATTTAATTATTTACGGAAAATACTGTTCAATGATTTAAACTATTAGGAAGTCAATTAATAGCTATTTATGTATCGTATTTACATACAAGATTTTTTCTAATTTTGACTTGATTATTTATAAAATTGTGTTGAAAAATGATTCACCATCATTCTTTTGTAGGTACTTTCAATCAAATATTTCAGAAAATTGTTGTATTTGATTGCCCTATGACGTTTTTTTTTTTTTTTCAATAGTAAAAATAAAGGACATGTGCAGTGTTGCCGATCTGATTTTTAACATTACCCGCAAGAAATTTGAAAAAAAAAACGTTTTTACCTATTATCCTTAAAGGAGTACGTGAAAATTTTACCCCCCACATTTCTGGGCAGTTTTCAATAACGGTGTTCAATTATTTAAAAAATAAAACGCAATTTACAGCTTTTCTTTTTTGTTGTTAAACGTAATGTCATATTTTTAAATGTGAAATGTCACTATTCATTGCCTTTTTTTCGATATTTGGTTTTTTCGATTTTTTGTTTATTGGAATTTTCGATTTTTCGATTTTTTATTTTTCGATTTTTAGATTTTTGGATTACTCGATTTTTCGATTTCTCAATTTCTCGATTTCTCGATTTTTCGACTTAAAAATCAAAAAGAGGCAGTTTTATTTATTTTCATTTCGTAACTGGTGACATAATCAACTTTTCGTAATCAGTTACACAATGTTCTACTTTATGCAACTGGTTGCATAAAGTAGATCGTTTTGACACTTGCTGCGATTACAAAATATATTAATTTATATGTCAAAATTAGAGAAAATAACAAAATGTAAATTAAATGGATAGATCTCATATTATTATAGAGCAGTGTTTCTCAAACTTTTTTGGCGACGGAACCTTTTTGAAAAGCGAAACACATAAAACACATAATTTAAAAAATATTTTTCAAATTTTTCTTCATTTTGACTCTCATTTTGACTTTCAATAGGTAAACGTGAAAAAAATCGGCTTTATATTATGCTCCGATTTCACATATTTAATTTTATAATTGTAATTTGACTGCCCATCTACGTAGTCTGTCTGTTGGCTGAAAATTGGGGTACACCTTTAGCTGGGTTAAAAATAGGTACCACAGGTAAGTGATCTGTAACTAGGATAAAGAAATGTCCATATAAATATTCATTAAATTTATTTAAGCCAAAAATTATTGCAAGGCCCTCTCTTTCAATTTGGAAATATTTTTGTTCGGACTTTGATAAGGTACGCGAAGCAGAAACTATAGGTTTCTCAATATTTTTTTCAAAAACATAATATATCATGGCCCTTATTCCCACATTTGATACATCTACGATCAATTTAATCGCCAACTCAGGCTGAAAATGCACAAGAACATCATTTGTTGTTAATTGATTTTTGATTAATTCCAAAGATTCCTTGCTAGAATTATCCCAAATCCCATAAAAAATAAAATAAAAAAAAGTTATCAAGCAAAATCATATTCTCCTTCCTCTTAGTGACTTAAAAAAATTACTTCTCAAAAAAAGTCCTCAAGCCAGGTCCCTCCATTTTGTGGCGATAGTTGTTTTGTTTTATTATGATTATTTTCTTCGCGGAGCCCTCACAACGGCTTTGCGGAGCCCCAGGGCTCCGCGGAGCACACTATGAGTAACACTTATAGAGAAATACTAAATAGTTTTGAAAAAACTATTGAAACCAGTTGTGAAGTTTGAAACGAATAAATTAGCAATGAAATTGATATTTTTGTATTTGATTGTATTTTACTCTTTTAACTTCCTGAAAAAAGATTCCCCATGAAACAAGAAATAGTAAACAGTTTATAATAATAACCTTTATTTGCTACTTATAAAATGTACCAATGACCAAGTCCGATTCTGTTTATTTTCAAATCAACAAATATGGACGTCGACAGAATCTTTAAAACTTAAATATCTCACCGAAATAAATGTAAGTTTCTTTTATCTCCGTCACATTTTGCACTTTTATTATAAATAAAGCTTTTTACAACACATCGTGGCATTTTCAACGTTAATTTCCAAAATTTAAATCACTAAAATACCAAATTAATTTTCGTTGACACATTAAATTTGGATGGACAACGCTCTGACATGTGATATTTTGAACTGTGATTGGTGGGTGTGAATAATTTCGAAATGGGATTATGCGCAGTGTCTTATGTTCCATCTAAGGTTTGTATAATCTAAGGTTACACCTTGAATTATTATGCAAAATTATTTACAGTGTATAAGGGTTATGCAAATGTTTAAAAAAATTAACTTATTAATATGTAGAATATATTTTTTACTTATACACGTTACTTTTTTTTTTATTTGAACTAATTTAGAAAGCTTCTGAAAAACAATACTATTTTGATAAACATTTAAGCAAAAACTTTAACTACTAACTACTTTATTATTATAAATAGTTCGTTATCTGTTTATTTAAAAATGAATATTAGTATAATAGCTTTCCTCACTAGTTACTCACTTTTTTAAATAATTAGGTATAAAAATGTATTGTATCTTATTTATTGTGATGATGTATTTTATAACTTAGATAAGAGAATGAAAAATAATTCGAAAAACTGTAATTATATTTACAGCGACATTTCATAAATGTTCTTACTTTTTTAATAAAAACATTTCAAAAGTTTTTTTAACGAGGCTTTCTCTGACCCAATTCGTTTATTTCAGTTCACAAGATGTTAATAAAAATCGATGCATTATTCAGCTGTCTTCCGGTTAACAAACTTGTGTATATCTAATCAAAAATTTGCAAGATTATTTATAGATACCGTAACTTGCAAACCAGCTATCTCCAATTATTATACAGGGTAAGGTAAAGGTCCCGCAACTGCTCGATTACAGCCGAACGTATTAATAATAATTAGATTCCGACTCTCGCCGGCGCACACACAGTCTCCTCCCCTCCCAGCTCATTTAATTCTCCATAACGCCACCCTTGTAACATCGTATAGAAAGACGCCAATCCCAGATTGATTTCAAATCTACAAATTCGACTGTGCTTCGGTGGTCCAATTGGTAGAAACGCCAACGGCTTCTTTTCTTTATTTCTCGGCCTTTTCAATTTTTCTTTGGTCTGTTTTCACTTTGGGGAGGTGGGGTTACTTTTCTTCATTTTTCCAAAATGGCAAACAGTTTTTTATCTCCAAAATATTGTTATGTAACACAACGAAATTTGACATTCCTACGCAAAATATGTTCTCATTTATTTAGTACCATCAAGAAAGGGCATAACAATAAAAAAACTAGTGATAACGTCATATCTCGAATAGTGATGATGTCGTAAAACATATACATACGTATATAAAAAAATACACATCTAAAAGCAAGGTTGATCTGTCTGCGCTTTTTATGACGTCACCAACATCATCATTAGTTTTTTCAAATGGCAATACCCTTTTTTGACACTACCAATTTAAAAAGAGCACATTTTTTTGCGTAGATACGCCGAATGTTGTGACGTTACTAACAGTATTTTCGAGATAATGTTTTAATCACTGTTACTAAATAATATTTTACAATAATCGAAATATTGGTATGTAACATACCTCAAAATTTGGCGTTCATACCCAAAAAATGTACTCTTTTAATTAGTACTATCAGAAGCGGTATTGTCTTGAAAAACTGGTGATGACGCTATAGCTCCGAACATGATGATGTTACGAACCTAAAATAAATGTAAAAAAGCTGTAAAAATTTTGTATATTACAAATTTTAACTGTATTTGGCCAATCATGCACAATTTTTACCCAAAAGAGGGTGTCTCCAAATGTATAATTTGAGTTCGCTCATTTAGATAAGTGACAGTTGACAGTTCTATATTCTGTGCTTTGTCACAATCAGAAATTTTCTCGGAGCAACATTGATCACGATGCGTTTAACATATAGGTATGTTCTGGTTATTCAGAAATATGTTGAAAACTGGATCTCGGACGGTTTGCAGCACATTTTAAAGAAACCAGAACAAGTCTAAATTTCAACTAATATTTTGGACTTTAACGTACACGTTTTGTTTCTGTTAACGTACTGCAAACACTTCAACTCTCTATTATTAGAAACATCATTAATTAATAGGGGTGATCAATAAACTGCATTAAACACAACCTCATAAATTTAAAACCTATACGGTCGCCTTAAAAATAGATCGTTATCAGTCGGTAACTGACCTATAACAGTTACCTCTAATTTGAATACCTTATAATTATGTAAAACGAGTCGCTACTGAAGTAGTTACAGAACGTCGCCCTCTTGGAACAATTAATGCCCCCATAAACTTATTTTTTCCATTTTAAACTAAACACGTGCGCCTTTTCTGACCTTTTTTTTACACCTGTGGTCGACTGACTGGGGGCCCCACCATCTCTTTGTTTCTATTGTCGTTTGTTTTATTTATCGCTTCCCAAAGCGATGACACCACTTAAGATATAACGTGGATTAGATATGTAAAGTTAGAGGTACGTTCCGGTGTAATATTGTAATTTTCGATGGGGTTATTTGATAAAGAACTGCTATTTATTTATCATTATTAACAAGGAAAAAACGGAAGTCAGTTAGAACACATTAGTAGATAAGTGTTTGAAAATGAACTGATTTATAAATGTTTATTTTTTCGTTGTTTTTTTTTTAATTTAAATACTGCTTTAATGCTATCAACTGTTAGCGCCCCGTCTTATTAAATTTAGCCCAATCATTTGAAAGTTGCAATTACGAAATTTACCCCAATTAGGTAGAGAACATAATTTCTTTACGGCCAATACTGAATGTAGTTCTTCCAAAACTACTATAGTAGAGTGTATCTATTAAAATATTCGCTCTAGAAAACGATTTACCTCCCACTCTTTTGTCATAATCTGAATTTTTCAGAGATGAAAGGTCATGATGAGGTAACCCTTATTCCGGAGGTAATACAAAATTAGACTGTGCAGAAGGGCACTATCATCAAAAATCCAGATATTGATACCACCAAATAGAGAAAAAAATACTCATTTTTTGGTCCAATGCACAATAACATCTTTGTAGGGAGTAATTGTTTATACTTATTTAAAAAAAATCATTTGCATTAGCCCTTACGGCCGAAAATAAATATAAACGTAAATAACTCGATTTCAGATCTTCAAAAATTTGGTTAAAAAGTCGTCTTTTTTAAATATCCACTCGTTTAACAAAAAAGGAAGGCCTAAATGAAAAAATAAAATTCTTCATAAAATGTTTGCTTATAAGTTGACAAGGTAACAGAGTAACACCATATTTTTTGCTTGTGAATTAACAAAGATATAACAATAAACGATGAGAGATAGGTTTACGCTTTAATTATTTCTCACCGCCAATTTCATCCACTCTCAGTGTATCTTTCTCTACATTCATCCTGTTGCAGCTGAATATATTTGAATAAGTTATAAGTTTTCGTTTAAAATTTTAATTACGGATTTGTTTTGCATGAAGCAAAGACAAAAATTATATCAAAATGGGGATGTTCTTAATCCTCGTCAAGTCAATATGCTTGTTGCAATAAACAGGATGGAAATTAAGAGGTCAATGTTTTAATTGCATATTTCATGTTTAACGCTGAGACAGAGGAAAATTTCACTCAAATAATAAAATACCTACTAAGTTTATTTTATCCTGAATAGGCCATGACTGATACTTTTTTTATATTGTTGGGTACTATTGTCAACAATCCAGTTATAGCCTACTCGGGTTAAAATAAACTTGGAACAACGAATATTAATTTGTCATGTATACTTACGGTCCTAAGCAATGACATTTTTATTGTTGTTTTAAAGAATATTTATTTATACAATGTTGCATATTTTTTTTTAACTGAAATCAAATTAGAATGGACAGCATACAAGTTCAGAAAGCGAAATTGAGCCCCTTGTGTCTTTTAGATTTCAAAATAGACCGAAGTGTATTATATGTAACGATAATAAAGACGAAATAATTAGGGAGACAGAAAGAACTTTTTCTACTTTTTTTATGGCAAACAAAATTAGATGTAATATTGACATTATTAATGAAATAATACAAAAAGTCATTTCAGATGCTGAAAGTAGTAGTAAATTCAACGAAGTACTTTGGCACAAGCCATGCTATATTAGTTATAGTAAAAGAAATATTGAAGCGAAGAGAAAAAGTAACGCAAGACTTAAAGAATATGAAGTCTTATTAATTTATTTTAAAAAGTTTTTGACTAAAGAGATACGGTTCAGAACAGAGCGAGGAGACTCAAGACGATTTCTAGCAGTACTTGATTTAAATTGGATGAAAACCTTCTAAAAAATTTGCCTGCTTTTCATTCTCTGACCGGTTGTGATACAACTAGCCAATTTTCTGGCATTGGGAAAAGAACCTGTTGGAAAACCTACTTTGAACACCATCACGTTTTGGATGGATTTGGCACTGATCAGAACTCTCTAATCTTGAAAAATTTGTCATAAAAATTTATTTAAAAACTGTCAATGTTACTTCCATTAACATTTTGAGGGGATTAATGGCCTCTTCAAAAACCATCGCTAAATTGCCACCGACTGAAGACGCCGTAAGATTACATTGTTTAAGATGTTTTTACCAGCTAAATATTTGGCTAAGCTCTTTAAAGCCGCAGAATGCAGCTTCCTAATATTGAAGAGTATGGATGGAAAATAGATCAAGATGGAAGTCTGATAACCACTCTTAAGACTTCCCGACCTACTACCAGACATAACAGAACTTACATCATGCAAATGCAAAAAAGGTACTATACACCCATAATTCTCATAGATATACAATATTCTAACAATATTATTCTGTTCTAGACTGTGAAAGCAAAATTTGCAAATGCAGGAAAAAAATTGGCTGCATCGGTTCCTACACCTGTAAGGCATAGACAAACTGCAGAAATAGTTTGACCACAGCCGCTAATGTTTTAGAAAATGTTGATTCGTGTGGTGAATCTGATTAGTTTGAAAGTCTTGTACTTATAAATTTTAAAATTATTAATTCATACTTTATATATTATTTATTATTATTATTATTATATTTTATTTATTTTGAGAATGAATTTATTGTATTTTGCAAAGCAATAGCCTTACTGTTTATATTCAATACTTACATACAGTGAGCACCATATTGCATAAGTCTTACCCCCCTATCTAACTCATTACTGGAGTCTTGTTAGGAAAATTGCCGAGACAGGTCGATTTTTGATTTCTACAATGTACATTTTTGTATGATTAGTTTATTCTTATTTTCATCCCTTACTGGAGGGGAGCAACCCTTTCGAAAAATTTGGATAGCATGGGGTGGTGAGTGATAGCTCATTTGAAAGGGGGTTTTATTCTCTATTCAACCATGCAAAAAAATTTGAAATTTGCTTCATTACGTGTTGATTTATTAATGTTTAAAAATAACAAAACCTCACAAAATAGGAAAGCAACTAAACTAACAGTGACCTTCTAATGGCAAAAAGTCTTACTTCACGTCTGAACCAAAACCGAAATCATGTAGGGCCGAATTTTAATTCTAAGGATGAGTGCGCTACGTTAATTTCCGTTATTCTGAAACAACAATTAGTCGAGAATTAATGAAGCAAATTTCAAAATTTTTTACACGGTTGAATAGAAAATAAAACTATCTTTCAAATGAGCTATCACTCACCACCCCATGCCATTTAAATTTTTCTAAAGGGTTGCTCCCCTCCAGTAAGGGATGAAATTAAGGGTAAACTATTCATACAAAATTGTACATTGTAGAAAACAAAAATCGACGTGTCTCGGCGATTTTCCTAACAAGACTCCAGTAATGAGTTAGATAGGGGGGGGTAAGACTTATGGTGCTCACTGTATACTGTGTTTATACCTTCAAGAAATAGTTTATATTTTTTAGTTTCCTCAAAAAATAAAAAATAAATCATGAAGTAATTATAATTAATACATCCTATTATTCATAGCAGATAAATCAATAATCCCTGTATAACATAATATAAGAGAGACAAACTGATTGCATACATTTCAGCACTGAGAGAGACGCATAGAGAGTCGAGAGGCTCTGCCTTCAATGTTTGCTTTCTAGTAAAACCATAACGTTACTAATTGTTTATTATTATATTTTTGTTAATTTAAAAGCAAAAAATATGGGGAAAGCACTGTTGCCTTGTCAATACATAGACGAAACTTTTATGAAGAATTTAGGCCTTCGCTTTTTGTCAACTGAGAGGTATATTTCTAAAAGATTTTTTATACAAATTTGTGGACGGTTGAAACCGAGATATTGACGTTTAATTTTTTTTTTTCGACCATAAGGGCTAATGTAAATTATTTTTTTAAAATAATTATAAAAAAATACTTCCTACAAAGACTTAATTGTGCATCAGAACAAAAAATAAGCATTTTTTTTTTCTATACGGTGGTATCAATAACTCGATTTTTTATGATAGTGCCCTTTTGTCCTGTTTAATTTTGTATTACCTCCGGAATAAGGGTTAACTTATCATGTACTTTTATCCCTGAAAAATTCAGCTTGTGACACCGAAGTGGGAGGAGGCAAAGTCAAAATAAGTTTTAATCTACACCATACTATTATAAAAACAGAAAATATTCTCGCACTTGAGATTGAAAGAAAATTCTGAAACACTTGCCTCTTATGTATTTTACACGTATTTCATTTTATCTCTAGTGACAGAATGTTTATTCTGTAATAGCTACTAGCCAATGGCTGTGAATATCACGCCCCTGCATCGTAGATATCCATGCATTTCAATTCAAAAATGGGTTTTACTATATTCAACTTCTACTGTGTCTGTGGCCGTGGAAAAAGTACAGTATGTTACTTTCATTCCAACCTTGTTACAAAATATACTATGTATTAATTATTCTGTGGTCGGCGCTTAAAAGGTAATAAGTCGATATTACACATTTTTGGAAAATGGCGCTGGAAAATTTTGGGACATTTTTAGAATCCAAATCGACAATCTTTTTAGACATTTGGTCTTGTAAAAAGTAAAAAATATGTAGAAATATTTTGTTTTAAGGGCCATCCTCCGCCTGAATTTTTAAGCCAAAAACAACGGTTGCTCGTGCGCAATTACAACTTTATTTTTCAAAATTACTTAAAACTGCTTGTGCAGGTGATGAAAGAATCTATTTCTAGGGATGTATAAGAACAAAATGATTAATTTTTTTTAAACATTGCTATTATTCAAGATAGAAAAAGGTGACAATATTACGTATTTTAAGGCGCTTATCTTGTCGTTATAAGAAATAATTTGGAAAATCTAATTCTATATATCCCTGCTGCAAATCTTTAACTTTGTCCGAAAATGTTCTTTTTTTCAAAAAAGTCAAAAAATAAGTTATTAATCACGCACGGCCTGGCCCTCTGCAAGTAACATTTTTCTAACCGTAATATGGCGCCCTTTGCACTGAAGTCTATTAACAACAAAACAAATATATAAACAATCTATTGACCCACCTTCGTCAAGTGTGAAATTTGCAACGGCCCGCACCCCCCTGATAATATTAGGTAAGGGATCGGTTGGAAGATGACTCTTAACTGTTTTGTTACAAAATTTGACTGTTTATGTTTAATTATGACGTTTTGTCTTTAGCGGTTACCCTTGTATTATTATATATGTTTTTTGTACCTTATTTTTATTACTTTACAACGTATATAGACTTAGATCCTTAACTGCCTAAAATATACACTCTTCTAAACGTATCTTGACTAAAAACTCCATTTACGTAAAAAACCACTTATGACCTTTTAAGCGCCGGCCACAGAATTATATTATGTTTTTTTTTTTTATTTAAATCAAAAACAAATAATTATTGTAATATATAGAATACAAAATTCTGGACGGTTTTACAGAACCTCTACAAATCGTACTTGCAACTGAACAATCAGTTTGCAGATGCAAATGAGAAAAATGGTATACCAGAAACATATTTTTACATTTTGCGTTTGCAAACTATCAAAAGCTAATCTATAAGTTATACATAATTCTTTATTGTGGGTTCGTTGGTACTTCTGGATTTGGGTTATTTTTATGGGGAAGTATAACTATATCACAGATATTTCGAAGTAAGAAGCAATACAATTATTGAAATGACAGATAAATAATAATATAATAATAATAATAATAATTTTAAGATTTTTTGCATTTGTAAATCCGCCAAATTTGTAGATCTGCGAAGTTGTAAACGTGCATTTTCTGTAATTTCCTTAGATCACACTGAATGTTATAACCAAGTTAGCTGTTGTTTATAAAAACAATTGAAAGATGTTTGACATTTCTCTTGAATGTTGTTAAATTTTAGTTGTAATATTATTAATTGGGTATTTCTCTACTGCTAAATACAATTTTACTGTTTGGCCAAACTCATTATATATCTATCTATCTATTGAGGCATTCTACCTCATTCCAATTCAACATAGTTGTCATACTGTTTAACTGCCTCGTTTGTTTTTCTACCATCAAATATTCCTGTTGCAAAATTGGTTCTATGAAACTCTTAACTTTCTTCTGGTTGCACTTATTTTCATTTTTCATGATCTGACAACAGTGCTGTAAAAATATTAACGAAAAACAATTATGTAAATAGTAGAATGCGCAATATGTACATACAAACATTGAATTTAAAAATTGAAATATTTAAACGGTTTGACTAATAAGATGAATCACTATCTTATCAAGTCTATAATAACATTGCATATTAGAGGATGTATAACATGACTATTTTCGAAACATTTTAAGGTGTGTTAAACAAATGTAAATAAAAAGATATTCGGAATCTTAAGAGATAAATTATTCAATCAATCACGATCAAGCAAAGTATCAAAAATATAAAAAAAACTAGGTGAGGTTAGGTGACAAAAAAGATTTAAATGTCTATATTTCTTATTAAAAACAATACTTTAATAATACTTAAATTATCTGTCCGGCATGACTGACCACGTAACCACTGACCACTCTCTTGTCTGCTTATAAGGCTTTTCTCTGATAATATGAATCTTGTCTAAAGAGGATCTAAATGAATCTATAGAAAGCAGCACTTAATATTTAATATAGACCTAAAAGTTGAGTATTTTTGAATACTCAACCTATTCATTCAAAAAATTAAACACAATTAACGTTTCGATGGTTCTTTTGTACTATTTAAAAATGCTTTGTGAATACCGTATTTCTAGTTTTTCTATCCATCTTTAATTTAGTAGCCTCGTTCAAAATGAAATGAATTAATTAGAAAATGTAAATCCAAGCAATCACATTTTTTTATTCTGAAATATGTGGCTAATAATATGGACTAGCTCTGCATAGCTCTTAAGAATTAGATACGTAACGTACGAATTCATTACAATACGCAGCACTTTATTTTGGGAAACTAGCAAAAAGAACGGATTATGTAAAATAAAGATAGCGAATACGAGCGGAGATATTTTTATTGCGAAAATACTTGTCGCATAAATGGCCTTTTATTCTGCGAACATAATTGTTTGTTTATGTCGACAAAGTTGAAATAGTGTCGGGTATTTTATGCAATGTCTGCCGATATTGCCGATTATGAATGAGGTTGGTCGTTTATGTTTTGTTTGGTAAATGTGCGTTAACGTTTAGTTAAATATTCATGGAAGACTAGAAGTATATCAACTTGTGTGTCACATAAATATATTAAATGTACAGGGTTATTTGAAAATATCAATATTTTTTTTTTTACTTTACAAGGAAACATTATTACTTGATATGTTTTCCTATTCTTTGATGGACTATACTTTTTCAGAAATTTTAATTGTAATCTACTAAAAAAATGAAATTTGTTGACATTTCTAAATGTGAAACTAGTCTTTATTACAATAGTTTGTACAACAAGAATGGATATGATGGCTATATCACATCGCACGTAGTTATACGGACTATCTATCCGAGTTGCACAGTATATTTTTTTTACGTCCCACTAACGAAAATCTACAAATTTTAAAAAATTAATTTAGTTTAAGACAAAATACTTAATATAAAAATAATTTATGACTTTTACTAATTTATAAATTAAAAAATATTTTATGCTCGACCGGGCGATAAAGTCCAGATTATAAATACGTTTAGCGGGCGTAAATAGCCCCTTTATCGCCCGCAGACTACTTTACCGCCCGCCGGGCGATATAGTAATAGTACATTATTCAACGAGCGGGCAATGATGGCTGTTACTCACGATGATGAAGTTTGTACTACGAGCCGCAGGCGAGTAGTGTAATCATTCGACTGTTTTCAGAAAAGGAAACAATTTAAAAATATTTTTATTTATATAGGGTTCTCTAAGAAAGTAATACATATCAATGTTAGATTTTTTTAAATGGGACCCTTATATTTTAGTTTATATTTGAATAGTTTTCGTTTTTTCCACTATAACAATACCAAATAGTATGATATTATACAGGGTATTTCAATGACCTGTATACTGCAAAAGAAATAATTGAAAACCAATTTTTTTGCCGTAAAAGGTTTTAGATAATGGTCAACATTTTATGCCGATGCACTACTTTCTTAATTAGAAACATGATGATGAGTCAAAACTCAAATACATAATTTTCCCATTTATTTTAAATTGACAACCCTGTATTTTATATCACCATTTAAACATACCTTAATTAAAGTTTCATTCAAACCATTGTATTTATTTTAAACTTAGAATTCCATATATCTAACGTTAATAATTTTGGGTGATTTTTAAATTTAAATGACAAAAAAAATAATTTACAAAATACTTTAATTTTAGACTGTAAATTAGTAATTAGAATTTAACCAGCTGTAATTTATTATAGACTGAATAAGTTTTTGACAATTTCTAATAGGACTTTTACATTCAGTTAAAAATAAATACTAATAGCAACAATCATAGACTCTCTCCAATACTTTATTCTAAGTTTATTATATTTTTAAGTTGACTTTGAAACCCCAATAGTGACAATTCGTTATTACTAATGTCAATAGTGTTGCGATATTTGTTTATAAAAAAGACTAACCAGTTTTTTAATATGACCTTTAAGTAGTGAATAAGAGAAGTATTTCGAATGTTACTCAGGAAATACTTAGAAATATGAGTAGGACCTTTGAGAACCACCTTTAGACCTCCATAACTATTATTGGAGTCTACTTAGAGAAAAACTTTTAATTAAATAAAATCTTTTAAAATAACCCTTAATAAACTAAGTATAAAGTAGGTATTATGTGAAGTTGTCGGTTGCTATTTTTATTTATTTTTTAGTCGATAATAAATTATAGAATTGCAATTATCAATTAACAAACAATTTATTTCCCAGTAACCAGAGACTAATTAAAATTAAAGTTTTTGTGAATTAAGTATATTCTTTTTTTTTTATTAAATTTAAAAATCTCCCAAAATTATTAACTTTAGGTATATGGAATGCTTGACTCAAATGAAATTTTAATTAAGGAGTTTTGACTCTGTACAGATTTGTTTCGAATTGAAAAAGTAGTGCTTGGGCATAAGATGTTAACTATTATCTAAAACCTTTTACGGCAAAAAAATTGATTTTCAATGGTTTCTTTTGCAGTATACAGGTCAATGAAATCAATTCGATTTTTATATAAAACTGGTTACAGCGTGTGAAATACCCTGTATAATCTGATTATATTTGGTATTATTATAATAGGAAACGCGAGGGCAATTCAAATATAAAATAAAATGCAGGATCCTCCATTTTCTTGTGAAGAAATTCATAAATTTATTCGTTAATTTCTTCATAATGAATAAATTTAAGGGTAATTAAAATAACATCAAAAGCAACCACAAATTTGTTCAAATCATAATCCAGTGGAGTAGAGCCATTTTTTTGTCTCAGTATTTTGTAATTATTTTTGATTCCCCCTGTAGGTTATGACTTTCGTTAGTCAGTAAATATTTTAACCACCTTAATTACCTCTTTTTTGTATACGGTTTATTGAATTTATAATAGATTTGAAAAACTTCCCGTATGTATTTCTAACTTTATATTGTTTGGTCATTATGTAAAATTTTTCGTGTATACCATATACCATTCCTAAAAAACTGTATCACTAAGCGTATATACATAGTTGTCCCATGGCGTTACTTAAGCATTATTTACTTTTATTATGAATCCATCGCACTTTCCACTAAAATACAGGGTACAAATATTTAACCTTTGTTAACACTTTGTCTTCGTATTTCCTGTGACCCGTAGCAACGGTTCTTACAGGGTCTTCCAACCAAGCTATATACTTAACGGATGAAGCATTTTTTAAGAAATATATTTGCAATTACATTTATTTAAAATAATATTAATTTTAGCTTTGCAATTAAGAAAGGCATTTAAAAGAAAAATGCAAATCATGTAATAAAAAAAGGATAAAGACTGACATCAGAATGTAAGAGCGCTCAAAAATTAAGAATCAAAGCCACAGTTTAATACTTTAGATACTTATAAAAAATAGTCTTCTGGTATAAAAATAAACAATTCTTGATATTTTTTGGAATGGCTTATTCATGGTCAGAATGAAGATCAATTATCTAAATAAAAAACCTTCCAGAATTTTGTGTTCTATATTACAAAAATTATTTGTGTTAATATAAATTTAAAAAAAAATCTATAATATTAGTAAATATTTAAAATGCGGGCCACATTCAATGAGACTGGCTCATACTTTTAAATAATAATTCAGTATGAAAATGTGACCCATACATTTTAAACTCGGTTTACTTTTAAGTGATTTTCCACCGGCTTCATATAAAGGTTTAACTAGAACTTAAGTAGATAATTCTAGGGTTTTTTTTGTTAAATGCTGTCAGAATCAAAAGTAAACCCCCCTCGGTAAACCCTATTCTTTTAAACTCACTTTCCACTTTTTTATAATTTTTAGTTTTGATTTCTTTTAGTAGTAATTAAATATTTTTCATTGTTGTTTTCCATAGATAAATAAATATTTTTAGAAATTTCAAAATAAACCGAAAAATTCTATATCGGAAATTTTTTAAGTAAACAAAAAATCGATACCTTTAGCTACAAAATATTCTAATATTTTGAAGAATAAAAAAACTGATCTAATAGGTAGGTAGTAACTTAAAAAAAAACTTTGAACACAATAACAGCAGAATTTAATGCTTCACTAGAAAACAATAACACAAAAAAAACACCAAATCAACTTCTATCAGTTATGTTAGATCATCCAATGGGCCCGTTCACTTTCATTTTTGAATGTGAAATATTTATATATTTATAAAGATATTAAACTCTTTTGTCTGGTGTAAGTTTTCCCGTTAAGATATTTTTGCTAGAAGTAAGGGAATTCCCATAAAATTCTTTCAGTGACTCATTGCGTCAGAAAACCCCTAATTCCCTTCAGGTCTTGTATCCGTTAATAGTTAAAAGGGCGCGGTTGTCGGATGTATTATTGCACCAGCATTCCTCTTCTGCATTTATTAAAGAAATTTACATGATAAAAATATATTATTTTTTAAAAATAATGTGTTTATATTTTCAGATAAAGCTGGAAGCCTTACCTTTTTTAAATTTTAATAAAAACAATTAGTATTACTCAAGCTGAATATTACCAGATCGAAATTTTATTTGAGAAAATGTATCTGGTAAACGTGACAACGTTGTAAGTACTTCTAAATAGTGTTGTCTACACACACGTTTACCAGATAAATATTGCAAATCCAATTTCTACTCTTTGATTATGGTCTGGTTAATTTTCAGCCTGAGTAATAATAATTGTTTTTATTAAAAAGTAAAAAATAGGCTCCCAGCTTTAATCTGAAAATATAAGTTCATGATTTTTAGAAAAATAATGGAATTTTACTATTTAAATTACATATATAAATGCAGAAATGCTATATTAGGGATACTTCCGACAACCTCGCCGTCTTTAAGCATAACCGATACGAGACGTGAACGGAATTAGGGATTTTCTGACGCAATGAGTCACTGAAAGAATTTTATGGGAATTCCCTTACTTCTAGCAAACATATCTTAACGGGAAAAGCACCACCAGACAAAAGAGTTTAATATCTTTATAAATATATAATTAATTCACATTCAAAAATGAAAGTGAACGGGCCCATTCAAGAAAATAATCCTGTCTTATTAAAATTCTTCTTGAAAAACTCAAACTCAATTATATCAATAGGTGTCTTTATAATTTTCTAAAATTTTTGAAAATGCCATTAATATACTGGCAAAATAGGTTACCTATGTTAATCGAGTTAAATTTTTAAGAGCTGATTCTTGAGGGATTAATTTAAACTGTAGTTTAGATCAACTAAATATAGGTTACATGTAGCTGGAAACATTTTATTTAAATCTGAGATTAATAATTTAAACTTCGTTTAAGAGAAAACCGGACTTTTATCTAATATAAAATTGTATTTATAGGCGCGCCACTGGGTATATTTCGCGATGTTATGTGTCTCGAGAATATTGAGAGCCCGCCACTGGGAATACTTCTGCTTTAAATTTGTGCAACGATAAGGCAGCACTCTAGAGAGACATTTAAGAAAAAAGGTGGGAAACCCTACCATTTAAAAACTACTAAATATTTATTAAAACAAAAAGCAGCAAATTGTCATACATTTAATACAGAAAAGGGCGTAATTTTTTTTTGAAATGTATTTTAAGAATTATTAAAATAAATACTTTTTGAAGGTTTGCAAAAAAAATCAAGGTTTGTTTTTGTTATTATTGTTATTTTCTGAAAGTTTCACAAAAAACGGTCTAAAAGTAAACGCTCCGAAGGAATTAGACATTTTTAAGGTGTTTGGTTTGATCTTAACGGTGAAATCGGCCCTAAATGACGTAGATAATCTAGAGATTATCTGTTTTAACAATATGTCACGATTTTCTGAATCTGTAAATAAGGGACTTATTTCTGAGTGATTTTATAAAAGTTTAGCATACTATCGATAATCGCGTTCCAGAAAAACCCCCGTCAAAAATGCTTTCATATGGAATTCTTTATTTCATTTTTACTGTCTCTTGATCAATTAAAAGTGCATTTTTTTTTAAATCACATACCACAGGAATCATGTAAAAAATTAACCTTTTATGCAATTTAAACTGTATGCGCAATCATATCTGGATGCAATAGGATACACAATATGTGTTACTTGACGTGCCTCGGCCAGAAATATTGCTGATTATTATGTAAATAAAACTGTTTGATAATAACCTCTTATCATATGCATGAGACTATACGATACAACTTTGTGGTAAATATCTAGGAAAAAATATAAATTTATGTACAGGAAACCGTTAAAAGGCAAACACATAGGCAATAATGACACATTTCCTTCCATTACTTGTCTATTATTTCTTGGCATTGACTGAAATATTAATTAGTTTAATTAAAATACACTTTCACAGTTTGTGTAAGTTATCAAATAACATATTTTAAAACTAAATAAAATGTTTTATTTTTTGAAAGAACACGCAACTATTTTTGAAATTTTTAAATAATCATTTTCTTTATTCGAAGTCGGCCATGTGTATCCTACTATATTTCTCTTGGTTTGCCTCTCTTATTCTCTCAGCATACAATCCTCATCTTAGCAACGTGTATTTTCTGCACGTACCTATATTTTCTTCACTATCATCCATCCAGTCCTACTATTTTTATTTATTAAAAAAAATCATTAATAATTTATTCTATTTTTTTTATAGATAAAACCACAAGATGATTCGAATGGATCTTGGAACTGGGATGATAATGAAGAAAGCGATTCAAAAGTACCAATTGAAACAATTTCCACCCTAAAGAAAAACATTGCTACATTGGAAACTGAAAAAGCAGAACTTCAAGTGCAGTTAGAACAACTTGATGCTGATAACCAAGAAAATCTGCAAAATATCATGAGAATAAAAGACAAATTACATGTCGAGTTGAACGAACTTAACGAAAACTATGTAAAAGTAAAGGAAGAAAACGCAATTTTGATTAAAGAAGTACAATCACTAAAGCAGCTACAAGAAGGAGATGGAATCAAAAATAAGTCTAAAGATGCAGAAATTTTCGACAACCTGTCAGATACTAACAAAAAATTGAACAATGAACTTGAAAAATTAAAAAAGGAATTGCACGTTATTAAAAGTTCAAATGAGACCTTCCAAAAAATTATAGAAAACAGTAAAAGAACCGATGCAAATGATTTTGAAGGAAAAATTAAAATACTAGAAGAAGAAAAGAAATTACTTTACTCAGAATTAAAGAAAGCTAACGAACAGATATTATTTTTCGAAAAAAAGAGTATAGAAGATGAAGATAACTGTCAAAAACTAGCTGTTATTTTGGAATCATACGAAACGCAAGTAAGTTCTTTGAAAAAAGAAGTAGACGATTACACTAGTAAATATGAAGAATCTCAAAAACATCAAAAAGAATTGGAAAAACTTTACAACAACTTGAAATTTGAATATGAAAGTTTAGAAAAGAAACACCAAAATGACGTAAAGTCAATGCAAGACGAAATAATAAACTTAAAATCTCTGTTAGACCAAAAGAACCAAAACGATCAAGAAGAAGAAATAGCGCGTTGGAAAAAAGAAATTGATGATTTGAAAAAATTGAATGAAGATTTACAAGTGAAAGCTAGTGGAAGAATGGACATATATTTAGAAGAAGAATTAAATGATATTCGAGAAGAACATGAAACTCAGCTAAACGTTTTAAGAGAAGAATTGGAGCAGTTAAAAAATCAAGACGACTGTAATAATAAATACGAAGATATCAACAAACAATATAAGGAAATTGAAAACCTCTACAATGAGTTGAAAAATGAACATGAGAGTTTACAGAAACAATACCAAATCCAATTAGAGGATGAAAAGAAAGATCAAACTGCAGAAATAGAACGCTGGAAAAAGGAAATTATCGATTTAAAAACATTAAACGAAGAATTACTAGTAAAAGCTAGTGGAAGAATGGATTTGGATTTAGAGGATGAATTAGAAACCATTCAACAAGAACATGAGGTTCAATTGAATGTATTAAGAGAAGAACTAGAGCAGCTAAAATGTCAAGAGAACAAAAATATGACTGATAATGATAAATTTGAAGAACTAGAGGAAAAGAAGTTAGACGTAACTAGAGAACTTAATGATTTACAACAACAATATGCATTTTTACAAGAAAATCATAAAGTTAGTTTATATGAACTACACAATAAATATATAAATATTATTACAGACAATATTAAAAAGTTCCAAGAATGCGAAAAACCATCGGATTTCGAACACTGCGTCCATGAAGATGATCCTCAAGCAGCAGAATTATGCAAACATATAGAAAATATAATAAAAATACTTTTGGAACTAAAATGCAAGTCAGCAGATCTAGAACAGCGAATTCTAGAAATCACAGAGGAAAAAAATGCAATTCTTGTTGACAAAAACCACGAAATTGAAAAATTAATACAAAATTCTGACTTGCTAACTCAAGAAATTGTAGCCAAGAATCAAACCATTAAAGAATATCAAACCGAATGTAATGAAATTGCTCAAAATAATGACCTGCTTATAAACGAACTTGAAACTTGTAAAAGCAATCCCGGTTTGCAAACAATCTCAGAGTCGAACGAAGACAGCATGATCCTTCTTGAATTACAATTAGAAAATGCCAATAAAAGAATCGAAGATCTGGAAAAAATAATTAATTATTTGGAAAAGCAGAAACCTCATGTAGATACATTGGATGGTGAAAATTTAGAAAACGCTGTTATAGAAAATGCTGCACAAAAACTTAATAGAACAAAAACGAAAATGAAAGCTACGCAGAAAGACGAAGAAAGTTTTGATCAATTTGACGATTTGGAAAACCAACAAGTAGATACAATGGACGGTGAACATTTAGAAAAATCAGATTTAGAAAATGCTATAGCAAAACTTATTGAAACCAAAACGGAAATTAAACACAAGAACAAAGATTACGATACGTTGTTGAACAGTTTCGATCAACTACAAATTCACTGCGATTCTTTGAAAAAAGAACTTTACGAGACCGCGGAAAATTTATCATTCTCGAATGAAAAGAATTTGAATCTAAAAACCACTCTAGAAAAACTGAAAAGTGAATATGAAATGTTCGAATATCAAATAAGTGAACTGAACATGAATTCTGAAAGTTTGAAAGAAGAAGTGGAAGAATTTAAAGCAAAATTCAACGCACTTCTGTCCGAAAACTCCAAACTAAAACTCCAAAACGAAGAATTCATGAAAAGTTCTACAAATCACATATACCAAATAGACATGCTAAAACAACATTTAACTATAGGAGAAGACAACAAGAAAGCATTAGAATCGCAGATAGAAACCCTCACAGAAAAACTAAAAACCTGTAAAATGGCGGAAACAACTCTAAAACTACAGTACGAACAAAAAAGTAAAGAACTTGCAATCCAATCAGAAGCTAGGTACAACTTGGAAGTGACGTTGAATAAGATGAACACAGATCTTGCTGAATTCCAGAATAATTTCGTGGAACTGCAAGCTCAAAACGATCAGTTACAAATTCAGCAAGAGAAATTACAACAAGCGTTAATTGAAAAAGATAAAATGGTGAAAGAGCTCGAAAATACGAAACAGATTCAAGAGAAATTAGATAATACAGAACTAATAGATCGTTCCACTACTACCGAGAATAAAGAAAATAATGAAAAAGTTGTAAACGAAGATTACAACAACCTCAAGCAGATTTTAGATGAAACAGTGCTAGAAAAAGCCAATTTACACGCACAATTAAGTAAACTACCCGAAATACAATCGCAATTAAAAGAAGCCACAGAAAGATGTTCTACATTACATCAACAACTCCAAGAGGTTACAAATTCTCGTAACGAATTAATCAACATGGTGACAATGAAGCACCAGGAAAACGTAACATATCACAATGAAATTCAAAGATTGAACCAAGTGTTAACTAGTGAAGTCGATAAATATAGAAACCTAGAAAAGCAGTTTAACGAAATCAAATCCAAAGCTTCCGCTGAGGATATACAGGAAAAAAATAAAGAATTGGACAAACTTACGGATCAGAATAATTTTCTGAGAGAAAAATGCGAAGTCATAGCTAAAAATCTTCTAGAAGAACAGTCCAAAGTACAGCAGTTGCTAGCTGAACGATCCGTGCCATCCGAAAACGAAAAAAATCTTCAAAAGAAACTCGACAGACTGCAAGCTCACCTCATAGAATCAGAGGAACACTACACGGAAGAGCTATACCAAGCTGAGCAGAAGAACCAAGCTTTAAAAACGAAATTATTGGAGTTGGAAAAGAAAGAAAAAAGTTCTAGTACCATGTACACTTCCGTTAGTATAAGAGCGAATCAACAAGTAGAATCGTTGCAAAGCCAACTTCAAAGTGTGATCCAAGAGAGGGATTCATTAAGGAAGCAGATTTCTGATGCTGAGGATGAAAATACGAAGCAAGCTGCCGCTTTGGCTAATTTGCAGTTTGTATTGGAGCAATTCAGAAAAGGTATTTACCTATTTTTAATGTAGCTACTTTATTTTATCAAAAACATCCTTGACATTGTTAACATTAACTATTGAAATTTTTTTTTATTGTTTTAATCTCATTTAAATATTTGCTTTCTATTAGTAAGCAGATTTGGTTTTATTAACAGATAAACTATTCTTTGTAGGTTTAATAATAATAGTAAATTTTCTTAGATAAGGAGAGGAAATTCTGATGCACTATTTTTGAGATATTAAATAGAACAGGATGAAACACCTTAAAATCCGCAAAAATGTAGAGAATTGTTTTAGAGAATTTAATGCTTATTCGAATCTGATATGTTTTCAAAATTATTAAAAGCTATGTAGATTTGAAGTTAATTAAAAAAAATGCCGTTTGTGTTTAATAATATAACGAAACGTCTTTATTGCATTTAAAGGGCAAACATGATTTTTTAGAATTACTAATTATTATTATTGCGATATTTTGTATTATAAAATGTATTAACAAAAAAACAAATAGGAATAATGAAAATCGTATTAAGACACATAATATTCTAAATCGATGACACCAAATTAAAAAAAAATAATAATAAATAGGATTTATAACATTAAAAAAATACGGACAAAAACAGTGTCACTTTCGTAAATAAAAATACATGTATACTAAATACTGTTACGCAGGTTTTTGGTATCGCAATTTATTTGAACTCAACTTTTACAACTATTCAACTGATTAACGTAACGGCTATCATAAAACTGCCAACTGACGTCAGGTCGTCGACTTATATAGCTTGCCTCCACCTTCTAGAACCTTCTCGAACAATCCGGATTTTTCTTTGACAAGGAATGACATTTCGAAACATTTCTGGAATATTCCATCTTCTTCATTTACTCGTACCTTTATGACAACCGCAGCACGCTGCAGGGTGCTGCGTAACAATACTCTAGTTATACTTTATAATAGTAAATGCTTTTCCAAAATAATTCTACTCTTTATGGTTTTAAATGTGTCTATTGCAGATTGCAAATCAATATTAGACGCATAGTCCTTTTCAATATTCAGTAATGCTATGTTTGTCAATCTGTCCTTAGACATGATCGACCTATTATACGTTTTAATATTTCTTAGTATATTAAAATATATTTCTCCTCTTGCAGTAGCAGTTGTTAAAAAAATCGGTATATTTTCCTTAAATTAGGAAAAATTAATTCCCATTTTCGTTGGAAATTAAAAAAGGGTAGGTATATAATTTTATCTTCAATTTTTAACTTATATTCCTCATTTATTTCATTTAATAGACTACAAAACGATTATTAATATTCATCAACTATTTCCGGTTGGATAGAAGATTTGTAAAAAATACTTAAATAATTTTATATACTTAATCTTCATCCCTTCACTCTCTACGCTATCTCTGCGCTGAGATAAATATTTTTTTAATACTGATAATTAGATTGGTTTAGATAGTTTAATTAAAATTTACGATTTATTTGTAAATAGAGAAGAAATTCTTGAAGAATGCTTTTATTTATCGATTCTTCATTCATTTTTAATATTTAATCATGAATATCAAAAAAATATAGTGACAATTAATTTGGCAATATTATAGTACTGGATACGAAGTAAGGTCAACCTTCGCCCATCTGCTTACCGGATGAAAGTTATTTTTTAAATATGTTAATATGTTAATAAATATACGGCAAATGGATTGTCTAAAAAAATACTGGTTAAAGTTGCTTGTGATGTCATTCTCTATAATTCTTCTCCTATGCATGATTTGCCTAAAATTAACCGTATTCTAGATATTTGAGGGAAAGTGCAAATTTCGAAGATAACTTAAAAACGGATAAATACATCAAATTTTAAACTTAGGCTTTAATCCATCCTGCGGTGAGCTGATTAATTTTTGGGGATAGTCGAGCATCTGGGGAATACTTAATAGGGTGTCGTTTTTTTTTTACTTTGAGAAAATAAATAGTCTTGACATTATTTTATTAGGTAGCCCATTTGCGGTATATTTTTAAACATATTTAATAAAAAAATCACTTTCATTTGGTAAGCAGAAGGGCGAAGGTCGCTTCGTATCTTAGACTATTATCACTTATTTTAAAATTTAAAAAATAATAGTAGTCCGGGCCACCAAATATGAAGCGTGATTGGTGGATTTCATATTTACTAGAATGGATATGAAATTGTATCCGTTCAGTAAAATGCAATGGCCTACTTTTTCGTTGTGTGGTCTGTGTGTAGAATAGGTAATATCCATCCAAAAATCTTCTCGTTTTGTATTGCATTTTTTTCTAGTTGGTAGATAGACAATAACAGTTGTTCATACTTTGACATAATTTGTTAATTGTATTTGTCAGAATGTCATCTTTCAAATTTAACAACCTCGTGAATTGCTGCTTTAAAAATTGTTATAAATAAATGATTATGATAGTTTAATATCATTTGCTTATTTACATTTATTGAAAATGAATGGTTTAGTTCTGTAACATTTACTTCTTTTATTCCTAATACAATAATAAAACATGTAAATAAATTAGAACAACTGTGTTTGTAGCAACCAACTCCACAGTATAATACACAAATAATAAACAAGTGGAATATAAAAATAATTAGCATTTTCGAATCATCTTTTGTCTGGAAACTATTCTTTTAACGAAAATTTTGAAATTCTACTTATTGAAAATAAGGGTTTAAACTTAATAGATTTAAGACTAGATAATCTGCTAATTATCAACCAACAATGAATCATTCATCTCTACTGATTCCTAGTAATCTGTAATAATCCTGTAAGTGTTAAAAACCTTATTATTGGTTCAATTAAAATACATTGTTTATTAATTACCTTAATTAATTAACTTATCTATAAACATTGTAATGTAAATATGTTACATCTAATGAAGAAGTTGTTCTT
This sequence comes from Psylliodes chrysocephalus, assembly GCA_927349885.1. Lineage (NCBI taxonomy): Eukaryota > Metazoa > Arthropoda > Insecta > Coleoptera > Chrysomelidae > Psylliodes > Psylliodes chrysocephalus. The sequence goes on along the minus strand of OV651819.1, from coordinate 29,565,937 downwards.
CGAAACACGTCATATAATTTATTAATGAAACAATTTTGTAAAAATCTACTATAGTTTGTTTTTTGCTTTGATCCCTTGTATTTTTAATTTATATTAATAATATATTCATTTCGTAGACAATATTAATAATATATTCATTTCGTAGACAAAGAAAAAGACGTAATGAAAGAAACCGAAAGAATACGTCGTCATATCAACACGGAAAAGCAGATACAAGAGGAATTAAGAGCTGAAATGTCTAACCTCAAATCGCAACTAGAAGAACGCAATCAAGGTTTACTGGCAGCTGCCAGGCTATCGGATCAACTTGAATCATCTAAAAAAATCGTATCTGGATTAAAAGAAGAAGGTACCTATCTGTATACGTTGTATTTTGTAGCATGAACAATTATGTTTTATTGGTTATTGATTTTTTTTAGAATAAACTCAGATGCTTACATAAAAATAATCCGATTTGTACAATCATTTTTAATTTCATATATTTTACTACTTTTTTCCAAAATACAGTTTTAAGTTCATGATGGTGAAGGTGACTTATTATTTCGATGATCTGTAAACCCTTCATCTTTATTTGTTTGTGGATAATCTAAATACCAGTTTTCATATCTGTAATATTTTCTCTTTAACTTGAAAATAGTTCTTTTCTTTAACACTTTCTATATACATATTAAAGGAAATTCGCCTATAAAAAAAATAAAAGCAAAAATATCCGAGTTTATCCTAAACGAATTATCAACAATTCGAAGAATGTCACAAGTTTTCAGCATCTAACAAACCGTTTATCAGTCTTTTCAGTTTCATGCCCGATGGTTGTCCGTGAAATATCAGCTGGTAATTCTGGGTGGTTGTGATCCCAGAATATCAGCGGATATTCTCATGAACTACTGTTTCTGCCACGCAATAACTACATTGTCACATTATTTTGCATTTTGGGTATACGGTAATAACTGATATAGTTTTTCTTAATTTATATTATCATTGGTTGCAGCTTGTTGTTATCAGAATTGAATATATTAAAATATTCCTACATTTTTACAAATAATATTAAGGATAGTGCAACATGGGAAGATATCTGATCACTTTTTAAACTCAAAGAAAAGTTATCAAAAGTATTTTTTCTACGATCACTATCCAAAAAAGGCTTTTGCGCTTCGAAATTCGACCGCAAAGTTAACATTTTCTGCGAACACACATTTAATGAGAGCTTTGTTGCTCGCCTAATTAAAATTATCTATAATACAATATTTCTTTTTAATAAATTATTTTCAAGTTATTTGTACGTAGTTACATGTTTTTTTGTTATATTATCCAAGTTAACATGGATTTTAAATATCAACTTTTCATGATAAATGTAGGTATAGGCAACACATTATACACTACTTACGACAAATTTTCATACATTTTAATAAACAAATTGGTATGTTGGTTCAATTGCTTGTCTTGCATTTCTTTTAGAGGTTTTCTGAGAAAAAATGGGTACACTATGCAAACTGCTAGTCTGAAATGAAAATTACTTGTCCAGTCTTCATCTAGAGGATATTTGGGTCAAAAAAAACGAGAAAGTACTACCCTAGTATTTATAGTTTACCCTCTAGACTTAATTGGCAAACTATCGACTCGAACAAGAAAGTATTTTAAAGTGTATATATTTCAATTTTAAGTAGTCAAAACATGTAGACGTTGCTTTCAACGACAAGACATGCCTGTCTCTCTTCAAGACGCTCTCTAGAGGTTTAACTATAAATACTGGTAGTACTCTCACCTGATTTTTTTGTTACAAATATCTTCTAGATGAAGAATGGACAAGAATTTTTCATTTCAGACTAGCAGTTTGTGCAGCCTTCTAAAAAAAATCGATTTTTTCCAAAAACACCCCTAAAAAATGCAAGTCAGATAACCTGGAAGCAAGTGAAAGAGGACCATTAGGACATCGAATTGGACTAACATACCAATTTGTAGCTATATTCACAGGCAACCCTTGTCCTGAACTCTTCATCGCTTGGGCTACATGTAAAACGACAGATAAAAATAATAATTAGATTTTTATCTTTATAATAATTATTCTGTAATTTTTTTGAAAATTTAGAAGCGATACAATTAAATAATTTTTTATTCAGTTCTGATCAATACAGTTTGAAATAAAAATATTTATCATGTTCTTTGTAAATATTTTTATTTCAAACTATTCATTATTGTCCAGATTCTTATGCCATTTGGCCTGATTCTTTTTTATTTGTTTGATGCATCTTGAATTTCATAATTTTTGTCTAGAGGTTCTCTTACACTTATTTATTTTTGCACATCTATATTTCCAGCATGTTTACTAGTATAACAGTTGGGCGTGATCCACTAACATGCATGAGTAATATTTTAAATATTGGTGAAAATGAGGTTCATATCGACGAATTAACCAACACATTCTTAATAAAATAATCTTTGTTTTCTTATTTTTTTAATATCTTGTAAGTTTGAAAATTAGGTATTTTTATTGATTTAATAACTGAATAGAATGGTTATACTTAACAGTGTAAGTATAAATATTTTATATACTAACATTTTAATGTGGTTTATTTTCCTGGGCTCGTCTGACCTAATAGCTTATTTTAGTAATTATTAATTATACACTAATTATTACTGTATCTAACAAATTTATTAACGAGTGCATTTCTGTTTTTATCTATTAAAAAGTGTAACTTTAAATTTAATTAAAAATATATTTTTTATAAAGATTCTAAAATCAGGCTGAAGGGTACTTTAAATCTATGGATAATATCTATGTAATTTTCTTAACATTATGTTTTTTTTATGTCATTTTATACTTTAGACAAGATGCTTTACGAATCTATTTTTCTCTAGCCAAAAATAGATTTTTTTTCAACACAAATGTATAGTGTACAAAAAACATCACAACATAAAATATAACATGGACTTCACTTGTCTATAGTAAACACAGGTACTATTCACATTTAGTTACATTAATTCACAAGTAAATAATTATTTTAATACTGCAACCCTTTTATAATGATTAATCATAAAACCATAAAATCATTTATAGTATAATGAAGAAAGAATATTTAGATTATATCAATCTAAATTCGTAAATAAATGTGTAATGTCAAAATTGACAAGATATTCCTTAATGATATGCGAATATTTAAGGATGTGAAAAAATAATTATAGTTTTCTATATAAACTATGGTCCATAAATGTTCCGTTACGAAAATATCGGGTGCTAAAGTTGAGATATTCCAGTAATATTTAGTACAAAATGTCAGTTAATGAAAATACATATTTTTGAGGATCATCAATAAGGGGAAAGGCCTATTAAACACATTATGGCCTTCACTTAATATGCATATGTATTTTAGATCATATCTTATATAAAGCAAACTATCATTAATTATTGTTCAGGTAGATTCGCACCCTCAAATATTCGCACCCTGTATATTAATCTTCAAATTATAGACAGTAATGACAAAGTTGCCATATCCAATTTATTTAGACATTCTAATGTTGTACCTAGTTTGGGCTAAAAGTGAATAGTGTTTTTTATAATAAGGGTTTTTTTCAGCACACTTTACCACAACCAGCACTTTTTTATTTAATTTGGCACTGTTGCACGCTTTACCTACGTTTTTTTAATCTCATTTGGTAACTGTGAGGTAATTTGATTCCCCAGGTACTGAATGGGATATACAAAATGTAGTGTTTGAGTCACCATTTTTTTTCTGTCTGCACTTTTTATTTTTGTTTTTTTTTTTTTTTTAATTTACTGTGGGCTTTGGTGTTGTTTTTATAATTGGTACATTTTTAGTTGTTTGAATTGTTTTAAAACCTTCTATATTTTAACATAATAAAATTTATTCAAATATTTTTAAATAATTTTAAATTTCTATATTGTAACTTAGTTTTTGCTGTATACCATCAACATTAAAATGGGATATTAAAAATGTTTACCATTCACATGCATTTTTAAAATTATTTCACAAGCATTCTTGAACTTAACATAATTTATAGTTTCCATACATAAATATAGATGGTTTTACATTGTTTATTCCTTTTTTTTTGTTAAATTTTAATTTGAATAGTATTTTTTCCAGTTTTAGTATACGATTGTCTGTCCGGCATGCAGAGCATGATTTTTCTGGCAAAAAGTGTAGAGAATGAGTATTACATCAGGTACTGGTAGAGTTATGAAACTACCAGTCCCTGGGTAACACTTGATTTCTGCCTTTTGAAGGCATCAAGAAAATTGTATGTTTTTATTTTATTACTTTAGTTTATTGAATAGTTTTAAGAATATTTTTATTCCAAATATCTTCAACGCATGTTTAAATTATTCTATCATAGATACTTCATACTCAATTTAATATTTTTTGATATTATTTAATAATCTTCCAATAAAAATTTGAATGATTAAAATCAACTGATATGTTCACATGTTTTAGTTTAGAGGGTAATCTACGTTAAAATTAGTGATTATTGTGTAAAATAAAAATTTAATCCATGTAGTGGTGTCTAAAATTTTAAAAAACGTAGGTATAATGCCCGTAAACGATATTAGATCAAGCTGTAGAGGAGCAAGGCAAAAATAAAATAGTCCGGGTACATAAGAATTATTGATTTATCTTTAGTACCACATTAAGTTATCTAGATAAGTAATAAATTATGTATTATGCAACTACTAAAAATGTATTTGGGTCACAGGCAATACTTACGGGAAATACAAGTTTTTATTTCCATCTCTGGCCCCATACTATACAAAGCGGCCTCCTTTGACTGATATTTAATTTTGACGTTATTGCGGCTTTGCCGGTACTTACACTTCGTCGGGCAATTTTGGACTTTTCGGAATAATTAACAAACTCTGATTTTTTTCGAAACATTAATAATGGTTCGGTAAGAGACTAATTATTTATCATTTTCTCAAAAATTCAAATAAACTTTCATAGTCTGAGTACAAACAAACCTGTCTGTATAAAAATTAATCTTCCTAAACCAAAAACATAGTACTGCCTGTTAAAGGGTTTTAACAAGAAATATTGCACTAAACTGAATTCATTTGTACAAGAAATTTGCAAAAATTTTTATAAAAGTCTTAAGAAGACATATGGATATGAAAATAACAATAAAAAAAGTTTTAACTGAAATTAAATTTTCAAACCAAAAAACAAAATTCTCCAAAATAAATAACTATCCTGCTTAAATAAACAAAATTTACTAAAATTCGCTTCAGGATTTGAGTCCATTATTACTTTTTCAATATTTTCCTCAATTATTCCTTCTTCAATATTTTCCTCAATTATTCCTTCTTCAATAATTTAATCTTCACTGTAATAGTCTACATCTATAATAAATCTCTATTACCTTCATTTATACGGAAGTGTCCAATTTTCATATATTCTTCTATTTTAAATACCTTTTCAATCTCCATCTGCAAATCTTTTTTATTGATGTTCGATTCCTTTGTCATATCCATTTCTTTAACTGTTCCAAATTAATTGAATTTTATTGAAGACACAATGGTGCCAAGCCTAAGACGGTATGGCCATATTTTTCAGCAATTCCAACCACAGCATACTCTTTATCAAATTCTTTTGTTTTCAATACTTGTAAAAGATTAACCTTTGTAGAAGTCTGAAGTTATGCTTTGTCGAACAATCCCAAGGCCTCCACATAACGCCTACTTATTACGTATTTAATACAACAAAAGTCACAAAGTTAACTTAATTTCACATTTAAATCAATTTGCGATCTGATAAATATGCAATGTCTTACCTAAATAAATTGGTATCGATCATTGCCAGAGGTATTGAAGGAAAATTTTAAGTATGACATAACTGCAAACTTCCAATGTCTTTCTAAATGTAGCACATATATACAGTTTAGTGCAATATTTCTGGTACACAGGTTTAATTCGTTTCTTGCCGAACTACTTTTTGTTTATTTAAAAAGTTCATTACTTAATGCAAAAAAGTCCAAAAATGTCTGACGAAATATAAGTGCCGACAACGCCGCAATAACATCAAAATTAAGGGCCAATCAAAGGAAGTCGCTCTACATAGTATGGGCCCATAGATGAAATTTATACATTCAGTCGAATCATTTCTTGTCAAATTTGTAAATAAACTTCCAGATTCAAGTAAATTTGTAGTAATTGCATAATACAAATTTATTTGCTTACTGTAATACTAAAGATAAATTAAATCAATCTTAAGGGGCCCAAATAACTTATTCTGCCTTGCCCTCTACGTCCTGGTCTTATATCGTTTACAGGCGCTATACAGTAGGTACTTATCATAAAGAAACAGTGCCTTGGAGATATAAAAACAGAAAAATATGATCATCTCAAATAATTAAAATACTTCTTTCTTTGTATTCATTTTACTAATATTTATTCTTTATTTGCCAATCAACTTTTTATTATTTCTTCACAGTAACTCACCTCCAGTCGAAGCTTTCAAAAACAGAAGATGAATTAAAGAACGCTCTGAGTAACACTGATGGAAAAGTTGACAAATTACTAATAAAAAACCTAATCCTGGGATTCGTGATGACCAACAACAATCTGAACCGAGACCAAACCCAAATACTAAGAATAATCGCGACTGTTTTAGATTTTAACCAACAGGACCACGATAAAGTAAAACTAAACAAACCCCAACAAGGTTGGCTATCTTCGTTTTTAGCACCGGAACCGGACAGTCAAAAGCTGAGCGAAGAATCTTTATCGAGGGCATTTATTAAATTTTTGGAGAACGAAAGCAAACCTAGAGTGGTGCCTAGTCTTCTGAACAACGCTACACCGGCAGATTCTACTTCTACCACCAAATCGACAAACAGTAGATCAACCACGCCTGGACAGACGCCCATCGTATTGAGTGAGATTGTATTGCCAACATTTACGGATTTTGCTCAAAACCGAAATTCTAGTTCAATACTGAAAGATGTGCTAAAAGATAATAGTTAGAATATAGAAAATAATAAGTATTGTGATATTCTTTGAGGTATAAATTTGTAAAATGTATCGAAAAATTGTATTATTTATATATTTTGGATTTGTTCATATTTTATAAAGTTTTAATTGTATATAGGGATTAAGAAGTAATATTTATGTAAATAAACGGCAAAATCTTTTAAATCTTGTTTTCTTTGTTTATTTCTGTTATGGTTTAGGGCTCTGGAAATAAATGATTCATCACTACCAGTTAAAAAACGGAACTACTCCTTTATACATTACACATTGAGTTTGTGGTAAGGTCATCACACAAAATAGTGTCAAGTTTTCAATTTTTTTTTATTTTTTTATATTAAGATTTTATATTGCCTTTAAAATAATATATACCACTGTTGAGAATTAGAGTCAGTTATATCCCTTCATGAAGGGGGCCTATGTCATATATTGTTTTGATAATATGACAATATGACAAACTTAAGATCCTATGATATTTATTTTGCATTTAAAATACCAAAGTCACTAATATTATCGGAACAACAGCCAATTTCGCAAAGGTACAAAGAACAAAACATTAATCACCATTTTTCTTGAACCTACAAATCCCAAATTTTAGTAGTTTTGTAGAAGAAAATTTGACTTCCTAGACTTCTCTTCCAATGTTTGTTGCTTCATCAAAAATAATATTAAAATAATTAGCATTTACGACTTTTTTATTTAATATATGTGAGATTGAATTAGATTCATTTCTTACTATATAAATTAGTGGTTCAGGTGGGTGTATTAAGTGATACTGCGATCTTAATTTTGGATCCCTATATGACAAACAAATAATTAGATTGACATAATTTGTACTCCAATGATAGTTATTTATACGTGAAATGGCCATGTCTTTCCATATTTACTGCAAATTCTGACTGACTTTTTTAACGTATATTATTAGTGAAAATATGTATAGGGATGGAACGGGTAAAATCGATAAATACGTAAAAAGATGCTTGCAACTTGTTCTGGATGAGACACTGGTTAAACACCTTAAAATTTGTTTCTGTATGCAAAATATTTTGTCCACGACCACTTAATAATAAATCAATATTCTACCTCCTAACTAAAAGCATATAGTACCCATATATCACGGAGTGAATTATGATAATTCACGCTTTTGTAATTCTGGCACATTCCGGTAGATAACTAAAGATAGGCGATACTTTTCATAACGATATTTTCTAGATCGTAAATTCGAAAAGTGGAAAAAACAACAGTGTTTAATAAAAACTTTCCATTCTACATTTAACTTTTATTTAATAAAGAAACCATAATGGTCGTGGACAAAGTATAGTATTAGACTCGCAATTTATGGCCATTATTCACTCGGGTGACATGCGCCCCTCGCCTACGGCTCGGGACGCAAACGTCACCCTGCGTGAATAATGGCTACCATAAATTGCTCGTTTAATAATATACTATTATGTGCGCAGAACATCCCCAAAACATAATGCCATACGATAAAATTGATTCAACAAGACAATAGTAAACTAATCTGAGAATATAAAAACTAAGTGTGCCTTTAAGTTGACAAACCATGCATGCAATGTTGAAGAAATTCGTTTTCACAGTTATTTGCAATATTTAAGAGTTCTGCTGGATTTCTAGATTTGAGTACAAAGTTTGTATCATCTGCATATACAATTTTTAGCTCAGGAGTTTTACAGTTAAATATTATATCATTAAAAAATATAATAAATAAAATATTGAGCCGTGAGGCACCCCTATATTTATCATAAAGTAGTTGCCATTTTCATAGCTTACTTTAATAATGTTAACTTTTCCATATTTACAGTAACTACTTTAAAATATTCGACGTTTGAAATCAGGAAAAAAATATATCAACAATTTAATAATATAAAGATTTATCCCATTAAAAAATTGTTTTTTGTTGTATCCTGTGAAATCTGCACACCAGTGTTTTTGATGGTATTTAAAAAAAAATATATTTTTTTTTTGTAATATCCAATAATAACGATGATAAAGAATGCGTAAACGCTCTCATTAATCTACCAAGAACTTGTTAAATATACTATTGAAAATTTGACACTTGCCTACTAGATTTGAATTTAGAAATATTGAAAGGTTACAAATTATCTAAATACATGCAGACTTTTGTTTAGAAGCAATTTCTACATCATTAATTTTACCTCCATAAAAGGTTATTACTTTTAACTAAAAACTTGACTAAAAATTCATAGAGAATTAAAAAAATTTATATATATTTGTTCCAGTGGCGTAAAAAATAGGGAGTAAAAGTTGCCACCAACCCTGATAACGTGCCATTGATAATTTTTTTACTAAATATAATATTTTTATCACAGACAAAAACAATATAATGTGTGAAAAACTGCTTCTAAATAATAATGTAGTGACATAGAACACATACACGTTTCTGAAAAAAAGCATTTATGGGGACATCGAATTAAAAGATCTTAAATAAAAAATGTATTATCTATAACATGTAAAGACATAAATCAACTTCATTATTTTGTAATAAACTCAGCCTAGTCAGCATTCTCTTATCAGATAATTCGCCCTATTCTTAAAATGGCAGGTTTATTTGAAACAAACAGAAAAAATCGGGATGATTTCAAAAATGAAATGTTAAGAATAGATGTGCATGTGTAATAGATTACAACAGAAACTGACAAAGTTTCCAACTACACTATTTAGAACGTCAACTTCCAACTGTACTATTTAGAATTTAGTCTACAAGAACATGTTTTTCTTATAACTGGTATAAGGCTGTCATATTTTTTCAAACTATCCACAGACTTTGTGATAATTTCAATGAATATACCAAAAAATAATTTAAATTAGTGAAACATTACACAAAATAGTCTTGAATTTTTTTATGGCTTTGGTGTACATACCTAATATGCCAGTCTCAGTTCTTGTTTTGATTGTCATTCATGTGTGTTCTATGTAGGATTTGTCACTTTCCCAGCGCCACTTCAGGAACAGCACTGTTAATTAGAACCCAACAGTGAATGGTCGGAGTGGGGAATTCTACCTAGACATCAGAATTATTTTTAAATAATGAAATTAATTAAAAAAATCCTTGCCAACGGTAGGATTCGAACCGTGGATCCTCGGATTGGCAAGCTCAGACTCTAACCACTGAGCCACCCACCCACATATATTGTCATGAAATTATGACAATTCCATAGAGTTGCTTAAAAACAAGTAAACTATGTTTTTATACATATTATTCTTGTAAAGATAAATTAGGAAAGGAAACGACAATCTCTCCCACACTTTCTTGGTAGTTTTTAAAAGGCAGAGACAGATGCAGGGGCGTAACATATGGGGGTCAGGATGGCGACGCCCTCCCTCCCCCCCGCCCTTGGCAGTTAAAACACCTTTGACGTCACTAGCAGAGGTTTGGGCGCACCAGAAAAGATTCGCCCTTTGGCCCACGCTACGGCACTGAGCAGATGGAGGAAAATATAGAGGTAGTAGGGAGAGTTGAAGTTTTGTGGTATGAGTTTTATTTTTTGGTATTTATTACATAAGTTTAATTTTCATACAGTGTTAGTTGAAAGATCTTGAGGACAATATTATCTTGTATTTTACAAGATCAGAAATCACAAAATTATAGGAATTAACCATGGAGGTTTGGGGATAACATATAAGTTAGTGAACAGAGTGGTACAAAAAAAAATGTTATTTACAAATTTCAAAAGAATTCTGAAAAAAAAAAACTAAATAGATACCATTTTTACATAGAGATTATTGGTATTCGACCAAATTTAGTGTCTTGTATTCAAGACATTCGAGGAAAAACATTTTTTGATCAATCTTCATTGTATAGTCTATTTGAAAAATGATGTTACCATTATAATTTACATGTGGATAAAGTTAAATTAACATATATTTTCTTATTCATATTTTTAAATAAGGACGGTTTCATTCCCAAAGTTTTTTCACTATTTTAAATGTTTTTCTCTTATCAAGTAATAAATTGTGAACTTTAGGCCTACATTCTAAAACATCCACTTTGTTGCAAGATGAATCTAATTGTATACTATCCGAGATACTATCCTCCTATCATTATGTTGTTAAAAAACCCTGAATAGTTATTTGGGAATAGTTTTATTATTAATCTTATAATATTTATGCTTTTATGGTGTAATCAATACATTTTTGTAAATGTCTTAAGGATAATAAACACTTAATAAATTATAGTCTTATTTTTATTTAAGGATGAAGTACTTATTACAATAATACATATTTTATGTACCAGACATATCTATTTTATTAATTTCGTGGATTTCCCAATTTCTTATATAAATATATTCAAATTAACAAATTCCACATAAATATTGATACAAATTTTCTTTTATTATTTTATTTGTATTTGATAAATCACTTAAGTATTCATTTAATTAAAAATATCAAAATTACTGCAACCACTTTAAACAATCCAGACAGCACACCAAATCCTTTGGATATCTACTGAACATCCCAATATCCACTGAATGTCCAGTCCATGGTAGATATCTATTTTATATCCATGAAATGTAATTTATAGACATGCAAATGTCCATAAATAATAGTAATTATATAGCAAATTATTAAAAAATTACGCCATTGTGCTCTCCATTGTGGCTAATAGTACCGTTCAGATATTTAAAATTAATTTTTGTAAGGTGTATTCAATATCCCATAAACATCCACTAAATATATCAAAGTCTAGGCGTGAACGCAAACCATCGTGGATATCCACTAGATGTTATTTGATTCTGCTTACTAAGTATAGATGGCGATACCACTATCGCATCTACTCATGCTCGACCCGCCGTAATTGAGTTCGATCGAAATGTGTGTCCTAATCACTCCATTAGAGACTGGAGTCGAGCATTTTCATTTATTGCTGAAGAGTCCTAATAAGGATGACTTTCTCCTTAGTGGGCAAAATCAAAGGCAGAGTGTTGAAAATATTTTGAGTGTTGAAAATATTTTTAATCTCTGCTATTTTCTTTCGACGTTATTCAATAATCATTGGTTACTTATGAACCTCTACTAAAGATACCCATAAAATATTTTGCTGAATATCATGAACATATTTTCTTATAAAAAGTATTTTTTTTTTCAAATCTTAGATAGGTATATTATCCATTATATTTTTGGTGACAATTAAATCAGCTGAAACTATTAAATGGCTGTATCAATAAGGAATTAAAAATTTATATTCCTGACGTGTATACCCTGTTATCTTTCAAATGATACACGAGACACTTAGTTCTTCTACAATAATTTAAATAATTTATAAATAAGTAGGTAATCAGTAATATGACACTTCAAATAAGATTATAAAAAATAAAATTGTTTCAAAAAATTAAAAATATATTCTTTATTGAATTAAGCATTGAAAGTTATAATTTCAAATAAAGTGTCGCATACTTACCAAATTTAGGAAAGTGGGCAATATTTAAGCCCTTTTTACCCAACTATACCGCCGGCTATGTTTAAACAATCAGTCTTATTTTATGACTTTTACCAACTGTACTACTCAAAAAATTGTTCTGGCACTTCCGCGACACTAAACATTTATAATTTCGGAATAAATGACTGATCAATTAATTTATTGATTAATTTTATAAATTTTTAAGACGACGTGCAACATAACGCTGTGCAAACACGCTAGATTCCACCTCACAGCGAAAATTACCATGTACTCCACCTAGGGAATTTAGTTACTTTTGAATTCTGTTATCAGAACTGATTCCAATATGTCTGCTTGCAGTACATATGCTGTCAAAGTCAAATTCACGTAAACATTTTTAATTTCATTATTATAAAACTACACAGTAACATACAATGTAATCACCTGAATTTAAATAAAAATGGCTCAAGGAGTTTTGAGCTCGGATATCTCCAGAAGAAACCCACAAGATGATTACGAATTAATTCAGCGGATAGGGAGTGGGACTTACGGAGACGTCTATAAGGTATTTATTATAATTTTATTTTTGGCAAATTAACCCTACCGATTTAATTTTAGGCTAAGAGGCTCTCAACAAACGATTTTGCTGCGATAAAAGTGATAAAATTAGAACCCGGTGAGTTGATATTTATTATAATGCAAATAATTGCATTATTTACTGAATGAACTTTTATTAGGTGATGACTTTGGCATCATACAGCAAGAGATTCTTATGATGAGAGACTGTCGACATCCCAATATAATAGCTTATTATGGTAGTTACTTACGTAGGGATAAATTATGGATTTGCATGGAATTTTGTGGAGGTGGTTCTTTGCAAGATATTTACCACAGTAAGTGAATTTTAAAATTTAATCTGTACAGAACATTCTACTTGGAATAAAATTGTAAAACCCCAAATTCGATTAAATAAGTTGAAAAGTTAATATAGAAAAACCCAAGATTTAAATAAACATAAATGTTATTTAGATAGGCAATTTAATTTTCAGTTAAGGAAATGGCCATAAACAATACATTATTTAGGAATTCATTTGTGAATAAGAATATTCATAGTTTTGATGAATCCTTTGTCCATATTTAAGTTTAATAAATTACTAATTTTCTGCTAGGTATTTTTATGACTATTACTTTTTCAGAAGGTACCTACCTATTCACTTTATTTAGGTAATTTTTACACATTTTTTGTGTTATCGTTTTAGAAGGTAAAAGAAAAATAAATAAGGGTACCTAAATATCTAGTTTGGCCTCTTTTCAATTATGAAAAAACTAATACATATTTGTAGGTATGGCTATTGTAGTTAAACATAGTTTGATTTCTTGTGCAAATGAATAATAACACAATTCACTTTTTAAATAAAAAAATTTTATTTTTTCAAATAATAATTTTTTTTATAAGAGTTGGTGTGGATCTGGTGCTGGGTGGGTAAAACAACATTAATAGTTATATTATAAAATATTGTTAGGTTAAGGAAAATTATTAAAATTAAATTGCTGCAATATTTGACAATAAATAATAGGTTAGTAAACTTTGTGTGTGACTTGGCAACAGCTTAACATGTAAAAGTAGCATCTCTGAGCTATGATTTGAGTAATTTTGTGAAATATGTTTATATTAAAAAAATAATATTTTAAATTTGCACAAGATATGGAACTTAGTTTTTTGTTTACAATATTGATACCTACGTACAAATATGTAAGCTTAGTTCATTCACAAGCGAAAAGAGGCAAAATAGATAATTACCTAATAAGGGATAGCAGCAGTTTGAAACTATTAAATAACTGTATCAATAAAGAATTAAAAATTGATGTTCCTGACATCTAGACTCTTTCAAATGATGTGATTATACATGTGACACTGATAATTAAGATGTTCATCTACATTTATTTATAAATAATTTTGGGTAGTTTTGAAAATTCACTTTGAGGCATCTCACTGCACCTTACAAAAGTCATAGTAGTACTCATGTGTTTTTTTCAAGATAACTCTCACTATAATTAAAAAAACATGTACTTTTTTTTTTCAATGAGATCAAAGTATTCATAATATGCCAGTGATCACATGTCTAGAACAATATTATAGTACATCCAACCATATTTTGTTACCAATAACAACCTTCATTTATCAAGAACTATAATTTCCCTTTGACATTTATGACAGTTCTTTTGTTAGATAGATACAAAAAGTTTCTCTTATTATATCCTTTTTAGTTTCCTATTTATCCCAGGGTGGCTATGAAAGTCAAACATTGCTCAATCTGTAGTAATACTGACACTCTTGAAAGTTCTTGTTTGCAAACAGCCCACCAAAAAATATAGAGTTACCTTTGTTTGTGTTGTTTAACAATGTGAAAATAAACAAATATGTTATGCATAACTATCTACAGGGTGTTTGGTTTAAAAAAGTATACATTTGGTTCGCCCCTCATTTATGGACTACCCTGTATTTAAAAAAATAATTGTCAAATTGGGTTTCCTTAGAAGAACTATTTCTGATTTTCATAATGTGATGTATTTAAAGATTCTTTATTGTGCCTTAGTTAGACCTTATATTGAATATGCTTCTTCTGTATGGAATCCTTTTTATGTATATCTAATCCATAATATAGAACAGGTTCAAAGAAAATTTTTATGCATTGTTGCATTTAAATCAGGTATCATCTCGGTCAACTTCAGATACAATTATGATAAATTACACACACTGTCATCTTGAGACCCTTGTGAGCAGAAGAAACCAAATGGATCTTAAAATATTGTTTAACATTATTAACTCATCTACTGATTGTCCCTACTTGTTATCCCAAATTGGATTTTCTGTATCCTCCAGAGTAACTAAGAATAATAATACATTCTCCCAACCTTTCCATAGAGAACAAATTATGGTTCTCACTCTTTTATTCCTATTTATTAATTGTTTTTTAATATTTATATATTTAAATTAATTATTATTATTTAGGATTTTATTACTATATAATGAATGTGATATGTACTCTCTGTAATTGTATAGTTTTAATGGGCTGTGGTCCATAAATAAATAAATACTGTCCTACAACTTTGGTGTTAAAAATGTCTTCGCATCTCACAGCTATTGATAATATACATACTGATGGGACACCCTGTTTATGTATAATAGGCTAACATTATGAAATATTTAGTCAGCTAAGAGCACAATGTAAGCTATCTAGAGAATGCTATTCAAATTCTGTTAAAACCTCAGTTAAGACCATAGATTACTAATGTGAATAGATGGGAAACTCAATGGTAAAATTCTGAGTCGATGTGCTGCCATCTATCAAATTGAAGTGGTACTAAAATTTAATATGGCCGCCACTAGCGGGCTTTTTGAAATTTAACTTTGTAGTAGCGCAAAAATATAATGAAGAAAATCAAATAAAGCAAAAAAATTGGAAAAATATTTGACTAGTTTTAAATCATAAAACAACCATATTGACTGTTTTGTGATTTGAAACTAGTCAAATATTTTGCTAATTTTTATCTTTATTTGATTTTACTTCATTATATTTTTGCATTAATTTCAAACTTGAAATAAAATGCAATTAATTTTATTTTTTTTTATTACAGTAAATTAACGCCGCATCATATAATTTGTCTATTTAAACATGGAAATACTCAAATATGCATTTACACCATTTAAATAATTAAATATTTATAAAACAAACCTATCAAAAATGTTTTCTGTAACAAAATCAGCATATATAAGTGCTCAAGACCTTTATAAAAGTTTTGCGACTTGGAGTGGCAAATAAGTTTGAAAAAATTGAAGTTGAAGCATCATCCTTTTTTACTATCGAGGCAAATTTGAGTGTGGATAAAATTTGCCATACGGTTATTGAGTTGACTAGTTAGGTTGAGGAGCATTTCTTCATTCCATATTTGTTTTCTTGATTCATTTATACAGCACTTGTAGTTATCAAATTTTTATTCATCATGTGGGCACTGTGATAAATAAATTTAACTTTTGAGCATAAATTAAACTTACACACGTTTGGAACTTTGAAGATTTTAGGGTGTTTTCTTGTTTGATGTTAATGGCATTGAATCAATTTTTGATGGCTGAGGCTCAAATATTTCATCGATCGACAGGGTATTTTGGAGGGCCAATATTTTCTTTACAAAAATGATCATTTAAAAACTGAAAACAAAAAGAAATTTAAATAACAAACCAATTATTTTAACACTGAATCAAATACAAGTTTGTAAATATTACTTACCGTTGGTACAGTGATGGTGCATTTTTCTTAAGACACATTACAATTTGGGGGACGACTGCATATTTAATGTGGTAGAAATTGCATTACTACCAATATCTGGGAGTGCTTTATTGTTTGTTGCTGAAATCCATCTTCCCATGTTTTGAAAACATGCTTAAAATTGGAAGGTGTTGAAAAATAAATCTAGATTCTAGATGAATCAAAATTCAATACACCTTCAAATACAATAGCCATTTTAATTTCTCTGAGTTTGAAGTTTTGACGAGCTGACAACTGACATGACATTTCGATGCGAGCCTTAGATAATATAATTAGGCATTCCAACGACCTGTCCAAATGGCTACCAGTGGGTAATGACAGTTTATATATGGCAACCCTGTTGTCATGCTGTCATTAACAGGGTCAATGATACATATATAGTTATATAGATTGCTCAAAGCTGGTCGTTTACGAGCGGCCATATTGCCTGGCAAATAATTATTAATTTGAATCGGTTTAGCAAAAATGTGTTTTAAAACCAATTTTTAGCCATTAGATATTAAAAAAAAAATAATTGCCTACATTTTTACTTCAAGGCATAAGCTTATGTTTATTTTGAAAAATATGGATGATCAATCTATGTAACTATCTATTTCATTGACCTTGTCAAATCACCAGGCCTACAGGGTTGCCATAATTTTGCCATATCATAACCCGTCAAAACCCACTGGTAGGCATTCAGTTTGGAATGCCTAATAGCAGATAGGCCACCACTGCATAAAGTTATACAATATTAATCTCGCTATCTCAGAGTATATCTCTCTTTCTAATGGAGGCTTTCTCACTCGTTTTAGAATTCTCAGCAGTAGCGTACCGTAAAACAATTTCGCTGGGTCATTTTAAATGCGAAAATGTTGACCAAATAGAATATAAAATAAAATGTTTTAAAAGGTAGGTAGGTGCATTTGTAATGAAGTGAAAACAAAATATGACTTTTTTGTTATGAATATAATATTAATAACATTTACTTTTAACACCACAACACGAACAAATTTAAATGAAACACTGGAATAATTGTCTGAGAAAAGCTCTGTAAAACTGACAAATACAAACAAAGAGATAGAGATATTAATCTATTTCTCTCTAATTAGAATACTCGACCATATTATCATGGCGACACAAACATTGTTTACTGTCCTCTCTTTACTACTTACTTACTCTGAGATGCGAGCGCCATCCCGTTAATTGGAGTGGTACTAAATTACCAACCTCATGTTTTTCCATTTGAGTTACCAGCCCCTGGTTAAGACTAATTAAATTTTGTAAATAGTAAAAGAACAAATAAATTACAGTATACCAGATAAAATGAATTTGGATTACTCTTTTACATGTTGCGCTAGTGAAGTAGCAAATCTGTTTGCAAGGCAATGACTAAATTGAATCCATACTACATCCCAATTTCTACTATTTACGATAAATTGTCAAACCTTGATACAAAAAAAGGGCCAAGCCCTGACATTATTTCTCCCATCCTACTAAATGATTGCAGCTTCATACTGTCTTATCCTCTCTTTCATATTTTCAATAAATCATTTTTCCGATTATGCGCTAGTTCAGTGTGGTTCCACTGACATTTAATTCTAACCAAACTTTTAACAAAAACATCAATAAATTTGACATATACGTTTTTACTGTTTTTATTTTATTTCAAAATATTGTTTACAGGTCATAAAAAATAGTTTAAAGGAATGTAATTGGTAACTAAACGATTGTATATTTGATACATGCTATCTACTTACTTTAGGAATATATTTATAATAGTGAAAAAAACGATATAATTTAGGTAAACAAAACGAACAAAACGCACTCAAAAAATCTACTGTCGCTTTAATTGTCAGTGGAACCATAATTACATCATCACTGAACTAGCGCATTGGAAACTTTCTTATGTCATCCCAATATACAAAGCGGGTAGCAAATCTAACATCAAAAATTAATGACCCATCCCAATTCTCAGCACAATATCTAAATTGTAGGAAAACATTATAAATGATTACCTTATGACTGCTCTTGCATCATAACTAAAAAACAATTTGGTTTTTGTTCTGGAAAATCAACAGAGTTAATTTTAGTCACTTATATCAGAGTCTATTCTACAAAACATCATTAAAATTTAGGGGCCTTTAAAAAAATTAACTTTTAGCAGCCTGTTAATATGTTTAACCAAAAATGTTATTCTGTATACATACATTTTAGAGGTCTGTTAAAAATTATTTATTTTAAAGGAGTCTCTTAAAAATGACAGGAGAACACTTGACAACATTGCATTTAAGATTCATTTGAACTAATTTTGAAGGATTAGAAGAATAAATTTAAAAACAACCATTCAAAACCAAAACATACCTACATACATTAAAAATTAAAAATGTCTCGTCCACCAAGAACTACTAAAAACCAAAAAGAGTGGATGATAAACTTCTTAGAACAGCAAAATTTGCTTTACGGTGAGGAAATAAACCCAGTAAAACCCAGTAAATACAACGAAATTAAAAAAGTTTGGGAAAACGTTGCAGCCGAATTAAATAAAATTGGGCTCAAACATCTAGGAAAATTATATTTGTCTTGAAATCTGTTATTTCATTTCTTTTATTTTCAGAATTAGAAAATACAATCAATTGGGTTATTGTAAATTATATTTATTACTTCATCTATACTTCTACTCATAATTTACCTACATTGTAAAGTTTTTATATTTTATTATAGCTTTCTTCATTTTCCAGTAACTCTTCAATCAAATTTTTTCCAACTATATCATAAAACGCGATTCTCGGTTCCGTTAAAAATGAAAGGTTAATTTTTTAAAAATGATTATAAATAGAGGACTATTTTAAAAAAATCCGTTTAAATAATGACAGAAGTAAATTAGCGAATAAGAAAATATTTTTAAAGGGCGCCAATATTGTAACGGCCATTAAAATATTAAGGAATTGTTACAGAATAGACCCATCGACTTCTTGTCAGTAGCCTTGGAAAAAGGTTTATAAATCGATTCTGTCTATATAGACTTTTCCAAGGCTTTTGACAGGATTAACCATATTCTTTTACTTCAAAAGCTTAACAAATATGGTCTGAGGGGTATTACTGCAATGGATTGTAGCTATCTTACTAATAGAACTCAAATGGTTAGAGCTAATCCCCACTATTATTTCAAGTAACCTCAGGGGTCACATCTAGGACCTTTACTATTTAACTTATTTATTAATTATATATTTTATTGTTTCCGTAACAACAAAGCTTCATTATTTGCAGATGACTCATTTTTTTTTCAAATTGTTAAAACCTTTTATGATGCCTGTAGACTTCAGTCTGATTTCAATAATTTATCAGAATTGTGTTCTTTAAATGACATGGACTTGAATGCCAATAAATGCCATCATTCCCACCTACCTCCAACAACATTTGACTATAACAAGGCCGCAGTATCACTGTATTTCTCATATAAGAAGCAAGGGTTCACCATTTCCGATTGCATTTAAATCCCGCTAAATGAATTAAAATAAATCTTCTGCCAGCTTAAAGTATAAGGTTTGGAGAATGAAATCTCCTATTTTTTATTTGTCCTGTTTATACACTGAATTTAAAAAAAAATCATAAAAAGTGATTTTAAAACCAGAGGCTAAAAAGTAGGAGATTTCATTCTACATATTTTTCCAAGTATCCCGCCAAAATATTTCTAAATTTTATTGCGTATTTTTCAAATCTAACTGGAAATACGATTAACAAATATTTGATAAATTTATTTGTCAAATTAGAGATTTTCTATGAATTCCTGTAATTGTGTACAGTTCATGTAGTTCATCTATTTTTAAGAAGATGTCACCGTAAAAAAACAGTATAGCTATTCTACTTTAGAGATGGTTTTAATAGGTAAATGATTGTTTAGAGGTACCAATTTTTGAAACAGTGATACAGGTGTATGCCGTCTTTTATTGTTTCGTGATTTTCATATATATTTGTCTCGTTTGGTTCCAAATTATCGATTGATTTTGCCTGTGTATGAACATGTGTTGACCACGTTGCCAGATTATCGATTTATACGATAATTTCACAATTCTTTCTAGGACGAATTTGATTTTAAAGTGGGTGAAATATACAATAGTGAAATGCAGGAAAGGGAAGGAACTTTATTGCATTCCGATGTAAATTAAATCCGAATGACCTGGCATCATTGTATGATACGCACGTAATATTGGCGGTCTTTGCTTTTTTCTCCTGAATGTTATTTTATCTTTATAAGGAATCTTATTTCTGAGTTAACACGTTGACTGCTATGTGTATGTACCCATGTGTATGTCCTATTAGTGCGTAATTGTTCAATATTTTAATTTATGTTAAAGACAACGCAAACATGTTTCAAAAAAAAGTTATATGGATTTAAAAAATACATATTTTAAAAATATTTTTAGATATATACAGGGTGCTACATTTTTGCTTGGTATATTTTTAAAATAGAACATGTATTTTATTTCAATTTTAGAATGGTTCGGTAATACTGTATTCAACCTTAGAATAATTTAAAAAAATATTACAGGTCTGCCAAGCAATTAAATTTTTATAAAATTAGAAAATAATGCAGACCCTAAATTAAATTATCATAATTCAAAATTGTTTAATATACTGACTTATAGCACATTAAGATAACGAATAGTAGTGATAGTGCTGGATTCTTTTATAGCGAGTGTTTTGAAACATGTCTTAAAATGGTTACTTTTAAGTCAAATTACTCAATTTTTCAAAGGCAGCATTTGATATAATATTTTAGCATACAATTCCTTATAAATTTGCATATCCAACGATACCAATAACATGTTAGAGAATAACATATATAAAGAGTGTCTCATCAGTGCGTAATTGATCGATAGCTGTTTTATCATTAGAAATAAGAAAAAAAAAATAATATAAAAGTTATATGACCATATTAAAAATTATTCCTATATATACAGGGTGGTCCATAAACGAGATGTTGACCAAACCTATACATTTTTAAATCAAAACACCCTGCAGGTAGTTATACATATTTGATTGTTTTCACGTCGTCAAATAATTTTAATTGACTTTATTCATTTGCTATGTTCTATATAGAGTGTGTCAACACGCGAGGTTACAAATGCTTAAATTTTTTTCAATGGAATATTATATGAATTGGTGGCATAACATACAAGGTGTTCCATTTAGAAAATTAAGAAAATCGTGACCATTTTCACACATCCTATATACAACATAGCAAATGAATGAAATTGAAATTAGTGAATCGATGTGAAAACAGTCAAATATGCACCTGCAGGGTGTTTTACTTTAAAAATGTATAGGTTTGGTCAGACAATCGTTTATGGATTATCCTGTATATTTATAAATAATTGTTAATTATGGTTATACAACTTTTATATTAATTTTTTCGTATTTCCTATTATAAAACTGCTATCGATCAATTACGCACTCATGGGACACCCTGTATATGTGTTATTGATATCGTTGGATATGTTAATTTATAAGGAATTGAATGCTTAAATAATATACAGGGTGTGGCATTTGAAAAAAAATTAAATAAATTTAACTTGGAATTAGCCATATTTAAGACTTGTTTTTCAAAACACACTGTACAAAATAATCCAGTTCTATTACCACTATTCGTTAGCTTACTATCTTATTACTACATTTAAAAATAAATTGAAATTATTTTAAACCTACCTAAATAATGATAATTTAATTTGGGGTCTGAATCATTCTCTAATTTCATAAAAAAAATAATTTATTGGCAACCCTGCAATATTTGTTAATAAAATTCTAGGGTTAAATACAGCATTACCAAAGCATTCAAAAACTGAAGTAAAATACAGGGATTTCTTTTTAAAAAATATACCGTTTTATTTGTCAGACAAAAACGCAAAACCCTGTATGTCTCTAAAAATATCTTTAAAATACCTATTTTTAAAATGCATATAACTTTTATTTAGAAATTGTTTACGTGTTTACAACACAAATTAAAATATTGAACAATTACGCACTAATGGGACAACCTGAATATATTATTCACAATATATGCACGCGACCTAGGTTTGTAATAATTTAATCTCGCGCCGCGTTTATATATTTTATTCATGCGTCTATTAGATATTGTAGTTTACTAAGACCCAACCACAACATTTGCTTCGGCAGTCAACGTGTTTTAAATGCTTTTTTATTAATTTGTTGTTTAATTTGTATTTAGTTATTAATATTTCAAAAATGCTTATTTTTCTTATTGATTAATCGAAAATACGTAATTTTTATTTATAATTGAAAATAGTACTGGAATTCTAAATTGACAAAAAAAGTAGAAATATGAAAACATAAATTACGACTCTACAAATGAAGTAAAATTTTATGATTAATTTCTTTTTTCTTACAAAAACATTATCTCAGCAATATGTCATAAGTTGCATACACACAGTAGGTGTATGTAAGTTGATAACAAATGGAAAACTTTTTTATTATTTATTTTACGAAAAAAAGTTATTCTTCATAAAAATTTATGCATGGTCTAACAGAAAATGCAACCACCCGATAGCAAATTTTATCAGTCGGTTTTACAAGGTTTGTCAAAAAATATAATTTTGCTCTCAAGATAAAATACCTTTATTTTCGCCAAACCCTGTATACGACTGATAAAATTTGATATCAGATAATTGAAATTTAGGTTTTAGACCATGCATAACTTTTTATGTAAAGTAACTTTTTTTCTAAAATTAATAGACCATGCAATTGTTTATGAAAAATAAGTTTTTTTTTTAAATTCTTAAAAAGGTTTTCCGTATGCCGATGACGCCAACTTACATATAAATGAGATTAAATTTTTTGAAAATATTTTTTACTGATGCAGATCTAAATAAAGTATTGTTGGTAAATAAGGTACATTTTTCTTTTTTTATTTGGTTCTTTGGCTGTAAGACCTTTCGGTATATACATGGTATTCCATTAAGAATGGGAGCAACTGAAGATTAATTGATTAGAAATAAGCCGATTAAACGAAACATCCGTAGGTAAAACATTACTTGTTTCCGAAAAACAGAGTTTTAAAGTTGAAAATCAAAAATTATAAATAGCTACAATTTTTTTATTACTCAGTTTAATTTTACTAAATTCGGCAAACGTTATTGGTGTAATAAAATACATCTATCATCAAAAAATAAGTTAAATAAGCTTTGCCAGTGGCGTACGTCATGGGCCAGTAACATCTTTTTTCCTTCTAAATTTTAGTCCACTGTCCACTTTTGATGTTTTTTAAATAAAGTTGAGTTAGTTTTTGAGATATTCGCACATATTAGAAAATTCTGTAGTTTTTAAATTTCGATTTTTTTTTTTATTAAATTTCTAAGAGTACATTATTTATTTTAAAAACATCAAAAAATTTAAAATTTTATGTCCAAATAACATTTTGGATAGTGACGTAAAATTTAAGAGGTATGCGGTATTACGTACGAATGCTGTACGCCACTGGAAAAGTTAATTAAGGTAACTTATTTTTTTGCTGATAGGTGGATAATTTGACACCAAAAACGTTTGCCAAATTTAGTAAAATTGTTGTGAGTAATAAAAAAAATAAAGCATTAAATATTTTTTGGATTTTAACACCTTAACTCGGTACCAAGAAACATTTTATCTAAGCATGATTTGTTTAGTTGTCTTATTTTTAATCAGAGAATCGTCAGTTGTTCTATATCCCATTCTTAACGAAACACTATGTATAGTATAAAAATGGTCCCTACGTAATGATACGAAGACCGTTGTCCTTTGTTGACTGGACACAAGAATGAACTACTAAACAGCGTTGGGTTTTTAGTAGCAACAGCTTGTACTGAAATTCAGATCGTGATTGTACCAGAACGTACTAGATTTGGCGATAAATTTCAAATGAGAACACAAACTCATTTTAAACCAAAAAATAAATAAAATGGGTATAACAAAAATATATTCTTACGTTGGTAAATAAAAAATTTAAAAAGAAACCAAAATAAACTTTATTTTAAACAAAAAAATATAAATTAAAATACGTAAAACAAAAATATATTTTTATATGGTTAAATAATAAAATTTAAAAATAAAAACAAATAAAATAAGGGTAAAAATTAAAAAATATTTGTTATGTCAATAGATTTACAATAATTAATCTATAATAGACTGTAAGTGTAGTATTCTTTTTAATAAATAATTTACCGTAATTAACAATGTTTAAATTTATTTACTAGAACATGAAAGTGTAGTCGATATTTATCAGGTTTTTAAATTTCCCGCTGGGTTATTTGTTTGATATCGATGATAGCGACACATAGTGGGCCAGATGTTAACTGCGTTCGAGCTGGTGGTTGTTAAGCATATGCTTAGGAGCGTATCTTATATTTATGTCCCTTATATGAAGACTCATACTCCCTTATCTCTTACCCCTTATTTTCAAAGTATGGGAGCACTCATTTCTCTCAAGATTCTCATCAGAAATGTCGTACGTCAATATGGAAACGCTGTTTTAAAGGCCTCGAGGATTAAAATTCTTACGAGAATTTGTATTCCCTCTAAATAAACCGAGAGAAACAATCTGTGAGTTCACACTGGCCCCAAGGGCCCTAAAAATACTGTTTTACGTTGACATATTATGACATTTCTCTTGAGAGGAATGACTTTTCTCGAGTTTGAAAATAGCCTCCCTGGTATAAAGTATCGCATTGGGAGTATCAGAAGTATCTACTGTCTAGCATAGAAATTGGAAATCATAGAATACATTATTCTAGAAGATCCAGCGAAATATTTAAAATGTACTAGATTTAGATACTTTTGTCTTTTGTGGTACTAGCATTTATGAATGGTTGAAATGTACTGAATCTAGTACAATTGTACTAATAAACCCAACGCTGCTACTAAATAAATATACCGACGTGCCGAATCTAATGCAAAAGTTTTATTTTTATACCTGTTTCATCGAAAATATTTGTCAAGGTCAAGAACTCGTTTAGTTATTATCGCGTAGTAGCTAGGGGTGATGAATTTGTTAGGTATTTTATAACAGTTACCGTTTAGAACTAATAAAATTATTACGCCATCTGTTGAACAAAAGAACTATTAAATATGGAATATTGCTCCATCTGCTGAACAAAAGGATTCTTAATTTATGACACATAAATGACATCTATCAAAATTAGTTCATGTTACGAATATTGGGGGTGGTACTGTGGTCTTAAATGGGCATATTATCTTGGACTCTTTATCAAATTAAAAACCTTGGAATTAATCTTGATCCCTTTTTAAGCTTTAATCAACATATATCTGCTGATGTCCACAAATCTATGAAAATGTTGGATTTTATCATAGGTATGATTTTACTGGCACAACTGCAATTAAAGTTTTTCATTTTTAGCTAGTTAGGCCCCTCCTTGACTATTTCTCTTCCGTTTGGTCTCAACACTATATAACATAGTAGGCCAGTGTTCAGCACAACTTTCTCAGACATATAGCTTTTAAATTGGGTGTTTATTGTGAGTATGATTTCATGGAACATCCCCTCCTTGGAAACAGAGGAACCTTACTTTGCTATTTTATATTATAAATCGTGGAAATGGGACTTTTCATGAAAAGTAATTTTTGAACTAGTCCTACGGCATGTCCGTAAAAGTCACAATGAAAAGTAGTTGACCTTGAGTAGTGATGTAAGAATACGTATCCAAAAATCCGTTGAATCCGAATATTAAAAGGATCCGGATATTCCGGAATCAATAGTGTAAATTCGAATACGAATTCGGTATCAAAAAGAACAGAAACAAAATCGTAATACACGAATCGAATGCTGCAAGTTCTGTTATGACAGAGCCGATTCGGGTTTTGCGGGTGGCAGCCGATACGAACTATGGATACGAAATCAGAATTCGGAATCGTCTAGCGTTGTTGCAATTCATAATCGGTTAGTCGGCATGCACTGCATATTTTAAAGGTAACATGAAGTTATATAAATATAAATGAGAAATTTTGTTTTTGATATTATGATAAAAAACAAAATATTTTAGATTTATTTTGTGTTTATTATTCTAAAACATTAAAAGCTCCTGTTACTTCACTCTCAAACATAAATTCTGCTAGGGTTGACAACACTGTCCGATTCCGATTCCCAAAGTCGCGGTGTATTTACGGTTGCGTATTATGATTTCACACATATGGATACGTATCCGGATGATGAATCCGAATATCTCTTGGTTCCGAATACGTATTATCCGAATACTAAAAAGATACGGATATTCACAACACTAACCTTGAGCATAGAAGACATGCATTAAATCTCCATCCTGGCTATTTTTCAAAAACACTTTGGGAACAATATTTGTATTTTCGTTTTTTTAGGCAAATCATTTGTAAAATACTTCCAACTTTTGGATCTTTTGGTAATTTTTTCACGAGTTTATTTTAGTAAGATATGAAACGAAAATTCGAAAACATCGTTAAAACGTAAAATTCAGTAAACCTTTATCGTTTCTTCTTTTTAAAACTATATTTTGCCTTTATTTGTAAGAAATTCAGACGAATTATTTAATTTAATTTCGCACCTGCAACTTTTCAGACTAGACCGTCGGACTTTTCCAAGTGACCCATCACTAATAAATAGTAGATGTAATTGTCCTAAACTTCTTGAAAAAATAAATCTTATTCAAACTCGTTGAACTAGGCAACTGCAAACATTTTATGTATCTTTTTGTAGATCAAACCAAGCTTTTAAACAGCTTTATTCAAAGAATGCTTAGATTAGCTACTTGCACAATTTTCCCTTTTCATCATTCAAAACTCAAATACTTAATACTGAGCTTTAATGCTAATGAAGAAGAAGGAAAAATCTTTATTGGGGATAATCCCAAAGGGCTATCGACCAGAGTCTTTCTGCTTAATGCTAATAATTTACTGTGTATTTTCTCTTTTTTAACCTCCCACTAACCTATTTTGTTATTTTGAATGTTCCTAGTCTGTTTGACATGTATGTCTTTGTTTGTGCTACAGCACCATAAATATTTGTGATATTTTAATTAATTTTTAAAATTGTAATTTGTAATTGAAATGAGCTTGCCCATAAATAAATAAACAAACATGTTGGTATCATTTGATAGGTAAATTCATAACGAAATTTTTGCACAAATAATATACAGGGCATTGTATTTGAAAAACTTGAATAAATTGAACTTAATGGGGGCCTTTTTTTAAGGGTTTAATGTTCTTGTTGTATGAAACCCTGTGATGTCAAAAAAGAATGATGCTATCAAGCAAGTGCTTGATGGGAGAAGGGAGAACTGGTGAGAGTTGCTCCAGATCAACAAGCAGCATTAAAAAAGAACGTTCAGTTAGAGTGTCAGGAATAGCTCTAATAGTGCTCACAAGTAACCTAGCCTAGATAACATACAAGAAAGCACTCAGAATGAGCATATATATGACATACTTCAAAACACTCTGTAAAAAATTAACCAGTTCTATCATGACTATTCGTTAGTTTGGTATCTTGCAAGTCCGTATTTTGAACCATTTTGAAATCATTGGTAACCTACCCAAATTATGCTAATTTTGTTTGGGATCTACATCATTCTATAATTTCACAAAAAAAATTGCTTGACAATCCAATAATAGTTTTCAAAAATATTTTAGCTTTGAATGCAGTATTACTAGACCATTCTAACACTGAAATGAAATACAGAGCGTTCCATTTAAAAAAATATCAATTTTTATTTGCCAGTAAAGTCTTTGTAAGCCTTGTTTATTGATAAACCTTTAAAAAATTCCACTCACCCTTAGTTATTATTTGAGATATTGAAAAGTTTTTTTGTTTGAGAGATTGAAACAAGAACTTATAAGGGATCAGTAAATCGCTATTTATTTTTATTTGGTTTATAAGAAGCCCAGAGCTAACAACTCTGGATTTTTTTTTGTGCGGTATTTAAAAACAAAGCATTTATTAAACAAGTTGCTGAACAGAGATTTGTAAATTAATGTGCGGTATTGCTGCAGAAGACGACAAAAAAATAATTAAAAAAACGTTTGTAATTATGTTTTAATAAGGTGTAATATTTAAGGGATCTTTTATTGTTTTATGTTGTAATAATTCATGGTTAAATACTATTTTCGTTTTGTTTTGTTCTGTCTTTTCTATTTTTCTGTAATAATTATAATATTATAGATTTAATGACTTAATTACAAGAATACATGGAAATTGCAAAATTTTATTACCACAACCATTGATAGTGACAGTAGACATTTTATTTCTATTATTTTCAAGCTTATATTTATTTAAACTTTAAAAATAATTTGGTTACACACCTTTAAACTAATTTTTAACAACAATAAAAAAAACTAAAATGTATATGTCAATTTCAATGACAGAATGGTTTGTTTTTGTTGAAAGTCGATTGTTTTTGGGACACAAATTACGTCACACCAAACAATATACTGACTTTTTAAATATTTTACAACCTACTCCATTTTTTTTAACTTGTACTCACTTTTTAAACAAAAATTAATTGCCACTGCACTATATTTTGAGTAAAGCTACACTTTAATTTATTGGGCCTCTTTTTTTTTAGTTACGGGTCCTTTAGCAGAAAATCAAATTGCATACATGTGCCGAGAAACATTATTAGGTTTGCAGTACCTGCACACCATGGGGAAGATGCACCGGGATATCAAAGGTGCGAATATCTTATTGACTGAAAATGGTGATGTTAAATTAGCTGATTTTGGTGTGTCCGCTCAAATTACTGCTACAATAAATAAAAGAAAGTCTTTCATTGGCACACCTTACTGGATGGCCCCAGAGGTAATTTAAATTATATAAAAGATATAATATAATGATACATTTTATTAATTTTTTTAGGTTGCTGCTGTTGAACGCAAAGGAGGATATAATCAACTTTGTGATATTTGGGCAACTGGTATCACTGCAATAGAATTAGCGGAATTGCAGCCTCCTATGTTTGATTTACATCCTATGCGGGCATTATTTTTGATGTCTAAAAGTGGTTTCAAACCGCCCACATTAAAAGACAAGGAGAAGTGGTGAGTAGATATTTAAAAGATCCAAGCATTTTTACCATATCTCAAATGTGACCAATAGTCGGTTGCAAAAATATTCATTAAAATTTAGTAGCCTTATAAATTTTGATAGATGTTTAGACTGTAAATATTTTTTTCTACGCCCATGTCAGTAAACGTTAAAAATCGCACTATCAATATTCCTTGTAAATGACATTTAACAATAACATGCACCTAATAAGATCTCATAACATACACATGCGTTTTGATAAGATAACTTAAATTTCTTGGTTTACTCAAATTGCAATCAAATGTTTGTCTACGTACGACTTTATTTGGTCTATTTACATAAATTTAGTCATTTAAAAAACATAAAAACTTTTAGTATTAGCAATATAAATTTTAGACTAAAAGAGTGATGCCCCTAAATGTAGGCAACATATACAATTTTTTAAAAAATATGTCACGTTTTCTTAGGAAATAAACATCATGTCATTTATATTGTCAATTTTTGTAACAAAATGTGATTGTATCCGAACTTTTTCTCAACTTTACCTACGAATATGTTTATTAGCAGTAAAAGTGATGAAATTATGAGCACTCCATCGGAGATTTTAGAAAAAGCTCAAGCTGCCACACATAATTTGTTACCGCTAAAATCCAAAAAAAGGTACGCGAAAATTTATGGATTGGCGACACAAGTATAACATTAAATCCTTTTTTGAGAATATTTTAAATGGGCGTAGAAAAAGTATAGTACGTTACACGAGTTGTAAGCCCATTACGCATTCGTGAAATTTACGCACTCGCCGCTGCGGGGCTTTGTGTGTAAACTTTTTCACTTCGTGCATAATGGGTTACTTACAACTCTTGTTACGTAATATACTATAATGTTCACATTATTCTGACAGTTCAGTCTAATAAAGTTATGGGATCATAGCTATTGATAGATTAACAAGCTTCTTGCAACAGATGTAAATATGGTAAATAAATATTCAAACTATTAAGTCTTAATGATGACCATAAGGACGAAACTTGTTGCTGGAAGCCACTACCATATTTACTTATCAATAAACTTTGTGACTTCAAAACTGATGGGTTTGGTTTTCATATTATATTTTTACTATTTACCTTGAAATATATTTTGCATAATGAAAAACATTTTCAATATTTAAATTAATTGTTATATTTATATTAATTTAAATTTGAATTTCTCTGATTGTAGTATTCTTTCTGTTTGGGAGGAATTTTCTTCAAAAAAAAAAAATAATCAAAACGATGTTTATCTGATTTGATTAAATTTATCAATAAATAATTATCTATTAATAACTTTAAAACTTAAAATCGCGTTTTTATGGGGTATGAATTGAAAGCCATGTTTATATCAAAAAATTGCAACAAGAGCTATACTTAATAGTTTTTTAATTGCAATTTTATGGTATGAGTTTAATGAATTTAAAATGGGTAGAATGCTTTCTATTTCATAGGTAATCAGTTAAAATAGGTGTACATGTAATACAATTGCTAATAAACAACAATTTGTTTATTTAATTTGCCAGATAACTATAATTAGTATCTATTAAATTAAGAAGAATATAAGCTTTAATATATTATTGTGGATAGTTTATTAAACTTTCTGCTGTTTTTGTTTTTGTTTCAATTAAATAATAATGTTCTGATAAATCAATGTTTGGGTAAAAAATTCTGGAATTACTGCAAAATAAATGACAGACAGGATATCATTTGAAAAATTACAAAATCCAAAACTGTTAATTATCTGTTTCGTTTCAATATATTGACCTTTGCATACGGAATTAATTAACTCACTGTTGTATTTAAAATGTTTTTTTACTGTTACTTAAATTAGCAAGTAGCTTGAACGTAAGTTAATAATTAGTTTCACAATCTAATATAAATCATTTGCCTATTATTAATATATTATATAAAATAAAAAATAGAATAAATTAAATAACTTGCCATTGGGATATATTTTGTCTTTCATATTGTAAACACTGCACAAAAACTTAAACTTGACCTACTGATGCTTGAAAATAATCTAAAGAGGTTAGGCTAGTTGGAACGTCTAATTGAGATAAAACTTAAAAACCAAAACTTACTTGCAGACAAAATTATATTTATCGTTTTTGTCTTCTAATATAATTGCTTCTATTTTTTTTGTCTATAGTATAATAGTAAATAAAAATAAATATCACATATCTATAAAATGTTATGTAAAAAATGGTTATTTTATTTAGTTTCTAAATGTTCTTAGAAAAAGTTTATTTTCATTCCGCCGCCGTGGATATAGTGGTCCTCCATGTACTTGCTACAGTTAAGCAGTGAGACACCGGTAATTTCTTTGATGGGTGATGCCAATGCATGTTACAAGGGACTAGCGTTTAGCCATCTAATACATGGTTAGTGTAGCAGTAGGTGAACATTAAGCCTCGTAGCTCGTATCCAGGGTTGGATTAAGTCATTAATTTTATAAAAAAAAAACGTCAAAAAAGACAGTTGCGACTTTTTTTAATTAATTCGGACTTTAAATAAAAAAATAAAATTTTATTTACTTACTAAAACAAAATACAAAAAACTAAGTTTAATATTCTTTAAATATCTTAAAGCATAACAGCAAAACATGCAATTTTTGCAAAACAAACTGTAATTATTGATTAATTATACAAAGTAGAAAGTTTAACTGGAACAAATTCTGTAACTACACACTATCAGAAACAAAAAGATGGATTTCGTCCATAAAAATTCTGCGTGTTATGTTCCTAAATGTTTTATAATTTTTAACAAACTGTGACTGCACCAGAAGAATTGTATTTCTAAACATATGTAAAAAATATAATCGACCGATCATACCAAATAAATAAGGGTTTGTCTAAAAAGTTCTGAAACAACAATTTTTATTTTTAGTGTGGCATTATTATTTTTTTAATTACCTGAGGGGTTGCACCAACCCCCAACTTTTTTTTAATGGAAGAGTTGATTGATTAATTTTTTACTTTAGAGGTTTTTCAATTGCAAATTCAATTACGTATTTTTTCGTTACTATTTATAATCAATGTGCCGGAAAAAATAAAGAGAAGCTAGAAAATTTATCAGTATTCGAGGTGTAGAAACACACAGAAATGGAGCCTCTTTTCAGACCACCAGGAAACCTAATACTTGACGGTAACATTTCCGAAAACTGGAAGAAGTTTAAACAAAAATATGAACTTTTTATGGATGCTACGGGATACTGTGGGAAACCTCAAGAAAAAAGAAAAGCAATGTTTTTAAATCTTATTGGAGATGAAGGACTTGAATTGTTTAATACATTTACGTGGGAAGAAGGTGAAGAAATAACAAACCGCTGTGTTACAAAAGTTTGAAGCATACTGTGCAACAAAAAAGAATGAAATATATGAAAGGTATCTCTTTAACAATATTACTCAGAAAGAGGGACAACCTTTCAATGCATTTGTTACCGAAGTAAAGAAAGCTATAAGAACAACGGGATATACCCAAACTGATGAAATGGTTAGAGATCGTATTGTTTTTGGCATATATGACAAAAGTACCCAGGAAAAATTACTGAGAGAACCAGATTTAACTCTCACCTGAACCCTGTACCCCTTCTCAGCAACTCATTGTAACTACCCGCACGGGCAGAGTTATAAAGAGACCTGACAAATTAAACCTGTAAGGAGAGGGATTCAATATATCTAGCCGTAGCCACAACTGTAGCTACGGCTAGACAACCGGAGTGAGGTTAAGTGAATGTATACTTAAAAAAGGTGGGAACTGCAACTTGTTGAAGCAGTTGAAATAAAGTTAAAACTAATAAGTTATGTGTATTTATTTAAATATCTACAACCAGCACCTAGAATAAGATACGGGGTGGGGGAGTTATAGATTTCAACTAATTATTAAGGTAGTTCACTCGCGACAGTCGTACATAAAAATATCGCGTAATGGTGAATACCAAAAGTTCAAGATTCTCAATGCTAATCAATTTTATTTTTGTAAGAGACTGTACAAAACACATGTATATAAACCAGAATCCAGGATTCGAATCCTTTTTGAGGATCCGAGAGCGGGATTCGAATACTTTAGAAAAAAAGGATCCGTGATCCGCAGAGAAAATCCTAAAGGATTCGTATTCGAATCATCAATATCAGTCTCGGATCCTTTTAGAGACCAAACTAGGCCGGCGCGAACGGCCGACTCAAGCTTTGGCTTGTCGCGAATTGTAAACTAAAAACTAAAACAGACTGAGACTGAATAGAAAACCGATGTATTTGGCGATGTGCACGATTACAGAATTAACAAATCAAAAAAGGAGAAGGTTCTCAATTCGTCGCGATATTTTTTTTTATGTATGTTCAGCGATAATTCTTTAACACGGTGTCCGATTTCAATGATTCTTTTTTTTTTGTTAGAAGTACCCCCTTCAGGGGTGGTCCCATATAAATTTGGTCAAAATCTAATAATTGGGTCCATGACAAAATCCTCAAACTCTTCATTTTTTATGTATATTTAGCGATAATGCTTTACCACCTTGTCCGATTCATATGATTCTTTTTTTTTTAGTAAGGGGGTACCTCAGGGGTGGTTCCATATAAATTTGGTTAAGATGTGATGACGGCATCTGCACATTTTTGAAGTCTGTTTTTTTTTTAATTTTTAATTTCTAATACTTGTTTTTTTTATTTATTATAGATACAAATTAGCTACAGCATTGAATATTTTATAAATAATTGGATAATTGCAAATAAGTAAAGTTCTTTTTAGCTAAATGATTTTAGATTTTAGTTATATTTAAATTAATAAAATCTTAAAATATTTGTCCTTGTTTAGTTAACATCCATTGTTGCAATTTAGATCTATAAAGAACTATCGAATTTAGGTTTTTACATTCCACCGGAAGTGCGTTAAATATTTTAGGACCGAGGTATAAAACATTATTAGATTCGAAAGCAAATATAATTAATATCACAGTATAACTCTGACAGTGATCCGAAAAAAAGGATTCGAACATTGGATCCGTGATTCGATTAACATCTCGTGATTCGGATTCGTGATTCGAATCCATTTTTCGAGGATTCCCACACATACGGACATGTTATAATTTTAAACAAATTCATCCGGCAATCTCGCAAATATTTAAACAACATGGTATAGAAATTGGTGACTTCCTCATACTAATTTTAAGGGTTTGTTTTGGTTCAAACAGAACCGCTGATTCCAGTTCTCAAACACAGTGGACGAATTAATTTATCAAGAACACGTCGTGAGTTTATAACAACCTCTTAGCTGATCGAGTGTTACTTTGTTACGTGAAGTGGTTACAATGTTGTCAAGTTGTAATAATTTTACGAAACTACTCGTCAACTGCTTTAAAAATATTTTTATTTTAAAAATCTATATCTTTTTACTAAGACGGTCAAAAAATTCAGCGATTATTTATAAAATTTTATAACTTCTTGATTTATTTAACATTAGTTTTTAAAAAATATGGTAAGAACCGTTTTCGAGATATCTTGAAATAAATGCATTGCTGGTGTACATGATAGGCTTCAAGAGTGTTAATTATGCACATTTTAATTGTTAATATCTCGTTTCACAGACGGTAAAAAAATCTAATTTTTTTTTTTTTAGTTACGTAAACGACACTCATAAACCTTATGTTTCAATTTTATTAAATTCTTAAGAAAAGCCGTTTTACGAGTGAACTACCTTAAGAAAAGCCAAGTATAATTTTCCTGCAAACGTCCCAGTTTTTATTCATTCATTAATCCATAATTTTATAAATATCTCCCCTTACGGTAAAGACGTTAACTTAATTATTCCTCCAGCAATTTGCCACAAAAAGGGACTTTTGGTTGATCTCTGTAGAAAATTCATTTCAGAGATTTTTCAGTTTTAGCCCTACTCAAACATAAAATCTATGTACAATTTTGGATATTAGCTTATCACGCACATACTACAAAACGAAAAAGTATGCCATTGCATTCAACTGAACGAAAATATTTCGTATCAATTCTAGGTAGAAAATGAAATCCACCAATCACAGTTCATATTTTAGGCACCCAACTACTATTATTTTTAAAATTTTAAATAAGTGACAACAAACTAATTGTCAATATATTCTTTAGTTATTTAGATTAAATATACATTAAAATAAGTTTATTTTTTTTGTAGAATCGATAAATAATAGCTTTTTTATTATTATTTGGTCCACATTTAAAAAAAAATAATCGAACTATATGGAACTAATTTAATTGCGAGTATTAAAATCAAAATCCTAAAAGTGGCGGGGGACGCGAGGATAGACGCGAATCTGGGCTGGGGAATAATTTTTTTTCTTTTTTTATTTTATAAATTAGTAAAAGTCATAAGTTATTTTTAAACTAGTTATTTTATCTTAATACCCTAAAATATTTATTAATATTTGTAGATTTTGGTTAGTGGGCCGAGAAAAAATATGTGTACAACTCGAGTGGATTGTCCATATCCACTACTATTTTTTTTTTTTTTTTAACCACCTCTCTGTTTTTAGGAGTCCCACTTTCCACAATTTCGTAAAAGTAGCTTTAACAAAAAATCCAAAGAAAAGACCAACTGCCGAAAAATTATTGCAGGTACGGCACCAGTAGTTTTTTCTGTTCTAACAAAAAAAATCAATAATTTTTTCGTTTTTCAGCATGCTTTTTTCCAAGGTGACATGCATAGAAGACTGGCTTTAGAGTTGCTACAGAAAGTTAGCAATCCCTCACACACATTTACTGAACTTGAACCTGATGAAGATGGGGTAATAAATAATAATATGAATGTTTATTTAAATAACTTTTTTTTTAATTATTATTCCAAATTTACATTTTGATTATCAAACATTTACGATTTATTTTAGGCTGTACCTAACGTTCCCCAAAGAATTGCATCACGACTGACTTCTAGACCAAAATCACAAAATGCGGTACTTTCTAACTCAGATATTGACAGAATCGATGAGGTTAACAATACTTTACAAAGATCAGGTACAAAAATGGCTTAGTTTGGTTCGAAATATCGTTTTCATGTATTCTAATATTTTTAGACATACCGACAGTTATAATTGAAGAAAAACAACCTCAATGGGATTTGATGGATATTATGAATAATGTTACGAGTGTGCATAATTGTGCTGAACATCAAAATAAAAAATGTGGCATCGGAAATGCATTCGACTCTCTCATCAGGGAAAAGTAAGTCATGTTTTATTGTTAGATTAATGTGTATTCGTTTTTGCTAAAATTCATATGGCTTTATATTAAAAGATTGTCATTTAAGGGAATTAATATTAAATTTAAAATGGCGAATAAGACAGAAACATATGCCAAACAAACACAAAATTTTATTTCTCAACAACAAATTTTTTTAAATATCGTATTTTAAAATCAGCTTTGCTATTTTTATATCGCTATTACACTATGTTTTTAGGATTTTATATAAACACTCAAAATTACAGAACAGTTAAACCTTAGCCTAGGAAAGAAAGGACGTGTAATTTCGAAATCCAATATGGGACCCTTTGATACCAAGATGCTAAACGCAGACCTAAAATGTCTTACTCTGTTCAGACAGTGGCTTAAATATTATTTTTATTATAAAAATTAAAATAAGTAAAATATTAGCATAAATTATCACTTAACTTTACTGAGTTATTGAGGGTTCTTGCGATAATTTATTCGGCTTTTTCAAGGTTTTAATGAATAAAAATATCAACTGTTTACCCTCAGATTTTGAAATTATTCTTTAGATTTGTTTGTTGCGCTATTTGTGTGCTAAAATGTTGCCAAGCCAACAAAAAAGAGAAAGTAGAAATTGAACATTGTATGAAGGAACGCGTTTTCATGGTCGAGAAATAGTTTAAAAATTGTAATTTCCTGATCGAGTAATTTCCATTTTTGGTGATCAGGGCATGCAATTTAACGTTCCAGGACTTTTTTTCATTGTGGAGTTCTTTAAAATCTATAGTTTATGGCAACAAGTCCACTACCATCCACGCCTTGAAGGAGGAAATTGAACGATCTGTCAGACATTTTTTGGTTGTTTATCAGCAATTATAAACGTCAGATGATTAGTCAATCCAACACTTGTCAACTACGTTTTCTGTTTGTGATAAATTTAAATTTGCAACATGCCTGTGCTATTTTCGAATGAAAAATACCCCAACATAGTGTACATTTATGGATTTTTGTAATGGAAATTCGCGAGCAATTTGTAGGGAGTATCGGAGACGATTTCCGTACCGACAAGTTCCAAATCATCAAACGTTCAGTGCTGTGTTTCGACATATTCGAACACATGGCATACTAAGTTAAGTTATCTTTTGATATAAACACTTGTAGCTTGCTAACCATGGAGAATTAGATATTTGTTCATAGGACATTTTTTGCTTGAAATAAACATTCTATTTAAGTTGGTACAGTACGTCATGCGACACCCTGTATATTACGTGTGAAATGTAATTCCTTCTTTCAAAAAAAATCCCAAAGTACAAAAATGACGTTATGGTTTCTATGGCACCAAAAACATGACGGTCGATCAATATTTGGTCGCAATCCACTGAGTCGATCTGTGGGAATATTTTTTTAGTTAGTTTTAGTTCGTGTTACATCAAACTATTAGAGTCAGTTCATTAGACGGAAATAAAGGAAGTTGTTACATGCAAAAAGCCTCATCTTTCATAACTTACCACTCTCTAACATATTAGTTACACGTCCGCTTTCATTCCTAGTCATGAGGTTTAAATAAATTTGAACAAAAAAGCTTTTTTTGACTATTATTTTTAAATAGAATTTTACCAGGCAAGGTACAAACACTTGTTATATACTATCATTGACAAATCATTTATCAGAAAAACAGTTGTTTCACAATAACCACATGCTTATAATCCTTTTTTAAATCGGATAAATTTTTTATTGTTATATAAAATAATTTCAGCTAGATTACAGAAAACAATATGATGATACTAGGAGGTGTGGCTAGAAAAAACCAGACTGATTATTCTGAAGGTCAAATGGAAAACGTGAGAATCACGTGATATATTTTCTCTCTATTATTATCAACGTAAAGGTCGGGCTTCGCTTAATTGAGCGGTGGCCTTATTTCAAAGTGGACCTTGTATCCGTGCTCCGCCAAAAACATGTTCATGAGTTCATGGAAAGCGACTCGTCAATGTCAAACTCGGAAAATCCGCCACCGAAATGTATGCTTTATTGAAAGAAGAATATTGAGATGAGTGTTTACCACACACTCAGATATTTGAGTGATTAATGAGAACCGAGAAGTCATCACAAACGATTTGTGCTCAGGACGATCTTGCACCTCAAAAACAGACAAACTTTGAAAAGATCGGTGCAATGATCTGAAAAAAACTGACGGTTAAGTATTTGAGCTGTTGCAGGATCCGTAGGAATCAAAAAATAAACTGTTAGGCAGATCTTAACAAAACAAAGTCGTGGTTCCTTCATCAGGGCAATGCTGCAGCCCACATACCCTATTTATCGAAAGGTTTTTGGCCTAGTATTTAGAACCATGAATTAGAACGTCCAAGGTCAAATCAGCACTAAAAAGAACCATTGGGGTGACCTTGAATGTACTTTTAAAAAATTATTGCTATAGCCAAAAAATTACCTGTTTTTAATAAACCGTCGAAAAACGATAAAGAAATTTTCAAAACGTTATAAAAAAGTGACAGTTGACAGGTGAAAATCTCCTATAGCTGACTCACATGTCTAGACCATCTACCAGTAGCACATCTCCCTTCTACCGTGCACCCAGTTCTCTGAAAAGGGAGCAGTGGGTAAAAAAACACGATTTTGGCTGTTTTTCGCCGTTGCCATCGAAACCGCCGAGCCAATTTTGACAACATTTTTTTTTTAAAAGCTCCTCGTGTGTTTACAACTGCGGGCCAAGTTTCATCGAAATCGATCCATATGTTTGGCCGAAAAAAAATGGCGCCCGACGAAATTTCTGTATGCGTGGTGAGGTAGAGAGAGGTAAAGGGTGTTTAGGAAAAATATTAAAAAATTATTTCTTTTTAATAAACCGTCGAAAAACGATAACGAAATTTTCAAAACGTCATAAAAAAGTGACAGGTGAAAATTTCCTGTAGCCAACTCACATGTCTAGAGCATCTGCCAGTATAGCACAATCTCCCTTCCACCGTGCACCCGGTTCTCTGAAAAAATAACAGTGGGTCAAAAAACACGAGTTTGGGTGGTTTTTCGCGGTTTCCATGGAAACCGCCAAACAGACTTTGACGCCGATTTTTTTTAAAAAGCGTCGCGTGGGTTTACACGGAAAATTCTGATGGATCGGTGTGGGTACAGTGGAGGGAAGTATATTGAAGGCGATATTGTTAATTATTACTATATTTATAGCACTAATTTGGTTTTATTCTAGTCACACTCCGAATTCATATTGAAGTATCGAAAGTTTCATAGCCATGACTGATTTATAAAAATTGTGAACAGCATTTCTGATACTTTCAGAATTTCATTTATTTTTCAAAAATTTGAGAGACATGCCATAAAACCACAATTAACTTACAACATTGTTATCATTGATAATTTTTTCACATTTATATTATTGTATGCACTAATAACTAATATGCAATTAAAATATTTGAAATCCTCAAAAATAGAGATTTGGATTAGCTACTTAATATGTGTAAGATTCCATTTTTTTAAATAAATGTTTTAGTTAAAGAATCTAACTTTTTTCTGTCTTAGTCAAGAAAGAAAAGCCATGACGGGATCACAAATTTTGAAAATGTCACTAAGGTCAGCCATTTGTGAGAGTGTGGTTGATTTTACTATCGCATTATTGCACTTTTTGTTTTGTTGTTTTTTTTTTAATACTTTTTATTTGCAGTGTTTTTATTAGCTCTTTTAGCTCTACAAAGAACTCATATACAGCAGTTGGAAAATATAAGTAGTTAGATTAACATTTCAGAAAGAAAAATAGTAGGTTATGTTTCTAATTTTACAAAAATATTTATTGCTTGATAAGTATTAAATTAAATAGATTTTTCTAAATAAAACAATTTGAATTTTAATAAATATAAAATAATTGGCCACTATTTTTTCCAATCTTACTAATTATTTATTGATTTTTCTTTTTTATTTATTAGCTCTTTGTATTTTTGAAAATTGCATTAACTTTTTTTAGAATCTAACAGACATGGATTTTCGATTTTTCGAGTTTTTTTAGCACTAATATCTTTAACAGATTTGGAATTTTTTGATCCTCTGATCACCTAGACCCTAATTTTTAATTCGTTATATTATGTTATTTAGGAGTCTCTTGCAGTACATTGACGAAGAGTTGATGATGAGGTAATTTGACAGAATTTTCATCTGCTAGATAACACCACTTCATTCTGCTTTGTTTTTCTTTTTGTTTGCCGCACTATTTATTTTAACGCTTCGACATTGCTTTGTATTTGGTTTTTGACTTTTTTTGGGGTTATATGGTTTTTATCTCATGGATAAAAAAACAGATTTGTTTTTTTTTTGAGTAGTTTAAATGTTGTTTGATTATTCTAGGGGCACCTACAAATATCACCAGTCGGAGTATGAACAACAGTAAGTTTAGTTAAATGTTTTAGTATTAATTTCGGTGTTGGGTAGCAGTAGTTAATTTATTGTTATTTGGAATGACATTCGTATAAATAGACTTTTGAGCACGACACTATTGAGAAAAATACGAAAATATTAAATCTTATTATTTGGACCAAAGTCTCAAATCATTTGTTATTATATGAACAATATACATGATACCTACAACGAAGTCATATTAAATTTATAAATCTAAAGATGAAAATTGCATTCAAACATAGAAATCGGTGTTTTTTAAAGAGACTTCTAGTTATATATGGTATTTAAATAAAATTGTTTGTTCCTGATTATACAGGGTGTCCCAACTTCCCACCCATAATATCTTTCAGTAAATAATATGAAAAATCGGAAAGGTATTTTGTTCTCAAGGGGGAAACTTTCATTGAATAATTTTAGCCCTCGTGGTTCATCCATTAGGAAGGCTAGATAATAATAAGTTTTTGTTAAAAACAAATGTATACGTGCACTTGCATGAGGGAGGCGAAGATTGGCTATTCAGATACACTTGACCCTTAACCTTCCTAGTTGGCATAATATATTATTTACATTAACATGAATAATAATAACATAGTGTTCCGTAGTCTAATAGCATTTTTTTTTTAATTCGATGCCATCGGCATCAACTACTAAGGTTATTAGCCTCGTGTTCGGTGTAGGCTTTGTCACTGTTTTCCAGCGCCTCTCTAGGAACAGCACTGTCAATTAGAACCCAACAGTGAATGGTCGAGTGGGGAATCCTGCCTTTGCATTAGGATTAATTTTTAATTAATTAAATTACATAAAAATAGCGTCACCGAATATCCAAACTCTAACCATTGAGCCACCCACCCTGTTCTAATAGTATTAATAATAATAAGGCAGGAAAAAAAAATATAAATAAGTACAAAGAAATACAATTTAATTGTAATGAGAAATCCAAACAAAAGCAGGTTATTGCTTAGCCAAATAATACTTTTTAACAATCATACATTCCAATTTAGAAAATAAAACTGATGATAAATTTTAACTGCAATATAAGTGAAACATCTTTCAAACTTTGTGGTGGAATGATGACATTGTAACATTATTTTGTCTAATAACATGAACTGATGTTCTGAAAATTAATTTCTCAAACAAATTGTCTTTAGTAGTCTATGCAAAAATATTTAAATATTTAATTGATGTAGATTGACAATTTTGAGCCATTTCAACTGGGCGAAATAAAATGGGATATGATCATATTTCCTCAAACCAAAAACAAATCTGCAGTAAGCATTTTGTATGAGCTGTAAGTGGATTTGTGACATTTTGACCAAACAAGGATATAACACAATATTGTAATAACTTAATATTGATAAAATTAAATGTTCACAAAGATTTTTTCTCATTTTAAAACTTAATATATGCCTATTAATGTAAAGCAATCACAAACTTGGGTAACATCCTTTGATTAAGGTCTTAATATGATTTAAATCTAAATAGACCAAAATTTTTTGCCTCGTTTTTTAAAGTAATAAACTTACGTAGACAGTTGGCGGCATATAAAAATCTTTTTTATTATTAATTTTAGTAAAAAAAGTTATTCTTCATAAAAAGTCGATCATGGTCTAAAACCTAAAATATAACTATCGTGTATCAAATTTTATCAGTCGTATATGGTTTCTCAAAAATAAAGGTACTTTATTCTTCATCAAAATTCATATTATTTGACATACCTCATATACTATTGTAAAAATTTGATATCTGATGGTTGTATTTTCGGTTTTAGACTATGTATAATAATAACTTTTTTCGTAAAGTTAATAATAAAAGTTTCCCATGTGCTGCGAACTTAAGTGGACACACTGTACTAACATCATCCAACTCGAGTCTAATTGTTCTCTCAACACATCTTGGCTTCACTGCAAACCAGAACACCAGTAGTTTTTAGAGGATTAATAGTAAGAGTGTGTTCTTTTAAATATTGTAATAGAAGCTGCAAATCTCTTATTAATCAAATTGTTAGCATTGTGTATATCTCGGGGTTTAAAATAATTTAATAATTAGGTATATTCAGCATAAATTTGTACTTGACTCTCTTCAAGTACTTTTGTCAAGTCAGATGTACACTAGGAATGATGAATCCCTGAGGCACACCGGATATAATAATTTTTGATTCTGAGAAGTTATCAACCACTACCTTCTAGAAGAAGTAGTAGTTGTACTATGCTGTTTGTGATATATCCCTTAGAATCTTAAATAATAATAATAATATCTTTATTTAAAAAAATAGTTGACAGATACAAAAAAATATGACAGCACAGAATGAAATGATGTCCAAAACAAAACAATTTTTATTTTAAATTAATACAGTAAGGTTTTAATTCCATAATTAGTTTTTTAATTTCTTTTTTAAATTTATTATTTAAGAAACAATTTTTTTATTCTTGAAGGTAGTTTGTTGTAAAATTTTATTGCCATGTAGTATGGATATTTTTCAGTGATTTTTAATTTATGATATGGATAATTTAGGTAATTTTTCCTAGTTTTATATGCTACGTATCTAATAAAATTATCTTTCAAATGAAGTATCGTACTTTACAATACATAACAGTTTTTTATTCCGCCTGAGGGCTTTAAAATCAAAAGAAACTCACTTAATAGTCATATTGTTGAATTCTCCATAAAATTGCATTTTAAATTATGTGTTGCGCAACCCCATTCCCATTTAAGATTCTAAGGGTAGCATCTATCCCTCCTAGGAGGCTGAACCATGAGGGCTAAAAATATTCAGTGAAAATGTTCCCCTTGAAAATAAAAGTGACGTGTCAATTTTTCATATTATTTAATGGAAAGGAGATATTATGGGTGGGAAGTTTTCAAATTGACACCCTGTGCAATCCTTGGTTAAGGTGATCTGCATTCAATAATTATTCCATTAAATCGTTTTGAAAAAATTAGACATTATTTGTAACCAGCTTTTAGGCTATACTGCCAGCTAATTTCTGTCAAACTATCTCTAAAGATCGACTTAATGCAACCAAGAGGTATGCCGCTATTCCAAGTTCTATACATAGCACAGCACATCGAATGCGCTGGTGCCAGTTATATCAATTTACATTATAACCACCTAGCAGACAGGAAAAATAAGTTCTAATAGCACCAATTAATGTTATTATTTAAAATTG
Organism: Psylliodes chrysocephalus; assembly: GCA_927349885.1. Lineage (NCBI taxonomy): Eukaryota > Metazoa > Arthropoda > Insecta > Coleoptera > Chrysomelidae > Psylliodes > Psylliodes chrysocephalus. The sequence continues at coordinate 29,521,391 of OV651819.1, read as the reverse complement.
GAGCAGTGGATTAAAATTCTATTTTACTCTTTAGATTTAGAGTAATTAATAATATCAAAATATAAATCAAATAAAAATATTAAAGACAATAACAAGATACAACAAAAATAAATAAAAGTATATAGTAAATTTAGAGAGCGTCATTTCTATTTTTAAAAGCGTTAATGGAATGTGCCATAACAACGTGTTTTAGTAACCAGTTCCAGTTATGAAAGATCCTATTTGAAAGAAGGTTCAATCTCACAGTAGTCCTGCAAATTTTCTCTCCTAAATTTCTGAAGATGCCTTCTTAGACAATCGTCTGGGTAAGGGCAGTACATAATCATCAGATAGACAGTTGAAATGTGTTATAAACTGTTAAGGATGGAATACTAAACATTTCAAAAGATTTTCTTCGTATGAGGGCAGCACTCTACCGAAAGGAATTCGTGTAACACCACGTTGAACGTGTTCTAACATATTAAATATCTACAACGTTGGACACCAAATCCAATTAACAAACTCTAATATTTGACGCACATGTCTTATAAAATTTTAAAATTGTTTTAATATTGGCGACTGAAACACTTTACTAGGCAAATACACAATTCGGTTTGCTTGTTTACATTGCTGTATACCAACATCGAAATGAGAATTACTTTTATTTACATGCAATGCAGCACACTTTTCGACGTTTGTAGGTAGTAACCACTTTTCTGACCAATAAAATATTTAATTGAGTTCTTCTGGGAGTTCATCATACTTCACAGCATTGTTATATATTTTCGTATCGTCAGCACACGCCGAAAATTTTAAGCCCAACAGGAACTGGAGATCTGAAATATACATTAAATAAAAGTGGTCCCAATATGAGACCTTGTGGAACTACGTTCAATACTGCCTTGGGTGTACTTGTGATGGTTATAAACCGTATCAAACTGCTGCTGGGACAGATCTATTGTTGAACTTAGAATTAACAGTAGGTACTTCAAAAGTGACTAGAAAAATGTAGGGAGGTGCCATGTGAATTATTAAAGTTAGGGGTAGTTTTTTAGAGTTAGTTTGACAGTACAGCCTAAAAAACATTTGCTTACAAATTACATTTTTTTTTAAATATCTGGCATTTAAATTTATAATCAACAAAGCGTCAATTAAAAGGATCATACTTTTTACCGCCAAAACTCGAAATATGCACACGTTCTTAATAACATCATTAAAATAAACATAACAAGCAAGGTTACTACTAAGTGGCTAGATAGCTTGCAGAGTTCAACTCGAATTCGGTCTTAAAATATCTCTGGTATGCGATTTGTTTATTGTTCCTCCACTTGTGATGCAATTCTTGATTGGTATTAATTTAAAACATGTGAATTGAGATAGGTCTATTCCAGTTGATTCACGCCCACGTATTGTTATTATATTCTATTTGAAACTTAACCTCATTAATAGTTTACATGTAAGTATTTTTAAATGATTTAATTAGGGAAATTGAACAGTAATATCAAAATTTTTGTATTGATTGTAAATGTAAATACATTTTTAGATTATTGAAAAGATTAAATTAGGCGGTAATTAAGAATATTATAACAAAATTTAAACTTTGAATAGAAATGTTTTTTTCATGAATTGGATGTAGGACAGTATTATATATTTTGTTTTAAGACAAATACAAACAAATGTTCGAGCATTTATTTTTTACGTTACTTTTTAGTGATTAATATTTAAAGAACTAACTTTTGTGCATTCAGGTTTATTTTCCTAATTTCAACTAATGTCAGGTATCTGTGAAGATAATTATTTATTACTTATATTCTTCTGACTGACAACTATGAACAAATAAGTTAAAAATATGTTATATGGTAGATAACGAATAATACAGTCTGATTTCCTCCAATAGTAATTTTTGCGATATTGTTGTAAAAATTCAGTTATTTATTTGGCACTTGTCTAAATCAAGCCTCAGAAATACATAATTCATTCAAATTATTCTGGAGCAACCTTCACTAGTAATAACTGAGCACTTAACTCATTAACATGATAGTGTTGTGACATTTTGTAGAATAGATTTTACTTTTTTTGATGTATTACAAATCTTCGAACGTCTTAGCTACAAAAATTTACAGGTTCTAAGATAATATGGAATTAAGTTGCTTTTAATTAGACTAAATTTTTGAGATATGTTTTATTATTTGTAGATACATGGAAGTATTAGACAACCTGAATGCATTTTTGAACATGTAGGTCACTAACCCCTGCACATGCATATTTTTGTAGTAAACAAAGAGTTGTGGAAGGAAAATCTGTAAAACCATAAAGTTGGTGCATTGGTTTTTTACGTGTGCATCATACCTAATATGCATAAACAATTAGTCAAAACAATATATCTTACTTAGATGACTGCTGTTTTCAAATAAGAATATCCTGAATCCATAAAATAAAACAATTATCTTTTGATTGCATAAGATATTCCATTTCTAATCTTTAAATATTCCGGTAACACTGAACAGTAGCCACAGGCTGTCTGAAATATTGGAACAAAATGTATTACATTATAATTTTATCAAATTATAATGGAGAGTGTTAATCGATCAGACTCTCTTTTTAGTGTACTGAGTGTGTAATCGGCCATCACAACAGCATATAGTATCGGCTATTGAATGCTTTCCAATACGCCTTACCACAAGTGCATGTGAAAAGTACAGTGTGAGCAGGAAACGAATAATATCAGCGTTGCCAGTTTATACGGCCCGGCCAACGTTACAACGCGGTCGGGCCGTATAAATGGCAACCTTGATATTAATCGTCCTGTTTGCATTAATGCTAACTCTGTAGTTTTCACATGGACTTGTGTAAAGAATATTGGAAAACGTTCAGTGACCGACACTATACTTTTTGTTTAAAATGACAGTGACTAATATTGTCCTGTTTTATATTTATTAAAAATGGCGCGACACAGATTTTTTTTATATAATTTCAGATATATGATGCACCAGTAAAAGAACCACTGGTCCAAGTATACCTCGCAAATAAAAAATTATTATTTGATTGCTTCAATTTAGTAGAAATTCTCTTGTTATAAAAAACAGTTTTAAAATGATATTGTCATAAATAATTATTGTAAAAAAAAACTAAATCACAAAAGTTGTTCAAAATAATTATTAAAAAAACTACCTTGAATATCTTTGATAAAAGTCATGATTTTTTTATACAGTGTGACTCAAAATTTAGGAATAAATTCGATAAATGGGCAAGTATTGTTTTTTGGAAAAATTCCCAGAGAAGTTCAATTTTGTATTTAAATTTCGCACTTTTTGATATAATAATACAGGGTGAAGACATAAGTGCATGGAGATGTCATGTTATTAAATTATTATTTTAAGAAAAATTAGTTTTTATCACTTTCGCTGCCCAAGCTTTAACGCCAACTACACGCTCTGGCCCATCGTTATACGAACATTTAGAAGTTTGGACGTTTATTAACGTCATGGGCCATACACAATGAAAATCTGATAATTTATTCTGGGGAATAGCTATTATATATATAGGGTGATTATAAATACGGACAGAAGTTAACACAAAAAGTACTGATGTCAAAGAAGTATATTACCAGGCCGCTGGCTGACGGTGTACCTATAAATTCATTTATCGATAAAGGTAGTCAAGCACTTGGACGACCCGAGACTATAAGTTCTCGGGAGCCTATCTAGATAGTGGAATAAATGAGGAATTAATAAATCGAAAGAAGTAGGGTATCCAAATGGTGGTACAATTAACAATCTTTTGAATAAAAGTTATGTGGATTTAAAAAATATATAATTTAAAAACGTTTGGATATACAGGGTGTTACGCTTTTGCCTGGAAAGTAAAAACATGTTTTTAAATGGAACACCCTGTATTTTATTTCAGTTTTAGAGTGGCATGGTAATACTGTATTTATCACTAGAATATTTTTTAACTTATAAGGACCAAGCTGTGATGAAAGATCTGGTTCATTTTATACAGTGTTTTAATTATACATATACATATTATTGGAGATATGAAGAAATGTTTATTATAAAAGTTGTAAGACCATATTTTACAATTATTCTTAAATATACATGGTAGTCTATAAATACGAGGTAAACCAAACATATAGTTTTTTAAACCAAACTCCCTGTAGGTAATTACACCTTACAGATTTGTTTGTTTTCACATCGTTTTCATCGTTTTATAATTTTAATAGACTAGACGTTCCTAAAAATGTTTAACATTTTCATTCATTTGCTGTGATGCATACAAGGTGTGTCTAAACTTGAGGTTACGATATTCTCAATTTTTTCAAATATAATATCCTGTGTGTTATACCATCAATTTATAAATTAATTTCTTTAGTTTTTTAATTTTGTTTGGCATTCTATTCCCAAACGAATTTTTCCTCAAGATTTTGATGGTTTTACCATGAAAATTGACATAATTTTTTCACATTTTTTTAATTGGCCTTTGAAAATATAGACTTATTTAGGGTAAAATGCTAATGTAATTTTTGGCAACCCATTTGTCAGAATTAATGAATGGTTTTCTATTCCTTCGAAGTTACAAGTAATATGAACCATTATAAATAAAATTTAAAAATCAGTTTAGGCTTAAGAATGCCAAACAAATTAAAAAGTAAAGAAACTAAATTATTAGTTAATTACAGGGTATTCCATTAGAAAATAAAAAAAAATTGAAAATCGTAATCTTGTGTTTTGACACACCCTATATACAACGTAGCAAATGAATGGAAAGTCAAAACATTTTTTGAATCGTTAAGTCTATTAAAAATTTTTGACGATGTGGAAAAAAATAAATTTGTTATACAAGACAAGGAGGTTTTATTTTAAAATATAGTATAGTTTTTCCACCACTCATTTATGAACTTTCCAGTATACTTAAGAATAATTTTAAAATATGGTCGCACAACTTAAAAATGTCTTCGTATCTTCAATAATAAAAAAGCTATCGATCAATTACGCACTGATGAGACACCCTGTATATGTATAATAGGCTAACATGATGGTATCGTTGGATAGATAAATTTATATTGAATTTAATGCTAAAACTATATACAGGGTGTTGCATTCAAATCAAGTAAAAGGAAGTTAAAATAAACCTTATTTATGAGATGTTTCAAAACCCTCCGTATAAAATAAACTAGTTCTATCATGTCTATTCGTTAGTTTGTGGTATCTTATAAGCCTGTATTTTAAATAATGTTCAACTCACTAATAAGCTACTTAAATTCTGATAATTTTATTTGGGGTCTGTATCCTTTTATATCACAAAAAATTAATTGCTTGGCAAGCATGTAATACTTTTTAAAAATATTCTAGGGTTCAATACAGTATTACCTAAGAATTCTAAAATTGAGATACAATACATTCCATTTAACAAATATATATTTTTACTTTCCAAGCAAAAGCGTAACACACTGTATATCCAAAAATATTTTTATATTATGTGTTTTTCAAATCCATATAACTTTTATTAAAGACTTGTTTGCATGTCTATACCACAAATTGAAATATCGACCAATTAGGTACATCATTTAATTAGAACCTGTTAAAGCCTTGCTATGTTAAATTCACAAACATAATATCAAAACCAAATTCATAATGCACTAATTTAAGAACGCTTTCACATGCCTACGGGGTTATAAAGACAATTCACTTCATGGCGGCTTGTCTACATTCATCGTAGCATACATCTTCAAATGACGTTACAAAACGTCATGGGCATTGGGGAAAGAACTATCATGACGTTAATGAACGTCATGGGCAGCGAAAGTGTTAATATACTTCAAATATACGGAAACAGGGCAACGATAATCTCTTTTTTATGAAGCGATTTGAATCAAATAAGGGAAAAATCTACTAGACAAAATTTCGGATTAAAATTTGTACTTAAACAAAATGGCCTACTGGTTATATATTTTACATATGACAGCGTTGCCAAATTTTAATTTTTACCAAACTTTTTTTTTAAAAAGCTTTTCGAGTTACAACGCCAATGAACTGGAAAATAATGTTCTAATAGCCTCAAATAACGCGAAACAAAAGCTATTTTACCAATTGAGTTAAAAATAAATCGTCTGTTTTATCAAACTGTCACTTTTTTAAATGGCACCTATTGAGGGCCACTTCGTCATTAGATGGTAAAGTTGATTACCAATCAGACCGTATGCGTCATGCACCATTTTTTTCAGTTATTAACCTTCCACAAAAAAACCATAAAACATAATGGGTGATCTATTTAAAAAATAAAAATATAATTTTCGGTAAAACAGGAAGTCGGCCATTTTGTTTAACTATAAGGTGAATTCAAAATTATGTCTAGCATATTTGTTCTAAATCACTAAATTAATAAATAAAAGATTTTAACGTGGCCATAGTCTCATAGTAATCCTGTATAGCTCATAAAACCTTCATCTCTTAAAATTCTCAGTTTTTATTAAAATTGGAAATCAGAACTATCAGAACATTTTTATACAATGTCAATTATTTTTTTCAAAAATTTCCTTAAAGGTTACTTATTACATTACCACATAGAATAAAAAATGGGGGTGTGCTGTTTAAAAAAATGCTAAAGACGTCAGGTGGCGTTTAATTATTACGTAAGCAAACTTTCAATGATTTTAGAACCCCACCCTCCCTGTATATCAAAAATAAAAAAATCGCGAGTTTCCCCAAATGATAAGACAATAATTTTTTCTACACCCACATGGATATTAGCTATTCTACCTACGTACGGACTACAAAACGAAAAAGTATGCCATTGTGTTTAACTGAACGAATATATTTCATATCCACCAATCACAATTCATATTTTGATCACCCGGCTACTATTATTTTTTAAAATTTTAGATAAGTGACAATTCAGTCAAACTAATTGTCAGTATATTTTTTAATTATTGAGATCAAATATACATTATAATGAATTATTCTTATGTACAATCGATAAATAATAGCATTTTTATTTTATTTCGTTTACATTTACAAATAAACCATAAATTTTAATAAAACTATATGAAATCAATTTAATTACTAGTATTAAAACTAAATTGTTATGTATAGCGATGGAGCAAAGGCTAGGGCATCTGGCTTTCATGCAGATGTCCTGGGTGGTTCAATTCTAGGTGGAGACTAATTGAATTAAATCTTTTTTTTAATATGGCCTTCATATCCACTGTTGTTTCACAAAATTTAAATTTAAAAGAAAAAATTATATTTAATATTTTTATCTTATGTAAGATTTATAATATCCCCGCTCTGTTGGCCAAAATAAAAAATTGAACTCCCTCCATTAGTTCTCTAAACTGCTAATTTGGACTTGGTGATTTTACCAGAATGCCCAAGAAATATTACATTTGACTAAAAATTGTATGTAATAAAATTAAAAAATACAAAAATCATGATTTTTTTTTAATAAGAATAAGAACAATAAAGATGGTTCATTTTAAAAAATATTTATTTTTTCACTTTTTCTAAGTGTATATTAAAAAGTGTATAACAATTATTCAAGTAAACAGACTTTTCTTTATCAACTACCTAATAAATTTGTGCTTAAACGTGTGTTTCTATACACTGCATGATTCTATTTTTTTTTTCATCGCCTGTCTTACTTTGAAACAATAAAATAAAAAAAGAACAACCAACATACATTCGCTAAATTGATCATAAACATATATAATTATTTCTAGAAGAAAGTTGATTAACAATTATTCTAGTTAGCCTTTAAAAAAACGTGTAATATTTATCCCAACCTTGTGAACTGATAAAGAGCCGTCTATAGAAATGCAAGTTAGTGAATAATCCACCGCATCAAAATTAGCAAACTTTATTCCGGAATATATGAAAATTATTTTTTAGAGCGACTTTACCCGTACAAGATCCAGAAAATGCGGTAAAATGCGACATCCACGCCAGTCCATCCAATCATTCGAAAGAGCAACCTTTTAATGGTTCACCGAGACGACATTCCTCCGTAGACGAAATTTTCGGATTAGTCACATCCATGAACTTGACCGGCCAGCGACAGAGGTCTTTGAGCGACAGCAGCAGAACTGGTAGAAGCAATCGGGAGAACAGAGATAGGGAGGTTAACGGTAAGCATTTTTATTATTTGATTTTTAAAATTTATTATCTATATGGAATTTAAAAAAAAAATATATTAAAAAATGCCATAAGTAATTTCAATATATCCATTTGGAATTAAAAGCAAATGTTCTACAATTTACCCTCTTTTAACAATTAACAGCATACAAGGATATAAATCGGCAGTAGTCTTCATGGATATAAAAAAAAGCTTTTAATAGTGTATTGCATGCTGACTTGCTTTGTAAACTTTACCTCTAAAAAATCATTAACAACACATATGAGGTCATCGATATATTTTGCTGGGCATGCATGTGAATTAAATTCTATAGTTATTTCCATTTTTTTTTTTTCTACTTAAAGTAGGAGAAATTTTTTAGAGTAAATTCTCTACCCATTTTGGTGTATTTGATTTCAAGAATACGAATTTTTATGCGGTAGTAGAAAGTGAAACTTTTCTCTCAATATTTCTCTCTCCATAATTTTAAGCACGAGCACCATTGAGATATTTATTTTTGTTTTAGGAACAGGCGACGATGCCAATCATGAAGCAGGCTCCAACGATATGGTAACTTGTCCGCCAGTACCACCCAGAAAGCATAGGAGGCGACATACGCCTCCAAGACCTCCTAGTAATGGTTTACCTCCCACTCCTAAAGTCCATATGGGTGCATGTTTCTCTAAGGTAAGAAAAATCCTATTTAATATCGACATCCCCATGTAACTCACGATACGTCCTTTTTTAATCCAGCCACAGGAGTATTCAGCAAAATGAGGCGAATCCATCAGTATAAAAAACGTTTATCTCAATTCGCAGTTTCTTGGCCGATACTTGTTTGAAAGAAGTTGTATTTGCATCATTTCAGCCTTAAAAAGGCAATAACTTGTTATTGATACAGAATGCAACTTACATAAGTCAGATAAAATTAAATCTAGGAGTACCGAAATGCAGAGAATATACATAAGATGCTAAGATAAAAATCTAAAAAATATAAAAATATCTAATTACAAATAAATGTATTAAAGCAATATGTACACATAGATTAGAAGCAATAGTTTCATGTACACATTGCACATTAAAGTCAAAATGGAGAAGTTCCTCTAAAGAATAAAAACAATTTCTAATTAAGATCTGTTTAATTGTTTTTTTTTTTAAGTTAATATTGTCAAATCTGTTAAAAAATTTAATAGCCCAATGACCCGGGCCATCCTGACACCTCCCCAGACGCCAATAGATAGGCACCAAAGCATCCCAGCCCCTGGTTTCATAATTATGTATGCTACGATGCATCACAAAGACATCTGGATTTTTCTTAATGTATAGCAGGTTCTCCAAGATATAAAAAGAAGGAACCATCAATATTCCAAGATTTCTGAAAGCCATCCTACAGTCCTCCCTGAAATCCAAACCACTCAATACCCTTACTGCTTTTCTCTGCATTCAAAAACACGTCGAGTATCAGCTTCATGACCTCAGGCAGTGATTGCATATGCAAAGTGAGCATGGGAAGTTGCAAAGTAGGCTGTTATTAATACAGGTTGTGAAACCTTATTAGGTAGGTTTCTGAGAAGAAAAAGATCACTAGCTAACCTTGAAGCTACCGTGTTGCTGTGTACGCTCCATTTCAATTTAGGGTCAATGGTCACTCCAAGAAATCTGGCACTATTTATGTTGGGAATTTGTCTGATAGAACTCTTTCATTGAAAAGACCAACTTTGTTATTTTTTCAATATTTAGAAGTAGTTTATTAGAGTTGATCCAGTTTTGGGCCAACTCCTGCACAACCATAGAACCCTCTAGAGAAGCCTCTAATGCTTCAGCACATACAGACACTGTTGTATCATCGGCAAAAGAGTGTACTTCGACTGTTGGTCAATAAATGGTAAATCATTTATGTATATTAGAAAAAGTATGGGCCCCAAAATCGAGCCCTTGGGGTACCCCAATACTTATTTATCCCTTCGCCGATGTTACACCAGCATAGCGCACACACTGACGCCTACCCTCAAGGTATGACTGTAGAAGGTTGATACTATTTGGACAAAAGTTGTAACATCTCATTTTCTCTAAGAGGATTCCATGATCTACACAATCGAAGGCCTTACTTAAATCACAAAACAGGACCGTGTTATATTGATAGTTATGGAAAGTGTCCAATATGCTTTGTACTAGATGAAGAATACCCATGGAAGTGTATTTATTTTGCCTAAAACCAAATTGGCAGCTATTAAAAAGACCATCATTGTCAAAAAAACTGACAATCTGTATTGACATGCATTTTTCTACAACTTTGGATATTATTGGAAGAAGAGATATTGGTCGGTAGCTGGTAGGACTGTCCTGATCGTCTTTTTTAAATAATGATACCACCTTAAACATCTGGGAAAACATGTGTGAAGCAGTGTTAATGAAACAACAATGTGATTTTTAATGAATTTGATTAGTTTAACGTTCATGTTAAAAATATCACAGCTATTTCTATTTTTTACCTACGTCAAATTTTGTAGTTTCGAATAATATGTAGCATATTAAAAGATTCTAAAATTAGTTATGGCCTTCTTGTTTGCATATTTTTTTAATGTAGCAATAAAAAATATACGTATTATTTATTGTACCATAGTTATATCTTACTTATTGCCTTATTCTGTGTAAAGTGTTAGGTTAATCCACCTTTCCCATTATTCGACAATTTTGCATTACTTATTTGCGAAAAAAGCGCGGGACTTTTGAATTTAGTAATTTTTCAAACACTTTTTGCTATCTCTATCTTATTCTCGCCTTACAACTGTTATGTTGACTACGACGATTATCGCATGTCATCAATTATATATAATAGGGAGCATGAAACTTTTTAGTACACATTTGCAAAAGGCTAAATTATAAATGTATCGTTAATTCTTGCCCTGTAGAAGATGGAAATACTTTGTTGCAATCAATCTAGATGTGAAATACCCTGTCAGCAAGCAAGAAGGTACTTTGAGCCGAATTTCAAGAAAGTTTTTTCTACTAATTTTAGATGTAAATAATATCTGAAAGTTTCAAGTTTGCACTTGTATGACAGCATTTTCTACACAGCCTTTTTCTTAAATATCATCTTCGAGGGCACTATCGCTGTTCAGCAAACTATTTCCATGTTCTACAACGACTTGTAGATTGAAGGATATATTTGTAATAAAATTTTACCTTTTGCAAATAGCACAAATAAAAGTGTTACTATCCAACAAAAAAAAAACAAAATGACATTTGCCGATGTGTAATTGGAACTAATAATAAATTTTGATGATTTTAAGCAGAAGCAGAATTTGCGCATGAGTAATAGAAACCATCAATAACGAAAGAGGTCTATTGTCAAGGTTGTTTCCCAGTCAAACTCAACTTATATTTATAACATTTAAATATTCATAAGTAATCTCCGCTGTATTTTAATCATCCTATTTGTTAACTATTATAGTATTATACAGTTTCTCCACAAATGTTTAAAAACAAATATTTTTAGTTTTCTGATGCTCCTGAAAATCACCAAAATTAAGTTACAACCTTCTTCGATGGGGATGTCGATATTAAAACATAGATTTTTCCCCTTTGGAAAAGTATTATAAGTTTTGTGCTCCTATTACAGTACAATATAGCAATTGTTTAATTACATAATTTTTATTCACAATCGGTTAGTAATCTGTGCATTTGTACCCTTCAAAACTGTTGCGAACGAAGTATTGCTTACTTCCAGCTAGCCAGAAAAGTAACTTTCCTGGTTAGCATGTGTCACTTCCTTACCAGCAAATGTCATTTACCTACTATAATATGCTTCGTGTTTTCCTATCTCTCCTTGCTTTTTTTTTTGAATCATGCCTCCGATAGCTTTTTCTGCAGCTACTCGTAGTTCTGGTAGAGTTCATTCAAATTAACTGTCGCTTGTCAACGTTAGATTTATCAAAAACAAAAATGACCAACCTATATTTATACTGCCTGTAGGTACTAAATAAACTCGATCAATATGACTTGGTAATTTTTTTAGTAGATGTGGCTTTAACAAGTGATTTGGTCATATTAACTCTAAATCACATAAAATTTGACTTGGTCATTTTTTGCAATAAGCCCACGATATTTCTATATAAAGTATATAAAGACAATTATATTATTAAATGTTCCGCCATTCAATATTTAACTGGCAAAATAATTATCTAACTGTCAGATTCAACCAACTTGTTACATTGCCTAGCAACTGTCTCCCAGGTATCTTCGTTAATTTTTTTTTATAAAATTATGATAGAAATTAATACCAATATTATTATTAGAAACATATATAATAGGATATTGTAAAATCGTTTACATTCCTCGGGGAACTCATTCTAGCCTCGCGTCTATAGCTTACCTCGGTGGTTCGCACCTCGCCAATCTACCTTGATGCTTTGCTGTAATAAAGTACTTTCCCGCGGTTGTAATATACTATTATTTAAAGTTATTTGAAATATTAAAATCGGCTTTTAAAATTTTCCCATATATACAAACGTAGAATAATGGTCACTAAAAGAGGAAATTTTTGTCCATTTTTAAATAGAATTCAAGGCTAAAATTGGTACCATTCGTTTTTGGACATCACTCTTGTTACTTTTAATATCTAAATGAATTTCTCTGATAAATATTCCTTATAAAAAAAAGTTTATACAAATAACCAATTATTTTAAAAATGTAACAAAGTTTCTTAAAATCTGTCGGAATGGCATGACCTACAAATTATGCAAAGTGCATCAAAGTTAAGGGATCATTAGCTATTGAGAGACTGAACAAGCGTTCTTGTAACTGGGTAACATAATTAAATTATTCAGTAAAAACTTGTTTTTAGGTATTTAATGGTTGTCCTTTGAGAATGAATTGTACAGTATCTTGGATTAATCCGGATACGAGAGACCAGCACATACTAATCGGTGCGGAAGAAGGAATTTATAATTTAAATTTAAACGAACTTCACGAAACTTGCATTGATCAACTGTATAATAGACGCACAGTTTGGATGTATGTTATAAAAGACGTTTTAATGACATTATCAGGTAAGAAAAAATGTTTTTCAACATTCATACAAAGGAAGAGTATATTAATGATACATATTCGCCCTAAATTTTCCTTGGGTATAGTGCAAAACTATGAGGAGTAACAGAAAGAAGAATATTCATATGAAGCGAAAATAAGAGAGAGAGAAAACAGACGAAGACGTTTCCAACTCCCATGATGCTGTTCGATCTCATCCATCGATTCCAACACGCAAACGGAGTGGGATTTAAGGCTTGTTCGTTTTATAAAGCTATCGCAGTTCCTCCTGTTAATCGGCAATACCCAAGAAACATTTAAGCTGAATCTGTATATAGAGGTCTTAAAACAACAGATCATGATTACTTTTAGCATAATAAAAAAAAAAATTTTATATTTAAATAATCTTATCAAGTTATTGCTTGTTTTTAAGTACTGCCTAGATTTTTAATAACAAATTAAATTTGAAAATAGTTTCGTTTATTTGTAGTTTATTTGTAGTTTTTAGTCGCATTATTTGTTTTTGATAAAATTAAGGGGGTAACGTTCAAGTTTTATACAGAGTGTCCCATAAGTCATGGAACAAACCAAAGTGGTGGAAACCGAGGAGGTTATTTGCTATAAAAAAAAACTATAGGTATGTTGTTATCCATTTGTTAATATTTCAGCAGATATTTAAAGTATTCAATAAATTCAATTAATAAATTATTATTTAAAAAAAAACTAATTTTAAGAAGATATTTTTATTGGAAGGGTACACAAATTTTAAGTGTACAAAAAAAAAGATAAGCTAAACAAACACATTTTTTCTCGATCCTTTTGTTGAGGCATTACAGGTGGCGTCCAGCCATATCTGGGGAATCGTATATCTGACAATTTAGTTTTTTTTTTTTTAAATTGTTCTAAAGAAAATTATATTAAAATTGGAGTGTGGAAGACTAGCAGTTTCTTGTTCTCCGTAGTATCCGGAGTGTTTAGTTCTTCTACATGGTCGGATGAACCTCCACTTCATTTGTTAAAATCTAACCACATTTTACACTGGGTCAGGTACCGAATTTCGGTGTGATTTTTTAATTTTCAATTATCTAAGCTGCAAGCTATGGTGGAGACTTGGGACTGGTCAGTTGCTGTCCCTTATTAATTTAGTTTACTTTTTCATGTGTCTTCTAAAGTTTTTTTGACGAGTAAGTGCACAGAGTTTTTTATTCTATTTTTTAGTAATGATAGAGTTTATTGTATTGTAACAGCTCCGTTTTTCTCTTATAGAGTCTTTGATAATGGCTTAAGAGGCCGAAAGCGCTCAGACGAATTATTTTATGGAGTTTTATTAAATAAAACTCAATATTTACATACTTTAAATACCCTCTCGCGCCATTTCTTAAAATTATATTAGCTTGTGAAAAGTGGTGATTTTTTATTTTCGCTATATTCTCTAGGTTACTTTGTTTTTGAATGTATGTTGCTTTCTGAAGCCGTTCCTAGTTGAAAGTGGACTTCTATTTTCTTGAATTGTAGTTTTGTCTTCTTAAAGCGACGTGGATTCGTTTCTTTAAAATATGGCTAGAAGGACCATGAAAAGAGATGATCTTTTCTATTCCTCGTTCGTTATGATGTAACGCTCTTTGCATTTTTGCCTAATGACTCCTTAAGTCTAGAAGTTTTCTAAGTCTTGTAGAAGGTTTTAAATTATGTCCACGACTCAAGAATAAATAAATTCTTTGAATTTTAACACTGTCTGTTTCAAAAATGGGGCCCCATGGCGCGACTGATGCCCATATTTTGCATCTAATTTGTATTTTCTCTTTCTTTGATGCGAATTTCTTCTTGGTAATGTGGTCAATTTGTCAAAATTTTGATAATTCTGTGCCCTAAGCTCAACCCGGCAGATGGGCGATTTTTTATTTAGTATTCTTATAGCTTTACACTGCCACTGTCAAACATCTGATGATTATGAGACAGTTTATTTTACTACCAGCTCCTAGAACTATATACGGCGGATTTGTGCAGGCAAACGGCAGTTTGAGGTAAAAATGGAAAATATCAAATAGCTTTGAAACCATCAATCGTATGACAACATATATGGTTATTCAGATTATAAATAACCTCTTTCATCACCTCACTTCGTTTGATCCAGAAATTATAATTGTTATTTTGTCATTTTGTAAATTTTCCTTTAGGAAAGACACCACAACTGTACAGGCACGACCTGTTAGCTCTTCAAAACAAACAATCCCATAGATTCAGTTTACATATGAACAGGATACCGGAGAGACTAGTGCCAAGGAAGTTTGCTCTTACAACAAGAGTACCTGACACTAGAGGAACGTTAAAATGTTGTGTAGCTCGAAATCCTTATAATGGTTACAAATATCTATGTGGGGCGACCACAAATGGTATTTATTTGATGCAATGGTACGATCCGTTAAATAAATTTATGTTGTTGAAGGTAAGAAAATCTTGCATTTGGGTCAAAAATAATTTTCGATAATTTAATATGCTGCTATTTTTTTTTTGTTTTTTAGCATGTCGAGTGTGTGCTCCCAAATCCCCTTCACGTGTTCGAGATGATTATTACTCCAGAATTAGAATATCCAATTGTATGTGTGTCAATAAAACAGGCTTATCAGCCAAACAGATTTAAATTGGATTTGATTAATATGAATTCAGGTAAGTCATAATGGATTTTTTGACTTTATCAATTTAGTAGAAAATATTTCCCAAATATTGTACATGGTTGTAAATTTAGTGTTAGGGAATGAATTTGCAGAGCTACCGCTGAGTTAGACTTGTTTGCACTGGTTACTCGTGATGGAGGTTTTCCATTGAATACTAGTAGGTCAGTTTTCTCTCGACTTCATATTTCAGTGCATCTTGCTACACCAGTCATTTTTTTGATCTTTTTATTCGGTGGGCATCTATTAATTAATATTTATACAATATACGTAATTACATTCATATAAATATTTACAGTAGACTGCAGACCAAGTGAACTTTGTGAAAATGAATCATCATAGCAGGGCCATAATAAAAATAATTTGTATTAATAGCTGTTACGAAGAATAATTGCATATTTGTAATTTATATTTTTGCTTGCCATTACTTTATGTGATAAGTGGCAATTCTCTTATGAATTTGTGTTGGTCTTATGAATGATCGTTTCCGATTTGTAAAGTTTTTTTTTAGAAGTACAGAAGATCTGTAATATATATTTATTTATGATACTAGTGAGTAAAAATATGTTTCACACAAATATGACATCTACGACCACATTTAAAAAAGCAGAGATTTGTAGAAACTGAAGGTATTTTTAACATTAAATAAGTAAACCACTAAGGTCAAAACATACCCGTATTTCATAAATCACCAAAAATTCATAAGATTGATTTTGGCGTAATTTCCTATGAATTATCTATAAACTTTCTTCTTGACAAATTACCTCTTTTTTGGTTCTTCACTTGTTTTTTTTTTATCTACCACCTGTTGCATTTCGAAGTGATTACAACCATGATTTTTAGTGATGATTTCGGAAATTTCCAGAAAATTTTTAGCTATTTCGGTGATTTCGAGTAAAAATGTAGTTTACCCCTCGTGTCAAAACATATTCACACTATACTAAGTCACTATCTTGAAAAATATATTTAAAATTATTAAAATATTTAACTTATAGCAGTCCGTTTTACCTCTACATTTTTTTGTAAATTTTAGTTGTTCATAACACTTTCTACGTTTGGCAAAATAGGTGTATCCATAAGTCGCCGTGGTTGAAAATGTGTCCAGGTATATAAGTAATGCTGCTTTCCTTTGTTGCAAAAAAATAACAAATTGTTCCTATCTATGATTTTTTTATGTATTTGCAAACTCCATAATATAAACAGAAACAACTGAAACTTGTTTAAGTAGTTAATGCTTGTTAAATTTTATTTTTAAATCATTTTTACATTACTTTAACATTAACCTTCTAAATTCATTACTTAATCTTTGAAGAGTGACAATTTTTAGATACTGGAGAATTTTTAACACCATTAAGACAACTATAAATTATTACACTCTACACATATTACTTTTTTTATTTTTATTAGATAAAACTGTTTCGAAGCAATTTTTTCTCAAAGTTTTTAAAATATGCTAAACATTGTTTTAAACGAAATTGTTTAAACAATTGCAAAAAAATGTAATTTTTAAACGGATTGGGTTTGGTAGGTAACAGGTCCTAGAGGTACCATAAAATGTCGGGCACTTTTCGCGGGGGGGTTACGTCTGCCAGACGCACAGTGGCATATTTTTCGGAAAACTTTACCAAAATACACCTTAAGATTGAAAGTGAATTAGCTTTAATTCAGCTAAGCATCATAATTGTCGCGTCACGAAAAACCACCTGCTATCAAGAGAAAATTTTGATTCAACAGTATTGTATATTTTGTGTTGTAAAAGAGAAAAAATTAACATTTCGTGTTTTAATAGTTATTTTTTTAATTTAATAATCTATGTGAAAAAAAATATTTTTTATACAGATATTAAAAAATTGTTATATTAATATACTTAGTTAATAATTGTACTTATTTGTTGTTACTTTAATACAATAAATACAATTAAGAATTTTGAAATTTCAGTCACTGTGAGACGCTTTAAAGGTGTCAAAAAAGTGTGCACATTATATATTTATTTATTTCAATAATACATTACAGAAAATAAATTCCATGTAGTATAAAAAAAATGTGAAAAGGTAAAATTGTATAAAACACTCATAAACTAAACATACAATATTTCACTAAAACATAAAGTAATAATTACAATAAATAAATAAATAAATATGTTAGACACCACCGAATTTAAGTGTTCTTTTTAGAGTAAGAACGTTAATATTAAAAATATCACAATCAAAAAAAGTTTATTATAATTTTGCTAAAGTCGATCAATAAGAGCGTTCTGTCCATAGTTGGTCCATGTCTTCTTACTTGAAATAGAGAAGTGTGTCGTGTCCGCCGTGTAGACACCAAAAAGTTGATTTGCTTTAATACGGAATAACAACACATCGTCCCATTCAACAGCTTAAAAAGGAATAGAACAAGAGATTGTTTCCTTCTATCTTCTAGGCTGTGTAGACTGTAAAGCATTATTCTCGTTTCATAGCAGATATCTTGATATGGAAATCGAAATTTGAATAGAATATATTTAACAAACTTGCGCTGTACCCTTTCTATCCTATTTATGTGACACGTGTAATTGGGTAGCCAGATTACATAACAGTATTCTAGGATTCTTCTGACTAAACAGTTGTATAGGGATGTAATAGCCTTGGTGTCGTTTATGTGATGTGAGTGACGTTTACTAAAACCAAGCATTCTAAAAGCTTTGCACACAATAGATTCGATATGCAGGTTAAAGGATAAACTTGTGTCAAAGATGATGCCGAGATCGTTTACTGAAGAGGAATTTTTTAATGTCACATTATCGACCTTGTAAAAGTTCAGAGTAGGGTTGGGAGATTTTGTGAAGTGGATTGTAGCACATTTATTAACATTTAGGGACAAATGGTTTAGTTTGCACCATTATAGAAAATGTTATTCTTGATTAAAAGTTAGTACATGACCTAAAACCCGTTACAAACTTGAAACATATTAAAAAATTTGATCCATATACGAGGGAAGTAAAAAAATATGAATTTAGATCAAGAGTAAAGGACCCTTATTTTTTAAAACCGGTAAATTTCACTCGAAAATCTTGTTTAAAATCATTATCTATCAGCAAATACGAACATCCTGACACATCTGACGGGTCTAACTGTAAAAAGTCAGACGTGAGACTACGAGCAAAAGAGCATCATTCGTGCACATAATTCTTAGTGAGAATATTAGTTATGTTTGCGAAGTCAATAAGAAATAAAAAAAAAATTGTATCATAAAGGTCATTTTTGTATATAGTGTGTTGAATAACGTCTGCACCTTATAGACAATTTTTTGATTGTTCGTTTCTCAGAAAAGTTTATTTTTGATAAAAGTTAGTACCTAAAACCCAGTTCAAACCTCATACATATTAAATGGGAGCTCAGAAAATATGAATTTGGCTAAAGAGTAAAGATTTTTTGTTAGAATCCAACCATAATTTTTTAGATGTTGGTTGAGATTTTTCATATTTGCTGATAAATAAAGATTTTAAACAATTTTTTTGGGCCAAACCCTTGGTCCTCAATCTACTAATCAAGACCTTCCTCAAGGTTCTTCGCTCAGTCCCATTTTGTTTAACCCTTTATACCTTGTCTCTATTTGATATTCTGCCTAATAATTTTAAATTAATTCAATATGCTGATGATCTGGTAATACTGGTTAATGGATCGAATGTTTACAATATGATTCCACTTATCAACTCCTTTTTGTTTAAATTAGAGTCCTGGTTGGAAAAACTTAACCTTAATCTTTCATTGCATAAAACTTCGGCAATTTTATTCACTAAAGGGGTAACTAAAATTACTTTATCTAATATTATCTATAAATCTCAAATCATTCAATGGAAGGATAAAGTTAAATATCTGGGGATAAGCATTCATAAGAATCTTAAATGGAATTCTCACCTCAATGTCATGCGGGCTCTCTGTGGGACTTGGTGGGGATGTGACCCACAAATATTAAGAATTTTACATAAATCAATCATTTTGTCCCACTTTGACTATGGATGTCAAATTATAATGCCGTGTTGCCAGGATATACAAAAGAAGTTAGATACACTTCAGAACCAAAGCCTTCGTACCATCACAGGGTGTATGAAATCTACCCCAATTCTAGCCTTATTGACAGAGACAGGTGAAATACCCCTTAGATTTAGAAGAGAATGGCTATCCCTTAAGTACCTAATTAAAAATATGTCTGGTAAATAATCCCATTATCACTGCTTTAAGAAAACTAGAAAGATTATGTGGGGTCTCTACCTACTGGAACAACAAAAGTAATCCTCTAATAATTCAGCTCATCAGTCAATTCGATGTCGTGAATCCTCACTTATATACTTCAGAGCTTTTACCATGTTATAAATTTGATTTCCAACCCCAATTAGCCTCCATTCCTATCATTAACATTGGCGCTACGAAATCTGAAAGTATTGGAATTGTACAATATCAGAATATCATCAGGAAATATCCATCTTACACCAGGTTCTTTACCGATGGCTCAATAGACTCTTCCGGTCACTCAGGGTTTGGAGTGTATAGTCTAGATATAGATTATGCATTCTCAAGTAAGCTTCCTTTCCATACTCAAATTTGTACAGCTGAAGTTGTAGCTATCAACAAGGCCTTGCAAGTAATATTAGACAAAAACATCGTTCAATTAATTATCCTCTCAGACTCCAAAGCTGCACTTCAAAAAATAGCAAGATCATGCTCTTCCAGGAAAACTGAACATTGTTCCTTCTTGACTAAGGTCGGTATCTTACTCGCAAAAGATGAACATATCAAAATAATTCTGGCATGGATTCCAGGCCACTCTGGGATTCTGGGTAACTTCAAGGCAGATCAATTGGCAAATACAGGAAGATCTCTGAATATTCCAGTGAATATCAAATTAAACTATCATAATTTCTTTCCATTCATCAGAAAAATTTTGAATTCAAGATGGCTTGAAGAATGGAATAGCCTCAAGAGTATGAAGAATTCTTTTTATTCTAAAGTCGTTCCACGATTTGATAAAATCCCTTGGTTTTTAAATGTTCCCTAAGAGGACAGAAGACATTTAACTACAATAATTAGGATGAGGACAGGGCATTACCTATCGCGATATTACTTATTTCGTATAGGAGTAAAAGATGATCCATTTTGTGAGTGTGGTCAGATTGGCTCATTAAACCACATTATCTTTGAATGTCCCATAAATATGATGGCAAACTTTGATTTATACTCTGAACTGGCAAAAACTAAGCTTTCTACTCCCTTTGACATTTGTTTTATGTTGGCTAACCTCAATAATAGCAGATTAAACATTCTAATCAAATTTTTAAATATATTTAAAATTCAATTATAACCCTAACACTGTATCCTCTCTTTCAGTCCTGGGTGCTCCTTCTATTTACCGTTGGCAGTTTTCTGGTTGTGTTCAGCTTGGCGACTGCCCCCAGGCGAGAAAAGTTTTTATCCTGTGTTGTGACGTCTAAGTACTAACTTTGTATGCCCCTCTACGTATATAACTCAAGTAGTAACATTAATAAGCTTTTTACTTTGAAATATATAAATATATCAATTTAATAGAGGGTATCCAATTGCTGAGAGCAAGACTAGGATACTCTCCCCGTTGTTGGCTGGGTAAATTATTCTGTGGGATATAGCCCAATAAATGAAGAAGAAGACAAGTAACATTTTTCTGTTTTTAAAAATAAGGCTCTTTAGGTAAATTCATATTTTTTTACCCTTTCGTATATGGTTCGATTTTTTTTAATATTCAGTGTGTACACTAAGTTCGCAGCATATGGGATACTTTCTTATTACTAAATTAACGAAAAAAAAGTTATTCTCCATGAAAAGTTCTGCATGGTCTGAAACCTAAAATTTTTACAATAGTATGGAAAACGTTTTTGTCCGACATTTTTCTGGTACCTTGAGGACTTGTTATCTACCAAACCCACCTGAAGTCAAGATTCATAATACCCAAACGTTACTATCTACTGTAATATGTACACATCTAAAAAAAATGTAACCTATAATGTAGGTCTGGCGGTCGCAGGCTCTCACACTAATACGATTTCATTATTAATTAGGTTCCTGAGTAAAATTTAAGTTTTTATCGGCTTATTGAAGGATATAATATTTTGAAATTATTTTAATTTAGGATTTAATTTTTTTGAAGTGTTAACTAAAATTTTACAATTTTGTTGTGTGAAAATTGATAACCTTTTTTTCATTGATAATTCAAATTCACTTTTTGTAAACCTATCAGTTGGCATTACATCTAATTAAAACAATTATTATAGATTTTTGAATGGAACACTTTTGTGTATAGTTCAAAGAAAGCCCACATTTCATGTGTACAAACGTATTTATAAATAATTCAAATCATCGAATATATTTTACAAAAATATTAATTTCAAATAGCTGAAAAATCATTGTAAATTTGAACTAGAATCAAGAATTTAAGCGTGACAAAATATAAAGAGTATTCCATTTACATTACAGAAAAAAATGTAAAGTAGTAGTTTTCAAATTTTAAAACTTTTGGAACTGCATGATATGGGGCATCACTGTACAATACTGAGATGGTTATTATTGACTGTGACCTGTGATCCAACACTAATAATTAGGAACCTGATAGACTTGTATTTGTTTACTTCTAACCATTAATGTGATCATTACTCTCAAATTCATCTCCCCCTCATTTTCTCCCTTCATTACTATAACTTGGAAAGGATTAAATATATTTTAAGCTTATGAAACAAATCTTACAGTAATGCATATACATATACAAAACACTTTAAATTTTAAATACCCGATTTTCTTTCTAAAATTTAACTACCCAAACAAAAAAATGTGGCAAATATTTTCAATATTTTTTACTACTGCTCGACTGGTAGATTTACAAAATTATCTCATCAATGACTCATTTATCAACAGTTAATGAACATTCCAACAGCTGGTTGCAACAACGTTCATTAAATTTTTTGAGCCCAATAAACTTCGACAAAGATTGAGAATGTGATAATATATCTTCAAATTACGCAGTCCAATAAAGTTATGAAATCATTAGCGTTTTTGCAACTGGGTGTAACTCTAGTTATTTGTCTTAGATATTACACATGATTGTTTATTAAAATTTTAGGTGCTAGTTGGTTCCATTCGGACGAATTACAAGATATGGACGGCACTGCCACTGTAATTCCTCGCAGGGAGAACTTGGACATAGTGAATGTGACTCAGTTAGATAAAGACTCAATTTTAGTGTGTTACGATAATCTAATTAGAATAGTGAATCCGCAAGGAAAACTGAAAAATAACAAGAAGCAAGTTAACGAATTGCGATTCGGATTTAAGATCGAAAGTATAAGTAAGTCCTATTTAGCTCAAAATGTTTGTAAATCTATAAAAAATGTCATATTTTTTTTTTAGTTTGTCTTCCGGATAGTGTATTGGCGTTTCACAAGAACGGAATGCAAGGTAGATCTTTAAAAAATGGCGAAATTACACAAGAAATTTCTGATACAGCAAGAACGTACAAACTTCTAGGATCAGATAAGTGAGTTGTTTTAAAATTATGTGTGAAAGTGTTTTTTTTTACTTATAAATTTATGTTTATTCTTCAAAAACAAGTTACATAAGTGAACAAGATAAGAGATGACAAATAGTAAATAGTCTTGTAACTATTTCATATTCCAAAATGTTGGCCTTGAGTGCTGAAATGCCATGATATTTGATACCTTGGAGTACTGAGCTGAGAATAGTGATAGCACAGTAAAAAAAAAAAAAAAAAAAAAAAAAAAAAAAAAAAAAAAAAAGAAAACGATTCATATTGTCCTACATTTTTACAAAATACAAATACAGGTAGAACAGTACCTTATTTATTTTATTTATTTATTTTACGGGAAAACCCCATTATAGAAAAAAAAAATAATATACAATAAAAAAATAAACATATAAAATATACCTTAGCCATTAGGGTCTTTACTTTCGGATCCAGGTTCGATTTCCATTGGAGCCTGAATTTTAATGACCTCTCGGCCATTCGCACACATTAAAGATAGTTTTATATTTCGTCTACATTTGAAAATAAATCGCAAATTTTAATAAAACTATCTAAAACCAATTTAATTTATAGGTATAAAAAAACAATTAATTGCCTCTTTAGCGGAGAGGTAGAGTATTGATTTGCCATGTGAAGGGTCTGGGGCCCTATTCTCGAATGTCTATTTCTAAATGTCGCACGCGACATTGATGAAATGTCGAATTAGAACGCAAAAACGTATTCTCGAATGGTGAATTCGACATTTGTTATTAGACATAAGTCGAGTCATACAGTCGACATTGTAATGTCACATACCTTTTTAAGGGTTATGTTATGTATGTTGTGAGTATTGTGACAGTGACAGTTTATTTTTAAGAGAAATTAAAGTAATAGCTTTTTTCACTGGCACAGGCAGTGTGCACTGAGTATATTATTTGTGTCCATGTTTATCGATATGAAAAAGAAGAAAATAAGTGGAAAATGCTTATTTAATAAATTATTTTTAGTAATATTCAAATTGATAATTTACAATTTCATTGTATGCCCAAGAGATTTAATTCCTGTCATTTAGAAATTTATAAAGCTCTATTTTTTCAAATTGCAGGTAAAATATATTATGACAATATATTTCTTCTTCTTTTTATTTCTGCGTATAGTGGGAATAATGTGCATGTACACAATCATTTCTAATATCTTTAGGCTTCATTATTGACTTACGTGATTTTATATAGTCATATGTTTGTAGTTAGTTATTGAGGCTGAATTTAAGTTAAAAAAAATATATGATAATTAGACATTCCCAAATTTAATATTTTACCAAATTGCACTTCCTTATGAAACTTTAGTTAAATAGATTATACTATATTTTCTTTACTTTCTAATTAGTATTTATCAAAAAGATATATTTTGGATAGGTTTGCAGTATTATTTTCTATCACTAAAGGTCTATCCACATTAGCCGGACAAGGCACGGTCAAGTCACGGTCCGGTCACGATAAAATCTTTTGGAAAGCATTCACACTATAGGGTCATGTCATTGTCATATTCGACCAGTTTTTCCAACGTACAGCAGGCAATTGTGCATGAGTGTTTTTTTTTTCGAGTATTTTTGCTTATAGCATCGTGATCCGCGATCTTAATAGTAGTTTGTGCAACAAGGGTGGATATGATGGTCATATAGCACGAAGATGAAATTTGAGGGTTTAAAAATCGTCTAAGTGCGATATGGACAATCCACTCGAGTTGTACAGTAAAATAAACAAGAAAAAAAAATAATTTCATTTTTCTTCATCTGAGATTTGAACTCGAGTCTTACGTATGGAAGGCAAGAACCCTGACCACAGGACGCGTTTATTTTTTTTTTTTTTTGTTTTAATACTCGTAATTAAATTGACTTCATATAGTTTTATTTAAATTAACAAATAATTTATAATTGTAGACGAAATAAAAATATAAATTCTATTGTTTATCGATTCTACACAAGAATAAAAGAATAACTCATTCTAATGTATGGTTAATCTCAATAACTAAAAAATATACTGATAATTAGTTTGACAGAATTGTCACTTATTTAAAATTTTAAAAATAATAGCAGTCGGTTAATCAAAATATGAACTGTGATTGGTGGATTTCATTTTTTTGCAATGTTTTCACTACCTAGAATGGATATGAAATATATTCGTTCAGTTGAAAGCAGTAGTATACTTTTTCGTTTTGTAATCTGTGTGTAGATAAGCTAATATCCATGTGGGTGTAAAAAAAAAATGTTTTCAACTTCATTAATTAAAATCGCATTTATTTTGGATGCGGAAGAAGAACAGCAAAAAAAATAAAATAAAAAGAAGATTTTGGGTACATCCAATGCTAATAAAAAGAAAAATCGAAGGCGTATTTTTTACGTTGCATGAAAAACTTATGGATGATGAAACAAATTTTTTATTTATTATAGAATGAATATTGAAGAATTTCAAAACATATTTTTGACAATTAAAGATGAACTTCAAAAAAATGTTACCACATTTAGGGAATTGATTTCCTAAGCTTAAAAATGTTCAGTATGTTTAAGATCGTTTTCAGATGATTTTTTTACAGCAGCCATTTAAAAAAAAATCTAACTAATCTGACTAGTTGGTCTTTAGCATCCACACTAGACGGTCTGCGCGTCAACGGACAGTCACGGTCCGGTCAAATATTGTTGGAAATGATTGGCTCGTGACTTGACCGTGGCTTGCTTGTTCGATGACCGGCATGTGTGAACGGTTTAAAAGAAATCTCATTTAAAAGCAATAAAATTATGACATCATTTTTGATCGGACCGTGACTGGACCGTGACTTAATCGTGGCTTGACCTATAGTGAGAATAGACCTTAAGAGATGCTTCACGTAATTATGTGCTTAATATACTTCTCTTGTATGTTTCAATCCAAAGTTGCCAGATGTTACCATTCGCCAAATATGTCATCAATTTTAAAATGTCGATTTGTCTTTGAGAATAGGGATAGTGTCAGTCGATCGATATTTTGATAGACATTATGACGAATGCGACATTATTAATAGACATTCGAGAATAGGGCCCCTGGAGTTCAATTCCAGAATTGAAGACCAATTATTTTTTTTATTAAATGACCTTCGTTAGTGGGTCGTAGACAAAATAAACTGTTCAAATCTTTTTTTTATTAATTTATTTAACGTCAACCAATTTCTAACTACGAGGTTTAAACACCAACGCTGGTGAGCACACTACCCTCAATTACTAGAAATGTAGCCGAATCCTTTAGTGTTCTGGCCAGAGCTTTAACGAGCCCAACATCCATAAATTCATTGATACAACGCCTGCCCTCTGTGGTACGCAACTATGCAAACAGTTTGTTTGGACGTACGCCGACTTTCATTGAGATAGTCACCCATCCAACTACTAACTACGCTCGGCCTGGCTTGACTGCAGGTATCAATACACAATAAGTGAACTTATTCAACTCTTACTAACTTATAAACTACAATTTTATGTTAAGAGTCAACAACGAACAACTACTATACTAATCATGTTTACAAAAATAAAATTGCAAACATTTATGGTGTCATCTACGTAGTTGTCAAATTATTATGAAACAGTATGGGAGAGTCTTGATACAATAATTGTTTATGGTTATTATTCAGAATTGACTTAACATAAGGCTTCAAAACGCACAAAAGGCTTTCAAAATTATATTAAGGAAGTTATATTTGCATTCCTAATGCCAGTTATGATCAATTTAATATCTTTTTCTTGTTACAACTATCATAGTTGAAGTCGCTTTCCAGGAAAGTACGCAATTTATTTTGTGTGGCAGCATGGAAAAGCAAGCAACGTAGCCATAATTGCACCACATATAAATAAATTCGCACAAACCATTGCCACTCAAATTGACAGCCATCTCGTTTGTTCTAATTCAGCAGTCAATGCGACAGCTATCTGCCTGACACAAAACACAATCTGAATGCTTCAATAAATATGGGTTTAATAATTGAAATTTACCGTTACTATTACTCTTGCACAAATTCAACTTCCGCTTAAAATCTTCAAAATTTATTGTTGTTATGTTTCCTACCCTGAGTTCCAATTACACATCCGCAAATGTCATTTTGTTTTTGCGTTTAATAGTACCACTAGGGATGCCAGTTACATTTTTAGGGGTGCTATTTTCAAAAGGTAAAATTTTATTAAAAATATATCGTTCATTCTTACCTTGTAGAACATGGACATATTTAGCTTTGCAGCGATGGAGCCTGACGTTTTAAAAAGCCTGTGTAGAAAATGCTGCCGTAGAAGTGCAAACTATATTATAAAATATGATAAAATTGTACAGTCATAGATCCTGACTTACAAACAACAATAATTATACATTAAATTTAACTTACTAGAAAAGATTTTTTTTTATAGAGTTTTAATGTTAGATAAAGAGTTGCTACTGTTATTTTTTTTTTGTTGTATCCCAATTGTGTCATGTTTTTTATAGGATACTAAATGCTTAGTACAGTGGCAGCATATATATCGTTCCTAGTGTCGATAAAGCACTTTGTAGAGATATGTGAATATTTTTAATGATGGTACAGTTAGCAAAATAAAAAAGGGAAAGGTATTAAAGGATGAGGTAATACCATGTACATTCCCAAATCTCCCTTTATACTTGTATTACAATAAAAAATCTGTTAACTGTGTTTTATTTTACTCTTAAAACTATATATAGGTTCAATTCAAAAAAATTTTGCTACACAATTGTACTTATCAAATTTCAGCATTTGACGAACCTTTTCGAATTTGGTCATACCTACCTAATTTGTATTTTATATAGATAAAATTAAATATTTTATCAATTTAAACATGCAATACTTATTTAGAAATAAACACAACAGTATGTTCTGTGATTTATTTAGCTATAAACAAGATTATTTTTATTTTTTTGACAAAATTGTGTATAATTCCCATAAAAAGCCATGTATTTTGAACACCGTAAGCAGTATCAGCGCGCATGCGGTTAATTATAAAAGCTCAATTGAAAAGACACTGGTGCAAAGAGGGGGTAGCTCCGTTTTTATCAATTTTTCAGGAGAAAGTAAAAACAATTTAAATTTAAGAATATTTTTTTTATTTTTTTTTTTTGCAATCATCAGGATGTAGTTTAGTAAAGAATATAATGGGTCAAAATTTCACACTTTTAAATAATTTAGTTAAGGTATAGTAAGTTATGGAGCTGTCTTTTTTGCACCGATCTGAAATAGGGGACAAAAATATACACCTGGAACTTTAGAGACGTTGTAACCGAACTTTGATTTTAGTTCAAGAACGACTTACCTACCCAAATCGAGTTCTGTTTATAAATACGGACCTATGAGTATTGATATATAATATCACCTGCTTTGTGCTTTATAACTTATTCTTGTTGCGACTGCCATGTGTTATAACACAATCAACAAATATTAAATTATTTTAGGTTATGTTTTTGGGTAGGTAAATATCTCTTGGAAAAATACCTGGTAAATACCCATAACTTATTTACCTACCCACTGGGTATTTACCCAACTCACATCACTACGTATGACCCATGTATAAATCAACAGAGCTGCCTCATTCTTGCACCAATCAAAAGAGCGTCCTTTTATTAGTATAATCCACTATAAAAAGAAGAATACTATACAAATGGAGCTGCCTCCTTTTTACACCAGTGTCTTCAATTAACATGCGTTTTTTGGGACCGTATTTTGAGTATGCCGATTCGCCTCCCTATCTCTAGTCTTCATAGTTTAAATTAATCAAACAAATTGTAAGCGAGGATAAGAAAGGGAACAATTAGTTTGTTTAGAAAATTGCTAGGTTCAATATTCCCGCGCTTTTTTCGCGTATGGGTAATGCGAAATTGTCGAATAACGGGAAAGGTCCATTATGACAGTATGTAAATGGCATAAAAGTAGGTAACGAAAAATTACGAAAAAACAGCCTCTTTATGTGTTCTGATTTCTTATGGCATTGTTATCAATTTTTTTTGTTTTTGGAAGGTTGATTGCATTATCCTTGTATAGAAGTCTTCTATTGTGTAGAGACTACCAAAACCATAACACGATAAAAACTTATAGATACATTTAATCGTTTATGAATAAGGCTGTTAAAAAAATAATTTATATTTTATTTTAGAGTCGTGATGTTAGAGAGCAATTTACTTCGGACGGGCACATTAACAGCTGATGAGGGCCATGATTTATACATCTTAGCAGGACACGAGGCTAGTTACTAATAAAAAAGTAAGTAAATTTTGTTTTGATATATTTAGATATTTAAAAATAATATATTAAACTAAACTGATATTTCTATCTTTTTATTATTTTCAGATAAGCTCAGTGTAAATCCGAGGTTTTGCTTTGCTTAAGAAGTTAGACTAATAAAACAAAATTAACTTATTATTAGATTAGAATCTAGTTAAGCCGGAAAAGAATACAGAAATCGTGATGTTTTAGGGAAAAAAATTAAATGAGAAAGTTGAATTTTCTCTTTGTAAGAAAATATACCTCAATTTCACTTCTCTTCTAGTGGAAATAGGAGATTATGTCTGGTATTTGAATATTTTTAGATACCGTAATGAATTTTAGAAAAGAGTACCTACATTGAAATATATAATACAATAATTATATTTTCGTGATTAAAATTGAAATATATTCTATTTGAAATTTAAACAGAGTAATTTTTCACCATAGGAATTTAGGGAAAATATAGTAAATTTTTCTTTTTGATTAGTAAACGCTCAGCGTTTCGCAAATAAAATTAATTTCATCCTTTGATCATTCAATTATTTAAAACCAAAATATGCATTTTTTTTAATGTTAATGAGGCCCAAAAGTTGTTCCACTTTAATAATCAGATGGAGTTTACAATGTCAGTCTCAAAATCAAAATGATCACTTTCTTGAAAATTATGTCAAAATAAGGCATCACGTCTGCTCAAGCAGAAGATTCGGGTTCAAATATCTGCTAATATTGAAGAATTTTTAATTCTCCTGTGCTGCAAATATTATTTTATATTCTTTGATAATAGTAAAAATATGTGTCGCTCATTCTGATTTAAATAAACATAGGAACCCTTTGGTCATTGTTGTTTTCTATTAGAGGAAATTCTATATTTTGAATTTAAATAGTTCGCCTAAGGTACAAGTAAAGGCGTTTGTCGTTAAACGTTTAAACATTATATTTTAAAGATATTCCTAATTTTTTTATATAAAATATACATACAAAAATTACAAAAACGAAAATATACACTTTAGGGGGAAAATGTTAACCTTATCTGTATGAACTGAAATGTAATACCAATGTATAGAAGTAAACTCGAAGTATATCAATCGTTAGCGGCTCCTTTGATGTTTCACCTTCAAATTTTGTGCTTGTCTGCTGATTTCTGTCCAAACGTTATGTGGTGCCGGGGGGAAACAACATAATTTGATTAAAATTTTTTTTTAAGCTATTACTAATACCCTCCAGGCTGTACAAGTTAGGTAATTTGTTTTAAATTTATTAAGTATAGGATTTCATACATTTCTAAGTATTTTCCTGGCCCTAGCAATTTTTTAAAGTCATTTAAGAACTAAAGAATATTTTGATTCATTTCGAAGAAACATTCTGAATACCTTAATTTAATTAGTTTAATTGAGCTTATCAACTAACTGTACAAGTCACTTATACGAAGTACGACTAGTTGCCTGTTGCCTAAAAATATATCCAAGCAGCTTTTGTCATTTCTTGGGGGCTAGTCGCTTGTGATGTTTTTGAATCAAGTTTGAGACGGAACAGGTTGTAAAAAATACAACAGTATAATAAATGATAGGTCTTTAACCCATTTAGATCGCTATCACCAATGTACTATTAGGGGTAAGGCAGCACTGTCACCAGCCCCAGGATCTTGGAGTCTTTAATAATAATAATAATAAACGTCTTTATTTTAATAAGCCTCGGCGGAGTCCAGCATAGCTGTTCCACTCAACCAAGTACCAAATACAAACATTTCATATAATACAAATATACATTGTTATTTAGATTTAAATTATTTAATATACATTTTATATAGACACATGCAATAAGAAAATTAACAATACATAAACACAAACTTTAAAACAAAAGAAATTTTTTCAGTAATTTTTTAAAGATTTTTAGAGATTTATTTTTACATTGATCAGGTAGAGAGTTATATATAGTGACTATATCATCCGAACCTGCTGAATTAGATTTAATACTTCCTATTGCATTTAATCCCTTAATAACATGGTTGAGCGGTGTTGGCTACTGGTTAAAGACTTTTGATAGTTTTTAAGGGTTGGAACGCCGAGGCTTCACAAATGCACGGAGTATTTTCAAAAAACAAATTTGCTTTTGTTTAAATAAGCAGATGATAATTGGTAAATGTCTAGTTTGAGCTCTTTTCGCTTACGCAAAAACTAAGCATAGGTACTTGTATGTATTGCTATTGTAAACAAAAACCTAAGTTCCACAGCTTGTGCAAATCAATAATAAGGACACAAATAATTTTTTTAAATAATATGACATTTTTCCATTAATTTTATCAATTTTACGGGAAAGGAAGTGAATAGGAGTGATGGGGGAGGGGGATGGTAAAACGTCAATAGTTATAACATTTTTAAATATTGTTAGGGCAAGGAAAATTATTATAAATGAATTGCTGTACTTTTGATACTAAATAATTGAATGGTAAACTTTTTGTGCGACTTGGCAGCAGTGTAAGACGTAAAAGAGTAGCATATCTGAGCTTTGCTTGAGACAATTTGTAAAATATTTACTTAAAAAAAAATAATTGCGTCGTTGTTATCAATTTGCACAAGATATGGTACTAAAATTTTTGTTTAAAATAGTATGCTTAGTTTCTCCATAAACGAAAAGAGCTCAAACTAGACAATGACCTGATAATTTAATAGGGAATTAATTCATTTATTACGTGCCACTACATAAATTTTTTAAAATTTTAAAAGGTACTCACATTTCTTAATTTTTCGGAAATCAAACTAAATAGATTGTATCTTCCCCTTCTTTATTTATGCACCCAATAGCCATAAAGTTCGTTCATTAGTATTATTCACTCTACCCTATATGATTTTACTGCCCGTGTACCTCTATACAGTGGTAATACACTATCTGGTTCATCCCGTCTAAAAAAGTTTTTTAAATCTGGCTGGATAGGACCAACATGAATATTTGAGCCAAATTTAAAATAAGTTTCTTAATGGTCTTACGATCCGGAGTAAAAGAGTTTATTCATGGTCCTTCGAGTCTTATTAAAAGAACATTTTTGACTGGCATTATACCAACATTTTCGGATAATTTTGAACGGTTATAAAAAAAAATACAAAAGTTGTTGAATTTGATGGGTTACATATTGCTAGTGTCGTTCCAATACCTCAAGAACAAAATTCACATTTTACAGGAGAAGCAAAAAACTATTGTGTGCTTAATACAAAATTCGTATAAAAGGTATTATAAAAGTTTTAATTTATTTTGTTTTAAACATTTTTCTTGAATATGAGGTTTTCTGTTTAGGTTCGTATGTGTAATTGTGACAATTAGATGAAACAATCTATTTTTTTGTCAAAAGTCAGTGTAATGAGGTATATGGTTAAAATTTTGACACTTTTGAAACCACCAACCATTTTATAAAAAGATGCTTATTTAATTCTTCAATATAATATTGGAATCTACATACATATCTAACTTGATCAGGGATGAAATGAAATTTCACTAAAAACAAAAAGCTTTTTAACATTATTTTAAACTAGTATATCTATATCTTGAGAGGAGTGTTATATATTGTTATTCTATCTGTTCCTTTAAGGTAATAAAATTATTTTTAATGAGTTGTGATTGGTTTTTAATGTTTAAGTGCTTTATTGTTTTGGCAGGGTGATTTTTATCAAATTAATAAATATATATAAATAAAATTATATTCTTAACTAGTTTGAAATATGAAGGCTAAAGTGTGAAAGAAGTTTAGTTGTGGCATTTGGTTGATTTAAAATCAGTTTTTAGTTCAATTGGAGTTTGAAGATCTTTAAATAATCACTATAATATTTTTTTTTTATAAAGTTCTGTTATTTTATTACATATACATTTTAAATCGGCCATATACCACTTAACAACACTGAATGAGGTCTTCATTTATTTTAAGAGATCTTACAGTGTGTGCCATAAAGTTGGATCCATATGAGATTTTTTCAATATTACGATTGGAAAAAATGCTTATTTAAAAATTTTAAACAACTTATGTCAAAGTTGGCTACTGAAATTAGTTTCCTGTAAAATTCGCATTAAAAAAATAATGTTTGAACCATTTTTCAAAAAAATACCGATTTTGACAGATAACTAATGCAGTACCTAGCCAACTTTAGTAAAGACTATTTTAAGTTTAAAAAAAAAGCAGATGTGAATGCCCTACGACGTTTTTTCCAATCGTAATATTAAAAAAAATTCCATACGGTTCGAACTTTATGGAACACGCTGTATAAAGAGATGGATATGGGACCTATTCCTTATACAAAAACCATAATCCCTTGGTTACTAATATAAGCCATAAAAATCTTATGTACATATATTTTCATTTTAATATTTCGTTTTTGGATTACCCTGTATGTATGCATGTCCAGAACTTCAGCAAAGAATGTAATTTTACTGAGTTAAACGATTTTTTTCTCAACTAAATATACACAGATTTGCGATTTTTGTTTACAAGTTGACAGTTAATTTTATGAAGTTTTGCGTTTTAGCCAAATAATTCCGAAAATTCATTTCCGTTATATGGGTGATTTCATATTTTTGGCCACGGCACATTTAGATGAATCATCTATTTTTCATTGACTTACTGCACTGTATTTTAAGTACAGTATATTTGTATACGGCATGTGTATTTGAATAATTCCTAAAAGTCTTAAAATGCTTTCTAAGGAAAGTGTAGCTCTCTAAAGAATTTGTTTATTGTACACTACACTAAAACGGCTGTCATTTAATTAGCTATGAGGGAAACCAGACAAATTTTCTACTTGACAATTAAATAAAAGTAATTAATCTAACCTAACCTAGTTTCTAACCCAGATAATGTTGAAGATAGCATCATACCACATGTCCAATTCTACCCTTTTTCGACTGAATACGTCAAGGTTTACTTCTATATAGGCAGCTTCTTGGAATTTTTTGTTGAATCAATTTTTCTTTTTGTTTTTGTTACTTCTCTCCATTTTATTTAGTGACTCTAGTTCGAAGTTTGGGCTCTTATTGTGTGTGATTTTTTTAAATCTGTCTTCTATTGGTGACATGCTTTGTTCTGTGTATGATTATCCACACACATACACCGTGAACGTTAGTATATATAAATTTCGCTCTAATACACGTATTCCGCACTTGTTCACGTCTTGTTCCCCAATCTCAATCGGTTTTTGGTAATTGCTTCAAAGAATTCACGGCAGAGAAATCGATATTGCAAGTTTTTCATTGTTCTGCAAACATAGTTGGTTGGTGTCTGAAGGCATTCATTCCACTTCTTGCTTTATTTTCAGTTGATTCCCGGCCCACCGAAACTCGTTTGACCCACGATTCGTAGACTGAAACAGTGGCCTCATCAGGTTGTTAGGATCGGGAGTGTGACGACACAGAATGAAAAATATAGGTTCGTATTAGTTTTTAAAAAATCTAATATTTTTGGACTGTTTTTCCAGCGTTGAGAGTTTTATAATAAAAACAGCAAGGAAAAATGATGTAATTATTTTCATAAAATTTCAAATGAATTAATTTTTATTTGAATTATAAAGAGAAATATTATTGTGTATTGTATGAATGGTTTAATTTCAAAGTTTTGGGTTAGGGTACAGCCTCCAAGCAGAACTCGGACCTCATTTTGTTTATATCCTAAAATAATTTGAAATTTTAGCATGTCTGGAGCAAGCTGTAGTGTTGCTGTTTGCAAACACAATTTTTACCAACAAAAGTCCTCAGAAAAAAGGATATCATTTTTCCCTTTCCCAAAAAGCGACCATTTTCAAAAATATGGGTGCAATGTTTTAGAAAAATATCAAATTATTGTTAAAACTGAAAATATGTAGTTTTAATTTTAAGGAAGAGGATTTTATAGATGACATTCGGACGCGAATCATTAAATAAAACTGGAATGTTTATTCGTCTTTTTAAGTACATTATACGGTTCACACATAAAATAACTAGGCACTGAAAAAATATATTTTTATTTCCGATATAAATATACATTGTATTTTTCGTCTGAAATCCAACAGGCCCTTGTTTTCTTCATTAAAATTATTTGTAACTGATTTTTACTAAAAACTTCTTGTAGCAAACCCTTTTTTCAATAATGTATGTTCTATTAATAAAGCCCTTTGACTTTTCTTGCCCTTAGTTGTATTTAATGCTTGCAAGAAACCATTCGATCTGCTTTTAAATGTAGTTGCAATTAATTTAATAATTGTGAATGATATTGGCCGCATTCAGCAGAAGCAAGCGATTATCAAACGATAACTTAGCGATGACTTATCGATTAGTGAATCTCCTGAATGAACTTATTAGGCACTTCGACAGGCGACATAAAAGTGACATGTACTTCAGAAAAAAGTCATCATCTAAAACATAGGTACAAAATTTAGAATAAAACACCAAATAAATTACTCAACTACATAATTATAAATTAATGTATTTGCCTGATTTTAATGCATTGTGCAACACTTCATTACCAACTAAAATATATTTCATATTGTTATAAACATATATCACTCCAAAGTCCTCCATTTCAGTGAAAAATGACAAATCCAGTGTAAAAATGAATTCAAAATAAACATAAAATAAGGTTATGAGTACCACCACAAAACATTCACTTCAGTTGGTATGAGTTCTAAATCTAATCACGATGTGATAACTAATCGTATTTCAAATTCGATGTTTTAAATGGCGGCCGATAACTCATCATTTGATTACTAATCGCTCTTTTATATATCATTCAGAAGAAAATCATAAATCGATTGCTTCTGCTGAATGCGGCCAATAAAATTGCAGAATAATATTCTAAAATCTTACCATTAGCCTTTAATTTCAGTTTAGGTCCAGTCCCTTTCTTCTAATGATTTTTGCTTGTAAAAATTGTGTTTGCCAACAGCAACACTACGGCACTCTTTATAATTTAAATAAAAGTAATTTATTTATTATTTTTTGGAAATTATTACAAGATTTTTCCTTGTTGTTTTGTAGCTTTCAAAAAATCAAACTACCGATATTATAAAAACTAATACACTAAAAATAATCCAAAAATAAAAATATAAATACCATTAAATAATAATACATTATTAGACTTTTTAAAAAACTATTGTAGGAAGCCAAGCAGAATATTTTCTGTCAACTCACTTTTTCATTCTATAACGTCACTCCGTCCTTAGCAACGGTGATGAGGCCACCGTAGTGTCCACGCACGGTACGTTTGACCCGTATTTCAGAAAACACTTCAAAAAACGGAAAATAATTGGAATTAAATTTGTCATGAAAGTTTAAAAAGATCGTCACTTTACAAGGCATAGTCGGAGAGCTGATGACGAATTTGGGGATAAAAGAAATTTAATATTAATAAACAAATATCTTATTAAATTGGAAATTCTAGGTATGACTATTTGAAAGGATTACCTATACCAAACAACTTATATGTCTCTTTCCTTTAAAAATTAAAAAAATAAACTAATTCCAAGGTGTCTGGGGGATATTTTGTTTGGATAAGTTTTTTGCTGTCCTATTATTCCTGACTCGATTCCAGATTCACTAACATCAACATAGTATTGTTTTTTATAATTTCAAATTGCATGAAATACCTTCCCAAATTTATCATCAGATCTTGAACTAACAACGCACAGTTAAATGTTTCTATCATTGCTGAGTATATTTTATTGCTGACTGAGAAACTAATAACAAATGGAATGTCACCTCTATTATTTAAAGTATATGTTTCACTCTGTAATTTCCTTAGGATACTTTAAGACAACTATGAACTATGCAAACAATGCCTTTGAAAATGCAGGATTAATAAAAATGTGTTTATTTGGTTGTGAAGAAAAATTATTTAGCTAAACTATAATACTCTGCTAGATTTCTGTATTTTTCTGTATAGTCAACAGCGTTTTTGGCTGTGTTTTATTATCTATTATGTAATTATTAACACGAAAGTTATCTTGTACATATTGTAAAGTCTAAAAAATAGGTGAATCATACCAAAAAGTAATTTATTATAGGTTGATGGACTTTTTTTTTATTGTGACCACGGCAGTAGTAGTAAAGACATTCTATTTTTTCTTATTTTGTTAACAATAATATTTAATTGATTTAAAATATCACCTTTATTGTAAAATGTTTATTTAATTGAATAAAATATTTTCAATTGTTTTTGAGTAGTTTCATTTTTACCATTTAGCATAACCATCAAAGAAGACATCGTCTCTGTTCAACCATAGTTGGATCGAGTAATAATAGTACTGGATTGTTTGAAGAATACTATGTCATTGCACCAAAGTTCGAAAAGATTTTGGAGATTCCAGGACTGCAGGACTTTTGGTAGGCATTATTAATTGGGGCCTAGGGGAGGGGTAGCTGGTCAACACAACAAATTATAAAATAAACTGAAAATATAAAAACAAACTGAAAGTTTATTTATTCGTTTCATTCTGTTCAAACCATTCTAAAAATAAAATAAAATACGGGTATTTAAAAATCATACATTTTAATTTGTCAGGCAAAAACGCAATACCCTGTATATCCAAAAATATTTTTCAAATATGTATTTTTCAAGTCCTTATAACATTTATTTGAAATTTGTTTGCATGTCTATAACACAAATTGAAATATTGGACAATTACGCACTAATACAATTCCGATTCAATTAAAATACATGCGATACGGCTATGTCTGACTTATCTGTCAAAAGAAAAAGTATTATAGTAAAAACCTTGAAAACGTGATTAAATCTAAACGAAAACTTTTTTTAGGCCGATCAAATCTATTAAAATGTTCATTTTAACTACAAATAAGTGAAGGATGAGGTATAAATAAAATGTATACCTTCTGAAGTACTACGTTCTGAAAATTAAGTTGTTGCACTCCTTTCTTCTCTAGAATCTAGACTATAGTTTAACTAAGATATTTGATGTTTAATAACTCAAAAACATATATACATGGTATCATATTTAAAAAAAAATCGTATTCCCTGAAAACTGCACGCTACTGTACTTTTGATAGCATTTTAACAAAAATCGATTTTTGATTTTTTTCTATTAAGCTATTATTTTCGTAATCGAAATTTTAATTTTATCATTTGAATAATCGACATACAAAAAAAATCGTTTATTTAGAACATATTTTTTTAATGAGTTGACTAATTTATTATCAATATAAATAATATTTGTTTATTACCACCTTTTAAATATGATACTTATAGATTTATAGGAAATTATTTTAGCACTTGTACTTTTTTGTGGTCTTGTATATCTAATCCAAAACTGGACATCGTCAATTTCTTTTTATTTTTGCATAATCTCTTAGCAGGAATAAAAGTTTCTGAGAAATCAATACAAAATTAAAAGTACCTTGGATGACACATCATTAAAAAGGTATAATTTGATGGAGAATTCGGCAATAAGGCTATTCATTGCGTTACTTTTGATTTTACCGCCCTCTAGCTTGATAAAAAAACTGTTATGTATTGTAAAGTGTAACACTTCATTTGAAAGCTAATTTTATTACTAATTCAATGAACCACATAACTTTAATCTAAATATTTTTATATTGTACTTGCAAAAGTATGAAAATTAGTCATTGTATTATTGTTAACTTTATTTTGTTGTGATGCATTGAATTAGTAATAAAATTAACTTTCAAATGAAGTGTCACACTATACAATACATAACAGTTTTTTATCGAGCTAGAGGGCGCTAAAATCAATTATATTTCACTTGTCCGTTTTCCAATATATACCACTTGGTAGTTTATTGACGTTTAGTAAAGTGCCACAACGTTTTGAGAAAATTTTGAGTCTCCCCGGTATATCTGCAAATCACAGTGCCTGCGATCCAACGATCGCTAATCATTATTGTTCGTTGTGTCGAAGTGTTAACAGCTAAGAGAATGCCGAAGCGAAAAAATCGAAAAACATAGTTAAGAAAAAATTTAGGCAGTTATTAGATTTGATAAGTGATAGTTCAAGTAATTCATGTAAGTACCAGCAATATACCTTTTTTTTAGCATTTTAGCCTTATAAGGAAGGTATGCGTCTCAGTTTTCCTTTATGAAAACTGTTTAAACAAAGCGCTTGGCTTGTACTGCCACTTTATGTGGTATAGGACGTTACGCGAACTTTCCGAAAAATAAAATAATAGAATCTAACTACTTATTTCTATTTATGAGAATTAATAAAGGGTTTGTTTTGGTTCAAACAGAACCGCCAATTCCAGTTCTTAAATACAGTTAACGAATTCATTTTTCAAGAATACGTCGCGATAATAATCAACTTTTTGAGCTGAACGAGTGTAATTCACTGATTCTGAATTAGTTCGTGAAAGAACCAAAACAAGCCTACAATTTGATAAAAATATCCGACTTATGCGGGTGTTTTCCATACAGTATGGTTCAAATGAAAGGAATAAATTCATTATAATGGAAGTAGTTGGTTTTTCGAAAAAATGCTCGAACAGGTCAATTTTGTTTACTCAATACGCAATTTTTTAAATAGAATTCAATTTTCCCCCACTTCCCATTTTTGGGCAGTGACGTCATTGACAGTTTTTTTAAATAGTAGCCCCAATTTTTTTTTCTTGATTTTGTAAGATCTTGCAATTTCCTACTCGGAAACATAATATTTGAAATATCTTACATAACAATTTTTTTTGAATAAAAGTCATTTAAAGATCAGACACATAAATTTTATTTTATTTTGAGAACACAATAAATGAATAAAAGATAATTATTTGTAATTAAGTGCTTAATCTAACAAAATAATAATAATATTAATAATAATAACAATAATAAAAAAGAATTTGTGAAATTGTCATTAAATTCTTTTTATTATTATTATTTTTTAGATGAAGCACTTAATT
Source organism: Psylliodes chrysocephalus (assembly GCA_927349885.1). Taxonomy (NCBI): domain Eukaryota; kingdom Metazoa; phylum Arthropoda; class Insecta; order Coleoptera; family Chrysomelidae; genus Psylliodes; species Psylliodes chrysocephalus. Next base: position 29,480,938 of record OV651819.1, on the reverse strand, counting down.
ACAAATAATCTTTTATTCATTTATTGTGTTTCAAAATAAAATTAAATTTATGTATCTGATCTTTAAATGACTTTTATTCAAAAAAAAATTGTTATGTCAGATATTACAAATATTATATTTCCGAGTAGGAAATTGCAAGATCTATCAAAATCAAGAAAAAAAAATTGGGGTTACTATTTAATAAAATTGTCAATGACGTCACTGCCCAAAAATGGGAAGTGGGGGAAAATTGAATTCTATTTAAAAAATTGCGCTTTAAGTTACCAAAATTGACCTATCCGAGCATTTTTTCGAAAAACCAACTACTTCCATTATAATGAATTTATTCCTTTCATTTGAACCATACTGTATAAACACAGTTCTGTGAGTCAGACTAGCCGGCTTATCGAAATGATACTATTTTAACGAGTTTTTTGTTTAGCCGATACTCGCTTTTTTGATCAGTAATTATAAACCAAATTAAATATAAAATTTGGGCATTATTAAATGCACCCTGATAATATACAAGGGTGTTAGTGCATTATAGTTATAAATATATAATATAATGAATAAAAAGTAAAATATTTTCAGCTGAATCTGACTCAACTTCCTCATCAGATTCTGTCAAGAGCAGAGCTCCGCCACAGCCATCAGATGCACCAAATGTGATAAATGAAGTGTTGGGCTCTGATCCTCTCCTGAATAATTCTGTTGGGTCACCGTTAATTGAGGAAATAGCTGCTAGATGGACACACTAAAGGCCACAGTTTATAGCTAAAGAATCAGTTAGCTCACTCGGACCAATTGGATGTTCCAAAATAACATAAGAGAGCCCACTGCAAATTACGACCGCCATCTGATAACAAAATGAAATATGCTCCAAAGACATGGAACAACATTGTACTTTACCAAATTGCACCTGTGCCAATTTCTAATCCTGAACTAAGTGATTAAAAAAAAATATTTTATTTCAAAAAAGCACATAAGACATGACAGCGATAATTGTGTTTTCCCTGAAAGTTACAATCCTAATTCATTGTGAATCTAGCTTTTAAACCTGAATTATTAATATTTTTACCTACCTTTTGCAGAGATAGTCAATCATAATTATAAACTCTGTTAGACAATTCTTTTAAACCAAAATCATAGTAGTTTTTTTTTGTCGTTTCTATGGCAACCTGTAAAAATGAATCACAACAATGCGCTAGTTCAGTGTGATGTCATTTTGGTTCCACTGACATTTAATTCTAACCAAACTTTTAACAAAAACATCAATAAATTTGACATATATGTTTTTACTGTTTTTATTTTATTTTAAAATATTGTTTACAGGTCATAAAAAATAGTTTAAAGGTATGTAATTGGTAACTAAACGATTGTATATTTGATACATGATATCTACTTACTTTAGGAATATATTTATAAAAGTGAAAAAAACGATATAATTTAGGTAAACAAAACGAACAAAACGCACTCAAAAAATCTACTGTCACTTTAATTGTCAGTGGAACCATAATTACATAATCACTGAACTAGCGCATAGACATACAAATAAATTTTTAAATCAGCAAAAATTGATTCATATTTTTAATGATTTTACCTACTAATTGTGTGTAGATGTTTTTGTGCGATGTTAAAAGGATGAAAATGTTTTCCGTTAAAGATATCGAGATATATTTGAACATGTTATTATCTGGAAAACTTTAAAGACAAACAAAATTAGCGTTGTCATACCTTATGTGATTTTTTTAATATAAAATATTTTTTTTTAACCGACTGCTCAGGATTGGGATTAGGTGCCATTCGGTAAAGTACAATGTTTTTACAAGCTTTTGGGCTATATTTTATTTCATTATCAGATGGCGGTAAAAATTTGTAGTGGGCTCTTGGGCTATTATGATTTGATTCTGTATGCGCCAGGGATGCAAATCCGAGTTGCGCAATGTATAAACTGGAACATTGAGATCAAAAGTGCCGACGCAGAGTGAGCGAACTAATTCTTTAGCTATAAATTGTGACATGGCTAAAGGTAGTAAAAGAATTACTAGAAAAATACAAAACACCGGAAAACTGCAGTTTTGTTCAAGCCTCGCATATTAATCCGGAGGTTGTAATTGTCTTATCAGGAACCCAGAAACGAACTGACATGTAATTGTCCAAAATTAAAATGTTATTGGCAAGGGTATGGGTATACTAGACGAGGTTCTGAGTAGTTGGCTTAGTCAAAACAATGCAGACAATGAAGAGGCCAAAACAACTTCAGATGCTGCAAAATTAATAGCTTATGCTAGCCAATGCATTAATACAAACATACGCTTTTTAATCATGCCGGCGCTTTCTACTAGCGCCAAAAAAGTGGCGGAAAACACTTTTCCGGATAAATATTTATATGGTACGGATTTTCAAGAAAAATGCAAAGCTGCGAAGGAGATAGAAAAAACCAGCTATACACTAAGACCTTATCAACAACAACCACACTCAAAACATTTAAACTACATGCGTCCCAACTACAAAAACAAGAAGAAATAAATACAGAACAGGTACACCAGGAAACAATCAAGAACACACAAGCAGGAAAAAGCGAAGGACAGGAAATACCAGTACATGAGTCACAAGTAGAGGTAAGACATTTGGCAGGAAGATTAAAGAGTTTTTTACCAAACTGGCATGCAATTACAAATATATTAAATATCATTAACGGCTACAAAATACCTTTTGTTAAAATGCCGAAACAAAAAGCCTACCCCAAAAATCTGCCAATGTCGTTAACAGAAAGAATACATATTCATAAAGAAATAGCAGAATTTTTAGACAAAGGTGCTATTACAAAATGCAATTATAAAAGAGGGCAATATATTTCTACTTATTTTTTAAGAAGAAAGCCAACTGGTTCTTTTAGATTTATTTTGAATTTAAGAAGGTTAAATAAATATATTAGTCCACCATATTTTAAATTGGAAGATTATACGGTAGTACAAAATGTATTACATAAAAATTGTTTTATAACAACGATTGATTTAAAAGATGCATATTTTTTAGTATCCATTGCAAAATCATTTAGAAAATATTTAAGATTCGTGTATGATAAATAGACATACGAATTTTGTTGTCTTCCCTTTGGATTAAACATGGCACCTTACGTTTTTACCAAACCAAAGAACATAGTATCAGTAATATACCTTGATGATATTTTAATTGTCGGTGAAACATATGACATTTGCAAGTCAAACACCAAAATTGCATTAAAGTTATTAAATGATCTCGGTTTTCTCATTAATGCTAACAAGTGCTCATTAATTCCAGACACAGAGTGCAAATTTTTAGGTTTCATATTCAACACTGTTCACATGACTGTTTCTTTACCTTCTGAAAAAATTAAAAATAATTTAAAATTGTTAAACACATTTTCAAACAAGAACACTTGGTCAGTTCGAAAATTTGCACAACTCATAGGCACACTTATTTCGGTTTGTCCAGCAGTCCCATATGGATTACTACATACAAGAAAATTTGAAATTCTAAAATTCAAAACACTTAAAAAATATCATGGTGATTATAACTCTATTTTAAAAGTTTCTACCGAAGTAAGTGGTGAATTTGAATGGTGGATTAAAAATCTCCCAAAAGCGACAAAAAATTTAAGAATACAGGGTATTCAATTAAAATTTTTACTGACGCGTCTCCCACGGGTTGGGGAGCCGCATTAAATAAAGAAAGCCTAGAGGGGTTTCTGGTCATCAGAAGAAAGATCCTCTCATATAAATTACCTTAGAACTTCTTGCCGCTTTTTTCGGTCTCAAATGCTATGAAAAGGAATTGAAAAATTGCCGCATACTTCTTAGGATAGACAACACAACGGCTATTTCAGTTATCAATAAAATGGGTAGTATCAAATATAAACATTTAAATTCTATAGCTTATAATATTTGGAATTGGTGCGAGAACATAAACATATACATATTTGAGTCATATATTAACACAAAAAACAATGTTGTCGCGGACAAAGAATCTAGAATACAAATAAAAGACACTGAATTCTCTCTAAATATGTTAATTTTTAATGATATTGTTTTAAAATTAGGCACACCTGAAATACATATATATGCGTCTAATGTTAACAAAAAATGCGATCTTTTCATTTCGTGGCATAGAGATCCAGACTCAGTTAACATTGACGCATTCACAATTACGTGGTTTTATGCTTTTCCGCCGTTTTCAATTTTGCCAAATGTTTTAAATAAAATAATTGTAAAAAAAGCTACAAGCATAGTTGTTGCACCTTTTTGGCCTACTCAGCCATGATATCCTCTGTTTAAAAAACTTGCGATCTCGAATATTCTTTTTTATGGTCCATCTAAACTAAAACATTGTTGTTGTCTCCTTTTAGAGAACCTCGCCCACTGCATAAAACGCTTACCCTGGTAGTCGCGACATTATCAGGAAAGCTTTTCAATTAAAAAATGTACCAGAAGAAACCTTGACAACACTTATTGCATCTTTGAGCAAAAGTACACAAAAACAATATAACACATCTCTTTCCAAATGGTGGACATACAATTATACTCAAATGATAGATCCATTCACACCTCCACAAATGTCTGTTCTAAAGTTTCTTCAAGTTCAACTAGACCATGGATCTTCTTATTCCACATTAAATACACATAGGGCAGCCTTAGCCATCGTAATAAACATTAATGAAAAAGAAGCAAAACTTGTAAAAAGGTTTATGAAAGGAGTATTTAAAATAAAACCAACTTTTACGAAGTACTCAAATACTTGTAACCCACACCAGGTACTTTTATACTTGGAATAAATGTATCCCCTTCATAAACTTACTTTGGAAACTCTTACGCAAAAACTGAGTATGCTGATAGCCCTTACCTCAGCACAGAGGGTTCAAACATTATCCAAAATCCAAATAAAAGACATACATGACTACGAAGCCAACAAAATTGAAATAGTTATAACTAGCATCCTAAAGACAGCACCAAATCGACACCAGCCTGTGTTGGTGTTTCCATTCTTTGAAGAAAATCCTGCTTTGTGTGTTTCTTCTACTCTTCTGCACTATCTAGACGTCACACAGACGTTCAGGGAAAACGAGGAAAAGAAATATTTATTTCTTACATTCAAGCAGCCCTATCATCCAGCTTCTACGCAAACTATTAGCCGTTGGCTAAAAACCACACTTCAAAAAAGCGGAATTGACATCAATAAATTTAAGGCCCACAGCACACGTCATGCCTCAACTTCTGCAGCCGCTAGCTCGGGCGTTGATATAGAAGTAATCAGGAGAGCTGCAGGTTGGACCCAAAAATCTGAATTGTTTAATAAATTCTATAACCGAACTATTGAGCCAATATTTGGACAAGCGGTGCTATCACTTACAAAGAAATAATTGTAGATAGGAAAAATTTGGTACAATATTAAAATGTTTTTTGTTTCTTTAAATATTATCTTTCTTTATTTTCGTATATTCGTTTAAACAATAGATTTATTTACGTACATTTATAACTAATGTTTCTTGAAATATTTTTAATTCGCATATATACATATATTGGTTTAAAAAATAGTATATTTATTATTTACATTTATATTACACATTTATATATTGCACATTTATATATTACACATTTATATATTGCACATTTATATATTACACAAATTATTTGGTACTAATAAAATAATAATAAAACACATACTTACCTTTTCTTTCTTAGTGTTATGTACCACCTATCTTCAGATCGCCAATTCTCTAAACAACTACCAAGTGTTATATATTGGAAAACAAACAAGTGAAATATAATTAAAAGATTGAACGACTTACCTTAAGGAAGTTCGATCATAATTACATGAACTTGTCCGTTTTCCAATATATAACTTACCATCGCCAGCCAAAAGTTGCACTTTTCAGCCTTGTATATTTATCTTCCACCCCTGATGGCGATCCTCAACAACTCACATAATGATTAGCGATCGTTGGATCGCAGGCACTGGGATTTGCAGATATACCGGGAGACTCAAAATTTTCTTTAAACGTTGTGGCACTTTACTAAACGACAATAAACTACCAAGTCTTATATATTGGAAAACAGACAAGTTCTTATAATTATGATCGAACTTCCTTAAGGTAAGTCCTTCAATCTTTTAAAAATAACGCAATGAATAGTCAGTCTTATTGCCGAATTTTCACTAGTAATACCACTAGAGGTCAAATTATTTCCGGAAATTTTTTCGAGCTCATGAATATTTTGAAAAATATTCATGAGCGAGAAAAAATTTCCTGATATTAATTTGACCTCGCGTGGTATTCGGTAAGAAAATTCCACGCCGAATTATGGTTGAAAATTAAATATTTTTAAAATTTATTTTTCGTTTCTCAACAATGCAAATTATTTTCTCCAAGTCACCAGTGAAACATAAAAGGTGTTGTCGCCTTGATTGTTGAGTTGTCATGGTAACTAAGTGAGACCCTGCTAACCTCGAATATAATTTCAGTTTTGAAGTTGTCAAGCGGCCCGACGTAAAAAAATGTTTCGCTTCGGTCAAGAAAGCAAAGAAAATATTCGTCAGGAGATTGAGCAGTTGACACCCGCGAATACCAGAAAATCGAAGTCAAGCGTATGGCGGCAGTTTACAAACTTTTGCGCAGAAAAATCATATAATTTCGATAGAGCGGATATACCTGTGGAAGAACTGGCGCTTATTCTTGAAGATTATGGGTTCAACATGCGAAAAAAGAATTCTGAAGATTACAAGGAGAGTGTCATCAAAGTTTTATGGAATTCCACAGCTATAAGCAGTTGCAGGAATATTTTTTTGAAAAATATAATCGCAAATTCAATCCATTCTCTGACATAGAATTTTTGAATGCAAGAGCTGCAAAAAATGCTAAGCGCCGGAAGCTACAAATGGATCCAAGCAAGAGAAAGGAAAGTTCATCTGCACTATCAACAGACGAGCTGAGAAAAATCATTGAGATTTGGGACGAAAACACTCCGGAAGGACTGCAGAAAAAGTTTTTTTACGTTGTTGCTCATGAATTGGCCTGGAGAGGAAATGAAGGAGCGGCAGCACAACTAGAATATTTTGTGGAGGAAATTGACAATAGAGGAGAACCAACAGGCCGCATTGAGTATAACCCGGTTTTCTCCAAGACCACCCAAGGCGGTTCAAAGAAATTAGCTGACAGTAAGTGGTTAGTACCGAATACCCTCAACGAAGAAATATGCCCAGTGAGACTGTTCAAAAAACTAACAAGCAAGCGAGATCCTATCAAAACGAAGCGTCTATTTTTGACGCCGAATCCAAACTGGGAGAATCCCAGTTCCAAAGGCTGGTACAAAAACAGTCCATTGGACAGAATACAATATCTTCCTGGTTCAAATCCGCTGCATCATTGATTGGAATTGATGTTAAAAAGATCAAAATAACTAATCATTCTGCAAGGGCTACTGCTGTTTCAACTTTAGCCAAAACTGGAATTGGAGAACAGCAATTGATTAAAATAACCGGTCATGGTAGCAGTCACTCAATAAAACCATATCTGCAAATAGATTCGGCACATCATCAGGAAATAATTGATGCAAAGAGGTCTGCTTCAACTTCGGCAAAGACGATTCAAGAATCTCTGAATCAAGAACCAGCAACTACTTCCAAGCAACCTTCCATAGTTTATAATAATTGCGTTTTCCACATAAATAATAATTACAATAGTCCAAATAATATAAATAATTAGATTTAAGTGTTATCAATTGTAACCGTATTCATATTATAAAATAAAAAACTAAAATTCTATTATTTTTCAACTCCTGGAAACCCAGCTAGGCAAATACAAATTTCGATAACATCCTCTAGGTCTATGGTTAAAAACCTGCGATAATTCTGAAATTTTTACTCATTGTAGTTGCATGAAAATGGCAACCTAAAGCGTAACAATATATTTTTATATTTTATATCAATTTTGGATTACTACAAGTGTTAGAAAGTTATAATTTTATCAAATTTAATTTAATGTGCTTTGCAATTTCGGTAATGGTTTCTCAGCCTGCCCTTTAATCAAGGTATATTGTTTTCTACTCATTGTAGTTATACAGTACTGCAGTTTTATGATGAAATATTACATTCTCTGATTTTTTATTTACTTCGGGCTACTACAAGTGGTAGAAAACGAAAAAAATATTATTTTTGTATAGATACATACGTACAGGAACAGTTTTTAGGTACATAATAATATTCGGTTTGTCTTTACACCAATGGACCCTATAAACTGTTGATTTCTACCGATTGTAGTACCTCAAAAGTGCCATTTGGGAACGAAAAATGTAATATTCTTTTATTTTATAGTTACATCAGCTTACTACAAGTGGTAGAAAATTATAATTTTAGAGGTTTTTCGGAAAGCTGCATGAAGATTCACAACGCGTCATAGCTTTGGCTGCAATTATTTAGGCCTTCAAATTGCTTATTTCTACTCATTGTAGTTGCATGGGAATACCATTTGAAAATAGAAAATAGTATATTCTTTAATTTTACGTAAGTTTTGAATAACTACAAGTGGTAGAAAATTTTTTTTCTGCGTTTTTATTAACATGCGTTATGAGCGCTTTAAAATGGTATGAAATTCATAACCAGCGTCAGCAAGCATCAATCGTAGGAGGCTGTGATCATTGTATTTTGACAGTTCAAAACATTAAATAACTCGCGTTTTGTTGCGATAAAGAATATTGCACAGCAAGTAAAACCAACAAAATTACCTATTTGTTTAAAAATGAATCGATTTGAAAATCATACGCTATGCAAAATATGCGTGAAATTGTCTGATGTAATGATCAATCATCGCACCATGACTTACTTACTCGGATTAATAGAGGATTGTGGCTCCAACTTGAAAAACGAAAATTTGTTCCGAATTGTCCACGAATATTTGCACCTAAACTACGCAAAATTCAAAGTGCTGAATGGGAAAAAGGTGAATAAATTAGTGTCTAAATATTATATATATTTTATTAGACATAGACACATAATTCAAAGCATCCAAAGTCCTGCATTTTCGCCATTAAGAAGAAAAGAAGTGGCCGAAGAATATAGAAAACACCTTAGCTTTGTAACTAAAATGTATCAAAACTAAACCTATTATGTGAACAAATAAAAACCAGTCTGTCAAAAATGGTCTGTTATTGTAAACGTCAAAAAATTTCCAGTATAATTCGCTGTTGGGTACCCCACGAGAAAAAAATTTCCACTAAAATACCTCCGTTGTCATGGTGATCTGTCAAAAACACGTATTTTGATTGGTTCAAAATTACAGGTGTGGAATTTTCTATTAAATTACCTTTTTAATGATGGATCATACTTCTTAGGAGTGGGCAAAATAATCGATTATTTTCGATTAACAGATTATTTTCGATTGATCTATTATTTTCGATTAATCGTTTATTTTCGATTAATCGATTATTTTGATTAATTGATTATAAAAGATTAATCTATTATTTTGATTAATATTTAGTAATTAATTTCTTTACCTAATGGTTCAAAATTCTATTACAAATAAATTAATCCATATGACAATAGTGGAGTGTTTTGCCTATTTACACAGCGCGGGAAAATTTGAATCGCAAATCGCGAATAATATATGACTCGTCTTGTATCTCTGTTTTTGGCGGCCTTAGAAACATTTTTTGCAAATCATCTTTATGTAAGTAACATTTGATTAACGTGACGTAATATGGTTCTTCTCTATCCGAGCGGACTTTACATGAGCGAGTAAATATCCCAAACTTAATATTTTTAGTAGTTTTTTATTTAAACATGGTAAATCATTTTTGTTAAACTAATTAATTAAAATCGAAAGAGAAAAATTATAAATTCTGAAAATAATATACTTTTAGATGTACGAATACAATAATCCATAACCATTCCACTATTTGAACTTGGCTATTTTTTAATACGATCCGTGTATCTATGCATAAAATCGTCCATAAGAGCCAAACGCCGCACTATTTATAGTTCGAATTGAATTTAGAAACTATTGATAAATCTTTTCATGGCAAATCAATACAGATTTTTTAGACCTATCACAATATTTTTTATTGTGAACAATAAAATTCCGCATTCCACAAGACCTAATTTCCATAACACTTATTTCCTTGTCTATGAATCCCGAAATACTTGTTGTTTTTAAAAATTACCTTATCATAATTTTTGCCCACTGTAGGTAGGTATTTACAAAATTAATTTAGGTACCTACACATTTTTCTACAATGACTGAAAATGTTATTGTAATTAAATTATTTCCAAATATATAAAAGTCGCAACATATAACATTAATAATTTTCTAATTTTAATTTGGCTGGTTTCTAAAAATACAACTTTCTCAGCTGTTTTAAAAATAGAACAGGTCTATCAGTCGAACAAAATTTTGTTGCTGTGTGGATATAAAATTAATGTAAAAATTTGCAAAAAGTAAGTACCTTTCTAGGATTTATATCAATTTATTTTTACACGTTTAATATTGTGTTATATAAACAAATGCAGTATAAATAAATAGTCGTCTAAAAATATTTTGATAACTTACCCGTGATCCCATTTTGCTGAAAACGGCAAATCTTGTTTGCAAATACCTTACATTCCGAGAACATTTTTTTTTTAACTTTCTCGGCGGAAATGGAGTTTCAGAAATCAACAGCGCAGAATAAAATATCAGCCGGTTAAAAATAAATAATATATAACCTATCTTTCTTTTCAAGTCTTCCAAATTACGATTTGATAAAAATAAGTTTAAATTTTATTACATAATTTAAATTTCGAAAATCGTTATGCAACCAATTTAGCCCCTTTGGGGATATTTAAATTTAAGGAGCTGATTATTTTCGGGGTAATTTCAGTTGGCGACACTTATACTGCATTCCCATGTCGCGTAATTTTTAAATTCAATTTTTAAAAATCCTATAACTATAATATTTTTGTATTAATGTTTAATATTATCAATTTTAGATAAAAATAAACCCCCACTATGGCAGAAGCCGAGGGGGGATCCGAACAGGATGATGTCTCGTTCTTACGAACGGTAAGTGTTTGAGGTTATACTGCAGGAAAATAAATAATAAACAATGTTTTAATTTACGATTTTAGGAAGACATGGTATGTCTTTCGTGTACTGCAACAGGAGAACGTGTCTGTTTAGCAGCCGAAGGATTTGGAAACAGACATTGTTTCTTAGAAAATATTGCTGATAAGGTAGTAAAATCATTTTGAATGTGCGCATTTTTTGAAAATTAAAAATTTCCATTAGCTATAATATTATCGCTTTTAATGGAAAACGTTTCTAATAATTATTTGAGTTATTCATATTCGTCTTTATTGTTTTGTCAAATGGAATTTTTATTCTTGTAAAAAAAAAATATATTAATATTTTTTTTACTCAACAACGTTAACTATTTTTTTTTTATTAAATTTAATTTTAAAATTACTACTCTCTATTTAATGGATTAGTCAATATTTTTAAAATCAAATAGAAATTTAAAATAAAGATTTCAAAATTGGGTCAACACTGCAGCGACCCCTGTTAATAAATAGTGAAAGTTACTAATGAAATCAAGACAGAACCCTTGAACAATGATTCCAATCATCGATTACATTGTAGAAAAACTTTGCAATATGCAAAACAAATTGAATTTTATGAAAAAGTACCTAACGTGTTTTTTAACAATTGGATTAGACTATAAAGACTCAGAGCCTGGATTTTTTTGGACATGTAGATTCAGTGTGAATCTCTTCAGGAGATTTTTCTAAATATTAGGTTTATTCCAACCATGGGGCGGCTCGTGATCAAAATTTTGGGGGTTCACAGTAGCAGAATATAGATCTCGGTACAGATGTAGGTAAAAAACTGTCAATGTTTTAGAAAGGTATATTATAAATTTCTTAAAACACTGAAAGTTTTTTATATATATCTATACTGATATCTATATATATTCTATCACTGTAAACCCCCAAAATTTTAGTTACGAGCCGCCACTGATTCCAACGCATTATAGAACGTAAGGTTTCGGTTTAACGTGCTTTAAACATAAAGTGGTCCAACATAGTAATATACCTTTTCTAAAAATAACGGAGTCATCGAGAAAAATCATAATTGGAGTTGGAAACGCCCATAAGAAGCACATGATTAACAACCCAAGTAACATCTAAAGCACGTTATATTGATTTGTTCACCAATTTAGCTGGTGTATATATAGTAGTGACGAAGTCTGAATAAGCCAACTGCTGATCAATAGGTTGTATCGAAAACTCTTCTGCTTATCTGTAAAACTTTGTACCTAGGGTTGCCAGATTTACGAAAGGGAAAAGCGCTGCAATAAAGAAAAAATAGTCTTCTAGTTGTATTTTCATAAAACTGAGAAAGATTTTCCTAGTAATATAATTAAAAAAAAAATAACTAATGTACCTAACCTGTACGGCCTGAATCCATCGCAGTTTGCTTCGCAGAAAAATTATACACAATGAGAAAAATAAAAAACAATTAATTTACCTAACCTGTACGACCTCGAGCCATTACGATTTGCAACTAATTTCATGATATAATGCTTCCGATCTTATACCATTTCGATCATATATACATATCATATTGATCACTAGTAGTTTCAAACAGAACTGGGCAAAGCACTCGACAAAAGTGCTTCACCACCAAGCCCTTTGGAAAAGTAATTGGCAGCATCACGGACCAAGCACTTTGGAAATTAATGAAAAAATGTCTTTTTGACCATTACACTCTTATTGATTTTTGTCGCTGTTGTATTAAATGGTTGCCATAATAGTTATATTAGTCTAAAGTTCGAAAAAACACACAAAAATGGTAAATATAGGAAATTTTAATTTAGAATCTGTGAAATTAAGTTCCAATATTTTTAGGGGCGATTCTGCGTAAGAAAACATAAACATATGCGTTCGGAGAATCAACTTTTTTTTAAATCAGTTTTTATAAATATCATTAATATCCTTTACCCGATTGTTGTTTAAAGTAATAAGGGACCAATTTAGCCCCAACTGGATGAAAATTATTAAGTTCAGTGGCGTCCCAAAGAATGTAGAAACAACACTGCCAAATTTTAGTTGGGTTCAAATACTAAATTTATAGTTATTCTATAGTAACCAGTTGTTATTACTTGGATAGATATCTAGTAAAAGCAAAAATATTATTTTTTATATATATTTTTAATTGGGTTCTATAGTAGGGGCAGAAGTTGGTTGGTAGAGAGGTGGTAAACGTTAAACCACGCCAGTATCGTTTCATAGAATAAGTAATTTTAAATTATTACCGGCGGAACCGGACAATCGCATGTATTTATGAACTATAAATAATTATTAAACATGTATTATAATATCCAAATCATAATTCTATTGATATTAACATCTATAAAATAATTTTGTACGCCAATATATCGCGTCCACTTCAGTTAGATCCTTCGCAAAACTGTCAATTTATAAAGTCTTTCCAACTTCTGCCCCTGCTATATTAATACTAAATTTGTAGTGTTTTTGTATTAAGAGCAAACCAGACCTCTCGCGAAAAGCAAAAATGTTGTGAGTATTTTCAAATATAAAATTGTATTTATAAGCCCGCCACTGGGAATACTTCTGCTTTAAATTTGTGCAACGATAAGGCAGCACTCTAGAGAGACATTTAAGAAAAAAGGTGGGAAACCCTCCCATTTAATAACTACTAGATATTTATTAAAACAAAAAGCAGCAAATTTTCATAGATTTAATACAGAATGGCACGTACATGTATTTTTAACCGTCTTCAAAAAAGGAGGAGGATCTCAATTCGTAGTAATATTTTTTTATGTATTTTCAGTGATAATTCTTTAACGCGGTGTCCGATTTCAATGATTCTTTTTTTGTTAGAAAAGGGGGTACTTCAGGGGTGGTCCCATATAAATTTGGTCAAAATCTAATTATTGAGATGAGAAAATCCTCAAACTCTTTTATTTTTATGTATGTTTATCGATAATTCTTTACTACCTTGTCCGATTTCTATGATTTTTTTTTGTTAGTAAAGGATTACCTCAAAGGTGGTCCCATATAAATTTGGTCAAGATGTGGTGATGGCATCTGCACGATTTTCAAGTCTGTTTTTTAAAATTACTTTTAATACTTGTTAAAGTTCCTTTTAATAAATAAATACTTTTCGAATATAAATTAGTCTGACTAATTTGTAATGTCAATACTATACATTTTATTTAAAAAAAATTACTTTTCAAAGGTTTACAAAAAAAATCAAGGATTCTCCTTTATAAGTTTTGTTATTATTGGTATTTACTAAAAATTTAAAAAAAAATCGGACCAAATATAAAAGTTCAGAAGAAATTTCAAATTTTCAAGCTGTTCGGCTTGCTCTTATGTGGTTTACTTAATTTATGGTTTTTTCATCAGCCCATATGCCTATAGGTAAGGAAATTTAAACGCGAACCATCCTAGCCAAATCTATTAGAAACTAGCGTAAGGAAGAGTGAGGAGGAAGTCGTACGTACTGTGTGCAAGGCAGTTGTTTCACGCATAGTTCTATTATACCTTGTCTAATTCATTGTAAAATAGAGGATCCGCATTTAGATTTCTGTACCTGAAAATAAAATATTATGTTACATGGGCAAGCTGTTATGGACATCCATTTTTATTCATTATGACAATAGTCGTTATTGTTTTAAAGTTTTTACAAACTATGTACTTATTTTTTGAAAATTAACCTTTAATACAATTAATACAGAAAATTGCTGATTTTAATTCAATATTTTTATACTGTCGTTTTAGAATATACCACCAGACCTTTCCCAATGTGTTTTTGTAATAGAACAGGCCCTATCAGTACGTGCTTTGCAGGAATTAGTTACAGCTGCAGGAAACGAAACAGTAAGTATGTTTTAAATTCAAACATCTTTAAAAATATCAAATAACATTTTTCGGAGTTATAACAAATAATATTTGGTAAATTTTGAAGAAAAAAAACGCTTTTCCTACTTCTGATGTAGCAAGAAAACTTTTTAGTTTTTTGATGATTTTTTGATTACAATGATATATAGAAAATTCTTAAATACAACATAGATTATTCGTGATGTTATTTCTTTCATGTTACAGCAGAATGAAAACTGTAAATAGTAGCTTATAAGGTACAATTGGATATTGATATTTTCCTTGTGTTAAAAGTAATTTGTTTATCCACACTAAAAATTAGGATTTAAGAATGAAACAATACTTTTATTTTACTGTAAGTCATGATATTGAACTTATCTTTTTTATTTTTTGTTCATTCAATGACTATAAGCCATGAGAACAATATACAATAGTTTCCATATAAAAGGTCATAAAAACTTTGAAACAATTTGTACTGAAAAAAACTTGTGTTTTCATTTGTTTTTATTTAACACTTTACTTACACCCATTTAAAAAAAAAACGTGAATTTTTTGACTATCACTCTTTTATCATTTTTGTTGGATTTTTGATAGTACATCTCCTTACTTTTTATTTTCATGTTTGATCTGCTTACATTTTTGCTTTTCAGGGACAGGAAAATTTAGTAAGTAACGATTAAGAAGTATCAAGTATTGTATAAATATTTTATTTAAAACTAAATTAACATAATAATGGTGTTACGGAGGCGAATTTTCCAAAAAAAAATAATAATTTTTCAGAAAATGTACATTTTATGTTAGCTGGAAATTAATATTCGTCACTACTATTTAACATTACATCCATACCTAGAAAAGTTACCTACATAATTTCTAATAGAACTATTTAAACAATACCCATATCCTACATGATCTGGTAACAAAAAATGGAATGAAAATAGTAATTCTTAGTGATTTTTATGACAAATTAAGTATCATTTCAATCAAACAGGTCAGTGACATTATTGTAATGTGAGCTATTTTCCACCAAAACGGCCATGATCTAATCCCTTATTTCGGCCTCCACTTTTATGATTAACAAAAATATTCGATGCAAGTCAACTTCCGAAAACCCGCCTAATGGGACGACTATGGTAATGGAACGACTCCCATCTAGCACATTAGAGGATAGCCAAGTTCCCTGATTTCTTACCTCTAGACGCGGATATATATCATCTTTTTTAAATCAAGCCTTTTAACTTGTTTTGTATAGATATTTATAAAATGCTGTAATGTAACCTAATTATGACAATTTATTAGAAGAGCATAAATTATATTTTTATATAAAAAGATTTTACTTCTCAATACCTACATTGAATAAAAAAGAAATTGATTGTTCAACTATTATTAAAGGAAATTATATAGAAATTAAAAAATATGCCTCACTTTGTTGTTTTAAATAAAACAACCAGTGTTAGTGTATTGAAATTTGTTTGAATTTTACAAAATTTTTGCTTAATTTCCATATATTCAGATTTTATAAAAAACAACTCGTTTTTTTTAGCAAGATATTCTATTATACTAGAGAGCATCATCTATGATTTCTCTCAACTTTTCTTCTGGGTTTGCAATTGAACTGATGATTACATTTCCAGGCACATCTAGCCTGTTGAAGATAATGAACTGCTTGAATTCTGATATACCTGACATACCATGTACCTATAGATTTACTTTTGCTTCTAAAATTCCTAGAATGTCAAAGGAAACGTAAAATATAATATTTTTTAAATGTATTTTTAGTTCGATTAAGTATAATTACCTTTTATAAGTATTTGGTGTAAAATGTTACTTACTGGACATTCGGTTAAATGTTTATCTTCTCGTTTACAACGATTTATCTGCAATTCTTTGTTTTTATTGTAGTTAAACCATTTTGTATACCTAATGAATGAAATAATAAATTTACATCAGGCATTGTAATCTGAACCAGATAATGGTTTAGAAAATAGTTTTCTATTTTATAGAGGACCCTTACCAAATCTACTCGAATGTATAAATAATAATTATTTGTAAAATAAATTCTGGAAGTCAAAAAATAAACCATCAAAAAAGACAAGAAAAACTGACAAGTGACAATTGACATAAACATAAACGTTCCGAATTCAGAATTGTGATGTTCACGGTACTTCTCGTGGATACTATTTTAGCAAATTACTTTATTACGTTGTGTTAACATAACAGGTAGATTAACTAGGTAAATAACAAATAGAAGTTTTGCGAGGTTTTGATTTCCCTCAACAACTTCTCATTACGTTGTATAGTAATGTTATTACGTTCCCTTAATGCAACATCGCCGAAAGGCTTGGTAACGTTATTAGCCCCAAAAATTCCACTGTCTTTAAAACTTGATACTATTCTATTATGTTGAAAATACATATTTACTTATATTTTTTGTCTTTGAGATATTTTTAAAATTTGATGAAATTAACTTTTCGTAAAGAAAAGTTAACTCGGCCTATTGCTATATAAAAAAACTCATTAGAAAGGTATAAATAAAGAGTTCACTGGTTTATTCGGTCGTTTGGATGTATGGATGAATGGATGTTTGTTGTTCAATCACGCAAGAACGGCTGAACGGATCTGGATGAAATTTGGCACAAAGATAGATTACAGTCTGGAATAGTACATAGGCGACTTTTTATCCCGGAAAAATATACGGTTCCCGTGGGATAGATTTGTTTTTGTTTTTCACAGTCGTGATTATTTGAATAGTGATATTGAAACATAAATATTTGAAATAAAGCTACTGAGCATAAATAAATAATGACGTGTTTCAGGGTTTTCACATTTTAAAGTGGGGAAACGGGGGTTAAACGTTTCTGTGAAAGTATCGATTTTTTAAAGGTAGGAACTTGAAAATTGAAATTATAGCTACTCATCACAAATAAATAATGGTGGGTTTCTGGGATTTTGGAATTTCATATTTTAAGGGGAAAAGGGGGAAAGGGGAGAAAGGAAAGAAAGAAAGGGGATAAATGGAAGGCAGGGAGGGGGGAATGTTCGTAAGGGGATATCGCTTTTTTAAAGGTAGGAAATTGAAAATTGGAATTATAGCTACTCATTATTAGTAAATAATGACGTATTTAAAGGATTTTGGTCTTTCACATTTTAAGAAGGGGGGAAATGAGGAGTATCTTAAAACTAAATAACAAATAAAAATAGATAAAAATGACTAAAAATAAAAAAAATAAAAATAAATAAAAATAAATAAAAATAAATAAAAATAAATAAAAATAAATAAAAATAAATAAAAATAAATAAAAATAAATAAAAATAAATAAAAATAAATAAAAATAAATAAAAATAATTAAAAATAAATAAAAATAAATAAAAATAAATAAAAATAAATAAAAATAAATAAAAATAAATAAAAATAAATAAAAATAAATAAAAATAAATAAAAATAAATAAAAATAAATAAAAATAAATAAAAATAAATAAAAATAAATAAAAATAAATAAAAATAAATAAAAATAAATAAAAATAAATAAAAATAAATAAAAATAAATAAAAATAAATAAAAATAAATAAAAATAAATAAAAATAAATAAAAATAAATAAAAATAAATAAAAATAAATAAAAATAAATAAAAATAAATAAAAATAAATAAAAATAAATAAAAATAAATAAAAATAAATAAAAATAAATAAAAATAAATAAAAATAAATAAAAATAAATAAAAATAAATAAAAATAAATAAAAATAAATAAAAATAAATAAAAATAAATAAAAATAAATAAAAATAAATAAAAATAAATAAAAATAAATAAAAATAAATAAAAATAAATAAAAATAAATAAAAATAAATAAAAATAAATAAAAATAAATAAAAATAAATAAAAATAAATAAAAATAAATAAAAATAAATAAAAATAAATAAAAATAAATAAAAATAAATAAAAATAAATAAAAATAAATAAAAATAAATAAAAATAAATAAAAATAAATAAAAATAAATAAAAATAAATAAAAATAAATAAAAATAAATAAAAATAAATAAAAATAAATAAAAATAAATAAAAATAAATAAAAATAAATAAAAATAAATAAAAATAAATAAAAATAAAATAAATAAAATAAATAAAAATAAATAAAAATAAATAAAAGTAAAAAAAAAGTGAATAAAAGTGAATAAAAATGAATGAAAATTAATAACAATTATTAAAAAAAATTTGTCAGGTATAGCATGCAAAAATTTCTCTCAAGTAACAAACTGTTAGTCACTTTTAATAATTGAGATTTGAGAAATTCCAGCAAAGCGGGATTGGGTCAGCTAGTTTATTCCATAAATTTACATTATATATTATATTATATAAACGAAAACACAAGTACTTATCTACAACATATTCTAATTTATCATTAGTTGAATCGCATGTTATATTTCTAAATACATTTTCTAAACGTTTTTAAAATAATTTTATTAAATTATTGGAAATTTCGTCTCCATCGTTATGTCAAAAACAGCAGAAGCTAACAATGCTTTTATTATTTGTAATAATATGCGATTTTCTAATAATCTTAAACTAATATTCGAACGGCTTTGCTTTCAACGTAATTTTTCATTCTATTATATTTTTGTTGCTACTAAATTAATTTTATAGATGCCGCTTTCATACGGTGTTTAATATACAGAGAAGGTATTCAAAGTTAACTTTCAGCGGCTGATTATTTTAAAAGAGATTTTTGGATATGGCTAAAATTATTACAAACAATTTCTATTCATTTGTTGATGTTTAAAATAAATGATCTATTATGGCCTTTTATAGTAATAACTTATTTACTTAATGGCAGTAGAAAATTCTAACAACAGACATATTTGCAGTGGTAGAATTTGGAAAACACTCAATAGTTGTACTAAACATTAAAAGTAGAAACACAAAATTCGTATTTGTTTGCATCTATATGTAATGTCTTCATTAATATTTTTATATAAATTTGATTGTTTTAGGGCAAAGGTACTGGATCAGGACACAGAACTTTGTTGTACGGCAATGCAATATTATTAAGGCATCAGAACAGTGATATGGTAGGTGTTAAAGCTATTATTGCGATTAATAATAGTGTTGCACAAAAAATATTTCTATAGTAGGCCTTGACCGACAAAGACAGATACAAGTTATGCCCATGATAATTACGCACTTGTCTATATTAAATCCAAGCAAATTTAAAAAGAAGAACTGTACGCTCCGACATATGTTAATTTTTCCAAGACCTACTTTAGAAACATTTTTTGTGGATCACTTCATATAGGTATGAGAGATGATCAGGAACTTCAAAGAAGGGATAATCTATTTAATATTTGATCCAAATTTACTGTTGTTTAAAACTTATATATCTGTTTTTCGGTATTTTGCTTTTGGTTTTTAAGAACTTTTTAGATTTTTTTCACAAAACGAAGGTTGTCCTGTAAATTTCAGTTGATATTTAGGGTCGCCACCTTTTTGAAAAGTGAAAAAAGAACAACGATGCTGACAGTAGGGGCTCTGGTATACAAAAAGTCCTCATCCTTCTAAAAAAAAAAGTCGCCGAGCTGAACGACAGAAGATTATTGAGTTTCTAAAAAACAAAAAAAATAGTTCGTCAAGTTAAACGAAAGAAATCCTTCTCATCTTACCAAGCTTCTAAAAAACAAGGTCATCGAGTTAAACGAAAGAAATCCATCTCATTTTACCAAGCTTCTTAAAAAAAAAGTCAATCGAGCTGAACGAAAGAAATCCTCCTCGTCTTACCGTGCAAAAAAAAAGGTCCTCAGCTCATAACTTTTGTAATGTCCCTTCCAAAAATATGTGCTCTCAGTCAAACAAGACATTTGTCCTAAAAGAGGACATTTGCGCCGTAAAAAGGACATTTTAAACTTTAAAAAGTCATAAGGACATTTTGCTTCAAAAAAGGACTGTCCTTTTCAAAAAAGGACAGGTGGCAACCCTAACACTAGATCTGTAATAGAAACACATTGTTTTGACAGTTTCCATGTGCAATTTGACATAGTTAATCAATAATATCTAAATCCAACTGAAATTTAGAATTTTCACTGGATTCTTTCCATGGTCTAAGTTTTTTACACAAATCCAGAGCCAGACTGGTCATCCATCCCTCATGTATGTCCAGATCTTGCTCCCATTAGTTTTTGTTGCAAATATTTAAAACATTAATGCCCTGTTGTAAAAGATAAGAGATGTTTTTCTTCTAGTTGGAAAAATGGATTCAAAAAAATGAAGTTCAGTGAAACTAAACAGGAATATTTTGAAAATATAAAATATTTTTAAAAAGGTTTGTTTTTTAACTAATATTTTTCAAGGCAATCCCTGTCAAATCGACTAGGAATAGAATTATAAACGGCTCAAAACCTAATATTCCTTTTAAACATCTACGATATCCAGTTTCATGAATGGAATCATATCAATATCAAACCAGTTATCTTTTTGGGTTACCTCAAAACTAAATTTCGACTGCTATTACGTGAAAACTACGTTATTCTTGTTGGTAACATGTTCCTCAAAGATTGATCTGGAATAATCAATAGACATCAATTGCCATTATCGCTAATAAAACATTGGAAAACCTATTTATTGCAGGAAAATTATTCAAATTTAATCACCTGATATTCTATGAGGCTCACCCCATAATCTTAAACACTGTTCACACATCTTTCTTTTTAACTCATCGCAAACCTACAAAAAATATTTTAATAGTTTTAAGGTACCATTTGGGAAATTTTAAAATTAACACGGCAGTATTTGCTGCTTACTGCCTGTCGCCTGTCGTCTTACTCGTTCTCGCCTTCCCAAATGTTACCTTCAAGGTAACTAAATTCGCTCTTGTGCTTAAGTGGAGCAAAAAAATTGAATGATAATTATGCCATATTTCTTTCAAGTGGCTAGCCAAGTCTAAAATATATATTTTATTGTTTTCCTAGTTTCTTATTTCCAAATCTTGCTTTACATCTTCTGCCGAGATATTCCCAGAACGACACAATTTTAAAAGTTTTGTAGTCAATTTTTTGCCACCCTGTAGAGAGATGTTTCGTTTCACTAGGTCTCTAACATGCTTTCCGTATGGTATGTCCCTGTTGTACATAGAGACTGTTATTAAATTCTGAATATTTCTTCATATGAATCCGTTTTGCGGCAGCTACAGACCATTCCAAATAAATCACACTAGTACTCGGTCCATTAGTTCATTCTTTCATATGGTGTCTAGTGTCTAGAATTTGAACTTAACTGTCCTTATTAAGAAATTTTCTAATACGTCAAACCTCTAAAACTTTTTTTCATTTCATTAACCCAATTTACGACTTATAAGCGAAAATATTTTTTTTATATATATATTTTTAGTATTTGGCTTGTCTATCAACGAGTTCAAGTAATGACAAATTGGCTTTCGACGTTGGTTTACAAGATCACAGCCATGGTGAAGCTTGTTGGTGGACCGTTCATCCTGCTAGCAAACAAAGGTGATAAACACATTTTACAGTAATTTAAACAATTTAAAAATCGTTGTTTTCTAGATCTGAGGGTGAGAAAGTACGCGTAGGAGATGATCTTATTTTGGTATCAGTTGCCACCGAAAGATACTTGGTAAGTTTAAAGTATTAAATTAAATGATCTATTATTTTTAATAATTTTTGAGATGTATGAACATTTTAATTTGTGAATAAACCTCAGTCCTTATTATCCCCAATTGCAGCTTTCCAAAGCCTAACGATTGGATCTACCACTAAATCAACATACCTCCGACCGGTTAAAGTTTGTTGAAGTGGTAATGAGTTTTTGTTCTCAGCATAATACCTCCCCAGAACATTACAGTTTCTCCTTGATATCTTGGGACAGTTCTGGCAGCCTGGAGTCTCGCTCGTCTTCCTGGACCTCTAAAAACCCCAATTCTGGTCTCATCCGAAAAAAGAACATTTTGCCAATTCTCAATTGTCTAGTTTTGGTGTTGAAGGCACCAATTTAACCGGTCAATTTTATTTTTCCTAGATATCTGTGAGACCCGTAACTCTCTCCTACTGTACAACCCTCGAGCGCGAATTATTTTTCTTATGTTTTCAACTTAAACGTTCACACCTCTAGCTTCCAGAAGTTTCGCCACAAAATTGATATTTTCCGCGAACTGACAATGAGTGAGAGTTATTGTCGGTCTAGACTTTAGCTTTAAATGGACGAACTTTTCTTATTAACTTTTGTAAATATTTCTAAATATGGAAGTTTAAAGATACTGTTTTAGAGAGTTTCTGTAGTATCATTTTTCCATTTGACTAACTACAAACAAGGCATTCTCCGGAATCCTGCCTGTGACCGTTATTCTAGTATACTTTTCAAACATTGTAATCTTAGCCCTATGTGTATTTGCGGGTAAGTCATTTACAAAAACGGAACCCTGAGGAACTCCAAGAAATAAAGTAGTGCATATTAATTATTCGTTTTTATAGTCTTTTTTTCTCGATTAACGTTTTTCTTTTTTAGCATACAACCAAAGAAAACGAAGTATCTATAGTAAATGCAAGTTTTCACGTGACACATTGGTCTGTCCAACCATATGGAACCGGTATATCTAGGGTCAAATATGTAGGTTATGTGTTTGGCGGTGACGTTCTCAGATTCTTTCATGGAGGTGACGAATGTCTCACTATACCTTCTACATGGGATACAGAACCACAACATAAGTAAGAAATAATAATAGTTTATAAATGTCTTACCTGGTAATTTTTCCATGTTTTATATTTTAGTATGGTTATTTATGAAGGCGGTAGTGTCATGTCTCAAGCTAGATCACTTTGGAGATTAGAGCTAGCACGAACCAAATGGGCTGGTGGTTTTATAAATTGGTATCATCCCATGAGAATAAGACATATCACGACAGGACGATATTTGGCTGTAAACGAAAATAACGAACTGTACCTTGTTAGCAGGTATTTATGCACATTAAATATATTATTTTATTTCTAGATAGAAAACAACCTAATGTCGAATATTTCACCTATAACCAATAGAGACATAGACGAAGCAGTATCTAACAAACACTATACCAATACACTGGCCAGCAATGTACGCCAGAGATCAACTGCCTATAGACATCAATGAAAAGATGGCTTGAATGCAGATTAAGAAAAAAAGCACAAGAGTGTCAATTGACAAAAGAATACTCAACAACGCAACGCAAGACCTGAAAACTCTGCTTAATGGTCATAAAATGGTATCCTGAATATCTTAAAAAATGTGACAGCATCTGAGGCCACCGAATATTCACTTTGGAAAGCCACAAAAACTTTTTTTTTTAAATAGTTTTTGACATAATATCCGTGTCCTATTTAATTCTAGCTTGTGCAAGACTAACCAATTTCCTAGAAAGCCGTATATGGAACACTCATTGCCTATAATTGTCTTCGTTATAGGGCAATAAAACTTTTAGATGCGCAATACTCAAAACCAATAGCAAAGGATTACTCTTCTCAACAGACGAAATGGTCTCTGGATAAAAACAATTATGAAAAAAAAGGCTTTAACTTTCGCCAGATATCTAGAAAACCATTCAGAAACCAACGATGATCATCAAAATGAGATTATTCAGTTCCTTCAGTCACTCTACCAGCTAGAACTACTCTTGACCATCATGCAATTAAATTCTAAAAATCCGATCAGCTTACTTCCACTAATGTCAAAACAGAGTCACAAACAGAACTTGCAAGGACCTAGATGAAAACAAATAAACAAATATTGCTCCGCAATATTTTTAGATGTCAGCCAGGCTTTTGATGAGGTCTGGTAGATACAGGCCTACTATACAAACAGAAAATTCCTACCACTTAACTACTTCTGTATCGTTAAATCCTATCTTCATGACCGAACCTTCCTTGTTAAAGATTTAAATGAACAATCATCTCTATGCTCAATAAATGCCGATGTTTCTCAGGGCAGTGTACTTGGCCCTCCCCTATACTTACTCTTTACAAAAAAAGATATAGAGGGAAATGCGTGGAACACAATTTTTGGCTTCGTAATTTTGTTTGGACTAGTTAGAAGGTGAACAGAGTCCCCAGCCGTCTTTGGGTCGGGAAGGGGGGAAAGGGGGTCTAAAGTTCCCCTTTTTCGGATTTTAACTTATATCTCGAAAACTATGCGTCCTAGCGACATAACCACTTAATATATATATAAAATGAGAACTTATTAAATTTGCTACAAGTTTTACTCAGTTCTTCGATATCTTAAATAGTTTTCGATATATCAGCTCTTGAAAGTATGTAATTTTGAAAAAAAAATTGCCTCATATATTTTGCTATTTTTGACCGGAAAACTCTTCAACGATGAACCCAAAAAATAAATGCCGACCATAGGGTTGTAGAGAATTAAATTCCCTTTAATAATATAAATTACTTTACTATTTTATCTATTTTCCTTCAATTTTAAAGCGATTTCAAAATTTAGCGTGAAATCTGAATTTTTGCGACAACTGTCGACTAATGAATCTTTCAATTTCTCACCATTCCCAGTCAACGTATTGGCCGAAATGTGCACCATTATGTACCTACTTATTATAGTGAGTACTGGACGTTTAAATAACACAGATACTCATTTTAGAATATGTAGTTGTGGGCCCTCTGGCCAGGTTTCTTACACTTAATTAAAAAATATCTGAAAACAACGTTTATTGACATAGAAAAGTGAATTAACATAAAACATTACAACAGTATGATGTAACATTGAGTCAATTTCTTGCTCTCTTGGGGTGGGAAGGGCCTTCATCCTTGATTTCGTTTCCATCTTCTTTATCTTCAATATCTTCTCCATCGGAACCGGTCATAGAATCTTCCTGTTCTTCTTCATCTTCGGAGTCAACTTGAGGGACCCCATTCAGGCAGTTCCCCTGGCAATTTTGGCATGCTGTGAAACATTTGAGGTTTTTTTTGCAAGCCACACTTCGCGCTGGCACAGTCTTACGTGCATCGGCAGAAAATCATTTTCAGGATATCATTCGGTTCAGCTGCTAATAACTCACTGTGCACTGGAACCAGGCAGTTGTTCCCAGTCTTCCACTCATACATCTGAGGAGGCAGGTCATTTTCCAGCCACAGTTGAATTTGGTGGAATGTTCGGAGGGAATGCTGTTTTACTGCTCCCTCGGTTGGAGGAAGACAAGAAGATGAAAACGAAGATGAGGATGAAAGCCCTTCCCACGTCAAGAGAGCAAGAAATTGACTCAATGTTACAAACTGTTGTAATGTTTTATGTTAATTTACTTTTCTATGTCAATAAACGTTGTTTTCAGTTAATGGTTGTGATTTATAAAACCAGCCCGCTGTCTTAAAGACGCTCACACATGCAGAAACATGGTCATAGCAACATATTTTCCCATTAAAATGGTCTAGATATTCTTTAATTAAATGTAAAGAACCTGATCAGAATGACCACAACTATGTATTCTAAAATGAGTATCTGTACATTCAGTACTCACTTTAAGTAAATACTGGTGCATATTTCGGCCAATAGGTACGTTGACTGGGAATGGTGAGAAATTGAAAGATTTATTAGTCGACAGCTGTCGCAAAACTTCAGATTTCACGCTCAATTTTGAAATGGCTTTAACATTTGAAGGAAAATAGACAAAATAGTAAAGCATGGTCGGCATTTATTTTTTGGGTGCATCGTTGACTAGTTTTTCGGTCAAAAAGAGCAAAATGAGGCAAATTTTTTTTTCAAAATTACAAACTTTCAAGAGCTAATATATCGAAAACTATACAAGATATCGAAAAACTGGACTAAGTAAAACTTGTAGCAAATTTAATAAGCTTTCAAGCTTCTATTTTGTATTGTGGTTATGTCGTTAGGACGCATAGTTTCCGAGATATAAGCGAAAATCAGTAAATGAGATCTTTAGACCCCTCTCTCCCCCTCGACTCAAAGATTGTTTACGGTCTCTAAATGTAACCTTTACAAACCGGAAAAGTTACTTTCACCCCGTTACATTAAATAACTTTGAGATACCTCAGCGAGATGATGTCAAATACCTTGGTATGTACCTGGATAGAAGACTGGCCTGGAAAAAGCATTTGTTCATGAAAAGGAAACAGGAATTAAACTCCAAAAATGTACTGGCTAATTGCTCTCAAATCTCATCCTCAAGCCAATTTGGACTAACTGGATTCAACTGTGTGGCACTGAAAAGTCCAATATCGATATACTTCAAGATATTTGGTGCGTCCTAAATAGTTATCAAAACACACTATGTAGAGTACGAAAAAAGTCTAATATTTCACCCAAACATACTTTCCATTTTTTCCAGAGTTAACCAACCAATTCTGAGACGTCGGCTGAAACTATATAACGCTCCTACCAGATTTTAAGGCCCTTCTTCATAACATTCTTAAAAATTAACATAGCATTTCCTAACCCGCTCCTGTTCAAGCCATTCAAGAAAAGCATATCTTCCATCTTACGAATAACAATGTCTTCACGCTCTAATATAGTACAAACAAAATATATTTTCTGCAGACGTAATAAATATCACATACGCTACGAATCCAAACCGCATTCCAGTATATTATGCTCTATCTTTTGCCTCGCAGCATTTTCTTTCCTACTTAATAGAATTAAAAAATAATAGTCGTTTTCTTTTTACAAGCATACTTGACTAACTAAAAGTTAGATTCTGATCTAAGCTTAACTGTAAAAAGAACGCGAATTTTGGTTGACAGGTGACGTGTCCCATGTCATCCGTTTAAAAACAATCCATATTTTAATCAAATTTTATAATTTTTTCAACATTCAACACTACAAATCTCACCCCCTGTTATCATAGTCTTTTATTCTCTCTAAAATAATAAATTCATAGGATAAGTTTGTTCGTATGATGCACAGAACACTCACTTTCTGTGATGGTTTATGGTTGACGTCAAGTACCGTGCACCTTAGCATCGGTAAGGGGGGAAGAAAGATTCTGACTTACAATCATAAAAAGAACGTACATCTCAGCTTAGTCGATGTAAGTTAGCTCAGATTAGTTGTAAAAAGAAAACGACTATTGTCTAACAAAATTCGACTTGGTGATGTAACTCTTGACAGTTGGACAAGTCCATTCTGTAAATAGAGGGGAGTACAGCGCCCTTTTTCACACACAAGAACTAACGGTTACCCGCTTCGCTTTCCAGTGTACAATTAATTATCTCGCATCTCGTCACTTCACTCCACTTTCGAACTTGTTAAGACAGCATGAATCGGAGTCGTCATACATCGTTATAGCTACACACCCACTCCAATTTCAAGATTTGACATGACAGCATGCCCGAAGTCGGCCTATATATTGGTCTCGCTAAAGAACACTATTTTTCGACCTTTAATCGACATAAATACTAGCGTGAGATTTGAGTTTCCTACAAGCAAGTTTTCTTAGGTATTATAAATATTTGTGTTCAAATAAGTGAATAAAACAATGTGCCATTACCCAGCCTTTGATTTTATGGACAAGGTTCCTCTCACAAGGTTGAAACTGATCCACATGTACCGGTTTGTGCCGATGAATAAACTGTAGATAAAATCTACAAAAGTTTTCAGCCCCTTATCATTAAAAAATGGCTTGTGTAATATCATCTATACTATAAAGGAACTGGGCTGGGCTGGCAGTGGCGGGGCAAGACCTGAATTTGATGGACAAGATTAGTTTTGCTAGGCCCTCTGGTGGTGCAAGAAGACGGATTTTGTGTAGAGAAAAAAATTTAAATTGAAATTTTTATTCATAAAAATGCAAACATCTACACTTTAACTAACATTATTAAATAAGAACTACTAACAGTAAAAAATTAAAGAAGCTTAAATTTCATGCTTTTAGCCTTACTGAACTTCTTAATAACTGTATCAAATCCAGCTTCTGCTGTCTGCTATCTGCTTGAATAGATAAAATTGTCGAAGCTGATAGACTTTGCTGGCCCATTATACTTCTTAATTAATTTTTTATTAGTTTTAATTTTGAAAAGCTCTTTTCAGCTGAGGCTGTACTGGTACTATTAAGACAATTCGAATGACATTTGGTTAGTTTCTGTTTCGTATTGGAGTAACTGTTTCACATCTTTAAATGAATAAGGCAAATTTGGGATCATTGTTTGTAATTATTCATATAATTCGTAAGGTTCGAAATCACTGCTCCCACCCACTTGCAGAACTCTGTGTAAATCTTGGGAGTTTTTTTAATATATGCTCTTTTGGAATATTTTTTAACTTGTTTAGATTATATAGAAATCCAAAATTTTCAAAATATTGATTTAAAAATATGTCTTGACTCCATATTGATCAATTACGAAGTTAAAAAATCTTTTTCTTACCGGGTTTTGGGAGACTCTATTGGTTCATCGCAAAAAATGAACATTATTTTTTTGATATCTTTTTATTTTTAAAATCTTTTGACATATCGTAACAGCTTTTCTCATTGAGTTGACGACCGTCAGATAAGCATTGTTCGAACCCAATTTGTCGATATTCTTTGATCCAGTCACAAAAAGTATGCAAATGTTCAAGTTAAATGCTTAAATTAGCTAGATTGCCGTAATTTGTTTATGATATTAACACGCCGCGATAATATATCATCTCACAATAAATATTTTTCATGAGTCAAAGAAAGCTTCATTAAATCTTTGAGATGCGAGGCCCTTTGGGTCGCGAGGCCGTAGGCGGTGGCCCAAGTCGTCCACGCCTTACGCCGCTTCTATGGGCTGGCTGGGCTATTTAATGCATTCTTTTTATACAAAATTTACTTTTTAAAAAAGTTTAATAAAGGGGGAATAAAAAAAATATCTCTAAACTCGGCAGTATTGAGGATAGAATTACTTCAACGTATTATTTTAGGGATGAAGCTAACACCGCGACAACAGCTTTCTGTTTACGACAAGAAAAAGACGACCAAAAAGTTGTATTAGAAGATAAAGATTTGGAAATCATCGGAGCTCCTATAATCAAATATGGTGACTCGACTGTCATTGTGCAACATTCTGAAACTGGTCTCTGGTTGTCTTACAAGGTACCTTACCTAAATTTTTGTTGTATTATTTTATTTAAAATTTCGTTATAAGGCATACGAGACAAAGAAGAAAGGCGTCGGAAAAGTTGAGGAAAAACAAGCCGTACTTCACGAAGAAGGTAAAATGGATGACGGTTTGGATTTCAGTAGATCCCAAGAAGAAGAATCCAGGACCGCTAGAGTTATCCGTAAATGCAGCTCTCTCTTTACGCAATTCATAAAGTAAATGAACGTTCGTACGATATTAATACATATTTAAATTGACCTAAATATTTTTGCAGCGGTCTAGAGCAGTTACAATCCAACCGAAGACATTCCATCTTTTTCCAGCAAATCAACTTGAACGAAATGGTTATGTGTTTGGAAGATTTGATTAATTATTTCGCCCAACCCGAAGATGATATGGGTAAGTGGATAAAGATTGTAATATTATACTCGTATTTTAAACAACTTTCTCAACACTTACTACCTTTAATTTTTAATAGCTGGTTTTTGTTGATTATTATCTAGTACTTTTTTTCTTCTATAGAGCATGAAGAAAAACAAAATCGTCTACGAGCTCTGAGAAACAGGCAGGATCTGTTTCAAGAAGAAGGAATCCTTAATTTAATCCTGGAAGCCATCGACAAAATCAACGTCATCACATCTCAAGGTTTCTTAGCGCAATTAGCCGGAGATCAAAGCTGGGAAACAATCGGAGTGTATCTATATCAATTGTTAGGTATGTGTAAAATATAAAATATCTGAAAAAAATACTCATGAAACTATGACTTATTTTTTTAGCTGCAATCATTAAGGGAAATCACACGAATTGTGCGCAATTCGCCAATTCCAATCGACTGAACTGGTTGTTTTCTAGATTAGGTTCGCAGGCTTCCGGCGAAGGTACAGGAATGTTGGACGTACTTCACTGCGTCTTAATAGATTCTCCAGAAGCTTTGAACATGATGAGGGCAAGTACTTTCATAAATTATTTTAATTTTAAAATATTATTTAATAATATATTATAAATATAAACATATAATTTTGATCCAACCTTTCTCTATATATAATAGTACTTTTTCAACCTCAAATGCCACGGCAAAAGTACTATTTTCTGCTTTAACTACTATTTACTAATATCTGACCACTATTTACTACTATTTACTACTATTTACTACTATTTACTACTATTTACTACTATTTACTACTATTTACTACTATTTACTACTATTTACTACTATTTACTACTATTTACTACTATTTACTACTATTTACTACTATTTACTACTATTTACTACTATTTACTACTATTTACTACTATTTACTACTATTTACTACTATTTACTACTATTTACTACTATTTACTACTATTTACTACTATTTACTACTATTTACTACTATTTACTACTATTTACTACTATTTACTACTATTTACTACTATTTACTACTATTTACTACTATTTACTACTATTTACTACTATTTACTACTATTTACTACTATTTACTACTATTTACTACTATTTACTACTATTTACTACTATTTACTACTATTTACTACTATTTACTACTATTTACTACTATTTACTACTATTTACTACTATTTACTACTATTTACTACTATTTACTACTATTTACTACTATTTACTACTATTTACTACTATTTACTACTATTTACTACTATTTACTACTATTTACTACTATTTACTACTATTTACTACTATTTACTACTATTTACTACTATTTACTACTATTTACTACTATTTACTACTATTTACTACTATTTACTACTATTTACTACTATTTACTACTATTTACTACTATTTACTACTATTTACTACTATTTACTACTATTTACTACTATTTACTACTATTTACTACTATTTACTACTATTTACTACTATTTACTACTATTTACTACTATTTACTACTATTTACTACTATTTACTACTATTTACTACTATTTACTACTATTTACTACTATTTACTACTATTTACTACTATTTACTACTATTTACTACTATTTACTACTATTTACTACTATTTACTACTATTTACTACTATTTACTACTATTTACTACTATTTACTACTATTTACTACTATTTACTACTATTTACTACTATTTACTACTATTTACTACTATTTACTACTATTTACTACTATTTACTACTATTTACTACTATTTACTACTATTTACTACTATTTACTACTATTTACTACTATTTACTACTATTTACTACTATTTACTACTATTTACTACTATTTACTACTATTTACTACTATTTACTACTATTTACTACTATTTACTACTATTTACTACTATTTACTACTATTTACTACTATTTACTACTGTTTACTACTATTTACTACTATTTACTACTATTTACTACTATTTACTACTATTTACTACTATTTACTACTATTTACTACTATTTACTACTATTTACTACTATTTACTACTATTTACTACTATTTACTACTATTTACTACTATTTACTACTATTTACTACTATTTACTACTATTTACTACTATTTACTACTATTTACTACTATTTACTACTATTTACTACTATTTACTACTATTTACTACTATTTACTACTATTTACTACTATTTACTACTATTGCAGTAGAAGAACATCCTTGGGGAAAGACATACCAAATAGTAATGGAGAAATTAAAATCAAGACCGTTGGATATACCACCAAAATTTAAAAAGAAAATTATCAATACCCTATTTCCTAAGCAAGGATTAAAGGTGTGGATACCCAAACAAGGCGAGGACGAGGATATCCCGGATGTGACTATGAAAGAATTGGAAACGGCTGCCAAGATGCTCAAAAATCGTAAAGATCCAGGGCACGACGGGATACCGTCCGAAATAGTTAAATTACCTGTTAACGAACTCCCAGAATGTTTCCGAGAGATGGGTGATGGAATTATAAAAAGTGGGGTTTTCCCAATGCAAAGGAAAATTGGTTCTCTTTAAGAAGCCCGGAAATAAAGAAGAACAACCGTCTTCTTATCGACCCGTTTGCCTACTTGATTCAATGGGGGAAATTAATAGAACAAATAATCGTAGCAAGATTAAATGACGAACTTAAGCAAAAGGGGGATTTGTGCGAAAGGCAATACGGATTCAGAAAGGGCGTGTCTACTATGCATGCAGTCGTAGAGGTTGCCAAAAGGGAAATGAAAAAAAAAATCAAAGATCAATATGTCTGTGTGTTCTACTAACTCATCAAAAATGCGTTTAATACAGCTTCTTGGAACATCATACTCAGACACCTAGGAAGGCACCAAATATCTAAATACCTACGAATACTAGTCGCTAGCTACTTTACCGACCGGAAAATCATAGATAATAATGGAGAAGAGTATATGATAGCAGCTGGAGTTTCTCAGGGATCTGTTTTGGGTTCACTACTGTTGAATATGCAATTTGATGGAATATTACGCATAGAGACCACGCCAAATATTAATCTCATTGCCTGCGCAGATGACTTAGCAGTCATAGTCACAGACAGACGGAGGGAGGCCTCATAATTTCGGTTAACACCATTCTGGAACAAAACAGCGAGTGGATAAAACTAAATGATCTCAAACTAGCACCGAAAAAAACAGAGGCGATGTTACTAATTGGCAGGAAAAAACTGAGTAGACCAATTACGTTTACAATTGAAGCAGTCCCTATTATACCAAAAAATATCATAAAGTACCTGGGGGTCAGATTGGATAGAAGCTTGTCATATACGGAACACTTAGAGAACGCAGTGGCTAAAGCAAAGAAGGATATTATGGCCTCTTTAATAAGACTTATGCCTAATAAAGTGAGAGCTATGGAAACAAAGAGAAGACTATTGGGAACAGTCGTCCATTTAGTCCTAATGTATTCCTTAGAGATTTGGAAAAATGCTTTGCATAGAAAAATAAACTGAAAAAAGCTAGCACAAATACAAAGAACGATGGTAATCAAAATTTGCAGAGGGTATAAAACAATATATATGGAAAGCAGCCTCGTTATCTCCGGAATTATACCCATTGACTTGCTGATTGAAGGTAAGAGCATAGCTGAAAAGAATGAAGCTAGAATAAAAACTTTAGAAACGTGGCAGAGAAAATGGGAAACATGTGAAAAAGGAAGATGGATGTACCCACTCATACCAAATATTGAAAAATGGAATAAACGGAAACTAGGAAACGTCACATTTCAATTACTCAATGTCTAACTGGTCACGGCTGGTTTATGGAATACCTAAATAGATTAGGTGTGATTGAGCAACAAGATTGTATATACTGTCCGAATGTGGATACAGTAGAACATACCCTGTTTCAATGCGGAGAATGGAGAGAGATCAGGCTAGAGCTAGAAGAACGAATTGGAATTAGGCTCTCTAAAGAAAACCTTTTAGACGTCATGACCTCTAACATATAACAATGGAAACAGATACGTAACATGATGAAAAAGATACTGGGACAAAAGGAGAGAGATCTTAGAAGAAGGAATATGTGAGCATACCCTAACAACTGTTGTGAAGTACCCGCGACCATCCTTACATCACGTCTCTTCGATGAGACATTCCTGTGAAACAGAGTGGAAGTTTTTTAGTCGCTAGAAATCCGGCACTATTAGACGTCTTAGAAGTCTAATGTCTTTTGAAGATTATATTACCATTCTCAATAAAAAACTACTATTTACTACAATTTTTTTACTATTTTTTTACTATTTTTTTACTATTTTTTTACTATTTTTTTACTATTTTTTTTACTATTTTTTTACTATTTTTTTACTATTTTTTTACTATTTTTTTACTATTTTTTTACTATTTTTTTACTATTTTTTTACTATTTTTTTTACTATTTTTTTACTATTTTTTTACTATTTTTTTACTATTTTTTTACTATTTTTTTACTATTTTTTTACTATTTTTTTACTATTTTTTTACTATTTTTTTACTATTTTTTTTTTTACTATTTTTTGCTATTTTTTTACTATTTTTTTACTATTTTTTTTAATATTTTTTTACTATTTTTTTACTATTTTTTTACTATTTTTTTACTATTTTTTTACTATTTTTTACTATTTTTTTACTATTTTTTTACTATTTATTACTATTTTATATTATGTAAAGTGTACCAATAAAAACTCCCAGACCGGATATGTTGAAAAGAAATAGAGATTTTTTTTATTCTTTAAAAGCCCGTTTTGGATATAAATTGAGTTTAAATATGTCAATATGTAGATGACGCTGCACTCAAGATTTTCTTTCAAATGTAGCACATCTTGTAGAAAATGCATTTTTAGGCAGATTTTGTTTTATGAACTAATTTGATAAATCTAGCTTTTTTCGACGTCGAGAATGTTTCGAATAATTTATTTCTATTTACGAACATGAGCCATGTATCTGGTGCATTAAAAGCAAAGAGTAGGTACCAATATAGGGGAAAGAGGGAACAGTAATTAAAAAACTAAGAGAAAAATTAAGGGGAAATAGACCTAAAAGCAGATCGTAATACAGCGTTTAAAAAACTTAACGGCTTCCGAAGGAATCACAGGAAGGAGAAGAAAAAAGTCAACAGTGGCCAACGCGTTGTCGTCGTCTGACAATAAAATTGTTCAACTTTAAACTGGCGCATTGTGTACTTATACGTGTGTTGTCGACGCGATACTCAAGTATACTTGTGCAATAAACTTGTACATTGTACATGTATACCGTTCAAGTATACTGATATGGGGGCCTTAAGTTACATAAGATGGCAGCGCTTTAATGATGCTTGGTGCTTGGCTATCGGCTATGATGATACCATCTTGTCAGGGTATTTACGCAAACATTCAAAGTACTTGGTTCCTGGCCCACACACTCATATTCCAGTTTTTTCTGTTATTTTGTAACCATCGAAGCAAATGTACGTTTTATTGTGTTTTATTAGATCGACCTATAAAACACATTTTATATCAAGGTCAGGCACAAGCTAGTTTATAAATGCGGCCTTGAATAAATACGGTTGAACAAGTTTTGATAATTCAATAAATACATTTTTCCTGTTTCTAGGATGAACATATTAAAGTAATAATATCTCTCCTGGAAAAACACGGAAGAGATCCTAAAGTTTTGGACGTTTTGTGCTCTCTGTGCGTCGGTAATGGAGTCGCAGTTCGTAGTTCACAAAATAATATCTGTGATTATCTATTGCCTGGAAAAAATTTACTTTTGCAAACCCAATTAGTCGACCATGTTGCAAGGTTAATATTCAACCATTACACAACCTTTATTTTGCCATTAACAACTGCATTTTTTTTAGTGTCCGACCAAATATATTTGTAGGTAGAGTAGAAGGTAGTGCGATTTATCAAAAATGGTATTTTGAGGTCACTGTTGATCATTTAGAACAGACCACACACATGACTCCGCATTTGAGAATTGGTTGGGCGAATTCTAAAGGGTAAGACATACTTTTTAAACTCTTTGAATCAATGTGCTGTTACATTAAATTGAGTTTGTTGAATTTCTGGGTGTGACATGTGTTACATTTTTTACTTCATGATGTAAATAGTACAAGCACTTTGTTTTACACTTTTATTATTTACATCGTTGATACATTTTGATTTTAGAAAATAATGTGCTCTAGTATAATTTGGATTAATTATATGATGGTAACGATTTATTAATGCGCATGCCATTCTTAAAAACTGATATAAACGTGGAATTAGTTTGGCATGTGGTCATCTTAAGATGGATCAAAGGTCATGCCGCATCGAACGTTAACCATCTTGCTGATTCACTAGCCAAGAAGTCAGCTAACCAAATACTTTTTGGACCTGGCCCTTCTATTGGACTGATTACAAACCTAATTAAAGAACATTTTCTTGTGAAATTTAAGGAAAGATGGTATGAAACAAGAGGATGCAGAGTTGAGAGAAAGCTTTTAAGTTACCTTGTTAACACTATAGCAAACAAATACTTAACTATGACTAGACAGAATCTGCATATTACAGGCATTTTGACTGGTCATTGCCAAGTAAGGAAGCATCTCCATTGCATGTAGCTGTCAGAATCCGCACTCTGTAGGACATACGAATAAGAAGATGAAACCATAGAGCATATCCTCTACGATTGCCTGACGCTCTCATGTATTAGAAGCTTTGTGTTCAGCGAGAATTGGCTAACACCGGCCGATATAAGAGAAGGAACTCTTGGCGACGTTGTCAACTAAATTAAATCTGTAGGATGGCTCATGAGCTAGGAGGTGCTTATCAACTTAGGAGGATACAGAATGGGCTTACCCAGATAATAATTATACATTATTATATACTTTTTAAAAATATGCATATGCTGAGAATATACTTTATTTGCATTTAGTACATTCTTAGAATATACTAAGTATATGTTACGCGATGTTGTTTATACGTGCTATGCTGATACTGAGAATGTACTTCAAGTATATGTACAGTATGCAATAAGTATTTACTTTCATTTGATAGTACGTTTTAAGTATATACTAAGCAGGGGCGGCTTGTGACCAAAATTTTGGGGTTCACAGTAGCAGAATATAGATATCGGTACAGATATAGGTAAAAAACTGTCAGTGTTTTAGAAAGGTCAATTGTAAACTTTCTAAAACACCGAACGTTTTTTTCATATATCTGTACCGATATCTATATTCTGTCACTGTGAACCCCCAAAATTTTGGTCAGCAGCCGCCACTGATATTAAGTACTTAAATTTAACACATACTAGGCATATACTACCCACCCTAATACAGGATGTTTCATTAATATTGAACATCAAAGAATAAGTGTATAATATATGAAAATGTTGAACATTTTTTAAATCTTTATTTCCAAAAATTCACACTTTTTCTTATTTTTATTATTTTTTGGCCTTAACCAACCAACATTTTATTGTATCTATGGCTTGAATTTCATTTGATCTCCATTGAACCTAAAAAATAAATAAAAAATCAATAAACTTGGTACATGGTACATATACAAATTGAGTACATAACTAATGGAATATTTAAAATAAATTTGTCGAACGTAAAACATTAAAAATTGTACATGGCATTCCGCCAACAAAAACAAAAGTTGCATAAATGCTTGTGTTAAGTGAAAGTTTAAATATATTTTATTAATTACTTTTCACCATTTTGTAGTTTTCGTCCTCCTTTGACTAATTTTCTAGTTCTTCCAGGTCAATTTCTGGCCTTACAGGATTCTTTTCATACAAAGGATGTATGTAATTCTGGTAATTCACCATTAGTATTAACCATACTAATAATTTCACGCTGGCCATTCATATTTTAGATATCCTGTGTTCTAACATCACTTGTAGGTCCTAAAAAATAAAAATATATTAAAATTTGTTAATTTTATATAGAACATATGATGCAATTGATTTTGTCGCATTATTTTCTGATTTAATAGGTAATTTTTTTCTTGCAATTTAGTTATATACCGTATCCTGGAGGTGGAGAGAAATGGGGTGGAAACGGTGTAGGAGATGATTTATATTCCTATGGTTTCGATGGTGCATACCTTTGGACTGGAGGTAGAAGTACCAGGGTAGTTCTAAGTAACTCAGAACCGTTTATAAGAAAAAGTAAGCCATCTCTAATCTTCTAAACATAATTATTATAAAGAGTAATCCACAAAAAATATTTCTAAAGTAGACCATGATCGGAAAATAATTATACGCTCCAACATGAATTAATTTTTCTTAAACCTACTTTAGAAACATTGTTTATGGATCAATTCATATTTTTATTTAATAATCACGAACGTTTGAAATTCTTAGAATAAACTGAAACCTTTGATTGTTCTTTCAGCTGATGTTATTGGATGTGCCTTAGATTTAACAGTTCCAATGATCAATTTTACGTTTAATGGTGTGCCAATTAGAGGTAGTTTTCGTAATTTCAACTTGGACGGCATGTTCTTCCCTGTCATAAGCTGTTCTTCCAAACTAAGGTATTTAAAAACTAAATAATCATGATCATCACTTCTAATATTATCATCATCATTCACATAATAATTTTCACCAACAGATTTATTATTAACCGACTTCAAAAAAGGAGGAGGTTCTCAATTCGTCGGAATATTTTTTTTATATATATTCAGCAATAATTCTTTACTATGTTGTCCGATTTTTATGATTTTTGTTAGAAAGAGGGTAACTCAGGGGTGGTCCCGTATAAATTTGGTTAATATCTAGTAATGGGGTCCATAAGAAAATCATCACTCTTCATTTTTAAAGTATTTTCAGCGATAATTCTTTACCACCTTGTCCGGTTTCTATGATTCTTTTTTTCTTAGAAAGGGGATACCTCGGGGGTAGTTCCATATACAATTGGTCAAGATCTAATGATCTAGGAGAAAATAAAATATCTCAATTTTTAAGGGCATCTGCACGATTTTGAAGTCGGTTTTTTAAAATTACTTTTTTTATAGGTGTATTGTGTTTCATCGATGAATGTGCATATGTTAAGGACATACCGCGCTACTCTTACGTCAAAATTTTTAACTACACCCTGTATGTATTATGAAGTATTATAAAAGAGCATTTTTTAGTACATCCATAACAAAAAAAAGTTTACCAGGCACAAAGGTTACTTTTTAAAATTTTGAAAGAATATTTTATTACTCTACAAAAATCAAGCTATCTATGTATAAAAAGTATGTGGAATTACGTCCCACTGTCTTATACCCCAAAATTTTAGATATCAACCTAAATTTTACCCTATCCGAAGTTTTCGCTCGTATATGAATATGATTTTAGGATCTAATAGGTATTTTTACGTTAAACCGCAGCGGTACATTTTTAAATATATCTTGTATTTACTGATCCGACCCTTTCTATAATACATCGTTTAGTCAATAGTACGAACTTTCAGGTCAAGGCATTAAAAGAAAATAAAATAACCATAACAAAATTACTGATGCCCTTCCTATGGGGCCTCAGTATTGCATTCGTGCAAACTGTTTTTCATGTTTCCGATCATTCTGAGTCCAAAAATGCAAAAAAAATTTTCGTCTGGTCGTCTGTGTGTATGTATGCCGGCACGATAATTCTAGAACGAAAGTTCTGATTGACTTGCGGTTTTGATTTTCTTGAATAATTCCTTCTAACTTAGAACCCTATTGATTTTCAGAATTTTCTTTTCATCCTAACTACTTTAATATCACTTTTCTTAAAATCCGCATATGCATTTCTTATGTGACAATTTTAGGAATTCCAATTATTTCTCATTTTTCATATTTCATATTTCAACATTCCTGACATTCTTAACATTCCATGAATTGCAAACATTCTCTAACGACCTGTCAAACAACAGCTGTTGATAGTAAAGGTGAAATTTCTAAGGCGGATTGCGACCTTCATATTTGCAACCATAGCCATTTTGGAGGCTATTTTTATTCGAAATTAGTCGCCAAGCCTGCCAATTTATGAAAAATATATAAGTAGTTTCTTAAAAATGACTTTTTTATGGTGGTGCTAACTTAAACGTACTACTATTTCGCCACTAGCCACAAAAACACCTTCATCAAATTTACTGGCTCTATGTCGCAACCTCATAGAATAATTAACCGACCATTTTATTTGGCAAAAATCAGAATAATGCTTGGCTGTGCCTGTCAAGTATCAAGATGTCAACTGTAATGTGTGAATGGCTCTTAATTGTCAAATTATTTAAAAATGTATACTTCTTTTGATATTTATTGCAAATAATTTGTAATCTATTTCAATTCAGGCTTTCCATAAATAAAGGTACAGCAAGACAGAAAATATAAAGTTCTTATACAAAGCACTTTTTTATTATATAAAAGAGAGGTAGGATATAATGCTGGTTTTTTGTAGA
The DNA here is from genome assembly GCA_927349885.1 of Psylliodes chrysocephalus. Classification (NCBI taxonomy): domain Eukaryota; kingdom Metazoa; phylum Arthropoda; class Insecta; order Coleoptera; family Chrysomelidae; genus Psylliodes; species Psylliodes chrysocephalus. Next base: position 29,440,174 of record OV651819.1, on the reverse strand, counting down.
ACATTTTTATTATACGATTTTGGATTACATATTCAACCAGCGAATTGTAAATAATAATTAGTAAACTCCTAGTTATAAATTTTCTCAATAAATAAAATTTAAAAATGAATCTTCTTACTTTAATACCGAGGTATTTTGTTGTGTTTTTTATTTTAATTATAAAGTTGTCATTTATTTGTATGTTGAAAGAAGGCCTTTGTAAATTACAGTGCTCTCTATGAATCTACTTTGACACAAAAATAGTTTTGTGGCTATAAGTTGCTATAACCTATCGTTGCAAAACTATTAATAATTGAAACATCGTAAGTAGTATTAATATAACATCAAGTAATTTTTTTAAAATAAAGTACATGATCTTAAAACAGAAATAATTTATAATAAATGCGGGTAAAATGAGGGGTAAAATGACAATAAATTAAGGGAAATACTTAAAAGGGGCAGGTTTAAAGAGTATTATCACAAGAAAGTATATCCGTTCTGTTTATTTATCAAGTATTGTTTGAGGTTACTTTTGAATACATTTATTGTTGTTTTTTTTTTTAATTTCTGTAGGCAGTTTATTTAATTTTTTAAACCTTTAATAAAAATTGTATTTTGAGAACTTTTAGTGATGGCTTGCCGTACATGAAAGTCAGATTGGTTTCTTATATTATAATTGTGATATTGCGAATTATATTGAATTTTTTCTAATAGATCTGAAGCGATGGTACATAAGTAAATATCAGTCATGTACTGAACCTAATTCTAAACTGAAAGCCAATTTATTTCTTTTGACATAGTTGCAATACTCATCCTTTTGTCCTTTATTAATATTATATAAATAGGCGAAGTAAGGAGCCCAAATATTTTACAAGAGCAGGCTTAAGAGGTAAAGGGTCCTATTATTATTGGATAACATTCTCAAACAAGTTTGTAAACCCTAATCAAAAGGCGATATAGAATGGTTTTAAAAATCAAGGCTTGTGAAAATCATCACATGGTTTAACCTAATTAATACCAATGCTTCACAAACCAAAAAATTCAACGTCCTAAAACTACTACTATCGGCTTTCGGTCTTTCGTTCCAAGTTAAATTATTTCTCGTTTTTGTTACGCTACGAGTTTACCCTTGTGCGCCTCAGTCTCGATAAGGTGGAACCACCATTTTAGCGTCTCTCGAATTCAAATTGCAATGATCATTAAAAGTTGTTTGACTGATATAAAGAAAAACATACGAACCTACCTTTAGTTTTTCTTGCTTTTGATCACGGTAACTTTGAAAATAGGGAGTTGTTGATTCTTGAATGGAGATTTTTTTACGAACGTTGAAATTTTTTTCTAAATTTAATTATAAATTTTTAAATTGGAGCTGTGGAATCCTAAAAGTAATAAAATATTCTTTTAAATTTTACTCTGTACATGTCCTGGGTGAGTAAGAATACCTACCTTTAATTAGAAAGCGCAATTTGTGTGTTGAAATCTGGTCAGTAAGCAGACAAACGAGATTTTGTGATAACGACCATTCCAGCCATTTTGAGAAAATACATTTCCAATCTCTGAAAAATAGAATAACATTATCAAGAATTAACCAAATGATTCAGTGAACTAAATTCGTAAAACAAGTTAATTAAAAAGTGTAGCTACTAGTTACTTACTTTTAACCAATTCTAATTTTAACAAACATTCTTGTCGCGTAGGTGCACCATAAATTTTGTAAATAATTTCTTAGATTTAGGTTAAAAAAGGGTGCATATCTCTCTACCAGAATAAAAAGAAGTAATTACAGTAAACTAAACTTAGCATGAAATAATAAATTAATTATTAACAGCTCACAGAATACTGTAATATCCTTCAAAGGATGGCATGTCTGCCATTTTCAATCCATAAAATTTTAAATCATAACTGATTTTTTTTGTGTTTTTCTTTTTGAACTAAATGTTACATAAATGTAATTGAAAATAAACGAAGTTAATTTTTTATGTAAGAAGGAATATTTTATTAATAATTGTGATTTTATAATCATTAGAGAAATAACAATTTAATTCATAAAGGGGAATTTAATTTTTTAAATATAGTAACGCCAGACCATGTGAAATCTATACCAAGAGTCATAGCCGGAGCAAAATTAAATTAAATAAAGGTAATTCATATAATTAGTGACATGGATGTATGATAGTTGGTCAAGTATAAAAGATTATAAAAAAAATATTATTAAATTGAATAAAAATATCATAATAACACAGGCCCGCGAAAATTTTGTGATCTAGCCATTTTATTTTTTTTTTTCACCTATTTACAACTTCTATATAGCTAAAATAACCCCCTTTTTTAACCGACTTCAAAAACGGAGAAGGTTGTCAATTCGTCGCGATATTTTTTTTTTACGTATGTTCAGCGATAATTCTTTAATACGGTCTCCGATTTCAATGATTCTTTTTTTGTTAGAAAGGGGGTACTTTAGGGGTGGTCCCATATAAATTTGGTCAAAATCTAATAATTGGGTCCATGAGAAACTCCTCATGTTTAGCGATAATGCTTTACCACCTTGTCCGATTAATATGATTCTTTTTTTGTTAGTAAGGGGGTACCTCAGGGGTGGTTCCATATAAATTTGGTTAAGATGTGGTGATGGCATCTGCACGTTTTTTGAAGTGGGTTTTTTTAAATTTTTTATTTCTAATACTTGTATTCTATCACGTAAACTTTTTTTGTAAACTAGTATCAAGGGTATTATCCCTGAACATCGCTAACAAATTAATTTGAATTCCTTATTTTTGTTCAAAACGTTGAGACGCGTTAAAACCTCGTTTTAGTTTGCGCATTTGTAGGGGGATTTACCGGTACTTACTAGAATATTGTTGGGGATTCCCCGAGATGCGATTTATTCAGGAAAGAGGGCGATATATTTAGTATCCCCGTGGTATTGAGACAGGCGTTGTCTATCGAATTCTATCGGTGTTTCGTTGTGCACTTTCTATTAAAAAATTTTCTAGTAGGTGTTGTAAAAATAGGCCTGATGACTTTTGTTATATTTGTGGACACTTTATAGTGAAGAAGTTTAAAAGAAACATTACTGATTTCGTAAAAAATGCATCTTTTGCATATTTTAAAGTCAGACTTGGAGATCAAGATAAACCTTGGGCGCCATGTTATCTGCAAGATTTGCGAAGAAGCCTTGGTTTAAAGGAACAAGAAAAGCCCTACCGTTTGGAATACCAATGGTCTGGAGAGAACCTAAAAATCACATTGACGACTGCTATTTTTGTCTTTGTGATATTAAAGGTCATAAGACAAAATCTCTAAAGTATATTAACTATCCTAATCTTTCGTCTGCAATAAGACCAGTTCCACATGAAGCTGATATACCTGTACCGGTTCCACCTAAACTATTACAGTCTATCGAATCAGAATCTTCAACAGATTCAGAAATTGACATTTTTGAGCCATCTACCTCAGGAACTCGTGAACCGCAGCTATTTTCTCAAGTAGAACTGAATGACTTAGTCAGGGATTTGGGACTTCCAAAAGACCTCTCTGAGGTTTTAGGATCAAGGCTTAAAGAAAAAAAATTACTTGCTCCAGGTACTAAGTACATTTTATTGGTATAGAAATCGTGAGGCTGAATTTATCAATTACTTTGGTGGTTCACTTGTATATTGTTAAAATGTATCTGACTTGGTTATTCAACTAGGTGCTCCTGAATACAATCCTGCCGAGTGGAGACTTTTTATAGACTCTTCAAAGAGAAGTCTTGAAGCTGTTCTACTTCATAATGGCAATTTATATGCATCTGTTCCTGTTGGTCATTCTACTCAGCTAAAAGAAAATTACGAAAATGATGAGGTACTGCTTTTAAGAATAAACCACAGACAACATAACTGGATTCTATGTGGTGATATTAAAATTTTAGGGTTGCTCCTAATATTCGAAATATCCATGTTTCCTATGTGAGTAGAATATGCACGAAAAACAACAAAAAGAAGCTTTTCCGGAAAGAGAGAAATATTTTTCAAGAAAACAAATGATTAATGTATGTTATTTTTTAACTACTTCCCCGGTTTTATTGTTTGTTTTCTTGGTTTATTATTTTCTTTTTTTTTCTCTAAGAATCTATAAATATATTTGTACTTTTTGCATTCTTGTAGTATTTTGTTTAAAAACCTTACGTGATAGAAAAAAACTAAAAGCAGATTTGAAATCAGCGTCACTGAAATACCCAATTTCAGTTGAAAAGTTCAATTCACATTTTACAGAGTAGTTAAATGCAGGCCTGTGTAATTATTCATATTAAATACATGTTCATTGGTAATAAAAAAATATACATCCCAAATAATCAATGTTATATTATAATAAAACACCGACTAATGTATTTGCAGTTGCCGTTTCTTACTTGGCGGCGATCACGGTAAACTAAAATATTTCCCTCCAGAAGACTTCTCTCCTCTCGTCGAGAGCCTTCTACCTCAGCAAATCCTCTTGCTCGAACCTTGCTTCTATTTCGGCAACATGTCGAAGAATGTTATAGCAGGACCCCTTTACGTGGAAGACGATACGGCATTCGTACCGAATCCTGTGGATACTTCCATGGTAACGCTACCTCCTTACATAGAGTCGATCAGAGATAAACTAGCCGAAAATATTCACGAAATGTGGGCTATGAATAAAATCGAAGCTGGATGCCAATGGGGAGAGTTCAGGGACGATTCTAGGCTGATTCATCCCTGTTTGGTTTCGTTTGATAAGTTGCCGGGAGCTGAAAGAAAATATGATACTCAGTTAGCTGTTCAAACCTTAAAGTAAGTATCTAAAATTAGTTTTTTAAAGAAATAAATTATTATATTATTATCAGGCCCGACTAGAGGGGGGGGTAGCCGGGACCAATTCCCGGGGGCCGGGCTCAAATGGGGGTCCGGTAGCGCTATAAGGGGGGCCCGACAATAGGGTTTTCTGTTTTCGCTTTTTTTTTTTTTTGAAGAAAAGTATTTGAGGTAGGGAGAAAATTTATTTTCTTCGAGACGAGGACCTTTTTTTTTATTTTTAGAAAACGAAAAGTTTTTGTCACAGGGCGGGCCCGATGTAGAGAATTGTCCCGGGGCCCGACCTGGCTCTCGGCGGCCCTGATTATTATATTGATTATAGATTAAAATTATGCTTTTTTAAAGGACTATCATTGCTCTTGGATACTATATAACGATGGACAAACCTCCTTCAAGAATAAAGACTATCCGACTGCCCAACGAACCTTTTTTGCAAGCCAACGGTTACAAACCAGCTCCTCTTGACTTAAGCGCTATCAGTTTGACAGCAAAATTGGAAGAATTGGTCGATCAATTGGCAGAAAATACGCATAATCTATGGGCAAAGGAAAGAATACAAAATGGATGGACGTATGGACTTAACGAAGTAAATATTTTAATTTATTTAATTGATCATTTTTAACATCTATCTTTCAAGAATTAGGAAGTTTCCTCTGCATCTTTACTGTATTGTCCTTGGTTCAGCTATAAATCTTCTTCCTAAAGGTCTAAACGTTTTTTTGAATATCCATATCACCTGTGAGCAATATTGCCAGTGCAGTTAAATCTAAGTTCATGGGGATTTTCATAGCAGCAAAAAAATATCACAATTATACTTAGGGTTAGCCAAGAAGGCAGTCAACCAAATACTGTTTGGACCTGGTCCTAAACTACCTAATTAAAAAACATTCCCTTGTAGATGGAAAGGAGGAATGAAACAAGAAACTTCAGAGTTCTCTGGGAATTTTGAAGTTACCTTGCCATCACTATAGCAAACAAATTATTGACTATAACTAGACAGAATGTGCTCCTGCTCAGAGGAAATCTGATTGGTCATTTGCCAAGTCCACCATACAGATACCTCAGTCTGCCTTAATTTGAATTATTTTTTTATGATCATTCCTTGAACATCTTTCATTGTAAAATCAAATATGTCTGTCTACAAAATTTCTTGATTGTCTTATAAAATATACTTTTCTTAAATGTTAAGTTTTACATATTTTCAGATAATACAGATGTAAGAAGAGTTAAACCTATATCCAATTGCCAATTTTAATTTTAATAAAAGTATTTAACTTCCAAAATGCACTGGAAGACTTTAATTTATTTTTGTTTTAAGGACCCTGACATGTTCAGGAGCCCCCATCTGGTTCCTTACGGCAAAGTAGACGACGCAATCAAAAAAGCCAATCGTGACACAGCATCAGAAACGGTCAGAACGCTTTTGGTCTACGGATACAACTTAGACCCGCCTACTGGTGAACAGCAAGAAACCTTATTAGGCGACATCAACAGACAGAGGCTGTTACACTTCAGAACTTATAGGGCTGAGAAGAATTACGCTGTCAGCTCAGGAAAATGGTACTTCGAATTCGAAATTTTGACAGCCGGGCCCATGAGGGTCGGTTGGGCAAAGGCGGATTGCGCTCCAGGGTGTATGCTGGGATCTGACGAGAATACGTGGGCGTTTGATGGGTACAATGTAAGTTTCAATCAAAAATAAATATTAAATAAATATTTAATTTTGGGATACTATCGCGGTCCCTGAAAATAATGCATTCCTTTTACGTTATAAGTAATAATTGATAATAATTAATAAAGGATGTGTAATACAGCCTTTGCGACCTCAATTTGCCACGAGGAGAAAAAACTACTCGGAGGGGTCTCCTACCCAGATAATCCTTGCGTGTGTATTAGATTATCTTTTTATATCGCTTAAGAGATTATTGTTATTTTACTTACTTTTAATAATTAACCTTATACATGATCCCGACTTAAAACAAATCCACGTTTAAATTAAACAATATTTATGTACAGGGTGTTACGGTGCACGGTTCACCTTTAAAATTTGAAAAATTTGATCTACCTGCTGTCAGTGCTGTCTTGAACGATCTTCCTCTGTCAAAGTGATGGCCCTAGCAATCTGATTTTCATTATGTCTTCATCAATATTCGTTTTTACTCTTTTATGTAGTAAACGAGAATAAAGCAGAAATGTTATAAATATTATTATTGTGATAATTTTTTTATTTTTTATATTTTTTTTATCAGTTAAGCCAAGGGCGGCTCCAGGCCGAATTTTCGGAGGGGGCATTGCCAATAACAATTACCTTTTTAGCATATTTTTTTATAAAAGGCTTATTAATTGTAAAAATTTTAATATCGTGGGACATGGCCTCATGGACCCCCTGAAGCCGCCCTCGATGTGAATTAGTTAATACTTTCCATACGTTTTTAATAATCTTTAAGGTTGTTAGCTATTACTTTTTGCTATAAATACAAGTGATCGGACAACTTTAGCAAAAAATATTTTAAATTTTGATTTTAAATAATGTATTTATTCTACCTTCTACCTACCCCTTTAGGAGCGCATTATTTTCAGGGACATCCTATATACATTTCTGCATAATTACCATACAAATTTAATTCAATTTGATAAGATGTACTTTAATGTATATTTCTCAGATAAAAAAGCACCATTGCGGTAACTTTGAGCACTTTGGAATAAAATATAAAGTCGGAGATGTTGTAGGATGTTTTCTAGATATTTCCGATGGAATTATTAGTGAGTTCACAAGAATAGCGTGATGTCTCTATGTTTTTGACAGTTTATGTGTCTTTTTTACAACTTTGAAAAACGCATTTAATGCCTTGTATTTTTAATTTTTTAAAAGTGTTCTATTGAGAATTTATGTTTTCTATACTTAGGAAGAGAAAGTATACACTAATTCTGCTGAGTCATTCGGCAAACAGTGGCAAGTGAGTGATGTCGTTGGGGTTTTTCTTGACCTAATTGATCATACTATAAGTAAGATATTCTAAAATTTGTGGCTTCGCAATTTATTTAGCTTTCAATTATTTAATAATAGCGAAATATCATATTACATTACGAGTGTGAAAAATCACTTTTACACAAGTGATGTACAATATTTTTCCTACGACCACAAAATAATTTCAACAAAAAAATAAAAAAAATTAAAACCAGGAAATTTGGCTACGTTAGTTCAGTCAAGATGTGGCTGGTTCTAGATTTTTTTTTATATGCCTTATTGAATAATTTTAAAGTGTTTTACGGATGGTGTTTTGTCGAAATTAAAAACATTGTGATTTCATTTACAAACACTTTCATAGAATGATAAAGGTAAAATAATATTAGTTATAAAAAATAAAAAGATAAACAATTTTGAACTAATACTTTTTGTTATTATTATAGATGATACCGACTTATCTGTTAACATTTTTTTCTGGACTTTTAACAAAATAGTACAAATAGAGGTAAGATTAATGTCTCTACTAACTGTATGGGTTTATAAAATGATAAATAAAATGTATTTTAAATAAATAAACAACAATAGTCGATTTTTCAATTTTCATATTTTTCCAAAATAAAAAAATAAATAAATAGAGATTCTTTTTATCGAGAATTCAATCTGCATCTCGAAATCCAAAGTTGATAAATCTTTAACGATCTGAGCCATGAAGGCTTATATCCAGTAAATTATCTAATCAAATGTGTATTAACTAAAAAAAAAAAATAAAAATGATGTAGTTTTAAATTATTTTATTAATTTTTAAAAATAAATATCTAGGATCTAGGTACATATAAAAATCAATCTTAACAATTTAATCATCTATTTACTATTAATATAGAAATTACATAAATAAAAATATAAATTATGCGTCTGACATATTTGACAGCTGATGCGGAAAGTAGATTCATATTCATACATAGGCGGAAAGTAGATGATTCACACGCGTGTGATACAAGGTACGTCCCATAAGACTAAATAGTGCGATATGTATCACTTTCCTAAGTGGTCGTAGGAAAACTTTATTTTTCAATTAATTTGGAATTTTACATAAATTTTTATCAATACTTTTTAGCTTGCATTTTCTTTTTATGCATGCTTTTTTGTTTTACACAATGTTTTGTAAATTTTTACTGCGATGTGCCACCCAAAATTTCACAGAGAAGCAAAGAAACTAATACTTACTATAGGTCGTAATTTTCAGTCACCTTAGCTTGTATGAAATGAATATATCTATTTTTGGAAGAATAAATGTGTTATTCGAAAAATTAGTGACAAGGTGGTGTATTAAAAAAAATATCGGACAGCATCTGTCCCCCCATGGTCACTAAGCAGTGTTGGTATTCATAACCCCCACGCCGGACCTGTCCAGCGGACAATAACGCATACGCGCCAATTCTGGTGACGTTTAGGATAGAAGAACAACACTCCTGTAAATTAATTCAATAACTTTTGTGTAAATAATTTGACAAATATTTGATAATTTTTTTACCGAAAAGTACCTACCATTTTTTTTTCTTAACTACAAACCATTGAGATAGAATAAAGAGGAGATACTATGACGATGCTTGTATTACATTTTTACGTCAATGTCAAACTCAAGATAGTGTGTAGTTAGTCAGTTTTGGTGAGAATAAATGCAATTTTTTGTTAAATAGCTTCATATAAATGATATAAAATTATTTTCATTCCGTCAGTCTTTACATATAAAATTATTGACTTCAAATAAATCAAAGTACGACTCAAGTCGCCATTTTGATTACACTTTTCTGTCACTTGAAGTGCGTCCATTTTGTCATATCATAAAATAGTGTTTATGTCGTCTCTACTTTTTTCTATCTCGATGCTGCAAAAACCGAAACCAACTGCAATGGAATATTGCCTAGGACATAATTAAATAAAGTACCTACCTATATATACAGTGCTTATTTTTTCGTGTAAGGCATACGACTAATATATAAGTTAATAAAATGGCAACGGGGCAACAGCCAGTCGTCGGGTCGTCGACTAGAATTAGAAGATATTATGGTGGTGGGATATTAGCCGAACCGAATATCAGTGACAACGCTAGGATAGCATGAATATCGTAGTTGCCACATGTTCGCTGAAAAAGCTCGGCTATGCCTAATACAAAATAATAAATAATGTATTTACCTTGCATGTATCGCACAAATGCTGACCGACGTAATTTTTAGTAAAATTTTTAATATCGGCAATACGATAGTCGACGCGTCTGTTCCCCATGCCACTTTAGGTGTTAATTTAAGATTTAATTTCTCTAATAGTTAATTTTTATTAATCTAATATAAGATTTAATATCAAATGTTTTCGATCGGATGTATTCGATGAATTTTGTACCACCCAACAAATTAAAAGCGTTTTAAAATGGTGCTACAGAAGATTTTACTGAAATCTATGAAATTTTGGCTAGCACTTCGTAAATATAACCCGTTTTTCATTTTTTTGGTAGTTTTAAATTCTCATTGTTTTTTCATCGAGTTACAATTTTAAATACAAATTCTAATGAGCAACGTGCAATTTTTTGATTTAATTTTAGGTTTTTCTTTGAATGGTGAACTTCTTATGGATGCCCTTGGTGGAGAAACGACGTTCGCTGACGTACAGGGCGATAATTTCGTACCAGCGTTCACTCTCGGAGTTGGTCAAAAAGCCAAACTTATTTTTGGTCAAGACGTTACGCAATTAAAATATTTCACAATGTGCGGGTTACAAGAGGGATACGAACCATTCTGTGTGTAAGTTTATTTATAGGATTTCTAGTTTTCGTATCATTAATCATAATTAGACTAATTCCTATACTAAATCCGGTTGTGCTTCCATCATATAAGCAGTAGATGCATAACGTAGATTCTAAAATCGGTAAAGCGGTCAATTCTCAAAACAGGTACCTAGATACTCCTTATTACCCATTATTTATTATACTTTTTACACAGTAGTCTGTGAAGAGTATTATGCATTCGCTTCGTTCGTCTGTCCGTCTGACCGTCCGTCCGATATCACGTTTTTTGTCCGCACGATAAGTCAAAAACTGAAAATGATATCAACTTGAAAGTTTTAGCAAAAATCAAGCTCTTTAAGGGGACAAAGTTTTTGATTTTGAAAAAATCTAATTATAAATAGGGGTTAGGGGGGGGTTGAAAAAAAATCAAAAATAAAAAACTAAAAGCGATATTTTTAGTAAAAATCAAGCTCTATAAGAAAATGATGCATATTTATTAAAATGGGGGGTTGAGAGGAGTTGACATATTAAAAAAAAGTTATAAATGAAAAGCTGGTCCAAAGGCAAGTCCCCGCTCTCTCCTGGTCCTGGACACTGCAACGGTCAGAAGTGGTACCGTCGGCATTCCAATTCGCTGAAATTTTATTTTTCAATTTTGTGAAAATCAAAAAATATTTCAATTTTGTTTGAAGTAGAACCAACTGTCTCAAAGTTTCAAATGATGTATTTCTTTGGTGACAAAATACCGTTTTCCATTTCCTTATTTATCAATAAATATTCTGTATATAATCAATACAATGATTATTTTAAAAAGTTACTAGTAGAACTTTCTTATCAAACATAATATTCTTTTTTTTATTATTTGGTGTCATCGGCATCAACTACTAAGGTTATTAGCCTCGTATTCTGTGTAGGCTTTGTTACTGTTTCCCAGCGCTACTTTAGGAACAGCACTGTTAATTAGAACCCAACAGTTAATGGTCGAGTGGGGAATCCTACCAATGCATCAGAATTAATTTTAAATAATTAAATTAATTAAAAAAATCCCGGCCAACGGTGGGATTCGAACCTGGGACCCTTGGATCCACAGGCAGATACACTACCACTGAGAGCCACCCACCCCGGTCATAACATTCTCGTGGGTCATTTAATAATGTTTTGTTATTTACTCAGCCGTATAACTGAAATATAAAATTGACAAATGAAAAAATAAAACTATACCTGTAAGAAGCTTTTAGCTTTTTCTCATTATTATTTACAGAAAAATCTCCATTATTTCTATAATTTTTACAACGATAAAAATCTAATAAAACAGTAGTTAATGTGATAAATACCAAGCATTTTTTTAGATGTTTGCTGAAGCAATTATCATAGAAAAACGAATGAATGTTTAAAAACTATTGACAAGTGATCCTATTAATAAATGTTTTCCTATTTTTCACATTCATTTGAAATTAAAATTTAAAATCACGAAATATAAATTAAGGGGGGGTTGAAATAAAAAAAAATACCTATTGACCATGAAATTTTTATTAAAAATCAAGCTCTATAAGAAGATGATGCATATTGATTCTGAAAAAAATCTGAATTAAAATGGGGGGTTGAGAGGGGTTAATATATTAAAAAAAAGTTATAAATCAAAAATGAAAAGCGATATCAACATGAAATTTTTAGCAAAAATCAAGCTCTACAAGGCAATAAAGTCTATTGATTCTGAAAAAAAAATCCGACTAAAAATGGGGAGATAAGAAAAAAATCAAAGACGAAAAGCGATCAACATATAAATTTTTTAGTAAAAATCAAGCTCTATAAGAAGATGAAGCCTATTGATTCTGAAAAATCTGAATTAAAATGGTGGGATGAGGGGGTTGAAATATTTAAAAAAATTCTAACTCAAAAACAAAACAAAAATTGTAGTAAAAATCAAGCTCTTCATAGGAATGAAGCCTATTGATTCTGAAAAAAAAATCTGACTAAAAATAAGGGCAAGGGGGGTTGAAATTAGAGCTGGGCGTTTATCAAAATAAATAATCAATTATCGATTATTTAAAATAATCGATTAATCAAAAATAATCTATTAATCGAAAACTCAAGTTTTCTAAGGGGATGAAGCCTATTGATTCTGAAAAAAATATGAATAAAAATGACGGGTTAAGGGGAGCAGGGTCTGTTAAACTGTGAAGAGTATAATATAGAATGCCAAGCAATATCTTCATCTTCATTCTAGTTTAACTTTCTTTAATCTGTCTGGAATTATACTCGTTATTTTAAACGAAATACTTTGCAATATAATTTACAATATGCTTTACATACTTTACAATATACTTTACAATATACTTTACAATATACTTTACTTTATACTTTATAATATACTTTACAATATAAAGATTTTTTTAAGACCGACCAGAAAATAGGCCTAAATTAAGTCTTAGACACACATTATAATTACCGTTTATTTTTACATTTAGAGGCGTAGATAAAAATTTGTACAATATACGTGTCATAAAGCTTTATTTACGTACTTCTGCGATTCCCCAACTCGTGCTACGCACTTGTGCGAATTTCGCATGCGTATGTTAATAAAGCTCTTATCCCACTTATATCGTAAATAACTATTCCGGTCGCTGTTTTTTATTTTTCCGATCACTGTTTGATAATACAATCTGCCTTGATTTCGTTACTATAGTAACAACGTTCCGATTTATTGATAAGTGACAGTTCGTTAATTTTCAATTTTTTGTTAATGTCAAACTTGAATTATCTGACATAGAAAATGAAATTCCATAAGAAATATTGGAAGTAGCAAAAAAGGCGATTAGTATTTGTTAATCACTTTATTAAAAAAAAAATAATTGAGTTTACATCGAAGTATCATGTCGGTCTTAAAATATTGTACGTCACGCGACCGAAAATTAGTGTTAAGCAAGTCTCTCCAACATTCCAGGTCTCGCCTACGGCTCTGCTTGTCTCGACCTGCAAAACACTACTTTCCGATCTTGTAACGTAAATTTCTATTATTGGTTCCTAACGTCTACTTTCCGGTCTTTATCGACAAAACGTTATTTTCTAGACGAAAAATTGTTCAGAAAGTGAATATTTTCTGGTCGGTCTTAAAAAACAGTTTTCATTGAAAGTTGCAAATAATTGATGTTATAATTTTAAAGTAAAATAGTAAAAATAATTTAGCTGTCCTGTCTGAGCTCAAACAAAACTTAAGTGATAATTAACTATTAGGAGTAGACAATGTAACGTGTATGTACTAATGTGAAGTATACACTTCCTGTCTTAAGGAATTGCCTTCCACTTGAGTCAAAATAAGAGCCATCACTTTTTAAATGTTCTGAATAGTCCCATGTGTAAAGGAATAGAAATACTTTCCATACTGAACATCATTTTTCTCTACAATCCGGCTGCTGAGGAAAATGAAAAATTTTGATATATGATTAATTATCTTTTTCCATTTTATTCAAGATAGCCTAGGTTTCAACCGAGCCTAAAACCTTCTTAAATTCAACGAATCCCAAATATAAGTGCACAGTGTATTCGTTGAATTTCTCTGTTAGACTATTTTGATTACATTCATTTATCTCCTGCTTCATTCTCTGTTATATCTCTTCCAGTTTTTCTATAGTTCATTAATTTCTATTTTCTTCACAATTAACACTGTGTATTATATTTACGATGAACATATGACTTTATCTAATGAAAAAATGAACAAAATGGTGTTAATGCGATATTGTTGTCTTTTGCTATATATTTTCATTATTGTTGTCTTTGTCCTACTTATGTTTATTACTCTTTGCATAGGCTTTCATTAATTTATCGTGTCATAAGCTGCAAATAATTGTTATCTATATCTATACCTATTACATCAACTATTTTAGAAATATGAATCGAGCGGTAACCTACTGGTACACCCAAGATCAACCAATATTTGAAAATACCGAAGACATACCTGATACGAAAATAGATGTAACTAGAATATTAGCAGGTTCTGAGACACCACCTTGCTTGAAGATCAGTCATAACACGTTCGAAACCATGGAGAAAGCCAACTGGGAATTTTTGAGATTAAGTTTGCCTGTCATATGCCATTCTCAATTTATATCGTGAGTTATGTTTTTTTTTTCTAGTGTACAGATATGAACGATACAAATTTGATTGAGCAGAATTAGGCGAAGCGCCGAGTTCATTAAATAAAATTAATTATTATACAAGATTAGTCGATAGTAATAGCGGTATTTATGATTTTTGGTGAATTTAGGGAAGACGAAAAGCGCAGGAGATGGGATGAAATTAAAATTCGTCAACATAGATTGAAGGCGGAAGTTATCGATCAAGGACCTCCGGCTCACATAGAAAATATCATGAAGAGCGGATTCTCGATGAGCGACATCAAAGGTTTGCACAGAAATTATGAAGATGCCGTGGAATCGGACGAAGTGATGAAACAACAAAGTCACCAACAAAGTCACCAACAAAGTCACCAACAAAGTAACACTAACAAATCTATGAGGTTGCCGTCTCGACCTCCGAGAAAAGGTTCTTTATCCAGAAATGTGAATGGTTTTGATGATAATAGTAAGTAAAAATTTATTTTAGTAGTTTTTATCCGCGCTTTGGATCACATTGGGAGTGATTTACAAAAAATGTTTCTAAAGTGGGCCATGGAAAAATCACATATAGCAAAGTGTACATTTCTTCTTTTTTTAAATGACAGTTTCGTCTCTTATCTCTGTTTTTGTCAGTCATTACCTACTTTAGAAACGTTATGTCTTTTCCTTTCGATCAAAAGTGTAGCACTGAGTTACGCTACTTCTGAAAATATCGTTCCATCCATACAATTTGTATAAATGGGGATGATATTTTCAGAAGTGGTGTAACTCAGTGCTACACTTTCGATGCAAAGGAAAAGACCTATTTTGTGTGAATCGTAATAATAGCATTATAAAAAATGCATCTACCACTTTCAACCTATTTAAGAGGAAAATGGTAAGACACGTTTTTCTAAAGCAAATATAAATATTTAAATTAGAATCTTAATATCAATTTTACGTCTTTTACATTTTCAATTTTTGAAATATATTGATTCATTTAAAAAATTTGATAGCTATAATCCTATAGGAATACGGTAAAATACGTATTTATTTATTTTTAAGGGAGTCTCTTGATACCCATTTTATACCTTCGGCATTTCCGCTTTTTGATATCCCAAGTTATCATTTACAGGAAATATTTTCATTTTTTAAAAAGATAAGTAAAAAATGTTTTCAATAGCATCACAATACACATTTAATGATCTTTTCAAAACTTAATTCACAAACCTTTTTTTAAATTTCACCTCCAGTTTTTCATGTATTTACATCAGAGAAAAATATTTAAAATCGTTATTTATCTGTATATGCCTACATTTTTCTATAATTGTTTGCATTTACCTATGTTTGTTTATCATCTATATTTTTCACTATTTGTCGGTATTTTGTCCGTGTTTTATCTGTATTTTTCCATGTTTTATCAGTATTTTGTCTGTATTCTTTCTGTAATTCGTCAGTATCTCGTTTGTATTTTGTCTGTATTTTGTGTGTATTTTTTCTGTATTTTGTCTATATTTGCCTGCATTCTTCTGCATTTTCTGTTTTTGTTTGTGTTTTTCTATTTATGTCCAAATTTGTTCATATTTTTCTCTATTTGTCGGCGTTTCGTCTGGATTTTTTCGGTATTTTGTTTGTATTGTCTGTATTCTATCTGTATTTTGGCTGTATTTTGTGTATTTTCTTTTTTATCTGTATTTTGTCAGAATGTTGTCTGTATTTTATCTGTATTTGTCTGTATTTGTCTGTATTTGTCTGTATTTGTCTGTATTTGTCTGTATTTGTCTGTATTTGTCTGTATTTGTCTGTATTTGTCTGTATTTGTCTGTATTTGTCTGTATTTGTCTGTATTTGTCTGTATTTGTCTGTGTTTGTCTGTCTCAAGACCACCACAAAAATGGACCATCCTAAAAGGGCCTTCATGACTAAATTTTAAATCTATATTAAATTTAGTTTAAATTTTATATTCTTAAAGCGTTCTTCAAGACAACTTTAAATGTATGTATTAAAACTTATTACCTGACGTTTTGCATTTAATAGCTATTTATGAAACCAGTTACGAAATGACTTATTTTATGTAACAAGTGAATATTTGCGGGACGAGCAAAGCGAGATCAATAGGACATTAAGAGGAAATAGTTTTTTTATTTTAATTTAAAGTACATTAATTCTTTGAATAATAATAAGAAGTCTTTAAGAACTTTTAGTTTATCTTAAGGTAATTTTAAAACCAATATTGGACATATTAAAGCACTTTTAAATTAAAAAAATTTAAAGTGTCTGATTAAAATTGTTACTTGGATGTCAAAGGCAAATTATGAAATATATTATCGCTCTGTATGTACATGATGTAGTTTATCAAAGTATTTAAAAAAAACCCTTTCAGCTCTAGGAGTCATGACAGGCAGAGGTGTGCAGAGGTCCAGCAGCGAACTTAACATGAATAGATACAACGAAATGACAAATAGCGTTCCAGAAAAGACGGACGACAAGAAAAAGAGAGGTAGATCACCGTTCAGGTAAATATTTTATTTTAAACAATGTTCTATTAATAAACGCCAATTTTTTTTTAGATTTTTCTCTAAGAAAAATCGTGAAGCCGGCACAAGCGGTGAAAGAGATCGCATCAAAAAAGCGAGAACTCCGGATCCAGCACCAAGAATGGCGAGCGATCTATCACCGCAAGCGAGATCGGTCGGTTTATCCAACACTGCTTTACAGAGGCGACAGACAATGAAACAGTCTCAGGTAGTATTTTTTGAATACGTAAATATCGTTTTTATTTAAAATTTCTTTTTCAATGGTATTTTAGACCGATCTTCATCATCAAGCACCTATAGATAAACAGCAAAAGCAATTAACGGTAACGCTACCATCGGATATAGAATCAGTTGGTAATGAAATTTATGATGCGGAATGTCTCAAACTAATAAATGAGTACTTTTACGGTAAGCATTTATCCAATTCCAAATTCGCTCAATATTGTTCTGCATCAGCTAATAACATGGTAGATCTAGACTTATATTCTCATAGTTTTCCTTATTAATTCCGCTTAGACTGTCTATACTTATTTTTATCGCTTTTTTAGGTAGTGTTCTCGCCCGACAAATATAATGAATGAATAGAATAAATAATGATATTTATATACATTTTTTATTTATATGATACTTTCAGGTGTGCGTATATTTCCTGGTCAAGATCCTGCACACACTTACGTAGGCTGGGTAACAACTCAATATCATCTCCATAGTAAAGATTTTAACCAAAATCAAGTACGCAAATCTTCCGTGTGGGTTGTAGATGATTTTGATCGTGTGGTTGATGGGTATGATATAATCAACCATTCTATAATTTTTAAGGAGTTAACTCGATATTTTTTTTCATATATAGCGTCGACCGACAATCTTGTTACATGGTTAGATCAGATGAATTGTACAACCAAGTGACTCAAGACGCTTCTGGTAAAGGAGCTTCACAAGGAATGTTTATTGGTTGTTTCTTAGATGCGGCTACTGGTATCATAACATTTACTTGCGACGGAAAACCGACTTCACATAGGTTTAAAGTAAGCTAGATTTATTATACAGTGTTGCTTTTAATGTAATTTAATAGCCGAAAGTGCTTGACGAATTAAATTAAAACAAATTTTACATACTTAAAAAAACATCTCTTCATTAATTAATTAATTTAAAATTAATCTTAGATGGAACCTGAAACAAAACTGTTTCCCGCTATTTTCGTGGAAGCGACGAGCAAAGAAGTCTTACAGGTTGAATTGGGAAGGACTCCAACTAGCCTTCCACTGTCTGCTGCTATTTTGCAAAACAGTGCGAGACACGTTATACCACAGTTTCCACCGAGATTAAAAGTTCAATGTTTGAAACCACATCAATGGGCTAGAGTGAGTTTTTTTATTAATGATCGAATATTTTTTGGAAAATAGTAACCATCATTATTCATTAGGTACCGAATCAAAGTCTTCAAGTACATGCTTTGAAACTTTCTGACATAAGAGGATGGTCAATGTTATGCGAAGACCCGATATCGATGTTGGCTCTTCATATTCCAGAGGAAGATAGATGCATAGATATCCTGGAACTTATAGAAATGGATAAATTGCTCAGTTTCCACGCGCACACTTTGACATTATACGCGGCGTTGTGCTATCAAAGTAACTACAGAGCGGCGCACGTGTTGTGTAAACATGTCGACCAGAAACAATTGTTGTACGCCATAAAATCCGAGTATATGAGTGGTCCGCTCAGACAAGGTTTCTACGATTTGTTAATTGCTGTTCATCTGGAATCTACGGCTACAACTATGTATGTAGTTTTCTTATTAGAATATACCTAGTATACAATGTCATACAGTGCTAGAGAGATCAAACATTCGATCCCGCTTTAAATGTCTAAGTGAACAGTAAATGGCGTTCTCATGTACTGAAGAGGACAGGATGAGGTATCGGCGTTTCCATTTCCTGCTGTGTAGAGACACTGATACTGTGTCGTACATTTACGAGCACCATTTACTATTCACTCCAATCCAAGCAAAGCAGGACCGAAGATTGTATCTTACCAGGACTGTATTCTGTATAGGATCGCAAAGCATGAGAATCTCGTAAATGGTTAAATATCTCTAATAGGATAAATTGGATAAAAGTTGGCTATTGAAGTGGGGAAATAATATGGTGTAAACAGATCATTTTGCTTTAACTTAAAAATATTAGATTTATTTTTTGATAAATCCGTTCTTAGTTAAATACCAAGCTTGTTCATGGGATGTTTATTTAAAGTTTTATAACGTTCATTAAAAAATTCAAAAAAGTCATTAAAAGTCTCTGAATCACTCCCTGATGCCATTGATTCCCAGTCTCTGCTATACTCTGTTTTTAAACTAAGAGGAGTGATTTGAATTTAAGTTGGCAATTCTGTAGACTTCTGATTGGTTAGATTGCAGTCAGTTTCACACATTACTTTTTAACATGAACATCAGATAATAATTGATATTGTTGACAGTTCTGACATTTTATAATTTTATATCTCATCCATTTTAGTTTTTTACATTATTTCGTAAATAATAATTCTTCAGTAAGCAATGGATCCTTCTACAATGAGTACTATTAAGGGTAGCAAGTCCTGAAAAGCCCTACAAGAAAGGGAAGACACCCTATTATTTTACATGCTAATTGTGAAAAAGGTTTTGTAGAAAATGCAATATTGGTTTTTGAAGGTAAACAGGTGGGAGATTACCATGAAGAGAAGAATTCCGAAGTATTTTAGAAAAAAATTAACAACTTTATTACTAATTTTTTAAAACTAAAAATTGATGAATTTCTAAACATAATGTAACTAAATGTTCAAGTAAATTTTATTTATTAGAATAGAATAAAACCATTTACAAAATTGTTATAACTTTTAAAACAAAATCTACTACTTTAGAGATAATCTTAATTTAGCACAATGAGTAAGTAACATTACTTAAACCAAAAATATTTTAAAAATACTTAAAAATAATACATAGGTATGTATAAATAGTTCACTTTAAATTAAAAAAATATATATGTTGACAAAGTGTTATGAAAATGTTGGTTCCAGTTTTCAAAACAAATTCCGACTCATAGACCTGTAAACTTTTGAATGCCTTTGTTTGCCCTTTAGCGTATTAACCATGGGTTAACACTAAATAAGCCATAACATCCACATTACTCATAGGAGAGATGCCAGTTACTGTGTGATCCACTTATACCTATATCCTTAAAAATGTAAACAGCCCAGATTTTTATATTTTATACTAACCTGGCTACATCTGGATATTCTATTAACAATTTTCTTAAATATTTAATATCCATTTTAAAAATATCATAGTTATTCTCAAAAAGTCGATTTTCATATTAGATAAAATTATTTCTGACATCAATCAACAACCATATTGAGTTTTATTCAAGTTTTATTTGACAGTGACAATTCGTTTTAGTCACACTTTTCAGATCACAATAGTATGAAATTTGCGACCGTCGTCTGGGACCAATAAAAAAATTACATTTATTCGTATCCTAACCGCTCATTGGCCGTTCACCGACTAAGGCCGATAAGATAACTATTTCATAAATTTTAACACGACTATTAGGCATTCCAAACAAATGAATTACCAGTGGGCAGGTTTGGTATATCTAAGGGTGGCGACATATGGTGTATTCTATCTACTTTACGTAAAATCATGAATAATGGATTACATTTAAATATTTTATGTCAAACACAATAAAAATAATATTTAAAAAACTTACCTATACATTTCTTCATAAATTAGCAGGCTTGGCGAGTACTACTTCGAATAAAAATAGCGTCCAAGTTGCAAGACTATGTCGCTAAGAATTTCCCACTGGCACCTATTGTTTGACAGGTCGTTGGAATGCCTATAGGGGTTATGATGGACAAATAATGTCATTTTTAATAGACTCGTTATTTGTGAACAGGTTGTATATTCTGTGTTTATAAAATAACAGACCTGTTAAAAATAACAGAGGTTGTCAATCATAACCCCCTTATTAAACTCGCTCTTAGTAACAAATCTAGTTACTTTTCCATGTGTAAATGTGTCTTTTCAATTCGCTCCTCCTAGTTTAAAAACAGAGTATAGTGTTTGGAATAAATAAAAAAGGAAACAATTGAAAACTAATTTCAATTATACAGGGTTCTCCAGGAAAGTGATACATATCAAAGTATTTTATTTTATATTTTAATTGCCCTCGCTTGTCCTCATTATAACAATACCAAATAGTATGGGATTACACCGGCTATTTCACACACTAAAAACAGTTTAATATGAAAATCGTATTTATTTCAATGAGCTTTGGTCTGTAAAAAAAAACAATTGACAACCAGTTTTTCGATATTAGTCAACATTTATGGCGACGAACTATTGTTTTTAATTTGAAACAAATCTATACAGGGTGAGTCAAAACTCAAATACATCGCTTTCTCATTTATTTTTTTAATTGACCACCCTGTATTTTATATCACCATTAAAAAGTACAATAATTTGAATTAAGCGTTCCCTATACCAGTCCATTCCACAAAAAAATATTTTTTAAAAATGTCCGTCAATTACCTACTTTTTAAGCAATATTCTATAGATATTTTTAAATATTCAGAAAGTCTCTTCTTAAATATATATGTAACAAAAATAAAAAACAAAAATATATATACAAGGTGTTTCAAATGAAATAAGAAAGTTGCCCTATATAAAAAAAACAAAAAAATTTAAGATATCCAGTAAAAACTCGACGTTGTTATCTCAAATACTTTTTAAGTTATAAGTTTTTAAAATTATTTCAAATTTTCCCAACTCGAAATGAATGTTTATGATCTATTCACACCATATTACACCCCGCTTATATAGACAACTTTTATGTTATGTAACCTAATCTCTGTAATCTAATTTGTAAATTTTACTCTATATTTTTTTTTAGGGAAGTATGTAAAAACGAATACGTAATTCCTATTGGCCAAGAACTGAAAGATTTGTACGCCGACGACCCAGAAATGGGACACAGTTTAAGACGACTTAAAATGGAGTCCGTTCAACCGCAGATGAAAATGTCAGATATAACGTAATGATTAATTCCGCAAATATTTTGTACAGCTAACTTTGCAAAATTGTATTTTTAGGGAAAATATTGCCAATATTAAAGAACTGTACGCTCCATATTTTCCTTTGGATGTCGTTCGAGACTACGTAATGAAAGCTCTATCGGAATCTGTCGAAACCAATCAAGTTCACAATCGGGATCCAATTGGAGGATCCAATGAAAATCTTTTCTTGTAAGTTTCACTTTTTTTAGTTAAGCTGATAGTGTGAATAAACCAGAAGCTAGTACCTTCAAGTAGGAAGTCATAGTACTGGCAAAAGTTTTTACTGCTTGAGATCTTACTTAGGCTGGTGTTTAAAATATACAAATTTTTAACCGTAAATAAATACTGAATACGCCTCTGTGCAAAATGGAAGGAAATTTGAGAATATTCTTCCAATTGTAATGTGGAGTACTATGTTATGTTGGGAATGGGGTGTTAATGCACTGCGACCTAAAAGATATATCGTGTCCCCTTCTGTCGCTAACGCAGTAAAAAATGTCTATAACGACCCTTCCAATCCTATCTTCTCAAGGAAGTGTAGGATTTTGAGTGGCTTCAAGTTCTATTTGATATGCTCCTAGGTATAGTGCCCTTGGATTCTGGAGTGCTACACATTCAGTCAGAATGTGAATGGAGATTTCGTCCTCACAGAATCTGCACTCACTATCTTCTACTACTCTCAATTAACTAAGGTGTCCTTTAAGTCGGCAATGCCCGGTAATGATCCCTGTTTCAATGCGTAGCCTGCTCTTGCTCAGATACAGGCTTCCGTTCTTTTCTGGTTATATTTACCTAGAAGTATCTTAGCCTGTCTTAGCCTCAAGAGATTGTTCCAATTATCGGTCCTTCTACTGCCCAATTCTTTTTTAATTTCTCCTAATATTGTTTTACTGCTGATACCGCAAAGCGTCTCAGGTCCCACAAAGACTATCTGCAATCTCGTTTACCTTGTTATGTCCCGAAACCATTTTTGAGTTGATTACGTAAGAGCTCAGCTCTTTGATGGTTGCTTGACTATCGACATGATAATAATTTTTTTATCTATGATAATTTCTCTTGATGTTAAACTAGATACACTTCTCAATGGCGTAAATTTCCGTCTGGCAGATGCTTGGTTATTTTCCCAAACAGAGTGCTTGGTTTTAGGCCCGTACACTCCTATTCCAATTCCTTCTATGGTTTTGGAACCATACGTGTACCACTAAATAGCATGTCTTTCGGTTGCAAGCACGATGGTGGTCTGGTGGTTTTGAAATTTTTCATAAAACTGTACTTCTTTTTCATTTTTTCCTGGAGCATATCCCAAGTATCTTTGGTCCTGAAGCTATTAGTCTTTCTACTGATCATTCTATATCGTGTCCTTTTTGCTACATTCTCTATCATTAAATATAGAGGGGCGAGGTTTAAGATCACCTCCATTGCGGCCGTAGGACATATTCTCATTGCACTGATGATGCAAACACAAACTAGTCTTTGTACTTTTGAGATATTAGCTCACGTAGTAGCTAAACTAGTTCTGTTACTCCAGCCCCGTAAGTGATGATTGGTCTCACTATTGCTGTATACCTCCATCGGAATGTGTTCGGGTTACATCCCCATCTTTTACCCGCAATGTTTTTGCATACCATTAGGGCTTTTGTGGCCTTATTTACGACTTCCTTCTGATGTATGTTCCAGAGAAGTTTGCTGTCCAGGGTTAGGCCTAGATATTTGACTTCTTTTTTCCATTATATTTCTATCCCGTCTAATTTAACACTTTTTAGATTGAGTTTTATTTTTTTTTGAAAAGGCTACTACAGGTTAATTTTTAAATTACGTGTTAAACAATACATTTTTAACAGATAGCGTATACTCTCACGCTCATACTTATTTTTATTGACACTAATGTTTACAAATTTTTATGTTAAATGTTTCTCGTAGACCTCTCTTGAAACTAGTCGATCGCCTGCTCCTGGTCGGAATGTTAAGCGACGAAGACGTAGATAAACTTCTAATAATGGTGTGTCCAGAAACCTGGGATGAATCTTACGAAAAGGACGGCAAAGACGAGCATCGAAAAGGTCTGTTGTCCATGAAAATGGCCGAAGGTGCCAAACTCCAAATGTGTTATCTTCTCCATCACTTATGCGACATCCAATTAAGGCACCGGGTGGAGTCTATAATAGCTTTCAGCCACGATTTCGTTGGCGAACTTCAAACCGATCAATTGCGAAGATACATCGATATCAAACAATCCGATTTACCTTCTGCCGTCGCCGCGAAAAAAACGAGAGAGTTCAGGTGCCCTCCTAGAGAGCAAATGAACGCCATCTTGTGTAAGTTTAAGAGAATAGCAGGTACGTGGAAAAAATTGACAAGCGTATGTATTAAATCTATTACACGTCGCTTTCGTTAATGTCATAAAACAAATAAATATGTTAACACAATGCTATAACAGTGATCGAAATCTAACTTATCTATCTGTGTATATGTGTATGTGTTCTCTGTTTCTGCAAAACTCTTTCATTTTCGAGAAAGTGATGTCTATTTTTTACGTTTCAAAACCTACTAATTTCGTGCAAAAATATAGATCACACTTCACCACAATAATTCTTTCTGAACTAATATTTATTTCCAAGATAGGTACACCAAATATGAATACAAACAGAGGCGATTCAATGGTGTGATGAGCGATGGCAATAAAACTGAACTGTATTAAAATTAATACTTTGCCTTCATTTAACATATTTATGAGCCATGCAGTTTTACGCATAATCCAATCGGCTATATTAGGGGGCTGTACTAGACAAACAAACTACCAGAGGTGTGTCATTGCTGCCTGCGTCGATAATTATTTATCTCAGTATGAGGTGACTGTAAAATATTAACCAGGTAAACAAATGCAGATCTATTATCTGGTCTTTTTTAAAGAAAACATAAAAGAAGATAACTGAAATAGTGCACACTATCAATCTGACTTCTCATAAAAAAAATATCAATTTTAAAGAAGAAACCAAGGATTCAGAACTGTAAAGAATTAAATATATATGTATTAATAGACGGCCTTGAGAAGTGTTTATTGCTATAAAAAGTTTTACAAAGTTAGGCATTAGTTTTACACTCTTTGAAAGACAAACACTCAGAAAAGTGATAAACAAATTTGATATTAGCCATCAATGAATAAGACATAATTAAATGGTTAAAACATACAAAAATAAAATAACATGAAGGAGCCTGCCTCTCTTATTAAGAAAGTTTCCCCAACTTCCATATGAAAAAGTGGTCATTGGAGTTTGGTGGAAAATGGTACCTAATCAGTGATTACTTCACCAAATGGTTCTGTTTCTGTAAGGTGGGGAGGGAAGTTTCTCCACAGTACTTAAGCATCATAAGGTCCATTGTGCTCCTCCAGAGGCATATAGAAAATGCCTCTCAAATTTTCAACACTTGCTGGTTGCCGCTGATAAGTGTCTAAGAATAGTTAGCCTCTCAAGTCAAAGTTCTGCAGGTTAATAAAACGTCGCCGAAAGGTGTCCCTGGACGCCTCATTTGATGGGCTTCTACCACCTCGATGGTAAATGCCCGGATGAAGTTACTCTATCCGCCCGCTCCACAGGGCAACACCAAATGGTATATCACTCACTAGGTTTATCTTGGAAATTAATAGAATTCTACTATTCTCTAATATTATTAGGCTGCATTAATGTATCGCTATATCTAAGACAAATAATATTTATTGGATTTTATAATAACCTATTTTGATAAAATAAACGTTTTTTTTCTTCTTCTATATTTTATAAAATAACATCACAGGCCAAGACTCCTAGGTCATTTAACTAAAATATATTCAGTGGCGGCTTGTAGCCTAGTCTACGGAGGGGACTACTTTTGAAATGCATGTAAGATATATAAAATTTATCAAAACTTATGAAAGCACTTTAGCTGATACGATAGGTGGTATTCCTCTAATTTGGCACACTTTTAATTTATTCTAACCTAAATAGTTTTTCGTTAAAATTGTAGATGCGATGTGTAACAGTTTTGTCACATTTACATTCTAATTCGTTAAAACACATATCCACCTGTTTTTATTATACAATTGCCTTGAAAATAATTTTGTATATAAACCTTATGAACGTTTGTCTGCCTGAGTAAGTTTTAAATCGGGAGTAGGCCGTTAATATGGCATTTTTCAGTCACCAAAAATCTCGAAAAAAACAATTTTTAAAATATTTTGTACACTATTCGTATATTATAATTCAATGCAAAATAAAAATTGTCCGTTTGTTGAATTCAAATTATCCGAATGTTTAACTTAAATTATTCGTACATTTTCAACTTTTAATCCGAAATAAAATAGAAAATTTTGTAGAACAACGAAGAAAAGACAAAAGAAGATCGTTCAGGCAGAGCGTTTATTTATATATTCTACTGTCGAGGAAATCCATATTGCTTTCGCGAAATCCCCTAATTAGATTATGCTACTCATAAAGACCGTTGTGTTGTTAGATAAGTGCTTAAATAGTAGTATGAGTATAACACTGCCGTAAATAAAACAATTTTTATATAGAAAACATATTAATTTTATTTCAAATGATTTTATAATTTTATGCATTCAGAGTATTATAAGATACACGTCCATTTTGTAAAATTATCCGAACTTATCTGATGGTATCCAAAAATTATCCGATGGTACATGAAATTATTCGAAAATCGGATAATTAACCGGACATTGGCAACACTGGCTAAAATAATAAACAGACTTACTGTCTCTATACTCTCTATACACTGTGTCTACACAAGAGCAATGCTGGACATTTTCGTAGTCCTTTAGCATGTCAAAATTCCTTATCTAAGACCTACGAGCCCGATCTCACCGCCCGATTATCAGAGCACTACAACTTTTAGCCCTGCCAGCCAGCAACATCAGCTAATGGAAAATATATTGAACGCTAGGGACGGCTTGTTAGATTTTAATTGGAATAAGTAAAATAAAAGAAGTCGTATGAAAGTTATAAATAGACATGGAATATATATTTTTTTATTAAAAATAGTATTGGTAGATAACAATACATTTTCATTGAATATTTATATTAATTGGTTTCCGTTTGTACTAGGAGGTATAGCCCTACAACCCTTACGACAAGCCGCCACTGTTATTATTTTACATAAATAAATAAAATATATTTTATTGTTATAAAAAGTTTCCAATAACTATTTTTTACAGCCAAAAACGGCTTTTAAACCATTGGCTTTTTAGGGACAATTTTTACGTCTTATATAATGACTTACCTACTTTTAAGAGCTACTAAAAAGAATAACTAAATTTAATACTATAAAATCCTAAAATAATGACAATAACACTTATCTTACTGTTTTCCTTTAAAACACAGAAATACTTGTAATATTAAATATCGTAAGTAAAATACGTATGTCAATTTTTTGTTGTTTGGCCTACTGTTTCCCCTATAAATTAAAATATTTGATTTTTCATCCTAGTAGATTAAAATGTGTAGATATCCCTAAAAATATCCTTTCCAAGTAGACTTTTACACTTTTTGTCACTTTATATTATGTCGGACCCTTCATAGGAACCCGAAACTTCTTATTTTGTTTGATTGCAATTCATTTTGATTTCGGGTTAACGTTAAATTATTATGCTATTTATTTTTTGCTTTCAGTTTTTATTTTGTTCAGATTCCATTATAAACTTCATCGTTCTCCTATTTTATAAAACTTAACAATTCGACTGTATCTTCATTCGCCTTTAAACTTCCATCTCATTGTGCGACCATATTTCTTACCATACAATTAGTACATCGGCGTAAGCCTCCTTTGTTTTTGTATATTAATCTCTTAAGATTTTATTGAACAGCTATCAGGCCAATCAAACAAGAATGAATCCATATGTGGTATTTCATATCAGTATATTAAAAGGGGGAACACGGAACAAGTAAATAGAAACCATACGCTCTGGTTGGAACTGCCTACTGCCTAGACTCAGACAGTCCAGAATATTCATATTCAAAAAGCAAAAAATCAAGACCATAATAAAAGTCTTTACGGGACACTGTGACTTTAGAGGACACCTAAATATCTTAGGGACATCTGATGATTTCCTAAGTAGAAAATGTGAAGAGGAGGACCAAATTCCTATTCACATACTATTTAATTGCTGGAACCTTAAAAGGGAACTTCGGGGTACAATATCCGGACCCCAAAGAAATGACGAAAGAGCCCATATCAGACATATTATTGAATACATCAAGACCTGATGGGGTAGAAACTGAGAAGGGTGCAATAAGCCTAGTGATTCAGTACCAGTGGGCTTTGAACTGCAGCCTAATTCAGAAAGATAGATAGAAACCTTTATATCCAACACTTTTTAAGACCTCTCAAAAATTCCATCTTGGCCAACAACAATTTATTGTGTTTTCAATAGGTGCGCAGTTAACCTCTGCATTCAACAAACTTCTAATATATTTTTTTCATCTATCCTTAACAAAAACCCAGTCTGCTTAATCTTTAATATATTTTCACTTTACCGTCATTACTTAATGTCTTTGAATAAAATTTTAAGGTTTTATAGAATAGACGTTTCAGCACTGAGACGACGTTTTGCTGGAGTATAACATGCTTTAAAAAAATTGCAAAATCCATTATTACGGTTTTTTTGTGGGTCTTTTAGGCTTCAAAAACATTGAAGAAGAAGATAAAGACAATTGCCCTCTGGGTGATGATTTGTGCGAAAGAATGAACACTTTCCATCACAGGTTGATGAACCACGTATCACTTCAAGCTCTCCTTGCACCAGAAGAAGAAGAGAATACAGAGGTTGTCAAACTGGGACCGTTTAAAAAATTATACAATTTAATAAACGCCGTAAAAGAACTGGAAGAGGAGAAGAAGGAGGAACCCGAACCTGAAAAGAAAACTCCAGAAGAAACGTTCAGGAAGGTACTTATTGCCACTATTGTTAGATGGGCGGAGGAAACTCAAATTGAAACTTCAAATCTAGTCCAGGAGATGTTTAGGTATGTTATGAATCACACTACCTGTTTTAATTTTACAGTACTTATATACGATTTGATTGCAGTTTGTTGGTAAGACAATATGACTCAGTAGGAGAGCTAATTAGAGCTTTAGAAAAGACGTACATCATTAATGCAAAGACAAAAATAGATGTGGCAGAAATGTGGGTCGGTTTGAGTCAAATCAGAGCTTTGCTTCCCGTACAAATGTCGCAAGAAGAAGAAGAACTAATGAGAGAGAGATTGTGGAAGCTGGTGAACAATCACACTTTCTTCCAACATCCTGACTTAATTCGAGTCTTGAGGATCCACGAGAACGTTATGGCTGTCATGATTAATACTTTGGGCAGAAGATCGCAAGCTCAATCCGATGCTAGCAACCAGCAGCAGAACACCGAAGGTGAAGTTGCTACCAAAGAAAAGGTAATTTAATTAAAATATAAATTCTTTTAAATAGTAGACTAATTAAATTCAGTAACCATTTGGTTTGAATTGCAGGACACTTCTCACGAGATGGTGGTCGCTTGCTGCCGTTTCTTATGCTATTTCTGCAGAACCGGCAGACAGAACCAGAAAGCCATGTTCGAACACTTCGACTTTTTACTCGATAACAGTAACATTCTTTTATCGAGACCGAGTTTAAGAGGCTCTACGCCTCTCGATGTATCTTACTCCTCGCTCATGGAGAACACTGAACTAGCTTTGGCTCTTCGCGAACACTATCTAGAAAAAATTGCCGTATATTTATCTCGCTGTGGTCTACAATCAAATTCAGAATTAATAGAAAAAGGTTACCCGGATTTAGGTTGGGACCCGGTAGAAGGAGAAAGGTACCTAGATTTTTTGAGGTTTTGCGTTTGGGTGAACGGCGAAAGCGTCGAAGAAAACGCCAATCTCGTAATAAGACTGTTAATCCGACGACCAGAATGTTTGGGACCCGCTCTCAGAGGAGAAGGCGAAGGTTTATTAAGAGCTATAGTAGATGCTAACAAAATGTCCGAGAGAATAGCAGATAGAAGAAAAATGATGGACGAAGCTGAGGGGACTGTTGTTAATATTGCACAATTTACACACCCGTTGCCGGAAAGCGACGATGATGAAGATTATATCGATACTGGTGCAGCTATTTTAAATTTCTACTGCACCTTGGTCGATCTTTTGGGACGGTGCGCTCCCGATGCGTCAGTAATTGCTTTGGTAAGATTTATCTCTAACTAATTTACTTACTTTCCAATCCAACAACTTTAATAATAATCGTTTTTGTGGATGCATGTTGATGCTTGTCCTATCAAAATCCTTCCGATTATTGTTTAGCCATAACCGAAATTATCCAGACTGCAATTGAGGCACAATTATTTGTATATATACACTTAATTTTCATTCTAATCAAAATTATTGGAGTGACACTTCCATAAAATCTCATTCAAGGTACATTCAAGATCCTACGGTTAAGAATAAATAAATATATGTCTTGGCAATAAAGCGATATAGTACGTTACTGTCAGTTCATCTAAGGATGCTCTGGCAAAGAACTGTCCTGTACCATCATCTGTGGATCATAACAGACCCTTTGTACTACTGAGGATGACACTATTATTACATATTCTTATGCTATGTAAAAAGCTTAAGTATTCTCATTCTCTGTTATCCATTCTTCTTTGTAGCAAGAACATATTTCTCCACATCTTACCCCCGGAGACCTTAATTTGAATACTTGGGAAAGATGCAGTATCCACAACATTCTTGGTTCAAGTAATAGAAAGACTATCTGCCTAATTAAAAACTCCAATAATACTAAAAACTTCCCTCCCATCAACCGTCGGCATGCATTTGGTATGCTGTCTATGTCCTATTTATGTTTTAACAATATTTGTTCTTCTGAACCTTCGTCACACCACTAGCCATATCAACCGGAGCGACTCAATACCAGTTCCTCATATATGTAGAAGGTTCAGCTCCGAACATTTAAAACCTATGTACCTAGAGCAGCTAGAGTTTGGAATGGCTTATCCCAACAAATTTTTCCCTGATCCTCCCAATACCCAAAATCTTTTAAGACCCACATTAATAAGCTACTTTCGCAGAGAACGTATGTGATACGTAAAATAAAAATATTTACGAATTAAATTTTAGGGAAAGAACGAATCTTTAAGAGCAAGAGCCATTCTACGATCTCTTGTACCATTAGAGGATTTGCAAGGAGTTTTGAGCGAAAAATTCACTCTACATAATCCAGCCGCTGGAGAAGAAAGACCTAAGTCTGATATGCCTTCTGGATTGACACCTCCTCACAAGCAGTCCATCGTTCTGTTTTTGGAAAGAGTTTACGGCATCGAAACTCAAGAGTTGTTCTACAAACTTTTGGAAGACGCTTTCTTGCCAGATTTGAGATGTGCCACAATGTTGGACAGGGTTTGTTATTTATGTTTATGTATCTTTTAAATATTTCATAATTTTTATTTTAGAATGATGGTAGTGAATCTGATATGGCTCTAAGTATGAACAGATACATTGGAAATTCCATCTTGCCGCTATTGATTCAGCACAGTAAATTTTACAGTGAGGCTGAGAACTACGCTTCTTTATTAGATGCAACTTTGCATACTGTGTACCGGTTGTCAAAGAACCGAATGTTAACCAAAGGTCAAAGAGAAGCTGTATCAGATTTCTTAGTTGCTTTAACCAGTCAGCTGCAACCTTCAATGCTTCTGAAATTGCTCAGGAAGTTGACGGTCGATGTATCTAATCTTTCAGAATACACAACAGTCGCTTTGAGACTATTGACATTACATTATGACAGATGTGCCAAATATTACGGTTCTAGCGGTGGCCAAGGAATTTACGGATCTTCCAGCGATGAAGAAAAAAGGTTAACGATGATGCTCTTCTCCAATATTTTTGATTCTTTGAGCAAAATGGATTACGAGCCGGAACTGTTCGGAAAGGCTTTACCTTGTCTCACAGCCATAGGTTGTGCTTTACCACCGGACTATTCCCTTTCTAAAAACTACGATGACGAATGGTATACCAACAAGTCCGATAAATCCAGCACGGATGGACCTTACAATCCGCAACCGATCAATACTTCTTCCATCGTATTGAACAATGATTTAAACAATATTGTCCAGCAGTTTTCTGAGCATTATCACGACGCTTGGGCTTCGAGGAAATTGGAGAACGCTTGGCAATATGGTGAAACTTACTCTGGATGGGATAGCAATAAGACGCATCCTAGGTTGAAGCCTTATTCTATGCTTAATGATTACGTAAGTAATAATCTGGGAGGGAAATATGGAAAGATAAATATCGTTTAATACGCTAAAATATTTTCTTTTCTTAGGAAAAAGAGAGGTACAAAGAACCCGTCAGAGAATCTCTCAAAGCCCTGCTAGCCATTGGCTGGTCCGTTGAACAATTTGAAGTAGATCTACCGTCAAACAATAGAAATTCCGGCATAAGACAATCTGCAGAGGGTAGTTCGGCGTTTAATTACAACCCACATCCGGTCGATATGACCAATCTTACTTTGTCGAGAGAAATGCAAAATATGGCCGAACGTTTGGCAGAAAACGCTCACGACATTTGGGCGAGAAAGAAGAAGGAAGAGTTGATTACTTGCGGAGGTGGCATCCATCCTCAATTGGTTCCTTACGACCTATTGACAGATAAGGAGAAGAAAAAGGATAGAGAGAGATCGCAAGAGTTCTTAAAATATCTTCAATACCAAGGATATAAATTACACAGGTAAGTATTATTTTTAGTTTAGAATTTTTTTATTTGACAGTTATTGTTCTAGAGACAAATATGTCTACAAACTTTTTGATGGAGATTGTTCTTCTTTTTCCAATTTCGCTATAGCTTTTATAACAGATTTTTAAAAAGTAGCAACTCTATGCTAATCAAATTTTTGATGATGCGAGACTGATCTTGATTTTGCAATCTTGGTCTAGCAAAATTGCAAGACCAAGGCCTTGAAGGTTTTTGACGAGCAAAGATCAAAAAGAGTTACTGGTTTATCGATAACATTTAATGTAAAAAAAATTACAGTAACTACACAAAATCAAAAGGTATAGGCCGATTTCATAATTAAAAGACCCATTAACTAATGGACAATTGACGGTCTAATTGCAACAGTGTGAAACGCATGTTACTCCTTTGGATTTTGATTGATTCTTCAACCAATAATAAGCAGTTACTAAAAAAAATCTTCGCAAATGTTTTGCAAGTCTTTCAAGTTTTGCAGCAAGACCAATACCTAAGCCCAAAGATTAAGGATTTTGGTCTTGCGTTTGCACATCACTAGTTTTAACGATAACAGTATTTTTTTACTAGTTTCTAGAATATTAGATAAAATCGTTATTTTCTAATTATTAGGCCAAATCGAGGAGGACAACAAGATACTGAACAATCAACAGCCGGTCCCTCAGTGGAACTGCGTTTTGCGTACAGTTTACTGGAAAAACTAATCCAATACTTAGATCGCGCCACAGTCAACATGAAGCTCTTGAAGCCCTCGCAAACCTTCAGCAGAAGAAGTTCGTACAAGACATCATCGCGCGACATTAAATTCTTCTCGAAAGTGGTTTTACCGCTAATGGAAAAATACTTCTCCACCCATAGAAATTATTTCATAACAATAGCGACAGCTACTAATAATGTGGGAGCGGCTAGTTTGAAAGAAAAAGAAATGGTGGCAGCGTTATTCTGCAAATTGGCCAATTTGCTGAGAACCAAATTGGCGGCTTTCGGAGCGGACGTCAGAATTACGGTCAGATGTTTGCAGGTACTCGTCAAGGGAATTGACGCCAAATCCCTCGTTAAGAATTGCCCGGAGTTTATCAGAACTTCCATGTTGACGTTCTTCAATAACACGGCTGATGATTTAGGACATACCATTATCAATTTACAGGAGGTAAGGATTGTATATTAGTTTTAATCATGTCATGCCTTCATGTGTTTTAAGTACGATCTTATATTTCTCTGTGTGATTGTATAGCATATTCCATTGAAAATTTCAAATAAAGATAGGTCCTAAGTGCTTCATAGGGACGCTGTGGACAGTATTTTAGACTCAAAAGATTAACGGACTATACAATGTGGCTATAAGAAACCGAATTAGTGCTAAGCAATCTTCTATTGATTTTCTTTTACAATTTTAACATCCCCTTATTATTCCCTCCAGGACTACTATACTGCTCTATTGATAAAAGCAATGCTGTTAATCATTTTTTTAAAGCAAGTTCAAGATCTTCTTAGCATTTTCTTTCAGAGCGCTTACCATCTCAAATCTGATTCTTTCAGTGCTGATGTGACCTTGGAAAATTGACGATAATGCAGTCTTGATTAAAGAAAAAATAACTATTTTGTTAAAATCCTATTTTCTTCTTCTTTTTTTAATTCTTACGAATTCAACAACATCCTGGATACTTAACCGAAGGTTTTTTCGGATCAACGCACCGATCTTTTCAATGTTTATGTCCTCTTTTGACATACAAACTCGCCCTAGGCGTTAAACTATAAAATAATACACCCCGTTCTCTCTTTGCCTTTAAACAATCTTATGAGCAGAACGATATAGAGAATTTGACATATTCAATATTTGAGTTGAATTTCGTTTAGCGTTAGTTTTAAAATAATTGGATATTAGAGAGCGATAAATCTATCGTTAGAGAGTGACAGAGTAACAAATAACAAAATCAAAAGTGGCGCGACGTTTTTGTGGACACTTGCACCGGGAAGTGATGTAATTGTTATATCGGTCGTTTTATTAAAAATGTTGAAGGGATAATTTTTTTACGTATTGAAATTTTGGAAGGCACTTAAAATACCCTGTACAAATTGATGTTTTTTAATCATAGGGAAAGTATAGTCATCTGAGAGGAACACACCTGAAAACTTCAACATCACTTTTTTACGTCAATGTTGTAGTTTTACCTGTTCTAACATCACTTTTCGATCATTTGGCCAATTGTGAATATGGCAGCGACCTATTACGTAAGTTGTTATAATAATGAAATATCCAGATATGTACTATTATTTATACTTTTCAGTGGACGAAATTCAAGTCGCTTCCTACAAAATATTACAAGCACTCTACATTCTTGGGACGGATCCTACGCTATCACACGAAAGGAAGTACTTAAAAACGGAAATGGAGAAATATAGACCGTCGCTGGGATCCTGTTTGGGTGCTTTCAGTTCTACATTTCCGGTTGCCTTTTTGGAACCGCATTTAAACAAAAATAATCAGTTTTCACTTTTGAATAGAATCGCAGATCATTCTTTAGAAGCCCAAGGTAAGAAATTCACCTAAAAATAATTTGCTTGTCTATATATTAAAACGTTTATTTATTTAAACAGTTTGTTATTTAATGTGTTTCCACTAAGACACTAATTTATTTTATAACCTAATTTATTTTACTAACATATATTTCTTTTACTTATACAATAATTTACTTTTACAATATTTATGTGAACAGACCGATATCTAACTAAAAACTGAACTATAACGGCAAACTTGGGCTATTTAGTTAAAAACGTGGTGTTCCAGACTTGTTCTCTAAGATTCTAGACGTCTTTCGGTTAATAATAAACACCTCCACCATTATCTGTACTGGTGCATTCATCAAAATTTTGATTTATCCAAGCATCCAGCACATTACAGAATACTGATTCGCTACGACTGATGACCATCGAATATTTTTGGTAAAGGGGAAAAACAGAGACAATAAAAGGCCCAAATAAGTTAGCGAGGAAATTTAGGGATTGGAGCATGACAGGATTGGTTAGAAATGGGTCGCATGACATTATTTTTAGCCATGACAAGACATTTAATTCTTTTTAAATTAAAATCTAATATTTATTTACCTTACAAATAATTAATGAATCAAATTACAGAAAAAAAAGTTATCGTAAAAACATTCTTAGTAAACAATTTTAATACCTACACTTACTACATCAGATTTTATTGGTATAGTTCTTAATATACAGGGTATTTTTGAAATACATGTAGGTTCATATTAAAACGGGTTGTAATGCCTATATGATGTCCAAAAATGAACGCTAATCTTTGGAAAGGGGTGACGTTTTCTGCTGGTACTTCTTTTTGATGAGGTTGCCTGAGGTGTATCTATTGTGTCTGGAGTTGAAGATTAAAAGAACTGGTTACCTATTAAATTTTCACAGTAATTTATCAAATACTAACAACTTGTTTTGAAATGAAAATATCAAAAATTTATTGTATTTGTTCAAAACTACATTCTTTTAACTCCTGCAAAAATACATTCCTTAATGGAACGAATATATTTTTAAATTAAATAAAACAACTTGTGATTTTCAATGCATCTCGATTCCATTGCCGATTAACACACAATCACAAGACCTCAATAATACCAAATACCAAGGAGTGAGGGCAAGCAACTCATAATAGAAATCAGTCAAATGCATTGAAGGTGGAAAAATCCTCCATGACGGTGTGAGCTCCTAAGGATGGAAGGGCAAAGTAGTATTCAAAAAATTTAGATATATATGTATTATCATTTTATTGATTGAATAAAAAGGATAGGAGGGAGAATGAAATAAACTAAATTGTATTTACGTAACATTCAAATGCTTCCTGGCCTAGTTTGTAATTACTAAAATATTTCGTTTTATTTTAGACATAATGGCACGTATGGAAAGTTCAATGCCTACCCTGGAAACAATTATTTCTGAAGTAGATCAGTTTGTAGACAGCGAAAAGACATATTCTGACTCTCCTTATGTTATTGACGTCATAATGCCTATGTTGTGCTCCTATCTTCCTTTCTGGTGGTCCCAAGGACCTGATAATGTCAGCCCAACCGGAGGGTAAGTAATGTTATTTCCATTCTTAATACTATCTTATTTTCTTTTTTTTTTGTCTAATTTTTTCTTTTTTATCTATATATATATCCGTAATATATTAAACGATCTTCAATATTTATTTTCAGTACCCACGTCTCAATGGTTACTTCCGAACACATGAATCAGTTGCTTAAGAACGTGTTGAAAATGATTAAGAAAAATATCGGCAACGAAAGTTCTCCTTGGATGACAAGGGTTGCCGCTTACACTCAACAGATCATCATTAACAGCAGCGAAGAGTTGCTCAAAGATCCGTTCCTTCCTTTGGCCGAGAGAGTGAAGAAACGAACAGAAGCAATGTTCCACAAAGAAGAAAGCTTGCGAGGATTTATTAAGAGTTCGTCAGAAGATACTTCGCAGGTACGATTTCTGTTCGTTTTTTTTTTAGAGAAATTAGTAGAGAATTTAGCAGAGAATTTAGTAGGGATTTTAGTAGATAATTTAGTAGAAAATAATTTAGTAGAGAATAATTTAAAGGAGAATTTAGTAGAGAATTTAGTAAAGAATTTAGTAGAGAATTTAGTAGATAATTTAGTAGATAATTTAGTAGATAATTTAGTAGAGAATTTGATAGATAATTTAGTAGAGAAATTAATATAGAATTTAATAGAGCATTTAGTAGAGAATTTAGTAGATAATTTATTAGATAATTTACTAGATAATTTAGGAGAGAATTTAGTAGATAATTTAGTAGAAAATTTGGAAGAAAATTTAACAGATAATAAAAAAATGACTTTATTTCCAAGTATCTAAATAGGTATAGTAAAGAATTATATGATACATAAATTAGGAAACCTTAAGGGGTAGTTCACCTGTGGTGGTGCTCTTCCATTAAACCCTTATTCTATTTTAAATAACAATATTAATAATTACAAATACTAATTCTAACTTAAACTAACCTAACTTAAAATAAATTTTTAGCATACGGGTCACCCAGAAAAAAAGTAAACACGATTCCAAAAACAATTCAAATTTTTTTATCGAGTAATAACCTTGTCATTTCGTTTTTAAATTTTGTGGCCGAGGATTGTATAAGTAATATATGTTGTATTGAAAACCTCTTTCAAAAAGAGTTGTTCTATGCATGGGAGGCGTTAACAAATTCGTTCTTCTTACGTTAATGTTATGAACATCTGTTCTAAATGATAACTTCTCATATAAATATGATGGAGTTTTGTATACGTTGCACCCTGTTTATAGATATAATGTGATAAAACCAATGAGTCTGAAAGCATCTTTTTAGTTGAAATACTACGATGTGAACACAGAATTTTGAGCGCCCCATAAGCTCTTCGTATGTTACGTGTAACATGTTCTCGAAATCTTAGTGATTTATATAAAAATAGTCCCAAATTTTTGGTACTAGAAGCGATTGAATATTTTCATTCATAAAAGCACATTGAGCCTTATTTCCAAACAAAAGTGATACTGATTTTTTTTGGGATTTAGTACAAGGGAATGTTTGGTAGATATATCTGCCATATTAGTAAGGTCTGCATTGATCATTTGTATTGCATTATTAAACTTATGAAGTGGTAAAGATAAGTACAATTGAGTATCATCAGCATACATATGTGTAGAGCAATTACGAGCGAACTTAGTGAATTGGCTAGTATATACTGTAAATAGTAGAGGCCCTAAATAAAACTGATCCTTGGGGTACCCCAGAGGACACATTTTGGGGCAAAGACAATTTATCACCCAGTTTGACACTTTGTATTCGTTGGGATAAATATGATTTAAATAAGTTGACTGAATCATGACACACACCACAAGACCTTAATATTTCATACAACGTTTCATGGTTAATCGTATCAAAAGCTTTACTAAAATCTAACAATACCAAAACAGTACAATCGCCATCATCCCTAGCCCGAAATATGTCATCTGTAATATGTAGTAATGCTATTGTACAGCTGTATCCAGCTCGAAAACCTGACTGTGTTGAAGGCGATATATTATTTTGTGACAGATGTTCACCAAATTGTTCAGCGATTAAATTTTCAATTAATTTTGAGAGACCACTTATGGGCCTGAGTTCAGAAAGTTCTTTAGGATTATTAACTTTGGGAATAGGTGTAACTTGGGCATGTTTCCAAACTGTGGGAAATTGTGATGAT
This sequence comes from Psylliodes chrysocephalus, assembly GCA_927349885.1. NCBI lineage: Eukaryota > Metazoa > Arthropoda > Insecta > Coleoptera > Chrysomelidae > Psylliodes > Psylliodes chrysocephalus. Next base: position 29,400,895 of record OV651819.1, on the reverse strand, counting down.
ATAAATATACTATTAATAATATTAACAAGATATGGAAGGATGTATGGGCAGCACAATTTAATGAGTGAAATACTTATATTGTCGGAACCGGGAGAAGTATTACGTAGTTTTAAAAGTGTCCCTTGAATAATTTCTTCAGAAATAAGTCTAAAACGAAACTCATTTTGACAGATAATATTGTTTTTATAATATTGATCAAATGGACCATTATTAATATTTTGGGGTATACTGTTAACAAAGAAATCGTTGATAACATTGCGATCCTGAAACAAAGCGGATATATGATTCCGTTTATTATTAGTTATGTCTAGTGATTTTAATTCTTTCCATAACACTTTACCACTTTTATTTCTAGAAATGTTATTAAAATAATCTCTTTTACGTTGTATGGTTAGTAATGTTCCTTAGATTTTTATACTGTTGCCAGTTATGTGCTGTACGATATTTCTTAAATTTAGCTTTAGCCCCATCCCTTTACCCCATTACCTTCTGGATTTCTAGTGTCAACACAGGAGCTTTCTTTTTTGTTATTCTGGAAGTTTTAAATGGTATATGTTCGTCAAAAAGATTTAGCACTATGTTATTAAATGTTTCTATTTTATTATCAATTTGGTGAATATAATATAATTATTTTAAATTTGCCTGCAAGAGGTCGGTGTAAAACATTTCGGCATTAAAATTTTTAAAATATCTATTTCTATATTAAAATAGGTTTAAAAACGAATTATTTTGTAATACAATTTATTGCAAACACTTATACACTAGGCCAATTAATCTAAAATGTTTGTTAGTGCACTTTTCAAAATTTATTTAGTCAGAATAACTGTTATTTAATAAAATTAGTGTTGATAGAAATTAATAACACGTTTTCGCAACATTGCCACTTACTTAATTTATTAAAGAATTTAGTAGAGAATTTAGTAGATAATTTAATAGACAATTTAGTGAAAAATTTAGTAGAGAATTTAGCAGAGAATTTAGTATAAAATTTAATAGATAATTTAGGAGAGAATTTAGTACGAAACTTTGTAGATAATTTAGTACAGAATAAATTTACACATGTATGCTATTTTATTTTTGAAATAATTCATGTAATTATTAGATCGAGACCCAAATTCAAGAAGACTGGCATCTCCTAGTAAGAGACATCTACTCTTTCTATCCCCTTCTAATAAAATACGTTGATCTTCAAAGGAATCACTGGTTAAGACACAACGTTGCAGAGGCCGAAGATCTATATAACCACGTGGCCGAAATATTTAATATTTGGTCTAATTCACAATACTTCTTGCGAGAAGAACAGAACTTCATTTCTGCGAACGAAATTGATAATATGGTACTGATTATGCCCACGGCAACAAGAAGACCGGTGGTTCCTGATGGTAGTCAGCCAACTGTTGGAAAGGTTAGTGCTTTAATTTTAAAGTTGTATTGTTTAAGAATTATTGTTAACCATTTTGATATTTTCAGTGGTCTTGTTACTTGACCACGGATTTACTAATTTTGTCTACTCTACTTCTTTTCATGCATTCTGTTCTTTAATTCTATCTTTGCTTCTTCTATCGTATTCAAGTAAGTAATACTTCCGTTTTTAATTGTATTTTTAGTAACGATATTATGCCTTTATATACTTTTTTTATTATTCTTTTCACGCTTCCTCTTCAACTTTTAAATAATTAAATTTAATCTTCAACGTTTATGGTGTAAGTATCATAATTTGTTTTTTTATTACACTGTATTCAGAATAGAATAAAAAAAATTTAGGAATAAATTCCGGAATTCCGAGGAGTGAAAATGAACCAGGGAAATTGGATAAAGATCCATTGAACCAAGTTGGATTAAGGGTTACCGGTTACGGATTATGAGTTGTGGGTTATTAGTTGTGAGTTATGGGTTGTATGTTATGCGTTGTGGGTTATGGATTTTGGTGTTTTGGATTATGGGTTGTGGGGTATAGGTTGTGGGTTATGGGTTACGGGTTATGGGTTACGGGTCATGGGTTTTGGATTATGAGTTATAGGTTCCAGAGGTCGTGGGTTCAAATCGCATTAGCAGCAGATTTTTTTAATTTACAATTTTCTAATTTTTCTGTGGCTTATTTTCACACCTCTCTGATTTCATTTGTTTCGACAATTTTAAACCGACAAAAATCTTTTTTTAAGTTTATTTTATAATACTGAATGTTTGGTGAAAAGAGTGACGTACTTCACTAGGTGATATATGAAATTGTTCTTGAATTTCTTAAATTATACGAGGAAACTTAAATCTTGAATTTTCATATGGAAGAGGTTAATTTTGGAAAATATCTCTATAGAGCCATCACCTTTATTTCCTCCCCTTCCTCAAAAAAGAAAAAAACTGAAATCTCCCATGCTTGCTTATAAAATGTTGTCACTTTTTTGAGTATAATTTATAAATAACTTTCATTATATTTATATAAAAGGCTGTAAAGTTAAATATTTTTAGAAAAAGAAAAAACATCGCGACAAAAAGAGAGACAAGGACAAGGAAATTCAAGCTTCATTGATGGTCGCATGTTTGAAGCGTCTTTTGCCGGTTGGTTTGAACCTGTTCGCCGGACGTGAACAAGAACTGGTGCAACACTGTAAAGATCGTTTCTTGAAGGTAAGTAAATTTAACTAAAAAGAACACCCTAGGACCAAAATTTACTATTTATTATTTGATACTGATTTCGTTTTCGTTTTCAAAAGTAATAGGAAGTTGTTTAAAAAATTCTAAAAATGTTCAATGTGGGCTTAACTTATTACATTCTTAAAACTCTTCTTATAATATTTTTGTAGAAAAAATCGAAATTGTCTTTTGTTTTTTACCTATCATAACTTTATTTCTTATGACGGCCATATTGGATTTTCAACATTATATTATTTCTCTTTAAATGAACTTTTAAACGATGTGCCACAGTCTATCCAAATTTTTAAGAAATACCCTTAAATTAATAAAAAATCTAATATTTTCCTTAATTTGGCAACACTACATCTGTCTAAAATAGCATGTGGTAGACAAAAGTGCATTAATTTAATACTGAATATTTTTTGACCTAAATATTTTTGTATTTTCCTAGTTAATAAGATCAATAACGAATTTTTTAAGCCTACACTACGGTCATTAATAGAATAAAACAATTCTATAAATTCAATTTAATGTTTATACTAGTCCAATGATGTATAAATATATTCTTAATGGTCAATAAATATTATTATTAATCAAATTTAAAAAATGTAGTCTTTAACTAAAACGTATGTAACAAATATATTTTTTGCAATTATATTTAAAATATTGAAGGAAGGAAAAATAGATTAATTAGTAGTTGGTAAATACGAAAATTTAAATTTAAAACATTTTGTTAATATTGCCAACCCTATTTATCGAAAGATGCTAGGCCATGATTATTTCTGACATTTTTACATGGAATGTCAAGATATGTAATATTAAAACAAATGAAGTTCAGTAGGTATTGCGGCACTTTAGGCAGACAGGCAGACAATGGAAAACACTATACGTCTTTAGTAGTTGTTTAAATGGCAGAAAAGATTTCTGCAATTAAAATTTCATCAAAGACTATCCTGGTACAGGTGGAGATGTATTTCAACCTTGAGCGGGAAATTTGTTGCCCTTAAATCAAACACTAATATAGCACACTGTTTATTCTATCATTAGAAACGGAGACAAGCAATGTACAATAATGCTTTTTGTATGTGTCGGAAATTCACTTCTTGTTCTGTTGAATTGAATTGAAACTTTAAAGGTTAAAAATGTCGACCCCGAAACTCTTCATTTATTGAAGACTTGAAAATAACGTCTGTGTAGCGAGATGTGTGGAGCGGCATTGTTATCGATAGACGGGTAAAATATATCTGTGTAAACAAAACTAGATGCGGTATGCTCGAGATCCGAGCTTTTTTTTAGTTAATCTAAAGAATGTGAACCTTTGTACTCGTAATATATCAAATTATCGGTTAAGCCACCACTAATTAAAAAAAAATAAATGAAATAACTCAAAAACTACAAAACTTTTAATAATTTTGAAAACAGATTTGAGAAATTCTTAAAAACGTTTCCAATTTAACCGGCCTTTAAGCGAGGTTTCAACATAGACCAAATCGAATTTCGGAGACACTACAATGTATATATTTTTTTTTTTTTTAAGAAAATGCCTGAATACGATATAATAGACTTCGCGAAGAACCAACTCACTTTACCTGACAAAATCGATCCTGCAGATGAAATGTCCTGGCAGCATTTCCTATACAGTCAGTTGGGAAGCAAGAAGAGCATATCTATCAGCTCTGTCGACAATAATGGAAAAAATCAAGTAGACGAAACGGTTGATAGAATTGTAGCAATGAGTAAAGTATTATACGGACTACACATGGTAAGAATATTTTTTAATTTTTTTTTTCTATTTTGTATATACTTTATAATTCATTCTTTATATCTTTACAGCTTTAAGTAGATTTGATATATTTGGCGATTATTTACATTTTCATATTCATAAAGTTTTTAAATTATATATTGTGCAGAATGAAATTACTTAGACATAGATTAGATTTTATTAAGACCGTGAGCCATGTACTAAGACATAAAAACAATTGATCATATATCGATTAGTATCGAACGTATTCAAAATATTTTCCAATTTATATTCATTTGGCTCATAGAAATATGTTTGCTATGTTAATGTTATGAATATTACTTTAATAACTTAGCTTACCTCAAATAAAAACTTGGCGGCATCAAATAAAAATTTGCTGGTTTCGGATAAAAAACTTATCCATCAAAGGTTGAGCATGATTAATTTAGTACCTCTTTAAATTTTTGTGTAAAATTTTCATGCTTTTATGACCTCAGGTTCTTGTATTTGAAGAAACTATAGTTCCCAGTCATTGTATGCAAATCATTTATATACAGTACTTATTATTTTGTATTAGGCATAGCCGTGCTTTCACAGCAAACATGTGGCAACTATTCGGTTCGGCTAATATCCCACCACCATATCTTCTAATTCTAATCGACGACTGGCTGTTGCTCTGTTACCATTTTATTAACTTATATACTAGTCGTATGCCTAACACGAAAAAATAAGCACTATATACTTTTATCAATTTTTAACGCCAACCTTATCTATCATGTCATATTTTACTTTTGCACTTGATTTCATTTTATGTTACTTTGCGATTGCCTGGTAGATCGATCACCCGCAACAGCAGCAGAAAGGTGTTTACAGAAGCGTCGTTTCGACCCAAAGGAAGCGTGCAGTACTTTCTTGCTTCCGTCAGGCTTCTTTGCACAGTTTGCCAAGGTTCGTTGAGTGGCTTTATTTTAGTTTGCGTTCTTCTCGTTTACACACGATTAATTAAAAAAAAATCTAACTGTTTGTTGTTGATTGTGTTCCACTAACAGGCTTCAAAACCCAAAAATAATCGGGACAGCTGGAGGAGGGTATTAGGAGCGGCCAGAAAAAGAGCCGCGCTGGCTTGCTTACGAATGACTCCTTTGTACAAATTGAGCAGGTGTGTTTTGTGTTACTAACTTTAATAGAACTGGGCATTGGGTACAATTTCTTACTTTTTCGTTTATAATTTCTATACACAGGGTGTTTCAAAGTGAAATGTATATACGTTTGTTGTAGAAAGAATACATCAATACTTATGACGTTCTACATTGAATGCCGTTTGTCCCATTCAAAGATATAGGCTTCGATCCTTTTGGCATTAATACTATATATTTTTAGTTTTACATCTAAATGACACTTCTCGTTGAATGTCGTTTGCCCTGTTCGAATCAAACGAACAATAACGGATATACAGGGTATTTCCAAAAGTAATCTGAAATATTGTTATGGGCGATTCGTGATAGGTTTTGTCGTTTATGAGATACAGGGTGGTGCCTTTTTTATTATTTTAATAGAAGCAATAAATTGTGATAAACATAAAAGTAGTATTACATTTCATAGCCGATGTTCAAAATGTGCACCTCCAGCTAAAATACAAGCATCAGCTTGAGTTCTAAAGGATTTCCGAATACGTTCGAAGAGGCTAGGATTGTTGCGAATAACATTACAGCCTTGTATGATGCGATTTTGAAGTTCTTCTAAATTTAAGATCGGGTTTGTGTAACTTTCTCTTATAGTCAGAGCTCGTATATTAGAAAAAGTCAACACCCTGTATCTCATAAACGACAAAACCTATCACATGTTTATAGGAGTTTTTAGTCTTAAAATTAAACGACGAATCGCCCACAACAATATATATTTCAGATTACTTTAGAAACACCCTGTATAAGCTTAGGTCCAATAATAACGAAGATATATCTGTTTGAATCTCGTTTGAATCAAATCAGTAGTAACACCTTGGAATATATATGTTCTAAGAGTAACATAGATATAGACAGGCATTTTTGGTAATGTTACTGCACTTGTTTTTATTGTAAATTACATTGTACATTGAATGCCGTTCATTCCATTCAAATAAACCTAGTAATATAGTAATAAAGGATATAAGCTTAGTCATTTTGGCTCTTCTATTTACGAAATAAAATAATTAATATTTTGATAATTATGTATGCTGTAACTGTATAAGTATTATGTTTATAATTAAATCTTCAGATTAATCAAATTTTTATTTCGACTTAATATTAATCTTATTTACAACAAAGTGAATATTTTAAAATGTAAGCCTATGTGATCACAATTTATTACTTGCTGAAAGAAAAATATTTAAAATACCGAAATTATAAAATTATAAATACTTTTTTGGAATGAAACCGTCCTTATTTAAAATTATAAATAAGAATGTACTCGTATATTAGGTTAATAACTTTATAAAAACGTAAATTATTATATTATCATTTTTCAAATAGACTTTACACAATGAAGATCGATCAAAATCTTTCCTCGAAATGTCTTTAACACAAGAAACTCACTATATTCGGTCGGTTACCAATAATCTCTATGTAAAAACAGTATCTATATAGTCAGTTTTTTCTGAATTCATTGGAAATTTATAAATTATGTTTAGATAGCCATTTTTTTTTAATACGACTCTCTGTTCACCAACTTTTGATATGTTATCCACATACCTCCATGGTTATTCCCTATAATTTTTTGATTTCCACATGATCTGGGATTGTGCAATCTCCTAAAGTACAAGACAGCATTATGTCCTCAAGGTCTATCAACTAATACTGAATAAAAACGAAATGAACGCAATAAATACCGAAAAATGAAACACATACCACAAAAGTTATAAGTAAATGTCATAAATGACAATAGGATGGTAACAATATGGCGCAGGTGATATCGTTTCAGTATTCGCGAGTAGCGACTCCTCTCCCTGCTACCTCCATGATACCTCTATGTAATTTTAAATATGGCATTCAAGCTACACTATAAATATTATTAATACATTTTTTTTTAATATTTCCTTACAACAAGGAAGTTATCTAATTTTTCAAGATTGGTATATGTTTTCATTTTTTGTCGTTTTTCCCCAGTTTTTGTATTTTACTAAAAAAAAATATGTGTTTTCATGGGCAAAAAACTTTTAGTGGTTATAATATACTTTCCTAAAACACTGAAAGTTTTTATCTAAATCTGTACTGAGATCTATATTCTGTCATTGTGAACCCCAATATTTTGATGACAAGCCGCCACTGCTAATTAGAGAAACTTTTCAATTAAATAAAATCTGTTAAAATAACACTTAATAGACTTAGAATAAAGTAGGTAGGTATTATGTGAAGTTTTCTGTTGCTATTTTTATTATTTTTTTTACTGAATGTAAGATCGCATTAGGTATTGTCAAAAACTTATTTAGTCGATAAATTACAGCTGGTTAAATTCCAATTACCAATTAACAAAAAATCCATTTTCTATTAACCAGTAACCAGTTAAAATTAAATTATTAACTTTAGATATAGAGATAGATAAAAAGTACATTAAATACGACACTGTACGAATTCGGAATAACAAGATCTTTTAAAATCTGAAAAAATATACAGGGTGTCCCCTTTAAATTAAAAAAGTTGAGGGTATTTCCGGTGAAACCGGAAGTACAGTAGTAACAAAAAATATGGCATCAGATGCGTTATGCGTCATTGTACTTGCCTGAAAATATCGTCCTTTTCGTTTTAAAGATATTTACTTGGTTCCATACTTTATCCCAACCCTGTATAATACAGGTCAATTTAACAAAAAAAAAAAAGAAAATTATGTATTTGAGTTTTCACCCACCCTGTACACTGAACAGATTTGTTTTGAACTGAAAAAAGTAGTGCATTGGCATAAAATGTTAACTAATATCGAAAACTTTTTCCACAAAAAATTGGATTTCAATTATTTCTTTTGTAAATACCCTGTATACCTTGTATAATCTCATACTATTTGGAATTGTTATAATGGGAAAAGCGAGGGCAATTCAAATTATGTATCACTTTCTTGGAGAACCCTGTATAATTGAAATTATTTTTAAATTGTTGCCTTTTCTAATATACAAAACACACTGTGAAAACAGATTTTAAAAAATCAATTAATTTTGGCTCTACAGACCGAGGCATTACGGGTGGCCCACCCTGTATATATAATACCTTCTTCCGATCATTCTCATATCTGCGCATAGTGAAATTTTGTCAAAAGAAGTCAAAACCTTCATTGTTATCTGGGTCTCTATGCTGTACCAAAAATTAAGCCTCAAAAACCTAAATTCCGGTGGACTATTAATTAAATAAATCTTTTCCGCTCTTTTGACATATTTCATTAGGCAAGCAAAATTGTTATAAAGGATGTAGTTTTTGAGGCGGGAAGAAATTTCCAAACTTTGTTAAGCCAGACCTGGATTTTAATTATGGTTTCTATGGCATTATGTTTGCTAGTTCGAGGATAATCTACCTATCAAATTTAAATCCGAGTGGTTATTGAGTTTTGACCAAATAAAACTTCCTACTACGAAATCCATAAAACACCTTATATCTAGGTAATGAGATATGCTGGACCCTTTAATAATGGGGTGATTTCGAATCATCGAGTCCCCATATCTACAGTTAACGTATGTACATTTCATTCTAAAACGTCCTGAATAAAAGAGAACAATGTCCAGATCTGTTCTTTTGAACTTAAAATAATTACACTTAGTACCGCTCCAATATCAAATGCAATTAATTTCTCTAGACATCGAGCAATAAACATCTTCATTCGAACTTACCGAGATTTCTGGTTGCAAGACGAAAACATAGGACAGGAAGTGTTGATCGAAGACCTAACGCAGAGTTTCGAAGATTCAGAATTGAAAAAAAAAGAAGGCGAAGAATACGAAAGCAAACCAGATCCTCTTACTCAACTAGTAACCACATTCTGTCGAGGAGCAATGACTGAAAGGTCCGGAGCTTTACAAGAAGATCCGCTGTATATGAGCTACGCTGAGATTATTGCCAAGTCTTGCGGCGAAGAGGAAGAAGAAGGTGAGGAGGAAGAGGGAGGCGGTGAAGGTGAAGAAGGTGGTACTTCCATTCATGTAAGTTATATTTAAGATTTTTTTTCGTTTATATTTGGCAATGAAAACGTTGAATTTTATTTTGGTTTGCAAACTTAGAGGACCATGGAAAAGTTGATGGTAAGATTTTTATGAACTAATGGCTCATCAATATAAAATGTAATTGTACTTCGAATTTTAAAATAATATATTTATGCATATAGGAACAAGAAATGGAGAAACAAAAACTTTTATTCAACCAAGCTCGTCTGGCAAACAGAGGCGTAGCTGAGATGGTTCTTCTCCATATTTCAGCATGCAAAGGGGTTCCTTCTGAAATGGTGATGAAAACTTTAGAACTAGGAATATCAGTTCTACGCGGCGGTAATTTCGATATCCAAATGGGAATGTTAAACCATCTCAAAGAAAAGAAAGACGTGGGTTTCTTCACCAGCATTGCTGGACTGATGAACAGCTGTGGTGTATTGGATTTGGACGCGTTCGAAAGAAACACCAAAGCCGAAGGTCTCGGAGTTGGATCTGAAGGTACTAAACATTTTTTGATCCGAAACGTTTGATTAAATTATAAATTTTTAGGAGCTGCTGGTGAAAAAAATATGCACGATGCAGAATTTACTTGTGCACTATTCAGATTTATCCAACTGACCTGTGAAGGTCACAATCTAGGTAAGTCTTTAAATTATCTTCTACTTGTTTTTTGGCCGCGGATTTTCGTCACTAGTGAGAGAAAATTAGAGACACAACAAATATTCGGCCAATATTCCATTTCCGGCCCGAATAGTTATACGATTCTGTAGGATACTGTTCCGTTTCGGTTCGCTGGATGTTCGCCGAATTATGTTTCCAAGCATGAGGATAATTCCGTTCTTGAAGAGGCGTGGGTAAATAGGCTATTATTTCATTCTGAATTAATAATGCTTGCTATATTTGAAATTGAATCCATATTGATGTCTTTAGCTATGTGACTTGTACTTGTCGACCCAAGCATTTCACTAAAGCAATCCCAAAAGCTAGAAATATGGGTGTTGCAGTTATCTTAATCTTCTTTCCTTTTTTTCATTTGAGGTTCTTCTTGTTCTTGTCCAGTGTGCTCGTTACTTTTATTAAATATCAGTGTTTATTTAATTTTTCTGTGAAATCATTGTCAAAAAAATCATTTTCATAACGAAAATAAATAAAATACCATTTTGTCAACAATATGTATACTATTTTATTTCAGAATGGCAAAATTATCTAAGAACCCAGGCCGGTAACACAACTACGGTAAATGTAGTAATTTGTACCGTCGATTATTTGCTAAGGCTGCAAGAATCGATAATGGACTTTTACTGGCATTATTCCAGCAAGGAACTGATAGATCCAGCTGGTAAAGCGAACTTCTTCAAAGCCATCGGTGTCGCCAGTCAAGTTTTTAACACGCTCACTGAAGTCATCCAGGGACCTTGCACCCTTAATCAGCAAGCTTTAGCACATTCCAGGTAATTATTAATTAAATTCAATGTTACTAAAACATGTTATCGATATTTTTCTTTCAGATTGTGGGACGCCGTAGGCGGTTTTCTTTTCCTCTTTTCCCACATGCAAGACAAACTTTCCAAACACTCCAACCAGGTCGACTTGCTCAAAGAACTGCTCAATTTGCAAAAAGACATGATCACCATGATGTTGTCTATGCTTGAAGGCAACGTCGTTAACGGTACCATCGGTAAACAGATGGTTGACACATTGGTCGAGAGTGCTAGTAACGTAGAACTAATCCTAAAATACTTCGATATGTTTTTGAAATTGAAGGTATTAACTTCGTCTGCCGGTTTCCAGGAAATCGATTTGAATAGCGACGGTTGGGTATATCCCAAAGATTTTAAAGAGAAAATGGAGCAGTCCAAAAATTATACATCGTAAGTACTTACCTTTAACATTGTCATTGTCGCTTAATGCTTTTTTTTTAATGATTAATATTTTCCTAATCCTTTCACTGAGGTGGACTACTTTTATATCTCTACTTAGGCATATGACTTCATTTTAAATTAGTTAAATGTTTTTTTTTTTCATTTTTGTTAATGTCTTCTGTCTGTATGAAATTTTTGTGTTTTCGTTCATCATTTTTCAGTGCTACAATCCCAATTTCTGGGTTATAAAAGTTTGTAATTATATTATATTGCTAGCTCTTCTAATACATCATATTTCTGAAGCTTCTGTACTTCTACATCATTGCTGGACTTTCTTACACTTCAAAAATGAATTCGATATTGTCCATACGAAATGGATATTGGCAGTTGCCAAAGTTGGAATGGAAGAGGTCCAGATTTTAAGAATGGTTCACAAGATAAAGGAGTTAGAGTGGAAGTTTATAGGCCTGACTGGATCTTTATGACACATAACGCCTGATATATTCGCTAACATTAGGGATATTTTTCATTTCCATTTGAGTTTAACTGTTTTCAGAAATATCTACCATTTTTGAGCTTTGGATTATCCACTCTTTTGTTGTGTGTTGTAGTAAATTCCTGTGTCATCTTTAATTGTTCCAAATTATTATCTACTAAAAACTGCCGTGTTTAGATGCTGTGAGCTTTTGAATTTAAAATGTAGGATTGCTTTACTTATTTTATTATAATCTTTTCTATTTGTAATATTATCTTTTTCAGTTACGTGATTTTCATTCTGTTTCCTTCTCTTCTTTGTTCCACTACCTCCTTCTAATCTTCCCTGATCTGTTTGATAATTGGTTTTAAATTTTTCTTAGTATTTCCTTCTTTTCAAATTACGTTTATTTGAGCATATTGAACACTTTCTTTTATTGTACTCAATCTTTCATTTATTTACCTTTCCATTTTTATAATATCCTTGTTTACTGCTTCTAAATATTTGGAACCTTTCTCCATTCATATTTCCCTTTCCTTTTCCACGTTGTTATAACCATGCTTTTCATTTTTTAGTTATGCATTATTTCTATATTATCTTCTGTTAAATACTTCTAAATTGTATTGTAAATTTCCTTTTGATACCAAGTGGATAAATCTATATTTTTTTAGAGAAGAAATCGAATTCTTGTTGGCTTGTTGCGAAACCAACCACGATGGCAAAATAGATTACGTCGACTTCATCGGTAGATTTCACGAACCCGCCAAAGAAATCGGTTTTAATTTGGCAGTACTTTTGACGAATTTGGCCGAACACATGCCCAACGAACCAAGACTAGCCAGATTCTTAGAAACTGCAGGATCCGTTCTAAACTATTTCGAACCGTTCTTAGGGCGTATCGAAATTATGGGCGGCAGTAAACGCATCGAGCGGGTCTATTTCGAAATCAAGGAATCTAACATCGAGCAATGGGAGAAACCTCAAATTAAGGTAAGTAGGTTAAAATCTAAACATATACTTTTAAACGACTAAATTTGTAAAATTACATCATATTCTATCATATTAAAATACTATCCTTAAAAATAACTACTCTTTATCATATTTTTGATATGATCTTGTATCACGTTATTTAATTTTCTTCGACAATTTTATTTGCTAATGTTCTTTGATAATGTTATTTGATAATGTCATTTGATAATGTTATCTGATAATGTTATTTGATAATGTTATTTGATAATGTTATTTGATAATGTTATTTAATAACGTTATGTGATAATGTTATTTTTTGATATTGTTCTTTGATAATGTTCTGTGATGTTCTTTGATAATGTTCTTGAAATTATGATTTTAATAATGTTCTTTTGTAAGTTGTTTGATAATGTTCTTTGATAATATTACTTCATGTTGTTTATTATTTGTTGATAATGTTCTTTAATTCTATTTGATGATTTTTTTAAAAATGCTATTTGATTATGTTTTTGACATTGTACTTCAATGTTTTTTGTGTTATGGATAAGTTTCTTTGATTATGTTCTTAAGTAATGTTCTTTGTTAATATTCTTCGGTATTATTCTTTGATAATGTTATTGATATTGTTCTTTAATATATTTGTAACCGGCTTCAAAAAAGGAGGAGGTTCTCAATTTATCGGAAAAATTGTTTATGTATGTGCGATTATTCTTTACTACGTTGTCCGATTTCTATGATTCTTTTTTTGTTAGAAAGAGGGCACCTCAGGGGTAGTCTCCCATATACAATTGGTCGGGATCTGATGATCTTTGAGAAAATAAAAAATCTCAATTTTTAAGGACATCTGGACGATTTTGAAGTCTGTTTTTTAAAACTACTTTTATAACTTTTTCTTCCATGTTATTTTGTGAAATGGTTTTTTTTATGTCACACTACGTTAATTATTAGAATTTGACTTAGTGTTTGTTACTACTGCCTAAGATGAAGCAGAGGCGAGGATTTCATTAAGATAATTACCTAAAAATGGTTTTAACATGTGTATTATGGTATTTTCAATTTCCCTTACATGGTTTTGTACGATTTTCAGGAATCGAAACGAGCGTTCTTCTACTCCATCGTCACCGAGGGCGGAGACAAAGAAAAGCTCGAAGCATTCATCAACTTCTGCGAGGACGCCATCTTTGAAATGCAACACGCTAGCGGTTTAATGGCCGTAGAAGAGTCCGGAGGCGGAGGTCCAACTAGATCCACGAGCTACAGTTATATGACCGACGAAGATGAGGACAGACTCCGCAAGAATCCGATACAAAGAGGTTACGCGGCTATAAAAGAAGGAATATCGTACGGATTATCCTCGTTAAGTCCTTCTAATATCAAACACAAAATTTCAGAAATGCAACAAATGACTTTTACGGAGCTGTTTATCGGTTTCTTCAAGTTGATATTTTTCGCGTTTTACTATTCGGGTTTCGGTGTGGCCGTAGTTATAAAATACATCTTAGGCATCCTGATGTCGTTGATGAGAGGTCCTGCAGTTGAAGAGCCGGTCATACAAGTGGCCGTAGAAGAAAAAACGGGTCCGTTACGAGTGTTGCCTTCTTTACCGACGACGGAAGAACAAAATACACAGATACAGGCATTCGGAGTGGAAATATCGAAAGAGGATAACGGCAATTACAAAATGGCCCCGCACGAATCACCCACTGGAAGCCAACCGTCTTCGGGAGAGGGAGAAACTACCCCGGAAGAAGGTGGAGAACACACCGATGCGGAAACCACCGAGCAGCCTCTATCTTTGGCCGATTTATTAGGGTGAGTCCAAAGTGCTATCATTTTCTTAAAACTGATTGTTAACAATGTATTTTCTTTCTTTATTTTTATTCATTTAAAAAAATCTGTTTTACGTACACTGCCTTATCCATTTGGCTATATGGACATTGACTGTCCGACTTCCAAATTGTTAATTTAAATATAAGATTCGAATCCAAACTCGGTGACAGAAAATTTCCAATTTTTCAACAAACTACTAATCAGCATCGTGTAGGCATAATAATATTATGTTTTCGTCTATCATCTATAACAGATTGTGAAATGTAATAATTTCTTCTTCCTTTTTTTCATTTTGGCGTTTACAGCCATGAACTTAATACACTACCATTACAATCATTTGATAATGAGCTTAAAATATAAAAAGGCTTTACTAGCACCAAAAAAATGGCTGCCGATTGATATTTGGTCACAATCGGCAACGTCGGTCTGACGTAAGAGTTACGCGTTCTCTGTCTTTCCTAATAAAGATTTAATATATGTTTTAATTTGTTTCGATTGTTCCTATTTAATCGATTATTCCTAGCCTCAATTTTTGCGTTTTTGTTTATCGCTCTTAGTATTTTTATTTTTCTTAATATTTTTGATTACCCAATCTCGCTTTGTTCGCGTGCAATAAAAGTCTGTTCCTAATCTTAACCATTATTAGTTTTTGTTTCAACATAATGCCTTACTCTTACTTACTTCATTTTTTCCTCGAATTTCTGTTTATCACATCCTGCACGATTCCCTTTTTGCACAACACTATACCAATTGTTTAAATTATAGCGGAGAGCAAGCTAAGAGGGCACAGCAAGAAAAAGTTGAAGCCCAAGCAGCACAGCAAGCCGTGATGCAGGCGATTGAAACCGAGAGCAAGATAGTCCACATAGCAGAACCATCTGCTATGTCTCAAATCAATTTTGCTTCTTACGGTCACAGAGCGGTATCTTTCCTCGCCAGGAACTTCTACAACTTGAAATATGTCGCTCTCGTCTTGGCGTTTTGTATCAACTTCATGTTGCTGTTTTACAAGGTACAGTTTTGACATAAAAAAGAAGGTTTAGATATGTTATATGAACCGGTATTAGAATCCAAATCAGATTCCCTTGATGCAATAATAAAAGGGGGAAGATTTTATGTAGAAGATGTCTCCATAAATAAGTTATTCGCAATGTCGGCAGTAATTTTCTCACATATCTGGAATACAATTTGAGAGAGCAATAGTCCATAAATTCGAAACTTTGTCTTTCACTTGGGAATGAAGGTGTTTGTTATATACATTTTTAAAATACTTCCATACCAATTCAACGGGATTATTCTGACAGTAATATTGGGATAATCTAAGAACTTCATGTCCTGCTCTTTTAATAATAGTTAATCGATAATGTATCGTTTTGGATTGCTTCTACCGGTTTGAAAGTGAAGTTCATGACTGAGTATTTCAATTCGTTCCTAGGTATCCAGTATTAATGAAGAAGGAGGAAGCGGTAGCGGTGGTAAAGGCATCGCAGATATTATCGAAGGTTCTGGATCTGATAGCGGCAGCGGAATGGGATCTGGCGATTCGGCCGAAGAAGACGATCTGCCGGAGCTTGTCCACGTGGATGAAGATTTCTATTATATGGCCCACGTAATGAGGTTGGCGGCTATGTTGCACAGCGCAGTATCATTAGCGATGCTAATAGCTTACTACCATCTAAAAGTTCCTCTTGCTATATTCAAAAGGGAAAAGGAAATCGCAAGGAGGCTTGAATTTGAAGGACTGTACATAGCGGAACAGCCGGAGGACGATGATCTAAAATCTCATTGGGATAAATTGGTTATATCGGCAAAGTAAGAACAAGCTGAATTACTATTTGTAAAAGGTTTTTCATATAAAAATAAATGTTTTTAGGTCTTTCCCGGTGAATTACTGGGATAAATTTATAAAGAAAAAGGTACGACAAAAATATAGCGAAACTTACGACTTTGATTCCATTAGCAGTCTTCTGGGCATGGAAAAAACATCATTCCAGCAACAACAAGAGGCTGAAGAAAAGCATGGCCTTATAGCTCTGTAAGTAATTGATTATGTATATTTTTTTTAATAAAATACCCTTTACAATAACTTATTACAACGATTACCGAGCAATTTAATTCTAACCTAATTGACTGCGGTATTGAAACTTTTAAAACTAGATCTTGCTATCTTTCTACAAGAGGAGATGTTAAGGGTCCTTGAGTTACCCTTAAAATCCCCCAAGGTAGGTTTACTTCGGCTTAGCTCAGTTGGGTATAGATGGAATATTTTTGACTCGAGAAGGGTCAGTGGAATCGGCCTGAATCGTTACAAGAGTCCTAGGGTATCGTTTTGCGTAAAAAACCTTCTAAAGTGGTATATTTCCAAATGAGGGCGCCAAATAATTATTAGATAATTATTAATCTACCCTAGTACTATTGTTGAGATAGATGAAATAAAAAAGTTAGTTCAATTCAATTTGAGTATAATCGTAGGTTTTTGATACAATTTGGTTCTTATAATAGAACCTCGAATTAATAAACAAATTCGGCCTGTTTTCTCACGCTGTCACTACGATTTTCATCGATATCGCAATACTCTGCAACTCAGCTGATTCTAGGCTATATCGGTGTCTTTAACATACATTCGCCTCGCTAGGTATCTTCTCTATTTTTTCTTTTGTCTCAGACGACCTTTTATTCTGCTGTTATCATTGCTCCCTTGATACTCAGGCATGCTTGCCTTTGAATACCGTTGAGCTGTCGAATGGTTCCAGCTTGATGAGTTTGGCCATCATACCACCGACCCGCAGGTTATCATAGGCCTCGTGAATCTGGTATATATCCACAGGGACATTTTCGATTGTAGTCCCCAATCTTTGCCACACAACCTTCGGCATAAGTTAAAGGATGTTGTGCTCTTTTGGGTAACTTTTTTTAAGTGGATTCCATGTTAACCAGTGGTCAAAGATGACTCCCAAGTATTTGGCCTCTTAAGCAAATAGAATATTTACTCCTTTCAGTACTGGCGACTTTAGTCCTGTCAGTACTTTTCGTTTTGTGAAGATGTATATTGTGGTTTCACGAGGCTTTACTGTTAGTTCCTCCTGCACCACTCATCAACGATATTTAAAGCGGTTTGTGTGCGCTCTGATATTGTACCTGCGAACTTGCCTCTTACGACGATCGCCAGGTGATCGGCCTACCCTAGACCTAGACAGTAGAAGTCTGCAGATATTAGCCATGAGAAGGAAATAGATTCTTCTCCTTTATTAAATTTATATAGTTTCGATATTACAGGTGATAAAGAAATTATGGTGATTTGCCTGGTTTTGGAATCATCGTCATTGCTTTCTTTGGAAGTGTTTCAAAATTTCACCAGTTCTTATGTCAAAACCAAAAGCTTTCGAATTAATGTTATATTTTTTCATCACATATTTCCTTTGAATATAATCATATTTTCTACAATTATTGGTTCAATCCAGTAGTCATGATAATTGTCTTTTCGTTATTTGATTGAAATGTGATTTCAAAATGCTGTGCAAATCTACAGGCTTTTTGGAACTTATGTGCCCAGTTTCTCTATACATTTCTAAGAGTTTTGAAGTATAGACCTATAAATTATTTTGGTAACTTCCCAGAGTGAATATTCTATGGTTTTGTGATTAGTGAGTTCACTCAGGCAGATACCAATTGACTCTTGTTTGATACGATTAGTGTCTTTTTAATCGCTGAGTTGCATCAACGAGGATTCTGTTCTGCTACCTTATTTTTTTAATTTCTTTAATTTATTTAGGGTAATTGTTTTCTTTTACCCTCCGAGTGATTTCTATTGTATTTTACAAATATCAAACACTACCTATATCCTCTAAAATTATGTAGGTAATTTATTTCTTTTTTTTTTTAGAATTATCAACATCGATTGGCGATACCAAATATGGAAATCGGGCGTAACAATCACCGACAACTCGTTCTTGTACTCCCTATGGTATTTCACGTTCTCCATTTTGGGAAACTTTAATAACTTCTTTTTCGCCGCCCATTTGCTCGATGTGGCCGTCGGTTTCAAAACATTGCGTACCATCTTGCAATCCGTAACGCACAACGGCAAACAGCTCGTCCTCACTGTAATGTTATTGACAATCATAGTGTACATTTATACCGTAATAGCGTTCAACTTCTTCAGGAAATTCTACGTGCAAGAAGAGGACGAAGAGGTCGATAGAAAGTGCCACGATATGCTTACGGTTAGTACCTACTTGCTATTACGTTGGATAACTTCGGAAAAATAATATCTAATAAATTTTAGTGCTTCGTATTCCATCTTTATAAGGGTGTAAGGGCTGGTGGAGGTATTGGAGATGAAATTGAACCACCAGATGGGGATGATTACGAAGTATACCGTATTATGTTTGACATTACGTTCTTCTTCTTTGTTATTGTCATTTTGTTGGCCATCATTCAGGGTAAGTAAGGCGTGATCCACAAAAACGTTTCTAAAATAGGCACTATCCGATAAAAACAGAGATGCGAATCATGTCAGTGATAGCTACACATGGCTATGAATTAATCCAAACTCTCATTTAAAAAGAAGAATAAACGAACTCGAAAAATAAAAACTCTCCTAGTTTCGACAGCTGGGGTGTAAGAAACCCCAGTTCACTTTACAATGATGTAGTTAGTAGTAGTTAGTAGTCTAAGGAAGTGAGATGGCGCGGTCGTTTGAACTTGAATAATTTTCGTGCATTTTTCGAGCGCCCCACCTTTAGAATGCCGGCTTAAGCACATTTTACCAGGTTTTCCTTCATAATATTGTTATAGTTTTTTGATAGAATTGATCTTTTAAAAAGATCTTTATTTGCCATCATGTTTTCTCTATATTTATATCAGTGTTCATTTCATTAAATGGTTATTTACTGATTGTCACGTATTTAACCAATACATGAGAAGATCCAATTTTACTGCCTTTATGGTGTAATCTCAATAAATTTCAATATGAACATAAATCACGTTTCCTTTTAATGAAATGAACATCCATATAGTGTAAATAAGTAATATTGATCGTTTCATGAATTTATCATTTTCATGAAATTAACAATTTTATTAAGTGAAAGCACACAACATATAAAAAAAAACGCAACGTTAAGAAATATTAGGTGATTTTATCTTACAACCTCTACTTCTTTATAATCATAATATAATATTCTGCTCATTTGAATGGAATTTTTTAGGTTTAATCATTGATGCTTTTGGTGAGCTTCGTGATCAACTTGAGAGCGTAAAAGACGATATGGAATCAAATTGCTTTATATGCGGTATTGGAAAAGACTACTTTGATAAAGTTCCGCACGGTTTCGACACTCATGTACAGCAGGAGCACAACCTAGCAAATTACATGTAAGTATTGTAACGTTTATTTATTTTAAACAGTTTATTATTTTAGTTTATTTACAGTACATACACTAATAAAGTAAACTGGAGGAATATGGCAACAATTTATTAGACTCATTAGAACTTTTTATTTTTTTTTACATTAGGGCATGCTAAATATAGAAAGTGAAATATATTATTCTTAGTTAACACAACAAAAATTAAGCAATAAGAATATGTTAAATACTGACTTAAAAAATGTTGCTTGAAATAAAAATTAAATTGTGTAATTTCCCCCCATATTCCGGGAATATGGCAACACTGACCTGGGTAATACGGCAATATGGGCATTAAGTTAAAAAAGATTGAAAAAATGTATTCTAATACTTCGTAACTAATAATACAAATCACAGAAAAAATTAACAAATAGTAGACAATGAACAGTATTATGGTAACAAAAGAAAAAATTAATATTTACTCAGCGTAATTTGAACAGTATTTTTCAGAAGGTGTGCATATTTCATGCAACCAAGAAAAACAGTTTATACATTGTATCCAATCGCACTTGGGACCTTTTTTGTCCAAATAGTGTCCATAACATTCTGAATGGTACCTGAGTGGTAATGTTTGTTCACCATCAGTGTCGATTCGCAGAACCGGGTCATTGTATGTATTTATGGGCTAGAAATAATTATTTAAAGGATTAAGTATTACAATTCTACAAGAATTCAATAGCTATTCACAATTTATTCAATTATTTACATGAATAAACGAAACTGTTATTAGCATCTATATATAATTTTCAAATCCTGTATATGAAGTGGTCCGACGGGGTTTGACGTTTCTCACCTCTCTACCTACCAAAAGCCTTTCCAACTTCTGTTCCTATCCCTCCTACACATTCAAAACTAATTTGCCATAAAAGTGTGACGTAGTTTTGGTTCCACTGACAATTAATTGTAAACAAACTTTTAATAAAATTTGACATACGGTTTTACTGTTTTTATTTTTTTATTAAATATTGTTTGCAGGTTATAAAAAGTAGTTTAAATAAATGATTATATATACTTGATGATTATCTATAAACTTACTCTAGAAATATATTTATGAAAGTTTAAAAAATATATAATTTAGGTAAACAAAAAACAAAACGCACTCAAAAAAATACTGTCTCTGTAATTGTCATCACTAATTTAGCGTATTGTCATATCTACAAACTCGGCTGTATTTTTAAACAGAATTGTCGTATGTGAAATATTTAGCATTATTAGTCATTATAGTCATTGTCAGATACGACTTTATGATGCTTGCAAGGCAAACTATATATCTTGGACAGTAGGTACCTACTTTAATTTGGAAGATAAGATATTACTCTAGCTAAACTAGCAAAATGGAAGAAGGAAGAATATACAAAAATAACAAGGGCGATATAGTCCCTCATCTGACTGCAAATAGAGGCATGTCGTGTTTTTTGCTTGTTATATATGGTGTTACACAGGTTTTTGGTATCTCAATTTATTTCAACTCAACTTTCACAATAACAATACAACTGATAACGTCTATCATCAAACTCAAAACTGACGTCAGGATCATCCTTATATAGCTTGCTTGACCCTTCTCGAACTGTTGTCTAGAATATTCTTGACGGGTAATGACATTTCCAGACATTTCTGGACTATTCTATCTTCTTTTACTTGTACTTTTACACTTGTACTTTTACTTATGACGACCGCAGCACACTGTAGGGCGATGAGTAACATTCCACTTCTTTTTCTATCTGTACGTTTCTTATAATAGCCGCAGGCTACTGCGTAACAATGGTTTGTTCCATGTGAGGCGAGACGTAGCTTTTGACAGGAGGCGCTCGATACAATCCCAATGCTTCAAGCGAATATGGACTCAATCTCACCGAGATATATCTTCCATAAGCCAAATAGAAGAGTCAGAAGTGGCAGGTACGATTTATATCTACACCGACGCGGTTCTAAAACAAAACAAGGCTCAGAATGTGGAACATACTCCAGATCCTTAAAACTAAACATAAAATGGGCTGTGAGTAATAGTGCTAGTGTAGTTCAAGCAGAGCTCACAGGGATTCTCATAACAGCAAAGGAAATCACCAGAATCAATATCACTGGAGGGAACATGCTCGTCCATACAGATAGCAGACAAGCACTACTCATCCTGAACAGACCACTCATTTACTCATGGTTAGTACTAGAATGTCACGAAGCTTTGGCCGAATTATCCATCAACAATGTGGTCACCTTATGATGCATAAAAGGTCACGCCACATCGAAAGGTAACCGTCTTGCTAATTCACTGGCCAAGAAAGTAGCCAACCAAATATTTTTTGGACATGGCTCTTCTATTGGCCTGACCAAATCGGGCTTGACAGAACATTCCCTTGTGAAATTCAAGGAAAGATGGGATGAAACAAGAAACTACAAAGTTGCCAGGGAGCTTCTAAGTTATCCTGTGACAACACTATAGCAAACAAATTCTTGACTATGACTAGACAGAATCTGCGCTTGGTCACAGTCATTCTGATTGGTCCATTGCCAAGTACGGGGTTGTCAGAATCCGCACTCTAACACTCATTTATTAGAAGATTTATGTTCGGCGAGTATCGGCTAACACCGGCCGCTATAAGAGAAGCAGCTCTTGGCGACGTTGTCAACTACATTAAATCTGTAGGCTGGCTCACGAGCTAGGAGGTGCCTATCACCTTGGGAGGATGCACAATGGGCCTAGTCAGGCCTAAGTGCCGGGTAGCCCACCCTTCACACGTTACAGATAGAGATGGTTTGTTCCAATAACGATCTTGGAACAATAAACCAGTCCACGACTTATTGTTGACATCTGTTCGGGTTTTCAAAAATACGTTAAGAACTGTCAGAGGACTAGTTGACCAGTGGACAGTTTAATAGTTGTACGCGACGAATAATTCTGAATTCTACTGTTCCACTGGTTCTCGAACGGTTTGCATCAAATTTTAAAGAAACCCGAATCAATGCAACTAGTAATGGACAACCTGTCGGGGATTGGTACTGGGTTAGGTATATTGGAACAAATTTTTAATAAATTCAACAAAACAAAATAAATGACAATGAACAAAAACTATGACTCGACTGACAAATACTAATCACAGCTGCCAGAGACGATAGGATCCAAATGATATAATTTATTACAATCACGAAATTTTCATCTTGACAATTCCTTCCTCTTCAGAGTCAAAAACTGATTTGACAGTACACACATCGGTTTGTGATTAGTTTTGGTTGTGTTGGAACACTATGGTTTTGTATAGTTTTGAGTCTGAAGTTTGTTGGAACACGAATTCTAGACTACACAGAATCCCGACACTAGACGTAAACTGATTTGGTTTATGTTGGAAGAAACCTTTGGAGTTGGGTACAGGGGAGGGGATGAACTACATGTGCTACATCTCGGTGGTGGGAGCTGTCGTGAAATCTGTCAAATTTAAAGTTACTTATCGATGGATTTTTTTAATTTTTTGCTGGTACTGAAATAATGAGCTTCTAGACGTCTATAACAACAAAAATTCCTCTGCAAGCATTTTCTGTCGTCCGGTTTTGCTACTTCCGGTGTAGGGCTACGTGACCAGATATACCAGATATTTGTTTTTAAACAAAATTCTGGATGTAGCTTAAACGCGTTTTTTCTGAATTTAAGATATTTTTCGCCAACACAAAAAATTGCTTGCAATACTATCTTAGATTCAGCAGAAACGCGTTTATGCTAGATATATTCCGAACTTCGTTGAAAAATTCAAATATTCGGTCACGTAGCCGAAATCCCTATCCCGGAAGTAACAAACCCGGACCACAGAAAATGCTTGCAAAGGTGTTTTTATTGTTATAGACATCTAGAAACATATTATTTTATTGCCAGTAAAAAACGAAAAATTCATCAATAAGGAACTTTACTTTGAATTTTATAGGTTGCACGACAGCTCCCACCTCCGAGATATTGTTCATGTAATTCGCCCCCCATCCCTTGTACTCAACTACAAATAGTAAGTAAAAAACGACACGTCACTTTTTGCAGTCAGATGGAGGACGAATATTGTTTATTTCACGTTTTCATCAAAACTCTCCTTTTTAATTATTTATGGTAAATTGTGAACAATTTCAATTTAATAGAAAGCTATTTCAAATGTCGCGCGAGTTTCTGAATGTTTTCTTTAATCTGATGACTACATAATAACTTTATTGTGTTACTCTTTTCTGATTGGTCAAAAACTGTTAAGTAATACATTTATTATTGAACAGTTTTAATAGTAAATTAATGAATTTATATGAAAGTAACTTACCAAATTCCTTTACAGGTTCTTCCTTATGCACTTGATCAACAAACCGGACACAGAATATACCGGTCAAGAAACGTACGTCTGGAATATGTACACGCAACGATGCTGGGACTTCTTCCCGGTTGGTGACTGCTTCCGAAAACAGTACGAAGACGAATTAGGAGGTGGAGGTGGTTAATTCTTCCATACTTATGCATTGCATGCACAATATTTAAAAAATCGCTCAATTTCTATCCAAATCTTTGTCTTTAATTCGAATATCCACACAGTGAAAAACTTGTCGGTTTTGCTTTGTAAATAAACGTACGAATAGGTCAAAATAATATCAAGCTATGCGTTAAACTTTTCGAGAATCTATGCCTTACGTTATTTTTTTGTAAATGTTTAAGATTTTAACGCATGTATTTGCGGAATTTGAACTATGATTAAATATTTTCTTGTTAATTGCGTTGTTTGATTTAAGTTCTATAACACAACGAAAGGGAGAAATACAAACAATTAATAGATACTTACCTGGATTGTCAACAGTTTCGTGGGACCAATAATTTGGCTTTGAGGCATCTCCTTGCTGCATTAGCGACAGAAGGGAACCCCGTTCCCAACATAACCCATAAAAATGGGGAGTTTATTGCAATCGTTCATAAATTCAAATTTGCGATAATACCAGATCTTAACGTTTTGATGTCCTAGGGAATCCAAAAAACATGTTTTTAAAAAATGTCCGGAGGTTACTATTTCTATGCCGGAGGTACGTATGTGACGTTTTTTGTTAGCACCATACAGCCCAAACTATCATGCCGATTTCAATGGAAGTTGGAACATAGGTTTTCAGGGGCCCCTGAAGAGCTGATTAGATTTTGGACATAGTCGGAACAACTGGAGGGTACTTTATAGGGGGTTGCTTTTCTATACTTCTGTTATTTATGATTCTAGAAGAAAATTCTTCGCATTGATTTTTGTGACCTCATTATTTATCATTTTTTTTACATACATGTTGTCCCTAAAATGAACCTTATTGGAGATATTTAATTCATTGTTTACTTTCCTATCTGTATACAGATAAGGAAAGTATAGGAATCATAATTTTTCGACGGATTTTTACGTTTTGGAGTCCCCTGAATCTGTTTTGACTATTTTCGCGATGTCTGTGTGTGTGTCTATATCCACCATAACTCATGAACCGATACAAAGAAAACCACCAAATTTTAAACTTGAGCTTTATACCGGCCTTCAATGAACTGATTAGATTTTGGACAGAGTCGGAACATCTGGGGGGGGGGGGGTACTTTATAGGTGGTCATTTTTGTATTTTATGGAATATTTGTTATTTACGTTTGGAGAAGAAAATTCTTCAAATAAAAGTTACTTCTATTATTATCTATAATTTTTGTTCTATACAAAATTTTCCTAAAATGGTCCGTATTCGAGAAATTTGACAAAATGTTAAAAAATCAAATTTTTGTGAAAATTATTCAAATAAAACTTGTTTGTAATATAATTCTCTATAATTTTTATCCTATACATAATTTCTCTAAAATGGACCGTATTCGAGATATTTGAGAAATTGTGTAAATTTCGAATTTTAAAGAAAACTCAAAAACGGATAAAGGAAAAAACATTAAATTTTAAACTTAAGTTTTATTGCGGCGTGACGTGAAATGATTAGATTTTGGACAATTTCGGAACATTTGGGGAGGTACTTTATGGGAGGCCGTTTTTATGTTTTATATCTCTTATTTATGTTTTATGGAATATATATGTCATTTAAGTTTGGGGAAGAAAATTGTTCAAATAAAAGTTACTTCTAATATGACTATCTATAATTATTTTTGCTTTATATCAAATTTTCCTGAAATGGTCCGTATTCGAGAAATTTGACAAATGTGCAAAATTCTGATTTTTAAGAAAATTGTTAAACTAAAAGTTGTTTGCGATATCGATCTCTATAATTTTTGTTTATACACGATTTTTCTAAAATCCACCGTAATAGAAAAATTGGAGGAAAAGTGCTAAATTTAAATTTTTCAGTATTTTCGTTTTCAATGAATAGAAAAATGTTTCGAGGTAGATATATGTGGAAAATGTATATATTTAGTTTATCCTCTAAATATTTATATAGGTTCTACAAAATAACCGGAAAAAGCCTATAATAACTAGATAGGAAAGTCATGTGTTGGACACATCAGATTTTTATTGTTGTAATACAAGAGTATAAAGGGAGATTTGGGAATGTACATGGCATTACATCATCCTTTAATTTAAGCTTTCTCTTTTTTATTTTGTTAACCATCAGTAAAAATAGGCTCATAATATTTGATATCTTCTAAACAGTATAGAACAGCATCATCTCTAGAAAGTGATTTATCGGCACTAGGAACGATATATATATATATATATATATATATATATATATATAGATTCGTCCTGCCGGCGTTGTGACATCATGTCGCAAAAATGTTGGTATCTTTATGACATCCGTTTGCGATGTGACATCCAAATTCGGATGTCACAACGTTTTTGGGGTTCAAACATCATAAAAGAGATTTAAAAGAGCGCCAAACAAATTTCAGCTGGATGTCATAATGCTTGATTTTCAATTTTGTGTATAAATTTAGTTCCAGTGTATAGATGTGAAGGTGGCGCTCGCGTCAGTTGGTTTTGTATATTTTGTATATTAAATATTTCAGTCCATCGACTGTCTAACATCCACCATTAAGTATATTAGAATTTACTCACTCGACTGTCTGACATCCAACATTCAGTATATTAAAACTTACTCACCCGACTATCTGACATCCACCTTAGAGTATATTAGAACTTTACACACTAGGTTATGTGACATCCAAAAAATTTATTTTAGATATATTTGGATTTTCATTTTAAGATCTATTTTATGTTAACACATAAGCTGCCAAAATTTTTTCTTGGGTTTCGCATGAAGCCAACAAGTTTCTTAAATGCATTCACTCTCTGTGACTATTTAATAAATATATAGTATATGCATCTATATTGATACAAGGTGTATCAACAATGGGTGAGTGAACGATGACTGTAATTTATATTAAAAAAAAATCAAACGAAATTAAATTAAAATATATTAAAATAAATTAAAATAAATTAAAATAAATTAAAATAAATTAAAATAAATTAAAATAAATTAAAATAAATTAAAATAAATTAAAATAAATTAAAATAAATTAAAATAAATTAAAATAAATTAAAATAAATTAAAATAAATTAAAATAAATTAAAATAAATTAAAATAAATTAAAATAAATTAAAATAAATTAAAATAAATTAAAATAAATTAAAATAAATTAAAATAAATTAAAATAAATTAAAATAAATTAAAATATATTAAAATAAATTAAAATAAATTAAAATAAATTAAAATAAATTAAAATAAATTAAAATAAATTAAAATAAATTAAAATAAATTAAAATAAATTAAAATAAATTAAAATAAATTAAAATAAATTAAAATAAATTAAAATAAATTAAAATAAATTAAAATAAATTAAAATAAATTAAAATAAATTAAAATAAATTAAAATAAATTAAAATAAATTAAAATAAATTAAAATAAATTAAAATAAATTAAAATAAATTAAAATAAATTAAAATACATTAAAATAAATTTAAATTAAAATAAATTAAAATAAATTAAAATAAATTAAAATAAATTAAAATAAATTAAAATAAATTAAAATAAATTAAAATAAATTAAAATAAATTAAAATAAATTAAAATAAATTAAAATAAATTAAAATAAATTAAAATAAATTAAAATAAATTAAAATAAATTAAAATAAATTAAAATAAATTAAAATAAATTAAAATAAATTAAAATAAATTAAAATAAATTAAAATAAATTAAAATAAATTAAAATAAATTAAAATAAATTAAAATAAATTAAAATAAATTAAAATAAATTAAAATAAATTAAAATAAATTAAAATAAATTAAAATAAATTAAAATAAATTAAAATAAATTAAAATAAATTAAAATAAATTAAAATAAATTAAAATAAATTAAAATAAATTAAAATAAATTAAAATAAATTAAAATAAATTAAAATAAATTAAAATAAATTAAAATAAATTAAAATAAATTAAAATAAATTAAAATAAATTAAAATAAATTAAAATAAATTAAAATAAATTAAAATAAATTAAAATAAATTAAAATAAATTAAAGTAAATTAAAATAAATTTAAATCAATATATAAAAAAAAATTAAATAAATTTAAAAAAATTTAAATAACCAATTAAAATAAATTAATAAGCTAAATAAAAATAAATAACTAACCCTTCGTTCGTAATGATAAGAAAAATATGATGAGATAATTCATAAAAACGACAAATTTTAATGTCCTGACACCTTAATAGTATGTTTATGTAGCTGTGCGATAAATATTAGTGTACGCAGATTTTATTTAAGTCTTTTTTTTATTTTAGAGTGAATTAATCTAATTAATCTTCGATAACACACACTCTTTTTTTACTACTTAATTTTTTTGGACTACTGATATGATTCTAAACAACCTTACTTAATGATTCTTTCGCCATTAAGACTGAAGTACAGGTAGTAACTTTTTCAATTTTTTTCTTGTTTTTCTTACCAACCACCCTTATATGTTATTGAAATTTGGCACATGTATTTTCTACAACTTACCCTAATTTATTGGGTATTAATAAGAAACAAAATGCAGTTCTATTTTTTCAAAAAAATGTATTAATTTGTTTATCCTTATAGCCGGAGAGCCAGTAACACACATTTCATTAAGTGTTTGATGCACTTTGAAATTTTGTAATTTGAAATCATTTGGATGGAAAAGCAGATATACCTGTGTTGGCTTGACCCACCCCGGGACACCAGGTACTGCGCATAATAGAAAGGGGTCGTAAAATATGACCCAAAAAAAGTGTTTGATTTACGCTCAAATTTTAATAGTCTTAATTAAATATAAAAAAAATTAATTCCAAAAAGGCAGACACTTTTTCCGGGGTTTAATTGCCGGCCAACATAAAAATAAGTCTTATCGCTGATCACCCTACAGCTGTATCGGCCGTTCATACAAGGGAAGTGCAACCAACTTGACAAAATAAAATTGACACTAATGACATAAGAAATCGGGTCACATAAAGAGGCTGTTTTTTAGTTTGCTTTATGGTATTTCCTATCTACTTTCATGCCATTTGCATACCTTGTTGTACCCGTAACGTGAAAAAGACTTTTTGGTTTAGGTTATTTTACATTTAAAAGATGAAACATTTTGTCATCGTCAGCTGTCAATTATGTTCGTAGAACACAGGCGTAACCCTAGATGGGCATAATGAAACTAGTATTGTATGTTAATTGTATATTGTATAGAACTTGTATTCGTAGCAGCAGCATTTTGCAATCGACATAAATAAATAAAACCAAATAAAAAAAATGTTTCATAAAGCGTGAGAAACACAAATAGACTATTAACAACAAAAAATAAAATGCACTGCTACGCCTATGTTTTGATATTATCCACAGCTGATAGTGACAAATGTTTTCAACCTTTAAATGTAAAATAACCTAAACTAAAAAGTCTTTTTCACGTTACGGGTACAACAAGGTATGCAAATGGCATGAAAGTAGATAGGAAATACCATAAAGCAAACTAAAAAACAGCCTCTTTATGTGACCCGATTTCTTATGTCATTAGTGTCAATTTTATTTTGTCAAGTTGGTTGCACTTCCCTTGTATGAACGGCCGATACAGCTGTAGTGTGATCAGCGATAAGACTTATTTTTATGTTGACCGGCAATTAAACCCCGGAAAAAGTGTCTGCCTTTTTGGAATTAATTTTGTTTATATTTAATTAAGGCGCTATTAAAATTTGAGCGTGAATCAAACACTTTTTTTGGGTCATATTTTACGACCCCTTTCTATTATGCGCAGTACCTGGTGTCCCGGGGTAGGTCAAGTCAACACAGGTATATCTGCTTTTCCATCCAAATGATTTAAAATTACAAAATTTTAAAGTGCATCAAACACTTAATGAAATGTGTGTCACTGGCTCTTGGACTATTATAAGAACACACTACCAGTCGTTAAATATTTGGAAAGAGCACAATAGTAGTTTCTGCAACAAGAGTGGATATAATATCCATATCGCTCGAGTTGTACATTATATTTTTTCTACGACACTCTAACGAAAATCTACAAATTTTAAAAAATATTTTAGGTTATTAAGATAAAATAATTAAATTAAAAATAATTTATGACTTTCACTAATTCATAAAATAAAACAAAATAAAACAAAAAAAGAAAATTAATTTCCTTTTTCTCCATCTGAGATTTAAACTCAAATCTTTTGAATGGAAGGCAAGAACCACAGGACCATCTACTCGTTTATTTTTGTTGCTTTAATACTGGTAATTAAATTGACTTCATATAGTTTTATTTAAATTAACAAATTATTTATAATTATAGACGAAACAAAAATATAAATTCTATTATGTATCGATTCTACACAAGAATAACTCATTTTAATGTGTTTAATCTCAATACCCAAAAAATATACTGACTAAGATCGACAGAATTGTCACTTATTTAAATTTTTAAAAATAATAGCAGTTGGTTGATTAAAATATGGACGGTGATTGGTGGATTTCTTTTTCCAGTGTTCTCACTACCTATAATGGATATGAAATATATTCGTTCAGTTGAAGGCAATAGCATACTTTTTCGTTTTGTAATCTGTGTGTAGATAAGCTAATATCTATGTGGGTGTAGAAAAAAAATTAATTAAGTGTATGCTTTTAATTTTTGAGTAGATGATTTTAGTACTAAAATTGACTGTTTTTATATTATTTTTAAACTAAGCAGATTTTTAAAAGTTACATATTATGTTTGTACTTACAAGTCGGTATTTAGTACCAAATATCATAATCTACTTTTTAATTAATCACTGCATGCCGTACCAACATCATAATCGCTAGACTCTAGGAAAAATTGATTCAAAGCATTGCTTTTAGTAGGTACGTAGGCACAATTATATAAAAGTACCAACAAAACATATAGCTTTTAAAAATTCAGTTGGAATTAAATTATCCTCATTATAACGTATTGAAGTTACTTAAAACCCCTTTAGTTTCATTTATATCTCCAAAATACTCGACAATAACAATTTAGCAGTAAAATCATCTGCACAAAAACATGAAGATTATGACTAATTTTAGTTTTTTCTGATCTCTTTAAATATGAAAACGAACTTAACTGATTTACAAATGTACTTTTTTCTGTAACTCAAAAATAACCATTTAAAGTTAAAAATGTTTATAGTAAAATAGTCGGTGGGCAAAAATAATAAACACCGCTGGATTTATATTTTGTGTGCTTCTCAGGTAAGGTTAGGTTAGGTTCAGTGCACTAGGTTCGCCAACTGGTCGTGTTAATGCACTTGAGACCGGAGAATCAACCATCCAAGGGCGATCGATACACAAAAAAATTAATAAAGTAGTCCCAACAGACAAGTAAAAGATTACCAAGAGGCCGGCGATAGCCTGCTTAGGGGGTGCTTTTAGTGGGTAAAGGGCAAGCCGAACTTGCATCAAAGATTCGGGAGTCCGAAACTGTTGGGAAAGGGAGAACCTGTAACTAATCTCTATAATAAATTCCCACATACCAAAAAAATATTAAGAAGTTACTTCGATCGAAAACTATTTTTTTTGGGCCAGTGTATCTAAAAATATACACAATCAAAAACTAAAAAGAAAATCATTTGAAAATGGAATAAAAATAACTTAAGAAATTACATTGAAATAAAAAAACAATAAAAAATCGTAGAATTTGAGGGTGGGCTTTGGCGCTGAACGTGTTAAATGTTTAGGATGTAATAAGATGCTTAATTTAAAAAATGTATTTATATACTTACTGGATGTTACAAGAATGGCAGTTTTTCTGTAGAAATGGTATACTGTGACGTAACAACTGGATGTCACAAGATGCAAGGTTTTTCTGGATGTCACAAAGTGTTGTTAATAAAAATATATACCGTGTATACTTTGGATCTCACAACGATAGGACGTTTTATTTTTTTAAAATGTGTATGGTTGTGATATTTTTCGATCATTGATAATATTTTTTTAATTAAAAGAAGTCATATTTTTCTTTTTTTCCTAAAGTCTTTCTAAAGGGTGGATGTCAGAAAGTCAAAATTTTTGCTGGATGTCACATGATACGCTGGTCGAGTATATATATATATATATATATATATATATATATATATATATATATATATATATATATATATATATATATATATATATATATGCTGCCACTGTCCTAAGCGTTTAGTATCCTATAAGAAACATTTAAAATGACACAATTGGGGTTCAACAAAAAAATAACAGTAGCAACTCTTTATCTAACATTAAAACTCTAAAAAATAAATGTTCTTTTCTAGCAAGTTAAATTTAATGTATAATTATTCTTGTTTGTAAGTCAATTTAATGTATAATTATTGTTGTTTGTAAGTCAGGATCTATGACTGTAAAATTTTATATTATAGTAACTTGTAATAAAATAAACTACACTCCGTAACATACATATTGCGACTAGTTTACAATAAATATTATATTTAGATATAAATACATTATTTTACTTACATTAGAAGCTTTAAAAAGACAATGAATTGATTTCTCCTTGTGTTTTCTTTAGTTTTACATGTGATTTGTATCATGTTTTACAATCTGGAACGACGTAAATCTTGATTTGATGTTTTTTGTCATGTTACTTGTATTCAGGTACTTTTTTCACATTATTTTGATTCTGTTCACCAATGTTTTAAAAAATCACTTCATTTTACATTGACTTACATAAAAAATTGTCATCGCTGCTATTTGACATGCGAACTATAGTCAATTTCGCGAACTTTATAAAAAGAAGGACGAAAATTTGACCATTGCCGATTCGCCTCCTCTCTAGAGTCTTCATAGTCATGTCTAACAGAAATACGAGTCACGTTCGTGATAAGTACGAACACTTCTGAACTAAATCCAATTTGACATTAAAAAAGAACAATTGTATGTTCAGATATTCGTGATTTTTTCCATGGATCACTCCATATTTAGTCAATAAACTTTGTTTGGACACACAACTTACGTTATCATTAATACATTGTATTTTGCTTGCATTTGGATCCGTTAAGATTTTTTCAGATATAATAAAATTTACAAATAAATAAATAAATATAAGCAAAAAATGTTATTTATTATAAAACAAATGTAATAAAAACGTATTTTTTCAGTGGTAATAAACAGCAGGTAGGTATCTATAGGTATATCACATTTACTTATTTGGTACAGTCAAATAAAATCCTTATAAATAAATATTAATGTCCTAAATGCTTAAATTATTAATCAATATCATATAAAGTAATTCTAAATCAGTGCTGTGGAAGATCAATATGAACAAAAAGAAACTATTCTAAAATCCTACCTATGATATTTCACTCTATATCAGTGGATAATAGTAACATTTTTCAAAATTTTTAAACTAGAACAGATGGCAGTATCCAATATAACAGAATTATTTTTTAAAAATGTGAAATGTACTTTTGAAAGAAATGTTAACAATTGGATTCTTATGGAAAACACTTTAAAAGAGATTATTAAAGCTATCTATTATTCTAAAAAGTTTAAAACTACGTATTGAGTGTTTCTACCATGTCTTCATCTTTAAAACCTCCCCAGGGTCTATTTTCCAAGGAGGTATCATCATACTCCTCGGAAATTGATGAATCAGAATCTAAAAAAATCAAAAAGTTTAATTTTAACAAACTGATAGGAATAGTGGATAATTATCTCAAAAAAACTCCCAAACTGTTGGTTTTCATCAGTATGGGCCGCTGAGTTTAAAAGAGCATGGAAACACGAATGTAAAAATAAGTAATGAAAGTATATTTGCGATTTCGGCCATTATACATAGTATCTTGGAAATAGTTATCTGCTTTAGCTAAGACTGCTTTCGAGGTAACCTTGCAATTATAAAAAAAATTATAGGTACACTGTATTCTTGCCGAAACCGCTAATACGTGGTTGGTATCCTTTTTCATTCCACAGCAATGTTCATGCTCCTCTCAACTTGGTTAATAAACTGCTTTAAATCCGAAATAAAACAACTAATAATTATCTTAACATTTATATTTGGAAAATTACATTAAAAATATTAATATCACATAATCTGAATGAGCAATTCTTTTATTATTATGCCGAATACGTAACATGCAATAACTAACAATAACACAAAAATAATCCTTAAAAATGTAAAATAATAAAAAAATATAAAAATAAGATTGTCTGTCTATGAACCAAAATATAGATATTCGTTAGTGACTTTTTCAAGTCCTAAGAATACGACAAAAAAGTTTTCTTAGAAGTAACGATCATTTGTTGAGTAGAAATTTTCTAGAAAAATAATGTTGTGCTTGGTTTAATCTTAATATACAACTAAGTTCTGGGCAATTAAAGAGCAATTTAAATAAAGTAAAATATTTTGTATATGTTTCAAGAAATTTAACGTGAAGAATGGATAGAATACAGGAAGTAAGAGCAGTAAATATTTTTAACAGAACAAATAGGACCCATTTTTAGAGTAAAAGGTGAAAGACCTTTGCCAATTATTGATAGAAATCTAAAATCCGAAAACATGCTCAAGTAACTTCTTTATTTTATTTATTATCGGCTTATTTACTTTTAATTACGAAGTTTTAATCACCGACGCACAGTGTAAGCCGTGTGTTAATCTAGAAGGATTTAATTTAAAAAAATTTTTTTAGAAATTTATTAAGAAAATACTATACCTTAATAGTTAAATACCTGAAATATATGAATTGTTCATAAAAACATCGTCGTTGTTTTGGCTATTGGTCGTATCTCAAATTTACAATAATATCCAGGAGGCCCTTAATAAGATTTTTCGTGGAATGAAACACTTTATTACTGATAAAATTTAAAGTAAGTTGGTTTGTTTCCTCTGATTTTCTGTTGTACTTTGATCATTCTGGGAACTATGTACATTGCAGTTTATGTTGTTCGATATTAAAGATGTTCTTTTACAAGTTTGTTGGAGTTACGACCAATAGCCATAAAAAAATATGCCCTATTATTAATCACGAGAAATATAAACAAAGCGCCCCACGCTTTTTCACAATAATACTAGTATTTTCCATTTATTATTGTTTTAAGCTTATTTGAATAAAAGCGTGTTAAAAAAAATTATGTTTAACTTTTTAGCTTGATATGCTCTAAAAGCGTGTTGCTGTAATATATCTCCAAAAATTACTTAATATAAAATAATAAAGCTTTTTTTAGCAACGTAGGTACGGCTACATCCTCTCCAGAAATATTGCCGACACCCCCTATATACAGGGTGTTTCCGAACTTGGCGTCCAAATTTGTAGGGGTGGTAGTTCGCATAATTTGAGAGCGATTGGCGGATTTCATTTTTCTAAAAAAATTATAATAAACAAAATAGAGCCATTATAAAAAAATCAAAAAGCGGGTCCTACCCTGAACGCGTAGCGCAATAGTCCCCGGCCGGTATCAAAAGACGTAGCCGATTGTTTTTCTAGTGCGTATTGCTTTGTTGGGTTGTTTACCTCGCGTTCAGAGAATTGATCCCATCGCTGTGCAGGACCGTACCTGTTTAACATTTTTAATTAATTTTTAATTATTTTTATTTTAAATATTTTGGAAAAATGAAATATGCGAATCGGTCTCAAATTATGCGAACTACCACCCCTACAAATTTGGACACCAAGTTCGGAAACACCCTGTATATGGCGACTTTTTTATACTTGTGAAAAAGTATACGTGAGGCGTTTCCTTACTGGCCACCCACCCAAGTACCAATTAACTAGATAAATTGCTGATTGTCACATGTTAATTTAGAAACAAAGAATATTTCGAAATCTTTCGCAACTTCGGTTGGATCGATATATTTATTTATGAAGTAATTAAAAAAGAACGACATAACAAAACGTTTATCACTATTTATCTTTAACCTATACTACCCATCCGATGATTTAATTTTGTTAATAAATATATTATTAAGAGTACACAATTTGAATTCACTAAATAAAATAAATGAGGAGCTGGCGGGAAAACCGATGAGGGTGCAAAATTTACGAAAATCGAGATACATGGCGCAATTTTTTTTTTTTTTTGAACCACTACTCTTGTTGTTAATTACTTAAACATACTAAGTTAAGATTATATTTATACTTTCCATGAGACAGTGCTCGAAAGTTAAAAATTCAATTTTCTCAAATTCAAAGTTTTTACACATTTATTTCTTCCCGCCATTTATTAAAATGAAAAATACAAGTATGTTACCTTTTCTGGTAAGTTGCTCATACTGGTCACAATAGTAACAATATAGATAACATTTATTAAATTATATTAAAATGATATTGTGTAAACATTAAAGAACCCTATTTTTTTCTTATGCAAACTGGCTTTCCATCCATGCCCATGCCACAGTTTATTGCTAAAGAATCAGTTAGCTCACTTGGACCAGTTGAATGTTCCAAAATAACATCCACTCCAGGGATATAAATTTAGGATGCGCAGAAGACTGCTGTTTGAATATAGTAGGCGGTTGTCATATATTGTATTGGTTATGATTTGATTCTGTATGCGCCAGGGATACAAATCCGAGTTGCGCAGTGTATAAACTGGAACATTGAGATCAAAAGTGCCGACGCGAACTGATTCTTTGGCTATAAACTGTGCCCATGCACTTAAATCCCTAGCTAGTTTTTAAAGTAGTTTTTTTTTTTAATTTGAATTTTTTGACTGCGGGAACTGAGTTCATTCGCCAAACCACATAGATTATATTATGTCTTAGTTTTATACCATATAGTAAGGATAATACGTTTACGTATAGTTTTACACAATAATTTTATTTGCATTACAATAAGTGTGTGTTAATGTTAAAAAGTAAGTTAACTTTCCAATACTGACTCCAGGAGAACGGTACAGATAAACGATGCTGCTGAATAGAGAGAGAGAGAGAGATAAAAAATATATATTCTATTCCACTACTTGTAGATGTTTTTTAAGTGAGCGCCATATCTATCTCAAAAAACTGGCCACAGTAGTTATAATTTTAAAAATTAACTAATTCAAGCTAACTGACTATAACAAAGCATTGGAATGTTAAATCCCAATTACGTAGAAACAATCAATAATGGTATTTACTTATACAATACATTAATTCATCCATTTAATTAGGCATTTATAAGAAAATTGTGATGAAAAATCCATTATTGAATATATTCCCGCGAAAAAGTACCCTACACTTATTGTTATAACATTGCCAAGACAGTTTCAGTAGTTTGAATATTTGTTCTAGTTGTCTTATCTTATTTGACTTTTGTAGATGTTTTTAAATTAGCTGAATCTGCTTTCACAAATCCAGGATTTATGTTTAATACTTTCAAAAGATTCAAAAATAGAAATATAAACAAAATTGTATGGATCAATTTCAGTTTCAAACTGACATATATATGAAGTTTCTGTCACTTGAGTTTTAGGGAATATAATGATGATGCATATATATTAAATGCGCTGCGTGCAGCCTAAATGTATTCAAGGGGTTTAGGTTTCTAACCAATTTTACTACAGGTATATAACACTAATCATTTCTAAATACGGGTACATTTAAAATATATATTTTTATTTGCCTTTTGATTTATAAAAACTAATCGCATACTCAAAGCAAAAAAATAATGGATTGGAATTTTTATTATAAGTAGCTTATTATATATACCATTCACACATTAGTCTGTGAAGAGTATTAGAAGTTTACTTTGTCCGTCCGTCAGATGTCACGTTTTTTGTTCGTACGATAAGTCAAAAATGAAAAATTATATCAACATGAAAATTTAAGAAAAATCAAGATCTATAAGGGGACGAAGCCTATTGATTTTGAAAAAAATCTGAACAAAAGTGGTGTGTTTAAGGGGGGTTGAAATATTTAAAAAAATCCTAACTCAAAAACGAAAAATGATATCAACTAGAAATGTTTAGCAAAAATCAAGCTCTATAAGGGGACAAAGTCCATTAATTTAAAAAAATAATTAAAAATGAAGCGGGTTAAGGGGCGTCGAAATTAAAAAAAATCTAAAATCAATAACAAAAAACGATATCAACAAGAAATGTTTAGTAAATATTAAGCTTTATAAGAAGATGAAGCCTATTGATTCTGAGAAAAATTTGAATTAAAGTGGGGGGTTGAAATATTAAAAAAAATCAAATTCAAAAACGAAACAAGATATCAACTGAATATTTTTAGCAAAAATCAAGCTCTATAAGGAGAAAAAGCCCTTTGATTTTTAAAAAATCTGATTAAAAATGGGGGATTAAATTTAATTAAAAATGAGCGGGTTAAGGAGGGTTGAAAAAAAAATCATAAATCAAAAAGCGATATCAACATAAAATGTTTAGTAAAAATCAAGCTCTATAAGAAGATGAAGTCCTTTGATTTTGAAAAAAAAAACATTAAAAATGGGGGCTAAAGCTAAAGAAGGGTTGAAATGAAAAAAAAATAGAAATCAAAAACCTAAAGCGATATCAACATGAAATATTTAATAAAAATCAAGCTCTATAAGGGGACAAAGACCATTAATTTAAAAAAAAAATTAAAAATGAAGCGGGTTAAGGGGGGGTTGAAATTAAAAAAAAAATCTAAAATCAATAACAAAAAACGATATCAACAAGAAATGTTTAGTAAATATTAAGCTTTATAAGAAGATGAAGCCTATTGATTCTGAAAAAATCTGAATTAAAGTGGGAGGTTGAAATATTAAAAAAATCAAATTCAAAAACGAAACAAGATATCAACTTAATATTTTTAGCAAAAATCAAGCTCTATAAGGAGAAAAATTTTTAAAAAATCTGATTAAAGGGGGATTAAATTTAATTAAAAATGAGCGGGTTAAGGGGGGTTGAAAAAAAAATCATAAATCAAAAAGCGATATCAACATAAAATGTTTAGTAAAAATTAAGCACTATAAGAAGATGAAGTCGTTTGATTTTGGGGAAAAAAAATTAAAAATGGGGCTTTAAGATGGGTTGAAATGAAAAAAAAAATAGAAATCAAAAACCCAAAGCGATATCAACATGAAATATTTAGTAAAAATCAAGCTCTATAACGGAATTAATAAATAAATAAAAATAAATAAAACGTTATCAAATTGAAATCTTCAGGAAAAAGCAACCTTTATAATGGGATAAAGCCTATTGATTCTGAAAAGTCAGATTGAAAATGGGTGTTAAGTGGGGGTCTGTTAAACTGTAAAGAGTGTAATATACCGTGGTAATATAGAATGCCAAGCATTATATATCTTGATTCTAGTTATTTATTTAAAAGTCACAATATTTTTAACTTTTAATCGACGCTATCCTTTTTATTTAGTTGCAACACACCACTTCATGCATTGTTCAGAATTGTTAAAATAAAGAACATACACCTATGTCACTCTTCCTACAATACACACAAAGATATAATTAATAGGAAAATAAAAATAGACATTTGGCAACAATATTTAATATTTGTAAATGTTAAAGTTTAAAATGGACTAATAAAAAAATTTGACTGTTATTATAAATAATAATAATAATACTCTCCCTAATTCACCCCCTTACGAGTGAATTTTAAC
Organism: Psylliodes chrysocephalus; assembly: GCA_927349885.1. Classification (NCBI taxonomy): domain Eukaryota; kingdom Metazoa; phylum Arthropoda; class Insecta; order Coleoptera; family Chrysomelidae; genus Psylliodes; species Psylliodes chrysocephalus. Next base: position 29,360,841 of record OV651819.1, on the reverse strand, counting down.
CCCAAAAGCTGAGCTTGTGCGGTGATAGGGACGGATATTATTATTATTATTTGCCGTGGCGCTCCGGGGCGACTTAAATTTGATTGATGGTGCCATTTATTATTATTATTTGACTTACAGGTGAGGAAAACTCGGAAAACCTCACCCACCATCATCGAGACGGTAATGCATGGCGATTTTATAATCTGCATGTCATAACAACAGTAATTGAATTTCTATTAATACGGCACACATGAAATCCTATACCGAACCATGCAATTTAATTAAAAATCCACATGGTCTGGTCTCCGATCCGAAGCCCGTCTGTCTCTGACCACAAACTTGCCTATAAATAAATATAAGCGCGTGAGACTGCTACACCACCGACCTGATGATTAGATAAATAGATGATAATAGTCCATTCAAAAAAAATAAAAAATAAAAAAAAATAAACAGAATTAATCGAACAATGCATTGGGGCTAAAAAAGTAGTATATTTTTTAAATATTACCAAATTAAAAGTAATAATGTCTTGGGAATAAATATATTGCAACTATCTAAAATTAAAATTCCATTACACCTTTGAATTATCCGTGATCATATTTGGAATTACTCTGCATACATAATATGTAGTATGAGCTTTTTAATGCAACAATCGCAATACGGTAACATTTTATTTCAAATCACAATTTCACAAAATTTGAAAAAGTATAAAGCATTACATAATTGAATGGTTTAGTACATATTTGCCTAACCAACAATTTATTCAAGGCAAGTAAATGGCATCGCGATAGAATAAAGTAGAGACATAAACACTATTTTGGGATATGACAGATGGACGCAGTTCGAGTGACGGAAAAGTGTAATGAAAATGGCGACATGAGTCGTACTTTGATTAATTTGAAATCAAAAATTTTGTTTGAAGACTGACGGAATGAAAATGATTTTATATCATTTAAAGGAAGCTATTTAAAAAAAATGCATTTATTCTCACCAAAAATGACTAGCTTCAGTTTGACATATGACGTAAAAATGTGCGGACACTAACATCCTCTTTAATCTAACTCAATGGTAAATGGGGATCAAAGCACTTTAACTGTGTCTACTAGACTGAAAACTAATAATTTTAAGGAATAGACTACTCTGGCATGCAGAGAAAGGATTTTATTATAAGAAAAAAGGTTGTTTTGAAATGTTGTTGGTTAGGCAATTCTGGCACTGAGACACTCCATTGCGCACAGCCCTGTATGTTTTAAGACGTTGAACAACGTATTATGTAAGTTTTGATTATATTAGAACATATCAACAGTACAATCAACCAAAATATAAATTTGTTTATTTCAAGTCATTCGATTTAACTGGGCCCATGGACATATTTGGTCTAGACTAGGGCTCGGAATTTTTCAAATTTTCGTATTCTAATATTCGTTTGAAACTTTATTCGAATACTCAAGTTATTCAGTATACGAATATCCGAGTATTTGAATAACGTATAATTTATACTTGTTTATTTTTGTATGATGCTTGGTTCTTAATTGATTCCACAAATTACTGGTATTACTTCAGTGTATGACATTGTAAGTACATAATTTACACTCCACACTATTTTCTTTTTTATCGAAGTAAAGCGGGCAAGCGTTGAAAGACATACACACACTAATAGGAATAAAATAACTAGTAAGTCATAACTAAACAAAAATAAACAAGCGTGTGAAAAGTCCGAATGTGAAACAACGTTGCCATAAAACGTAATAGTCCCGATTTCCAAGTCTGAATTTTGGTAGTTGTTTTTCTTCTATCTTTATTTTTAAGCAATAGATAAAGAAGAAACATTTAAATTATATAAATAAACATTTACAGTATTCCGATATTTAAGTATTCGAATAGTCGAATATTCGAGTATCGAATACCTAGTTGAATTAGTCGAATATCGAGTATTCGAATATTCAACTATTCGAATAATTTTGATCTAAAAATATGGAATTTTGAGGTTTCGAATATCCGAATTAACCGAATACAATTCCGAGCCATAGTCTAGACCAGCCATACTCAACCTGCGGCCCTCCAAGGATTTTTTGTGGCCCGCAACACTATTATTGGTCGCAGCGCTAAATAGCATGCTAATTTTTAAATAAACGTTTGGAATTTTGTGGGATTGCTGCAAAAACAAGATAGCTCCACTTTTGGAATTTTCGAGCTAAGTAGGTACACTTTCTATAAGTGTGGAAGAAGTCTATATTCATGATAAACAGATAGCCAATAAAAACTAACTCCATGTTAATACATTAACAATATGGACAAACAAGATGGAGTGGCATTTATACCAAAACATAATCATAACAATACATTGTGTTCAATATATAAATTTGTCTACCAAAACCAGACAATAGTCATATAACTTATTTTTGCTAAATATATTTAGTCCGATTCTTAATAGTGTTCCTGCCAAAACAAGATAAAGGACAGAACCGAGGAAACCAATAAGGTCAAAACGTACCTGAAATCACTTAATTTTTTTTTATGTAATTTAGGTGATTTTACTGAAAATCTACCTTAATTTTATACGCCATTTCGGGTTGTGAGCGACGAATTGACTTCAACCATGATTTTAGATGATGATTTTGGAATTTTCGAGAAAATGTGTAGTGATTTCCAGTAAAAACGTACCAGTATTTCGGGAGTGGTTTGCCGTTATTTATTTTTGTTGAATGTGTTTGTTAAAATATTACAACATTGTGCCACGCCATTTGTTTTGTTATGACTAGAGCCGTCTCTGGCCTTTCTCGATTGTTCCGAAATCCACGAGATTATTACGTCACCCTTTCTTACGGCGATACAGATAACCTTAACCAACCACTAGATTGTTGGGTTCTAATTAACAGTGCTGTTCCTAAAGTGGCGCTTAGAAACAATAACAAAGCCTACACAGAACACGAGGCTAATGGCCTTAGTAGTCGATGCCGATGACACCAAATTAAAAAAAAAAGCACGTGATGTTCGAATCTCCGTGGTGAACAAGTGATTGGTCAAGATGTAACGGGTGATTGGTCAAGCTGTTACGAGTGATTCGTCAAGCCGTAACGAGCGAATCCTTATGTGAAAAACTCGTAAATAAAAGTATTAGTGGTAACAGGCGAATTTGAATTTTAACCATAGTTTCTAATAGACAACGTATCAAAAAATGCAGCTATTCTAAATACATTCCACCAGAAAAATAGATTTAATTTATCAATGGGCGCGGGTGGGGAATTTGGCTTTATATGCCAAACTCGCACAGTATTTACTCAGAGGGATGGATGAAACAAAATTTTGTAATTACTTACAAAAAAGCGCAAGAAAGATTTACTAAAATTTTGCACCTGTATTCAATAATGTTACTGAAACTTCGACTGAAGATAGTGACACATACATTGAATTATGATTTGTATGTAGAGCTAAAATAAGCTAAGTGACGTTTCTTCTTTCTTTTTTTACCAATTATTGATAGATTATTAGTTTATACTTTGTAAACAATGTTTTCAATACCTTCTTAATTGAAGTTATTAAACGGTTTGAAGCATTTACTGATTTTTTATTCAATTTTAAACGTTTGTATAGTGTTTTATAGAAACTCTAAAAATGTGAGTTATCTTGTTTTTGCAGTAACACAACGGGATATATTTATGTTTTATTTATTAGAGGTCACCACTAACTAAGTTTAGATAGATATCCTAAAAAAAAGGTCATCATCCAAAAATATTGCGGCCCGTGTAACATAGCACATACGAATGTGGCCCGAAGGAAAAAAAGGTTGAGTATGGCTGGTCTAGACGTTAATTACTACAATATATCCAAAATTTATTATATTCAAAAGAAAGCCAGTGTGCATAAGAAAAGCGCAAGGCCCTTAGGAATAATAAATATTGTAACTTTTGCATTCATTAAAACAGGCCATTAACACTAGGGTAGACTTGATGGGTTCACCTATATAGGTAAAACTCTCTGGTATGCCAAAATGAAACCATGATAATAAATTTTACCAAGGGAATGAAATGTAGTATGAATTTTGTGTTATTTCCAAACAACACAAAAAAATTGATTTGAAAACTATAACAATATATTTCTGATGAAAAAACCATACCTATAAACACATTATTACGTTATTTAAAACTTTTTTTTTATGTTACCAAACCCAAAATTTAACATATTGGGAGAAGCAATCGCCCATCTAAGAAAATTATTTTCTCAAGTCAAAAATACCAATTCGCTGTTAGCCAAACACTCCTCACAACCGCTTTTTTTATGTTTGGCACAAACAATCGTGTTCTGATCTACTGGTGGGTCCCTATCATTAGCAGCACCAGCAGCAGCAACAGAAGCAGCAGCAACAGAAGCAGCAGCATTATTCCTTCTTTGATCAAAATGATGATATTCGCTGAACTCAACCGCAAACCGGATCATCCGAATTGAGACGTTAAAAGCTTTCAGGCATTTCTTGAAGAAATAACAACAGAAAGTCGAACATATATCGAGACTTAAAAACATGGGAATGAACGGTATTGTTCCTAAGTCGTTATCCAATATAATGTTGAGTATTGGTGGTAATGGTATAATTTCTGTAAAATAATAAAATCGTGTAGTTGGATGAAAAATATAAATGAATAATACCCTTACCATTGACGTTAAAATGCCATATTCCGAAACATTTAACAGATATACATTTTCCACACCGTTTTATTTTGTCAAATAATAAACTTATTATTCTACACATAACACAAAATGTGAGTGAAACAAGATAATGATGACGTTTTGAAGCCTACGTTATTTACCGTTATGAGTAATTGTTAGTAATAATTATCCTCACTGAAAAATAACGGCACGGACGATCTTTAATTTTCAAACTGAGGCACTATTATTTGCTTTTAGTTACTGTTATGAATATGAGAATCGAATTTGCAGTAGATAATTTGACTAAAATTGTGATTTGGTTAAACACTACTGACATTTAGGCAATCAATACTACTTTGCAATAATATGTTTAGATGCGTATTCTCAAAAAAAAAATTTGTTATTGATTTTAAAACCAAAAAAGGTTTATTTTTATTTGTTTTCTTTTCACATAATGAATTTTTCGAAATCAGTTTCATAATATTCACCATATTATGCAACTGGTTGCATAAAGTAATCATTTTGACACTTGCGATTAAAAAATGTCACTTTATGTAAAAATTAGAAAAATTAATTTATGGGCGTAGAGCCAAAGATTTAAATTTAACAAAAACATTATGATTCTAATATGTGCATCAAAGAGAAGCACCTTTTGGCGACGTTGTCAACTACATTAAATCTGTAGGCTGGCTCATGAGCTAGGAGGTGCCTATCTACTTAGGAGGATGCAAAAGGAGCCTAGTGAGGCCTAAATGCCACAGGGTTAACCCATCCTCCACACGTTACAGATGTGCATCAACGTAAGTGATAATATGAACATTCAATTATAAATTCACCAAAAACATTCTAAAGCAATTGAGGCGTTTGTTGATTAAATATTTACATAATATAACAAAGTTACAAACTAAAATTCTATACATATACATGTATACATTGTAAATAAGTGCGAAGGTTTTAGGGAGTGGTTGTGGAAGTTTGTTAAAAAAAGTTCCTATAAAAAGTGTGTTTAAATTTAATTATTTAATTTATATTATTTCAAAGAGTGAAGATATCAACTCGAAATTTTCAAAACGCTTTAGAGGGATAAAGGTGCATTTTTTGGGGTGGTCCGAATATTTCTACTAGCACCAGTGGTGCGCTAGTGACTTTTCCCATTTCGATATTTAACAAAATAACTTCAGAAACCACCTGCTAAAATATTTTGCAATTATTTACAAAACAAATACCAATACCATCAGTGACCACAATAAAACCCACCTACATAAATAGTGCTTTATTAAATTTTAATTTATAGTACGTCATTTTTAAAAAAAATTAAAAATGGAAGGATATTAAAAATATGAAACAAAATATTTTTTTTATAAAAACAAGTATAATATAAAATTTAATAAAGACCTTAAAATAGGAAATAGATTTTTTGTTAAATAATAACTTAACCAGATAAATAATATACTAACCATTTTCAGTGTGTGTTTTGGAAGCTTCAATATATTCTAAATATTCTTCTGAATGAATGATTTGATACCAGCTTATCAAACATACGAGTGCAATAAAAAATAAATTGGCCGTAATACCTAAAACAAAAAATAAGAGAAGTGCGGTCTTTTTGGTCTAATTTAGGCATATTGAAACTTGAATTAAAGATTATTAGAGATAAGAACAACCTTTGACTTATCCACTGATTAACAACTATCATAGCAATTAATACAAACTTTGAAAATGATTAAACAATAAGATAATAGTACCAGAAATACTACTAATTTATAAAAAATGATAACTCATTATTTATTTTTATACTTTTTGTAAGTTCTGTATTTATTGAAATCAGGTGATAAGGAATGTCAAAATTAATAAATATTTCGATTTAATAGGGATATAGAACCATTAAAATATTAAGCAATTAGTAAATATAGATTGATAAAGTAAATATTAAGTCATAAAATGGATTTTATATGTTTAATCCTCAAATTTTTTAACATACCCATTGCCGCAGAGAGGACAGGCCAGTGAAACATGACATATCTAAGGCCAGTAAATTGTGCATTTACTGTAAATTTAGCAGAATATATTTCGATATGTCTTGTCTGAACTTCCACAAAAATATCTGTAACTGGTTCATTCTAAAATGGAAAATATATTATGTCATAGTATAAACATGTAGACATCATCTTACATATATAAAATTGTATAACTAATTAATAATTTAAAATGTTAAAAATGCCTATTTTGATGATGATGATATAGACTCTTGCTTGTTTAAAAACCATTCAATTTTAAATACTTCGTGACACATACATTAATTTACCATTATGAAAAAAATATGTTTTTATATCTTTGTTTAAATTTACTAAATTCTTACATATTGTTCTTCATAATCAGCAAAAAGTTCCACTTTAACATTCTGCTTTTCTTCAGCAGATCCAAAAACAAAAAATGGACTAAAAAATAGCTTGTACAAAGTATCCAGTAATATTCCTTTATAATGTAACATTGCTGATCTACAAGAACTGTTCAAGAGAGTACCATCTTTTCCCATAAATTCTACACAAACCATAAACATACCTAGAATTAAAGAAATATATAGTTTTAGTAGTTACCCTTCAAATAATAGATTTATTAGTGGGAAAGTTGCAGCATACTTTGATATCTTTTTTAAATTTATGAAAGCCTATATCTAGTATTGCAATGTTACATTGAAGATTCTCTTGCCCTTATCACCGTTTTTTTAATATAATGAAATTGGAATTATATTTTATAACAAAAACTACAGCTTTTGTATATTATTTAATAACATACTTATTAAAGTAAAACATAGAATTTTACCACCATTAAAAATAGATTATTTTGTTTAGTACAAACAACTTAAAACTGTTGTTTGAATATATTCTAATTCAAAATTATAAATATTCAACAATAGGAGAGATAATCAATTCATTGACACCTTGATAAATGAGTTAAAACCTTAATTATGGTCTAAAGTTTACCTTAGTTTCATTTTATAAAATAAATTAATAAAAAAAAGACTACATAGGTATAAATGTCAACTAAAACTGCTCCCAAACAGGCACTTATTTAGATGTTAGATTTAAAAAAGTTAATACCCAATTGCCGATTTGTGGGAGATTCAGGCATATCTAGGTCTAAATGTATTTTATAGGATTGTCCCATCATTAAAAGCTGCTGTTTTCTGGTTAATTTCACATGAGCAGAGGGAAAACTGCATAAACCTTTTTCTCCTACACAATTATCTGTAGCTCCACATGGTCTAAAAATAAATATATTGCTCTGATTAGACGTTAAAGAAATGGTAAAATTCTTACTTGAATTTTAAGTAGACTGGCCTCTCGTGAGATATGGTAGGTACATAAACATAATAAAATGCTATATACATAAATATAGACAGCCACACTAAAAGAGCGGTTATTAAAGCTATTACGGTACCCCTAAATAGGACTTCCCTGACGTTATTTACACCGGCTTTTGTCCGTGATTTATATAAATTTATTGTATCGTGTACAAACTTCACCAAAGGCAACTTGAATTTTTGTCTCACATACTCTCTAGGGCCTAATCGTAAAATACTTCCAAATGAACTAAGTAACGCAGACATTTTTGAAACACACTCTCACTCACGGGGACACTGATAAGAATTTAAATAATGAGGGACTTCAGAGACTATTATTTAATATTTGTTTTGAATGGTCGAGTTTCGAGTTGAAATGAATGACAAATGACGGTAAGTTTTGAAGGTTAGGCACGGTTAGGTTAAGGTATTACGGCAACCAACATTACATTTTTATGTATAAAGGTATGCGTACTCAAAATATGCAAATTTTTTACTATGAGTTTAGTAATCTAAATTACTAATTATCACAATTTATTTGTCGTATTTTATTTAAAACTATAACATTGATTTTTTTTTTAAAAATTAAGCCATTCCAAAAAAAAATCCTAAACAATGTTCAGCTGAAATAAACATTTTGTTTACAACCCTCGTATTATACTATTTCGCATTCGCATGCGTATAATCTGCAGATAGTCCTCGTGTACAGTGTTGCCGTAGCTATTACATTGTAACAAATCTATTACTAAAAAGTTACACCAGAAAAGAGGAAAATCTATTACTTTTTAAAATATCGAAATTTTATGAGTGGCTCCATCTTTCAACAAATCCAAGATAGGCGTCGCTTTATTATATTGTATTATTTTTTTTTGTTATGGGTCAGTTTTTAGTTTAGTAGGGGATTACCACCAGCCTCCAGCATTTCAGCATAAACCCTTAGGTGAATTTTTGGGCAAACATCTTCAAAATAAAAAAATTCACTGCATGAACCAAATGTTTAAAATTTAAAAAAAATTATTTGTGGTTTATTATCATTACCGCATTTTTTTGCAGCAGCAGAACGATTTTATTACCTTTTAGTTCAAAATTCTATTACGAAAAAATTAATTGGTGTGGCAACCTGGCAACACTGCTCGTGTATACAAAAATCTTAGGTTATGTGTACAATTATTTCTATTTCTACTAATGTTATTTTAAAATATAAACCAATACAAGTTATAAGCAAATATTGTAATTTTTATAATATGGCCAAACGAGACTGTGAAGATGAAACTCCATCACCTAAAAAACAAAAAACTGGCCATTGGTCAATGGGACTTCTAGCTTCAATGAATGATCCTATGAATATAGTGAAATCTGATGATTTGGTTACAGTAATAAAAGATGCTTATCCTAAAGCAGAATTTCACTATTTAGTTATTCCTAAAGACAACATAAGCAATTTAAAAGCTTTAAAAAAAGACAATATAAGTTTGTTAAAGCATATTGAAGAAGTTGGTAGAGAAATTGCAAATCTTGAACAACACAAAAATAGGACTTTTAATTTTGGGTATCATGCAGAAGCTAGCATGTTTAGGATACATTTACACGTAATTAGTGACGATATGAATTCTTCCCATTTAAAAACAAAAAAACATTGGAATTCATATACCACCCCATTTTTCCTAAAACCGGAAGGTAATTATTTAATGCTATAATTTTTATTTTAAGTTCATTTTTGACATTTTTTTGTTATTTCGAAACTTAAATTGGGCATTTACTGATATACATAGCTCAAGTAATGAAACGCCCAGGACAAGGGTTACCTGTGAAATATTAGAATAAGGCTAAACATTGGTATATTGATCAAATTCAATGTCCTGATGATCCCCTTTCAATTGCTCTTGGGCTCTCTGTCTTGCATGGCTGGTCTGAAATGAAACATTTTTGTGTAGACTACATCTAGATGATGGGCATGTCATTGAAGGCAACGCTCCCATGTTTTGTGCTATTGGCAGAAACAGATGGTAGTATTGAAATTTTTCAAAAACTACATTTTACTTAAATAAATACACTTTTGACATATAAAGCGACATTTTTTGTAACAAAATAAAACAATACATGACAAAATAATCCTCTTTCATGAAATCTAAATAACTTTAATAAACAGTTTAAATACACTACAAGTCATTGAGAATAAATAATTATGATGTTCTATTTGTCAATAAAATTATGCATATGCAACTAACAATACATGAAAGTAATGTTGGTTGCCTAGATGTAAGTAATGTTTTACCAAAATACAATTTTATAAATAATCTGGTTAAAAACATTGTAACACTTTAAGAAATGCCGTTTTATGCAACTCGTTTATATTGCAGGACCTCGCTTTGCTCGTCAACAAATATTCACTCATTACATACAATAAGGTATTTCTTAACTGATTCCATAAATGGAAAAAATGCAGTTTAGAGTGAATCCATATTTTAACAAAAAAAAAAATGTTTTTCATAAGTAAACAAGCCTTCCAAACACAAAAATGAAAAAAAATCTCAGCGGTCTCATGAAATTTACCCCCTCCCCCAAAAATTTTTATTTTCCATATTTGCAAAATAAAACATCACCAATAAAAAAATGTTTATTCATCAGAAAATATAAAAATAAGGATAAATCCGCCATCGGTCGAACGGGCTCTTTTTAAGGCTATTTTAGACCCTCTGAAACACATTTCAAAATACTTTTTTTTGCCCTGGAAATGCTCAAAAATATGTTTTTTATATATCACATTTTGCTATAGAATATGCTAAATTAAAAGAAACTGAATTAATTTATCTAACCTATACGGCCTGGAGACATCAGGGTTACGTCGCAAAAAAAATTACACATAAAATGAAAAAAACCTAACTAATTTACCTAACCTGTGAGACCAGGGGCCATCGCAGGTTGTTTCTTCAAAAAGTTATATACAGTATGGTTCAAATGAAAGGAATAAATTCATTATAATGGAAGTAGTTGGTTTTTCGAAAAAATGCTCGGACAGGTCAATTTTGTTTACTTAAAGCGCAATTTTTTAAATAAAATTCAATTTTCCCCCACTTCCCATTTTTGGGCAGTGACGTCATTGACAATTTTTTTAAATAGCAACCCCAATTTTTTTTTTCTTGATTTTGATAGATCTTGCAATTTCCTACTCGGAAACGTAATATTTGAAATATCTGACATAACAATTTTTTTTGAAAAAAGTAATTTCAAGATCAGATACATAAATTTTATGTTATTTTGAAACACAATAAATTAATAAAAGATAATTATTTGTAATTAAGTGCTTAATTTAAAAAAATAATAATAATAAAACGAATTTAATGACAATTTCACAAATTCTTTTTATTATTATTTTTATTATTATTTTGTTAGATTAAGCATTTAATTACAAATAATTATCTTTTATTAATTTATTGTGTTTCAAAATAACATAAAATTTATGTATCTGATCTTGAAATGACTTTTTTTCAAAAAAAATTGTTATGTCAGATATTTCAAATATTATGTTTCCGAGTAGGAAATTGCAAGATCTATCAAAATCAAGAAAAAAAAATTGAGGTTGCTATTTAAAAAAATTGCCAATGACGTCACTGCCCAAAAATGGGAAGTGGGGGAAAATTGAATTTTATTTAAAAAATTGCGCTTTAAGTAAACAAAATTGACCTGTCCGAGCATTTTTTCGAAAAACCAGCTACTTCCATTATAATGAATTTATTCCTTTCATTTGAACCATACTGTATAAAATAAGAAAAATTTAAAAAACCTAACTAATTTACCTAACATGTATGTTTTAGAGCCATCGCAGGTAATTTCGCAAAAATTAAATAGAGACCTAACTAATTTACCTAACCTGTGCGGCCTAGAACCATCGCGGATGGTTTCGTAAAAAAAGTATACATAAAATTCGAAAAATTAAAAAAAAAACTTAATTAATTTACCTAACCTATACGGCCTGAAGACATCCGGACTACCTCGCAAAAAAAATTATACATAAAATGAGAAAAACCTATCTAATTTACCTAACCTGTAGGTTTTAGTGCCATTGCAGGTTATTTAGCAAAAATGAGAAAAATTTAGAAAACTTCACTAATTTACCTAACCTGTAGGTTTTAGAGCCATTGCAGGTTATTTAGCAAAAATTATACAAAAACCTAACTAATTTACCTAACCTGTGCGGCCTGGAACGATCGCGGATTGTTTCGTAAAAAAGTATACAAAAAATGCGAAAAATTAAAAAACTCAATTAATTTACCTAACCTATACGGCCTGGAGACATCGGAGTTACTCTTGTTTATGTGTCCATTGCATCTCCATGTCATTATAATAAATTTAACAATCTCAGTAAACTAGTACACAAACGTCACCTGATTGACCATTGCAAGTGAAAAAGTGAACATTTTGAAAGCGATTAAATTTATTTAAATTAGTGACCGCCAAGAGTTTTTTTATTTTTAAGCTTCAAATGACATATACTTTCACATAAACTGAAAATTTTAGTAATACGCGGATTCACTCTAAACTGCATTTTTACCCCATAAATAGCTATTATAATAGTTTTTCTGTTCGAGTCAATAGCTTGACAATTAAGGGAATGGCAAGTGCCCAAAATCGGCTGATTCTTGAAAATTTCATCATTTGTTACACTTATAGCAAACCCATTAAAAAAAATTCTTCCAGACAATCAGAAATTTAATCTAGTCCATGTTGCCCAAAATATGAATACTGTATAACTGAGACACAATTAAAGGCACGTCATCATAGGTCAAGAAAAGTTGTCCTAGAGAGCTACAATTTTGCTGATATATTTAAATAAATGCTCTGATAAACATATAATATCCGAATTTTGATCAAGTCGTATGCTAATTTGCTTCGTTAATAATGAAAAACTGATTACAATAGGGTTTTTTTTAAGGAATAACTTTACCACATTTGAGAACATAAATAATCAGTGTATTTTTTGCAATACATTTTGAACAACAGGTCAGATGGAAATGTTTTATATACAAAAAGTGTTTGTTATACAATTTATCACTTAGAAAATCTACATTACCTTTTTGGCATGAGACATTTTATTAACAACTCCTCAGGAGGTGCTAGGTATTTTTGTGCACAAAAAATTAAAATGAAAACCACAATAAAGCATACCATATTTAATAATTTTACTAATATATAAATGCAAAAGTTTGGATGGATGTTTGTTGCTCAATATAGTTTGGAATAGCGCATAGGCTACTTTTTATCCCGAAAAATGTATGGTTCCTTTGGGATAGAATTGTTTTTGTTTTTTACAGGGCAATGGATCAACATGATTCTTTGCATAATGGTAGTTTAGGGGTCAGATGTTATAGGCTACTTTGTATTCCGGAAAAATGCATGGTTTCTATGGGATAGCATAACAAACTATTATAAAAGAAAATTTAAATTTTGTATCCAAATGTCTACTTTTATTTTCCTATTACTCCCATCTCGTGTGTATTGTAGGAAGAGTGAAATAGAAAAATAATTAGGTGTCTGTTCTTTTTTTTAACAATTCTGGAAAATGCATGGTTTCTATGGGATATCATAACAAACTATTATAAATGCGAAAGTTTGTTGGTCAATCACGCCAGAACGGTTCTGGATGAAATTTGGCACATATATAGATTATAGCCTGGAATAGCTATATTTTATCCCGGAAAAATGTACATTCCCGTGGGATAGATTTGTTTTTCACAGAGCAAGAAGAATGTTATAGGCTACTTTTTATCCGGAATAGTTTTGAGATACTCCTGTTCATCTTGTTAAAGACCAATTGAGGTTTGAATACTTCCAGCGAAGCGGTGATGCTATAGGAAAAACATGTAAATAGAATAAATACCTAAATGTAAAAGTATCAGTCTTACATAAACAAATGTAAAAAAGGGGTAACTGTGATGAAATTTAAAAACAGCCGATTTATAGCGCTCCTTATTGCCTTTGTCAAGCTGCCGACTCAAACAAAAAACTGTAGTAAAGTTTATTTATTAAAGTATATTGCGGTTTTTGAAAAAATTAAATAGGATCATCCGTTCGGCCCATAGCGCTCGCGAAATGAAAGCAGTGCAAAACACGGGAGTATATCCTTCAACGACTAGACATGCCTTTCTTCATACAGCTCTAGAGTAGAGGATAAACTGAAAATACTTGCGTAATACTCTTGAGTACTCTAGATAAAAATTGGACAAGATTTATTTCAGCTCAGCCTAAAAAAATGCAAGCCATTATTCTTATTTTTCACTCTATTTTCAATCCTAATAATTTAAGTATATTATTTTTTTAGATATCAGAAAGAGTTTAAAAAAAAATGGTAAGGTGTCGCTGCCTACATCTCAGCAATGTAAAGAATACATAAATACTCCACTCAAGTGTCATAAATGTGACTTTATTCCAAAGCATATGCCCAACTTGAAAAAACATATTTTAACCCATTTAACAGATTGATGTTATTTTTTAAGATTCTTTTAATAAAACATATAACTGAAATAGTTCAATTTCTTTAACCCTTTCACTCCTTAAAGTTAAAAAAATAAAACAAATGTTAAATGTAAAGTAATGTATTTATAAAGCAATAATATTAAACATGAGCAGCACATAAAGTATTTCAGGTCGCTAATAAAAACATCTTCATTTTAAAAATACAAATATCATTTAAAAAAAAAAAGCTAATCCTAATAGATTGTATAATTGCAATTTTAAATAACAAGCCTTTAGAATATATAGCAAAACCTAAACATTTAAGGACAATAAAAAACTATCTGCACACTTAATAATCTCAGATTATAAAATCACATTTCCTTTATCATATACACCTAATTTTAATTACCAACAAAAAAAAAACAGCTCAAGTTGAAATAACTTGTGCTATTTTAATTACAGGGGACATTGAAAAACAATTTGACAAAATGTATTAAAATAAATTATATACTCCATAATACAATGTGATCCTTCATAAGTTCTAATTAAATCAAAACTAATGAGGAATAACTGTATAAAATAGGGTATAAATATAGTGTGATGATATGCATATAAAACTAAATAATACAAAAACATAGATGTGTAGGTAATGCTCTTAATATTTGCAAGAAAGTTGTCAGAACTTTTGAGCCACTTTTTTCACTTGAGCTTTCTTGCTTGTCCATGTTAGTATTATTAGTAATTTAAATTATCACAGTTGAAGAAACCTTTTATCGCATTAATGATTTGCATCCATTTTAACTACATAAATATACGACGTCAGATATATACATTAGTCATAAATAAATGTAGTATAACATGCACATTTATTAATAATGGAATATTTTAAAAATTCTTAAAAACTTTTTAGCTATTTTTAGCGAATTGATAAATTGATCTGTACGTTTCGACAGTCTTCCTATAAATGATTAATGTTTTTACATTTTTTATAAATGAAATATATCGGTTGTTTTGTTATTTAACTTGCATGCTCTATAAATATTATCAAATATACAATTATCCTCTATATTATCATAGGAATAACATTAACATTATATTATTTAATTCTTATAAAAGAAGGGTTTATTTAACTGTCAAATATTTCGCAACTGCATAGTCAAAATCTTGTATTTTGGGGTCTAGCATTTTTTAGTTATGCAGATTGATTTTTCACTTTAAATTTTTTTATTCATTAATAATTTTCATCGTTCTCATTATTTCTTGCACTTTTGATTTTTTTTATGGAATTTTGTTAAGAAATTTTATTTGACTAATAATTTTAATAACGATGCCATCTTTTTAAAACTTAAAATAGAACACTTCTAGCACTTTTGATTTTCTCTGCAGAATTTTGTTAAGAAATTTTATTTGACTGAATATTCATGTAATTTATCACTGGACAACTTTGATAAGAAAAAGAAATCATATTTTGAATTCTAGAAAAGTTTTTTCTGTTTTGAAGAGGTTGAGTGGTGTGCACACACTGGGTAATAAATAAGAAATGAATCGAGAGTATTTAAAGTGTGTAAATTGAGTTTTATTAATAAAACTCTGTAAAAATGTCTCTAAGCGCTTTCAGCCTATTAGGCCATCATCAGAGACTTCATCAAAAACTATAGAAGAAACATGAAAAATGCACTAAATTAAAAAGGACAGCAACAGATCAGTCTCAAGTCTCCACCATAGCTTGTAGCTTGGATAATTGAAAATAACAGAACCACACCGAAAATGTGGTTAAATTTTAACAAATGAAGTGGGGGTTCATCCAAACAAGTAAAACTGAACACTCCAAACCATTCAAAGGAAAAGAAACTGCTGGTCTTCAACATGAAGACAGCCAGATTTTTCCAGTTGCTACCGTGAGGCGGAGGCAAGTTGGGGCACAAAAATATGGCTGTCTTCATGTTGAAGACCAGCAGTTTCTTTTCCTTTGAATGGTTTGGAGTGTTCAGTTTTACTTGTTTGGATGAACCCCCACTTCATTTGTTAAAATTTAACCACATTTTCGGTGTGGTTCTGTTATTTTCAATTATCCAAGCTACAAGCTATGGTGGAGACTTGGGACTGGTCTGTTGCTGTCCTTTTTAATTTAGTGCATTTTTCATGTTTCTTCTATGACGAAGTCTCTGATGATGGCCTAATAGGCTGAAAGCGCTTAGACAAATTTTTACAGTTTTATTAATAAAACTCAATTTACACACTTTAAATACTCTCGATTCATTTCTTATTTTTCTGTTTTGACTATACAGCGACGACTTGCATGGTTAGTTTTTTGCACATATCCCACAAAAATGTCTAAAATTTATTGGAATTCATTACCTACACATAAAAACATATTTTGCCTAAAAACGTACACTTAATAAATATGCAGGCTGTAACAATATAACAAAGAGAAAAGTGATATTCCTATTTTACTCTCCACGCACTTCTAATTTTTATTTTTATCTACATAACTAACTTAAAATTATTGATTCATATTAAAGAAAAAAATCGAGTCTGATCATAATCTTTTTTAAAGTTTACATGTATTATTGGCTTTCTTTTCAAACTAAATATTTCTAATTCTGTAAGGAAGAAAAAGAAGATTAACCAAATCCTCTAAATTTGAGTAACTGAAATGTATTTCTAATAAATGCAGTATTTTAATAAAAAAATTTAGTTATTGAGTTGTTATTCCCATCACTATATCAATGTATCTACAACAGTTATTTTTATACTGGTATTTATCACTTTTGGTTTGCAATTATCGGGACGGTGGTGTAGCGGTCTATCGCGCTTATATTCATTTATAGGCAAGTTTATGAGTCTGAGACTGCTGGATTTCGAATCCCAGACCAGACCATGTGGATTTTTAATTAAATTGCATGGTTCGGTTTAGGATTTGATGTGTGGCGTATTAATAGAAATTCAATTTCTGTTGATATGACATGCAGATTAAAAAAATTCGCCATACATTACCGTCTCGATGATGGTGGGTGAGGTTTTCCGGGTTTTCCTCACCTGTAAGTCAAATGGCACCATCAATCATCTTTAAGTCGCCCCGGAGCGCCACGGCAAATAATAATAATAGCCGTCCCTTCCCCTACACAAGTCATTCAGTCGACTTCAGGGGTTGAAATTCACTCGTAAGGGGGTGAATTAGGGAGAGTATTATTATTATTATTATTATTATTATAATTTCGCATGAACGAGAAGGAAAAAATAACTATTGTAACACAAGGACAGCAACAAGCATTTTTTAAATGGTCAAAATTGGGACACTTCAACTAAAATAACCCAAAGTGCATGGAGACTAAATCTCTGGGATATCAATCTCATCAACGCTCGTTTTCTAATTACATTAAATTAGTCATGGTCTAATGTCGGATTCGTTCCCACAATGTGTGCCTCAAGGTGGCTCTCGCAGGGCTCAATTCGCACGGGCTAGGCGTTGGAGGGCTGAAGCCTTCATCGGCGGATAAAGTCAGATCTTCTTCTTCCTCTTCCTCCGAACTAATCAGTTGCTCGAGGGCAGCTGTACCGTGGAAGCTCTAAAAATGAAATGAAGCAATATTTTAGATTGACGATTTAAATATTATGGTGTGGAAATTATGTAAATTCTTACATTTTGGCAAATTTTTAAGGAACAACGATGTCAAAATGTTAGAAATTAGAGACTGAGGGTAAATTATCAATAATATTTTGTATGAGAATTGGGTAATATACCGGGTGCTCCGTAATTATGTTTCAATATTTTAACAGTGTTCTACCAACCATTTAAGGAGAAATTTTCTTATAAAATTCTGCAATAGTGTAAAAAAAGCAATAATTGCTTTTATTAAAAAAAAATGGTAACAAATAGTGCGTATTTTTCAATAAATAAAATGTTCAGCTGGAGCTGTGGGGTAATAAGAATTATTTGATAAAAACTTCTGAGAAAATTAGGCAAGAGTCGGACATTTTATTTATTGAAAAATAAGCATTATTTGTTTGTTTATTTGTTACCCATTTTTAATTAAAAGCAGTTACTCAATTTTTAATCAGTAGTCTATTTTTATGGCAAACAACTTGTATTAATTATTAAAGGGATTTCGCAGGTTTCAAATGAACCTTAAATATGTTCCTCCAAAACCTAGTAATAATTGTTAATTTTCCACAAAAAACATCTGTCTAATATAATTATTATGATATTTTTAATATAAAATAGATACTTTTGGTATTACAAAAACTTTCAAGTACAAAAAATAAAATAGACATTTTTGTAATTAATCAATTCTCATACAAAATATAAATTATAAGAGCAAATAGGTCGGTACCCCTATATGTTAATATAGTGCTGGTGTGGTTAATAAAGTTAGTGAAAACAATGTTTTAGATAGTGAAAATAGCTGAAGATTAAAGTGAGACTTGAAGCCCCCATAAGGTTTAAAAAATAGGTATATAAAAGAAAGTATGAACAAATTACAAAATTTGTGCAGAATATTTTCTGCTTAAACGATTTTGTAGTAAATATCGCGGACCGCTTCACAAAAAATAAAGTTATATATTTTTCAATGCAAATATGTCAAATTTAATGGCAGAATGGTTTTTTGTTAGTTTTAAAAGTAATATTCACACTTTTAATAAATATTATGACCTCCGAAACATCATGTTTTTATTCAAATGTTTACCTTTTAAGTTTTAACCTTAAGTTTAAATTATTGTTAGGAAACGGCAAATACAACTAACAATTAAAATTGTGCAATATGGTCAACATAAGCAATTATTATTCGATTCTTACATTACCATTTTTCTTTATGTAAAGTAAACGACCTGTGTCGCTGAGGAAATCCGTAGTCTTTTATTTATAAACATGATTAGATTAGTCATCGCTTAGCAGGTGACAATGAATAATTTTAGAAGTGAGTTAAAAGAGATCGGATTAAAAATATTTTGCTTTGACCCGAATTCTATGTTTGAATTTTATTCATATTTTATCATTTTGCTCCTAACAAGAGACTTACCATCTTTGAAACGTGGCGTTACGTTACAGATATGCCTGAGAAGTGGTAAGCGTCTCAAATGAAGGCACAACAGGATAAAGGGCCGATATAATTTTTTTAAATCGATGTTTTTCACAAATGTATCTAAAATTCATTACATGTTCTCTTTTGATATCCTTTCAAAAATAAATGTTACCAAGGGATAAAGTGCATGTTCTAGATCAGTGGTTCTCAAACTTTTATGGTGACGGAACCCTTTTGAAAAGTGAAATATTTGACGGAGCCCTAAACACATTTCTAAAAAAAAGTCCTTGAGCCAGGTCCCTCCCTTTTCCTTTTGTGACCATAGTACTGCTTTTTTTATTATTTTCTTCGCGGAGCACACCTTTCTAGATGATTAACTATCTGAATAAAAAACTTTAAACTAAAATGTTTCGAAAGTATGTTTTTGTTACATAGGTCCTTTAGCAACTTGGGTCTTCAAGTATGATAAAAAAGTTGAATGTATGGAGCCTTTATTTTATTTTTACTAGTTGAGCACAGTTACACTGCTACACCGAAGTTAATATGTTTAATAACGTCAGAATTATAAGGAAACTATGAAGTGATCCACAAAAAATGTTTTTACAGTAGGCATTGGGAACATTCAGTTTGTCGGAGCGTACAATTCTTTCTCTTTTTAAATGTCAGTTTGGATTTATTTCAGAACCGTGCGTAGTTATCACGGACATAACTCGTATCTGTCTGTGTCGATCATGGCCTACTTTATAAACTTTTTTTTTCTAGATCACTCTCTACTATTATAGACATACATTAATCTGTATCTGTCGGGAGGGCAAGATGCCCCACAGCATTTAGGCCTCATTAGACATGTTATGAATCCTGGTAGCATTCCAGTTAATTAGTCCCATATTACGATCACATTCTAAGTAACTATTGTGCGAATGTCATTTTGGGCGGAGGTAAATGTGCCACTAAATATACCTGAGCAGAAAAGGGTACTGGTGAACGTACTACCGACCAAAAGGGTTCTTTAAAAACAAACCGGTATTTGTGCCACTAACAATTGGGGTAGGATTATGAAATGCAATAAATTTAATAAATAACTGAAACTTTATTGATATTTTAGTGTTTAAAATTTCAACTTATTAAAAACATTTAAGAGTTATCAGTCTCCTAAACTAAGTCTTAAATACTAGGCCTCATTAGACATATTATGAATCCTGGTAGCATTCCAGTTAATTAGTCCCATATTACGATCACATTCTAAGTAACTATTGTGCGAATGTCATTTTGGGCGGAGGTAAATGTGCCACTAAATATACGTGAGCAGAAAAGGGTACCGGTAAACGTACTACCGACCAAAAGGGTTCTTTAAAAACAAACCGGTATTTGTGCCACTAACAATTGGGGTAGGATTATGAAACGTAATAAATTTAATAAATAACTGAAACTTTATTGATATTTTAGTGTTTAAAATTTCAACTTATTAAAACATTTAAGAATTATCAGTCTCCTAAACTAAGTCTTAAATACTAGGAAATTATTTAATTTAAGGTTACTGTCTAAAACATATTTAAAGCACATCACAAGGTACCATTTCAGTATGCGCGTAAGGAGACAGGAGACCACCGAGGCGACCCCAAGGACGACAGATGAATAAATGTTACGCTCCGTTCATTTGGGAAGCTTGGAGACGGATTTTGCGACACCCGCAGATAACCATTCGAGGGAACGATCAGCGGTGCCAGACCTACTGTTTTTACGTAGATCCACTGTTTTTGTCTCTAGCAAATTTTGTTCTTAATTTATTAAGTTTGCCTCATTCTTCAGCAAATGGTTAAAGAATATTTTCTCTAGTAAATTTGATGAAGTAAAAGCAGCGTAATAAGCATCCACTACTATAGGTTGGCTCCATGTTTTTATTTAAAATGAAACAAAGAATTAATAGGGCATCATAAAAAGAACATGCATATGGCAAACACTACGATTTTGAATTATCTGATTCAGACTGATCTAAAAGAAGTAGGAACCTATTATTTTTCATTGTTTTTTTTTTGTTTCCGTACGTTAAGTATATATTAAAAATGTTATTATTTGTTTTTATTCTTTGTTTACTTTCTAATTTGGGTAGAAACAAGTATATTTTTCGTTTCTTCTAAACTTGTTTTTTTATTTACTACACTGCAAATTATAATTATTTCCCCCTGTATTAAAATCTACTGTTCAGATCTACGGTTTTTTTTTTCACCCATACTGTTCCAAAATCTGGCAACACTGCCTAGATCGAAAGATTTTTCCATCCTAATCACCTCCAAATACAAGCGATGCCTGAGGACAGTGACCTCGAGTGCGACACGCAGCAAACGATTTGCCCCGAGACAGATTCAAAGTGTCGTCAAGAAGTGAAATTTGTTTCATATAATTGTATGTATTTTAGACGTGAAGAGACACTTCTCGGTCGCGTCTATTGTCGTCTGTCGCGTCGGCGGTCGTCTGTCGCGCCTACCGAAATGGTACCTTCAGAGTATCTATTCTTGAACCTCAGGGAGTAGAAATTTATAGGGAAGAATGGGACAAGTTTAAATAGGATTTTTTTTGGGAGGAAGGGGGCTAATAACAATGCCCTTTTAAGCAAAACATTCTCAAACATCGTTTCGGTTTAAATAGGCGAGTCCAAAACTGTATTTTAACCATTTCGCTATGTCTGAGTCCTTAATGCTCTGTTACCCCTTAACTTTTAATTTTTCGGTACCATGCTTGGTGAAGATGACATTGGCACCAACAAATTTTTAATTAAGACCAAACTTATTGAAGTGCACTGTGTAAAGCCTTCTCAAAGTCTACAAATACTTCAATTGGATACAAGTTTAAATTAAAATCCCTTAAAATTTTAGGCTTCAATAGATTAAATGATTTTTAATAAGTTTGAGATTGTTTATTTTTTAATAAACAAAATATATGCCAATTTTTAAACCCGTGAATGGTGAAATGTTGCAAACAAAATTAATACAGTAGGTAAAGGTGCCACCCATGTACACTTGAGGTATTTTATACCTTTGGCAATATTTTGTTCTCCTACATAATTAAAAAAAAAGTCTGTACTTTGTGGGTTTGCAATTAGTTTCTTGTCATTTCTTGTAAATAATCTCATTATGAATTTGTATCCTACTATTATATTTTAAAAGCTCTTGTTTTTACTATAACTTATATTTATTAAAAATTTAATTTAAAAACGGCGGTATTTATCATGAAATACAATTATATACGGATCAACAATGGGATCTTGACAATCTTTGCTTCTACCCTCTTGTGCTACCCTCTCAGGTAGAGACCCTTTTCTCTGGTGGCAGGAATACCTGTGCAATTTTAAAATCCTAAATTTATAATAGGTACAATATTAATATTGGTGGCACAATTACCTCCGCCGTTCATTTTAATTTTCGCGTCTGTTCTGTACTAAATACGCGATCGCCACCAATCGCCGGTGGACATTCATCTTTATCGCCGACATGGCGGGATATTCATCTTTATTGCTCTGAAGTAACTTATTACGCTCATTGGTTTTAGGTGGTTCGAAGACTTTGCAATTACCTATTGCTAGACGTTTATTTAACCTTCTTAAAAGTTATCGACTTAAAGGTGATGAAATAGAATAAATTGGCCGTGGATCCTGTTTTTTTTTTTAAATGTAATCACATGTTTTGAAAGAAAAAGGTAATTAACCGTAAACATAGCCGCTTCCAAGATGTTCCAATCATTTTTCTCGACATTGTAATTATGTATTTGTGTAAAATATTACTCATTACATTTTGTTATTCATAGTTTTATTACCAATAGATGTTAAAATATAGTTAACAAGTGCTAATGTTTTTTTTTTCAACAGAAATTACAAGTAAAGCTAATAAAGGAAACAACAGTTGTGCGTGTCCGAACTATCAAAACGATGATAATTCAGTTTTTCTGTTTAAGAGCCAATTTTGTTGATCTTATGATCGCAAATGACAAATCTCGATAAATAAATATATACGCTGGATTTCACATCCAGTAGTATGAAAGTCCAATATTTCAGACACCATTAAATATATAAAAAAATATATTTGCAGAACGGTAGGGAGAATTAAACTCCATATTTTAAAATTATTTTCAAATAACTTCTTAAACCTCTCGTAAGCATTTGACACCTTGAGTAACGAAATTTTGCAAAAGTACATTTTAGAGGATAAACCTACTTTCAGTAATCAAAGAAATCCAAAGGAAAATAGTCCTTTTCATCATGTGATGAGCGCAAGCGCAGCCGCCATGTTGAAATAGGGCCAATTCAAAAGTTTCGTACTGATCAACAATGGCTGGAAAACCAATATTATCTATGCATACAAATCAATCATTAGAAAAAATCGTTGATGGTGATCAATTTGACGTTAAAAATTGAAGAGCACCCCTCTTAAAACATCGTCGTTTCCTCGTAGTGCGTTTACATCATTTTGAATTCTGTTCCACAATTATAGGTTATTATTTTTTACAAGATATTAATATTTATATTTATTGTATTTGTACAATTATTGAAGTGAAAAAACTGGTGCATTCAATATGCCGCTTATCTTTATTCAGGCAAATTCAAACTAAATAATAAAATTCATCAAAATAATTTCAAAATCATCCGTCACAATAATATGGGCGCCGTTTGTCTTTTGACAACAACTACTAATTTGGGTAATACCTGACCTGGTATTGAATTACTTCAAAAGAAAAAGCAGAGTTAGAAAATATTTTCAACACTATAGCTTAAGTAGAAGTTGGAAAGGCTTTTGCCAGTTCCCCCACTTTATACACATAAATTGACAGGTTTGCGGCGGATTTTACCGAAGTGGACGCGATACATTGGCGTACAAAATTATTTTATAGATGTTAATAACAATTTCGAGTAATTAGATTAATAAATTGTGAATAGCTGTTGAAATTTTGTAAAATTATGATTTGAATATTACAATAAATTATTTATAGTCAATAAATACATGCGATTGTCCAGTTCCGCCGGTAAAAATTTAAAATTACTTATTCTATGAAACGACACTGGCAGGTAAATATTACTGCGAAATTCTCGAAGCCGTCCGACGTGGTTTGACGTTTATCCCCTCTCTACCTACCAAAAGCCTTCCCAACTTCTACTTGCGTTATACCTTTGATTTTGCTTACTAAGAAAGTCATTCTTGGACCGGTTTCGTAACGCTTAGCTTTGAGATTAGCTTGATGTATTTTACATCTTGGTCACATTTGAGTTTGAAATTATTTCCTTTTTATAGCGCAGGTAGAAGTTGGAAAGGTTTTTGGTAGGTAAACGTCAAACCACGTCGGACGTACCTGCCAGTGTCGTTTCATAGAATAAGTAATTTTAAATTGTTACCGGCGGAACTGGACAATCGCATGTATTTATGGACTATCAATAATTATTAAACATGTATTATAATATTCAAATCAAATTTTACAAAATTTCAACAGCTATTCATAATTTATTAAACTATTTACTCAAAATTATTATTAACATCTATAAAATAATTTTGTACGCCAATGTATCGTGTCCACTTTGGTGAGATCCGCCGCAAACCTGTCTATTTATGTGTATGAAGTGGGAGAACTGGCAAAAGCCTTTCCAACTTCTACTTGTGCTATATTCCACCTAATACCTAAACTAGGTACTACAGCGACCTTTGATTTTGCTTACTAAGATGGCGATACCCGCCCTTTTCAAAAAAGAACAGGTGGCAATCCTAGACTGGCTATACATGATGAGTGTACAGAAAACAAAAAATAAATTATGTCTTCTGTTATCGATATTTTTGGTAGAGAAAGAAAATATTTTAAATATGCGTTTTCCTAAAGTCTGTGTTTGTATTCGTTTATTGTGTATGTCCGTGTCTTCTTGTTCCTATTTATTTTATATCACACCTTTTTTGTTTTCCAACACATAAACGTTCTAATTTTTTTTTAAATTTTGCCGTCTATAGAATTGTTTAACGACGCCCATGGTTTGGAATTATTTTCTTTTCTACATAATAATGTCGCGTAGAACTGCCAATCATGAAATTCATGGCTACCTACCATGGGGGGCGTGATATTCACAGCCCCTTGGCCAGTAGCTATACAGAATGAACATTCTGTCACTAGAGTTATAATGAAATACGTGTAAAATACATTAGAGGCCAGTGTTTCAGAATTTTCTTTCAATTTCAAGAGCGATAATGTTTTCTTTCTGTTATTATAAAAAATATTTTTTTCATTCAAAACTATGCTAAGTACGGAGATTTTACAAGAGTAAAAAAGAGAAGATAATGAGTAATCCTAAAAAAAATATCAGGGGTGAGAGTGGTTTTAAACCTTTAAAATGTTATTTTGTCAAACTTCATTAATTTTTTTTTGCGCATTTCTGAACAGTGTACAAAAATGTGATTTAAGTAAACTATGAACTCTTCTAACGGACAACCGGTACATTTATTTTGATCTCTACAATGTATGGTAGCTCTATGTCCCAGTAATTTTGGGATACCTTGTATATAACTTTTTGTTCGAAATGCTGCAATTTAAATTAAAAATTGACCTTTTTCGGACATTTCTTTAAAAATAGATAATATGGCTAAAAATTAATTTATTCCATACTTTACGGACACACTGTATATATCTAATAGTGCAGGATATATTGGACTTTATCACACTAATAAATTAGAATTATTTAAACTGTGACAGAACATTCTTTAATTTTCTAATGTTTACACTTGAACTCCTTTATTTCAGGACTCCTGGTATTAACTTTTATATAACTTAACATACACTTATTTAATAATTCATCTAAATAAATAGCTGCGTTTATTAAGAAGTTCAAGGTAATAATTTTCATATGCCTAGTTGTCTTGCGTGATGCAGAATACTGTGAAAAAGCATGTCAATTAAAAAAATAGTGTGAAGATAAAAGGAAAAGTGGTTAATTGAAAGAAACAGTTTAAGTGGCAAATTTTTAAATTGTTTTAAGATTACCTTACAATTATGTTTGTTAATGGCATAAAAATGCAATAATGTAACGCATATTGATTTTTTTAATGACTTAATAAGGAAAGCAAAGAATCAACAAAAGTTATTGCTCTGGTACGAGATGACGATATAATTCATAATAGTTAATTTTATCTTTTTTATTAAAATGATAAGGATAATATCAAGAAAAATTAATAATTAGTTGAACCAAAAAATTCCCAAAGTTGTTTATTGATTTACATCAATTTTAAAACAATAAAAATGCCACTTAAGCCACAAACTAAAAAGTAATAAACTTTTGTTAGGTGTAGTGCCCATGTGTTAATAATATTAGTACTAATAATATAAGTGCTTTTAAATCTAACTTACGAAGAATTACATTTAACAGTTGAACATTTAACTTGAATTAGCTGTAGTAGTGTCAATTGTCAGAAGTCACCATTTACCATATTATTTAGCAAAGAGGGTACCTAAATAAGCAAACACATGCTAAAAATGGTAGTAATTAAATTATTCTAAATATACATTCGCTCTCAACAAGATAACGCGGTACATAAATAGAATAAAACTCTGGATACATATTGTTTTGTGTATTAATAAAACACCAAATGTTGAAACAAAAATTTATGTACTGCGTAAAAATTTGCTCCTAAAAACTTCGAGGAAAAAAAAAAATAAAAAATATAATATTACGAACTAACAAACAAAACAATAAGTCATATTAAATTCTATAGATATAAAGGGTAAATTAATAATTAAATCGCAATGTTTATTGAAAACAGAAAAGGTGTGCAGTAATAAAAAGCAATTTAGGTTTTGTATCATATTAGAGTCACCGCATGATTACTTCAGAAACATATTGGAAACCTGGATAATTATGATCATAGTTTTTCCAACATCTGGCAAGACAAATTAGTGTCGTGCGAGCCATATTCAACCAGTCCGACCCTGATCTTTTGGTTTCATCACCTCTATCTTATTTTATTTTCTCCCTCAAGTGAAGATATCTTATTTTCCATAGAAGAAATATTAGATGAAAATGTAATTTCCATAGAAGACATTTTGCTTTCCAAGTAGGAAGAAATTTCATATTTTAAAGAAGATATAATCGGAAAAGTCTTAATTTTCTAAGGAAGAAACTTTATTGACTAAAGCAGAAATGTCAGAAGAAACTTTATTTTGTTAGAAAGAGATCTTACTTTTCATATCGGAAGAAATTGGAGAAATAGCAGAAAACATATCACAAAATAGATACGTTTTCGGATCCAAACTCTCACTTTCTATTGCTTGTTTAAGACACTCTGCCAACTTTGGTTTCTTTCCTGTCGTCTCCAACTTGCGATCTTCTAGTTCCCGACGGAGCTCGCTCACTTTCAAATCACACAATTTTTTAGCCATTTTTATCCACTATTTATTGACACTATCCCACACTTGACACCAATATTACGTTTATTTATTTTATAACTAATTTATTTATAATCAAAACTACACTGATTTATATTTAGGTACTTGAACAATTTATCTTTACTCGACAATTTATATTTATAAACTAAATAACGGCAAAGAATCCACTTATATACAAAAATGTTAGGCCCTAGAAAAATTCAATTTTATCTCAAAAAATCTGGATGTCTCAGACGTTTCAAACCCTTACACCAAGAGTCGGCAAGCTCGCAAAATAACTTTCCAGTACCTTCTAGAGGCCAGCAGTAGCGAAACACATGCGGTAAACAATTATCAGGGCCGGACTGGTTGAAAATGGCTTGCATGACAGTAGTAAAAAGGAAAAACCAGGTTATTATGGAAGTTTCGTGTGGCTTGAAAACCCATTTTGGAAGGATTTGTTCAGAAAAGTTTTTTTATTATTCGATCTTTTTTTCAAACATATCTATAGTCTATTTTTATGTATGAGAGAGTAATAAAACAGCATTTCTAATGCAAAACTTAGTACGGTCATTTTAAATATTTTTACAGAATAATCTAAATATTTCCTAAAATTGTAATAAATGTACCAGAGCTATTACAAGTTTTGGGTCTTTTATTGGTACTTTATAAACATAAGCTGTACAGAACAATAGAAAAAGGTTTGGACAGGCCAAAAGCCCTGTGTATTAAAGATTACATAGCCGTATCTTAAGATTATTTTCAATAAGTACCTATTTGTCAATTTTGTTTTATTTTAATTCCAAGAATTTCTTACAGTAATCGAATTATAAGTAGATAAATACCTTCCCACAAATTTCACCGAAAATACGATTATAGGTTTTCCATTTAGTAAGGAGGTCCAAGTTGTGTATTCTTGACAGTTTACTAAATGTCGTTTAGTTGAAACTTGCAAGGTGCAGTGTGAATTCTAGTGTGATCATGGAAAAATTGGAAGGGCCGCGTAAACGACAAAAAATCGGTCCTTTAACAGTTAATGAAAAAACATTAATATTTAATTGTTTTAAATCATTTACAGACAAACATTTATGTAAAAGTGTTGATGACACAGTGGAATTAGTTAGTAGTACGCTTGGTGTTGGGAAATCTACGATTTACAGAGTTGTTAAAGAAGAAAAATGTGGCGAGTTTCAAACAGCACGTAAAGCTCCAGGAAAACCAAAATTTCAATTAGAAAATCTTTTGAAAGAAAGACTTCGAAGGAAAGTGCATGCGTTCTTCTTTAGAAAAGAATTTCCGACAGTACACAAAGTTCTTGCCACGGTTCGAGTAATTACCCTGAAATGAGTCGAAGCACACTATGGAAACTTTTAAAAGAAATAGGTTTTCTATGGAAAAAGCATTCCAGAAAGTCTATTTTAATAGAAAGAAGCGATATTGTAGTATGGAGAAGAAATTACCTAAGGACTATAAAAGAAATGAGAAACCAAAGAAGAAATATATTTTATTTAGATGAAACATGGATCAACGAGGGACATAAACCAAATAAATTTTGGCAAGATGAAACTGTTACAAGTCGAAGACAGGCTTTTTTAAATAATTTATCTACTGGTTTAAATCCACCATCAGGAAAGGGGCGCAGACTAATAATAGTACACATCGGTTTTGTTAAAGGTGGTTTATTGACTTTTGAATCTACTCGTACCGGTGACTACCATGAGGACATGAATGCTAATGTCTTTAAAGAGTGGTTCGAACAAATTATAGATCTTCCTCAGAACTGTATAATAGTAATGGATAATGCAAGTTATCACTCGAGACTTATAGAAAAAATGCCCACAACCAAGTGGTTAAAAAAAGATTTACAGAATTGGCTAAATTCAAAGAATATTAAGTTCCATCCCGGTTCTGTGAGAAAATAACTGTATCATTTGTGTTCCCTTCATAAAGAGAAATTCAAAAAATATGAAATTGATGAAATTGCAAAAAATCGTGGGATGACGGTGGTTAGATTACCACCATATCATTGCGAAGTAAACCTGATTGAACTGATATGGACACAGATAAAGGGAGAAGTTTCAAGAAAAAATAATTCTTTTAAAATGAGTGATGTTAAACAGTTGTTTTTGGAGGCTGTAAATAATGTGAAGCCTGAAAACTGGGAAAAGGCAGTAAATCATACGATTAAAGAAGAAGAGAAAATGTGGAAGTTGGACAATATTACTGATGAAATGATCGAGCCACTCATTGTAAATATTGGTTGCGAGTTGCGACAGTTCATCTTCTGATTTCGATTCTGATTTGTAGGTAAGAAGTAGTTTTTATATTAAAATTATTATTTATGAACGTAACGTTGTTTAAAAGTCAAAGTTTAAACCCTTATACCTACACAACCCGTTTGACACAATGTTCTTACCTTGTGGAAAAATAAAACATTTTAGAAAAAATTGCACTTTTTTACCTTCGGCTGTTTAGAAGTTATAAGCAGGTTAATTAGGTGAAAATATAAGTGTATACTCGAGGAATAACTTCAAAAAATATTTTAACTGTCTACTAAAAGAAGTGATGGATTACGAACGCTTTATTATTTTAATACTCTCTCATACATAAAAATAGACTATAGTGACCTATAATTTTTTTCGAAATCTGAAAGTGGGGCTATGAATCCTGCAATAAATTTACCTACCTTTTTGTCATATTTGACCAAATTTATGTCTCTCGTTTCCGAAATCTCTATGTAGTCCATTTAACCACATCTGAATTGCACCCCAAAACTGTAAATTTTACCTGACCAAGAAAATATACTGGCCGAATCAAAATATACGTGTGCAACTGCAAAAATTAAAAAAATTTTACTTTTTCATAGTCAAAGTATTTTTTTCCCAATCTTTTGATTTCATTTTTTCACTCAATAAGTTTTTTTGAAAACCAATTTTGTTTTTTTCATCACTTAATTTCCATTATATAATATTAAATTATTTATAGTGAACGTGACAAAGCTGTCTATTATTATCACAAAATGTACCAGATTTACCACTAAAGTAAAATTGGTCACTGGGATCCAATTCAGATGGTCGAGGAAAAAATGTACCTGCTCTGCCCGGGATACTATTCGGGAATAGCGGTCCATCTCAAGTAGGTCACTCTGTATATTTTAAATTAATTCTGAAAATTAAACAACTACAACTTTACTGCACTTCTTTTCTGTTTTTAGAATAAATAAAGGGCGCTATTGATAATTATGCAAACGGTAGTAAGTAACTTTTTGAAGTCTTCCCATTGTTTTATCTCTTCCACTCTTTAAGCTCAGTTAAATAATTGATGCGGCTCGGAAATTGCATTTTACTTGCCATCTTTTGCATTTATCAATGCGTTTATTCTGCATACTTCAACGGATTTTATACCAAAAAATCCATATAATATAACCAAAATAAATTAAACTTAAGTACTATGTGCAGTTATTTTACAAATTTAGTATATACTAAATATCAGAAAATGCGAGGTCTTTTTAAATTAATTTGACTTAGAATACAGGGGAAATTGCAATATGGATAATTAATAGTTATTTTTCTAATAAAATGTTGCTACTAAAGACTGTCAATTCAGATGTAGCTTGTATGTGCTCTTGAAGTATTGGCTTCTTTAACAGAAAAGTGTCATGAAAATGCTTCTCCACACAGCTCACAGTTCAGCCCATGTACAGGTACGGAAATCGAAACGCTGACCCTCTATTTTACAAAGGTTAATATGATCATGCGTAAAACAAACAAAGACATGAGCAGCGCATTACCTAATAAGAAACCTCACGTATGCGAATTCTTATTCATTCTTACTAGGTGATTTGGCTTGTATGGTCCGCGTTTTAATTTCCGTATATGTATATGCAACCAATATATCGTCAACAATATAATTCAAATTTGGCACTAACAAGCAGCTCGTTGCGGCAATACTGAGCATGCGCATTCGGTAGTGTGAATAAAAATTAAGCATTTGCTTTTACTTAAAAATTGGTAACAAATCGTGCTTACTATTTCATAAATAAATTTTTTATGATACAATTGGGGAATATGAATTATTTGATATAGACTCTAAGAACTTTAATTAAGGTACATAAATTTTATTTTTTAAAATATAAGCACGATTTGTTCCTCATTTTTAAGTAAAAGCAATAACTTAATGTTTATTCACACTACCCATTGAGTCGTTTTTAGGCACTGCTGCGTCGATCGTTAAACATTAAACATGGCTGGGTTTATTTCCAATATTGAAATTATTTATTTAATTAATTTGGAGTTTTGATTTGAACAAGTTTTAATCCATTATTTTGTTAATATTTAAATAAAAAGTAAAATTATATAACATACTACTTACAATATTTCCAAAAAATAAAGGTAGTAAAAAAAAGAGTAATTTTTTGTTGTTAATAATTCGGCATTTATTTCAAAGTTTTAAAGTGAGTTAGAGTGTACCTTAAACGGATCTGTGAAATAGGCAATTATATTGTACCGATAGCGAATGAGTAATTAGAGTTGAAAACAGTTTTTATACAAAAAAATATAGGATAATAGATTAAGGGTATGGTCCGATATTAATCGACCACTAACCGTAACTATCCAGGATTTTTTGACAGAGGTTCCTGCAGTAGGATTCTCAACAATCTCATCTTTCAATACAGGAGTTCGTTTAGAAACCTCGCACGGTGCGTCTGGACCCTATTCTAATGTATGTGGTCAGACGCGCCGTGCGAGGTTTCTAAACGCTCTCCAGCATATGTCGAGACGCCTATCTTCGTTCGACACAGACTGCGATTCTTATGTCAAGTATCTCTCTATTCAACACGTAACGTGTCGAGATCGCACATAAGAATCCCTGTGCTGAAAAGAACTAATTTGTTGCTTACATTTGGACCACGGCTGAGAGAGGCGTTACTTTTGTGACAGATTGGCATTCGACTTAAACCGTAAAAATATACCGGTTAATGAATTGACGTTTGAGTGATAATTTTCAGGTAACCGCGTCCCCACATACTTTGATTTTCTTTTACTATACGGAGAATGGTCGCACTGCGCAGCTTTCTGAGTGCCTTTTAAAAGGAGATAGAAAACTTATTACGTGTTGCCTACATCTTGGCGCAATATTTTTAATAGATGCGTTTTAATCATCCGCTTCTGCTTCGGAATTGTCGGTTTTCTTGTTTTAATCTGACAGGTTAAAATGCACCTGATATTTTGCTTGCTGCTGTCAGTGTCAGTGAATATTATTTTTGGAGTCACAGTTTATTGCTAAAGAATCAGTTAGCTCACTCGGACCAGTTGAAAGTTCCAAAATAACATCCACTCCAGGGATACAAATTCAGGATACGCAGAAGACTGCTGTTTTATTATAGGCGGTTGTCATATATTGTATTATCCGAGTTGCGCAGTGTATAAAAGGGAACATTCAGATCAAAAGTGCCGACGCAGAGTGAGCGATCTGATTCTTTAGCTATAAACTGTGGCATAGGAATCAAAATGGCCGCGCCCTATGTTGGGCGTGTAGTTGCACCGTATAGTAAAGAAAATCTAAATATGTGAGCGTCCCTGATTTAACCGATTTTTCAGGGATGTCAAGCAGAGAGGTTAGTGTTGGACCGAGTAACCGATATTTCGGTTAATAACGGACCATATCCTAAATAATAGCACAATATAAAATTTTGGATTATTGGTCTCTATTTCTATATTATATCGATGAGTCTTATTTCGAAGCAAACAAGTTTTATTTATTTTGAGGTAATAAAGTAGAGTTGGAAAATAGAATATAACTTGTGTAGTTACTGGTAAAAACGGGGTAATAATAATAATAATACTCTCCCTAATTCACCCCCTTACGAGTGAATTTCAACCCCTGAAGTCGACTGAACGACTTGTGTAGGGGAAGGGACGGCTAATATTATTATTTGCCATGGCGTAATGGGTAACAAGATTGCAGATAGTTTCGCAAGCTCAAACACCGTTTGTGGGACCTGAGCCGTTCTGCGGTATCAGCAGTAACACCATATTAGGAAAGATTTAAAAATAATTGAGCAGTAGATGAATCGATAATTGGAACAATCTATTGGGGCAAAGACAAGCTAGGATACTTCTGAACCAGAAAAGATCGAAAGCCAGTATCTGCCTGAGCAGTAATAGGCTACGCATTGTAACAGGGATCCTCACTGGGCATTGCCGACTCAAATGACACCTTAGTAAACTGAGATTAGTAGAAGATAGCGAGTGCAAATTCTGTGAGGAGGACGAAACCTCCATTCACATTCTGACTGAATGTGTAGCACTCCAGAATCCAAGGGCACTACATCTAAAAGCATATAAAATAAAAGAGGGAGATTTACCTAACTTGAAGCCATTTCAAATCCTATACTTCCTTGAGAAGATAAGATTGGAAGGGTCGTTATAGACATCGAGACATTTCCTTGCTGCATTAGCGACAGAAGGAGACACAATAGATTTTTTTAGGTCGCAGTGTATTACACCCTATTCCCAACATAATACTTTCTTTGACAAATCCCATGTAAATTGTAATTTTTATTAAAACAAGGTAATTACTTGAACATATTTTCTAATGGGTTTTTATAGGTCCATAATCTGAAATATTCAAATTTATATACGGGCCATATAAAAATAATAGAAAAAGGACATCGAGTATAAAAATGACAGGATTGTTTTTTGCACACCCTCTGTTCAAATGATAATTTCTGGCTACTTATATCTTATGGGGTTAAAGAATGAACAACTTTCTTGATTGATAATTAATGAGAAAATGTCCTATTATTCAACATGAATAGAAAAACGAGATATTATGATAATTGTTCACAAATCTCTACTGAACCGACCAAATTGATAGGTATTTCATCAACTTAAACTCAATAATATGTCAGAAAAACAAACACAAAAAAGCACTTGTATTTGGTTCAGTGGCTCAGCCACATCTTCAACTTGTCTACAAGAACTGGACAAAAAAATCGACGTGTCGCTTTTTGCAATCAGCTGAGGAACTATAATAACTAATGTTATTTCATATTAATTTTAAAAATATTTTCAAATGTCAGTCTATTTTTGTCACAGACTAAAATAATTATGCAGAGAAAACAAGTGAATTATTTTTGAATGAATGTCAAAGTTAATTCTAAATTTATTCAACGGTATGTCAGCCTTTTCCGTAAGGGTAAATTGAATGAAAACACTTTACGTAAAAAAAAATCTTGTCGCGTCTGAAATAGGAAGACTAAAAATAGACGAAAGCTAAAAGTAGAGTAATACATCTTCTACATACATATCTAAATTAGGTTTTTAAAATGTGTTCCACTTTAAGAATAAGTGTACCAAATCGATATTGTTATGGTGTTGTAATGTAGACAAACAGACCTGAAAATAACAAAATAGTGGAAAAGATGATTCTGTGATAGTTGAAAAAATAACCGTTTCTAGGTTATTTTAAATTTATTATTTATTACAAACTCTCATCACATAAAACATGAACTATGATTCAAAATGAATATATTTATATTAGTATGTTTGTGACCTAATACCTATTAAAATACATTTTTACTCAATTCCATATAATAATGTATAAATAAATTTATAATGTAAAAGATGTACGCTATTAATCCTATCGGAAGACAAAGAGTTATTTGAATCTAATTTCAGAAGTAGATGAAAACCCCAGAACTGTGTTAATGTGTTATAAATTAAAATACATAATTATTATACACCTATTTTAATCCTCATAATATATAAAAATGTTGCATTAGAAAAGGAAAATAGCAACAATGTGACAAAATTTCATTTTTTTTGTGGGGTGTTAATGATGAATGTTAGTGTTACTATACTGTTATGTGAGCCATTTCATTATTCAGTCATGCTCTAACCCTCCAAGTCCCTCTCTGTCTTATTTGGCTTTTGAGACTCAACTTGTCCGATTATTATACATAATTAAACCCCTTAAGACCAAACCTATGTGACAACTATGGCGGAGGTCTTTCGCGAACATTCCAGAGTCAACGGGATACTATTTCTAGTCTATTCCAAATATAACGTGATAGTGTTTCTAATTTTTGGCGAGAACGTTCTGGAACCTTCACCATAATTTTAAATTGGTATATAAATATTGTTGGAGAATAACGCTGTATCAGTTATTATATGGACAGTGAAGATAAATAGCGAACAGTTTAAAGACATTCGAAATATATATAAATTATAATAATAGTGTTATAAAATAAATAGGTGTTTAAATAAATTATTAACAAATAAACTGTTGTTTAAAATAAACAAACATCACAATACAATGTGGATATGCAATATTTAACAGATATATCTAGATTTGAAAAATAAAATAAATAATAATTGAACAAGGATGAGCAAAATCTGTAGCCTTTGCTGACGAGTTAAGAAATGCCTTGTCGATTCTGGAAGATGCACAATGGGGCTAGTGAGGCCTAACTAATGTGGGGGTAACTACCTTACAGATACGGAAGAAAAGCCAAATAAATGAGGTTTTTGAAAAATGTAGTACATGTATTTGTTAAAATTATTATTTTTAAAATAATAATATTTTTTAATTGAACTTATGGTTTTTACGAAATTATAGTTCATGCCATGTAAAGTTAATATTTATCCTGTATAAGATTAGATACGAATTATAATTTAATATGAACGAAGGTAAAGCACATACAACCATATTTAAAATATATCTCTAATTACACACGTAGTATATATAATATTTACATAAAAAGTATTATATTATTAAATATTCAGGATGTTCCAAAAGCAGATAATTAAATATAGTGGAAGGCATCTAAGCAGAAATCATATTGTAAAATATTATTAATTTAGCAAAAACATTTGGATAAAAACCTCAGAATAATTTTTTGTGATAATGATAATAGTAGTTTGTGCAACAAGAGTGGATATGATGGCCATATCGCACGAGGAGAAATTTAAGCACGACGCCGCAGTGCGATGTGGACAATCCACTCGAGTTGTACAGTATATTTTTTCTACGACCAACTAACGAAAATTTATAAATAAAAAAAATATTTTAGGTTATTAAGACAAAATAACTAAATTTAAAATAATTTATGACTTTTAATCATTTTTAAAACAAAATAAATGAAAAAAAAAAGATTTAATTTAAAAGCACCCAGCCGAGGCTCAAACTTGGGTTTCTCGCGTTGAAGGCAGATACTCTCACCACCCATCCACCGGCAGATTGGGATTTTTTTTTAATACTCGTAATTGAATTGACTTTATACGAGTTTTATTAAAATTAAATTATTTATAATTTTAGTACAAATAAAAATAGAAATGCTATTATTTATCGATTCTAACAAAAATAAGTAATTTTAATGTATATTTAAGTTCAATAACTAAAAAATTTACTGTAAATTAGTTTGACAGAATTGTCACTTATTTAAAATTTTAGAAATAATAGTCGTCGGGTGACCAAACTATGAACTGTGATTGGTGGATTTCATTTTTTTGCAGTGTTCTCACTACATACAATGGATATAAAATATATTCGTTCAGTCAATGGCAATAATATACTTTTTCGTTTTGTAGTCTGTGCGTAGATAAGCTAATATCCATGTGGGCGTAGAAAAAAACATATTTCTGGTTTACTTCCTTAGACCTGTCAATTAAAACTTCTCCTGATATTAAAAACTTTATTATACATTAACGTTGATACGAACATCTAAAAAATAATTAATTACATGTAGTAAGATGATTGGGAACTTTGTCTTCGTGCGATATGTCCAACTTGTTGAACAATGCCAGTTCGGTTTTAAATCGAATATGAGTTCGATTAATGTTAATCATTCTGGTTATAAAGACTCAAGAGGTTCATTAAGTATAGGTTATTTAGAATCGACTCTGAAATATTGCGAGTGCCCAGTAAATGTGAACCCATTTTAGAGGCTTACAACTTAAAAACGTATTTGGCATTTCAATGTCCAAGTTCTACACGAAGTTCCACTGAACATCTTTAAAATTTTTATCATAAACATTTCACTTTTGTAGTACACTTTCCAGTTATATTAGGTTATGATGGGAATGGGGTGTTAATACACTGCGACCTAAAAAATCTATTGTGCCCCCTTCTGTCGCTAATGCAGCAAGGAAATGTCTCAATGCCGATAATGAGCCTTCCAATCTTATCTTCTCAAGGAAGTGTAGGATTTGGAGTGGATTCAAGTTAGGTAAATACACTTTTCAGTTACTTGGTCATCTGATATACAGGGTTGGGCATAATTGGCGGAACACCCGATTTGTGGCTCAATTATGGATTGTATTGAAAATTAACCCAAATAAAGTTTTTTGTATATTTTATGTACTATTTAATGACGCTTGGGGATTTTCATTATCTGTCATATTTATCAAGATATGACGTCATCGGATGAAATTTTAAATGAATCACCCTATATTTATATTTTTTTTTCAGATAGATCTTTTCTTTCTGAATCCATCAATATGGGGTTCGGGTGGTCTCTGATTTTCCTTATCATCAGAAAATAATAAAACAAAATGGTAAACGTTCTTTTAAATAATTAATGAATAACTATTCACAAAGTTGTCTGTGCCATCATAATGTACCAATATCAATTGTTTTGCCATGGTTTCACTTTTTGACATTAAAATGTAATATTGACATCTCGATAATAATCACTGAGTTTTATTAATACGATTATTGTACATCTCTGACAGAAATACCTACCAATGTTTTTGTGTTACTGTTTACTTGGTTTTTATAATATTATAAAAACTATTGTCACCTTTTATTAATCTGTAGATTTTAATTCATTCTGGTTTATGGAGACAATCAAACAAGTTGAGTTTAATTGCAAGTCAATTCATTTCACCCAAACTAGCCCAATACGCGAAAATAAATAACTCTTAGCATTTGATACTATTGAGAATTTTTATTAATTTAAACCATGGTTGAACTGAGTGAACGTGAAAGAATTACACTATTGATGATTATTGGGTTTGGAGACAGAAAGAGATCTCTGCAAGAAGCTTGTAATTTGTTCAATGAAACATTTCCTGACAGGATTTCCCCGATTTCTAAATCTACAGTATCCAGAAATTTGAGCAAGTTTAATGAAACAGGAAGTGTGAAAAATAATCCCAGATCTGGACGGAAGAAGACAGCCACTGATGAAGAAAATGCACTTAATGTGGTTCTAAGTGTACAGGAAGAACCAAAAACTTCAGTTCCAAAGCTTGCGTTAGACAATAATATGAGCGAGAGATCTGTAAGGAGGATTCTGAAAGTCAATAAATTTCATCCCTATAAAGTGCAATTACACCAGGAATTGAATGAAGATGACCCAGATAGGCGAATGCAATTCTGCCAGGTAATGATGGATGCCATTAATGGAAATAATATGTTGATGAACAGCATTGTTTTTTCCGACGAATCAACATTTTGTCTCAATGGATTTGTAAATAAACATAATTGCCGGTATTGGTCTGATCATAATCCTCACTGGATGGAAGAAGGTCACACCCAATATCCACAAAAGTTAAATGTTTGGGCTGGTATAGTTAGAGGAAGAATTATTGGACCATTCTTCATGAGAGGAACTCTGAACGGTGATCGTTATTTGCAACTACTTCAAGAGCAGATAGTTCCAGAGTTAGTTCGTTTATATCCAAATCACAGAAATCACTTACAACTTTCTGATGAAATTTGGTTCCAGCAAGATGGTGCTCCACCTCATTTCGATGCTAGAGTGAGGCAGTACCTGAACACAATATTTCCACAGAGATGGGTGGGTCGAAGAGGACATATTGAGTGGCCGGCACGGTCACCGGATTTAACCCCACTGGATTTTTTTCTTTGGGGCCATTTGAAATCAGTAGTTTATAAGGACCTGCCACATTCGCTGGAAGAATTGGAATACAAAATAAGAATTGCTGTTCAAGAAATAACACCTAAAGTTTATCAAAATGCCTTAAGATCATTTGTTGATAGACTAGGATATTGTCAGGCAGTTGGAGGCTTTCACTTCGAACACTTACTTTGAGAGATTTGTAATACTTCGATTGATAATAATTATTATTTTTTATTAAATAAATGTTTACTTTCTATTTTGTTATGAACTCGGAGACCCTCAAACCTTACATTAATGGATTCAGAAAGAAAAGATCTATCTGAAAAAAAATATAAATATAGGGTGATTCATTTAAAATTTCATCCGATGACGTCATATCTTGATAAATATGACAGATAATGAAAATCCCCAAGCGTCATTAAATAGTACATAAAATATACAAAAAACTTTATTTGGGTTAATTTTCAATACAATCCATAATTGAGCCACAAATCGGGTGTTCCGCCAATTATGCCCAACCCTGTATACTCTTAATGTATGCAAGCATGCGCATTTGCCAATAAAGCACCATAATTTTCTTCTTTTTTTTATTTCAAGTAATTTTTTGTTATGTTAAAATATTTGATATTTTTAAATATTGTTTATTCTTGAATAAAACTTAATATAAATAAATA
Source organism: Psylliodes chrysocephalus (assembly GCA_927349885.1). Taxonomy (NCBI): domain Eukaryota; kingdom Metazoa; phylum Arthropoda; class Insecta; order Coleoptera; family Chrysomelidae; genus Psylliodes; species Psylliodes chrysocephalus. The sequence continues at coordinate 29,320,470 of OV651819.1, read as the reverse complement.
TCAACAAATGATTTTCCAGTAAAGTTATCAAATATATATCTAATCAAAAAGTGTTTAGATTATGAATTAAAGATAAATATTTTCTACACAAATTTTATTTGAATTTTTTTTTTCATATCTTCTCTTCATTAAAATTGATATTGAGACAATTCGAATCTGCACTTTTAAATTACGGTCCATTTTAGAGTTTATATGACGAAAAATATAGAGAATTATATCACAAACAACTCTTATTCGAAGAATTTTCTTCAACTATAATAAATAACAAAAATATAGAAACGCCCCCCCCCCCCTATAAAGTACCCCCCAGATGCTCCGACTATGCCCAAAAATTTATGTTTTTCTCTTCATCTGTTTTTGAGTTATCGTGGATACACACACAGAAAAGATAATACATCATCACAAACATGGTCAAAGCGAATTTAGAGGAATAAAAACAAATGTTCAAGGTCGAAAAAATCATGATTCATATGCTTTCCTTGCTGGTTACTGGACAGTAAAAATGAAGCCCAAAATGGGCCCAAACGTATACAGAAAGAGTAAACAAAATAATTTAGATTAAATGCATGCAAGAAACTAACTGACCGATTCTCAGAAAATTAACATACCTACCTAATTAGTTACAATCCGAATTATACAAACAATTTTTTATAATAATTGGCCGATTTGATATAATTTGAATGTTGAATGCCACACATTTTTTTTTTCGATAGTAGAAGCTAACTACAGTCCATAAAAATGCTTTTATCGGAAGGAGCTATCACGTCCACAATCAATTAAGTTTCAGTTTAATTCTAAATAAAATTTGACCCTTATTTAAGTTATAAACACTCAAATATTTAAAAAAAATCATGTATAACTACTTATCTAATCAAATTAATTTCCGAAAATTGACTTTTCGCTAAAAATAGCCCATATCTTAAAAGGAACCAAAAATGTTAACAGCTGTATGCACGAAGTTTAGATTGTGCACGTAGCTTAGATTAGCAATGACACTCGCATTTCGCACAAATTTATTAAGGGAACGTGCGACAAAGGAAGACGACAGGCAACAAATTCTAAGCAGCAAATCCTACCGTGCTAAAACTGCTGTCGTCTGTCGTGTTTTCCCAAATGTGTTTCATATAAATACATGTGTTCAGACGTGAAGAGACCGTTTCGGTCTCCCTCGCTTTCGTTTTACGCTTGAAGTCGGTCTCGGGTCGCGCCTTCCCAAATGGTAGCTTTAAAATTAGCAAAGCGCTTTCCGCATTAAGCCACCTTCGGTGCTTATTGTCTACAAAAGTAATCGATGGGTAAATTAATGCGGAATTCCCTTAGACACAGACGAAACATTATATTGGAACATTCAGAAAATTTAGACTTACTAAATTGTAGGAAAGAAAACCCTGCAAATCCTAACAACCAGCAATATTTATTAGAAGAAATATTAGACGAAATGCCATTACTGCTTCGAAGAAAAATGTGGTTATGCAAGATGGTTGTGGAGCCCATAATGCAAATAGCCTAAGAAATTATTTAAATCAGCAATTTGAAAGGAAATGGATTGGAACAAAAAACCCTATAAGATGGCCAACACGCTCGCCTTGCTTAAAATCCAATGGATTATTTTGTTTGGGGATACCTAAAAAATTTAGTGTACAATAATGAATCTGAAAATATCACTGAATTACTAGAAAAAGTTAATCAAGCATTCAACGAAATTAATCCACACATGATTGCCAGGGCATCGAAACACATATATAAAAGAACACGACTTTGTGCTGAAAATAATGGTGGCCATTTTGAGCAATTTTTGTAAATTTGTTTGTTTGTGTAAATATTATTAGATCACTCTAGAATATTTGTTTTATTTGTTACTCGCCTAAATAGTGATAGATCAGTCTACAATAATATTCTTTGGACAGACAAAACTACCTTGATGAACTACGGTATATTAAAAAGAAAAAAATACTCCTTATTAACCGCCAGTCCTCTTTAACACAACAGGCATGGCTCAGGTACGATTAAATTGTTGGTAAAGGAAGCAAATATAACGAAACGGCGATTAATTTAAAAATAATTTTACGAGTGTAGTTTTGGCAGTAATCTAAGTAAAAAAGCATAATAAAAATACAGGTCTGTATTAAAACAATCAAATTTATATTTACCTTGCAATAGCAATAATAAAAAGTATCAAAACGTCCTAAACTACTAATGTGAATTACATGGTTGAATTTAGGATTAAAAGTACTTTTTTAAAATAGAATAAAAGATACAGGTTCGTATTCAAAAAAATATACTTGATGGTAGCCCTCCAGAAACGAAACGTTATATAAAAAATCTGTCTACGGTAAATTAAGGGCTACTTAATACCAAATAAAAAATCTAATTAAAATTTTTTCCTAATTTGTAAAATAAAGGCAATACAATCGAAAATCCAAAATAGAGTCATTTGGTTTTCCTTAAATATCTTGGAAACTGGTCCTGATGTTCTCGGTTTTAAAACATCACTAAATTAGTCTTGCAATAGTAAAACTTTGTTCCCATTTAACCGACTTTGTAAATCTTACGGTTTTCGACATAGCAATACTGTTCAATATAAAAAGTAGGGTCACCTGTATACATCACCTAGTAAAAGTCTAGTAATATTTTGAGATTTCATTGAATCCTGGTGCGAAGAAAATTTAATAGACATAAATGGTCCAACTAAAAGGTCAACACCACCTCGTTCATTTCAGATGAAAAATATTCTGACCTACTGTTTGAACCATTTGGCAACAACCATATCGGCAGATTTTTAGTAATTTTTACTATATATGTAGTAATTTGGTAGCTTAATTTAGGCAACGTTGTCAATTTTAATAAAAAAAATAGCATTTTTTTGGTAGCAATAAATTATAAATTCAATAAGTTTATTATATTTTCTAACATAAAAAAATATTTCAAACCAGAATATAGTTATTCTAATTTTTTTTATATAAAAATAGACACGAAAAATATCACAATTTGTCATGATGTATGGAAACTCTTTCTATTTCGGTAGAGCCAACAACCTCGCATCAAAAATTTATGTTATGAAGCCTAATTATTGATTTTTTGAACGTATTCAAGGCTTTAAGGTTGAGGATGTCAATTTTGAATTCTTTATATTTTTATTTTTAATCATCGTTGTCGTTGTTGTTGCTGAACAGTTCTGGTCTTACCGTAATGGCCATAATTCACTACAATAGCAGAATTAACCTCAATAAGGTTTTCAATTAACAAGTATATTAGAAAGGATAACGGTCTGAAATCCCTTATTAAAATCAGGTATATTTTTAGTATCAATCGCAAATAAATTTTCAAATCTCTCAAAAGACGGATTCTTCCAAATAATATCTCTGGTACTTCTGGAGGTTTAAAAATATTATATAGAATGAATTAAAAGGCAGTGCTGACAAAAAAAAGTACATGGTCCTTTGATAATATAGAAGTTTTTAAAAAAATGTCCACTCATTTATATTATACTCAGGTATATTTACAAGTAGGTAGAAAAATGTACTTTCACAAGTCCCAAAATAAATTATTTTTTTTTCAAAATTACACCAACGAAATAATGAAAACTATTTTTCAACCCTCAAAATAAAAAAAAAATTGAATGTGTTTTCTTGTTTTTTGTCATCGGCATCAACTGCTAAGATTATTAGCTTCGTGTTCTGTGTAGGCTTTGTTTTCCAGCGCCACTCTAGGAACAGCACTGTTAATTAGAACTGACCAGTGAGTGGTCGAGTGGGAATCCTACCTATGCATTAAATTAAATAAAAATCCTGCCACGGCGGGATTCGAACCTGAGAACCTTCGACTCTAACCACTGAGCCAACCCATCCCCCAATTGAATGTTGTTGTTTTCGGATAATAACCAATAGTTTTTTGAAACTTTATCCCGATTTTTCAGTATATTAAAAAAAATTCTAAAAATCAAATATCTACTGGGTGCAAAAACTTACCGACTTGCTCGTGGGCACGCCTTTATAATTAGTGAATCAATTGTAATAGGTTGAAAACATACCTTATTAAATTATAAACAAATTGTGAAAATGTAATTGAAATCTGCTACATCGTCATTTAGATATAGGAATAAAAAAATACTTTTTAAAGAAAATTTAATATCCTGTATCTTGGAAACGATGCGTTATTGAATTAATGATACGAGCCCATATTTTAGCCAACTATAGGATGAAAATAGATCCAAACAACGTTCTCTAATATTAAGGTGGATATTCTTAGAACTGCGCTTATTTGTTTTTGAACTTGACCTACTTACTATCCAAAGGAAAACCGAAATTATGTTTTTCATAATAATCGCTAGACCTACCTACTTTCAGTTTCTAATGCAATAAAAAACGTTATTGTTGTTACTTAATCGATCTTAATTGCGATTAAAATTAAGATTTATCACGATTATTAACAAAGGGTATTGTTTACAAAATTATGACGGTTTCTATGCAAGATTTAATGTTTCAACTCGTTCCGGAAAATTGCGAATAACCGGAAAATCTTAATCAGAATGCGTACCTAGGATAAATTTAGGAAATCCTGCAATACATGGAAAATTATATTCATTTAAGAAAACGGCCTTATATTCTGTAAAATAGAAAAAATATTTAAAAACCGGAATCAATTACTCATCTGTCTTAAATACCACCAAAATTTGATGGTGATTCAAAATTGTAAGTCTTAAACGAAAAATTATTGTTTAACCCTAAATTATAAAAGTCCGTAACTGTGGGATTTTCTTTATTTTGTAGATCTCATCTTTTTTTATTTAAGATTATCTCATTATAAATAAATATTTGGATTTATATGTAAAATATATTTTTGGCAGAGGAACAAAGTGTATAAAATTAAATAGTTGAAGTATCAATATCAATAATGGGATGAGCTTAATCTTTTGTCTTTTGCCACGTAATAGGAAGTTATGATAGAGTGACGGCTGTTTGACTCAATGTTAGTGAAAAAATATATGTTCTGTACGAAAGCAGAGACAACAGAGACGTGTAACTTAATAGGAAAAATTGTTCGGTGGTCCATTTAAATTACATATATGACTTTCTTTCTCTTTTACATTGATCTTTACATATATTTATCTCCCTCCAATAAAACTAACACCAATCTAAAAGGTCGCTAATGTTGCTAGTTTTTTGACTTCGACGTATCGATTAAAACTGACAACTGACAATGTTATGAATGTTGTTATGAACGTGTGCATTTTATTAAAATTAATTTAATTTGAGTCTGATTTTGTTGTTTAATCAATTTTCTTTGGGGGGGAATGTTTATTTTTGCATATTATTTTTTGCATGAAGCAATTTCTGGAACCAAACTCGCGTTTTTGTACACATTTCTTTTCTAGGGGTAAGTAATTTCCAATTTATTAAGAAAACCACTGTATAATGTGTGTGTTTAATAATATATTACAAAATGACTATAATTATTTTAGGTGAATTGGAACAGAGATCCATTATTACAGCTACTTTTGTTCATTAAGTAGGTAGATGAATGTCTGGACAGCTTTAATGGCAACACAAAGTTCCTACCTACTAGAAAAGTAATAGAGATTGGCTATTTCTTACATACACCTAACTCTAATAGCCACTCTAAAGGAAGAAAAAAAATTGAATCACAAAAGGGCAGAATTTGAAATCAGGATGCATTGGAAAATAAATTTGGGGACATCAGGTCGGTTTTGGATTTTAGAGAGAGATCGATCTCAAGAAAAGTTAATTTATCCTGCAGAACAACCAGAAGTTTAAGTAGGATTTGCTATAACTTTATTAGAAGATTTCCTTGATAATAAATTGTAATATAGGTACCAATTGTTTCAAATGAAATTGAAAAAGAGTTAAATACGAAATTAATTTTTCATGGGTAAAATGTTATATTCATTCAAACATTGTAAGGTAATCTATAATTAAGGGAATATGGAAAATAGGTATACCCTGGTGGTGTAAGAGACAGGTAAGGGGCAATGACAAAAAAATTACAAAAATGTATTCATCAAATAGTGTTTATTATTAATAATATTATTTGCTATGTTTGAAAAGTACCTCCTGCTGCAGAACAGATCGAATAGATTAGACTACTAGTTGGAGAAGGTCCACCTAGTAACCAAATTAGGAGACTAGGAAAACTTTTACATGACTGGGGACACAACAGGAATGCACACACATAAGATACACAAACAAACGAAATAACAGGGGTAAGCCTTCAGCAACGTCCTGTTTAAATGATGATAGTATGTCATCCTTCATTCCCTTTTAGAAAGGCATGGCATATAAATCTATTGATCTTGATGACCCTAAGAGGAGTTAGCAGGGGGTATATGGAATGGGTCTAGCAGGTTTCGATCCAGTTTACAGGATGGGACTCGGGCCTTATACATTTGTGTTGAGTGTATGTGTGTTTGTTTCGTTTCCATGGTTTCTATTAAAATAAACAGTCATAACATATCGATACCTTTTTGCCAGACTAACGTAAGCAATATTTGTTCAATGGCACTTATGATAGTCTGGCAAAAAGGTATCGATATACTCTATACTTTATAAAATATTTGTTACATTAGTTTTTAAATATATTATGAATATAAAACAACTGTTACTTTCTTTTTAATTTGTCACAAAATGATACGAGGTACTTTCTAAACGAAGCAATTGTAGTTTTTTTTCTGTACCTTATAAAAATATAATTTATAGAAAAAGAGTTTAGTGTATTATTTTTCCAAGTTTAAATATTTAATAATCAATAGAATTTTCAAGTTTTTTTTTTAGCGAAATTTACAAGAGTAATAAAAACTATGTTCACTGCTTTTATTAAACTGATTAAAACTTCCTTTATTAAAATGATTATTTATATGATAAAAAATTGGGGTTTAGCGACTGTAGCACAGGTAGAGTTAGGTATTGCTTTATGAAAAAACAAAGGACCAGGATTTCTTCCAAACATATATTTACAAACGTGAACAAATTAACAGATCTTATAAGTTTTAATAAATTGTTTAAAAATGCAATGGAATGCGTGAAATTACTTTAAATTCGACGTGATGTTTCAATGACTTTTTTGTGACATCTTTTCCCTACTATGTTTTTTTATTACATAAAGGAAGTGTAACCTAGTAAACATTGAGTCCATAAGGGAATAAAATAAATAACAACTAAAACTAAGTATTTGGGACCAAAGAGTTTGGGACCAGTTTTCAAAGAAATAAACATTCTAAATTTTTTTCAAAATTTTGCCCCTCCCTATAGAATTGTGTAACGACGCCCATGTATGTAATATGGATTATGACGTGCAAATAGTAATAAATATTTAAGAAGTTTTATTCTTGAAGTAAGATTTGTGCAAATGTACTTATTTGGTGAGTTGACATTTGGTTTGTGTTAGTAATCACTACTATGTAGGCAGGTCTTTCTTGTGAAGAATTCTGTCTTTACTAACATAATAGTAAGTGGTGATTAACTAACGTTAAAGTCTTTACCGTAAGGGAAAATATTTATAAAATGATGTGTTTATGAAATTCACTTTCTAATGCTGTAGAATGAAAAAATACCGCTGTGTCATCAGCATAACAGTATATCTATCTCCTGTAATATTGAGAGAATATGTTATTTATTTATATTAAGTCCGGGGACAAAATAAAACAATATCCGGAAGCTTTTAATATCATAAATGGAGCAATGAGAAGGTGAAAGGCAAATAGACACAAGATATTGCACCAGTTCGTTATCTTTATTAAATTACACATTTATGCAGTCAAGGTTGAAAAATTTAAAAAATAGCAAAAATACAATAATTTTACTTGCACCGTAGGTACCTATATAATCCCACATGACTATGAATTTATAATCAATTATTCTTAATAATAATTAGTAATAGGTAAAACTAGAAATGTAATAAGTAAGAAATGTAATAAGATATAATGAAAAACAAATAATTTTTCACATAATGCATACTTATTGAATGGAAAATAATTTATTAACTAAGGCCTATTGGATTTACTACGTGATTAGTCACGCACTAGACTGCATAATGTCGACATTAATGTTTTGGCTTTTGTAAAAGTATTGGCATGCATTCTTGCTTTGAGTACCTATTCATCATTTTAAAAAAAATTAAAATGCAATTAGCGATCGCTATAACATTACCCTTAGTACTATGAAATTTTATACGGGAAAAGCATAACAAGTGTAATAATATTTCAAGTCAAAATATTTTAAATTAAAATGCCATCCATTGTCGTTGCAGCATGTCAACTTGTTTTTAAACAATCGTACACATGAAGTGTAATGGATATTTTGACAAGCTCCGATTTTCAAATGAATAACAGTCTGTTTTGAATATATTTTTTTTGTGTTATGGGTTCAAAATCAGCAATTTTAGTGTTTTTGTTAGGTCAAATGAAGTTTTGTTTAAAATTATTTTCAATTAGACACATACTACATCATCTCGTGATAATATTTTGGAATGAAAAAATGGTGGCACAAATTGGTGCATATCAATAATAGGTTTGTTCCAACAGCGAATCTGATCTTCAGAAGGACGTCAGACGCATGCGCATTGAAAATAGTCCGTTCCTACAAAGTCACGGATGATCCGATGAACTGTCAGTAAAACGTTTCAACGTAATTTCTGATTCGTACATGAATGAGTCGGCGGATTGTCAAAACGATCAGAACTTCATCGCTTGTACAATTTATCAGCACATGCGCATTTGAACGTCTCTTCTCGTTCGTGATATTTTTTTGTAATTGTTGGGATTTTAAGTTAGCTTGGAGTGGCTTGGGTTTCTATTGCTTTTAATTGAAATGAATAATTTTTGTGTGCGGATTTTTTTTGTAAAATGCGTACTTATTTTTAATAAAAATAAAAAATCTTAATGTTTCAAAATTATACATTCACATAGAGCGTTCGAGACAGCTAAATAAATGTATGTTGTTGTATTTTAAATAATTTTAAAATACCAATTGACCAAACATATGTTTGGTTTGTCAAATTCCATTGCATTTTGCGTTCCAACAAGGACAAGTCTCTGATTAAACAACGGACGAATAAACGGACTGACATGCGCAGTGATTAGTTTACGAATGCATCCATGCACGAGTCAGAGATACATCAGAAAGGCGCTGTTGGAACAAACCTAATATCCTTGGAATTTCATGACCAATCACAGGCGGACATTTTTGACAGATCTTTATAGACTATTAAGATGAGATTTAATTCAACGTCTACGCAACTAATCTTAGGAATAAAATTCAAAATAATAATTAAAAAAGACCTCGCATTTTCTATTTCTGTTTTAAAACATACACCAACTAGCGTCAATCTACGATATTAAAAAAATGAATTGAAATCCTACCTGTGATCGGTGTACAGAACTAGAATGGGACGGTGAGCTATCCTGACTGTGATTCGCCTCTGTACAAGATTGAGTCATGGCGTTTTGACCTACTCCAAGGCTTTGTCGTTTGGCCTGTTCCTTCTTCTTTCCTTCAGCGGCCGCCTTCATCGGATCGTAGCTTTTCCGCCTCTTCCAATTCTGGAATTCTACTTCGCGGCTCGTGAGGGAAGAGTTGCTGCGCATGCCACCTTGCTTCTTTCCTGCAAGAAAAAACGATTTAAGTTTATTTATTTATTACCTTTTTGAAACACCCTGTAGAATATAAATAGTAGCTAGTTATTAAAATTTGTATATTTTAACATTTCAGATTTCAACATAGTTTTTATCATTGTCATCAACATAGCTAAACAGTTTTGTGATTTTTCTTCTGAAATAAATTGCATATTTTTCCAAAAAAAAAAAAAAAGTGAAATTTATCTAACGCGGTGTGAGAAAATGTGAAATAGATTGCGAAGATCCTTAATGAGCGTATTTTTTTTTGCTGAAATTCTTGGTTTCGCTTAAAATTAATTTGATTCGTTTAGACCAGTTTTTGTGCAAATGCACCGATGCGTTAGAGAAACTATTCATACCTAATTATGAACGAACATTAAGTAAGCTGAATTGATTACGATGAGTCGCCGTAAGATTTTTTTCTATCGTTTGACTAATAGCAGTTTTGTGTGTGGTATGAACATGAACAACAAATGTATTAAAATAGGAGTTAAAAATGGATACCAAGAATTTTGGTTTCAAATACACGCCCTCTAGTTTTACACTTTATACTATTCTATCCTATGTGACCAAAGGGCCGTGGCACTAGCGCAAAATATGTCTGTCAACATTTATTTTTATTTTAGTTCAATAATTATTACAATTTTTGGGTCAACTGGCTTAAGAGCCACACACACCGCGCGAGGTCGAGCTATACGGGATTCTATGCTGAAACAGAAAATGTTCGTCTCTTTGTTCTGCGGGCTCATGTAGTTCGATAAGTCTTACACTGAAACAACTGCAAATATTATTTTACCTTTGCGCTTTGATGCTTACCACGTTTGGGAATATTTATTATTTATTTATTTATTTATTTATTGGCTATTACTAATAAGGTTATATCGAAATAAAACTATATCAATTTGTAATCTTTAATTTTTTAATTAGAACAGAAAGATCTAATTTGTATTGTTTCAATTTGTTTTAAAAAAAATATAAAAGACACCAACTTGTTAGTTTTCTCATGTTTTAAGGAGAATAATAAATATGATTATTTAATTATTAAATAATTAAATTTACAAATATAATACAAAATTATAAAAAAGTAAAAAATGGATCAGAGGAGGACTATAATATAAATACTTACAATTCAAACTTCATATGTAAATTTATTTAAAATTCCTGTTTAATTGTTGGTTTAATTGGTAAAGTACAAAAGCCATTGATGTTCGTTAAAGAGTTTTCAGGGGTTAAAAAAAATAAATGTTGTATTAATATAATCCCCACTTCTTCACCAGATTAAAGGGAATGTTTTGTGTAAAAATTAAGTACATTTCTATAATATATAACCATACCAAAAAAATGATAGGTACTTTAATTTTAAGGTTTAAAAAATTATTTTATTTTGAAATACTTTCTAATTGAGCAAGTCTTATATTATTATATTTGATTATATATATTTTGACTAATTACTGTTTCTCTCAAAATTCGTTATACTCCTTACTTATTTGTTTTGATGACTTTATTTAGTTTTTATAAATTAAAGAGAAATAAAAATCCCCTAACTTATTTTCTCTTTATATTACGTTGCTTAATAGCTTCCAATATATAATCTGGCTCTTTTATAGTCATCCCTCTTGCTAAGCGAGAATCTACAATTTCCGGTAAGAGACAATTAAAAAAAAACTTTTCCAGGTAAGGATACATGCGTTCTTGCCAAAATGTTTCATCTTTCAAAATTGTCTCTAGTCTCATATCTTTCAATGTCCAAACACAAAGCACACAATATTGTCTATTTGTAACTTGTAGCTGACCCTGCACCTGGTAAAACCATTTATGGCTCTTGTTTAATTTAACTGTATTTTTAGAAGCTGTCCATATTGTTATTTTTTTGTTTTTGATACCCTCCTCAATACTCATATTACGTGCTGAGTATGGACATTTTATTTCTACGAGTCCCTTTTCACCCAGAAGTCCATCAGGGGTAGCTGCTAACCAGGGATATTTTTTATCTATAAAGATTCCGCTGGGTTCTATAATAGTGTTTTGACTTTCTTGAAGTATTTGCCTAACATAATCTTCATTTTGCTTTCCCCAATCGGTTGAACTGCTCTGAATAAATGGCTGGGTTAAAATTAATTTTACTAATGAAGCACATGGTGTATTTTTGCGCCTTTTGCAAATATCCCCAAATCGCGAAGCTGTTAACAAATGTTTTCTGATCTCTATCCATTCAAAATTATTGGCCTGGTTTTTAGTCCGTATTTCAAGCGATGACATTTCTTCATCGGTCCGTTTTAAAGACTCGTACAATTTTTTTTTTGCTTAAACGTAGCCGTCTTGCTTCAAACTGGCGCTGCCTTCTTGCAGTAGGACTAAGGCCAGTATGGTATTTATGTACGCTATAATATACAGATTTTTTACTATTATAGCTAAGTGCAGCTGCGTAACAACGTCCTTGGTATTGCCTTCTTAGTGAATAATTAATACGTTTTCCCCCTATAAACTTACATATCACATTATTAAATTGTTCCACTGAATTACTATCTGTGTCTTCAATTAAACTAATGCTATTATTCACCAAGACTTGCACAAATTCCATTAATTTTTGATATAGCCCACATTTTTTTAAATCTGGTATTAAATTATCACTGTCCGGAACTGTTTTGGTGCAAAAATATTTTAAAACACTACATTTTTCATGTTCCCCAAATTCATGTTGTAAAATGTTTAACAAATCTTTTTTTAAATTAACAGATTTTTGGCTGTGATTGAAGCCTTCTTCATTTTTTCGGAATTTTATAGCTTTGGTGACAGCAATTCTCAGTTTTAAAATTTTTGATTTAACTTTCATTCTTAGACCTTTAGTGCCAAATCCAGCTCTGAAACAAACATCTGCAATTTTATTGCAGAAATTTCTTAAAAGGTGGTTTCTGCATTCAACTTTTTGAACCGTTTTTAGGTAAGGTCGTGCCTCTAAAATTTGCTTATAACAGTTGCTGTCACCATCTCCTATAAATTTTGTAAATCTTAATCCAAGTATTTTTTCGCTATTTTTGAAACCTTCCACAATAATTGAGGATTCCATGCCAGTGGAAGCTTGACTCCAGTTTTTAAAACAGATATGAGGAGGTAATTCTTTTTGGTTTGCTGAGGATCTAGCACATACCATGCAATATTTATTTCTTATACCTAAAAATAAAACTTTTCCGGTACGTTTTCCGATTATTGCTGCAGCTCCAGACAATGAACTATAATTACGTTTATAGGATCGTTTTCCCCATGTCCCATCGCATATAACAGTGATTTCGGCAATACCATCCGATCCAACGGTACCGCTTTCCTTTGCTAAGATTATTTCTTCTTCTGCCGCTTTTACCATTTCTTTAAAAGCAAGAGATTCTATATCTTCAAATACCTTTCTCTGTCTATTCCTAAACGTTTTTTCGTGCATACAAGGTATATTTAGATTAAGGAGCAATTCTTGCAAATGATAAAAACCACTGCCAATACTAGTAACGCCATTAACTGCGCGAAAATTTAAGTCCATATCATTTATTTTTCTTTCTGTAGAAAAATGTCCAATAAAATTACACATATTACATTTTACCTTAAAAGTTGAACTTAATCCAAGCTTAATTTCATGTGTAATTTCCATATTCTGTAAAGTGCATCCAAAAAGCCCATCATTATGATTGGACAGTTTTTGTAGCTGTTCAAAAACATGTAGGATATCAACAACTCTGTTTCCTTCAATAACTGATGTATTCTCTTTTGGAGTAATAATTTTGTCCTGTTTTGATGAAGAAGCTTCATGGCGGAGGATATTAATAATGGACTCTCTATACTGAACAGACGTAGACGGCATAACATGTATTTTATTGCTTATTGTTTGTTGATCATTGGTAGAATTGTCGGTTGTAAATAACTGTTGACTTTCAATGATTGTATTTTCCGCAGTTTCTTCTTCAGATATCGGATTAATATTTTCAATTTGTTGGTTTTTCGGTTTTTTCCTGAAATAATAAATCAAATAGTTATACTGCTATTTTGGGACGTAGTTATGATGCTCTGTTAAAGCCTAAAATTTTTTGAGATGAATAGTGTAAAAGCTACATGAATTTGAAATAGGTTGAGATGTCAACTATTATAGACCTAAAATATTGCGAAGCTCCTAAGGATATAATTTGCGGCGTTCTGAGATATTGCACATATTTTTTTATTGCCAACACTAAAAACAATGATGTAGCACGTCCCCAGAAATTTTAAAAAACGATAGAAATTTTGAATATTGATAACTGCACATAATCCTTTCTATAATAAAATTAAATTTGTATATTCAACTGGATCGAAAATTATTAGATGATGTCACACTCAGTGGCGGCTTGTGGTTATTTAAAATGGGTGTTCACTTTTTCCAATAATGTTATCATTTGTAAGTTAGGTTCAAAACGTTGTATAAGTGTAGTTGTTATTATTAACATAGTTTTCAAAGACTACAACTACTAATGAATGAATAAATGAATATTTTATTTATTGCAATATTTGTTTTGTTTTTAATACATTGAAAACCATATATAAACATTATTAGTTAGTCAACTGACAGGTTATGTGGAGAGCTTGACATTAATTTTTGTGTAAAAAAATTTATTTTATGAAAATTTATTAATAGATAATTTATTTAATAGATATATCAGTACTTCGGAGATAAACTGCGCTATGTCATTCTAGTCAATTTTTTTTTGGACTTAATTTTAAATTTAGTATTGTTTTGACGTCCAGTGGACGTCCATCTTAGGTCATTACTTATTTATCCTACCAAATAATACCCATCTATATACACTTTCTTTTCTTTTTAATAGAATTGGTCATTAAAAATTGACAAATTAAATCTATTACATTTCATTCTATCAGCGGAAGTTTGAAATCTTATTTTATTAATACCGCACCTAGTAAGAATTTTTCAAATGATTTTCAATAAAAAAATTAATAAATGGTGTATAGCGGTGTGCAAAAATTAAAATTAAATTATTAATAATATATAATAGTGTGTAGTGGGTTGCGGTTGTGTAACAAACATTGGGAATACAATCCAGGAATGGATGTTTTTTAAATATCCAGTATTCAACGTCCGAATATAATCCAGAATTGGACGTCTTATGAATGGTCAAAAGTGTGCCATTTGTATACTTCACTGGACGTCCATTGGATGTTGAAAGTCCAGAAAAAAATCATTTTTAAACGTAAATCACAAAAAATTGAATTAATATTTACTTACGTCTTCCAGTATGCTCCAATATTGCTAGTTTTTTTTCTTTTTAAAGAATAACATAAATAGTTTTTATTAGGTATTTTAGATCCTTTGTAGTTTGTTTTTGTATTATTCATTATGAAAAGCTAATCATACAACACTATCACCACGGTATACGAATAATATCACTGCACAGCGTAGATAACAATAGATACACTCGTTATGCAGTCTCAAATTAGTATAACCTATCGTAACCTGTATAGGTACTCTTAGATATTTGGATTTTTTAAAACAATGGGCGTGTCTTCGGTCGTCAAGCTTGTCTTTTCCTTCTTCCTTTTACTCCGTTCTTTCGTTTCCGGTCGGTGTAATGAATAATTTTCATAACAGCAAATGTATATATACAGGGTGGCTCACGCTCAACGGGACGGAGCTTTATGGGAAAACGACCAAAGATATAAAAAATTCGTTTGGGAGGAATACGTAGGTTACAGACGGCTACAATTTAAAATTTGTTAGATGTATTCAGGATGTCCCACATAAGAAAAAAAAATTAGTTCATTAAAAATTATTCAAACAAGAGTAAACAATTAATTTCTGGGAGACTTTTTTTCCTTAAAAATTCAAATCAATCGAAAACTAATAATAATAGTAATAGGGAACCTTTAGTTAACTGACATTATTTTTGATGTAGTTTTTAATGCTAAAATAAAAAACAGGGTGTTCCATTAAAAATAATATAACTTTGTATATTTTCTCTTATGTGGGACATCCTGTATACATCTAACAAATTTTAAATTGTAGCCGTCTGTAACCTACGTATTCCTCCCAAACGAATTTTTTATATCTTTGGTCGTTTTCCCATAAAGCTCCGTCCCGTTGAGCGTGAGCCACCCTGTATATACCTATTTCTTATTTCGAATTAAGATTTCTCATAAAATCATTTTCTCAAATAGTGTATAATAAAAATAATTTTGCCATGAACTCTAATTTTTAAACAAAGAGATTGCATGTAGGTATTATTGATAACTTCGAGATACTTAATGGTATGTATTTCAATAAAATACCTAAATCTTTCAGTGTTATCTTTTCCAGTGTATATATGGAATCTCGTCTCCGATAGTCTACGTATTACTTAGTTCTATTGAGATCCGCCGGGTTTTGCGATGGCAGCAAAAATCAGTGGCAATTATTTAAATTTTATTTTGATCATAACTCCCTTATTTCGTGAGGAAAAATTCTCCGGTTTTTTTTAATCGGTTTTAAATTTTACTTGTAGAGGAGGTTGTTTTTTAGAATTTTAATTTTTATCGTAGTTTAGAAAATAAAAAATTCATAAATTTTTTTTCAAAAATGTAAAAAACAACCTCCAATTGTAAAAAAATTACCAATCGATCAGTGAAAACAAAAAAAAATTATTTTGAAAATTACGGTCGGTACGGTCAAAAAACGAAATATTTGTGGTATGCGGGGCTCTTAACCATGCATGTATAAATTATTGGGTGACGATAAGCCTTTGTGATGGCCAACATGTATGGGCCTCTCTGTCGCCTGTATGTGTCTGATTGCCCTGGAGTCCGCATGCCTATAGTCCCAGATTTTGGCTTAGGCGCAAGCACCCAGAGCAGTTTTAAACTGGGTTAGTACAACATGGACAAAAGTAAAATGAAGAAGCTGTCGTGGCCCAAGTTGGTATAGCGACAGGATGCCTCTATAAAATATTATCGTTCGAAGCTATATTTTTTGTGATAAAAAAGTCGCCGTGACTTGTCATAGACAACGCGTTTAACTTGGACTTAATGGTTTATTATTCTTGGTGTATAAAACCCTATGACGTCAAAAAAGAACGACTAATAACGGTCTACAATTATCAAACAAGAGCTTTCTACATATGCTATTGAGCAAGTGCTTGAGAGGAGAAGGGAGAACATTTGAAAGTTGTTCCCGAGCAAGCACCATTAGAAAAGAACGTTCATTTAGAACCCGAAACAGTTTTCTAGTGGTGCTTGGCGAGAAACCAGATCATCTACTAAAAAACGCTCGGATCAGTAATTTTTTGATTTTAGGGGGAAATTTTTTTTGTCCGTTTTACCCCATTACTGTAAACCCTCTATCGGGGGTGAGACTCACCAGTAAAATCTTAAATAAAAAGATGGGTGGAATGATATCTTATTTTGAAGGTATTTTTACCTAGTTAATAACCCCCCAAGTTTTACATCGCTACTATACAGGGTGTTTCATAATATATGCGCAGGACTTCAGGACGCGATAGCTCGTCCAAAAATATGAAAAAACTTTTCTATTAATTTACCCCCTAAAATGCACCAATTTCGAGATACAGGGTGTTGAAATTGAAAAAAAAAAAAAAATTATACGCCACTGGAAAAAGTACGGTTTTGAGACGCCCATTTGAACCGCCAATGTTTTCTACACAAAAAAGGTACTCTTGGTCATACGCTCTAAAGTCGACCGTTTTCGATAAAAATCAAATTTTGTTTTATTTCCAAAAATTGACCTTGTATTTCAACATTAAAATTTGATTTTTCTCGAAAACGGTCGACTTTAAAGCGTATGACCAAGAGTACCTTTTTTGTGTAGAATACATTGGCGGTTCGAATGGGCGTCTCAAAACCGTACTTTTTCCAGTGGCGTAGAATTTTTTTTTTTTTTTTTTCAATTTCAACACCCTGTATCTCGAAAATGGTTCATTTTAGAGAGTAAGTTAATAGAAACGTTTTTTATATTTTTGGACGAGCTATCACGTCCTGAAGTCCTGCGCATATATTATGAAACACCCTGTATATGTAGCCCATACAGTGGCTCACCAAAAGTACAAAACTGGTTTAACGTAATTTTTACATTGTTATTAAGAAAAAAGGATTTATTTGTAATAATTCTAATTATTGTTATCAGATGATATTCTTTGGTCGCCGTAAAGTAGTAAGGTTTAGTTTATTTCGTTGTAGAGTCAGCATAAAAGTGACATATTAGTGATAATGGTTTACTCAATTACTGAGCGGGTGCAAATAATTTCACTTTTTTTGCGAACAATGAATGTGCTAATAGAACTGCCCAACTGTTTAACAATCAACATCAAAATCGACAATTCCATCGAAAGTATATTTTGGAGTTAGGCCAAACATTTTGGGAAACGGGGTCAGTAGCTAACAAATAACGTGAAATGAAAAGTGCTGCAATAAATGAAGCTGCAGAGGTGGCGATTTTAGGGCATGTTGTTCAAGAACCTACATTGAGTACAAGACAGTTGGCGATAAAATCTGTTATTAAGAGAAGTAGCATTCAGAAGATATTGAAAAAACACAACTTTCACCCCTTCAAAATACATCTGGTAAAAGAACTTAACGAAGACGATTTTGATAGGCGATTACAATTTTGGATCGGAAGAAGATGAAGTATTGAGTGGCCCCCACGATCTCCGGATCTAAGCCCGTTAGATTTTTTTATAAGGCCACTTAAAAAGTAAAAGTTATGCCACCCAGCCAACATCACTGGAAAATCTGCGACAACGAATAATTGATGAATGTCATCAAATCACCCCACAGATGCTTCAAAATGTCCGAGAGCATTTTGAACTAAACCTCTATTATTGCATGAAGGCTCAGGGTCAGCATTTTCAGCATTTACTCAAATAACTGGTAAGCTTTTACAGAAAATAAAAGTTGTTAAAAGATTATGGCTAGGAAGAGAGTAGCGATTTAAAACTCGGGGGTCATAATCTATGTAAAAATACCTTCAAAATAAGCTATTATTCGGCCCCTTTTTCCATTGAAGATTTTAGAGGTAAGTTTCACCCCCGCTAGAGGGTTTCCGTTCAGGGGGTGAAACTAGCAAAAAAATGTTCCCCCTAAAATCAAAAATTGACGGGTCCAAACGTTTTTTCGTAAATGACCTGAGGTGCCCAAAATTGACTATGGCCACCCTGTATATATACAATACTCCATTATATGTGTATTAGTAAATCATCAAATATCTCCTTTTAAATGCATGATAGTTAATAAGTGTTTTACATTGTGTTTCCACTTATTTCATTGATACTCTAGCACCGTAGCACCACTGATACCACCGAGCCTATAAGGTTTCCAGATATCCCGATTTAGGTGGAAGCCTCCCACTTATGCCTATTATATGGAAGAGCTTTTTAGATATATCCAAAGCTTTCTTTCTGATACCTTTGACATCTATCCAAAGCAATCCGACATCCTCGGTTGCCTTGTCTTTTTATTATAAATGAAGATGGCTTCGGTCTTAGCAGCGTTATATTCTAGTTCATCTATTCTCAACCGCTGGTCCGGCGGAACATTAGTGGTCCGCGGAGAAATTTTACTGTCACGCAATTTACTGTCCGCAATTTTTTTTTAACAAATCTACTGGCCCGCGGGCCAAAAAAGGTTGAGAAACGCTGTTCTAGTTTATTAGGCAAGGCCCAGTTTCCGCATGTCTCCCAGATTTTACGTGTTATTCCACAGAAGAGAGAACATGTTATTCCAAGACAAAACAAATAATTGAAGCGACTGACTCATTGAACCAAAGAGTACAAAATATAACCATAAAAGAGGAGTCACTCGCCCAATTACCCGCCTTCTAACGCGATCAGCCGCCAGTCCTTTCTCGATCGGCAGTATACCGGTGTAGTTCAACGCGTAAGGCTCGTTTACTCTGCTACGTTAGATTCCGCTGTGTATTGGCCGTTACATTCCACTATCATCGCCGCCGCGTCTTACCGCTTAACCCCGGTATAGCCCAATTAGCTATGTACTCTTTGAAAAAACGCCGACTTGTCGACCCGCATTTGAAGCGCGATTTCCTTTGTAAATGCCTCGAGTGACTTCTCTTTTATAGTTATATTTTGTACTCTTTGATTGAGCTGACTATATTCCGTCCGCGTCCGAGCCACATCGCACAACGGCCCGGCCGGCTTGCATAGCAATATATTGAAAACGCCTACATCACACACACAGAAAGTACGTGTTTACGTATGAACGAATGACTCGAATTAGTTTTTTGAGTATTTCAGTCGCACGTTGGTGTTGTAAATAACTGCATCGGGGCCGGGCCACATAATTTGAATGTTTTATTAGCTTTTTGTATAATAATAAATACAAATACTGTTTACAAATCGTCCGACGCAAATAAAATAAGCAGTCTATTAATGAAACCTTTTTCTACGTACTCGATCGAGGACAAAATTCAGATCAAAGAATTTTGAAGTTCTCTGTCCTCTTCCTGATTTAGAAATCACAAAAACGCAGAAGGCTTCCGCCTCTAGTTCGTCAAGCTTCAACAAACGTATAAGAAAGATTAACCGGAATATGTACTCAGAGTGGGTGCTATGAACTAACATGGGGTAAAACACAATAAGCCAATAGGCTTCAGTGTTATTCGGAGACATATAGTCAGACGAACCCAGGAAAAAAAAATACTCAAAAAATAACAGGATTTGTGGATATCAAAAAAAATTTTTGCGTATGTTTTGTTAGAGGGCCATCAAAGGGCGTGGTACCCAACTTTTTCGCCTCCCAGGGCACCTGCGGGGAGCGTGATACACTCACCTAGAACCACCTGTGCGTTAAGGCACAGGTGGTTCTAAAATTAAATTATCATCTACATTCAAGAAAAGCTTTACACTTGGAAGATTACATTTGTTTGAAATAAAGCAAAGTTTGCTTCAAATAATACTTCTCGATACAATAAGAAATTAAATATTGAGTTAAGTGTAGACATAATCTTGTATCTTAAGATTTATAATAATTAATCTGAGAATAAATTATTTCATTCGAGTCTAGAATTGTTAAGTAATCCAAGAAAGCTCGTACGTTTGATATGCTCTTAAAACCAACTATCGAGTACTTGATTCAATGTTATAAAAGGATTCGATTCAAAGCATTTAAATTTCAGACCAAGAATTAAACAATTCGAATCAAAAATCTATGTACTTCACAAAAGATTAGCTAGTACAAATTCACTGCACGGTGTTGCCAGCTGTAACTTATTTTAAAATGCCAACCACTGCACTGATAGGTAGATATATGACTGGTACATGTTGAGATGTGCTATGTGCTAGTTATTATTCGGAAGTCAGAGATACAACTCATTTATAGAGAATCTGGCAAATTGGCATTAGCACGTGTTCATCTTATTGTCCATTTTCTAACAAGTTTGCATCGTATCGTTAGGGTTGCGTTCTACTTTTTGTTATAAATTCTTTGTGATTCAATTAATAAGTGTATGAATAAATTAAATTGAAAAGGAAGATTTGTTAGATGGATGTGGCCTCAGCGACCTGATACCAATATTTAATGTAAGTATATTTAGTTCACTTCTTGTTAGGTATTATATATGCATAAGTAAATTTATTATCATAAGAACACCAAATAAACTAGAATAGACTTTTTGGAAAGCCGACTTCTGCCTTGCTAAGACAAGAGGTCGTATTTACGAAAATTACGATTTCAAGATTCTTACAAATTTAATAAGCTTACATTTTATTTTATTACGACACAAAATAATAAAGGCCTACTTGTATTAGAAAATATTTACTATAATTATAAGAAAAGGTTAGTAAAATATGCAAAACTTATTTGCGAAGTCTAAAAGGACGTAATTATCTACCTACCCACATTTACTAAAAATATTCATTTTGTAGATACGACCTCTTAGCAGGACAAACTTTTATGTTCCATTTAGGTTTTGTAGTTATACAATTATTATTTTTTAATTATAGGTGAGACACCTCAGAGGACAGAGGAATTTGGTACATTAACTAAAACCAATTTTGAAAAATGGTTTTCGGTGGATAGGTACCAGTGAGAACCCTATTAAAAAGCAAGAACAGTTCTTATTTCAAGATTATTAATTTATTCAATGAAACTATCCTATAATTCAACCAAAATCAATATATTTATGTCAAAGCCAATATTAACATTTCTTGGAACAGTTCATATTATTATTGTAACAAATTTAGTTGTATTGGATTTAAGAACAAGGTATTATTGAATATAAATAAAGTATATTTAAAAAAAGTGTAAGACTATTTAAGATGTACATAATACTACAATTGAGCAATAGATACTCTTCATTTAATTAGAGGTATTTTACTTAGGGCAAGTTGATTTTATTCTTGAAGCAAGGCTTATTAGCTATTGTTGAACAAGTATTATTACAGTTTCAAATTGAGACGAGTTTTACTTGCGGATATACAAACACAACAAAGCATTGAAATAAGACCATTCATCTTGAATATAGTACACCTTTTTTTCTTTTTACCCAAATGTTTTTCATAAAACTACATGCGTTCAAACGTGAAGAGACCGCTTTCGGTCGCCTTACGCTGTCGCTGTATGCCTGTCGCCTTAAAACGTGCGCGCACTGGGCGACAAGGTCGCGGCGGCAAGGTCGCGGCGGCAAGGTCGTCGCGACCACTACAACCACACTACAACACAACCTGCTCGACGTGCAGACAGCCAGTAAAACGACGCGACCAACAAGATACATTGTCTTAAATGATAGCGCACTGACGACTGACAAATATAAGAAAACTGCTACTTGCTCGATATTTAGTTTGAAACTAGAAAATTGGTCGCTTGCTATTGGACGCGATCACTGTCGCATATGTGTCTTGGTCGCGACGGCTAGGTCGTCTCGCCTTCCCAAATGGTACATACCTTTAATAATAATTTAACCTCTTATGCTCGCCAGTTGAACGAACTCTTAACAACATAAATAAAAACAAGTAAATTGATTTATGACCTCCCAGTAGTAAAAAAAAACATATAATTTCCTAATACGATTATTCATAATGACAAACAATGTCTGCGCTGCCCATTTAGATAAGTAACTGTGTTAAAGTGTTAAATTAATACGAGTTTTACGCAAATCGAAAACAACAAAATATCATTGTTTATCTGTCATTTATTTATTTTGTTAACATTTGTCGAGGGAGGAGTAATGATAATGGATTTTAGCAAATAGAGGATGTTTTGCTAATAAAGTACACGTAAAATAAGAAAAATTTTAATGATTAAAGACTTATTCACAAGTACATTTTTTTTGTTATCTGTTATACATAATTATTTACTTTATAAATTTGTTATTCCATTAAAGAAATATAAATCTGTTTCGAAATGAATAAAGACAAAAATGGACTAATAAATGACGAAAAATCGATATTTTCAATTGAATTAAAGGAGGAAATTATGAAAATGTTAATTATCCTGAAGTTAAAAAATGAAAATTTTATGGGAACGTTTTGTTACAATAGGTAATTTATTTACCATACGTACATAACAAGGTATTATAAAATAATGTTTCATTGGCTCAATTGTTAACGGTTGGGAATTGTGCCAAAATAGGGATAGATTTAGGATGAAATTATAATAAAGGTGGTTTAATTAATGTGTTTTAATTTAATGGTTAATAAGTATCGAGCAATAATTTTACTTTATTTACTTTTTTTAATAAATACCCCCAGGTGAATCATATAAATACTAATTAATACAATCTGAGCAATAAGCAATTTTATTTTCTAAACTAACTTATCTAGAATTGAAAAACTTTATAAACTTAGATCCTATCCTACTCAGTGGTTTAAGATAGCTTAAATATAGGCCAATCGACCATTTTTAATGCATGAGGCTATTAAACCTAAGTACCGTAAAGCAACCGACCCTCCACACGTTACAGATACAGATTAGCTGGAGTTCTAGACGGTTAACATTTTCTTTTAATTTTTCTGAGATAAGATCTTTGATTTTTTTCTTATATTATTACCTTTCGTTATGCATTTATTCTCAGAAGGGTTTTCCCACGCTGCTTGACAAATAATCAAGAAATTCAAATTCCTAGTCTAATTGTTCCTCAGATTCTTAATGGAATCGAGAGATCAATTATGTTGACATTTTAATTAAGTATAATTCCAGAAAATAACTTTTCATGTTTTTTAACACATTTCTGAGTTATTTTTAACAAAGCCAATTTTGAGCACCATAGGTCATTTACGGACCCGTCAATTTTTGATTTAAAGGGGAATTCTTTTGCTAGAATCACCCCCTGAACGAAAACCCTCTAGCGAGGGTGAGACTCACCCCTACAATCTTAAATGGAAAGAGGGGTCGAATGATCTTATTTTGAAGGTATTTTTACCTAGATTATAACCCCCGAGTTTTAAATCGCTACTGTCTTCCTAGCCATGATCTTTTAACGATTTTTAATGTTTACTAGTAAATGCTGGAAATGCTGACCCTGAGCCTCCATGTAATAAAAGAGGTTTTGTTCAAAACGCTCTCGGACATTTTGAAGCCTCTGTTGGGTGATTCATCAATTATCCGTTTTCGCCGATTTTTTCCAGTGATGTTGGCTGGGTGTCATACATTTATATTTTTAAGAGGTCCCGTAAAAAATCTAGCGGGGCTAGATCCGGAGACCGAGGGGGCCACTCAATACTTCCTCTTCTTCCGATTCATTGACCTGGAAACGTTTGATCCAAATACTGACCAACAGTCAGTGCACCGTCTTGCTGGAATATTAAGTTGTTTGCTATGTACTGATCGCCATTCTCAATCAACTCTAGTAATGCTGGATAAATGGCGTTTTCTAATAATTCCAGATACATTTCTGCGGTTAAAGTTCCAGGTTAAAAAAAGGGGCCAATTACGCGGTTACCAAAAATGCCAGCCCAAACATTCAGTTCTTCCGGATGTTGCGTATGCACTTCATGAAATATTCTGCTATTTGAATCGGACCAATAACGACAGCAGCGACGATGTACCGTACCATTTAGGAAAAAAGTGCATTCAACAGACACGTTGAAAAGTGCCCGTTCAGTCATAATTTCACAAAATTGTAATCCCCTATCAAAATTGTCTTCTTTAAGTTCTTGTACCAAATGTATTTTGTAGGGACGAAACTTGTGTTTTCTCAATATCTTCTAAATGCTACTTCGCTTAATAATCGCCAACTGTCTTGTACTCAATGTGGGTTCTTAAACAACATGCCCTAAAATTGCCACCCCTGTAGCTTCATTTACTACAGCATTTTCCATTTCACGTTTTTTGTAGCTACTGACTTCGTTTCCCGAAATTTTTGGACTAACTTCAAAATATACTTTCGAAGGATTTGTCGATTTTGATGTTGTTTGTTAAATAGTTGGGCAATTCTATTAGCACATTCCTTGTTAGTAAAAAAAGTGAAATTATTTGCACCCTCTCAGCAATAGAGTAAACCATTATCACTGATATGCCACAGGTTAAGGCCACAGGACTAAAACTAGAATTGTAACAAAAAAATTCCTTTTTTTTTAATAATGTAAAAATTATGTTAAACCGCTTTTGTACTTTTGGTGAGCCACTGTATGGGCTACGTAGATAGTAGCGATGTAAAACTCGGGGGTTATAATCTAGGTAAAAATACCTTCAAAATAAGATATCATTCGACCCCTCTTTCCATTTAAGATTTTAGGAGCGAGTCTCACCCCGGTAGAGTTTCCGTTCAGGGGCTGAACTGGCAAAAAAATGTTTCCCCTAAAATTAAAAATTAAAGGGTAAGATCGTTTTTTCGTAAATGACCTGGGGTACCCAAAATTGGCTGTTTCGTTTTCAAATAGCCATCCTGTATATACAATCTTCCACATAATCATTAACTGATTAACTGTTTTAAAAATTAATTAAAATGAAGGTCCCATTTGCAAACTATGTTTATCTCTGGTAGTTATTTTTTTTATATAAATAAAAACCGTGTATGCGCTTATTTCCAACCAATAAGAACATGTTTTAAATACACACATAAATTACAATGGCATTAAAAGATACTTTTAATACATGCAAAAATTTCAATGTCCTACTTTGGTCGATAGTTTTAGCATCAGACAAACGGTACGTATGAAGCTTTCCGGTTTTTGCTTGTTTGTATGCTTTCAATAGTTATTATATTAGTAATCCATTCATTGACACAATTTGTGTTGCCTCGGTGACTTTTTATTTATTTAATTATTAAGCACTTACCTTGGATAATATTTTAAAATACGCTACACAAGAAATTAAAGTAAGTAATGCATGTACGTAATTGTGATTAGTACGTTTCTTCTTTGTAATCATAACCGTGTCTTCAATTAAAGCTAAATTTCCGCCATATTAACTCTACCCTTTGCGACTGTTATTTCTTCGGTTAATTGTAATTGCTCTACATTCTTGAAAATTCATTGCGTTTCTTTTACTTCCTAGAAACTCAACGGTTGAGTGCCAACTGAGCGCGTCTCCGGGTGGTGGATAGGAGAACGGCCAAGTTGTCCTTGGTTAGTGCCACTAACTTAGTGGTAGACATAAGTAGAGTGCGAGAGCATAAAAACCCTCAAAATCTTTTGCGAAGGCTACCGCCGGGAACCAACTCCCCCAATCTAAGGTGTAAGGTAACGTGCAGGGGCAGATGCGGCAGTAAACTGCAGGGGCAGATGCGGCAGTAAACTGCAGGGGCAGATGCGGCAGTAAACTGTAGGGGCAGATGCGGCAGTAAACGCTCCCCTGAGGGAACCTGGCGACACCCTCTTGTAACCAGCCTTGCCGGCGCATGCGGAGATCTGCGTCGGTCGACCTTTCCTTCCCTAGCTACTCGTGGGAACCATATGGATTCAACAACCCAAAAACCCGAAGAGGCTGGACGTCAACGCTCACCTCTAATTAACAGGAATGTTCCACACATGCTCTCAAAGCCAGCAGTAAACATAAGTGTAGAAGATGTGAATATACCACAGGGAGGGGTGCTATCACCTCTACTGTGGAATATGGTCCTCGACACCCTCATCAGCCGCCTAAATAATGACAGTCACTACACAATAGCATATGCAGATGACTTGGTCATTCTGCAAAGAGGGAATTTTGAGAACATACTCTGCGAAAGAATGCAAGTAGCTCTAAAAATTATAAAACAGTGGTGCGAGGACCATTCACTGTCTATCAATCCTAAGAAGACAGAAATGGTCCTTTTCGCAAGGAAAAGGATGAAAATGGAATTAAAACCTCCAGAACTCCTAAACCCAAAACTAAACTTTGCAATAGAGGTGAAGTATCTAGGTCTCACCTTTGACAACAAGTTAACATGGAACTCGCACTTAGAAAACAGAGTTAAAAGAGCATACATTGCTTATGAACAATGCCGCCGAACCGTGAGGCGTACCTAGGGTTTCTCCCCCAGAGTCGTCGCATGGACTTACCGAAAACCCGAAACTTAACAGCTATCCGTAAACTAGAACAAATTCAAAGAACAGCATGTCTCAACATAATAGGAGCCATGAAAACAACACTACCAGAGCCATGGAAGTCATTCTTAGTCTCACTCCCCTTGATATTTACATCAAGGAGGTTGCTCTGACGACAATGACACGCCTCCGCACGGTTGGAATAGAACCTGATGTAGGATCTGGTGAGGTGAGACTTCGCTTTTGGCAGGAGGCGTTCGATACGCTCCCACTGCTTCAAGCGAACATGGACTCCATCTCACCGAGATATATCTTCCATAAGCCATATAAAGTTATAATAGAACAAA
Source organism: Psylliodes chrysocephalus (assembly GCA_927349885.1). Taxonomy (NCBI): domain Eukaryota; kingdom Metazoa; phylum Arthropoda; class Insecta; order Coleoptera; family Chrysomelidae; genus Psylliodes; species Psylliodes chrysocephalus. The sequence continues at coordinate 29,293,060 of OV651819.1, read as the reverse complement.
TAGAAGAGCCAGAAGTGGCAGGTACGATTCATATCTACGCCGACGGTTCTAAAACAAAACAAGGCTCAGGATGTGGAATATACTCCAGATTCTTAAACCTAAAATAATATGGGCTGTGAGCAATAGTGCCAGTGTAGTTCAAACAGAGCTAACAGGGATTCTCATAGCAGCAAAAGAAATATCCAGAAACAATATCACTGGAAGGAATATGCTCATCTATACAAATAGCAGACAAGCACTACTCACCCTGAACAGACCACGAATTTACTCAGGGTTAGTACTAGAATGTGACGAAGCTTTGGCCGAAGTATCCATCAATAATGTGGTCACCTTAAGATGAATCAAAGGTCACGCCACATCGAAAGGAAGTCTTGCTAATTTACTAGAAAAGAAAGCAGTCAACGAAACACTTTTTGGACCTGGCCCTTCTATTGGCCTGACAAAATCGGTAGTGACAGACCTAATTAAAGAACATTCCCTTGTGAAATTCAAGGAAAGATGGGATGAAAAAAGAAACTGCAGAATTGCCAGGGAGCTCTTAAGTTATCCTGACAATACTGCAGCAAACAAATACTTGACTATGACTAGACAGAATCTGCGCCTAGTCACAGGCATTCTGACTGGTCATTGTCAAGTACGGAAGCATTTTCCATATCATGGGGCTGTCAGAATCCGCACCCTGCAGAGGGTGCGAACAAGAAGATGAGACAATTAATAATACTCTCCCTAATTCACCCCCTTACGAGTGAATTTCAACCCCTGAAGTCGACTGAACGACTTGTATAGGGGAAGGGACGGTTATTATTATTATTATTATTTGCCGTGGCGCTCCGGGGAGACTTAAAGATGATTGATGGTGCCATTTGACTTACAGGTGAGGAAAACCCGGAAAACCTCACCCACTATCATCGAGACGGTAATGCATGGCGATTTTTTTAATCTGCATGTCATATCAACAGAAATTGAATTTCTATTAATACGGCACACATCAAATCCTAAACCGAACCATGCAATTTATTTAAAAATCCACATGGTCCGGTCTGGGATTCGAAGCCCAACAGTCTCAGACTCATAAACTTGCCTATAAATGAATATAAGCGCGTTAGACCGCTACACTACCGACCCGATTGAGCATATCCTTTACGATGCTCGGCTAATACCGGCCGATATAAGAAAAGCACCTCTTGGCACGTTGTCAACTACATTAAATCTGTAGGCTGGCTCACGAGATAGGAGGTGCCTATCGTCTTAGGAGGATGCACAATGGACCTAATGAGGCCTAAGTGCTGTGGGGGGGTGGGTAACCCACCTTTTACACGTTACAGATACTTCCTAGAAAAGTTTTGGTCGAAAAGGTACAAAATCAACCCAAGAGTAGCTAGTTCAATTTTTCTTCGACGTACTTGTGTGAAGCTTCGTTATTTGAAACAATCATTTACAAGCTCAATTCAAAAATGTAGATATCACTTATTTTTTTTTATTTTTTTAAATATCTCAATTTTAAGGGGTAAACAAACGAAACTTTTGGTTGGGCAATCGTGGATAAATCATGGACAAGCGAATGCCAACTTAGTTTTATGAAAATTCGCATTTGGCGGTGCTAATTTCACGGACCTCAAAAAGAGAGAAAATATCGTCTAAATTTTTTATAAACGCATTGTAAAATTTACATCTGGATGTTTCATTGGTGAGTTCAACCTTCAACCGAATAACTGCGTGGGTTTTTCTGTGGCAGGTGTCCAAAATAAACAACTTTAGTGTTTTTTTTTTTAAATGGGATAAAAGGAAAAATTGTGTAGCCAATTTTATAATTTTGGCGATTTCATAAACAAAAACCGATTAAAATGAACTCTTAGAAAATCTTCTACATTAATTAATTCACTCGAATAATTATTCTGAGCAGGTAGTACATAATACAATATTATTATAATAAACATGACGAAATGGTAAATATGATAAGAGTAATATAACAAAATAACAAATATATGACAAAATGGCCAATATCTGACAAATGAATAAGTTACAACAATAAAATAATTATCAAATACGTAGATAATAACCATTTTTAAGTCACTAAAGTATTAACAATTATATTGTAATACTTATGCGTGACTAATACAATTTATTTAACATATGAAACTATATGAGTCACAATTTTTACACAAGATATTTTAAATTTATTATATAATTTAAATTTTCTTAATTTTTATAAACCATTTTTGATTTGAATTTAGATTTTGGATGTGAGATCCTGATTCTCAGGATTTTATATGTCAGGTAAGTTTGCACCAACAAGAAATAAAGTGTTCTTTAATGATGAACATTTTTATTTGCAGATCTCATTTTAAATACCTATCTATGATAATGCCTAGATATTTAATGGAAACAGCTTGGGGAATTTGGATATAATCAATATTTAGTGATCCAAGATTTGGTAGGTTGAAGGTATATAATTAATTCTCGTCACAATCATTTTCTCCCCCAACATAATTATAGGACTAACATATACAGAAATACAGATACAACATTTATCAAAACTATTCATATATTAAGCATTATATTGTTATATTAAATACCAGTATAGTGACAATAAACAAATATTTTCTCAATAATTAAGCATTCTAGTCTTTTAACAATAGTAGTTTATGTTATTAGGACGAAAAGTTGAGTTTTTCGGGCGACTACGAGAAGTCCGAAAATACACTTTTCGTCCGTGTTTCATACATTATTTTTCATTCGAAAGTGCTTATAGATATTAAAAAAATATAGAAAATTCTTATAACTGAGATGGCTGTGATCGATAAGAACTAGTTATATTCTTGATAACAATTGAACAATAATTCCTGTCATGTTAGTGTGCTTATGTCAAATCGATTTAATTATACTTTATATAGTTTTTCTTATTCAATTAAAAATGTTTCTATTCAAATTTTATGTTCATAATTATGGATTATGGACTATTTTACAATAGCAAAAAAATATCGTAAGCAGTATTAAAAGGTAAATCAAAAATAAAACAGAATGTTTAGATAGCGGAGCTGCTTTACTTTTGCGGCCTGGGCCCTAAAAGTACTTTTCAGTAGTTCATTTGTAGTATACAGGGTGGGCCAGCGAAAACTTTACACCCCCTGCTCTAAAATGAAAATCGGGAAAAAAGCTCGAACCCGTCAATTTTTGATTCGGGAGGGAACAACTTATTTGGTCGAATGCTTTAAAAATATTTTTATTTTAAAAATCTATATCTTTTTACCGAGACGGTCAAAAAAATTCAGCGGTTTTTTAGAAAATTTTATAACTTCTAGATTTACAATACATTAGTTTTTAAAAAAATATGGTAAGAACCGTTTTCGAGATCTCTTGAAATAAATGCATTGCTTGTATACATGACAGGCTTCAAGAGTGTTAATTATGTACATTTTGATTGTTAATATCTCGTTTCACAGACGGTCAAAAAATTTATTTATTTTTTTTTTTTTTGTTACGTAAAAGACACTTTCATTAACCTTATATTTCAATTTTATTGAATTCTTAGACATTTTTCTACATTGTCTCGCTGTTTTAGCTGTAATCGATAAAAATGTTGACGCGAAGTTTTAAGGTCAAATAGTACTCGATGAGATCTTCAAAATGAGGTATTGCAAAATCCTCACCTCTATTCAAAAACAGGGGGTTGTGTTTCCCCCTGTTAGAGGGTTAAAGTTACATGGATAAAAAACCAAACAAGTTGTTCCCCTTCGAATTAAAAATCGACGAGTTCGAGCTTTTTTCCCGAGTTTCATTTTAAAGCCGAAAAATCGGGGTTAAAAGTTTTCGTTGGCCCACCCTGTATTGAAAAGTTCTCCTTTTCGATTGATTTCTGTCCGAAAAATGACGTTTTATGTCACATTCGAATAAAAACATTTTTTTTTACCTACGCACAGATTACAAAACAAAAAGTATGCTATTGCGCTCAACTGAACGAATATATTTCATATTTATTCTAGGTAGTGAGGATACTGCAAAAAAATGAAATCCACCAATCACATTTCATATTTTGGACACACAACTATTATTTTTAAAATTTTAAATAAGTGATAATTCTGTCAAAATAATTGTCAGTATATTTTTTAGTCATTGAGAATAAATATACATTAAAATGAGTTATTTTTGTATAGAATCGATAAATATTAGCATTATTTTTATTTGATCCCCATTTTGAAATTTAAATTAAATTTTAATCAAACTATATGAAACTAATTTAATTACGAGTATTAAAACTAAAATCATAAAAGTGGCCGTGGAGCAGTGGACAGAGCATCTGCCTTTCCCGCGAATCTGGGTTCAGGACAAATTTTTTTTGTTTATTTTTTTATAAATTAGTAAAATTAATAAATTAATTAAATATTAATTATTTTGTTTTAAAACCATAAAATATTTTTTTTAAAATTGTAGATTTCCGTTAGTGGGTCGTAGAAAAAATATACTGTACAACTCGAATGGATTATCAATATCCACTCTTGTTGCACAAACTACTAAAATTTTAAAATGAACACATACTTTTTTAGTTTCTACTATCGGAGTTTCTTTTTTCCATGAATTCATTTCTGTCCTTATGGCCAAAGATGGCAGCATAGAGCACCTAAGGAATTTTCAGTTGAAAAGTATGCCATATTTTTAGGTTATTTTAAGGCTATTTTTATACCCTATTTCAAATTGTATACTCCTCGTTTTTTACAAAAATCAAGGTGCTCTGCTAGCTTCGAATGAAACCGGCAGAGTACATCAGCTTTTTAGTTTTTTTTTTGTTTTCTAAAAACTACCACACCATATTTTTAGGCTTTTGGAATATGTTTTTGAAAAAAAAATCGTTATTTTTAAAAAATACGGGATGAGAACCTTGATTTTTGTAAAGATTTTTTAAATGTTTTTTAAGGTTTTCTAAAGGTTTTTTAAGGTATTTTAAGGTTTTTTATGATTACAACCACATCACATTACATTATGGATGTGTATACAACCAACCACACCACATTGAAGTAATATAAAACAATATTTGCTAGCTTCGAAGTTTTTTTTTAAATAACCCCCCAAAAATTTATAATATCTTTTAAATATACTGAGTGCTTTGCTAACTTCGAACAAAACCAACAGAATATTTTTTTTAAACAATCACACGATTGTCTTAAAAAAATACATTTTACAGATTTATTAACATCCCTAAAGTGTCACTTTATTGGCCGCATTTACTTTACGGTCGCTTTTTATCATACTTCTGTATGTACAAATGTTATTAGTACTTGACAGTTCTCTGGAGTAAATGAATCCCACCAACACATTTTGAATATGAAACCGTAATCCTTCTTTTGTACGTTGGGGATTGTTCCTGTTTCATCTTATGCCATAGGGTTTCAATAAGGTTTAAGACCGGACTGTTGCTGGGCCAGTCTAGAACTGCCATATCAAGTCCAAGAAACCAGTCTCTCGTAGTTTTTCCTGCATGCCAAGATGCGCCATCCTGTTGGAAAATAAAATCATCATTTCCAAAAAGATTTTCAACACTTGGAAATAACTTATTTTCAAGAATTTTTTGATATTTGGCGGCGTCTATGGTGCCCTCTTCAAAGTGCATATCCCCAAACCATTACTCGACCTTCATCTGATAAAGAAATGAAATATGCTCCAAAGGCATGTAACAACATTGTACTTTACCAAATGGCAATCCTTATCCTGAGAAAAGTGTCTAAAAAAAATATTTATATTCAACAAATCACAAAAGAAATGACACAACAATAGGCATACAAATAAATTTTTAAATCAGCAAAAATCGATTGATATTTTTAATGATTTTTACCTACTAATCGTGGATAGATGTTTTTGTGCGATGTTAAGAGGAAGAAAATGTTTCCCTTTAACGATATATGTCAAGATATATTTGATTGTTATTTTCTTGAAAACTTTAAGGGCAAACAAAATTAGCGCTGTCATGCCTTATGTGATTTTTTTAATATAAAATAATTTTTTTTAACCACTTTGCTCAGGATTGGGATTGGTACAGGTGCCATTTGGTAAAGTACAATGTTTTTACATGCTTTTGGGGTATATTTCATTTCTTTATCAGATTACGGTAAAAATTTGCAGTGGACTCTTGGGCTATTATAATTTGATTCTGTATGCGCCAGGGATACAAATCCGAGTTGCGCAATGTATAAACTGGAACATTGAGATCAAAAGTGCCGAGGCAGAGTGAGCGAACTGATTCTTTAGCTATAAACTGTGACTGTACCAAATATACCGTCACACTTTTAACAACTTAAATCGTCAAACCACAAAATAAGTTTTTATTCTGTGCGTCAAACACGTAAACAATTATAAACGTAAAAAATTCCAAAGCATTCAATTTGGAATTGCGCAGGATATTGTTCGAACTTTTAAATGATCACTTATATTTCGATTAAATATTGTTTAAAAAAAAAATCGATATCATTTTGGTCCGTCATGCTCTCACAAATAGTCGAAACATCAACAACTATTAAATTTAAGTAATTTTTAAAAAATAGCTGTTCTTCAACCTTAAGTTTCCTAATATATAACGGAAATAAAATGATGATAAGGCCGAACATATAGTGGTTAGGGCTCGTAGTTCCTACCTTGTCCTATAAATTGGGTCTATTCCGTTGGATATTGTAAAAATTAAATTTAAACCATGAAAGTATGAGTAATGCGATTTTTTTAGATAAAGTGTTAATTTGTTAAATTCGACCATAACTTTTTTTTTAAATTCCTTCTTTATGTTTCCACCTATCAAAGCATCTTATTAATTTTAGACCTGTTATCTTTATTACAAGTAATTTTATCGTTTATTTACATGTTTATAGAAAAAATCCTGTTATATTTCGAACAATCCACTGTAATTTCGATACGGTCAAGCGATGGCAATTTACTTCGGTTATTACAACTCTTTAGTAAGACCTTCCAGTTCAGTACCAAACATTAACGTTATTATGATGTAATTTGTATCGATAATAAGTGCTTTTTATAATTATTTTGTAATTGAGTAAAGCGGTACATTTAACTCCATAAATTTGATTTATAGGCGAAAAGACGATCCGACATAACTTATCTTCGGAGAGATAAATTTATAATAATTTAGTAATTTTTAAAAATACCGTTGCGGGATGGAGGAAATAATTATGTATAAAGAATGGTGATTCGTTATATGAGCCCTTACCCATTGCCCCTTACCAACAATTCCTCCGTGATTTATGTACGCACTTATCAAGAAGGAATATAATACAGTTTTTGTTATTTTATATAGGGTGTCTGTAAAGGGTCTTTACAAAAACATACCACATATTTTTAAGAAGTTTGTCAAATATTAATTGATCCAATCTTTATAAAACTATCTTCATTTACAAAAAGATTTGAAAATTAATTATCACCTATAAGTAGAATATTACTTTGTTCAATTAATTATATTGTTTGTTTTGGGCGGGATTTTGGATTTGTGATTTTTTTACTATTTTTAAATAATATTAACATTATAATAGTGTTTCTGAGTTTAATTTAGTGTTAATTTAAGTTTAGATTCCGTGCTTTCGTCATAAATAGAATATTTATAATGTGTTTATGACTAATTTGTTGGAAATCTTCACCTATCTGGATGCTAGACACACACCTAAAAATATTTGTTTACTAAACGCTGGACATGTTTTATTATGTGGTTTAAAGGAAATTTCAAGTACCTAACGTTTATTATTGATAAACTTAATTAAAAATCTTACTTTTCTTATTCTTATATTATGAAGTGAATGATGCAGTAATTTGTATATGTACTTGTAAACGGTAATAAAACTGTTACAATGCAGAATCCAGTTTGATTCTAGAAATAAAATTTTGTAAAATCTCAATAATGTGAATTTGTAAATATTCATTTATCGTAAGAAATAAAATTTTACGACTTGCGCTTGGAAACTAATGACAACTTCAGTTTTGATTTTAACATTAACAGCCAGGGCTGGTATATCTAAGGGGGTCGCGACATAGCCTTCCATCTTAGACACCATTTTTTCTCAGGTCTGCCAATTTAAGAAAAAAAATATGATCGTTTTTTTTAATGACATTTTCATTGTGGTCGACATAAAATGAGCATATTTTTTAGAATAAAATATTTAAATTTAATCAATTATTCATTATCTCACATGTAGATAGAATACGTCGTGAAAAATAGATCACTTTCAAGTTTGTGCTGTTTTGGTTTGGTTTATTTCAAAATGTAATATGAAAACACGATTTTCTTAGATGACGATGCAGGACAAATTGTGGTTCCCTTTTTAGGGATCCTATCCTCTAAGTTTCTTTATCTTAGAGTTTAATATTATTACTATACAGGGTGATTTCTAAGTTGATATTTTTTTCAATTATGTATACAACTACTTAAAACAAACAACTTTTTCAAATTACTCAAAAATTATTTTCAAAAATATGAGTCATTTTTATTTTTAAACAATCCCAAACTAAGTGAAATCTATCACGCGATGAACTGACAACAAATTGAGATACCACTGCTTGACATAAAAAATGTAAACATCAACAAAAAATGTTATCAACCGTCGTATCGCAGAGATTGTACGACTTATTTTTGCATGTACCTTATCTCCCTTATTTTTGAGTTATTTGAAAAAGTTGTTTCTTTTGTAGTTGTATACACAGTCGAAAAATAAGTATCAACTTAGAATATGTATATTAGCCGGCCTTTTTAAATTGTTGGTAGGTATTATTCACTTCATTTCTATGTTTTTATCGAGGTTTTTATTTAATTTGAATAATAATTTTGTGTAATATCTTGTGATTCGTTTTCTATACGTTTTAGCATGTATTTGTTCGCTACATCTTACAAATGACGCCTTTGAAATATCTTTTCAACTAGGTACTTTTCTAACACTGGCTGAAATTTGAAATTGCAGTTCCTAGAGAAAATCTCCAGTAAAAAGAAAGCATTTGTATGCATGCAGAACAGTAGAATAGATTAACAAAGCTGGCAAAAAGATCAACACACATTTGTCCAAATTTATTAATATTTCAGGGCAACATTGTTAACAACAGACCACGACAAGGAGAACCAGAGTTTTGTAGTAGTCAATCAAAATATTTCAGTAACTCCAGAATTATAAACTTATGAAAACTGTAATTGGAAACATATATTATAGGAAATTACCTAAATTAGCACGTCTAGTGAACATTACATTTAATATACTTCAATATTAACCATATAGAAATATATACATTACATAGTGATAAGTAAGATAAAGATCAAATGCAGTGGCGTAGCCACGAGGGGAGGTTTGGGGGGTCAGAACCCCCCCCCCCTTGTAGGGTCCTGAACTAAGGAATGTATTCTTCCTTTTTCCAGCACTGCATATGTTCTTTATTAAATACATAAATGAGCTTACCAGAACTCAACCAAACATATTTTTTTGTTTTTACTTCTATATTTTAAAGTATATACTAATTATTCATACTCTTTTAAACCTAGTACAACATAACCTATTGACGATAACTAATTTCTCTTTAATAATGGTTTTATCTTTATCAACATTTTACAGTACTTTGTTTATATGAGACATCTATCCAGTAGCTGTGTTCATCTTATTGTAATCGTAACCTATTCATGGAAAGGGAAGCAAAAGCGATACTAGCGCTAGCTGCGGATAATTCGTGCATTTTAGGGCGATATTTTGTAATTTTGGCATATCAAATACACGTATACATTTTACTTTTTTTCAAAAAAGTAGGTAAAAACAATACAATAAGCAACCGGAGTTGCTGTGTTGAAAATTGTACAAATACTAGCAAAAAAACAGTGAAACTTATATAAAAAATTTCAGTAGCAAAGTGGAAATTAAATCAAAGAAATAAATGGATAGGTGTACGTACAATAAGAAGAAAAATTACCTTTATTTTTGTAATAATAACAGTAATGCTGAAAATAGTAGACATCAGAAACTTGAAAGCTCTTAAATAAACAATAAATTATCATTGTACGATGTTCTTTAATATCCTTTTATTCTTAAATGTTCATTCAGCAAGGACTAGATTTCATGATTTCTGCCTTTGATTATTATATGAAGCTGAAATGCAATTTTGTGACTTACTGTTGGGAAACCAGTTTTAATCATTCATTCTGTTTTCTTTCGAACAAAAATGAAAATATAAATAACGATCCTTTTTTTATACATTTTAATTTCACGCTATTATTAAATGGTATTTTTTTATTTTGACAGGATAGTCTAATTCTTCAATAACAACTTATTAGACTTAGGCAACTTCTCATACTTTTCCAGTAAATACTGTTGCCTGCCTTTATTTTATTATTGATTTTTATTGATTATACATAATTTTCTTTAATTTAAGCGATAAAAATATATAATAATAATAAATTAATGTTTGACTTGTTTTACAAATCCATATACTTTTATTAAAACTAACATATATACTTTTTAATTACGAATTCTATTAAAAATTGTATTTATCAGTATACGCAGAAATAGTCCATTAGTACCAAAACGAATTGGCGCTGCTGTAGCGCACGGAGCGAATAAGAGGGGAAAACAACCCAAACTGCACTTTTTCAATTCATAAATGATGCTTATAGAAAATAACAAACTGGCTATGGGCATCTTTCTAGATTTATCTAAGGTATATGTGTGAATCACAATATTCTTCTGACAAATAGGAAGCACCCGTTTTGAACTGCAGAATAGGAAACAAAAAGTGGTAGTTACAAAAATAACATTAAAGGAGAACCCAAGGTAAGTGATGTAACTATTGGGGTACTACAAGGAAGCATACTGGCATGGTTAGCATACTGGCATGGTTCTATTAATCACTTATACATATGACCTGAATCATGGCATTACTCATAGTATTTGCAGGACACAGATTTATTAATGAAAACCAATAGTTTTCCTCAAATGGTTGAAGCTATTATTGAGGTGTTAGTCTAGCTCCCAAACTGAGCAACTTTGTACTGAGGTAAGTTTATTTAAATCGGGATATTTTGGTCTAAGGAATAATTATGTGGTTATTCTAAAGCCCTTTATTACAATTACTTTACAAATAATTTAAAAAACTGACAGTAAAAACATTTTTATTTATTTTTTCGATTTAAAACAATATCCGACCAAGCCGTCAAAACTGGCGCAGTAACGGATTTAAATGTTTAAACAACCCAATTTTAAAACCCTACTTAACTGATTTTGAATTAAAGTACTAGATCTAAATTCCCACGAGTAGGTCCCCATTGGTATTCTACACCTAACATTCGGGTTTCCTGCGGATATGCCATCGTCTGAACCAATGTTGAGCACACAACAAACAACGCTACGAACGGCTGCCCGGAAACCATTGGTAAAACCATCGAGCCGAGACCCCGAACCCCGAGGAGGCCGTGAAAATCTTCACGCGGTTTCTTGCGATGGTTTTTGTTTGTGTTGATCGGCGACGGTAATTTAATATGCAGATTGGTTATAAAAAATGTTAACACTACAGATGACGTTGGTATTAGTCACAGTTGTATGGTATATTTGATATGTGGGTGAAACTGTACAATACATTCCATTGATTTGATAGCCAGATATTTTCGGCGATGTTAAAATTATTTATATTATTTAAGATTTTATTTTTTTTGTCCTTTTGTCATACCTATAATGACTAGGTATGAAATGATGAATACATTGATATGGAGAATCTCAAGGTAGTGAAATTGCATAGCAAACTTTAGTTGCCAGTGTCGAAATTTAAATTATTTCAGCAAAGCTAGGCGGTTTAAAATCTAGAAGGTCGAGTTTGTAAATTAATTGTTGAATTTAGGGCCGATCTTTTCACTGGGTAAAGTTACATGTAGATTTACTTGACAGATTAAAAAACAATATCCCTATAGTTTAATCAACTAGTAGTTACTTTCAATTTTACTCAGAGGTGAAAAGACTGGCCCTTAATATAAAATAATAATAATAGTTTTAAATAATAGAATAGAATAATTGCATCGCAATACTTTTACATGATATTCGCGAAATAAAAAAGACAAACCCGTAGAATTTTTTGAAATAAAGCTGAACGTCCTTCAGTATGATTTTTTTTTTCATTGGCAACCACTACTAATGAAAAAAAGCGTTATTAGCAAGTTATAAAAATGCTTACCGCGTTGCCAAAACTAGTAACCCGCACACAATTGCTGAAAATCTTATTTTGCCAGCAGCTGTTGAAAAAAAAAGGCTGCCAAGTAAAAAAACATTACCTCTGACAAAAAATACAACCCAAAGAAGAATTAGTGATATGGCAGAAGATATTCAAGCGCAAGTTGTGGAAGATCTTAATAAATGCACGTACTTCTCTCTTCAAATGGACAAATCCAAAGATATTCTAACTGCGCCCAATTTATTAGGTTTGTAAGAATGGCATTCAAGAAGATGCAGTACGGCTCAAAATAAACAGTACTTACGTAGTTCAGTACTGTTTATTTTGGGCCATACTGTATTTTATTTTGTTCCCCATTGGATACCAATACCACATACTAAAGCTATGACAGGTCATCAATCTGGTCTTCTCGTCAGATAACAAGAAATAATGCCTAATGGAGACATTGTATTTTACATCGAGATTTACCTCCTGAAATGGACTCTAAGCGAGAACTGTTTCAGAATTGATATGTTTGCGCTTGCGCTTTTTTGCAAGTTATTTTATTTTTGAGATTCTGGCCATGTTTTGTGTTAGCAGAATCATTGACAAGATACAAACATAAGTTAGGTAACACGAAGTCCGACTAGATCTCTTGACGGACAGATTAGCTCCAATTACAAAATAAGAATACATGAAAAACATAGATAGAACAAACACTTACATTTTTCTTAAGATATAATACATTTTATGACAACCTATTAACTAGTACTAAACAAAAAAGACTTAATCTGACAAAGAGAAGTGGCAAAGATATAATTGATATATGCTATTATAATTTTTGCATATTCTTTGTAGCGGCGAGGTTTTAAAAACGTTAGTACGTGGGATTGGCATTTTTTATTATTTTATCCAACACATTAAAGAAAAAAGAAGAGAAAGGAATCGATGGCCGATTTCCTGCCAAAGATATTCTTTTTTTATGGTATTGTAATAGAACTGGCGTTTTGCTCTCTTAAGATATTACGCTGATTATTTAAATCCAGGAGAAGCAACACGTTTTCCTGGTTCCACTCCATGCAAAATAAATTATAAAAACTCGCTATAATCTGTACGGTGCTGTATGGTACAAATTCCTCGTCCAGACTGAACACGTACTGCGCATTGCCTCCCTTTGATGTACCGCTAACAAACGGATCGGGACGAGGCCGCTCGGCACACACAACGAGGCAATTTGCCGCGCCTCGGAAGTCCGTCCACATCTGCATGCTCATGCGTCTTCGGCTTGCCTCATACGCGTACATTCTCAGATCTGTACCCGCCTTTAGACCTTAAACAATTGTTAAAGGAGATGCTAGAACAGCGGCACAGTCTCTCAAAATGGACGCAGTTATATGATCGGGACCTGCAGTTATTTTTGATTTGATAGATCTTAGAGCATCAAGAACTTCTTTTTCATCAAATGATCAAATCTCAATCACTGCAGTATTCGAATATAAGTAGAAGGAACTGTATTAGATGATATTGTAAAAGAATCACTAAAATAATCTGCAAATTCGTTAACAATGTCGTCTGTTGTTTTAAGAATGTTACTGTTATATACCAAATTATCGCTACCGTTAAACGTACCCTTTTTGCTATTAACAAATGCCCAAAATTTATTCGGATTTTCTTTAATGCCATTCTCCATTGATTGAACAAATGCTTTGTAAGAGGTAGCAATTTCATGTTATACTTGGGCTCTAAGTTCTCTAAATTCATTTAAAACTGTTATATCATTGTGGCATTTATATTTATGAAAATATTTTGACTTTTTTTAATATCATTTATTATGCTAGGTGTAAACCAGGGAGGATACTTTCTCCTTTTGATATTACTCACTTTTGGTACACAATTACCAAAATACTGTACAGCTTACCATAGAAATATGTGCAAGCTTGATCTGCATCATCAAAAGCTTCTAAGAATTTCCAATTAATGTTAGAAATCATATGATGTAAGTGTTTTATTTCAGTTTCAATGATAGTAACAGTGATGGATGGTGAATATCCTCATTAACCAACATATCACTAGTTAACAACTTTTATTGTATAACACTAAATCAAGAATGTTATTGTTCTGATTTAAAATAAGGTGGTGTTGTTGCATATTGAATATTTCACAAAAGTTATTTATCATTAAAGTTGTAAATTCCATTAAAAGAAGAGTAGACTGTTTATGTAGACTGAGAATGAAAGAGGTCCAACAACTGTGCCTTGAGGGACACCATACTCAATTTGTTCTTCGTTGCTGGTTACATTTTTTATTCTAACAGTCTGCGATCGGTTAAGTAAATCATTTTCAAAAATTTTTAATTCCCGATGGAAGTCTCGATATTTTTTGTTCTTTGAACAATGGTGTAGGTGGACATAAAAAGTTGTTTTTTTCTCTATCGATAAATAATTTTTGTGATAAATTTCTACCGGAATGAAAAACTAATCGGGTAAACGGTGCGTCGATGTGATAATCTAATAGAGTGTAACAGATTGCAATCATACATAAATTTGGATCTCGAGCGAATGAGTCCGCTTGGATTTGAAAATCAATGTAAAGATAGGATGGTCTTAATGAATATTTAACTAGAAAGTAAACATGGGTGTTGTTCTAACATAAGGTATGCAGCGACATAAGCAATTTATGTTTATCTTAGTTTAAAAAATAATAAGATTTCTCGGTCGAACTGGAACTTTGTTAAAACAATGGAAATGGCAAGATAATAATCTAAATCACCTGGCTTTCTTCTTATAATGTAACATTTTTGAATAAACAAGTTATAAAAGTAATTTTAAAAAAGACTCCAAAATCGTGCAGATGCCAACAAACTGAGTTTGTTAATTTTCTCATAGATCCCATCACCAGATCTATACCAAATTTATATGGGACCAGCCCTAAAGTACTCCCTTTCTAACAAAAAAAGAATCAAAGAAATCGGAAAACGTGTTAAAGAATTATCTCGGAAAATACATAAAAAAAATATATTACGACGACTTGAGAACCTTTGAAGTCGGTTAACAAATTAAACAATCTTTTCATTATTTAATACTAGTAGGGTTTTTTGGGCTCGTTTCTATTATTCCGTTACAGAAAAAAATTGATTGGGTAGTGAAAATTATAGTTTTTGCCAGAGTTTTTGTTCTGTGGATAAATTCTTATTAAAATCATATTAAAAAATCAATTTTTTCTTCCTACTGGGGCGAAATACATTTTTGAAATTTTAAAATTGTATGGTCCTAAATGACAAAAAATTGTATAAATATTGATTTATTTATCTTGGGTTGATTCTCGGAAAAATCGTTAAGTCAAAGACAGTTTTTTCTTAACTTATGCATGGGAAAGAAAAGTATATTGTGAAACGCAGTAGGAAAAGGAACAACTTACCTTTAGATTCACAACATTAATTTAAAAATTGTCAGACTATGTGGAAGAGCCATAACACAAAGACGAGACACCTGCGCCCTGTTATAATCCCAGACTTCCACAAGAATTCCAAGAACTTCCTTAGACTTCTAAATACTTCAACTAGAATTCCATCAATTTGTACATTATTGTAACGTTTATTTACTTTAATAATTTTAATTAATATAATTTATTTACACTAATACACTACTTAATTTAGGTATACTTAAATACCTACTTATGCTAATTTACTTAAATACTAATTTATGTGTACATTTCTATATCGATCAGCTCACAGCTATGTCTCTACTTCAACTTACCCTACCACAACAACAGCCCATTTATATAAAAAGGTAAGGGTTCTCAAAGTTTCCACCTAATTCCTCGACTAATACTACAATTTGGCACCTTCGGTAAAAGTTTCAATTTAGCATCATTCATCGACCATTCTACTGTGTTCCAGACTGTTGATCAGCGTTCACCACAGGCATCCCATTTACCATGGTCGTAACATTAGGTTGGGTTTCGGGGGGGGATTGACTTGTTTCTTTTATTTTTGGAAATAGAACAAGTGGGCTCGTAAAAGCCCAAACAAGGCAGAGGGGGACTAAAGGGATTAGACCATGACCGGACTGGTCGAAAATTGATACATATATATGAATATATAGTTTAAAAAGTCCATAAAACATGCATTTTTGGAGGTATCAAACCACAACATATAATTTTGAGCCATTTACGATCATACAATTTATAAATTTTAAAAATGTACCTATTGTGCCTAACAAGATACAGAAAAAACTTGATTTTTTAATGATTTTAAAAACTTACAGGACGATTTTAGGACAACTGTGACGAAGTCACTAAATTTTCCTTTAATTTAATTATAAAAATGTTTAGTTCAAGTTAAGTTCCGCCTGTTAGCGTTTCTCAAAAATACCCGTTTTTAAACATTTTAGAGAACCCTCATAGTTCAAACTATTATTATTCTTTACCGAAATTCGAATCCAGCTTTAAACGCTCAAAGCCAGGTAAATTATCTGGCCGTTTTGGCAGATGACAAAAGGACATTTTTTTCCAGTCCTCCGATTTGTAAACACTGGGCTACTGTCACTCCGAACCACTCGTAAACCGAACTAGTCCGAGCGTAAAGTATAAAGCTGAGATCTCCGCGAATTATTTCTCTCTTCCAGTGCCGAACTTCCGAATTTTCTTAAGTAAGCCATTACCGTTAATACCGTCGATACTGTTTTTAACTTCACCGTCTGTGAAAACTGTGGAAAATGTAAGGTAAGAATTGTTCACTAGTAATTTCTCTATTCAGATTTATTTTGTTGTTATCCTGATCGACCGTCGCTGTGTTAAATATTAGCAAAGAAATCATCCTTCATAGCCCGGGAAAATTAGTCTTTACTAGTTTCGAATTAAGTACCGTTTTAGAATTTCTGAAGTTTCGGAAGAGAGGCCATGTGCGATCACTAGCGCTGGTTTCAACGACGAAATGTCTTAAATCCAAAGTTAAGTTTCGTGGTCCAAGAAAATTAATTTCCCAACTTTGTAAGGACTACAGATTTGTGATTTCTGAAGATAAATAAGGGAAGCAAGTCTAGTGATCAGCCAGACTAATTTCGCAGACTTAATTTCTCAACATCCAAGGTGCGCCGAGTCAATGGACCCTTCATTACTCCGTCAATCAGTGAAATCTTGAATTCAGTACAAACCGTCGATCACGAGATAACGTTGTGCTCTTATCCGTTACTGTATCAACTGTATTAAATCGCATCCCTCTAACATAATCCTTAAATTGGGGACCGACAATTAAAATAGGTGAATTTGAGTCAAATTCAATTTTTTGGAAAATCCGATCTCAATCCCGGGGCTATCACAGTTCAGCAAGCACCGTTTTTTTTATTTATCGCGAGAATTATTGCTTTTCGATAGTGATGCTGATTTAAATATTTAGGATGTTAGAATGACATTAGTTGTATTCAACCTGTTGATTTTTTAATTACTTCCGATACGTTGATTATACTGTTAATTAACTTTTATTTGGAATACCGTGAGAATGGCCGTATCATATATATTTATTTTGTTTATTGTCAAAAGCTTTAGTGCAGAGCATTAGTATAAAGTATGTGTTCCCAAAATTATTTAAAATTGCCTATTTAATTCTTTTATTTATTCCTTCCCTCGAGGCTTTTGTAAATATCCTCGTTGGGTTAATTATCCTGTTAATTAACCTGGAGTTACACCGCTGATTTGGAATACTGTGGGTATATTCGTTTTGATGATTTATTTAATTTTATTTTGTATTTAAGTACTTCTACGAAGTTTTAATTTGGTAAATATATTTTCATTATTTTGTTTTTTTATATAAACATTTTTCATTAGGTTAATTATCCTGTTAATTAACTTAGAGCTTTTAACCAATTTATTTTCTTACTTATTTTGTATTGCTCCACCGTGGTTACGTTTTAAATATAATATTTTGTATAAACTTCCTGGGTTTCTCTTAACTATACCCCCCTTTATGTGCTCTTTCAGAATCACCTTTAGGGTAAAAGGTACAAGGTGGTTACATCGTTTAGGTAGAATAAGGTGGGTATTACCGGTGTTAAGGTTATTTCAGGTACTACCCCATTTGTAAGTGACTGCTTGGAATTTATTTACTACACTGGGACTACTTTAAGTATACTCTAGGTGTACTCGAGGGTCACAGAGCAAACTGCCATATCAAAAATTGCATCTGGGCAACCCTTATTCTAAATAACAGCCCGATGTCGCCCACGACTTCCACTTCACCACAGTTGAAACAAGAAGACGTGTCACACAACCTATGCCAGATAAAACTAGAAATCAAAAATTACAATTTCCACTACTGAAACAATTTTATTCAGAAAATGTCAACGAAAATCTAAACCGCGATTTTAGCACTCAGCCGATTCTCCAATACAGAAATCACAGAATCAAATGGAAGTTATTACTTTTAGGTATTCCTGTGTTGCTACATATCTAAATATTTATAGATCCTGTAAAGCACCATATTTTTTTCGTTTCTAAATTAGCAATAAGCATTACTTAAACAATAAAAATGTTTATTACAAGTATACGTACCCATTTTAAAATATGTGGTCTGCCAAATTGCATTAATTGAAAGTTAAAATAAAGAAAACAATTATTAAATTTGGAATCATTATTAGGTATTTATAATTTTATTTTATAATTATAAACAACGGAAATATTTATTTATATCCAAATTACAATATAAAAGGATTTAATTATACAATTACAAAAGTGAATTAGCATATTCTCAGACTATTTTGTTAATTTAAAGATTAAACAACCGTAATGTGTTCCATTTATTTGTTTTTACTTCTGTAATTCTTTACTGTAGTCGGGACACAAAAACATCCGCCATTATTTATTTATAAAAGCAAAATTCTAATTTATCTTAACTTTTAGGTAGATTAGATTAAAAATTATGATTTTTTCCGTGGGGTCACCTTTTAAATGTTCATTCCATTGTTAGCATTTTTTTATAATTATCTAACTATTTAATGTAACACCAAAGACATAATGTTTAGATAACAATCTTAGCGACATGCCTTAAATAACAAAATAGCAACAACAAATTTAACTTTCTAACCACAAAATTTAATCCTACAACCTTGAAACTAGTAAATTAACAAAATTTATAAAGGTTAGGATGGACTGAAAAAACGAAAGTTAAAATTTTAATTTGCTATAACATTTAAAAACTGCGTTTCATTATAAAAACTACTTATAATTTTTTTTCACAATTTTAAAATTAAATTTTCAGCCTTCTACCAAAATAGCTAAAAATAAAATTAAATGTAAAATTTTAATTAGCTATATCCATTAAAAGCTGTGTTTAAGCATATACACTGTTTTTTTTCTAAATTTTAGAAGTACGTTTTAAGCCCTCCTCTACCACCCCCTTAGAAAATTTGTATAGACAAAGAAATTTACTTTCGTCATGACAAAATTGAAATCCCGATTTTTAGTAGAATTGTAACCCAACTATTTTCCACTATAAAAGCGCCCTTTAATTTACACTCTTTTTAACATCCCACTCCCACCCTTACATAAAAATAGTACCTACTTTTTAAACATTATATCTTCTCACTGACAAATCACCTAAAACTGTAATCTATTTAAATAGGTAGAAACAAAATAAGACATGTTATTAGAATTCGCAATTTGCAGTTGTTGATGCAAGATTTAACATGTTTTCAGGGTTGGTTATAAATACGCTATTTCTTAGGTATTATGTGCCTAATCGTCGTACAGCAAACATCTGCGTAACTTTGTTTTTGAGCGTTGTAATAAACAATAATAAATAAAAATGAGTGTTTTAAATTGTAGTTTTACTAGGAGCAAAGTATGTGCTATAATTGGAAACCCAACCGATTTGAACCCTCGTATGTTGCCGACAATTTAACAAATGCTAGTATGTTATTTATTCATACGCTATGAACAAAAATATCAAAAATATAGTGGAAAAGAACAAAGTTTTTTAGAACTTTGCAAATGAACTTGTGCCTAAAATTGAAAACATTTGGAAAGAGGCATCAATTCCACAGAATTGCGCAATTACTACGGAAGTATTATGAAAAATATAAGAATTTAATAAGATATCCCAGAAGCAAGCGAAACAACAGCTATGACGAAAAGGTAAATACATTTAAAGTAGAGTATCAAAAAAAATTACTTGACATAGCTGCTTGTAAATGTGATTTTTCTGCATGCATGTGTGAAAAGATCAAAGATCGGTCAGAGAAATGAGCATAGGAAATGTAGATCGTGAAGAAACAAAGAAAATATTGTCAAATAAACAAAGGCAATTCAGAGAAATCGAAAGACTAAAAAAATAAATGACTTTTTTATGAATTTTTAATAATTTTTATTTATTTATTTTTATTAATTTTTATTTATTTTTATTTATTTTTATTTATTTTTATTTATTTTTATTTATTTTTATTTATTTTTATTTATTTTTATTTATTTTTATTTATTTTTATTTATTTTTATTTATTTTTATTTATTTTTATTTATTTTTATTTATTTTTATTTATTTTTATTTATTTTTATTTATTTTTATTTATTTTTATTTATTTTTATTTATTTTTATTTATTTTTATTTATTTTTATTTATTTTTATTTATTTTTATTTATTTTTATTTATTTTTATTTATTTTTATTTATTTTTATTTATTTTTATTTATTTTTATTTATTTTTATTTATTTTTATTTATTTTTATTTATTTTTATTTATTTTTATTTATTTTTATTTATTTTTATTTATTTTTATTTATTTTTATTTATTTTTATTTATTTTTATTTATTTTTATTTATTTTTATTTATTTTTATTTATTTTTATTTATTTTTATTTATTTTTATTTATTTTTATTTATTTTTATTTATTTTTATTTATTTTTATTTATTTTTATTTATTTTTATTTATTATTATTTATTTTTATTTTTTTTATTTATTTTTATTTATTTTTATTAATTTTTATTAATTTTTATTAGTTTTTATTAATTTTTATTAATTTTTATTAATTTTTATTATTTTTTATTAATTTTTATTTATTTATATTTTTTATTTTTATTTATTATTTATTTATTATTTATTTTTATTTATTTTTATTTATTTTTATTTATTTTTATTTATTTTTATTTATTTTTATTTATTTTTATTTATTTTTATTTATTTTTATTTATTTTTATTTATTTTTATTTATTTTTATTTATTTTTATTTATTTTCATTTCCCCCTCCCTTAAAATGTGAAATTCAAAAACCATGACACAAATCATTATTTATTTTTGATCAGTAGCTGTATTTCAAATTTTCATGTTTTTAACTTTAAGGAACAAAAAAAATATATACATACTTTTAAACAAATTTTCACCCCCCGTTTCCCCCCTTAAAATGTGAAAATGCAAAAACCTTAAAAGACTATTTGTCCAATCAAATTGACCTTTAAATCAAAATTTTGGAGGAAATACAGGAATTTTTGATATAAGTGACTTTAGAGTATTTGAAAACAATATGTAAAAAAAATTTGTTTTTCAGGCACCGGCAAATGTCAAAAAACAAGAAAATAAAGTGGTATTTTAAGGTTATTTAAAAACGGTAGGTGCTATAAAAAAGTTGTAATTAAAAGTTGTAAAGCATAAAGTTATACATGAAAATGATATTTGACATTTTTTGCTATTATTAAAACTGACAGAGTTACGGTGGTTAGAAATTAAGAGGAGATATATATGACTTGAAAAATCATAGCGAGCCGAAAATTCAATGATTTTATAATTCCTTTTTATTATTTACTCAGAAAATTATAAATTTCTTTTAGGAAAAATTATTTTTTTTTATTTTTTTAAGTTATAACAATTTTAATTTAGAAATTTTCAATATAATATACGAATTTATACATATAATAAAATAAATTTTGAATGAAACTTATTAGCTTGACTGACATGAAAAATATGAAGAGTGAACTAATAAAAACATCCTCACAAGTTTGGTCCCCACTTGAAGTTCCATTAAATAAAAATAAAAACAAATAAATTATAAAAAAAACTAAAAAAAAATATTAAAAAAAAAAATGAAAATGAAAATAAAAATAAATATATAAATAAAAGTAAACAAAAATAAATAAAAAGATAAAAGAAAATAAATAAAAATAAATAAAAATAAATGAAAATAAATAAAAAATAAAAATAAATAAAAAATAAAAATAAATAAAACTAAATAAAAATAAATAAAAATGAAACTAAAATTAAAATAAACAAAAATAAATGAAAAGATAAAAGAAAATAAATAAAAACAAATAAAAATAAATAAAATAAGTAAAATTAAACAAAAATAAAAAGATAAGTGTAAAAAAATAAATAAAAAAAATTATTAAAAAATAAACAAAATTTAAATAATTAAAAAAATAAAATAAAAAAATTATTAAAAATATAAAATAAAAATGGTAAAGTATTAAAAATAAAAACTATAAAATAAATTAAATTAAACAAAAATAAATGAAAAGATAAGGTTAAAAGAAAATAAATAAAAATAAATATAAATAAAAAAAATTAAAATAAATAAATAAAAAATTAATAAAAATAAATAAAAATAAATAAAAATAAACAAAAATAAATAAAAATATATATAAATAAAAAAATAAAAATTAATAATTTTTTATTTTTTCATTTTTTCAATTTTTTTAATTAGTTTTATTTATTTTTGTTTATTTAAATTTTTTGTTTATTTTTTAATTAGTTTTTTATTTTTATTTTCTTTTTTTTTATTTTATTTTTTTTTTTCATTTTTTTTTATTTTACACTTATCTTTTCATTTATTTTTGTTAATTAGTTTTTTATTTTTATTATTTTTAATTATTTTTATTTGTTTTTATTTATTTTCATTTATTTTTGTTTTTTAAGTTTTAATTATTTTTATTTATTTTTACTTATTTGTATTTATTTTTTTGTTTCTATTTATTTTTGTTTAATTTTATTTATATATTTATTTTTATTTACTTATTTTTATATATTTTTTTTATTATCTTTATTTTTATTTTTTTATTTTTTTTAATATTTTTATTTAGTTCTTTTTAATTTGTTTTTATTTTTATTTATTTAATGGAACTTCAAGCGGGGACCAAACTGTCGCGATGTCGTTTTTATTAGTTTTCTCCTCATATTTTTTATGTCAGTCAAGCTAATAAGTTTACTTCAAAATTTACCATATAAATTCGTACAATTAATTGAAAATTTCTAAATTAAAATTGTCATAACTTAAAAATACCGAAAAAAAATATTTTTTCTTAAAAGAAATTTATAATTTTTTGAGTAAATAATAAAAAGAAACAAAAAAATCATTGAGTTTTCAGCTCGCTATGTTTTTTCCAAGACTATATATCTCCTCTTAATAATTTATAACCACCCTAACTCTGTCAGTTTTAATAATAGCAAAAAATGTCAAATATCATTTTTATGTAAAACTTTATGCTTTACAATTTTTATTAAGAACTTTTTTTTATAGCACCCACCGTTTTTAAATAACCTTAAAAAAACACTTTATTTTCTTGTTTTTTGATATTTGCCAGTGCCTGAAAAACAATTTTTTTTTACATATCGTTTTCAAATACTCTAAAGTGACTTATATCAAAAATTCCTGTATTTCCTCCAAAATTTTGATTTAAAGGTCTATTTAATTGGACCATAGAGGGTAGGATTCGCTTGGGTATAGAAAATACCATTACATCACTCTTCTAGCACTGTGATTAACATTTTAAACCATCTAGATTTCTAACCCAGAGGCATGTGCATTTAGTAAATTTTTGTGTGAAACCAATTTAAGTTTGATACGTATTTAAAATCATAGGTTAAATAAACAAATTACTAAAATATGCAGGTAAATAAAATAATGTTATTATCGTGATGTTATTATCATGATCTAATAGTATATCTCTATCCCAGTGGGTCCTATGTTGATAAAGCTTCAAATTGTGTGGACTGAAAAAAAATTTAAGTAAATGGGATATGAATGAGATATGGATTTAAATATATTAATGTAAATGTGTTCAATTTTGCAAACAACAATTTGGCAAAATGTTTATTGGCTTTATTCAAACTAAAACATTAATTCCATAGTATGAATAGATTTGACACACAAAGGTTTGGGGAAAGCTACATATTTAAAGGCATTAAATACAGGAAAGGAAATAAGAAAAAGGTATGCCAAAAGAAGGCAGCAGAGCACCTAGGGAATTTTGAGTTGAAACCTGTGCCATATGTTTAGGCTATTTTTGTGCTATATTTATACCCTATTCAAAAAATTTATGTTCCTTGTTCTCTGCAGCAGAGCACCTCGATTTTTTAAGTTTTTTTTTTTTTAAGGACAACACTATATTTTTAGCGAGATTTTTAGACCATTGTTGCTCTTAAAATGTTATAAAACTAAAAATTTGTTATTTTTATAAAATACTGGGTACTTTGCTAGCTTCGAACGAAACCAGCAGAGCATCTCAGTTTTTTAAAGATTTTTCTTAAAAATAACCACACCACATTTTTATAGTTTTAAAATATAAAACTTTTCAAAAAATTTGCTATTTTTAAAAAGTACAGAGGTGCTTGGCTAGCTTCAAACAAAGACAGCAGAGCACATAGGTTCTTTAAAGTTTGTTTTTTCTCCTAAAAACAGCCACAATGCATTTTTAGGCTATTTTAAGTTTTTTTTTCGAAAAAATTTGCAATTTTAAAAAGTACGAAATGTTTTACTAACTTTCAACCAAGCCAGTAGAGCATCTTGGATTTTTAAAGAATTTTCGGTTTTTCCAAAAACAATGTGCACCTACTTACTTAAGGTGCACATTTTTAGGCTCATGGAATATACGAGGGGCTTTCCACTGTTCAAAATTTGTACACCTATTGCCGTATTTCCTAAACAATGCCGGAATTTCTGAAACATTTCCGGCATTTCCGATCCATTGCCGGCATTTCCGAACCATTGCCGGCATTTCCGAACCACTGCCAGCATTTCCTACACATTGCGGACTATACGTATTGTATAGAACTATTTTTTTTTTACTCCAGGAAGCTAAAATTATGAAAATGTATGTTCATTAGGACATTTTTACTTTCCTAACTGTATACAGATAAGAAAAGTACCTATAGGAATCATGATTTTTTCGACCTCGAGTTTTCGACGGATTTTTACGTTTTCAGGTCCCCTGAATTCGTTGTGAATATTTTCGCAATGTTATCTGTGTGTATGTGTTGTATACTCGATAACTCGTGAACGGATTAAGATAAGACCACCAAGTTTTAAATTTAAGCGTTATTCTCCCTTGTGATAAACTGATTAAATACACTTTATACACGGAAATTTTTCAACTTTATAGAATATATTTGTTATTTAAGTTTGGCGAAGAAAATTACTTGTGATATCATTCTCTACATTTTTTCCCTATACATAATTTTCCTAAAATGGTCCGTATCCGAGAAATTTGACAAAAAGTGCAAAATTATAATTTTTAAGAAAATTATTTAAATTAAAATTTCTTGTGATGTCATGCTCTATAATTTTTGTCCTACACATATTTTTCCTAAAATGGACCTTATTCATCATATTGCAAAGTGCGAATTTCAAAGATAACTCATAAATTGATTAAAGAGAAAAATACCAATATTTAAACTTGAGCTCGAGCTTAAGCTTTAATTCATCCTGCGGTGAGCTAATTAAATTTTGGGCATAGTCGAAGCATCTGGAGGTTCTTTACGAGGTTCTTTATAGAGTGTCATTTTTAAAATTAAAGAATATCTTTTCTTTTACGATTGTATAAGAAAAATCTTTAAATAAAAGTTGTTTGCAATATCATTCTTTATAATTTTTGACGTATATATAATTTTCCTAAAATAAACTGTATTCAAAAATAGTGTAAAAACTAAGATTGTATGAAAACGATAGATTCTTAATTACAAAACACTAGTAGAACAGGATAAAATTGACCCAAACACTAAATCTACTATAGAAATAGTAAATCAGTCAACACTGATTGCAATGGCAATTAATAGATGGTTGAGCTGATGAGCACAGGCTTTAACCGGAACAAATATTATATGTAATTTTAAAAAAACGACTTCAAAATCGTGCAGATGCCATCACCACATCTTAACCAAATTTAAATGGGACCACCCCTGAGGTACCCCCTTATTAACAAAAAAATAATCAGAAATTGGACAAGGTGGCAAAGAATTACTGTTAAACATACATTAAAAATGAAGAGTTTGAGGATTTTCTAATGGATCCAATTATTAGAATTTGACTAAATTAATATGGGACCACCCCTGAAATACCCCTTTCAAACAAAAAAAAATAATTGAAATTTTCCCACCTTGAGCATCGGAATACTACATGGTTGGGGGTTTCTTCCTTTCTGATATACCTGCACTCCCCTATAGGCTTTATGTTCATCCTCTGGAGGTATTTTGAAAAAATGTTCATGGCTTAAAAAAAAGCGGGTTAGATTATAGTAGTTCATTTTCCTGTGTTCACATTTGACCCACTCCTTTACATCTTTTATAAACGGTTTTGTTCATTCTCCTTTACTTGCTGCCGCCATTGTTCTTGCCATATGTCTCTAGTTTGTTCTCTTTCTTTGCTCTTTTATACTTACTGTCTTCTTTTAAATGTAGCCTGCACCTTTCCTCTATGAGGGGGAATTCCTGCTATTACGTGCGTTGCTACTGCCGAAATTGTTCAGTACAATCTGATCACTCTTATAAGCGCTCTTCTTTGCACAGCAATTAGCCTATTTCTGTATCTGTCTTTTTTCATTATGTCTTTCGATACTGGAGCCACTTAGAGTAATACAGATTGTACCACCCCGTCGTACAATGCCAGTCATTTCTTACTTCCTGGGTCGCTAATTTAGTGCCGTTAATTTAGATTCAGCTTTTTCTACAAATCACATCCTATCATCTATCGTAACTCCTAGATGCTTCACCTGTCTGATATGGTCTGTTTCTATTCCAGAGATTCTTACTTTAACATCTTCTCTTTTTCTTGGGACTTTCAAAATCATTACCTCAGTTGTTTGTGAAAATAATTGCAACTTATTTGCTTTTATCCACCTCTATCCTATACCTATAGTGATTCATTAGCTTTATAAACTAACTCTTCCCTGTCTTAGCTTCAGTTATTACAGCAAGATCATCAGCAAATGCCACTGCTGTTACCTCTTCCATTAGCTGTTTCCTTAGTATGCCATCATACAATAAATTCAACAACGGGGGCCTAATATGGATCCCTGTGGTACTTACTGTTATCTAGATAGCTATCTATTACAAGTGTCATTAACTATTATTATTACAAATAGTGTCATTATTAGACAACATAAGCATTGATCTAATCTAATACTAATAAACCATAATTATAATACTGGGCACAAAAAGACATTAAAAGTGCCAAAGCCTGAAAAAACTATATATCAATCAAAGTTCATTTCATTATTTAACTCCAAAACTATAATATATAATTTAATGAAATTAAAAACATTCTCTACCTCATTCAAGAAACATTTTTACAAATGGTTTGCAACAATCTCTTGGAATTACATACATATTTTGAAATTTTAAATTAAAAATCATTATTAAAATTTGAATTTTCTTTTTCTGTTTTGTGAAAAAATTATCGCTGAACATACATAAAAAAATATATTATGATGAATTGAAAACCTCATCCTTATTTGAAGTCGGTTAAAAAACAACTCGCGACGATAGAAATAGTAGTCGTTACTATACAGGATGTTAATTTAAAAACTTCCCATGGACAACCTCTTGATAAAAGAATATCAAAAATTGCTTAGAACCGGTAGGTTTTTTTCTTCTAATGGGACACTTTTCTAGCATATTCTCAAATGCCATATAATGACATTTACCTCCCCTCGGTCACAGTAAAAATATACAATTTAAATAGGGAGAGTAAAAATTAAGACACATTATTTAAAAAGGTAATTAATTCGGTAATTATATGGGAAATTCTGAAATATGACTGTTCATTGCGGTACTTTTGATTTTAGAGCCCTCTAGCGAGATAAAAAAAACTATTGTAAAATGTTAAACTTCATTTGAATTTGATTAGTAATTTAATGCACAATATAACCAAACATAATGTAATGAAACATACTTTAAATAAGCATAAGAATGTCTCCTATTAATTGCAATTAATGAAATTAACTTTCAAATAAAAATCACACTTTACAATAAGTAAATTAAATTAAAATGAAAGTACCTAATTATATTGTTTCAAATGTTCTGAATTTTTTATGTGTAGTTAGCTATTAGGTATATTTGATTATATTCTATAATGTTGCATGATACAAACAGAGCTGAAAAACATGATATAAACTAGTTGAAAATAGAATAAAAACAAATACTTGCCATCGTTTTTCATTAATTTTACAGCTTTCCACTCTACACAGTCTACACACCGCTCTAAACACGTGTTTATTTTAAAACGGGGATAAATTGGTCGAGCTATTGCCTTGCATTTCCGAGACAATGCCGTCCATTTCCGAAACAATGCCGTGCATTTCCCAAACAATGCCACTATTGCCGAAACAATGCTGGCATTGCCGAAACATTTCCGATATTGCCGAAACATTTCCGGCATTGCCGAAACATTTCCGGTATTGCCGAAACAATTCCAACATTGCCTAAAGTATTTCCGAAAAATTTGTACACCTATTGCCGAAGTGGAAAGCCCCTCGGGAATATACCATTTTTCAGAAAAAAACAGTATTTTTAAAAAAATACAGGGTGCTCTGCTAGCAGTGGACAAAGACAGTAGAGCACATTTGTTTGTAAAAACAACCACAACACATTTTATGACCTCGGATATTTACGTTTTTTTTTTTTTTTTTTTTTTAATAATCACACTGCATTTTTAGGCTCTTGCAATATTATAAAACATTTGAGAAAAATTTGCAATCACCTTGGTTCTTTAAGGTTCTAAAAATAGCCAAATTTTTAGGCTCTTGTGTGTCTGTGATGAGTGAATTTTTGGCATCAGAAAGCATGGACCTCCTCAGCCACAAAAGTCATTATTAGCCTCTTGAAATAATATAAAACAATCTGAAAAAATTGATATTTTCTTTGCTAGCTTCAATAAAACCTCTGTAGTAAATGTCTTCAGATTGTTTTATATTAGGTATTTAAAGAGCTTAAAAATGTGGTGTGATTCTAAAAATAGCTTAAAATTTTAAAAATGTGGTGAGGTGATTTTTAGAAATAAAACTTTAAAAAACGATGTGCTCTGCTGGTTTTTTCAAGAATGTATTTTAAGAGCTTAAAATTAGTGTGGTTGTTTTTAGAAAAAAAAAAAAAAAGTGATGTGATCTCTGGCTTTGTTTTGGAAGCTAGCAGAGCATCTTGATTTTTGTAAAAAACAGGAAGCATACAATTTTTGAATAGGGTATAAAAATAGCCTTAAAATAGCCTAAAAATATGGTATAAGTTTCAACTCAAAATTCCCTAGGTG
The DNA here is from genome assembly GCA_927349885.1 of Psylliodes chrysocephalus. Lineage (NCBI taxonomy): Eukaryota > Metazoa > Arthropoda > Insecta > Coleoptera > Chrysomelidae > Psylliodes > Psylliodes chrysocephalus. The sequence goes on along the minus strand of OV651819.1, from coordinate 29,263,417 downwards.
CTCTGTTGCATTCTTGGACATCTATTTTGATTGATTCATAAAAAAGTTAAAAATTTAAAATTTATGACTTACCACTTGGGTCTTTCTTCAGTCCCTTCGAAACGTTATTCGTAATGGGCGGTTTTAACATTCGCATACTAACTCTACCAGTATCTGTCCTTGTAAAAGTTTGTGGTCGCCCAGGCGCTGCAGGTTTACTTGCATTTGTCACTTTTGGCACAATTTTTAAATCCTTATGGGTTAAGGGCGCGAGGGATTTCTTGCTAATATTCATCAAATATCTACTTTGAATCTCGTTGGTTTTCATTGGCTTCCTATCTACAGAAATTGCACGTTCATGTTTCAACTCCGGCTGAAAAGATTTCCTTCTCATCTCCGGAGTATTTGGACATTTGAGCTGTAAAGCAGATTCGTTGTCGGCGCGGGCCCTTCGCAAACTGAAGGTCCTATTGCATCTGGTATTTGTTATGTTAGATAAGTCTTTGCGTTTCTGATTGTTCTTTTCGAAATCCTCCTCAGAACTAGACTCTGTATCACCAAATTGACTTCTGTCTATCTTTTGATGTCCACTACTACCTCTCCTATTAATAATATAGTTGGGCTTGATAGAAGCTGTAGAAGCACTTCTATGAACAGAAGTATTTCGGGTCAAATTTGGAGAATTTCGAATGTTTGATTCTTTTTGAACAACATTGGTGTTTTTTGAGGAAAGAATTTGATTTTTAGTACTGAAGCTGCTCGATCTACGTATGGGTGAATTATTAGGAGAATTCTGTATTTTGTGCATAACTTTGTTTTGTGAATATTGATTTAACAAATTTGAGTAAGTTTGATCAATAGTCATTAGATTTTTGTTCTGAAAATGTTCTAGTTTATTAGAAATATTCATAGTTCTATCATCTAGGGAATTGTGTCTAGTATGTGAAGCTTTTTGCTTTAAAAGATGTGCAGTGTTGTTTAGTTGAGTCCTAACATCATAATCACTGTCTGGGTCACTATCAAGAGATAATCTTTGTTGCAGGGAATTTATATAGTTTTGAGTTGGCTTTAAAATGGTGTCTGTATCCAATGAACTATCAGAAAAGTCTATGTTTAAAGAGCTGATACTATTTCTACTTCGTGGACGTGAAACCATATGTGTTGGTGATGGAATTTTGGTTGAAGGTCCTTTTGCTGAATAACCACCAATTGCAGGGGGAAGATTATTGATACTTTTTGGTGTTACAACAATATTTGCACTTACAACGCCACTAGAATCCACAGAACTTTGTACATCAATGCTTTGCACATTGACTATAGTCGTAGTTAATTTAGGGGCTATTTTTTTACCTTCTCTATGAAAAATAGGCTCATGAAAACCATCACTATAACTTTTTCCATCTATATAAGCTTGAACTTGTACCTCAGATTTTGTGAGACTTGACAGTTTATCTTTCTTTTCCACTTTTTTAAAAGCACCACTAGAGGTCACTGATATGACAGAGCCTTGATCATAATTCTGTTTCAAACCATCTCTTTTAGCGTTAGGACTAGGAAACATAATTTTTGTAAAGGTATTATTTAAATCACAGTTACTATTATTAAGAGGTTCATCCTCAACATGTTCGATATCTGTAATAGATATGTTTTGTGTTGGGGACAATATTGGAGAGAGCTTAGCATGTGGCTGAATTTGGGTAATACCACTGAATTTCTTCAAAGTTGGTGATCTTGGAGATTTTAACCCTGTGTTAGAGTTTAATTTAATTCCTTGGATACCCTTTGATACTTCTTGTTCCTTGACATTTCTTTGATTCATCATTGCAGCATTTAGCAGAACATTATCTCTCATTGTAGCTAAGCTTTTAACATACTCCTCAGTTTTCTTTTGAACAGAAACTTGCTCAATTTTAAATTCCCTATCAATGCTCATCCTGGCTTTTTGTTCTTCAGAATACTTTTCTGTATCTAATGTGTAAGTACCAGTATCACTAGCACTATCAGACTTATCAAAATCAAACTCTGCACCATCTATAAATATTTCTTGTTCACTATTTTCTCCAATATATAACTTTTCACATTCTGGGCTTAAAAATTGTGCCTTTTTTGCGGAATTACTCGAACTTTCTTGACTAATTGATTTTTCTATAGGACTAAAAGGGCTTAAAATATCTAACTCTGGACTAGACACGTCTTTCAATTCTATCTCTGGGCTAGTTATACATGGAAGGGTAGGATTTGGAAATGATTGTGTCATTCGCTCTGATGTAGTATTTTTTAAAGCAAGAGATAAATCACTGCGTTTGGAACCAGCACTCCCGATTCTTGCATTTGCACTTTTTACTCTATCTGGTTTTTCATCTGAAGAAAAATACCCCTCGGATTGAAAACTTGACTTTCTGGGCAGGTTGCCTGTCAGGGGATGTTGTTTCGGAGGTGTTGTAGTTGGAGACTCTTCCAATTTAGACAACGACTGGCCTCTTTTATGCCTTTTTTGAAATTTTTCTGCTAAAGCTTTTTGTCTTAAGGTTTGCACATCAGAATTTTGAGTATTTCCAAAATCAATTGTAAAAGCCAGGGGTTTAGGAGAGTCTGGAACCTTAGATGGGGAATTTTCGGTATTTTCATCCATGATTCACAATAAAATATTTGCAAATTTCAATCTAAAAATATTAAACAAAATACTTTCTGCCAACAAAAGTCAAACATATTCTGACTTTATCTCTTGAAATCTTTCACATACCGTTAAAAATACATTCCACATATAAAAATAGCATTATTTCTTTCAACAGATTTCTTTACACTACTAAAAAACTACGTTTTTATGGCATTAAACTACATTTTTTTAGCTAAAGGCGCGGAGCGACGAACACGGCTGAGCAACTAGCGAAAACTGAAAAATGACAGCAACATTCGTAATGTCAAAATCGAAACGTCATGGAGGTGGAACGGTTATGTCTACATTTACGTCAGCCGTGACCAACTACTGTGTCTAGTACTTCCATTTCGGATTTAGAAACACTTTCTACTCGCTTGTACTATTTATATGTATTCAAAAGTAATATGTGAATTTTGCATCAAAAAAGATAAGTACCGGATAAATGTCAACGTGTAATATATTAGACACTTTTGTGTTAACCACTTCCAATTTAAAAAGGTCCTTTCTTATTCTACTCTCTGCCGTTCTTGCAGTACATTTGAACCAACATTTTTTTTTGTACCTTTACTACTGTTCATGGATGAACGCTTCGCATATTTTAGTGTTTAAATTTTTTGTTTCTTTCTACAATTCTTACTCTTGTTTTACTAGCCACTCTGGATGAGTCTTTGTCTTGTGCATACCATCAAACTCAGAATGAAAAATAGTTTTTACTATTTTTTGTGCCAATTATGCATGGTCAATTAAGTTATATTTTATATTTTAACATATCGCTTATATTTTTCTTTTTATATTATATTAAAACTTACATTATCTTAGTCTATCTGACAAAATCCATTACTTTGCAAGGTTTTCCAGAATAATAAGCAATAATAAACCCCATTACTTATAATTTTGACACATTAAAGCTAATAATTTTCTAAATTGTATTCACTGTTTTTAGTTCGTGTTTTAATAGTTATATAACGGGACCAACATTTGGCACAAATTCTGATCATATCTCTATAGTACCCATACGCATACCTAATTTGACACACAAAACCAGTTAGGTAACGTTTCTCCATTACATATTATACCTAATATTCCAAAGTACCTATGTAGACATTAATAATTACACATTATGTAAATACTTAATCCTTTGTTAACTTTACGGTTTGCCAAGTATATATATTATTTACGCTTTTTGAACAAAAAGAACAATACAAGTGTATTTATTATTATAGGAATGTAATAAAATAGGAATAAGAGCTTTTAATGGGGTCACTATTCCAAGACCAATTACCTACTGTATTCATTATCAATTTTAATAGTATGCAAATACATGTTTTTTTGAATGCTCAAGTTAAAAAAGCACAATTTTTTAAACAAATTACTAGTCTATTCGAAAAATTATTAAGAGACCTACACTACTTAATGGTATTCAGTATCTTAATAAAACCTAAACCTCTGGTATTTTTTAACTAAGGATATTTGGGTGTACAAAATTGGAGTTTCTTAAAGTGAAACAAATGAATATGATACAGTGGTCCCATCAACACATACAAAATTTAGATAGTTTATTATGTAACAAGTCACCCGGAACAAAGTTACTTTGATCTGGGTTCTGGGAGGTTTGGAAGACAATGAAAAAGCCAACGAGCTCGTTAAAAGAGGAACCAAATTTTAGTTGATAAGACCAGATAAATTTCTGGGTATTGCAAAGAGCGTTGCTAAAGGAATTATCTCATAACGCAAGGAGGGTGTAACACTCATGAACTGGAGATATACTCCAGGGCTAATCCATTAGAATTAATTTTATATATAATTTTTCCATGAACGCCTCTGCTCAGATCTGAAAATGGAGTAGGAAAGATCTACGCATTCTCACAGGACTGATGACAGGACATTGTCGTCTAGGTAACCACATAAGAAGGATAGGTCTGCAACAAACAACGGACTGTCGATTCGGCAGTGTTGAAGACGAATCTACGGAGTACATTCTATGTAACTAGGGTCCAGATCTTTGGATTCACCTGACTGGAGCCTACAGACTTTAGATAAGTCTCAGCTAATTCAACCATGGCCTTCGTAATAATAGATCCATCTGGGTCGCAGTGGAAGGCAATGAGATCATTACAGTCATTTTCCACCTAACCTCAAGTCACCTAAACCCTGAAAAGGATGAACAAGTTGTGTTGATGTATGGCGCAATTCTAAAGTATTTTAAAGCTAGTGTTATGCCTAAAGTGATAAAAAAAAAATATAAAATATAGGCAGTGGAAAAATTACGCATGTCGGATATTACAATTCATCTTCTTTTTAAAATGACAGTTCGGATTTGATTGAGAGGCGTCTGAAGTTATCACAGGTAAATGCACGGTTATGACTCGTATAACTGTCTTTGTCACTCACAGTCATCAATAATGATAATACAGTAAAGATTCGGAAATCAAAAATAAAAATCGACCTGTCTAAGGATTTTTTAATATGTAGGACATATAGTGGATGCAAGAAGACGAAACATTAAAAAAAAAACAAGTATTCTCTACGAGAATGAAATACACTTCCCCCATTTTCGAGGGTGCCGATTACAAAAAAATAGTGAAAAACGGTTTTAGGCAAATCCATCCCCGCAGACCTAAAACCACCCTTTTTCGATTTTTATCGCTCCAAGGGGTTGAAAATTGACTTTTCATACATTACCGCTCTCAACACGGATCCTCCTGTTATTTAAAAAACATGAATAATTGAACGCTCCGACATATGTTAATTTATTCATGTCTTCAACATTTCTTTGTGAATCACTCCATATATGTATGTATAGAGAATTTAAAACAAAATTGTCTCTCATGTTTTTCAAAATATATACATTTCGGAGCAATGGAGGAAGATTTTAATTCCCGAGAGTATATTAAAAATAATAATGGCAAAATTAATCCCAATAATAAATCGAGAGTATATAAATTAAATTGTGGTAGTTATCCAAAATTGTATATTGGTCAAACAGACCGTACTTTCAAAAAAACGCTATTCAGAACCTTACAAATTACAATAGTTATATTAAAAACAAAAATAATTCTACTTTTTCAAATCATATTTTGACGGAAAATCATTCATTTATAGATAATTTTGAGAATATAGAGAATAAATGCATTAAATTAAACCATTTAGAAACACTTGAAATAGATTCAAAAATTCAGATAACTTCTTAAATTATCAGACATTAATAACTCACCTTTATTAAATCTCTTTACCTGATGTTTTCTTTCCAGATAATCCCGGTAATGATAGTACCTTATTGGAATTTTATTGATATTTTTTTTCTTAAGTACCTTGACTAATTAGTTTGTTTTGTATATATATTAGAAACCGAAATTTAAATAATTTAAAGAAGTTGTACTTCGAAACAATTGTCTGTAATTTTGTATTTTTTTAATTATTGTCAAGCATTTGTTGTATTGTTAGTCCAATGGAAGGGGCCAGGTCCAAAAAGTATTTGGTTGTCTGTCTTCTTGGCTAGTGAATCGCCAAGACAGTTAGTTACATTTCGATGTGGCATGGCCTTGCCACATCACTGATGGATTTTTGGACAGACTTCTAGTAGTAACATTCTAGTATTAACCCTAAGTAAATTTGTGGTATCGCATAGTGTAATTGCTCCAAGAGTTTTTTGTAGGCTTTGTTAATCTTTGGGAACAACGCATTACTCAATAATATACCTAGATAATAAATGCATAATCTTATGTTTTATACTATTGTTTAATTACTGCAAATATTTAGCTATTTTGATCTTTATTTTAAAAATAGTAGTAAAAACAAGATACTTCCTACAAACGTGGAGTTATTAAATATTGTCAAGTAGTACTGCTTGATTTCTACCAATTTCAATAATAATTAAAAAAGAGTATTAAAAAGTTTTGTATGATGAAAATAATAAACAAAAAATCTTTCATAAAAGTATTTTATTTCTTTTTAAAATTTTAACAAAAATTCTTTTATTGTATTTATAATTACATTTTATTAAAACTTACAGCTTTTGGTCAAAAAAGGTACCATAACAGTCGAAGATAAAAGAGTGATTGCTTTAGAATATGTCTTAATTAACATATACATACAGGGTGGTCCAATTTATATCATCATGATTTCACCAGATGATAGTTTTTCGAAAATAAAGGTACTTTGTCCAATACAATAAACTAAGTTCCAATTTTGCTTGCTTTTTCATACATAATGGTTCAGGAATTCAGTTTAAATTTTTTATTCAAAAACAAAATAAGATTCGAAAAAAATTTAAGAGACAAAAAAGTTATATTTTTAGTTAGTTTAAGAATAAAAAATAAATTATATGTAATGTACATCAAAAGTAAACAAAATTTGACCATGTTTATCAAACAAACTACCTTTATTTTTCGATAAACTCGGCTGATAAGATCCTGATGACATAAACCCTGTATAAACTCTAAAAAATTACAATTCTGTTTGATCCAGGCAAGGAAGTTGATTTGAACTTTGGTTTGACCAAAAAATATATCAAATATATTCGGTTGATAAACTTTTTTAAAAAAATTATAACAATTGACATTTTTTTAGACCGAAGGGCTTTAGTCGATGGCAATGTAGATATTTTATCCAACAAAAAAATATATTATTTGATTTGTGTGTTCAATATTAATAGGAAAAGAAATGGAAATTTGTGTGAAAATTTAAAATCCTAAAATAAATGCCAAAATAAAATGTAGAAAAAAAAATCTAATTTTCCTGACCTATTATCTGATAAAGGTATCATATAGCAAGACGATTAAAAATTTGAAAATGCTTGCAAAATTTTAAATTTTTGGAGTCCAAGAACAAGTATTAAAAACAATGGAAAAAGTAGGCATATAAAAGCGAAATTTTCTAGATTATTGAATAAAGGTGTCATAGATGGAATATGCCGGTAAATTTCATAAACCACAAATTCACTGACAAAAATAACACAATGTGAATATTATTTTAAGATTTTTTTCTAAAATATACTCAGACAGGTTTCTGCATTTAATGAAATGAAAAGTTTATCAAACATACTTTTTTATGAAAATAAATGGTAAAATTAAAAAAAAAGCATTTTTAAACGAATTTACTTATAAAGAGATATTAAAAAATATATTCTAAAACAATCAGATGCAGTATCAACAACAATTTACTCGATAAAAGCAATTAATTTTTAAAAAACAGGCACTTACAAGAAAAATAAAACATTCATATATTCTTACAATAGAAATTCTTATAAATTATTAAAAATATTTATTTTCGCTGATTTTCATTGAAAAAAGTTTTAGGATTTCTCTTCCTCAGTACGATAAAATATGAGATTAAAAAAAAACAATTAGCAAACTTGTGTACAATAAACAACAAAATTATTTACAAATAAATAAATCTTTTAAAACGTTTCCAATTAAATTGTATCATAAAAAAACAAGCATTAAAAAATAATATCAATGAAAAACAAAAAATATATGAAATTAACACAGATTGTGAATTTGTAAAATTACAAGACAATAAATTGTGCTTATTAAGTATTTGTGGGGCTACCCGCTTGTTATAAATGTTGGCTGGTTACTGTTTGAGTAGCTAGAAGAATGAAAAGTTCTTGTCAGTGACAGGATTCGTGATGTATGAGCTGAAAAACAAAAACGAAATTTTTATTAGTATTATTTCAGTTTCAGAACGGATATATTGTTTACAAAAAGCTCAAGAACACAAGCAAGATGAATGCTTTTTGAGCAACATATATTATTCATTCTTTATTTGTATATAAACAAATTTGAAAAAGTCCAATCAGCAGGTTTGCTTACTTTTTTTTATAAAAATCAGAATATTTATGTTAAGGACTTCAAGATAGATTGAGTTTTGGATACATTACATGTCAACAACCACTCCCATATCCCATATAGAATCTCACGGCCACTCTGTGGCTTTTAACAACTGCGATTAAACCATCTTTTCTTTATATGGGTATGTTATGGGGTGTAAAGAAGACTAAGATCTATTGTGTTAACTAAGCAGATTAGGCTGGTGGGGACATTTGTGAGGGATGAATCTTCTTGTGTTGTATAAGGAGGATAATTTGAATTCGTTCTAAAGTTATGTAAATATCTGCTATTCCAAACTTTCTTCCCGTAGGTGAAGAATGATGATGTGATAGGAACACATCAGTGAGTAAAATTTAAATTTTTTATTAAAATTAGGCTGAGCGTTTTCCGCTTTACAAAGTCATCATCTCCTAAAAGGTGTTTCAAATTTATAATAAAAAACCACCAAATTTACGTATAAAAGATACCACCACAAGAAGCATTAAATAAATAAACGTTTAAAAATTCCAACGTTTGGAAAAAATTGTTAAGGTAGATAATTTGCACTAGCAATCTGGATGAGCTAAACCATTATAAGTATTCTTTATTAAAATTTATTTATTGTTAATTACCAGCAACGCATAGTAGACACATGGTAGATTAGGAAATTGACAAGTGACAGCTGAGATAGAATGAAAGAAACGAAAGTCATTAATTCTGGAGTCAACCGAACTGATAGTAACAGACTTAGTGAAGATAAATAATATAAATTTGAATTGAAAGAGGTCAGCTTAATTTTATTTTATTTCCTCAATTATCCCACCAGCAGCCGAAGGACTCCGGGCAACAACTTATCTCACATTTGAACTCGGTCCAACTTCTAACGTTTCGATCTTCGATCTTTTATATTATAAGCTAAACTTTGGAACGCATTAACAATACTGAGGACGTCCGCACATGGTACTTGCCTTCCATACTGATATAGTTGAATCGGTAAATAATAGGCAGTAATTTAATACCGTGAATGTGTGAAGAATGCTGACAGAGTTGCCATATATGCAATTACAATATTACGCCCGTCATTGAAAACGTCCTGTTGTCCCGTAATCTCCGAAAATTTGTAATATCGTTGGCGAAATAACATATGACGCTTTCTTTACGCATCAAATTCTGTTTGAACAATTACTTTATGACAAAAAAATGTGATAAAATCGGTTTCTTTATCACTTTCACGTTTACGGCGGTTCGTATATAAACATTTAATACTGGCAAACAAATGAATGATCTTAAAATGTATTCTAGTACAAGCTAAGCTTGGCGGTCTTCTATCTATACGATGTTGCAAGACTGACTTTAAGAGAGCTAGGAGGGGGAAGGGGAATGTGTGTGGGCTAGTGAGAACCGGAATCTGATGACGTCAAATCTATAAATTCAACTGTCATAGCAATGTGCTTTGATAGTCCAAATGGTAGAGGCGCCAAGGGATGTACTCGGAGGTTCCATGTTCGATCCCTGGCCGATGCACTCATTTTTCTTTTCTTTATTTCTCCGCTTTTTTAATGTTTCTTTTCACTTTGGGGACGTGGGGATACATTTCTTATAATTTTTTAAGGGGAATGGGGATTATATTATCACATTTCCAAAAATTGCAAATTACTTTATGATTATTAACAAAAATTAAAAATACGGCAGGAGCAATTTTAGTTACATATATTATTACAAGCTAAAAAAAAAAAAAAAACTAAACAAAACTACAAACACGTATCAAATTGTCAAAATCTTACCAGTTACTCGCTCAGAACCGGTAGCATAGACCCATAGAAATAAATAAAATTAGAAATAGACTCAAAAGTATATTAACAAATTAATTTTTTATTTAAAAATAAAAAATATATATATGCAATAGTTGACATACAGTAAGGGTGTGTAAGATGAAAGCTCTAAGTACCAAAATTACAATTGGATACAATTTTGACATTTCTTCTTGGTCTTACTACCTCTTTTCATTTTTTTTTGTTGTGATCCACCTTTCCATGCTATCCCCCTAATCCGTTTGAAGCCTGCTGTTTATTGTGCCATCATTTGAAGGTTCTACTGCTTTCCCATTCACTCACTCATTCACCTAATTCAACGTTTTGGAAACACTAGTCATCTAATCTCATAGTAACATGGCCCGTGATGTAACATTCCAGGGTAGCTATTCTTGAATTTGAGGGAATAGAAAACCGGTTTTTCCTCTTTATCTGCAACGCACAAAATTTGTATTTTTGTCCCATTCTTCTCTCAAAAGTTCTACTCCCTGAGATTCAAAAATAGATACCCAGCCGTCACTCATCTACGACGTGGTCGGAAGCTCACTACTTGGCTGTTGCGGGAACATGGCTGCACACTAATCTTGCGGCTAACATCTATGGCTTCCTCTTTTCATTAAACATGCATGTCACTAATTTTTAAATTACATTTTTTTGACATTTAGAGCTTTCATGTTTAGGTAACAATTAATAACTTGACCCATCTGTAGACACGTCTAATTTCGTGCCAGTAATTAAAGATAATATGAAGAGAATAATATTATTATGATTAAATACTTACAGTTCAACATTATGAATTGTAGAGGTCGGACAACTATCATTAGCCTTCACGTGGCAGTGTTTGTGGCATTTGATCAAACAATCCCTGCATTCATATCCTTGCTTACCGAATCTTCTCGCTATCGTTTTAGCACAGACTTGACACACAGTACCACTAAAAAATGGCAGAGATTAACAAAACAGCTTTTTTTTAAATATTGCTGTATCAATTGAAAAATTACAAATGACAGTGTTGACATATAAAATGTCAGTTTGACATGTAAAATGACAGTTTTGACACTTAAAATGACAATTATCACTTTAACACAGGGATTCTTATGTGCAAACTCAACACGTTACGTATCGAATAGAGCGAATTGTGTCTCGACATTATATAAAAATCGCAGTCACGAAGATAGACGTCTCGATACGTGATGTATTGAAAGAAGAGAATCCCACTGCTGATGACATAACAGTTGACATTTAAAATCATCTTATTATATGAATCGTACTTACCCTTGCAAATGTTTCGCAACAAAAGTGTGATCATTGAAGATATGCAGTTTTGTTCCTTTTTTCCTCCACTTGGATTTTTGAGCTAACGACAGAGGCACGAGGTAGTGTTTCTTGATACCATTTTCAATGGTTTCTAACACCAAAGTGCTGGCCTCATTGATGTAAGTTCTGGTAGAAGCACTACTCATGCCAGACGCTTCCGACAGGCTGGATCTACGGGAAGTTTCGTCCATTGAACGTTGACCAGGTACGTTGAGGCGATAATCTGTAATTTAAGAAAACAAAGAAATTAAATCAAAACTAGTATTATTTAACAGTAACAAAAAAAAAACAAAACAAAACTTACTCTCGTCATTTCGCCCTCTGTCTGCCGAAACGGACCTGTTAAGAGAATCATCACGACCATGGTCGTTTTCCGGACCGGCCGATTTCGATCTGTTCAAAGATTTACCCAGTCTCCTTTTTATTGTACCGAAAAAGTCTCTACGTTTCCTAGGTCTGCCTCTATACTCTAAATTCTGCGTATCGTTTTGTGTTGTATTTGAAGTATTTATAGTAGAAGAAGAAAAGTCTCCAGGCTAAAATAATTAATTATGAATTAATTTTCTGACTCAATTTCTTAGAACCACTTTACAGTTGCGGCAATTCCTATTGAGCGCAAGAGAAATTGAGCTCAAGAAAAATTGAGCTAAAGAGGTCATTGATTAATTTCTGGTGGAAGAGATTTGTGCTGAAAATAAGATCCAGGTGTTTTTTCGAAACCTCAGCTGCAAGGGCTAGTCGTGTGAAAAAAGTAAAGCCCCACTTAAAGGGTTGGTAGAACACCCTGTTAAAATATTAGAAGATCATTAGAGAACATCCTGTATAGTAAGAAATATTAATTATCCATATTCTTAAATATGGTCAGTTTTCTTAACAAATTAATAAAACCCAAAATCGGTACCGCATCAAATTTATTGTCTTACCAACTAGTTGCGACTAGGTTCAGCCCATTCAAGCCATTTTTTCTATATTATGGTAGAATTAAATATAATATTAAAATGAAGTAAAAATAAATTAGGAAAAAATTGGTGAAGTAAAATCATTTTGATTCAAAATGTTTTTGTACTCCTTTTGTTATTGCTGAGCAAGTCGATATAAATATTAGTCTGTATTTTACGAGTATCTTAGCCAGCCATGGTTATTACCGACATAGTTCGTATATATGTATTTGTCGGTCACAGCCTACTTTAAAAATATTTTTTGTAGATCACCCTTTGATTAAATAAAATATTTATTTCATACTCCAGCGAAATAGTTTAGGAAACATAACACAAAAAACATGCTAAAGTCCATAAATGTATATTTAAACTGATTGGTAACGCTCATTGCAACCATTTCCCCTAGAATTGCAGCCCAATGCAATTTTCTGCAACTATAAGATGAATTACAATAGCTGATCGAAAGGACGTTAGTTCGCTGACGTGTAATACGAATGGTGCAGGAATTTTACTTGCAAGCAAGGAAAATTACGAACTGTAAAGTGGCTCTTGCCAACGGCAATGGAAATGGATGAAGGCTTCCTCAGACCAATGCGAAAATTTGCTCCGCCAAATACTGTTTACACGACGAGAAATCTACATGTTCAGACTAACTCCAATTTTATCGCTTTAGAATTGTATTATTTCGCGGCGAATTTTCCATCGACATTGTCGTTGGTCTGAGGGAACCTTTCCACATAATTATATTAAATCATGTCTTGATAAGAAACATTATTACAAAACAATCTTTTATATATAGCTCCCCCCTTAAAGCCATTATTAGCGTTATTAATTAAATTAAATAAAAAAAACCAAACCTTAGACGACGTTGAACTCTCATTCAAATCCTTACTTTCACCATTCGATGTAGCATTTGAAGTACCGTTTGCCTCGCTCGGAATGTTACCGTTAGTTTTATCTTTGTCTTTATCCTTTTCTTCTTCCTTATTTTCGACAGCGAATTCTTTTTCTTCATCATTCGGATCTATTTCTATTGTTTCTATCTCCTTCCAAGCGCCATTATTGAGTTCCACCTGATGTTAGTTGTAAAAAAAAATAAAAAATGCACACACAATCAAAAAAGCAAACAGAACTCGAAACAAGGTTAAGGTATAAGAAAATAGTATTATATTTAAAGAACAATGTTTGCCTGTATTTCCTTATTTCAAAATCATGCTTTAAATGCTGTTAAGTCACGTTAAATTGCAACAACATAAATTCAAATGACAGGTTAACAATGACGTGTAATCTTACCTTCACTAGCCTTTGGGAAGGTTGCTAGAATAAAAACAGGTATTGTTAGTCACAGATGATCATCTTGGTAAAAAACCGAGCATAGCTTACCCTTTGAATGCTGTGAATAACGAGAGTATTCGTAGTATTCATAGGTTGCCTATTCCTATCTAAGTCTCTATATGTATCACCTAAATGATTACCATTTGTGATAATATCTGTAAAAATAAATAATTATCATTTGTTACTATTTCAACAAGAAGGTGTTGGTATATAAAATAAAATTGGATTTTTACTTTTGTTTTTAAAGAATTCTTACCATTATGGAACGTTGAAGTAGTTGTAGTAATATTCTTATTTCTATGAGGAGAAGGAGTTCTAATGGTTTCTTTAATTTTATAAGGTTGATTACTGCCTATGTTTGGTATGTCAGCACCCTCTATGAACAGAAACTACAAAAAAAGCATTCATTAGTCTTTAAAAGCATTCATGCTATAGAGATTTGATAAAAATCCAACCAGAACACAATAAATAAAATGAAAGGAACAAAATGCTTCATTATATTTTGGCCTCGTCTCTCATAAATAATATTTGTAGTCTCTCTTAGAGGCAATCAAATGCACACATATCCCGTCTAAAAAAGCAAAACAACCCTTACTCGTCTCTGGTTCTTGTGTTCGTCTATCACAGACATATTTAGATCATTCTTTTAGTGTGCCTCGAACAGATCACACAGTTTACTTACAGTAATAAAGTTCGTTGCTATTCAGAAAAGCAAAAATTAATAAACAACTCGAAATATATTTCTATATAAGTAATAAGTTTTTTCTAGTAGTTCTTGGGTTTTTAGGTGTTTGTAGATCAAATGAAACTCTTGTGTGTGGTTATAGCTTTCGGCACTGATCAGTGCCTTCTTCAGTAGTTTTTATATAATAAGTTTTTTCTAGTAGTTCTTGGGCTTTTAGGTGTTTGTAGATCAAATGAAACTCTTGTGTGTGGTTATAGCTTTCGGCACTGATCAGTGCCTTCTTCAGTAGTTTTTATTAAGTAAATTTTTTCCTTGTCATTAAAACGTTTTTTTTTTATATTCTACAATAAATTCTACAATAAATTTTTATATAACGGATTAACAGAACACCAACAATAAATAAAAATATAACAACGTACATGACTAGGACCATAGGAGAAAAAAAAATGAAAAAAGTTTAATTTATTTTAATGACACACCCCAATTCTGTACAAAAGGTAAGCTAAAATACATAAAATACAATAGCAAATGTAAACTATATAAAAATTTCTTGTAGGATTTCGGATGTTAACTCTAATATAAAAAAACAATGTTTTAATGACAAGGAAAAAAAATACTTAATAAAAACTACTGTGCTGAAAGCTATAACCATACACAAGAAAAAACTATAAATGAAGGTGCAAGAATTTATAAAATAAAGCAAATGCCCTGACTTTCTTTGTAAAGTACTAATAATAAATAATAAGATTGTAGGCGAATGTGTTGACAACAACAAATATGGGAGATACATAAAAAGAAAACAATGGAAATTTGGTAGAATTTTCTTAAACACGGACAGTGATAACAATTGAATAACATACATCATTTCTTCGGAATACATTCGCGGCTTCAAACATAAACAAAATATCAGGTACCTTTTTATGTTGCCTTTCTTTTTTAGCATTACAAATAGAACTCAACTAACTATAAACATCTTTATTGATAATAAGAAGCCATGGAAATATATCTGACTTCGACGGCTGATTGTGAATCAGTTTATTTATGTACACGTTTCCGATTATGATATCGAATAATATTCCGATTGTGATATTGTATAGTTGTGAATTTGAAATATTTACCTCGACGGTGAGAGTTCCAGATACAGAATCGCTTTCATAAGGTCGACTCTGCAGCGAAATAATTTGCCTTTGAGATGGATTTACCAAAAGCTCCTCCACACCAACTATGCCCAAACCCAAAAATCTGTGCGGTTTGACAGCATGATCATATACTTCGAATAGCAGTTCTGCAGTATTTGGAGACAAATCACTAAAAATAAAAAAACATCAATATTGATAAAAACACGCAAACCGCACCAAATAATGACTTGTTACTTACAATAAAAAGTGTTCATCCCACTGAGGAGAATCTGTATTCTTTTGCACAGCAGTCTGATTCTTTTGTGGTGGTTCGTCCATTTCAACCACACAATAGGGTTCTGCACAGCCTTGAGTAGCACCTAATTGTGCCGCACGTACTATCTTCACTAAAAGTCGTTTTTCTCCTGGAATCTGTCTCCCTCCTTGCGTCATGTGATTAGAGGAGGAGGGAAAATTTTGACTAATGCCTCCCTAAAAATAGAAAAATAATTATCTTTTAGAGCACAATAATATATTGTGGTTTGTGAAAAACCAAAAAGGAACCATTTCTTATTTTTTGTTATATTTTATTGGTGCTACCAACTAGAAAAGTAATTAATATTAATTTAGGTCACTTTAATTCAAGAGGTCCACTCCAGACAGCAAGTAACCTGATTCCTAAATGTCGTAAATAAGTTCTTGATAAAGTATCAAATGTATAGTATTGTTAGAAGACAACCTTGCTTATACCATGCAAGACAATTTCCGAGAAAGAAAATTATTTAATATGACATAGGCAAATATAATAATCAGAACTACTGCAAAGTTCCAAATTCAGGTGGTAGGCACCATATGAACTAGAATAAATGAAGTAGAACATAAAAGGTTTCACCAATGCCCGTTTCATGTAAAAATACCAGTTATATTTCTTTCCTTTAAGTCCGGAGTTTCGTAGAGCACAAAGGTTGTTTGTACTGAACTGATGGTAATATTAAATATGGGATCAAACTATATGACACTCCGTCTAACCTTCAACAGACTCTTCCATGCGACATCACCGTCTCGTTAGCAACAGATACCACTTTATTTTAGGCTGAAATATATCTAACTGAATTATGTGTAAGATAGAAGTTAAGAAGAAAGTACACAAAACAAACCATCTTAATTCTTTTAGTCAGTCAAGCAAGGATAAAGGCACTTGGTTCAAAGATTTAAACCAAATCTGGTTTGGATCTGCCCTGGAATCCTTAGTGATCTGGCAATCCGCAATAAGGTAAAACTAGCGTGGATACCAGGACATAAAAGTATAGAAGGAAATGAAAAGGGCTGATGAACTCACCAAAGAGGGAGCAGAACCACCATCACAATATCCGAAACTGTGTTTGGGATAAGCAAGCAACAGTAAACAGGTGGATAACCAGTAAACACCAAACTCTCTGGTCACAGACAAGAGTAAAGCCATATGCAGAGATAACCCTCATATATCAAAAGGACGCGGCGGCAGACAGGTGCAACATAGCAGGTTTAACCTACAGAATCTACATGGAAAACACAAAGACAAAGATCGAGACAAACATCAGCAAGAATAAGTTACAGAAGCAGAATCTTCTAAGCCTCTAGAGGATTTTCTGTATTAGTAATGAAGACCCAAGTGCAATATATGCGGATTTACTCTGAATAAGAACCCAAAGTGATAACAGGACTATTCAAATATAGTAAACGAATACGAAGAAATCAGTGGAATAGAACAGACTCAAGAGGCTGCAGTTTGTTTGGCTATATATCTAACCCCAGCAGCTTATAACCGACATATATAAAGATAGAATTGTTAGAAGATAACCTTGCCTGCACCTTGCAAGGGCAATAATTTCCAAGAGAGAAAATAATTTAATATGGCTTGGGCTACTATAATAGTACTCAGAACTACTGTTATACAACCTTCCAAATATTCAGTTGGTACATGCATAATATATGAACTAGAACGAAGTCTTAAGTATCGTAGAGCAAGAAAATTGTTTGTACCGAACGGTGGTATTTCGTAAGTAAGAGTTATATGACGGTACATTTGATAAAAATACAGATCCCCAATTTAGCAGAATAGTGCAAAATTTCCAATATGCCCACTATATTGGGGTTATGGATTGACCCACCCGCAATTAGAACCTCAATGTAATCTAAGACGCCTGGAACAAATTCGGGCAGCGATTGAACCAACATCAGCTAATCCCGAAATTCGTAGAAAAGCGAGATTAGCTGGTTCCATAGGTTAATTGAAATTTAATTAGAATAGCTCTATCCGGACATTTACCATCGGGGTGATTGAAGCCCACTTCCAAAAATTAGGCATCTAGTGACGCCTCGTCGACCTTATTAGCCTGTAGGGCTTTTGACGAGCTGAGAGACAAGTCCTATTTGCCCCTGGACGATGCACAACGGACCTAATGATACCTATGGCAACCCACCCTCCCCCCTCCTCAAACATACAGAATTGAGATAATATCCCGATCGCTGTGAAGAAGTTTTTCGAATTAAAGAAGGTCATACATGTTATATTTTCTTCTTATTTTTGAGAACATTAAAATAAAATGCTTGACCATACCATCTTTGTTCTTTTTTTACTGTGAGCACCACAACAAATTGTTTAAATAAAAGAAAAAATAATTGTAATAAGTTTTTTCAGTAAAAAAAGTTCGTAATGAATAGTTTAATTTTTTCCATGTGGACTACTTACCATGCCCATACTGTCATAATGAACTGGCAGGATTTGTCCTGGCATAGAAACATGTCGTATTAACCTAGGGCACGTCGGGTACTGAGCTAAATTCAAGTCCACTTCTGTACTCCTAAGAGCTTCAGTCAAAATCTCACTGAAAGAAAACATATTTGTGTAATAAAAAAATATAAATTTTATATTATGTAGTTAATAGTTTAAAAATATTGTTTATTTCAACGTTGACTTCCTTGAAAAAATTATCAAGTTGTTGAAAACAGAAACCTCTATTTTTAAATTATTATAAGATCAGATTTGATGTGCGAGTACACTGAAAACAATTTGTAATTATTGTTGCGTGTCTACCTATATTTAATTAGCTATAAAGTGGTAAAATAATATATAATTTTAAATTAATAATATCGACAGTAACAGTACATATTTATTAAGATTCAGAAAATGGTAAAATGGCTTTGAATGACAACATTTTATGTAAAGAGGCACTTTCACCTGAAAGTAATAACTTTCCCGGCAGTTATAAAAAATAAAGTATCATTAATAAAAATAAACAGACGGAAAGAACTGTTAATGGTTTCATTTTTAAAACAAATTAGTTTTAAAATGCATATAATAATAATACTAATAATATTGCTAACAAGATCAGTAAATTAAACTATAATGAATTATTGATGAGGATAAGCAAGTTATGGGACGAGTGCTTGCGAGTTTCAGAATAAATGCAAATAGGAAGGAATTTAGATCAGGCACAACTAGGCAAGAATTATTACAATAAGCAGTTTTTCGAAAGTATAAAATTGTTTTCCTAAAATATACTAATGTAAGTACGTATTATTGTTTAGTGTAACAGTTTTCAAGCCAAGTGAACTGTTTCTTACAGACATAATAAAACAAAAATGTAATTAAATAAATGATTATCCATTATTATATAAATATTATTATCCATAATCTCAAATTTTAATTTTGTAAACGAAAGAATGAAACTCAAAATCCATACCATATATATTTATTGATCTTAAAAACAAGATACGTCCGAGAAATTTCGAGCCTGTAATACAATAGTTTGTGCAACAAGAGTGGAGATGGACAATCCACTCAAAGTTGAACAGTATATTTTTTCTACGACCCACTAACAAAAATATACAAATTTTAAAAATTACTTTAGGTTATAGACAAAATAAATAATTTTAAAATTATTTATGACTTTTACTAATTTATAAAATAAAATAAATATGGAAAAAATATTTAATTTAATTATTCCCCATCTTAGATTTGAACCCTGGTCTCTCGCATGGAAGCCAAACGCCCTGTTTGTTCTCACCTCCATCGACATACTTATCATTTTTGTTTTAATGCTCGTATTTAAATTAGTTTCATATAGTTTAAATAAAATTTATGATGGTCAATTATATAAAATTTAAAAAATATAAATATGAATTGTAGTTGGTAGATTTAATTTTTTTGTAGTGTTCTTACTAGGTAGAATGGATATGAAATATTTTCGTTCAGTTGAATGCAATGGCATACTTTTTCGTATTTGTAGTCTGTGCGTACGTAGATAAGCTAATATCCATGTTGGTGTAGAAAAATATTGTCTTACAATGAACAAGAATAAAAAAGTCGGTAAAACACGTCAGAAGAAAAATATATTTTTGTTAATTTAAAAGTAGTAAAAATTAATTACTTATCTAAATCTTTTAATTTTTTAAATTAATCTTTAATCTTTCGTTTAGTTTATAATTGTAATTATTTTTTTATATCTCGACAAAAAATACTTTCAAACTAAGTCTCAATAGTCACAGTAATATGCGCGAAAGTGTCGTCATAGTGTTGATCGTGGAACTTTAAATCAGTGGCGTAACGATTTAAAATTTGTAGGTTAACATAAAGTTAATTTTTAAAAACCAATATAATTTATATTTAATAATTTTAATATGATAAATATGTTTGTTCCCAATTCCTTTGAATTAAGTGTTAAAACCTAGTACATACTATTATACAGGTGGTGACTCTTGTAATTCAAAAAATGATGACAGGAAAAAAGCGCAAAGGAAATAAGCGCACAGTCATGTAAGCGCGCAAGAAATAACGGCACGTGGAAACATGCGCACACGGACAAAACCGCACACGGAAAAACCTCGCATGGAAAAAATACGCGCAAAGTTGACTGTTTTTTTTTTTTATTTTTTTTGTTAACAGTTATGCAGATATAAATCATATAAATCGTATTAACTTTATTGTAAAAGTATTTTAAGATGTTTTCTAAACTTGTCTAATATTTTTGACCTGGAGCCGAAGGCCGAAATACCAAACAATATCGTTAGACAAAAACAGAGAGATGCATGGAGATCCTACTGCGAAGAAATCGAAGATTTCCCGCAGGTAGCAATGCTTCAAAAAGCTCTCTCAAAAGATCCACACCGCAGCATTAGTGCGCTAATCAAAGAGCATGGCATGAAAACTGCCAACCTCGAAGATAGCATCAAACTTCTGCTGTCAACACACTTCCCTGACTGTCATCACAGACATTGCCGACTGGGCAGATGTAGAATACAATCCATCTGTCTATGATTGGCAAACTGCCAAACACATTGTAGACCTCAGTAGACGATGACAAAATTAGATGGACAATATCCAGCTTGTCCCAAAAACATACCGACCAATTAGTCTGACATCGTTTTCCATGAAGACATTGGAAAAGCTATGCGAAAGATACATAAGGGATGCGGTGATTACATCAACACCACTACACCCAAATCAAGCTGCATACACTTTAGGCAGATCTACTGATTCAGCCCTTCACCTAGTTGCTGACCGGATAGAGAGATCCCTGGATAATAAGGAATCCGCCTTAAGTGTTTTCATAGAAATAGAAGGTGTTTCTGATAAAATCACCTTTCTCAAGATAAAAACGAGCAGTAAACATAAGTGTAGAAAATGTGAATATAAGAGGCTTGGATTCGAGAGGATGTCCCCAGGGAGAGATGCTATCACCTCTACTGTGGAACATGGTCCTCCACACCCTTATCATCCGCCTCAATAATGACAGTCACTCGACAATAGCGTATACAGATGATCTGGTCATTCTGCAAACAGGGAATTTTGAGAACATACTCTGCGAAAGAATGCAAGTAGCTTTCAACATTATAGTACAGTGGTGAAAGGACCTCCCTCTGTCTGTCAATCCTAACAAGACAGAAAAGGTCCTTTTCACAAGGAAAATAAAGAAAATAGAATTAAAGCCACCAGAAGTCCTAAACAGAAAACTAAACTGCAACAGAGGTGAAGTACCTAGGTCTCACCTTTGACAGCAAGTTAACATGGAACTCACACTTAGAAAACAGAGTCAAAAGAGTTGCTTATGTACAATGCAGCCGAATCATGGGGCTCACCTGGGGTTTCTCCCTCAGAGTCGTCGCATGGACTTATACAGCCATCATAAGACATATGCTAACATACGGTGCAGTTATCTAGATACCGAAAACCCAAAAATTGATAGCTCCGCAAACTAGAAGAAATTCAAAGAACAGCATGTCTCAACATAACAGGAACATTGAAAACCAGACTGACCAGAGCCATGAAAGTCATTCTTAGTCTCACTCCTCTTGATATTTACATCAAGGAGGATGCTATGACGACAATGACGAGCCTCCGCACGGTTGGAATAGAACCTGATCTGGTGATGCGAGACGTATCTTTTGGCAGGAGGCGTTCGATATGCTCCCACTGCTTCAAGCAAATATGGACTCCATCTCACCGAGATATATCTTCACTAAGCCATATAAAGTTATAATAGAACAAATACAAGAGCCGGAAGTGGCAGGTACGATTCATATCTTAACTGAGGGTTCTAAAACAAAACAAGGTTCAGGATGTGGAATATACTCCAGGATCCTTTAACCTAAATATAAAATGGGTTGTGAACAATAATGCCAGTGTAGTTCAAACAGGGCTCATGGGGATTCTCATAGCAGAAATGAAATCACCAGAAACAATATTACTGAAAGGAACATGCTCATCTATACAGATAGCAGACAAGCATTACTCATCCTGAACTGACCACGAATTTACTCAGGGTTAGTATTAGCATATCACGAAGCTTTGGCCGAAGTATCTATCAACAATGTGGTCACCTTAAGATATATCAAAGGTTACGCCACATCAAAAGGTACCTAACCGTTCATTCAAGAAATCAGCAAACCCAATACTTTTTGGACCTGGCTTGACCTAATTAAAGAACATTCCCTTGTGAAATTCAAGGAAAGATGGGATGAAAGCTATCCTGACAACACTACAGCAAACAAATACTTGACTATGACTAGATAGAATTTCGCTTGGTCACAGGCATTCTGATTGCATCGAAAAATTATTGGTATTATTTAAATTACAGCTCTAGACCAAAATCACTATAGAATAAATTAAAACTCGAATACGGTGTAATCTTTATTGAAATGGAGTGTACCTGTAATCTTTCTTTCCCTCTCTAAATAATTGGCATCATGTGATGCATTCTATAACCGTAATAGCTTTATTTTGGTTTATTATTGAAATTATTAAATAAAATAGTTGGATTTTGGTATTTTTGTTAATTCAAAGTGATCTTCATCGCTAATATAATGTATTATTTTTTTTAGGAATTAACAACTTATATCAAGTGTTAAATCTAAGAACTTATTCCGAATTAGAGTACATAGGAACAATTAAATGAGTGAAATGTACGTGAAAAGGCAACACTGCCTTATTTTTATTTAAAACCTTCACTGCTACGAATATTTTTGAAAATGCCTTTAAATATTTGAAGTCCCATTCTTAGCCGACAACTGACTTTAATATTGTCCATAATTGTGAAAAAACGCACGGTAAAAAATGGCAATTTATTTAAAATTTAGACTTACACGATGACCTCTTGTAGCTGAGATTCGTCCAAATTGTTCTTGATGTTACCGACAGGAGCGAGGGCGATCTTGATTTCCGGCCAACCGTCGCATTTCACGTTTGCCTGCAGCTTTTCAGACACACAAAATATGTTGAGTCTGGCCCTGAAGCGGTTGACGTTCACGCGATAATGCGACGTTTCGGACTTGTCGCCCTTTTGTCTGAAGCTTTTCAATTGGAAAGCTGGAGTCGATTCACAGTCGCAAGTTATCGTCTGAAAGAACAAAAAAACAATTTTAAAAAAATGTGTTGGTTAATCTGTTTTTTTTAATGGTTCAAGTTGTTCTGTTTGAATTAGTTTTCGTATATTTATGTCAAGGTCCTAATGTAGTTGACATTTTAAAAATTACCGTCATAAAATTAAATTACTTGCAATTAAATGATTTTAATATTTTCCTTTTTATGACTCACATTCGTGTCTAACAAATAAGTATGACATTTCAGGGGTGCATAAAAGGGGAATTTTATTATCCTAACCCACGAGACAGCTCTATTAAAAAATCGATTGTGCAAATGTACAGGTAGTTTTAAAATGGAAACAAGCGAGGTGATTGCAATTTCAGTTCCTAAGACAAATATCGTAGAAAAAACTTTTGAATCAAAAAAACGGCTGGTGAATCCTGGATACGTGCCATAACGGTTAAAGATTTTGTTTATTTTACAAATAAAAAAATGGTACCTATATAAAATACTTTCATTTCAATAAAACAGGACAAGTTAATAAAACAACTTCGACGCCTATGATCGTTGATTAATTAAACTTTTTTTAAGAAATTTAATATTCAAATGTATACCGAGCGTAAAAGAATATTGGTTTTTAATGACTAGGCTTTAATCATGCACAATTTATTATAAGTGACCATGAACACCTAAAAATACATTGTATCTAATACTTTAAATTCGGACCATAATGACGTAATTTCGCGATGCCGAATTAACCTTTACATTAACAGATATCAAGACATAATTTGCTTTATAGCAATAATTGAAAAGGTTGCGTATTATCAGATTTTTTATGGTTAATGGAAAAGAACCAAATTTAGAAATTGTAAGAACCGCATAAATCCTTGTGTTATTTCCAATCAAAGGTTATTGTTGTGGTTTACGGAAGATTAATTGACAAATTGAACAATTAAAAACGGGGTATCTCTGTATATAACAACGATATGTGTAGACCAAAAGTTAAAGTAGAGATGTGCGATACGATATTTGACAATATCGATATTCGTTATTTTGTATCGATATTGTACGACATTTTACCCATGGGTATTTCCCACATTATAACCAGTTTTATATGAAAATCGTATTGATTTCAATGTATACTGCAAAAGAAACAATTATTGAAAACTAATTTTAGTAAATAGTTTGTCATATGTTAACGAACTTCCGGATGATACCATTATTTAGGTTTCGTCCAGCCACCCTGTATATAGTGTGGAAATTAAATAAACCGATATGTCAATTTTTATTTCAATCATGTCTTACTTTTAATTCTCTCCAAAGTGACAGAAAATCCTTCCATTTTTTAAATAGTCAGAGGCGCCTTATGATACTTCATTTGAAAGGGGTTGAAAGGCTCATTTCACTATGTTTTTGCCAGGAAGTAAATAGAAAATATTTTAAGCACCTTCTGCATTAAATTAATTTTTATTAATGAAATTTTACTTCACTTTACTTTTTTCCCGAAAAAAAAGTAATTTCATAAAATGTGACATTTCTGACAAGAGAGATAAAATGTCAAGCTTTTTTCCCGCCACAGAAAAAATGTATTTAAAAACATCTTTAAATAATGTCGGAAGGAATACTTGGAACAACTTGTATCCTAGTTACGTCACTACTGGTTTAATTAATTAATAATACCGCCAAATAATAGGACATTATATTATTATTAATCATCGCCGTAGTCTTAAAATTACAATTTATTACCTTCTCAATTATATTTAATTGATTATTGGCATTTTGATGGCTGGCATAAAAATTTCAACTGTTCGAGCAATCTTTATGTAATTATATCAATATCTAGGTAAAAATATGTTTAAAAAATTACCATTGACCTAATTGCAGCAATGGAAATATACTAATGGTCAATGATGGCTTGTTTATGGCCCCAATTAAGTTAATTTCATTGGCAACTAGGTACTATGTTATAAAAAATAAATGTAATTTTGTATCAGTCTTGTATACCTAGATATTGGTAACTTATAAAAAAATAGAGTGAAATGTAATTGCTAAAAGAGAAATAAAAGTTAAAACTTGTAAATAACGTTACTGTAATTTCAGTTAGTGATAAATTAAACATTAATTAAATTGTTGTGTAACACGATTTCATGTTTTCACGATAACATTATTCAATATGTATGTCTCTAAAATTGGAAATGATCTTAGAATTATTTTTTTTATTTATTTAACCAAAGTAAACACAGTATCAACTGCAATAATAATTTATGATTTTGTAAAAAAAAGACGAAACAATTTAAAATACTATTACACGAATATATGATGATGATGATGATGATGATGACGGTGATAGTGGGTGAGGATTTCCTCACCTGTACCATTAACAAATAAAACTAACTACAAAAAGCAAACGAAATCCAGTTGCTCTAATAATGGAATTTTATTATATTTATGGAAAAACGTGACAAAATTAAATCATGTTTTCCAGTATCGTATTTTAAGCTGATTACTAAAAAAATGGTACGAACAACGTAGCAGTACTTGAAAAACAATTGTAGGGAGCAAATTCTTGCAACTGGATCAGATAAGCTAAACGATATATAAAATTTGAAAAAAACTTGAACATGTGAGATATAAAATGTTTTAACTTAATTGTCAAAAATATAAAATCAGTTAAAAAGGAAAATAATTTTTTCTAGACCCACATGGCTCATCTGCGCACAGACTACAAAACGAAAAAGTATGCTATTGCATTCAACTGAAAAATATATTTTATATCCATTCTAGGTAGTGAGAACACTGCAAAAAAAATTAAATCCACCAACCACAATTCATATTTTAGACACCCAACTACCATTATTTTTAAAATTTTAAATTCTGTCAAATTAATTGTCAAAATATTTTTTAGTTATTGAGATTAATATACATTAAAATGAGTTATTTTGTATAGAATTGATCAATAATAGCATTTTTATTTGATCCATATTTTGAAAAAAAAAAAAAAAAAATAAAATAATAATAATAAATTTTAATCAAACTATACGAAAACTATTTAAATTACGAGTATTCAAACCAAAATCCTAAAATCTCGGCTGGACTAATTAAATAAAATCTATTTTTATTTTATTTTAAAAATCAGTAAAATTCATAAATTATTTTAAAATAGTTATTTTGTCTTAATAACCTAGAATATTTTTTTGAATTTGTAGCTTTTCGTTAGTGGGTCGAAGAAAAAATATACTGTACAACTCGAGTGGATTGTCCATATTCACTCTTGCTGCACAAACTACTATTTTCCTACGACTTTAAGGTGTAATCACTTTTGGCAGGATGCGCTCGATACGCTCCCACTGCTTCAAGCTAACACCGAGATATATATTCCATAAGCCATATAAAGTTATAATAGAACAAATAGAAGAGCCGAAAGTGGCAGGTACGATTCATATCTACACCGACGGTTCTAAAACAAAACAAGGCTCAGGATGTGGAATATACTCCAGATTCTTAAACACAATAGTGCCAGTGTAGTTCAAACAGAGCTAACGGGTATTCTCATAGCAGCAAAAGAAATAACCAGAAACAATATCACTGAAAGGAACATTCTCATCTATACAGATAGCAGACAAGCACTACTCACCCTGAACAGACCACGAATTTACTCAGGGTTAGTACTAGAATGTCACGAAGCTTTGGCCGAAGTATCCATCAACAATGTGGTCACCTTAAGATGGATCAAAGGTCTCGCCACATCGAAAGGTAACCGTCTTGCTGATTCACTAGCCAAGAAATCAACCAACCAAATACTTTTTGGACCTGGCCCTTCTATTGGCCTGACAAAATCGGTAGTGACAGACCTAATCAAAGAACATTCCCTTGTGAAATTCAAGGAAAGATGGGATGAAACAAGAAACTGCAGAGTTGCCAGGGAACTCTTAAGTTGCCCTGACAACACTGCAGCAAACAAATACTTGACTATGACTAGACAGAATCTGCGCCTAGTCACAGACATTCTGACTGGTCATTGCCAAGTACGAAAGCATCTCCCTATCATGGGGCTGTCAGAATCCGCACTCTGCAGAGGGTGCGAACAAGAAGATGAGACCATCAAGCATATACTTTACGATTGCCCGTTGCTCTCATTTATTAGAAGATTTGTGTTCGGCGAGTATCGGCTAACACCAGCCGATATAAGAGAAGCACCTCTTGGCGACGTTGTCAACTACATAAAATCTGTAGGCTGGCTCACGAGCTAGGAGGTGCATATCATCTCAGGAGGATGCACAATGTGTCTAACGAGGCCTAAGTGCCGTGGGGATAACCCACCCTCCACATGTTACAGATAGATACAGACAGATATTATTATATCAGGATTGGTATATCTAAAGGGGTTACAAAATAGCCCGACATCTTGGATGCCATTTTTATCCAATAGTAGTCACCAAGAAAAATATAAATGATTTTTAAAAAATTAAATTAAAACCTTTTAGCCCATCATTTTACGAGTAAATAAACTTAGGAACGATTTATAAAAAAAAACTAAAATGAAAGAATTAATTTCCAAGAACTATTCCAAAAATTAAATTAAATATAACACGAAGAAAACAAGGAAATCAGACAATAATAAAATCGAAACCAAACAACGAAATGAACACAATAAATAATAAACACAGGAAAATACGAACATAAAAACCAAACACGGAATCGAGACAACAATAATAGCAAAATACCAGAAAATATATTTGTTTTATAGGAAAATCGATAACCAAAACGAAGAAACAAACTTTGAGGAATCAAACACTGATCATTCTACCTGTACCACAATGTACCTAATAAGTAAAATCTGTCTCGGTTTTTATAATATAATTATTGCAGGACAAACGATAATTGTGGTTTTTGGCAAAGAAACATCAGAAAAATGGTGCCAACTTAAGCTGACTACTATTTCCCACCTAGCTTCAGTGACTCCTTCATCCATTTACTGATATCTATAAAACTAGAATGACAAAGTCAAAAATCTGCATTTTTTTGGTCCTATCGTTACAGATAAAAGTAAGAGGAAGAACTCACAAGGAAAAGATACAAGGAAAAGGTTTTGCTTTTCTTTGCAAGAAACTCCTCGCAAGAAAAAGGAAAAGGTAGACACGGGTGAGTTAGGTATGTAAGTTTCCGCCGAACAAGTTGTAACTTGCAGTTAGATAGTGCGTTATTTCCCACATTAGATCTGAAAAGGTCGTGGTGGACAAGGACATTATAATGTCCAATTACTTTTAAATCTAGTGCGTTATTAATGATATTATGCATGTTTGAAGAAGACGGCAAGTGACGAGGAACTGTCAGATAACCAATTAGAATCACACACCGGCGATAATAGGATTCGGTGGCAATGCCCACCATACCATTTGGGGAAGCATGAACATCAATACAAGAGGCCTTATCTGAAGGTTTGGTAATTACTAATATAAGTAACTTTCTTCACTACGATGAGAAAATAAGTCCTAGATATGACTCTTTGACTGAGTAAGCAAGTGTTCAAACCACAGACATATTAGATTTAAACTAATTACTCCCACCTCGAATTTCAACCAAATACACAAACCCTAGAGAGCCGAACTGGGAAAGGTATTGTGGAAATAACAGATAAACAAAACCTTGATCGAGTAGTAGACCAAGTAAGTAAGGCTATTGTAACCGTTTACTAGGAAAAAATTGTGGAGAAACAAAACAACATAGAACAAAAACAGTCTGGTGAAACAAATACTTGAAACATCTTTGAGGTGAGGTGCGAAGGTTATTCAATAGAGCCAAATCAACAGAAGACTGAGCTCTATATAGGGCTAAACTCACGCAGTACAACAAGGAGAAAAAAAGGCAATCAGACAATCGTGGAAGAAGTTGTGTGAGGAGTTATCTGAAACACATACATGCTCCAGAACCTTCGAGGAAACGTTAACACAGAAGCACACTTTTTGGACGCGGACTTAGACATTGAGCAGTAGATCAAGTAAGTAAAGCTGTTATAACTGCTTGCGAGGGAAAATGTCTGGAGAAAACAAGACAACAAAGAACAAAAAGAGTTTGGTGGAATAAACACTTGGAACACGTTAGAGGTGAAGTGCGAGGGCTATTCAATATAGCCAAATCAACAGAAGACTGGGCCCTATATAGGGCTAAATTCACGCAGTACACCAAGGAGATAAAAAGGCAATCAATCAATCGTGGAGGAAGTTCTATCAGGAGTTACCCAAAACAACCAAGCACGCATGCACTCAAGCACGCACACACCCACGCACACGCGCACATATACACACACAAACACACACTACTTCAGTGTTTGAAAATAATGTTTTTGACTTTCATGAAACAATATACTATTCTATCTCGGCTATTTCTCTTTGGATATGATTCAATTCATGTCGTGGTATTAGCTAAAGAAGTAGTTGTTTTCCGGAGGGAAACGGCCGATCGTATTTTGTGACATGGCTTTCATATTTTTTTATTTTTCTTTTTATGTATAATAAGTTCGTGCATATACGAGTATCTTTCTTTATGATAATCTTATACTTGAAAGATTCACACTATCCCTTATGGACCTCCAATGATTCATTATCCAAAGTGTAAAAGTTTTCTTACTTACCACATCGTCTTTCGAATCAGCTTCGGCAAAAATGTTTGAAATAGTAGGCGGATGTGTTTCTGGTAATATCCTTATTAGTTCCACACCAATTCCTTGCTGAAACAAACAAGTTTACTTAGATATTTTTGATTAAATATTCAAATTTACTATACTATAGTAGCATTTATATTCAGAGTACCCTCTATTATCTATTGTCTGAATAAAAGAAGAGTGCAGTAAAAGTGGGGATAATAATAATAATAATAATAATAATAGTTTATTCAACAAATAAAGGCAAAAAAATAGAAAGTATAATATAATACATATACATAAAATATATGGAAAATAATTAATGTAAAATGTAATGTAAGCTGGTACCACATTAATAACCGATATAGGTCGCGCAAAAGCCTATCCTGTGCTTTGTTTACTCTTTGCCCGCGGTATGAAGTCTAGCAATATAGAGACAAACGCACCGCTTCTCGAAGCTACCAGAAAAAAATCGGTACGTGGCCGTTGAGTCACAGAGATACAGTTCTCGATTATTGTGGAAAGCCGAGAGTATTCTAGTATAGAGTTGGCTTTATATAAATAGCGCGAGTTTGTCGACGGACGGGAAGATTGAATTTAAGTGTTGGACAGAAAATATAAATTGTAATTAAGAAATTAGAATTGTGAGTTATAATAGTGCCTAAGTATTATATAAATTAATTAGTACGTCATAAATAAATTGTAAATAGTGTGTTTTAAATAAATAAACTATAAATAAATTAAACAAACGTTACAATAATTATAACAATTAAGAGAACAGCAAGACTAGTATCATATAGAAATTTAGATAAGATCCAGAAATGCGTATACTTTTCTATCAGTCATTAAAAAATAGTTTTTTGTGCTGCCACTTTAGAAAATGCGTTTTTCCGATCATTTTTTAGCTCGAAAAGTGCGTCGTTGCCGGTCTAGATCGACATAACTTCTCGGAAACGTGACATAACTGCTCGCAAAGTACCTACTTTCCCGAGCAAAATTTTTATTAAAGACAAAATACCAATATTATTGATAACGCAAATATTATGATTTCTAAATTGACCGGAACATCAACGTTTAATAATTGTACTTGGCATAATTGCACATTCAACATAAATATTAATTATAAATGAGTTTTGTTATAAATTTTGAACAATAAATATTCTGTTCCAATATTATTGTCAAATTATTGGTGGCAGCACAAAAAATATTGTATGCGCCACACTTGGAAAGTCTATTTACAGGGCTCGCAAGCTTTCAGGGCTCCGCTTTCGGCGCCACCCTGAAACTTGCATGCGCGCCCTGTAAAGTATCACTTTCCGAGCTTGACACGTAAATAACTATTTTGTGAGTTTGCCGTAATGTTGTACATTTTATATTCGTCCAGTAGGGAATTGTATATTGTATATCTTTGGTAGCAGGAACGTAAACCCACGTTGCCTGATAGTTTTTTGCATGAAGGGAATCTGTGCCATATTTCTATCTCGATATCTGGTAAAATAGCTATGATCTATGTATTGTATGCTCTGCCAATGTTTGTACAGATACATTAAGATACTGTAGACATATATTTGGCGTATGTCAAATAATCTACATTCTTCAAACAATAGATTAGTGGGGTATTTAATATTTTTATAATAAATTATTTTAATTATCCTTTTTAGTAATATTTCTAGTTTTCTTAAATAGTTCTTAGTAGTGGCACCCACCCCATGCCATAATACCATATTGCAAACGAAATTCTACCAAGGCGTAATAGATAATTCTCAGGTGAGACAAATCTATAATATTCTGTAGAGTATAAAAGTTAGGTGGTAAAAGTACCCACCCGTAAGGTTTTGGTTAGGTTATTTATATGTTTATATGTTAATCCGATTGTAAATATGAATCAATTGATATTCCCAAATATTTTATATTATGTAGTGTATATTAACAGAGTCGTTAAAGATATATGCCTCTTATTCATGTATCTTCTAAGGTCTCCAATAACTGACCATGTGGTACAGTGTCAAAGGCCTTAGCAAGATCAAGGAATACGCACAGACTTGGTTTTCTTTTATCTATAGCGTTTTATATGTTTTTCAACACTCGTGTAATAGAATCATTAGTGGATGGATAGACTAGTGATGTGAGTTGGGTAAATACCCAGTGGGTAGGTAAATAAATTGTGGGTATTTACCCGGTATTTTTCCAAGAGATATTTACCTACCCAAAAACATACAACAAGAAAAAGCATTGGTGTGCAAATTTTGCAATAAACGGTTTGAGTTTTCAAATGAAAATAAAATGGAAAAACACACATTGAAGTGTTTACACTGTCCCATAAACAAAAAAATCTTGCCAAAGCTGTACTACTCAGTGGGACTCCTTTATCAATGGTAGAACATCCATTATGGATTTAATTCTTCAAACAAATAAGGCCCTCTTTTGTAATGCCTTCTCTAGATGTCTACATCGTATTGCCACATCTTACTTGAATAATAAATTGAGGCACTGCAGAGCGAAATAACAGCAGATTTAAAAGATTCGAAAAAATTGCAATTGCAATGTGACGGATGAAGTAACCTTCGTTACGAGTCAATTGTTAATTTTGTCATCACCAAACCGAAACCACGATTTGTCGACTGTATAATTACCAAAACCAACAGACACAATGCCGAATATTTGTCAAATCAAATGCAGAATGTGTTAGAAAAGTATGGGCCTGAAAAATGTCTGGTTATCATTGGTGACAATGCTGCAAATATGAGAGGAGCTTCTCGATTATTAACCGAAAACTTCGATTACATTTTGACATTAGGCTGTATTGCTCACCTACTGCATTTAGTTTAGAATAACATATTCAGCTGCGAGTCTATCAAAACATTTATGACAAAAGTTACAGATGCTATAAAAACTATCAAAAACAGTCATATTCTTCAAGCTTTGTTTATTAAAATCACCAAAGAAAAGAAAATCAATGTTTCTCTGAAACTAGCTGTAAAAACACGATGGGGAAGTCATTTGTTCTGCCTATAGAGCCTTCGTCTAAATAAAAGTTTCTACAAACACTAGCGATAAGTGACGAAGTATCTGTAACACTATCAAAACAACTAAAAACTTTATTACTTGACTGACGATTCTATATTTTGGGTACAAGTTGACAAAATGATAAATATTTTGAGGCCAATTGTTGATTAGTCTCCACTGAAACTTTGATACTAAAAAAAATCCGTCGAAAACTCGAGATCGAAAAAAATCATGATTCCTTATCTGTACACAGATCGGAAAGTAAAAATTAGCGAAATAAAATATTTTGCAATAGGAAAAATAAATTTAGCTGCAACCATGTTAGATCCATCCTTCCAAGGTCATCAGTTGACTACAGAAGAAATAATGGATGCCATAGAATTTATAATTGGCACAGCCACAAAAATAGGATTGGGACTAAAAATCGGCGAAATTAGGAATCTTCTAGCAGATTATAGAGATAAGGAAGGTATTGTCGAAAAGGTTTATCTGGGAAGGAATGAAAGAGATCAATTATCTTACTTAGTGGAGAGGTATGCGTGGCACAAATATACTAGCAGACGTTGCAATTAGGATTATAAGTGCACCTGTAACTTCTGCTGCTACTGAACGATCCTTTAGCACTTTCAGCTAGATCCATAGTAAAAAAAGAAATCGATTGACTACAGAAAGAGCTGCCAAAATTAATTACTTAGCCCACAATTGGAAATTTCTAATGTCCAACCAGACTGATTCAGACAATATTGTGAAATAAATGTTTTAATTTCAATAAATATTTTTCATACCAATTGCTCAAATTTAATAGATATAAAGAAATTTATCCATTTTGGGTAAATATTTTTGGGTATTTTCCCGCAAAAATAAATACCTGGGTATTTTACATCACTAAGGTAGATCCTCTCGAAACCTAAATTGGCTTGACGATAATATATTTTTCTAGATATTTTGTTAGTCTGGATTTTAGTTTTTCAAAAATGTTGGCGAAACAAGAGATTAGAGAAATGGGTCGATAATTTATCATTTGTTTTTTTTGTCACCTTTTTTATAAATTGGATGTAACGTCACATTCGGTAGGCGTACTTTGCATTTTGAATGAAAAAGTTATTTACAAAAAATCAAAATAAACCTTATGCTACTGACAAAATTGTTGCACTTTAACATTGAACGAATTAAATTTAACCAATAAATAACAAGGACGATTATATGTTGTTAATGGGATTAAACTTTTTTAATCTCTTGGCATTAAAAGTAAAATCAAAGATTAAAAAAATAAAAAGTTCAAGAACTATCTTTAAAAGTCACTGTCTTCACTATAACTACTGGTATCATTATTATTGTCTTTTCTGAGGTTTAATAATGTAGGGTCTATTAAGTTTTACATTGCTATATCCACCTTTTTAAGATGATCAATGCATTTTCTCCAATGTTCTCTATTTACAACTGAAACTGCCTGCAAAAACAAATTTCCCACATGGACAGGAATTCTTATGTGCGAACTCGTGTTGAATAGAGAGAGACATTACATTAGAACCACATTCTGTCGAACGAAGATAGAGGTTTCTCAACACATGCCGTATTGAAAGATGAGAATCTCACTGCAAGTAATTTAAATGTTGTAAACATAACCTTTTAATTGTGATAAGATCAGTTCAATGTGATTTAACTCTGCGTGCTAAACAGGCAATCTGAGAATTTCTCGGACTATCTCGTCTATAATTTATTTTTTGAATTTGTCTTTGCCTTGCTATTACGAGTAATTCTGCTTCAAGATTTAGGACTGATAATATTTTTAGAATGAAACCATTTTGAAATATCTTCTTTTTTCCATCTTGTTGTAGTTAGTGACTCCTTTAATCGACAGTGATAGGATGCATTATCTAAAACAATAACGGAGTTGGCTGGATTGTTTTTATAATGTTCTGAAACCAATTTTAAAACATAGGGTCATCCATTTCTTTTGTTTTCTTTGACACGAACATTTATAAACCATCTGGCAAAAATCCATCGGTGCTTCCAATGTTGGTTATTATTAAACCATTTCCTTTTCCTATTAGATTCCTTAATCCACAAATTCATTAGTTTTGCCCAATTTTTGTTACTGTATGTCCATGTTTCATCTAAATAAAATACCTGTTTATGCTGATACCTTGCGTTCACTATTTTCCTTTCCTTAAATAATCATGTCTCCACGCAATGTTTTCGTCTTTCTCTGTTAAAAAGCTGTTTCTGTCAGGTTTTTTTTTTTGTAACGAAAATTTAATTCATGTAATATTTTTTGAAGATGGAAATATGATATATTTGGAAGAGTGGGGCTATTTTCTATTTCTGAGTGTAATTTTTAAGTGTAGGAATTTAATTTCAAAAGAAAAAAGAATATACTATTTGCCTTATTACATTATCTGCCCAAGTTTCAATAAAGGTGTTGTTTCGGGGCTTTTTCGGATGTAAGACTTCTCCAATAACTGTATCTTCTTTAATAATGTTATACAATGTCCGCTTAGATACTCCAGAATAGATCTCACATGTAGTTGCTATTTAATCCACAGAAAGTGAAACAAAATATTTTCTAAGATTATTAAATATACTAAGTACGATATTTTCTTCTACTAAAGATAATGCTTTATGTGCTCTAAGTCGTTTACGAGTACTTGAGCTTGCAATAGTTTTTAATGCACTCGCCATTCTTATATAATTGTAAACTTATAATATGTACCAATACAAAATTCCGAATCAATTAAAATACATACGATATGGCTATGAATAGATAAAGTCTGACTTATCTGTCAATAGAAAAGGTTCATTACAATAAAAACCATGGAAACATGATTAAATCTCCGAAAACTTTTATTATGCCGATCAGATGTTTTAAAATTTTCATTTTAACTACAAATAAGCATTGAAGGATGAGGTATAAATAAAATGTCTGGCTCTTGAATCTGTACTACATTCTGCAAATTAAATTACTGTACTCCTTTCTTCTCTAGAATAGAAGAAAGAAATCAATTGTTTACCTCAACGTCCCACCTATTTCAAATTTAAAAATAATTTAGAAGTGATACCAATAATAAAAGTAAATTTTTACTAACTCAGTAGGTATACCTAAACCATTTCACTGATTAGGGCAGACACGTTATCAACATGAACGCCGCCACACGAGGTCAAGAGGGGCGTCTGCCGCCATTTATTTGCGATTTTGGATTTTTTTGCTGTGGCTTTCGACTATAGTCTTTGGCGTTTTGACCCTGCCTATAAGAATTGCCCCCCCCCCCCCTGAACATGTTTTGAACGGCGCCCTTGGCCATCAATAACATACGAAATAAGTTAATAAAGCATGACCTGTAATGTTATGTTGTGTAATATAATATAATTTAATTTATTGTAATGTAATTTATTATCCAAGCCACATAGTAAAATAGGTATTTATGTAACCAGTTACGAAATGTCTTATTTTTTGTAACGAGTAAATATTTGCGGGGCGAGCGAAGCGAGATCCCGCAAAATGAACGAATTAATTTTGACTTGATTATTTATAAAATTGTGTTTGGTTAAAAAATGATTTACCATCATTCTTTTGTAGGTAGGTACTTCCAATCAAATATTTCAGAAAATTGTTGTATTTGATTGCCTTGCGTGTTTTTTTCAATCGTAATATAAAAAAAAATCCCATATGGATCCAACTTTATCGCACACACTGTATATTCTTCCAACTTGAAGTGATTGGAGACAGTCTGAAATAACAAGTGACATTTTAACTTGCGAAACTGTTTTCGTTTTTCTCTTATGTCTCGAATAGCATCATCTATTTTTATAAGGAAATAAGGGCATTTATAATTTAACTCGATTTTTTTTCGGTTTCCAGCATAACATTTTGTCTTGTCACGACTTCAATGTCATGAATTACTACTGTAATTATTATTATATCAGTGACAAAATCACTGTGACATAAAATATCGTCCATCCCTATTGCATGCATTATTGGTTGCATATCTACCTGTAAAATTATATTTCAATTCAACCACTTGTGTTGTCGGGCTAGCTAAACGTTAAATTACATATCGTCGTTGCCGCGGTGAAACCTCCTATGTGATATTTTACCACATTTTTAGATTTTTGTACCAGTTCATAGTAACTAACATTCTGTACAGTTTAACGAAACCTCCCATGTAATTTTCTTTTAAAATATTGAGATTTTAGACCTCCCTTGTGCGTAATACGTATAAGGCATCAGAACAAAATTGTTACGTTTTTATATCTACTGAAAATTTTGATGAAATGTACATAGGAGGTTTCACCGAGGCAACGACGATATCATAAGACACCTTTTTCGTTTTTATTTTCTTTTTAAACTAGTTTTCAAGAAGGTGTGTTATTTTGCAAAAGTACATGGATATTGATATTTTTAGTTTTTTCTCTATAAAGTCATGCCAGTGTCGTGTAAAACAGTGTTCTGATGATTTTGTGCAAATTTGGAATGGATCAAGACTGTTTAAATTAGCGACGAAACCAGAATTACAAATCGTAAGTTTCCTGACAAAATCTATTTTTATATATTACCAACCTTTCATTCTTCGATATAACCTTTGAAAAGCAATGTAAATTTTGATTTAAAAAACAAAAAAAAGAATTTTTATTTATATTCATTTCGTAATTGGTGACATAGGTAATCAACTTTTCGTAATCAGTTGCATAATCTACTATTATGCAACTGGTTACATAAAGTAGATTATTTTGACATTTGCTGTGATTTCAAAAGATCTCACTTTATATGTCAAAATTAGAAAAATACATTTAAGGTTATCCAAGTATATGTAAAATTAAAATAGTTATAGTATATAAAATTATAAACGTATCAAGGTACGGGATGTTCAATAAATTCTAAAAAACTCGTGCACATTATAATAGTATTTAATAGTTATATTTTAGTTGAAAATAAATTTGTTTAATTGGCAATTCTTTTAAGTTTGGTGATATAGTAAAATTTTATTTCAATGTGTTCTGTTCACTGAAACAAAGTTTATCGTCCGAATTATCTGTCAAAACAATGATAATCCTTTCATGTTCAACATAATATTATAATATTTATCCAGCCGTCTAGAATTAATTTTTCTTCGTGCTTCACACAGTTGACCCATCAATTTCTTTCAATGTGGCGAATATTTTTAAAGAGTTTTTGTTCTTCTACTTTGTAGACATTCTTATAACTTTGATTTAGTCTACAAAGCTTTGGACAACTTTTTTATTAAAAAATTGTGGTTGGAAGTATTTAACATGACGATTAGTGATAATATTAAGTTTTTACAAAGCCACTTTTAAATGTTTTGTTATTCAAAGAATCATAATAGTCTGCGCTATTCGATTTTGTGGAAAAAAATAATCCCGCATCTTCAACAAATTCATCGCTAGTTCCAGCATGTACAACTTCAAAACATTTGCCCGTATTTTTATGACCTTTTTTAACCTCGTCAAATTTTCTTTTTGCCTTGTACATTTATATCATTGTTTCAAAAATATAGGTTTTTAAAACATCCAGGAAAAAAATTTTAAGTGGGTAAGAAATTTTTTATCTATTATCTTAAAACATAATGTAGTTTAAAACAGCACAAGATTTTTCATAAATTATTTTCTATGAAAATCAGCCTTTAATAAGATTCCATAAACTTGTATCAGAAGCGGTGTATATCGTGGAGGTAGTCACTGTGGAAATCTGTGCTACGCAGGATGGAGATTTCATGAAGATCCGAGGAGATATGTGGAAATCCATGGACATCCGTGGACATACATGGATGTCCGGTGGAAATCCGGAGGAGATACGTGGAAATCCGGTGTAGATACGTGAACTTCGTCTGCAGTCGTGTAGAATCGGAAAAGCGTAATTGCGTCCACACATCATTTTAACTGGTATATCGGCCTAGTGCAGTGTTGCCAGGTCTACCGTGTTTGCCTTTGTCTTAGAGAGTTCCTTTTACACTGGTAACTTGTTCCTACTTGGGAATACCTATTGTTTTCTTGTGTGAAAAACAAATATATTTTGATTGTAGTTTTTTCTTTTTAATATTCTTTAGTTGTTATTATAGTGATTATATACTGTTTATTTTTCTACGTAGTGTTCCTCTACAATAAGTTTTCTGTTATTATATTGTAACGTTTGTTTAATTTATTTCTAGTTTATTTATTTAAAACACTTTATTTATAATTTATTTTAAACGTACTAATTAATTTATATAATATTTAGGCACTATTATATTTCACAATTCTAATTTATTTATTACAATTTATCTTTTCTATACAGCACTTAAATTGAAACTTAACTTCCATCGGCAAACAAGCGCTATTTATATAAAGCCAGCTCTGCACCAGATCACTATGGGCGATCCAAAACGTCTGGGAACCCCCTCTCTGACTCAACGGCCCCGTAACGCTTTTTCTGGTAGCTTCTCGAAGCAGAGCGTTTATCTCTGTCCTGCGGATTGAAACATAGACGAAGCGGCGGGCGGAACAGGGTTGGCTTAGGCGTTCTCACAACAGTATATTTTTTTGGTGTTTTTATGTTTTTTATTAGTTTTATGATACCTATTAAGGCATTATGTATTTTTTTGCACTGAGAATGAATGTTAAAAAGACAGGTTAATAGATCCGTGAAACAGCAGTGTGCCTGCTTGAAACGACGCTATTTTTAGCATCATTTTGTGCATCGCACGTAGATTACGACACGATAGTTAACTTCGCTTGGCCCACCGATTAGTTGTTGTGCTTCGTCAAGTTCACTCTGACTTTAATTCAACGTTGCCACATTTTGTAGATTTCTGCTTTTTTGGTAGGTTTTCAGCTATTTTGGCTAGTTTTAGAAGACAAATTTTAGTAGATTTCTATAAATTAATAAAAAAAAATCCAATTACTCAAATACAACTAACTACTTAAATAATTTTGTTGCCAAAATGGATTGCTAAAAACGTTATGGTCGGCCGATCATCAAAATAAATAATCAGTTATTTTCGACTAGTATATTACTTAAAAATAATCGATTCTTATTGATTTATCGATTATTTTCGATCAATAGATTATTTTAAATGAATCGATTATTTTCGATTAATCGATTCTATTCGATTATTTTCGATTCTTTTCGGTTCTTTTCGATTGTTTTCGATTGTTTTCGGTTCTTTTCGATTCTTTTCGATTCTTTTCGATTCTTTTCGATTCTTTTCGATTCTTTTCGATTCTTTTCGATTCTTTTCGATTCTTTTCGATTCTTTTCGATTCTTTTCGATTCTTTTCGATTCTTTTCGATTCTTTTCGATTCTTTTCGATTCTTTTCGATTTTTTCGATTCTTTTCGATTCTTTTCGATTCTTTTCGATTCTTTTCGATTCTTTTCGATTCTTTTCGATTCTTTTCGATTCTTTTCGATTCTTTTCGACTTTTCGATTCTTTTCGATTCTTTTCGATTCTTTTCGAAAACAGTATAATATTGTAATCGATTAAT
The DNA here is from genome assembly GCA_927349885.1 of Psylliodes chrysocephalus. Lineage (NCBI taxonomy): Eukaryota > Metazoa > Arthropoda > Insecta > Coleoptera > Chrysomelidae > Psylliodes > Psylliodes chrysocephalus. The sequence continues at coordinate 29,222,797 of OV651819.1, read as the reverse complement.
CAAAATCTAATATATCTCTAAAAAATCGAAAATATCCGATTAATCTAAAATAACCGATTTTTGAATTTTGGTAGGGGTTTGCAGTGCATATTTGAATTTACGATTGTTTTTACTTATAGTGTGGTGTAGTGTAAATAAAAGTTTTAAACAGTTCTACCGGGCGAAATTTGAACAAAACCCATTATTTTCATCTTGGCTTTGCAAAGCCCAGGGTAGGTATAGTGGCTTTTGTATAGCCACGTAATTTAATCAAGAATTTCTTCACTAAAAGAGAAAATGTTTGTGCGAAGTATAAAAAGCATATTACAGGATTCACTGGCAGCTCTAAGGTTTGTCCTCTCTAAAAACTAACCAAAACAACAGGGAAAATTTTTCCCTTTTTTAGATTGACAAGTTCTTCGAAAATGTCACGAGTTTCAGATGAAATGAAAACAGTAGTTTTTGCGCTTGTACCATTTCTAGTAATGGATCATCTAAGTGATGGTATCCTTTTCATGCCTAAGGAATCTTATAAAAAACTCGGAATTTAATTGTATTAAAACGGACGATGCCAAAGAAGTTTTGAGGGATATTGGCTCTTGTACAAAGTTTTACAAATGCTAAAATTATTAGAAAATTGAACCCCCATTTTAAATTACCACGGGCTGCAAACGGGGGTAAAAGTTTGTATATATAAAAATGAATAAAAATGAATAAAAATGAATAAAAATGAATAAAAATGAATGAAAATCAATAAAATTAATAAAAAAAGAAGTCATGTATTTTTTTATATTAATAACACGACTATATACTAGTAATAGCTAGTAATATTATATTATTTCAAGGACTTTTTGTGTTTTATTATTAAATTAAATCCGAAGGTCAAATTTGGACACCCTTTATATATTTAAAAGTATATATTTTTCTTAAAATGAATAGTTTCTAACTGAAATAACACCTAACTACGAAGTAGTACTTATTTTGTTCATGAATTTAAATTATTTCATTCTGTGAATCTTTCCCATTAAATCGTAAACAATTCAGAAAACAACCTGGGAAAAATAAGTTTTATTGTTTTGATTGCAAGCTGTGGGAGTCTCCTTGGCCAGGTATTTCAAACACACGGGCACCAAGCCAAAAATTTACTTCGAAAAATGTTTTGAGATTTTAGTTTGTATTGATCATATCAAAAACGAAGAAATGCTTGTTGTCTAACTATAAAAAAAAATATCGAAGTAGATGAGGCTATAGGAATAATTTGCATCTCACCTCACTTAATTGTGGCTTTGTCGTTGCTAATTGCTAGAAGGACCAACATTAAGCGGAATCTGTCCCATTCAATACCATTCCAAATATTTCAATTATCAACGAAACATCGATAATTTCAATTAAAATTGTTTGAGTGTCTTTCCTTTGTCCCAAAAAAGTGCTTGGCCAATTGTAAAATTATTTTTGATATAAACGTTTTAACTTCTTCGTACAAAGTTTATCGAGTACTTAGATCGATCGAATATTTAATTAATTTTCTACATTCTTACAGATTCGGGATTTTGTCGTTATAAAGAAAAAAGTTCTTTAAAAGTGGAAAGAAATCAAGAACGACGAATTTTCTGAATTTTCTTTCACAAAAATTCAAATGAAAGATGTTTCGAGAATAATAATTTCGAAACTATACAAATAATTACTAACTGAATGTTTGTTGATATAAAAAAATCAATGATAAAAGTTTTATTTAAAAAGTTTATTATAGCCAAGCGTGTTTTACTTCTCAGATTATTTAATATTGCTCATAACTTTGTGTTTAATTTTAGTAAATTTTAGCATTGTTTTTATATATTGTTTGATATAATAAGGTATTGTTGAGAAACACTTAAGAAAAGATAGTGTAATAACTTTGGTAAACATATATTGTGTATTCACACCTATTCAATGATTCACCTAATACAAAACCATTACTGTCTATGTATAATGATGATTAGATTTAAATAATAAATAAGAATTAAAGCATTAGTTTTACAAGTGATCTAAATTAAAAATTTAAAAAAACCGACTTCAAAAACGTGCAGGTGCCGTCACCACATCTTCTCCAAATTTATATATGGCCACCCCTGAGGTACCCCCTTACTAACAAAAAAGAATCATATAAATAGGACAAGGTGGTAAAGCATTATCGCTAAACATACATAAAAAATGAAGAGTTTGAGGAATTTCTCATGGACCCAATTATTAGATTTTGACCAAATTTATATGGGACCACCCCTGAAGTACCCCTTTCTAACAAAAAAAAGAATCATTGAAATCGGACACCATGATAAAGAATTATCGCTGAACATACATACATACATACATACATACATACATACATACATACATACATACATACATACATACATAAAAAAAATATCGCGACGAATTGATAACCTCATCCTTTTTTGAAGTTGGTTAAAAACTGTCAATAGCATCATCAAATTAGTGAATTTGAATGATCGATTCAAATATGTATGCCTGTAGTTTTGAAAATGTTGAAATAGCTGTATATTTATGAGTAGTTAATCACGATCTTAGTGTATAATTTTTCAACCACAATGGAAGATACTTTTTCAGATTTTACATGAGGCAATATTATTTTTCTACGATCACTATCCAAGGTAGACTTTTGCGCTTCAAAATACAACCGCAAAGTTTTTCGAGGAATTGACATTGACATTAAGTGACAGCTTTGTCGCTCGCCGAGTGGAAAACTTGACAGATTTGTTGCTCGCCTAATTTAAATTAGATATAATATAATAATGTATCTTTTTAATAAATGTTTTGTACGTAGTTTGATGTTTGTTTTATTATCCAAGTTAACATTGATTTTGAATATCAACTCCGTTTTTCATGATTAACTTAGATATAGGCAACACATTATACACTACTTACAACAAATTTTCAGTTTTTATATCCATTTCTTAAAATAATGTGAAAAAGTCTTGTGTGCATTTTGAGCGGAAAGTTCGTTACCGTTTTCAACAGACTGCCGCGCTCCGCTACGCATCGCTCGGGTAACTTACTGTGTAAAGCGGCAAAGTATCACTTTTCGCTCTTAATACACAAATAGCTATTTTATCGTATCATTTGTACCTACCATTTGTCTGTCCCTAATTTTTTACAAGCAAAACACTCGGGTGGTACAAAATTGATCGAAAAACATTTGATCGAATTGGAAATTTGATCGAAAATACATTTTATCGAATAAAATTTGATCGAAGATATATTTTTAACCGACTTTAAAAAAGGAATAGATTCTCAATTCGTCGGAATATTTTTTATGTATGTTCAGTGATAATTCTTTAACACGGTGTCCGATTATAATAATTCTTTTTTGTTAGTAAGGAGATACCTCAGGGGTGGTCCCTTATAAATTTGGTCAAGATGTGGTGATGGCATTTATACGATTTTGAAATCGGTTTTTTAAAATTACTCTTAACACTTGCATCGAATAACATTTTATCGAAAAGACAATAGATCGAAAGGACAATAGGTATATCGAAAATAAATATTAAAAATAGTAAAATATAAGAAAAAATCAAAGGACGCCATGCAACCGTCCATCTAATTCATATTACCGTTAATTTACAAATTAATATATTAAGGGCTAAACGATTATTTATCGTCATTGAGATTAAAGCATTGTGATTAATTTGCAAAAAAATATGTATTTCAGTAAGGTCGAGTTGTCTCTCGATTAGGACTGGGCGATTATAAAAATAAATAATCGATTAATCGAAAATAATCGATTAATCGAAAATAATCGATTAATCAAAAATAATCGATATTTTATTTATAACGTACTTATTAATTTATGTAATTAATACCTAAACACTATTATAATTCACACTTCTAATTTATTTATAATTTATATTTATACAACACTTATATTGAGACTTCCGTATGTAAATTTCAACTGAACTGCTAAATGAGAATCCCACTGCAGGTGACTTGTTGAAATATGGAGTAGAAGTAGGCCGCTAAAATAGCTTAATTATCTTAAGAAAGATACACATACAACGTTTTTGCGTCTTTGCTTTTAGCGTACAGCATTCTGATTGGATAGATCTCTGTCAGTTGGGGAACCACCCAAATTCTACAAGCCGCGCGCCAGCGCCGTAAGCCAAAACGGTTGTATGATAAATAAAGACGTATGACGTCCTGGACTTTGGTGTATTGCGTTTTGATTGGATGGTTAACTGTCCATATATTAACTTTTGACACACTAATCTTGAACTATCCAATCGATAATAAATCATTCGAATGATATGATTCGAATACTCAATAAATTAGATTTTCAATCATCCATATCAGAGTAGTTTGCGTGCGTTATTTCCCCTACTACTCATCGCACGGTTTCGCTAGTTTGCAGTGCTAATCATTTGTATTTATTTGAGATTAATTTATAGTAAACACTTTGCGTGATATTTCCCATAGTGCATATTGAAGGGCATTATAAATGCTATCCCGATAATATCCGTAGTGTTGAAATCGAGGTTGAAATAGAAAATAAGAATTTTATTGATATAAAATTAAAAATACAAATAAATATAAATATCTTTATAAAGGAATTTACATATGTCTTGGTTTATAAACAAATCAAACACGATTACTCACAAGCGTGTTTATTTATATTTCAGGTGTGTCATCTCAGACCAGGCAATTCAAACATATAACTTAATTAAGACATGAATGTATTATATAGCAAAGAAGTAGTTATTTAAAAGTAAGTCTAAATATACTTTAATAGTAATTGCCCAGAGATATCATTCATAAAAAAATACTACCACATAAGCGCCCCTAGTTATTATGACCAAAATATCCCATACATGTTATTTTTGTACGTGGGTAAACCCTGTAAATGGTCCGATATTGGGAGTGTAGAAATATATAAAAAAATTTGAGAGCAAAATGTTTCCGTATCCAAAAGGAATTTACCTACTACTTTTAGATCACCCTGTATACTGTAGAACCAAGATTTTAAATGGTTACTTTAGCTTCCCGTACTTACAGTAAAGTAACATTATTTCCTAGGAAACATAGATTATTATTCATTTACATTAAATGAATCACAGCAATCTAAAAATATACCAGCCCGAGAGACTAATAACCGAGAATTTTAAAATCATCTTGAGCTAAAATAATGGGATTCTGATGTCGGTATGGAATAAATAAATAGAGTACTTGACATCTTTATATGTTAGCCAGGCTTTTTCAATATCAATAATTCAAGTTGCTTGCGTAAACTAAATTCTGAATTATTATGTTTATTACTTGGGATGTTAATTGGCAAGTACCCATTGATATTTTGGTATAATTAAGAATGCTTAATTACATTATAATAAAATGAAAGTGAATTTTATGCAAACAAATACGATTGATAGTAAAATATAAATTTAAAGTTTGTACACTCGATAAACATTCATAAAACCATTAATTTCTATCCTGGATAATTTGGTTTTAGGTTTTTAACTAAGCGGTTAAAAAATGATAATTTATTTTAACTTCCGCTAAGCGATAATATTATGCAATATGGCTTATCTAATACCCGAGTCCCGAGCAGATAAGATATTTTTTGCAAAATAAAAATTAGATTGTTTTTAGGTATTTCTTGCAAAATAAATGTATGTAAAGTAGTTTCGGGATAAATTACGACACGACAAGCCTCTCCTCCAATTGTTCTTCGAACCTCGTGTGTTGTTACAGACTCCGGCGCATTTGGGTGGAGTTGTCGCAATATTTCCCGAAACGACTCTAGTTGTAACACTTGTAACCATAACTGATCTTTCTACCACAAAGGAGGAACTGTGATTAAAATGATGTAGAAAAGGGAGGGAAAGTTACACATTCAAATAAAGAGGGATGTAAAGTATCTTAAGGTTACAATTAACACCAAATCGAGCATCAAACAAACAGCACCTGGAAAGAACAGTAAAGAAAACGCAATCACATCACTAGTTATAGATTGACTGATGCGCTTTTACGTCTGGTAGATTTATTACAGCACTAGTTGTTTTACGGATGAGGCGACGCAGGAGCCGAGTCAGGAATATAAACGAGTACTGTAATAACACCTAACGTGTATCGCATGATATTTTATATCATCCTGTCTTTATAATACTTTTTGAAAAGAATAAATAGGTACGAACTATTGAAAGTAAAGCAGTGGGCAATGTGGGATATACTCGCTAATATAATAAAATTTCAGATCCTTTCAATAAAATATATATTTGACAACAACAAAACTTCAATCTCATAAACATCAAGACAAAAACCAAAATATACAGAGTAATAAACAAAAAGTTCACGAATGCTTTCAACACTCCTCCTCATTCGTGTAACTACAAAGTCCGCAAGCTTCTCGAAGTATTGCCAGTCTTTTAGCGGGAAGTGGTTTTGTAAGTAAATCTGCAAGCATTGATTCTGTTGGGCAGTATGCACACTTGATTATATCTCGTGCTACGTAATCTTTGACAAACTTGTATTTAGTGTCTATGTGCTTAGACCTGTTACTAAAATTATTAGAGCATATATACTTAAGACAACTTTGGTTATCTTCCAGAATAAGAATAGGTCTCTTTACTTCTTCGTGAAGGTCGATTAAAATTTGTTCGAGCCATACAGCTTCTTGCATGGCTTCTGCTAAAGCAACGAACTCTGCTTCCATAGATGAAAGTGCCACACAAGTTTGTTTTCTGCAGCTCCAGCTTATTAGGCCTCCATAGAGTTTAAAAATATAGCCGCTATTTGACTTTCTTTCTTTTTTATCTTCAGCCCAATTTGCATCTGCATAGCCATAAAATTCGTTCTGTGTTTCATTTCGACTTAAGAAAAGTTTTAAGTTCTCAGTACCTTTAAGATATTTTACAAGTCTTTTGACTTCTAGCCAGTCCTCTTGAGTAGGCATGCTAACCCTCCGAGCTAGAATTGATACGCTAGCTGTAATGTCTGGCCTTGAATTTATAGACAAGTAAAGTAGTCTTCCAATGATACTTTGATACTTTTTATTATTTACCAAAAATTTTGTACTTTCCGTTTTGCCATAACTTGGGTCAAGAGGAATATTTGATACCTTAGCATCACTTAATTCCATAGTTTTTAAAATTTTATTTATGTAGCTCTTCTGACTGATGTAAAAATGTCCATAGTTGTCTCTTCCTATTTCCAAACCCAGATAAAGTTTAAGGTCCCCTAGACAGCTAATTTCGAAATTATTTTCTATTTCTTTGACTGTATTTAGAATAAGGTCGTTTTTAGAACTTGCAATCAACAAGTCATCTACATAAACTAATATAATTACCATGTTGTTATCTTTATTTTTAAGGTATAAGCATTTGTCTGTCTTACTTTGTGAAAAATCTAAATCTTTTAAAAAATTATCTAAAGTTTCATTCCAGGCTCTTGCTGCCTGCTTTAGACCGTATAAACTCTTTTTTAATAGGCAAACTTTATTTCCTTCATCCGAGTTTTCAAAACCTGGTGGTTGTTCCATATAAATTTTTTCTTTTAACTCCCCATTTAAAAACGCCGTCTTTATATCCAAATGCTTGATATACATCTTTCGCTTTCCTGCTAATGATAAAAGTATTCTGATGGTAGACTGCCTCACAACAGGTGCGAAGACTTCATCATAATCAGTACCGTATTTCTGCGAAAAACCTTGTGCTACCAAGCGAGCTTTGTATCTGATTATTTGTCCTTTCTCGTCTTGTTTGATTTTAAAAACCCATTTGCATCCAATGGCTTTTCTATCCGTTGGCAATCTTACCAGTTCCCAAGTTTTATGTTTATTTAGTGATTGGACCTCTTCTAACATGGCTTTTTTCCAGTGTTCCTTATCTTTACTTCTAAGTGCTTCTTCAAGTGTGCTAACTTCGTTTTCTTCTGCAACATTATTTACAAATCTTTCAGGAGGAATTCCTTTATTGGGTCTTCCAGACCTCCGTATATCTTTTGATAAAAACTTCGTACTACTGGAGCCTTGCTGCTGATTTTGTAATTCTTCTGGCGCTTCTTCTGTATCAGTTTGTGGGTTTTTATTAATTTGCTCCTGTTGCTCCATCTGAATTTCTACTTTCACGGTTGGATCCTCCGGAATTTCTTCCTGTTTATTTTTCTCATTTGCTAACGAATATTTTTTACTGGACGTTTCAATAATAACTTCATTGTCAGAGGCTTTGTTTAATTTTTGCTGATTTTCGTATGAAGAAGGAAAAATAAATCTAACGTCCCTGCTTATTATTAATCTTTTTGTTTGTTGATTAACTAATCGATAACCTTTTGTATGTTCATCATATCCGACAAATGTTAACAGCTCTGACTTATTGTCCAGTTTTCTTCTCTTTTCTGCAGGAATGTATACATACGCCTTGGACCCAAACTCTTGATAATGAAGAATGTCAGGTTTTTTGTTGTACCATAGTTCATAAGGGGTTTTAACTATTGATCTAGAAGGTAATCGGTTCTGAAGGTAGTTAGAAGTCATTACTGCTTCTCCCCAAAAAACATTAGGTAAACCAGCGTCTATTAGCATACATCTAGCCATCTCCATCAATGATCTGTTTTTTCTTTCCGCAACACCGTTTTGTTGTGGACTGTACGGAGCAGTAAACTGGAAACTGATGCCTTCTTGTCTTAAATACTCATTAAAGGCTTTAGACCTATATTCTCCTCCTTGATCTGATCGTATTATTTTAGGTTTCTTTCCGAACATAGTTTTAGTAAATTGAACATATTCTTTAAACTTATTCAGCACATCTGATTTATTTTTCAGTAAAAACAGTGTACAGTACCTTGTGTGATCATCAACAAAAGTAACAAAGTATTGGTAACCACTAGTTGTTATTGTTTGCATTGGCCCGCAGATATCTGAGTGGATAAGATCTAGTGGAGCTGTAGTTACTTTGGTGCTTAATTTTTGAAAAGGGAGTCTGCTAAATTTACCTTGAAGGCACACTTCACAAGTTTTCTTTATGCCACAATTGCGTATTTCTATGCCAGTTGCAAGTCTGTTTCTGCATAATAATTTTATTGCTTCTATATCTCTATGGCCTAGTACCTTGTGCCAGTAGTGCAAGCATTTGTTACCGCACTCAACTAGTGTATATGCTTTTTCCTTTTGCTTTAGTTTGTAGAGACCCTCTTCTAGATCTGCAAATGCTATTTCGTGACCATTTTTTAAAATCTGACAACCGTTATTCGCAAACTTTATTTCAAAATTATTTTCAACTAACTTTTTTACAGATAACAAATTTCTTTCGAGTGTGGGAACATATAAAACGTCTTGAACTTGTGCTGAGAATTCTTTATTGGTACTGTTTAAAAATGTCAACATGACAGTTCCAGTTCCCTCTGCAATTTCCTCTATTCCATTTGCAACAATTACTTTCCTGATTGTGGGTGACAAGAATAGAAAATCATTTTTTGAATGTGAAATGTGACATGAAGCTCCTGAGTCTACTATCCACCCGGTACATTTCGATTCTGATGTAGTGAAACAAAAATTATTATCTTCATCTTTTGCACTATCTTCGCTGATTTGATGAGCGTGGTGACCATTTCTTTTCTTTTTCCATTCCAAAAATTTTCGACACTCTCTCTTGGAATGACCAGGTTTATTACAAAAATAGCATTGAAATCTTACTTTATTTTTTGTTAAATTTGAGTTTTCTACCAATTTTAGTGCCGTTTCTTGTGAAAATGATTGCGAATAAAGACGCTTGTATTCTTCAATTAGTTTTGACTGCACCAAATTGAGTGTAAGGTCAATTTCTGATCGAGTTTCTAGAGCGGTGATGAGTGTGTCGTAACTTTTGGGTAGGCTGCTCAATAACATAGCTACCGACCACTTTTCAGAAATGGATTCTTCTCCAAGAGCGGCTAACTTTTCGAACAATTCAGTCATTTTCTCAATATGTACCTCCATGTTACCATTTTCTTCTAATTTTAGGCTACATATTCTTCTCATAAGAGAAACTTTGTTGCTCAAGGATGATCTTTCATGATAATTTTTTAAGCTGTTCCACGCTTCTTTAGATGTTTTAGCTTTCCTTACGTGAATGAGTTGATTGTCCTCTACCAGTAAACAAATGGTGGCTCTGGCTTGGTTATCTTTGGTTTTCCACTCCGCGTTACAATCTTTAGGGGTTTCATTTTCTACTACATCCCACAATCCTTCCTTAATTAATAGAAGTTCTACCTTATATTTCCAAACGAAGTAGTTTTCTCCACTCAACTTAGAGATGGAGAACTTGGTCCCATCCGCCATTTCGTTTGATAGATTCCTTGTGCCTGCCTAATGAAATATGAAGTTTTTACCAGTAACCTGCTACTTAGCTGGGCCGATAACCTATTGAAAGTAAAGCAGTGGGCAATGTGGGATATACTCGCTAATATAATAAAATTTCAGATCCTTTCAATAAAATATATATTTGACAACTACAAAACTTCAATCTCATAAACATCAAGACAAAAACCAAAATATACAGAGTAATAAACAAAAAGTTCACGAATGCTTTCAACACGAACTACCTAAATAATATTAATAGTTATCAACAGATACTGGTCCAAACAAAATATAAATTACTAATTTTAGTTGAGCAGAATATTTTAAAAATTGTAATTAAAGGCCTGATTTAGATACAAAACATTCTTCATTTACTAAAGTTGGTTGAAGAGTATAGTTTAGAGCAGGAAATGCTACCTAGGTATATGGACGATTTTCTAATAAAACACTTTTTCACTTATAAGTAGAATATTCATTTATTTACATTGTGTTTGTTTTGGGCGGGATTTTGTTGTGATTTTTTAACTGCTTTTAGATAATATTATCATTATAATAGTATTTTTTGAGTTTCATTTAGTGTTAATTTAAGTTTAGTTTCCGTACTTTCGTCATAAATATAATAATTATCTTTTAGGTAAATTCAGCTTTGAACTATTCTCTGATTTTGATATTTTAAATATGTTAAGAACTATTCTTTAATTTTGATATTTGAAATATGTTAAAGGTATTTTTAATACCTGTTAATTTGAATATTTTATTTCTTATATTTATAAGTGACAGTTTATCAAGAATCGAAAGTAAAAAGTCATTGTTTCTAAAATCAAAGCAAGCTAGCTAGGCAATACATTGCGGTATATAATAGTAGAAATTTATTTCGGTGAGATTCGGCCACAGTTATTTTAATTTAATTTACCTACTTATCTGAAACCATATATTATATATTATTTTTGTACCTGAGCTTTATTATCAGTAATTGCTTGGTAATGCATAATTATTACTAAGAAAAACAAATTATGATAAATTTTCTTCGAAATATTCAAAAAATAATTTGATTTAGACATTATTGTTATTAAGTAGGTAAATAAACAATCCGTCAATTCTGACTACTACTACTATTATATTGAATTCGAAGTACGATCCTGTAAACAACCTTTAATCTGATCGGGTAGATGGTGATTTTACCCACGATGAAAGACAATAGGTGTTTCAACTTCCCTAAAATCCCATATAAAAACAAAAGACGATATGGCACCAAACACAACGTAGTTCCAAAAAATTCACCAGAGGTCGTTAAAAGGTGAGGTACCCGATTCGATCATATATTGATCATTAAGAGCTAGATAAAGTATATTTTAACATCAACATGTATCCAACTTCATGATTTGGCCATCAGATGATTGGTCAATCATTTGACAGGTTGTTATACTAATGTTCATGCAGCATGATATATACTATATTTACGAACAAATATAATTGTATTTTATTTATAACTCTAATAATTTTGCAATATTATTTATTAAAGTTAGTTTAAAGTAATGCTTTTTCCATCATTGTTAAGGTCTAGTTATTATCTAGTCTAGTTATTGTTGATTTTAGATATGAATGATATGTACCTGTCAAATTTTACTTTAGATATATCAAAAGTTGAATTGGACAAAGTAGAAATAAAATAATAAAGACGATAGTAATTGCTGTTATATTATTTTGTAGATAAAGAAAAGAAACGAATAAAGGTATTTTCAATTTTTTAAAAGTGTGTATGTTTACATTTTATTAGAATTAGCAGTTCGACTGTTAAGACATCATCCCTATTATTATAAATGTAAACAAGAATGGAATGATTGATAATTTGTTCTTTTTTGCATTTATAATGCAAGCTCTTGGCGGATACTAATAAAATTTCCACACTTGAAAAGACCTACCTTTCCTTCGTTTTTCTTTATCAATCTGTGTAGTTACACCTACAAACCTTTGATTTATTTTGTAAATAATTAAAGTTATAAGTTAATGAATCTATTGAAAATAATCCTCTGCGTTTATATTTAATAAAAAGTTTATTACAACACTTATTCATATAGGTAATTAAGGTTTACAGATCATTTTTGTACCTACCATTTTCATCAATTTGTCTTTTAAGAACCACATTTTATTACAATTAGGAGATCCCTCCATGTGAAATTGTTTAGGACTGGTAACTAAATAAGCATGTATCTTTGGAATGTGTTTATTAATTATCTAAAATGTGGCAGTTATAATTTTATACCTACTCTTCTGTAAACATAACATCAAAATGGCACTTAACACTTATTTTTTCAAAACCCATTTCAACAATATTTACAATTTTGTAGGAAAGAATACACACTATTTTTCTTATTTAATTATTGCTGTCTTGTACACTAAAAATGATGAAAAATAGTAATGTTCTCACTTTGTTTTGATGAAATATATGGGTGGTATGTGGTATAGCATTTTTCTTCTCATTTTCACTTTCCATATCGTTTGTTATATAGAATATTATTAGTAGACATTAATAAATTACCATTATTTAAAAAAAAAATGGATACAGACGTATTTTTTACTCGATTAAGATAAAATTAACTGAATTTTTCTGACAGTTCGCAGTCATTATATTTGTTTTCATTTGAGGACTTTGAGGTACTTCATCTTCTACCGACATCTAGTGGATTTTTTACATACTATGCTGTTATTGGTGCCATATTTTAAAAAGAGTTGAAACACCTGTAAAATGTCATTCACCGGGATTTTACCGTATTCGGGTGATTAAAACAACGTTGCCACATTAGGTATACCTTTATATTCGGGGTAGATTTTCCAGCCGAATTCCCTGACAACTATATCTGATACTGTTATGTTCAATTTACCGGACACAATTGAGGTAAGTAGATTTACTAAACATTCCAATGACCTGTCAAAATGCTGACAAGTGGGAACTGACAGTTTAGATATGTTGTAATTGACAAATTTATAACCTTCAGGACTTTGATGAGCTGGGAAAATGGCTGTCTCTAGATACCTCCCAGCGATAACCAGCAGGTTTTTGACAAGTTGGGCAGATCCTATATGCCCCTGGAGGATGCACAATGGGCCTAATAATGCCTAAGAGCTGTGAAGCAAACTACCCTCCCCACCTTACAGATACTGATAAAAATGCACCCAATGTAAAATATAATGTAAGAAACATACTTGGATAAAATATTACTGGTTTCTGAAAGTTGAAAAATTAAAAATTATTCATGGCTACAATTTTTTTCAGTATAATTTTACTAAATTCGGTAAACATTGTTGGTGTCATAAAATACATGTTAGTGAAACAATCAGTTAAATAAACTTTACCAGTGGCGTACAACACGGATAAGTAACACTTTCACCCCCCTAAATTTTACGCCACTGTTCAAAAAGTCATTTGGACTATACTTTTACATTTTTTGATGTTTTTTAAATATATCATGTACTCTTGTACTCATAAAGTGATTGGTTTTTGAGATATTCACACTCAAAGGTGAACATTCTTCATATTAATGTATTTTTTAATTTTGTAATTTTGAATTTTGAGCACACTGTATTTCGAAATCCAGTAATATTTTATCTGAGCATTTTTCGTTTAATCGTCTTATTTTTAATCAGAAATTTTCAGTTGTTCTGTGTCCCATTCTTAATAAGACCCTAACAAAAATAGAAATGTGATGTTAATAATAGTATATTATTAAACGAGCAATTTATGGTAGCCATTATTCACGCAGGGTGACGTTTGCGTCCTGAGCCGCAGGCGAGGGGCGCAAGTCACCCGAGTGAATAATGGCCATAAATTGCGAGTCTAATACTATACTTTGTCCACGACCATTATGGTTTCTTTATTAAATAAAAGTTAAGTGTAGAATGGATTTTCCACTTTTCAATTTTTCGATTTTCGATTTCCGATTTTCGATTTTTTGATTTATCGATTTTTTGATTTTTCGATCTAGAAAATATCGTTATGAATAGTATCGCCTATCTTTAGTTATCTACCGGAATGTGCCAGAAGTACAAAAGCGTGAATTATCATAATTCACTCCGTGATATATGGGTACTATATGCTTTTAGTTAGGAGGTAGAATATTGATTTATTATTAAGTGGTCGTGGACAAAGTAAATTTATTCGCCCATTCAGATAAAGAAAATCACTGTACTAACAATATTATTAAACATTAATGTTAAAAATAAATAAATAATTTATACTATCATTGTGTAATGTTATTTTTTACTTTATTATCTATACCGTAGTCTGCATGTATATATCTACTCGCCTATAACTGTTTGTACCATTGGTTTAATATTTATTTTGTAGGCAATAAAACAATAAATGTTCAATTTAGTTCACAAAAATAGTAAATTGTTAATTTTTATTTTTTTTGTTGATGCATGAACAATTGAACAAGTTAAAATTTTCTGTTTCGCATTTTTATAATTGTTTACTCGCACCTTATTTTCTTTTTAATATAAAAATAGTATCCAACTCATTGTCTCGGCGCTTAGAAGTTTGTCAAAAATAGATTGATGACGTCATGCGTGATGTAATGGTTGGCAACGTTAAAATTCACCTTTTGTTTGTATCCGTGTTCTGTCTCTCCTATACATAGTATACACACAGGTGGGCGGATGAGCTTTAAAATTCGTTTGATATGCCTACCTTCACTTTGAGCCAGTGGTGTTCCAGCTCAAACATCAATTTCAATAACGTAGGGTAATTTGGAATTTTGTTATTCGTTTCTGGGTACCTATCTGGAGTCATTTTTTAAAGGTTCTTTTGTAGCAAAATAATTTTAACTGAAGGCATAATTACGAAAAATTATTACAATGTATCCCTGACGGGTGTTGCTCGCCGGGCATTTGCACGTGCCTCTTATTTTCATGTTCTTGTATGTATAACTTACATTCAACTTTCCCAGATTTTCGTTGGATCTAACGATCCGGGTTCGAATCGCAGTCGGTGAAAAAATTGTTCATTCAAATTTTTCTAAATTGCCGATGATTCCCTACTCGATCATTCACTGTTGGATTATAATTATCAATCCGGCCATATTGTGCAGGGGGGCAGTAACAAAGCGTACATAATAAATACATAGAACACGAAGGTATTAATCATAGTTTTTAATGATGTTGATTCTACTCATACATTTTTTAGCAAGAATATCGGGAAGAATATAATTAATGACCTCTGCACACTTGAAATACAAAAATATTCCATTTTCTCCATTTAAATAAATACTTTTGCAAAATTTTGCTCACATCTATACATTTTATTTTTTTATAATTTTTTCAAAATTTGACCATCTTCAACATCCCTCCCGAAACATGAGGTTTTTAACGGCTATACGAAACATGTGGTCTATTAGACTAGATCAAATAAAAACTGAATTTAACAATATGAAAATTTTGTTTTTAGCAAATAGCAACGAAATACACATACACAATTATCGGGCCCCCTCCAAGATTCTGAAATATTCTAGGTATACACTATACATATATGTAGGTATACCTCCAAAACTTAAAAATGTAAGAGTATTTTTTCTATATTCCCGAACCTTTTTCATTGTACAATCCCATTTTCAGATGAGGAGATTTTTAAAAATATTTTTAAAGAAGCTCAAGATCTTATTTTCGAGAGTGTTTATATCTGCCTTGACATCTATGTTGGGAGATGGGATGAGCGATGTTACCTTACTAAACAAGGTCTAGTCTAGTTGGTAACTGAAATCCTTCCACCACCGTATCTGATTTATTTAACAAGGTGTATATACAAATCAAAAATATCGGATATATGAAGACTAGAGATAAGGAGGCGAAACGGCAATGGTAAAATTTCAAATTTCCGTCCTTCTTTTTATAAAGTTCGCGAAATTGACTGTAGTTGGCATGTCTAATGACAACGCAGTCAATTTTCTATATGTCAATGTAAAATAAAGTGAATTTTTAAAAAATTGATGAAAAGAATCAAAATAATGTGAAAAAAGTACCTGAGTACAAGTAACATGAGTGACAAAAAACATCAAAGCAAGATTTATGTCGTTTAAGATTGTAAAACAGGATAAAAATCAAATGTTAAAGAAAACACAAGAAGAAATCAATTCATGTCTTTTTAAAGCTTTTAATGTAAGTAAAATAATGTATTCTTACGAAGTGTAGTTTATTTTAAGTTTCTATAATAAAAAATTTTACAGTTATAGATGCTGACTTACAAACAACAATAATTATGCATTAAATTTAACTTACTAGAAAAGAAAATTTATTTTTTATAGAGTTTGGTAAAAATGCAGTTTAGAGTGAATCCGCGCATTACTAAAATTTTTAGTTTATGTGGAAGTATATGTCATCGCTTTTAAAATGTTCACTTTTTCACTTGTATTAATTTGCCAATGCAGGTAATGTAACGTTTATGTACTAGTTTACTGCGATTGGTAATTTTATTATAGTGACATGATATACTGTAAAGTGACAGTAGATTTGAAATATTTTTCTAATATTTAGTTTTTGCCTGATAATGGATTTTATTAATTTAGATGATATATTTACATGGCGAAATAATAATAATAACGACTAAACAAAAACCCAAATCTCGTGGTGAGGAAATGCGTAGTTGCCAAGTAGGGGTTAGTAGGTGGGTGGAACGAGCGTAGCGTGATATTATGATGTAGGTGGAAAAAGAGCGCGCGAATTTCGAAACGTCGGCCAGGCGCGCTTGCTTTCCTCTGTAGTAGTTAGGTTGTGGGTGGGAGGAGCGTAGCGTGATATTACGATGAAGGTGGAAAAAGGGCGCGCTCGGCCGACGTTTCGAAATTCGCGCGCGCGAATTTCGAATCGTCGGCCGGGGGCGCTCGCTTTCCTCTGTATTAGTTAGGTTGTGGATGGGAGGAGTGTAGCGTGATCTTTTAGAGAAACTGTTGCCATGGAAACGCTTGACATGCTAACGACTAAGCAAATCCCGTAGTGAGAAAATGCCTAGTTGCCAAGTTGTAGATGGTTTCATTTTCATTTTAGTTTAGATTAGGATATTGTGTTAAGAGTTAATCTAAATATAAGAGGCAACTACGCATTTGCTCACCACTTGATTTAGGTTTTTGTTTAGTCGACATCACGACATCTCTATAACCGTTTTCAGCTAAACTAAAGTGAAAATTAAATGACCTGTAACTTGCCAACTATGCATTTTATTACCACAGGATTTAGGTTTTTGTTTAGTCGTTACCATGACAAGTGTCTCTATGGCAACAGTTTCTCCGTAACTGATTACAGCTTAATTAAATCATCTGTAACTTGGCAATCACGCATTTCCTCACCATGGGATTTGGCTTTTTGTTTAGTCGTTACTATGTCTAAACTAAAGTGAACATTAAATAATCTATAACTTGGCAACTACGCATTTCCTCACCACGAGATTTGGGTTTTTGTTTACTGGTTACCATGGCAACAATTTTTACATAACTGATTTCGGCTAAACGAAATTTGACCCTTTTCTTTATTTTCTCTATTTAGTGTGGAAATCGATGAGTCAAAATTTGGAAAACGTAAGTACCATCGAGGACATTATGTAGATGGTTCCTGGGTTTTTGGTGGATACGAACGAGGTACAAGAAGAGTTTTTATGGTGGAGTGCCAAATAGAACCCAAGAAACGCTTTTGGAATGTATTCAAAATTTTATTGAGGATGACACTGTAATATATTCTGATTGTTGGAAAGGGTATTTTAATATTAAAGACAGTGGAAAATATCAACATTTAGAAGTAAATCATTCCATGCATTTTAAGGATCCTGAGACAGAAGTCTGCACAAATTCCATAGAAAGTTCATGGTACGTTTTTAATTATATGTAAAAAAAGTGATATTAAGCTAGGAGTGAACAAAGCATATTTTTTGATCTTTTGTCAGTTCGCTATGGAAGGGATGTTTGTAAAATTAGTTTTTATTTCAGGCGACATGCAAAGGAGGCAGGACCATATTCTCATAAAAAAACAGAGTTTATTGGGGGTTATGTAGCTCGCTATATGTTTCTAAAGAAATGTAGGGAGTCCTATGGTAATTTTTTTGATGCTGACTCGGGATTTATATGATCCTGTAGCACTGGAGATTTCTAACGATATTGAAGATGACGATGATGGCGAAGATATGGGGGTTATGCATTTTTTATATAGGTTAGGTAATAGGTAAATTAGTTTCTTTTAGTTTTTTTTTTATATTATATAATAATTTTTTACGAATCTTTCCGTGATGGCTCCAAGTTATGTAAATTAGTTTTTTTATTTTTCTTAATTTATGTATAATTTTTGCAAAATAACCTGCGATGGCTCCAGGACCCACAGGTTAGGTAAACTAGTTAAGTTTTTTAAATTTTTCTCATTTTATGTAAAAAAAATTTGCGAAACAACTCGCGATGACCCCAGTTCACAAGGTTAGCAAAATTAGTTAAGTTTTTTAATTTTTCATTTTATGTACAATTTTTTGAAGAAACAACCCGCTATGGCCCGTGGCCTCACAGGTTAGATAAATTAGTTAGGTTTTTCTCATTTTATGTATACTTTTTTTGCGTGTTAATTCCAATGTCTTCAAGCTGTATATAGGTTAGGTAAATTAATAAGGTTTTTTTTAATTTAACATATTCTATAATAAAAAATTAATTAAAATGCGATATTACATATTTTTAAGCGTTTCAAGGGCAAAAAATTATTTTGAAATGTGTTTCAGATTGTCTAAAATGGCCTAAAAATAGTCCGTTCTCAAGATGGCGGTAAATTTCATGAGACCGCCGGGTTTTTTTTTTTTTTTCATTTTTATATTTTCTGATGAAAAAACACGGGTTTTTAATTAGTGATGTTTTATTTTGCAAATATGGACAAAATTATTTTTTGGGTGTAGGGGGTAAATTTCATGAGACCGCCGGGACTTTTTTTCATTTTTGTGTTTGGAAAGCTTGTTTATTCATGAAAAACATTTTTTTTTGTAAAAATGTGGATTCACTCTAAACTGCATTTTTTCCATACCTTATTTGTATTTTATATAGATAAAATTAAATAATTTATCAATTAAAACATGCAAGACTTATTTAGAAATAAATACAACAGTATGTTATGTGCTTTATTTAGATGTAAACAAGTTTATTTTTATTATTTTGACAAAATTATGTAAAATTTCCATAAGAAGCCATGTATTTTGAACTTGAACAACGTATGCAGTACCAGCACCCATGCGGTTAATTATAGAAGCTCAGTTAGCATGCGTTTTTTGGGACCGTATTTTGAGTATGCTGATTCGTCTCCTTATCTCTAGTCTTCATAAAAGTGAATAGATTGACAGATGACTTGTCATGTGTCAAGTGATGCCAACGGTCTCTAAAGAGAGGTTCAAATTATCTCTGAAGAGAGTACCTGCACGACAAACATAATGTTTAATCCTACGTTATGTTTATTAAATTAAAAATTATTTTTTCTTTTTACTATGACCTCGACTATGACATATCTAAGCTTGTCCTTCAGGAAGTACCTACGTGTATAATTGAAGAAATTAAAAATAATGATCAACATTACCAATAGTTATTTATGGATACTTATACTTTAAATACGTTATCAACGAGGTCATATAATAATGATGGTTAGAAGGTGGGTTCCTGAAAACACTAGTAGGTGCAACATACATATTACTCTGATGTTGTAATATTTATTTACATGTGTGTCTACTAACAAGTAATTAAACAACCAATGTCTATTTATTAAATTAACAGACTATGTTTTAACGTATTTTTAATAGATTATTCATTAGACACGGGAAACAATTGTTATTAACTTAGACTAGGAAAGTCCATAATTTGATTAACCTTGCTATTTTGATCCTTTTATCAAAAATATAAAGGTCAAAACAAAATACCTATATTCCCTTCGCACTTTTTTAATGTGGCTGACTATGAAAGTTTAACAAATTTCAATTATTAATTTTTGGTGGAATCTATGTTTAAATATTATTATCCATATCATAAATACTAAAATTACAATCAGCATTATTACAACATTACCTAGGTACCCTTATATCGTCGTTTAAATGACATAAGCATACACAAGCATATTTATTAATTAATAAGGTTAAAGCAATATTCATATAATTATTTTTAATTTTTACAGAAAATAACGAGGAAAACAATTAAGTAAACCGTTGATGCCTAGGAATCTATTAAATACGAACCGTTTTGTTAAATATTATAAATGGATATACAAAAGAACTAAAATAATAATAAGTTCAATCGATTAAACCCGATAGAGCACATATACACTGTATTGGTATTACAGGCAAAATTCTTCACTTTACTATTATTTATTGTAAATACTCCTTCTCGCTCCTTCTAATTGATGTGGTGAAGTTAAACTTAACATCTGCAGATAAAGTGCCATAAATTCCTTTTTAAATTCTAGGAACCACGAACTAAATTTATGAATAAACATTATTTCTTTTAATACACAGGAAAGATGTGCAACTAAATTAAGAATATTGTGTATTCATATTATCAGTATAAAGTCTTTCATAGTTATTTCAATTAGATATCAAATTATTCAGAACGATTCATACGTGTGTAAAGTCTCGTAAATTATATGAAAAGTTTATGCAAAAATGCTCATAACCATAGAACCGGAATTGTATTGAAAAAAGATTGAATAATAAATATACCTACCATAACTGACAAGGAGTGGTAGTTTAGTTTATATTTAGATAGATGATTTAATTTCTTTGATCAATTTGGTAAATAACCTTGATTGTTTAGTGATTCGATTCGTTCGAAAATTATTTATATGGTTGGCTAAATTGATTATTTTTATTTTGTATAACTAAAATTATAATTCAAGAAATCGATTTTAAAGTTGAGTAAAAAATATTATGCTCGTGTTCTGCTAATAAACATTATAAATAATATAAATAAAAATTTCCTTGGTTTAATCGGTCATAATTTTTATTTTCAATCGTTTAGCACTACATATGTTTCGAAAATTTATTTTTTCCATCTTCTTTCCAAGAAAAACAGCAGATATAAAAATAATTTTCAACACACTATTAAAAGGGACGAAACCGATCCAAGAATGACGTTCTCCTTAGTACCTAAGCAATATTAAAGTTGGAATGTTGAAAATTATTTTGTCTTTGCTGTTATTCTTTAGATATAATGCAATGCTTGTTGCGGTTTTAGTCAAACGAGTATTTGTTTTCCGAGGTGAAACGACCGCTAGTAATATTTTGTAACACATGGCTCAGATAATTTATTATTTTCATTTTTATTTTATTAATTTTTTAGTCATAAAAATCAGTTCTTTAAACACTTGTAGACAATTTATATAATTATATTGGAAAAGTTTGTTTTTTATCCACATTAAGACGAAATTTACGATCTTATGACCGTAAATGTTCAAAATAATTGAATTTGAAATGGTTACCAACTAAACATGCCCCTTTTTACTTTCCTATCTGTATACAGATATAAGAAAAGTATAGGAATCATGATTTTTTTTCGACCTCCAGTTTTCGACGGATTTTTACGTTTTGGGGTCCCCTGAATCCGTTTTGACCATTTTCGGGATGATGTCTGTGTGTGTCTGTATCCACCATAACTCATGAACCGATACAAAGAAAAACACCAAATTTTAAACTTAAGCTTTATTCCGGCGTCCAATGAACAAATTAGATTTTGGGCAGGGTCTGAACATCTGGGGGGTACTTTATATTTTATGGAATATATCTGTTATTTACGTTTGGAGAAGAAAATTCTTGAAATAAAAGTTACTTACAATATTATTTTCAATATTTTTTGTTCTATTTAAAATTTTCCTAAAATGGTCCGTATTCGAGAAATTTGACAAAATGTAAAAAAAACATATTTTTTTATAAAAATTATTCAAATAAAAGTTATTTGCAATATAATTTTCTATAATTTTTATTCTATACATAATTTCTCTAAAATGGACCGTATTCGAGATATTTAAGAAAATGTGTAAATTTTGAATTTTGAAGAAAACTCAAAAACGAATAAAGGAAAAAACATTTAATTTTAAACTTAAGTTCTATTTTGGCCTGACGTGAAATGATTAGTTTTTGGACAAAGTCGGAACATCTGGGGGGGTACTTTATGGGAGGCCGTTTTTATATTTTATGGAATATATCTCTTATTTATATTTGGAGAAGAAAATTGTTCAAATAAAAGTTACTTCTAATATTATTATCTATAATTTTTGCTTTATGCCAAATTTTCCTGAAATGGTTCGTATTTGACAAAATTTGACAAAATGTGCAAAATTCTGATTTTAAAGAAAAGTTGTTTGCGATATCGATCTCTATAATTTTTGTTTTTACATGATTTTTCTAAAATGGACCGTAATGAAAAAATTGGAGAAAAAGTGCTCAATTTAAATTTTTCAGTATTTTCGTTTTCAATGAATATCTATAGAAAAATGTTTCGAGTTAGATGTAGGTATGTGGAAAATGTATATATTTAGTTTATCCTCTAAACATTTATAGAGGTGCTGCAATAGGTTGTACAAAATAACAGGAAAAAGCCTATAATAACTAGATAGGAAAGTCATGTGTTGGACACATCAGATTTTTTATAAAGTCTTTACTATTTTCCAAGTAGAGGTGATTGCTATATATTTGTATACATGAGAGATAGAGGCGATAAGCAATAATTATTGAAGTAGCTGTCAGAGTACTAGGGAATATATAAAGAATTTAAGATGCTAATAATGAAATCCTAAGCACCCACAACCTAAAAGTCAAACTAATCATGGTCCAAAACTGGTATCCTAAGAGCGCTGTTTCGGAGGTTTACGCACTTCATCAAATATTCTTGGTAAAGGGAAAATAAAGGCCGTAAAAGGCCCAAATAATGCATAGAAGGACATAAGGGATTAGAGCAGAATCGAACTGGCCGAAAATTGCTCGCAGGATACTGTTATGCTTTAGATCAAAATACAATATTAAAAACATTTTTTTTTTCAGAAAATACGCATTGTATCTAAAAAAGTTTAAAAAAAATGTGTTTAACTTAAGATTACCTATAGTTACATTCTAAGCTACTTATATAATTTACGATACCACGCCACGAAGGTCAAACTTTGATTAAACCTTTTTAAATTATTGATATTTAAAAAAAAACTGCTTGTCTTTTGTACAACAAAATTTGAAGGAGTCATTGACTAAATCAAAAAATCAAATCAAAATCCCTTAATATTTACATATATACATTTATAATACAATTCATAGACTAATAAGTTGTTTCCTTGGTAGGTTGACTAAATCGAATGACTTATTTAGGGTGACCAGACGTCAGGATAAAGCCGGACATGTCCGGCTTTTTCGCTTAAATGAAAACGTCAGGCCGGCTTTTTGTCGTGTCCGGCTTTTTATCAATCGAAAATTGATGAAATCCCAGACAGCACACCATATCTACTGAATATCCCAATATCCACTGAATGTCCAGTCCATGGTGGATATCTATTTTATATCCATGAGATATAATTTATAGACATGCAAATGTCCATAAATAATAGTAATTATATAGCATATTAAAAAAATACGCCATTGTGGCTAATATTACCGTTCAGATATTTAAAATTATTTTTTTTTAAGGTGTATTCAATAGCCCATGGACATCCACTAAATAATCAAAGTCTAGGCGCAAACGCAAACCATCGTGGATATCCACTAGATGTAATTTTTGATTTTGCTTACTAAGTATAGATGGCGATACCACTATCGCATCTACTCATGCTTAACCCGCCGTAATTGAGTTCGATCGAAATTTGCTTCCCAATCAGACTCCATTAGCGACTGGAGTCGAGAATTTCCATTTATTGCTGAAGAGTCCTAATAAGGATGACTTTCTCCTTAGTGGGCAAAATCAAAGGCAGAGTGTTGAAAATATTTTGAGTGTTGAAAATATTTTTTATCTCTGCTATTTTCTTCCGACGTTATTCAATAATCATTGGTTACTTTTATGAACCTCTACTATCTTTAGATACCCATAAAATATTTTGCTGAATATCCGAATTCTTCTATATACTGGGATATAGACGGACATTTGGTTGGATATCCATATTGGATATCCACAAAATATATTCTGTGGATATCTCTGGGATTTGGTGTGTTGTCTAGGATCATTTTATTAAAAGACAGTTTGACAACAAAGATTCAAAATGAGGAATTTTTATCATTATCTTTAGATTAAAAGTGGTCTTACTTAAAATTTGTGGATTCTACTTTGCTATTCCGGCACATAATGCTGCTGTTGAGCGAATTTTTTCTTTAATCGTAGCGCAGTGGACCAAAGAAAGAAATCGTTTATCTATCGAATCAATAAAAAGCCTCATAATGTTAAAATTTAATTTAAAAATGTCTTGTGAGGAATATTATAATTATTTGATGGACAATCCCAATATTTTAAAAGATATTGGTTCTTCTGAAAAGTATATAAGTAGTTTTTACCTAAGTAAAAATTGTTACATTTTTTTATATAAATATATTTGTTAAATGTCAGGTTATTTTATTAAAAATCAGGCTTTTTTGTCCTGGTTGTCCTACTTTTCTGCAAATAAATCTGGTCACCCTAACTTATTGTTGTGCTAGAACAAATACTAGGACAACTTAAAAAAAGTCATCTCGAAAAAATCGACTTTTAATGTCGTAATTGTACTTAACTTCTTTATTTCTTAAATTAATAATATAAATGTATGTAGTTTGTTATGTTTTATATCAAATATATTAGAAAACTCTACCGTGAATATTATTATAGCAGGGACAGAAGGCTTTTGATAGGTAGAGAGGTGGTAAAAACGTCAAACCCCGTCGAACGACTTCGAGAATTTCTCGGTAATGTTTATTCGTCGTATCATAGAATAAATACCAAACATTTTAAATGATTACCGGCGGAATCGGGCAATTGTATCTATTTGTGAGCTAGGAATACATATATATTTACTTAATCAATTAAATTGTACAAAATTTAAACAGCTATTCACAATTTGTATTGTTCTAGTAAAAAAGCAAATTTTCAGAAGTTGTTTGCTTTTATTTTAAGTTATCTTATTATTGAATTGACTCATTGTTTGTTTGGTGAAAGTTATACCTCTTTTTATTAATAGTGTCTGTATTATTCTATACTTTTTAGAAAATTAGAAAAAAAGAGTGGAACACTTCAAAATATTCAACGAAAATTTAAAATAACGAATCCTCTAAAAGAAAGAAAAAGACATTTTAAGATGTCTTAATTAATATTAACTTAAAAACTAAATAAAATGTATACAACACTACGTATTGATGATCTCGGTAATGATATTCTAAAATTTGAACAACAATTTAAGGGCGGGTTTTTGATAAAATTTTGCAATTTGGGCCCTCCCTTTCTAAATAATTTCACAAAATGTCGAAATAAAATAGTTTTTTTTTTTAAACGGTTAGACTTAGAAATTGTAATTTTGGTACACGTTATCCTTTAGTCCAACCCTATTTTGTGATGGCGTATCTTATTTCCGTTGATGTTTCTAAAGGGTAGAAATTAACAACCTCTCTTTTTATTTCTTTCATAACTTTTTTCTTATAAACCAATCAAAACAATTTTTTTCAATACACGTAATTTAGAAACATTTTCAATCGTAATTTTTTCGTACCTTCTACAGTTTACGTAAAAAAAATAAATTATCCCGAGAGAACCCGATTAAAAAAAGGACCCAAATTGCAAAATTTTATAAGAAAACTCTCACTTAAATGGTTACCACCCTGTTAAAATATTGGAACATCATTATGGAACACCCTGTATATTGCAACTGTAAGATACAAATGAATATTGTATTGGTACCTACCTGACGATAGTTCCAGAAAGAGCATTTTATTACATCGCAATGAATTCAAAATCGACGGTCAGCCACTATTAGCGCCGCTCTTATTTTAACATCTAAGCATGCGCAGATCGTTTACGTTCTAGAACTGTCTTTATTAAAGATTGTGCCTGTCTCTAATTGTGAATGTTTAAGGGAAGCAGATAGTGGCGACTTTATAGCTTTCGGGTGCGCACGCCGACATTCGTATCAGTTCTATGTTTTTTAATATTAAATATTTAATATCATCATCTAAACAATCTAAAATGATAATTTCTAACGCTTCTTTCATATACTATTATAGACAACAAAAAATCGTTAAAAAAATTTTACCCAGGACTTCCCTCGATATAGAAAAAAACTCCTAAGCACTTAAATTTTAATAATTTACAATTATAACCACCACCAAAATCCCTTTTTCACCTCTATCGATATTTTTCTTGATCCCACTGGAATTCTAACTTCGCATCCGACCGGTGTTCACCGTTATTGAACGATAGTGATTGTCTGCTTTAAAAATTGTCTAGTTACACCAATAGGGACCTTTTTTTTGATTAAATACGATTCCTTTCAAGGCCATTTTGAATTTTTTAAAAATTATTTAGGATCTGTTATCATGACTTCTATAATACTAGGATACCAATTTTAGTTGAAATCTGCCTTTTTAAAAATAAACTATTTTTTTGAACTGCTCACCCTGTATATAACTGACCGGAAGTAGTATTTTTTTGTACATTTTCTAATCAAATTTATAAGCCATAAAAAACTAAAATCGTTTTTTTTAATACGTTGTTCCAAAAAGATCAAAGATTACCAAAAAAATTAAACCTAAATAAAATACCCAAAAACTAGAGCTATAAAAAAATATAACCAATTTTATTTTCTTAATGTGTCAACTACTGGTGACTTTACCTTATATCTATATATTTCTAGTGTTATTCTAGTATAAGCGAATATGTATTATCGAGAGTGGATGTATTATTATTATTATTAAAACCAATTTTTATTTTTTCTCTGCTTTTTTCTACTTAAAGAGTAAGTAACTGAATTATACCGTTGAAAAGGAGAAATTATTGATATACAGGGTGTACCAATAAAAACTGCCAGACCGGATATTTTGGTAAGTAATAGAGATATTTTAATTCTGTAAAAGCCAGTTCATAGAGCGCTAGAAGAGCTTCAGTTTAAGATATAAGTTAATTTTAAATAGGTCAATATGTAGATGGCGC
The DNA here is from genome assembly GCA_927349885.1 of Psylliodes chrysocephalus. NCBI lineage: Eukaryota > Metazoa > Arthropoda > Insecta > Coleoptera > Chrysomelidae > Psylliodes > Psylliodes chrysocephalus. The sequence goes on along the minus strand of OV651819.1, from coordinate 29,195,380 downwards.
TGCGCTCAATATTTATTTTTCGATGGGAGGATCTTTCTTACATAGCGCATCTTAGAAAAAATGAATTTTAAAGCACATTTTGTTCTATAAACTAATTTGATAAATCTAGCCATTTTTGATATACGGAGTGAGTCACTCAAAACAGTTTCATCCTGTTTTTCGGCATCAATCATTGGATTTTTAAAAAATGTTAAAACAGGTCGATTTTTATTTCAAATTGAACACATTTTTACTATATAGACATCTGTCATGTGTCAACCCCCTCCCTTTCACTTATCCAACCTGTTAATTTTAAATAAGGAATGTACCATGTACAGCACATCATTGAAAAGGTAATTTTATGTGAAATTTAGAAATATGACCGTTTATTGCGATACTTTTAATTTTAGCGCCATCTATCGGAATAAAAAACCTTGCAATATGCCCTTGACCCGTTAGGCTACAATTTGCATTATTATTTGTTACCTTTTTGATAAATGTTAATTTTAAAACACTTATAGAGATTTTTACTAGCTCAGTGAAATTTATTATCAAACGTTACTTACCTTTAGAAATTAAACAAAAATAAATGAGCACTTCTTTTTCTCTGTCGTAAATTCGGCTTTTCAAATAGACAATTTTAAGGGTAGTAATCTTTCTAGGAAATGTTGGGCACCAATAATTCTCTTTTTTATTTTTAAAAGCTAGTGAGAATTATAAATTCTAGCTTTATCAATTAAAAGAAGTTAATAAAAATTATACAGAATTTAGTGGATGAAAGAGAATTTTTGTAACCTTTAAAAAATAAGATTCAACATATATATTTATAAAAATCAATGATTTTATTAAAAAAAGAAATCTTTTCGAAAACAATTATTTACAGTAAACCAGTATCAAATTGTGATTCGTACATAAATAACTAGTCACTAGTATTTACCACTTTTTACATTGTTAGCTAACCATCCTTAATTAGCCATAGGTAGTCGAGATTTCTTCCTTCGGAAACCAACGCCTTCGAAATACAGCTGTCGCTTGTCCAAATCAACGAGTTTTTATAAGATCCTCGAAAACCAACGTTCTGATTACAGCTGTTGTGTAGATTTACGGCTTGTGACGATATGGCTGGTTTTTTATGTCTTATGGCTTATGTCATATGGCTTACGGCTTATGGCTTATGGCTTACAGCTTATGGCTTACAGCTAATTCTATTCGTTTGCTAGACAAAAATAGATTTTGTTTTTCACGTGGTTCTGTACGATATATAAATTTGAAACATCTACTTTTTTAAAAAAAATGAACCAATCAGATAATAAAAACTAGTGACTATACATATTGTGCCGTTCTAGCAACCAGAATGAATCATAAAAATATATTTAACTTTACTATTTAAAAAGACTAATAATTAACAAAAGGTTTGAATAATATTTCTACTGAGATGTTTAATAAAGACATTGTATACTTTTTTTTGCTTACCACTTGAACAGCCGATATACCACCAAAACAATTGAAAGGTAACGATAAAATGAAATTTACGAATCTAATTTGAGATAGTTTGGTTAGTGGCACTCCCACTTCAAGAAATTTCCCTTTCTTCAGAATATTGTGTGTTGGCGATAATTAAATTATACCGGATGGCACACATTTAAAATAACATTTTATAATTAGACTTTTAAAATGTTACAACCTGTAACGTATTATAAAGTGTGACACTTCATTTGAAAGCTAATTTTATTACTAATTCAATGCACCACATAACAATAATATAAATATTTCCATATTGCACTTGCAACAAAATAAATTTAGCAATAATGTTTAAAATAATACATGACTAATTTTCAAACAAGTGCAATATGGAGGATATTTAATTAATGTTATGTGGTTCATTGAATTAGTAATTAAATTTGCTTTCAAATAAGGTGTCACACTTTATAATACGTTTTTTTTTTCGATAGAGGGCGGTACAATTAAAAGTATCGAAATGAACAGTCATATTTTTAATTCCCCATAAAATTACCTTTTTAATGATGTACTACACATTGTAGTGTCACACTCTATAATACGTAGTATTTTTTTATCCCGCTAGAGGGCGATACAATTTAAGTAACGCAATGTACAGAAATATTTCCGAATCTCCCATTAAATTACCTTTTCAATGATGTGCCATAAATGGTACATTACCTATTTAAAATTAAGGTGTTGGAGAAATGAAAGAGAGGGGATTGACACATGACAGATGTTTGTATTGTAAAATTGTTTTTAATTTGGAATAAAAATCGACTTGTTTTAGCATTTTCTTAAAATCCATTGATTAATGCTGAAAAAACAGGATGAAACTGTTTTGAGTGACCCACTCTGTATATCAAAAATTGCTAGATTTATCGAATTAGTTCATAGAACAAAATCTGCTTAAAAATGCATTTTTTCTAAGATGCGCTATGTAAGAAAGATCCTCCCATCGAAAAAAAATTATTGAGCGCAGCGCCATGTACATATTGACCTATTTAAAATCAATTTATATCTAAAACTGAAGCTCTCTTAGTGCTCTGTGAACTGGCTTTCATAGAATTAAAATATCTCTGTTACTTACTAAAATATCCGGCCTGGGAGTTTTTATTGGTACACCCTGTATACAAAATAAAAAACGACTACTATTAACGAAGTTATGGCATGTTAAAAATGCTTGCGTTCGATGGACAGATAGATTTTATTTTTATTGCAGATTCTGATTCTACGTTTCTTAAATAATAAACCAAAATATCAAAGTTGTGCACTGAACTTTTATTTTAACGGAGAGTGAGGTACATTGTTTTTAACACTGTTTTGGTGTAATAACTATTAATATTTGTTTTAATTATTAATATTTTTGTTTGCGTTTTCTGTAAAAATAGAGTAAACAGTAATCTGAAATAATTTAGTAGGTTTTAAAATTGCAGAAACAAGTGAAAACAGTTTAGGAAATTAAACAATTTCAGTAATAAATTCATGAACCTCTAAGGGCGAAAACAAACTGAAATTGGAAAATTTAATTAAAAAGAAATTGAAAAAATTCCGCTCCGATCAGAATTTTTGGGGAAGAATTTTTTCCAATTTAATTTTTCTCCAGTTTGTTTTCACCCTTAGAGGTGCAGGGATTTATTCTAAATTGTTTGTGAAAATAACTTCAAAGCACTATTGTTCGTCATCCTTCATTTAGAAGTTTGTTGTGTAAATTTCGCGGTAAGCAGTTAGTTTTTGAAATACCAAAATTTTCTCCCAGAATTTAACCCTCCCTTATCCTTATTTTCAGCTTAAGATATATTTGTGGAGAACAACTTTTGTTTAAAACTTTTTTGGATAGAATACATGTAAATATCCCGGAAAAAAAAAACTAAAAAAAGTATAATGTTTTACGGTGTATTTTGACCTAAACAAATTTCTGTCCGAACCATCACGTTCGTAATTTTTTCTATATCTACCGCCAAAATTGAAAATAATGACACCATACTCAACTTTACCGCAGACTATACTGGACACTGCCATAGAAGATATCGTCTAGATTTTATAACGAAGAAACATATCTTTTGAAACATATAGATAAGGTGACATTAACATCCTTTCAAATATGTAAGTTAGCCCCAAAAAAATCATCAATACAAAAAAATTTAATTTAATTTAATTAATCATTATCATTATTGCAGAAAAATAAAATTGTAAGTGCAAGTGCTCAAAATAAACCAAGAGAAATTTTCAAAAAGCCCAAATATTAGACAGGAAGTTCGATATTGGACAAAATTACATTTTTTCCTCAAAAGGTGGGTACAATGTGAAGATCGTTTGTATGCATTAGAAAAAACAGAACTGTTCCTTTTAATTTCTTATATTTATAACAAATAATGATTTTTCTCCTTCTACGTGTTTGTATACATTTTTTGATATTTTATGTATTACAATAAAATTAACATTTGATTTTTATTTATTACATAAAAAAAAATTATTATAACTCACTCAACGTGTACATACAGATTATGTATCTATCCAGATACGTTGTTCAGTGTTCGTGAAATGGTATGGTACAGCAAAAAAAAGTGTTTCTTCTTTTTATAAAATTGATATGCATCTTCTTAGTCTAGGAATTAAGTAAAATCCATTCATGTGAACCTTACTAATAAAAAATAGCAGTAAGTACCTCCTCTCCCTAAATATCAACGGAAAGACTGTACCTTATGAAATGAATGCAAAGTACCTTGGCATAGCCCTTGATGCCAAGTTACGATAAACGTGCATGTTAAAAAGAACAAAATCGAATTAGAATTAAAATATAAACAGCACTACTTGCTCTTGGACAGAAACCCAAAACTGTCAGTACATGACAAAATATTAATCTACAGTCAGGTATTAAGAACGGTTTGGCTTTAAGAAATTCAATTATGAGGATGTGCCAGAGATAACATTAAGTTTATTTAAACCTTTCAGAACAAAGTATTGTGCAACAGAGTGAACGTTCCTTGGTACGTGCACAATGCAAATCTTCATCGAGATCTTAGAAATCCAACAGTGAAAGAAGAGATCAAAAGGTTTGCTAGCAAGCATGACTTCACCTACTCTTCAGCTGCTGAAAAATCAGGACCATTGCTCAGCTCAGTGCGTGAGTGACTTATATAAAGTAATCAAAACAATTTAATGAGGATCGATGGACTGATTTTAGTTGATAAGTAGATACTTAGTTTAAAATTGTTTCAGAACAAAATAATGGTTAGTTTTAATAACAGGCAAAATGAGGAACAATTTTTTTTCTATATAAGATTAACTAGGGTTAAAAACGAAAAAAGAATAAAATAAAATGTCTTAAAAAACTTACCTCAGCACCGGACTTTTTAGTGTGCTCGTTCAAAGCCTGTATCCACACCCCGATCAGCTCGTTGACAATAACAAAATCATTGTACAACCACTGCAGCACATCATTAACCCACAAAACACACACGTTATCCGGCCCCGTGCACTGTGGAGCCGGTACGAACCTGGGTTTCCTAACCTCAGGCGCTGGACTCTGCCTTGTTAACCTCTTTCTCACTGGTGGCGTAGGAGGAACATAAGCCCCGCCGCCCGAAGAAACAGCACCTTTGGCCATGACGGGGGCCACCGCGATTTTCTTAATCGTTTTACCATCGCCATCGATACTGTCGGTGGTCTTAGCGGGCACGTCAACTAACTTAGCTTTAGCTTCGCCCGAAAGCTTTTTTCTGTTTTGGAACTTGTCATAGAGCAGCCGGCCGAGCCAGAGTATGAACAACGCGGCCAAAATCCAGCCGAAAACGAACATAGCCAGAGTATCCATAGTGGTGTCTCCAGATCCGTCGAACGTGCAAATCAAGTCTTCAACCACTTCGGCTAGATCCATCTCAAGGCAGCCATATTTCTTCTACTTTCCGGGTGGTGTGGAGCGTCGATTTTCTCAACCGCCGTTTACGCCATACGGTTGTCGCTCTGTAAAAAGTTTAAAGTTACTATCTGTATATTGGTGCTTATTTCGGAGAGTTCGCTAAAAATAAATTCTCCCAGATCTCCACATAATTATAAATATCTCTGCTCCAGTTTTGTGCAGTGGCGTAGAGAATGTTATATATTTTGCGAATGCCAATTATTTAACTTAATCTTATTCTTGACAGATAAATTGGAGCAAAAAGCGTTAGAAAGTTGTGCTCTAAAACAAACATTTTTTAACAACTTCTAAATTATAAATAATACTCGATATCTTGCAAAATAGAAAATTTTGTCAGATAAAATTCAATTAAATTTGATAATTGAGGGCCATAATGTTACATTCTATAGGACGCAACTTTATGAACCTTTTTTGATCCATTTTGTTTCATAAATTACTGTCTAAATTATACGGTTAATATCCCTAACACCCTCCATATACAGGGTAAATGAATAATTAATTGTTTAGAAGAATGACAGAGTCTTGGGATAAAAATATAAGTAGTGACACGATGTGTTACATATGAAAATCGCTTTTTATTTTTTTTTTTTCGCAATATTTGTTTAATGGCTTAACGGATTTTGACCAAATTTAGGTAGTAGGGAGTTTACAGGTTGGGGAACGTTATTCAAATATTATTTTTAATATAATACACGAGAAGGTGGTACATACTTGTGCACACAGAAAGTAAGATGGTTGCTTGTAGTTCTAATGAACTATCTTGACGTGAACTTTTCCAATTAATAAAACTCACTGACGATTAAATAATACTTGTGATTTATTCACAGATATATGAAATACAATATATTTACAACTTCATACAACTAAGTGGTTATTTCGTTCAATTTGAGAAAAATGAAAAGAAATATGAGATGAACTGCTCAATATGAGTGACTCAAATGCAATGACCAAATTAAAAATCCCGAGTCTAGACATATAGGAAAAATTTTCAATATTTATTATGTAAACTTTACCAAATAAATTAGATAAATATATTAGACACATCTGATAATGTAAATACTATTTACATGGTAAACATACACAATTGTGGTAAAATATCACGAATAAATATCTCACATATCTGTAGTGCAAGTAATTTTACACAATATATTAAGTTTACTTACGTAATATATTAATTAAAACTACCTAATGTTACATATTGAATATTGTAAATTTGAAAATTACATAATTTAACGTTGGTTACAAAATTGCCAACGTTATATTCTATAAATTTTCAGAACTGTTTTGCAGTGTAGTACATATCCGCAAACAAATTCTAATCGGCTCTGTACCACAGTCTGTACTGCTGTTGGAACATGTTAGCTCGTAGAAAAAATATACTGTACAACTCGAGTGGATTGTCCGTATCCGTACGGTTATCATATCCACTCTTGTTGCACAAACTATTGTAAAATCACGCCTACATGATCAATATACATGTAAAAAACATGTGTGATGGGCTATAAGTAGATCAATTATTCTTATAATGAATAATCAAAGATACCTATTAGAATGGTAAAGTAACTTTGGTACAGTTTAAATAATATTGATAGGTACTATTTCCCTACAAACATATTTCAACGCCGCCTATGAAAGGTTTTTATTTTTCTAACAAAGCAAAATATTATTCTGTAAAACTAAGCTTTAACATAACTAATTTTATTTTTGTTGAACCACCTAGGTGCATTGGTTTTAGTTATTTTAAAAATGACTTTCGACTTAATATTGCTGTAAGTGAATATTTCCGATTTGTTAAACTCTTGTGTTAGTTTCAGTTATTTTAATATTGTGCCCAGCGTTATGGAAGAAATGCTATCCCTCTTCAAACAATTCATTTAGGACTGACATCATTGTCACTTCCACGCAAATGTTCTTTCAGTTTCGGCAATAATCTATAGTCACTAGGGGTCTAATCTGGCGAATATGGTGGATGTTCTACCAATTGGAACCCCGTTTGGTAAATAACACTATAGCTGGTACAAGTGGCAGATGACAGACTACTTTAAATAGGTCAGGGGCTTATTAACTCATTAATTATAGCATTTCTTCAGCTCCGCCCGTAAACGTCTCCCACGCCGATATACCTATAACAACTTGATAATTTGCTTTTAAAGTATTATTAAACCATCTTTAAAAAAAAAACGATGGACACAAATCTGTGAATAAAATTAGTTATTTCGTGTTTTTAGGGAAAAATTAACCTATGTCAATTACCTGTAAATAAAACACTAAAATTATGATATTAACTAATTTAATTGTTATGATAGAAAAATAGAAATAAAAGGGACATATCAATAATAATGATATCTTTTCTCGAAAATTCGTTGCATCTCTTGTGTCTCGTTCTAGTCCTAGACATAATGGTGTTAATATACTTAATATAAACACAGACAACCTTGAAGATTTCATCCCCAATAGTCAATATTCTTGGGAATTTGTATCGATTATTACACTATCTACGATAATTTTGCGTAACTCAAATATTCGAAACCAAAATTGTCCTCTCCTCCCACCCAATTAAAACACGATTCGGTCCCAAACATTTTGCCACTTCTTTATGAGTCTGTTCGAGGATAATTAAATTGTTTTAAACAAATTTTTTTGCCAACAAACGGGATGTAAAGCAACAGATTTTGAAATTTAAATTCTAAATTTCCGGTCACTATTCAGCATTATTTTACTATTTTTACAATAAAAGTAAATTGTTGTGCCTCTTATAAATGACCTCATCACTTTATTTAGACAGCTATTTCCGCCATCCGCTAATAATCAATGATTTAATTTTAGGCCAGGAGTGTAGATTGAATAACAAAAGCTATTACAAAAATAGCTAGTCGTAAAATGCAACAATGAATGTATCATAAAGCTTTTCATAAAGTGTTTTGTTAATTAATGTTTCAATTTCGAGTATTCTTATATTTTTCTTAATCTGTAGCCATTCATACCATACTTTACAGTACAATCAAAGATTACCAAAATGAGACACTTTAAATTGGTGTGTTCATGTTGTTGTCAATGTGATCTATAGATAATTATATTTCATGATCAATACTGTTTTTAATGTATTAGAAAAACTCCCAAAATTATTTAAAAAGAAACTTCCCCTAACTGAACAGATATACATATACAACCATAGAATAAACTCTATATAAGAAAGTTAAATTAAATATTAAATGACTTTATTATGAGTTATTCATTTAAGTCCGATTTCTTCTCGATATTTTGTTCACATAAATCACAATACCTTCTCGTGAAAAATTTGATGCTTGGCATACAAATAACTAGGGTGCAAGAATGAAGGCAAATTAAGGTTCATTATAGGTACATTTTTTCTACCTGTTCGTTGCCGGCAAAAATCCGATCTGGTATATGGATGGATCGATAACACCATGGAAGTTTTCTACTCTCTGGTATATGGATGATGAAGTTGAGATTTTTGTCAATTTGGTGGTACTTAATTGTAAAGAACAGATGAAGGCAGCAGTTGCAAAGGAGCATTTTGCTGGCAGAGAATCAGGGATAAACATTTTTTTTGAATGTGATTAAGAAAAATCGATTTTGATAGGTATATAGTTGTATTCTTAAGCTTTGTTCAGAGTAGGAGCAGCGAGCGTGTCGATGCGATAACGTTGCATCGAGCGACGCGTCGTCGGTAAAACAACCTAGTGTTTTCAATCGCAAACATTCAGAGTGAGAGCGATGCAGATGCTCTGAAATATCAATCCCGTCGCTCGATGCGACGCTATCGCATCGCGACGCTCGCCATTCCTACTCTGAACAAGGCTTCACAGTATTACACCGAAGCGGTTAATAAATCGCTTCTCCAGAAGAACAATGACGCAAGTGAAAATTAATGATTCCACAGAAATAGCAAATTAAAAAAAAAATGTAATATGTAACTTAGAAATAAGACGTTAAGGAAACGTTTGGAAATAATCGAGGGGGACTTCGAGATAGCAAATTTATTTTAGTTTCAAACAGAACTACTTTATTTTATTCTTTTTGACACAATTGAAGATTTATAGGCCTTAAAAGTAAAAATATGCACTTGCGTCATAGTTCTTCCGGAGAAGCGAAATAACATTGGAAAATACAGTAAGTTGGTCTAAAAAGGGCTGTTTTTGAATTATATGGACTTTAAAAGGATTTTTCCAATTTTGACACATAAAGTGTAATTTTATTGTAATCGCAGCAAGTATCGCAATGATCTACTTTATGCAACCAGTGCATAATGCTGAACATTATGAAACTGGTTACGGAAAATTCATTATGTCACCAGCTGCGAAAAGAAAACAAATTAAAATAAACCTTTTTTGGTTTTAAAATTAATATATACATTGTTATTGACAGTTTATATCAAAATAAAATTTGGTTAGTGAACTTATAACCTAGTAATAATGTTTTGGTCCTTATTTTCTATCTAAATCAGCACAAAATAATTAAAACACAACAATAATAATAATAATAATAATAATAATAATAATAATAATAATACACGACAAAATAAATCACTTTCTTGAAAACTAAAGAACAAAATAACTTTAATAAACAATATAAACACACCAAGGGGTCCATTCTGTAACAATTCCTTTATATTTAACGGCCTTTAAAAATATTTTCTTCTTTACTTCTGTCATTATTTAAACGGATCTTTAAAATACATTAGAGTACTATCTTAAAGAAATCTTTTTAAATAATGACAGAAGTAAATTAACGAATACAAATATACTTTTAAAGGCCGCCAATATTTTTAAAGGCCGTTAAATATAAAGGAATTTTTACAGAATAGACCCCCAAGTCGATTAAAATAAAGTTATGCATATGCAACTAACAATACAAGAAAATAATATTGGTTGCATGGCATAGATGTTAGTAATATTACCAACACACAATTTTATACATAATTTAGTCAAAATTAGAAAAAATCTTACATGTAACACGTTACAAAATGCCGTTTTGTGTAACTCGTTACATAAAATAAGACATTTCGAAACTAAATTGCTATTTATATGTATAAAAATGTTATGGTTTTATATAGACACTTTTAATGTTTTCTAACATTGCAAATGTTTATGTTTGTATACGGGACCAAGTTACGAATTTTTGTTCAAGGCTAAAAGACGGTAGTGTCGCTAGAGTGATATATATTGGGAGTGCTCAGTAGGTCTGCCGCTGAAGTTGAAAAGCTCTCTTTGGCCCAGTATTCTTCTGTGGTGTTACAAAGCCATTCATCAGAACATGCACAAGGCATTGGATGTTATAGTTATAGATATTTATTTGAAATTCGAAATAATGGTCATGACGTAACGGCGTAGCGGTGCTCTTTATTGTATTCGGACTATACTCGTATTGTGCAAAGGTCTATCAAGACTGAAATTTCTTATGGAGACCTTATACGCTCCGATATGGCATGCAGACCAAATCACACAATTCTGATCTAAAGGCAAGATTTAACCAGCTCATTTCACTCTTCATCTTCACATTAGACAAAAGAGGAGAGGCCAGAAGATGTGAGTCAGATCGAGCACTTCACGTTTTGTTTTGGACTGAATCGATGGAGACTACAGTTCAAATCTCACAAAAATCGTAGCGTGTAGGGTCTCCTTTATAATTGCCAATTCGCGATTCAAGCTAAGTGATACGCCCTCTGGAGGAAATTTGTGAAAGGTGCCTATAAGTAGGATATTGTTTAGTGTTGCCAGGAGTAACGAAATTTCGCTAGCTCATTGGATTTTTTAGGACTTTAAAGAAGTGGAAAGATCTTTTTTAAGTAGCAAAATTTGTGTCTAGCAATATGCAATAATACTATATATTTATTTAAGAATTTCTTATAATACCGATTTATTATATCGTAATTTTAAATTTCAATTCATTTATCAATTTTGTTTTAAAATCGGTTTATCATTTGGCAACATTGGCGTTCCTGTTCATTGTTTATATTTTAATTTGTATCAATTATAATTCGAATTTTTTCTTACTTTTTAGCTTTAAATTTGTTATTTCTTATAGTATGTGATAGTATTTATATGAAATCTGCGAGAAAGCCTCCAGCAAATTGCAATCTATATGGTGTTAATGTCAAAATCAAAACTGAAGTATTCATTATTTTCCAAGTGCAAGTCGTAAAATTTTGTTTCTTACGATAAATGGATATCTACAAATTCACAATATTTAAATTTTGCAAAACTTTGTTTAGAATCAAACTGTAATCTGATTTGTGACGGTTTTATTACCATTCACATGTATACAAAATACTACACAATTCACTTCATAACATAAGAATAGTAAGATTTTTAAATAAGTGCATCAATAATAAACGTTTGGCACCTGAAATGTCGTTAAAACCACATAATAAAACATGTCCTAGGTTTAGTAAATACATATTTTTAGATGTTCTTGTAGCAACCAATAGGTGTGTGAATATTTCCAACAAATTAAGTCATACACATGATAAATATTATATTTATGACAAAAGCACGAATACTAAACTTAAATTAACAATAAATATTATCTAAAAACAGTTAAAAAATCACAAATACAAAATCCCGCCCAAAACAAACATCCTACTTATAGGTGACAATTGACAGGCGTGCGAAAATTAATTTGAATCGCGAATAGCTAATTAGCTACATCGGAGAGCTACCTACTTCCTGACCAAGTCTGATTTAATTACAAAAAAAATAAATTATCTGTTCTCACCAAAAAAGGTTTTTAAAGCAGCAAACTATTTTTCCAAACATTTCCTCTTCATTATTTAAAAATCTAAAAATATTCACAATCGCAATTTTCAAAATCCTATTTATCTTTTATAAACGAAAGTAAAAATAGTTTTGTGACCAGTTCGATCACAATTCCATTTTCGGTTTAGAGGTATTGAAAGTGTTTCTAAAAATAGAAGTTGTGTAATTTATTATCAATGATTCCATTCGCTTGACTTACAAGAATATCCAACCGTGTCAGTTTCTTTATTACATCGTGAACATTAAATCGACAACATAATTTGCATTGAAATGATTCGGATTAAGTAAGCTAATACGCTTGTAAAAGTCGGATTAAAAAACGGCCTAAAGCAGAAAAAAATATACAGATATTTTTATTGCGATTCTTCCTTTACTTGAGTAATTTGATTTAAAATTAACGAACAAAACATAAACCTGTACGATTGCCCCTTGGTGAAACCAAAGGCGGATCTAACTCGTTTTCTTGGGGTTGGGGGTAATCTTTTTTGTAACAAGTAAAAAAGGACCAAACAAAAATGTTTGCTGTAACCGTTCTCTTTGTTCGTACAGATGTCTTGAAAAATACAGGTTTTCCAAAAATGTATATAAACTTATAATAGATTGAAAAGAAGAAAAAAAGAAACAGGAAAACTCAAAATCTGTCAAACACATTTTCATTAATACTGCGGACGCTTTCGACCTTATAAGATCATCTTCAGGCAATGTTAGATGGAATATTTGTTTTCATAAAAAATAAATACAATCGGTTAATATACAGAATGTTAACAGAAATGCACACTATTTTAAGTTTGTTAATCAGTGAATATATAAATTTTCTAAATTATGAGAAAAACTAAATAGGTCGATTTTCTATTTATGGCTCCGGAGCTTTTATTTAAAAAATAGCAAAAAAATATGAAAGTTTTTTAATTGTCATATAGAGCTTAATAAAAAAACTTTTTTCTAATTTTGACATATAAAGTGACATTTTTTGTAATCGCAGCAAGTAAAAAAATGATCTACTTTACGCAACCAGTTGCATAATGTGGTTTCGAAAAATTCATTATGTCACCAGTTGCAAAAAAATAAAAACAAACCTTTTCTTGTTTTAAAATCAAGAATATACATTATTATTGAAAGTTTACATGAAAGAAGGGCCGGTTGACATATAAAAATAGAATTTTGTTAAACTTACAACCTAGTAATAATGTTGGTTTGGTCCTTATTTTCCATTCTATATCAGAACAAAATTATTAAAACACAATACACGACAAAATAACACACTTTCTTGAAATCTAAATAACTTTAACAAACAATATAAGCACACTACAATAAGTCGTTAAGAATAAATGAATATTATTTTCTATTTGTCAATAAAAGAATAAAGTTAGACATATGCAACTATCAATACAAGAAAGTAGTAATATTGGCTGCCTAGATGTTGTAACCTACCTCACCCAGTTACCTTAATAATTTATTAATTCTATTTATTAAATATAATAATGCATTAAATTCAAAATCCTTCATTTAAAGAAAAATCTAGCAGATAGTTAAATCTTATTTACGACAACTAATAAATAATATCTATAACCACGTCCGTAAAAGATCCAAATTACGTGCACGTGTCTGGGAACCTAGATCAAGAAACCACCATATATTTCTTTTCCCGAAGTAATCATTATTAAAACACTTAACTCGCTTATCTTTCTAGTTTCGATGTTAAAACCGATTTCGACAATATTTTGATACACAAAGCTCTCAAGGCACATAATAAATCATACACCCCCTTTCCACCCAATTTTTCGCTGGGAACTAAGACACACAGAGACATCACAAAAACCATTAAAATTAGTATAAGAAGTCGGACCCAAATGAGCTCGGATTCATTCATTTTTTATTATTTGATGTGCAAGCATTCATTTATTATTTGTATCCAGTTATATTTCAAGTTCAGTAGTCAGTACCTTTCCTAAAACGCTCTTCCTAAACGACGTCTATCCTACAATACCTCCTATCCCCGAAGGTGTCAACGTCTCGACGCCCAACGTCCTGCCGTCCTAATCCCTACGTCTCGAACGCTGTCACATTCCGCACCATCTAAGTATTTCCTACCTTACATTCATTCCAACGCCCAAAGTCCCATCGTTCTACTTCTCGACGCTTGCTGTCCCTAAATATTTCCTTCATAATATTCTTATCGACACTCTTCGTCACGTCCCGCACCACCTAAATATTTCTACCGTATCTTTGTCCCAATGCAGTACCGTATTAAATACCTTCCTTTCCACCACGACGCTAGGCGCCTCGACGCAAGGCGACGCTCAACGCTGCGACGTACCTAAATCGACCCCGTCACAATGCTAGATAAAATTATTACATAATCTATGTCTGTATTTTCAATAGTGAGTCAAAAGATTTATATAACTTTCTTTGAGATACCACCGGGTTTTCGTTTAAACGAGGGCTTGACATTTTCTGTAAAATATTATCAATGTATTCAATAAACCACATGGCCTTCAGGTCATATACCCTGAAAGGCAGTTAGGATAGACATCTGTTTCGATGGGTAAATTTTGAGTATTTTAATAGAAATTATAAAAATCAATATTAAGAAATATACAGGGTTATATTAAGTCATTTCAATAGAAATTATAAAAATCAATGTTTAAAAATATACAGGGATGTGCTATCTTGGATAAATTGTACAAACCAAGATGATAAAATTAATTAGTAATTTAACCAACTGGTGAATACACTGTTCGTTAGTTCAAGGGGGAACACCTATATGCTAAGCCACCCATCCTACAAGGTTTAAAACAAAGTATATGTGAAATCAACATAGTAAAGTAACCAACTGGCGAATTGGCGCTGTTCGTTACTTCCGTTGGTCATCATCTCTATACTCGTCGAAATAAGAGGGTGCAACCTGTGTATATCTAGAATAGAATCAAATCAACACAGTAGTTAAACAACTGGCGAATTGGCGCTGTTCGTTAACTCCGTTGGTCATCAACCTAAATAAGAATATAAACATCAACACAGTAGTTAACCAACTGGCGAATTGACGCTGTTCGTTAACTCCGTTGGTCATCAATCCAAATAAAATATATATTGATAGCAAATGAACGTGGTCTGCGTTTGAACGGGACTCAAGTGAGATCTCAGTAAATAGTAACAATTGTAAAATACTTTGCTAATTATTGAATCACATTTAAAGTATGAAAAATAAAAATAGTTTATATATGAATTTGTTTTATTTATCAATTTGCACCAAACTTTGCATCGAATCCGGGTTTACCGTAATTAACATTATCACAACGTGGGTATATAAATCATCAATTAATTAACTAGACGATCACTTTTACTACTAGAGGAAAAAAGGCCAAAAACAGTAAGTATAGAATTTAAAGTAAAATAAACTTGTGAGGTAAATAATAACATTTCAGAGAGTAGAACAACGAACAACTGGGGTACCGGGGTGGGCCGTTACAATGTCAGTAATTTTTTGGACCAGCATGCAGCAGTGGGATTCTCATCTTTCGAAACGGCACGTAGCGAGACACCTATCTTCGTTCGACAGATTGCGATTCTTATGTAATGTTTCCCTCTATTCGATATGTAACGTGTCAAATTCGCACATAAGAATCCCTGTGCTCATATCTTGAACTTAAAAACATCAGTAATTTGACAACTTTTTCCCATATAACTGACTTTGTATCAGTTGTGATTTCGTAAATCACAATAAAATGTAATTTTATCTATAAAATGGTTCTTATCAAAATACCAAAAGGGTTTGAGAAACCGTTAAAATAATTGGGTCATAATAAAAATTTGGAACCTAAGCCCACTACATCTCATTCTGATTTTCCTAATTCATTATTGCTTTGCAACATTCTTGTATGCAAAAATTATCTTCGGGATTTTTTTAATGGAGTCACCAATATTTAACCCGATATTTTCGGAAGAATCATTTTTTTTTAATGTTTCATAAACATTTGGACAATCGTAGTAAATAACCTTTAGTACCTCGAACAATGGCACATGACCTTTATAACATCTAATGAAATTAAATTGCATAACAAAACTGGTATAGCTGGTTTCTCATTTAATAGAAGACCGGCAGTAAGCAAAGTATATTTTCTCGTGAAATAAATTACAGCCTTCTCTTGAAATATTACATTTACTGAATCGAACGGTATCTTGATTGGATATATTAGTGACAACAAAATATTTATAGCCACATATAACTATGAGTATAAAATTAAAATAATATTTATCCGCTAATTTCATCATCTTTTTCACTAGCAAAGCCTGCCGAGTCCAAGGCGAATCTTCTTGCTGAAAATGCATATAAAGCCTATACATATATACTGCCAAAGTCGCCATCAATATAAAAAAGTTAACAATTTGAAATCCTATGTAGTATATTCCCCAGTAAAACAGTTTGATATTTGACTGGCCAACAGCTATCTCCGAAGAGATGGCTGAAAAAAACTTCTAATATTTGTATGAAAATTCTTTGTTATTATAAAGTTACTTAATTTACCAAATAATATGTCAAACTATATTTGTTAAAAAAATAATGTATCAGAGTTTTATTTTTAATGTTCTATTCTGAATAAGTTTGGAAAATGGCACAAGTGAAATAAATATAAAAATATTTTTATGATATAGATAGTTCAAATATCCATAAAAAATAACTGTAATTAGCGTTCTCACATACTAATGAACATATTTAAATATATACATAATAAATTGTTATGTGAACGATTCAATTATGATTTTTTTCGACCGCTTGTTATTGCTAAATATTTTTTCTAGTTATGAGTATATAACTTTATCCTTCCACCTTTTAAATTTGAAGTAAAAGGAAGACCTAAAGGAGCTGAACAAACAGTTATTGGATTAAAACGCGACGAAATATAAAATAAATGTGTTCTTACAAATTATGTTTGAACAATATTTTACTAGTTTAAGGATGTATTCCAAATATTACATGTCAACTGGATGTTTATCAAACAATACCACATTTATAATAAGAACCACGCACCAAATACATGTCTAGTTTTGGAAATATGCATTTTTGAAAATCAAAAAAATTGTTGTTTTTTAAAATTGTGGTAAGGTTCACTTATCAAAAAGTATTTACTTATTAGTAACAAAATAATAGCATTTCTGGTTTAAAGGAAGTCGGATGACATGTCAGTTTAGTCGTTTATTATACAGAGTGAGTCAAACATAGCGACAATTTAGCATATTTCACCAATTTTTATCATTTGTCCCAATTAGTGGAACTATTTTGCATGAAAATATCTTTATTGGGACTCTTTTCTTGTGATAAGAATAATTTTCTTCAAAAGTTTTGACTTTCTTCCAAAACATTATTTTTAAACTCCATATTTTTAACATTAGTCTCTTAAAACATCCTTTTTGGAAAAATAAATCCACACTGATCGCTTTAAAGACCTACACTAATTGCTTAATATGATTAACTACAAAAGTTACATTCAGATTTTATACGAGGGGTGTTCACAAATATTGTTTTGCGGCGCAAGATCATATATAATTCATCAATAAATAAGATTGGATAATATTTCCTAAAATATCAACTTTCAATATTTATATTTTAAAAACTAGTTATGGGAAATTAATGAAACGTGCACGAGTATAGGGTAATTTACTTTAAAACAGATTTATTTTCTCGAAAAAAAAACAAACATTTTTAAAAACTAGTGTTTTGGAAGAAAGTCAAAACTATTAAACGAAATTCTTATCATTAAAAGAGTCCCACTAAAAATATTTTAATGAAAAATGCTCAGTTTCATTAATTGGGGCTAATGATAAACATTGGCGAAATATAATAAATTCTTGCCATTTTTGAATCACCCTATAGGCGGCTTCTTTTGTCTTAACGACTGACTGACATGTCATCTGACTTTCTTTAAACCAGCAATGCTATTATTTTGTTATTAATCATCTAAAAAGTAATACTTTTTGATAAAATAACTTTACCATGTTTTAGAAAAACAGTCATTTTTGGGATTTAAAAAAATTAATATATCCGAAACTAGACATAGAAACTGATTTAAACTTGCACAATCATGTAACTTCTGGTGACTTGTACTACAATATTCCAAAAAAAAATAACAAAATTGGCTGAGAGCCATTTTCACATGTATTTGATTCGGGGTTCTTTAGCTGAATAATCAGTCGGTCCTGCAAGCCAACAAAAAATGACGTCATGGAATGTTCGGATACGTTAGCACCTACCTAGACGCAGCGTTAATAATATTCTGAAGGTACCATTTTGGAACGGGCGATAGATAACATACGACAGCAGACGCGACGGCAAAGGAGACCAAAAATGGTCTCTTCACGTCTAAACACATGCAATTATTTAAAACATATTTCGCAAGGCACGACACGTCAAGAGACAGAAGTCGACGACAAATAGATCGGTCTCGGGGTAGCGTTTTCTGCCTGTCTCGCTTAGTCATCGCTTGTATTTCGAGGTGATTAGTCGATATTTTATAGAAATTGTAGTTGCGAAGTTCTATCCTGGGCAGTGTTGCCAGATGAAAATTTGCTGGAACAGTGTGGGTGAAAAAAAAACCGTAGATCTGAAGAGTAGATTTTAATACAGGGGGAAATAATTATAATGTGCAGTGTAGTTAAAAAAAAAGTATATAAGAAACGAAAAATAATCATTTTTCTACCCAAACTAGAAAGTAAACAAAGAATAAAAACAAATAATAAAATTTTTAATATATACTTAACGTCCGGAAACAGAAAAATAACAATGAAATATAATAGGTAGAGACAGAAACAGTGGTTCTACTTTAAAATAGTAGGTCTGGCAACACTGATCGTTCCCTCGAATGGTTGTCTGAAGTTGTCGTGTCGCCTGTCTTCTTGCTTCCAAAATATGTGAAGCGTAACGTAAATGCATCCGTCTCCTTTGCCGTCGCTTCTGTTGTGGTCTGTCGCGCTTTCCGAAATGGTACCTTGTTACTGTATTACATTCTTTCCTAGTTTAAATGTTGAAAAGAGATATTATATTGGTATTCTTGGAGTTTAGGCGCTTTCTAATACACGTGACCACATCTAATCAAATTTTCTGTCTGTAAAACGACTATGTATATAGTTATGAACAATAATTAAATTGACTATTTTAATTAATTCAATTAAATCGAGTGAACTTTATTAGAAATGAGTGAATCCGCATTACTCTGCACTAACGTTCAAAATTTTAATTTTACACCTGCCATGTTGCCATATTTTAATTCTTGTCTTGCCGTTTGTTTTTTTAACTTTTATTTTTGGAGTTAAAGAGAATCTGGGTTTCAAAAAATCTAAAAAATCTAAAGTTAAAGAATATTTTAATTAATTTCTAAAAATTTTTCATGCCCTCGAAAGTATAACTTTCTTTTTGCTAGATTTCAAATGTTAGTATATAACCCTAAAAACTAAGTAACGATTCCGATTATCAGAGCAAAATAATCGATTGGTAGCTTATTTTTTTTAAATCGATAATATAATCGATTATTTTCGATTCTTTTTGATTAATCGATTATTTTCGATTTTTCAAAAATAATTATTACATTCGATTTCTATTAATCGATTAATTAAAATGATCTAATGATCGTTTAATCGAATAATCTTTAAAGGAAAGGAAATACAAAAAAATTAAATTTCTTTCATACTAGGTAATTCTATTAATCGATTATTTATTTTGATAATCGCCAGCCCTAATGAGGACATGCGTATTAAGAATGGCCTAAACTATAAGATTACAGAGATATTTTTTTTCAATTATTCCTGCCATACTGAGAATACTGCCATTTTTACAATTTTTATGTTAGTTATAAACTCAGAACTAGATACCAAGTCATCATCAAATGTACATTGACCCTCCCTAATTACATCCCAACCTTCACTCGAATTTCCTGCACTATTAATTTGAAATTTATAAATTTAAAATATATTTTATATGAACCAAAAATTAAATATAATTAATTAACGGCCACCAAGGCCTTGGAAAATGCATATCTCTATCTGATTTCAAAATCTGATTTATTTATGGGTTTCCTGTTTATGTACAAAATGAAATCATACAAGATTTGGTTGGTACACACAATACAGATTAGTAGGTATATAATATAAGAGTTTGCAAATGTTTGCGATAAACACACACGAACCTAACTCCTGATAATGATTAAAAAAAGGATGTTTGAACATTTTAAATAATCTACAAAGGGGCACTATCCAGATCCAGTTAGGCTTAAAAATTAAATTAATTTATCGATAAAGAATGTGACTTTAAATGGAGGACATAAAAAAGAATGTAGTAGACGAAGAACAACATTCTGGAAACAAGGATCCTCTTGTGTCAGTGGAGCTGATTTATAACTACAAACACAACCTTTAGTTTCTACTTTTTTAACATACTTACTCTTCTTTTTACGGGAATCTACAGGGTGATCTTTAAATATGTGGACAAACTTTAAGGTGCTCTTCCTTACTCAATTTTAATACAAAAAGTTCTCATAAAAGTAGGTCCTAAACGGCATAATTTTTAAAAATTCAGGGTGTGGAAATATAAAAAAAGGAATTCCTAAATATTTAGAATTCTAGAAGACGAAAATTAGTATAAAATTGAAACTTGGTGAACATTTTTACTCTAAGAGTGGTTTGCGCAAAAAAAAATGATTTTATCAGTGTGGCACGAACGTAGAACTAATGAAATTTCATTTTAAAAAACATATGTTTTCTATAAATAAAAATTTCCTTGGTTTATTCAGTAGCTTTGTTTTGGCCTTTCGTAACTGTTCCAGAACTCTTCCAGAACCTTTGGAGCATGCGCAGTAGATATTAGCTGTTTTGGTTTCGCCAGAACTAGTTCCGAACCTGTAAGTTCTGTGTTTTGGTTTTTCTTGGAAATGCTTCCATAACCATTATCGAACAGTAACTTCGGTTCTGGCCCAAAGCTAGAACTGTTTCAGAATTGACGTGTTTGCGCTTGCGCTTTTTGGCAAGTGATATTAACATGAAATTTTTAGTAAAAATCAAGCTCTAGGTATAAGGAATTCTGAAAAAAATCTGAATAAATGGGAGGATAAGGGGGTTGAAATATTAACAAATATCAAATCAGAAATAAAAAATGATATCAAATTGAAATCTTCAGGAAAAAGCCTGATTGAAAATGGGGGTTAAGGGGAGTCTGTTAAACTGTGAAGAGTATAATATACAGTATGTCCCCCTAGGTTGGAATCATATGGAAAACTTTTTTATTATTAATTTCAGGAAAAAAAAGTTATTCTTCATAAAAAGTTCTGCAGTATCTAAAACCTAGAATACAGTCATCAAATATCATTCTTTTTTAGTGGTATACGAGATTTGTCAAAAAATATGAGTTTTACTCAAGTAAAATTAGCTTGACTGACATGAAAAATATGTGGAATGAACTAATAAAAACGACATCGCGACAGTTTGGTCTCCACTTGAATTTCCATTAAATAAATAAAAATAAAAACAAATAAAAAAGAACTAAATAAAAAAATTAAAAATAAATAAAAATGAAAATAAAAATAAAGATAATAAAATATTAATAAATAAAAATAGGTAAATTAAAAAAAATTAAAGAAATAAACAAAAAATTTAAATAAATAAAAATAATAACAAATTAAATAAAAATAGGCAATTTATTAAAAATAGAAATTAAACAAAAATAAACAAAAATAGAATAAAAATAAATGAAAAGATAAATAATGTAAAAGAAAGTAAATAAAAATAAATAAAAATAAATAAAAATAAATAAAAATAAATAAAAATAAATAAAAATAAATAAAAATAAATAAACAAATACGAATAAAAATTTTTCTTTACTATTTGTAATTATTTTTATTTTTTTTTTATTTATTTATTTTTATTTTATTTTACACTTTTCATTTATTTTTGTTTAATTTTATTTATTTTTGTTTAATTTTATTTACTTTTTATTATTTTTGATTTTTAATAATTTACCTAATTTTATTTATTTTTAACTATTTGTTATTATTTTTGTTTATTTAAATTTTTTGTTTATTTTTTTAATTATTTTTTTATTTTAATTTTTTTTATTTATTTATTTTTTATTTTTTCAGTTTTTTAGTTTTAATTATTTTTATTTATATTTATTTGTTTATTTATTTTTATTTATTTATTTTTTAATTATAATTATTTTTATTTATATTTATTTATTTTTATTTTTTTTATTTATTTTATTTGTTTGTATTTATTTTTATTTATTTTCTTTTACTTCTATCTTTTTATTTATTTTTGTTTAATTTTATTTATATATTTATTTTTATATATTTTTTAATTTACCTATTTTAATTGATTAATTTTTTATTATCTTTATTTTTATTTTTTTTAATATTTTTATTTAGTTCTTTTTTTTTGTTTTTATTTTTATTTATTTAATGGAACTTCAAGTGAGGACCAAACTGTCGGGATGTCGTTTTTATTAGTTCACTTCTCATATTTTTAAAGTCAGTCAAGCTAACAAGTTTACTTCAAAATTTATTTTACCATATATAAATTCATATAATGTATTGAACATTTCTAAATTAAAATTGTTATAACTTAAAAAAACAAAAAAATAATTTTTCTTAAAAGAAATTTATAATTTTCTGAGTAAATAATAAAAAGAAACTACAAAATCATTGAATTTTCAGCTCGCTATGATTTTTCCAAGTCATATATATCTCCTCTTAATTTCTAACTACCCTAACTCTGTCAGTTTTAATATTATCAAAAAATGTCAAATATCATTTTGATGTAAAACTTTATGCTTTACAATTTTTAAAGAACTTTTTTTATAGCACCTACCGTTTTTAAATAACCTTAAAAAAACACTTAATTTTCTTGTTTTTTGTAATTTGCCGGTGCCTGAAAAACAACATTTTTTACATATCGTTTTCAAATACTCTTAAGTGACTTATATCAAAAATTCCTGTAGGTATTTCCTCAAAAATTTTGATTAAAAGGTCTATTTGATTGGACTAAAACTAGACATTTACTTTTTTTAAATGTTTAGACTTTCTCTATAAGTAGGTAATTCTGAACTTAACTATGTATATATCGGAACATAGGTACCTATTTTGAATTCATCTGAAAATAATATTTACAATTATAGATACAAGAAATTATTGAAAATGTCCTTTTTACAGGTAACTACTACTTAGTTTACAAAAATACCTAGTAGGTATGTTTTACCAAAGACTAATATAAAAATTTTGAAACAAGAGAACAGTTTACCAAGGAGGCACAACCGAGGTTGGTTTTGATTAATGATTTTGGCGAGCATAAAAAAAATGATTTTCAACATGGAAAAAATGTACATTTTCTGTGGCCTATTAAAAACAACGTACCTATAGGTATAGCTAATGGGAATAAAATAAATAGGTACTTTATTATTTTGAATTAAAAATAACGAAAATTTCAAATTAAATATAATATTGATTTACTGCATATTATGTGTGTTCCAGTGATTTAAATATTGGTCAATTGTCAAATATGAGCAAGTATTAAAAATGTTACTTTCGCCAGTAGATAAAAGTTACGAGATTTTCACTCACTATTGACGAAATGTCTAGTTACAGATGATCATAGAAAAATAATTTTATCCATGACTATAATATGCTCGTTGAATAAATAATATACCTACTAACAGGAGTGCTCGTAAAAATTATTTTTTAAAAATTTAGGTTTTTCTCTAAATATGAAACGTGTTGTTTGAGCAAATAACAATACAACTTTATAAATTAAAAAATATATCGTTTCAAAAAGAATATCTGATCTGGTTTTCTTGTAAATATTACCTACTGCATACTGCATGCAGCAGTCAATATATAAGTTGTATCTAGCACACCTAGCAGCATTGTCATCTGCTATAGAAACTGCGGTAAAATTTGTTTATTGATAATCGATTTTGTTGAAATAAAAGTGCTTTTAGAAACTTTTCCATCAATAAACATCACAATTATTTCTGATTAACAATTCCACTAATTCTGTCATTCAACTAAAACAACAAAAGAGAATAAACAAAAACAAAATCAATACCTACCTGTCAAGAAAACTGACAGCTATATATTATATTTTTGGTATTAAAATCACCGAAATAATCACTGACAACTATCGAAAATGTCACAACCAAAATAATCACAAAATTAAGTTATCAATTAACAAAGAAACGAGAGTCTTCGCTATAACAAATCACAAAACGCTATACAATAAACTAACAACAAACTGCCACTGCCACCCGCTAACGGTTAACGGCGCACGGCTTTTTTCATTTTAGTGCTGCTTGCTGCTTGCCTCATCCAAGATCCAAGTTACGTTAAAATTGCGACGTTGCTGATCGCTGGTCGAGAAAGTCCTTAGAAAGCAGGTCCGGCTCTAAGACCGTTAAATTAATGGTAACGATATTATTGTATTTTTCAAAACTTGTTTATTTTAAAAATTAGTTTGATGGAACTGATTTGTCGTTCAGTTGCATAATTTCTGAACGGTGCATTTAAATTTGGTTATTCTTCTACAGTACCTACTCCAATATATTGTTATGTAGACAGTTTATTTACATGCATACATAATTCCATTCCGATTTTTCGCACGATGAAATATGCATCTTTTCACTATTTTTTCCTTTTTAAAATATTGATTAGAAATAAATATCAATATTTGAATATAAATTATTATTAAAAAACAATTATTAATTATAATAAATAAAACAAATACAGTTCTAGATATACATGGTGCTCTGGGACTCTTCTAGATTCAAGCAAAATTGTTTTATACAAAAAAAGAACCACTAAAAGACTGAATACCGGCCGCTCAACACAACTGCGCTACCGAAACGCTGTTAGGATCTCTTAATTTCTCATCTTTGTATCTCGTTTTTATTTTTCTATTAATTATTTTCTACTTAATGCACTAGTTATGTCAAATTTAATTAAATTAGATGTAATTCACTAAATTTAAACACTCTATATCTCGGAAAAGAAGCATATTTCGACCTACGTTTTTAGGAACTTTTTTAACAAAATAACTTCGGAAACTACCCCCTAAAATCTTACGTACTTATTTACAAACATCGTGTATATTGGATAGAAAGCTTTCATTGATCGGATTTCACAAAACTATAATACATTCATACAATCATGATTGTCACATTTTTGATACGAATGTAAATATTCTAAAATGAATACTTAAGTTCGGTGGTGCCAGTATCTAATAACCTATATTTACTTACTGTTACTAGTGTTTTTAAAGCAATCTTGTATGTCTTACCTTTTTAGTGTTCTGTCCCATATTTGAAAAAAAGATCTGACAAGAAGTAACACCACAACAATCTATTACTTACATTTTAAAGCTGAAGAACTATCCAAAAAGAACGAGTCATGTTAAGACCATTCGGGTAGTGATTATCAATAAATCACGATCGACAAAAAAAGGTAGCTAATACATATTACGGGGAAAGAAAACTCCAACTACACTATATTGCATTTTACATACATGCTATTTACTATAATTAAATAAATAAATAAGAATAATTCCATTTTTTTATTGAAAATATTTTTATTTACTCTCACAAATTAATTCCATTAGAATAATAAATAAGTAATTGAAAGACATACTTGAAAAGTTCTCTCAGAAATGTTCTAAATATTTGTATTTAATTTTATTGATTTAAATTAAATACGACTCTGGTTTTACGTGAATTGTGCTAAACTCATACGAATCTGGCAACAGGGCCACAAGTAAAAGTCGATATACGGCCAATAAAGAACAAAACAAATAAATGCTTTAGCTGCCAAATTTTATCAGTATTGTTTGGTATTTAAAAGTATTGCCGACTTGCAAATATTTACTAGCAAGCCACAAAGTTAAAAATAAATTAAATTTTTAAAATATCTCTTCCATGTAGCTATCTGGGTACCTGTACCAGCGCTGGATCTAGGGGTGAGGCAAAATGGAGCAAGTGACCCAGGCGGCAAAATTAAGTAGGTTCATAATTACTGTACAAAAATAATTTGGTTAAATACCTTTTACGGATTTCACGGCCTGCAGACAATATAAAAAACAAAAAATCGTTCACTTTCATTTTTGAATGTGAATTATTTATATATTTATAAAGATATTAAACTCTTTTGTCTGGTGGTACTTTTCCCGTTAAGATATTTTTGCTAGAAGTAAGGGAATTCCCATAAAAATCTTTCAGTGACTCATTGCGTCAGAAAACCCCTAATTCCCTTCAGGTCTTGTATCGGTTAATAGTTAAAAGGGCGCGGTTGTCGGATGTATCATTGCACCACCATTCCTCTTCTGCATTTATTAAAGAAATTTACATGATAAAAATATATTATTTTTTAAAAATAATGTGTTTATATTTTCAGATAAAGCTGGAAGCCTTACCTTTTTTAAATTTTAATAAAAACAATTAGTATTACTCAAGCTGAATATTACCAGATCGAAATTTTATTTGAGAAAATGTATCTGGTAAACGTGACAACGTTGTAAGTACTTCTAAATAGTGTTGTCTACCACTTCTAGAAATAATTGCAACGTTGCCACGTTTACCAGATAAATATTGCAAATCAAATTTCTACTTTTTGATTATGGTCTGGTTAATTTTCAGCCTGAGTAATAATAATTGTTTTAATTAAAAAGTAAAAAATAAGCTTCCAGCTTTAAATCTGAAAATATAAGTTCATGATTTTTAGAAAAATAATGGAATTTTACTATTTAAATTACATATATAAATGCAGAAATGCTATATTAGGGATACTTCCGACAACCTCGCCGTCTTTAAGCATAACCGATACGAGACGTGAACGGAATTAGGGATTTTCTGACGCAATGAGTCACTGAAAGAATTTTATGGGAATTCCCTTACTTCTAGCAAAAATATCTCAACGGGAAAAGTACCACCAGACAAAAGAGTTTAATATCTTTATAAATATATAATTAATTCACATTCAAAAATGAAAGTGAACGGGCCCATTGCCTCCACACCACAAACGTCATCGTAACGTAGTATCAATCTGGGTAATATCCATACCTTCTTTTTATAGTATCATGAATTTATAGAATATTTGTGTCTTGTGTTAGGTCCTATTGTTAATAAATTGCGGTATAGGTATTAAATTTTCTTTACAATTTATTTGGAATAAAAGAAACATATTTAAGTAGGGCCATACAAATACATAGGAAGCCAATTCCATATATCAAAAGTGAAACCACATTTCATTGAGCAAATATAAGGTGTAGGATCACCTGCGCATGTTTCCTGCTTGGACCGGACCGGCCCAAAAATTTTTTATTGATCAAACAAATCAGTGAATGTACACGATGTTTCAGGTTAACAGTAATATATTTTTAGAGCTAAATCTATATAAATAACGGTGAAAAAATTCATGTTAAATGCGATATGGCTTAAAAACTTAAATGTTTTAAAACTTCGGCAATATTTAAAAATTAGAGCAAGTGACGAGATTTTGCTTACGGTCTGAGATCTTAAAGGATTTCGATTTAGGTATATTTGTTATAAATATCTTTAATTAGGTGTTCACAATAGGGGGCAGCTGGATTTCGCCGTCCTTAACAAAATTATGTGCGATCTTGAGAATGACAAAACAAATTCAATGAATTATGAAGACTCATTCAAATTTGCCGAAAAAAAAAGCAAGGAAGTTATTCTTTAAAAACAGTTTGAAACTAAAATCTTAGAGATCCAAAAGATTACACGATTTTTGAAATTTCAAATGACGGACTTAATCATATTGTGGTCTCAGTAGGGTTTCTAAGTCTAAAGGATCATTTAGACTGCCTCTAGTGCCTCTTTTCGTCATCTGCATGTAACATTGACCATGCCGCTGATATAGCTCCAGCGTGGGGTTCAAGATATTCATGTATCCGATGCCGGTAAAAAGATGATACCTACTGTTACCTACACTGCATGCTTCAAATGTTATTTTTTCTACGGCTACAATACAAAAATAAACTTTCCTTGTTTGATAATTCTGATAATACAATAGATGGCCATATCGCACGAAGACGAAGTTTGAGCATGCCGCCGTAGGGAGAGTGCTCAATCGTCTGAGTGTGATGTGGGCAATCCACTCGAGTTGTACAGTATATTTTTTCTACGACCCACTAACGAAAATTTACAAATAAAAAAAATATTTTAGGTTATTAAGACAAAATAACTAATTTTAAAATAATTTATGACTTTTAATAATTTTTAAAATAAAATAAACGAAACAAAAAAAAAGAAAAAGTTCATTTTATTTTTCCCCAACCGAGAATAGAACTCCAGTCGCGAACTCCAGTCGCCCGCGTGGAAGGCCAGAACGTTGACCATAGGACCACCTCTATATTCTTTTATTTTTCTTGCTTTAATATTCGTAATAAAATTGACTTCATATAGTTTTATTTAAATTCACAAATTATTTATAATTATAGACGAAATAAAAACAAAAATTGTGTTATTTATCCATTCTACACAAGAATAACCCATTTTAATGTATGTTTAATCTCAATAACTAAAAATATATACTGACAATTAGTTTGACAGAATTGTCACTTATTTAAAATTTTAAAAATAATGCGCTGGTTCAGTGTGATGTCATTTTGGTTCCACTGACATTTAATTCTAACCAAACTTTTAACAAAAACACAATAAATTTGACATATACGTCTTTACTGTTTTTAGTTTATTTCTAAATATTGTTTAGAGTTCACAAAAAATAATTTAAAGGTATGTAATTGGTAACTAAACAATTGTATATTTGATGCATGTCATCTACTTACTTTAGAAATATATTTATAAAAGTGAAAAAACGATATAATTTAGGTAAACAAAACGAACAAAACGCACTCAAAAAATCTACTGTCACTTAATTGTCAGTGGAACCATAATTACATCATCACTGAACCAGCGCATAGCAGTCGGTTGATCAAAATATGAACGGTGATTGGTGGATTTCATTTTTTTGCAGTGTTCTTACTACCTAGAATGGATATGAAATATATTAGTTCAGTTCATACTTTTTGGTTTTGTAATCTGTACGTAGATAAGCTATGTGGGTGTAGAAAACTAATTATTTATGTATTAGATCCTTATCTGATAACACAAATAAGTAGTCATTCACTAATTATTTTAATAAAATCATGTCGGCCATGAAATTTCAAACATATAATTATCTAAAAGAGAGCTGTCATTTTAATTTTATAAATTAGAAAAATGCCGCGTTTGAAAATCCACATCCGATGCATTTTTTACATCTCGAGCGTTTGTTTATCCACATCGGACACATCTACATCTGCGTTTGTTTATCCGAGATGTACCTGTCCAGATTACATTTTTTACATCTCGATTTGAAATAAGATGTGAATGAGATGTTCGTTCCATGCCAGAAAGTAGGTGTTCTGTAAAGCCAAGATTATTGATGTATCCTTTATTTTATGCTAGCGTGAAC
The DNA here is from genome assembly GCA_927349885.1 of Psylliodes chrysocephalus. NCBI lineage: Eukaryota > Metazoa > Arthropoda > Insecta > Coleoptera > Chrysomelidae > Psylliodes > Psylliodes chrysocephalus. The sequence goes on along the minus strand of OV651819.1, from coordinate 29,165,705 downwards.
ATAAAAGTGATTAGTGTGTTTAATTTTTGTTTAGAATATTGTAATGTGAGCCATTTCATTATTCAGTCATGCTCTAATACTCCAAGTCCCTCTCTGTATTATTTGGCCTTTGAGGCTCAACTTGTCCGCTTATTATACATAATTGAACCCCTTAAGACCAAACCTATGGGACGACTATGGTGGACGTGTTTTCGATGATGTTCGAGAAAGGACGAGATAATATTTCTGGACTGTTCGAAATATTTCTGGTTTGGTGGAGAAGCATCTCGACGCCACCAAATTTTAGAAATTTGTATATAAATAATGGTGGATGAGCCATCATCATCAGTAGTTATATGGACAGTGAAGATAAATAGTAATTAGTAGATAGACAGTGGTGAATATAAATAGTGATCAGTTTAAAGACATTCGAAGTATATATAAATTAGGATAGTAGTGTTATAAATAAATAAGTGTTTAAATAAATTATTAATAAATAAACTGTTGTTTGAAAATAAACAAACATCACATTGGTGTCAGAAGTGGGATAGTGTAAATAAATAGTGGAAAATAATGGCTAAAAGACTGTGTGATTTAAAAGTGACCGAGCTACGTCGGGAGTTAGAAGATCGTGAGTTGGAGACGACAGGGAAGAAGGCAGAACTGGCAGAATGTCTTAAGGAAGCACTAGAAAGTGGAGGATTGGATCCGGAAACGTATCTATTTTCGGATGATGCATCTTCTGCTATTATTTCTTCAATTTCTTCCGATATGGAAACCAAAATGTCTTTCATAGAAAATAAAATTTCTTCTGATATGTCTTCCATGAAAACCGATATTTCTTCTAACATTTATTCATTGGAAAGTAAAGTTTCTTCCGATGTTTTCTCTATAAAAAATGATATTACTTCCTTAGAAAGTAAAGTTTCGTCCGACATTTCTTCCTTAGAAGAAAAGGTGACTTCTGACATATCTTCTTTAAAAACCGAAATTTCTTCCGATTTGGAAAACAAAATCTGTTCATTGAAAGATGAAATTTCTTGTGATATGTCTTCTCTAAAAAATGAAATCTCTGCTGATGTTGAACACAAGATGTCTTCTGTAGAGAAGAAAATAAAAGAAATGGAAAAGAAGATAGAAGAAATGGAACACGGAGACCAAACCAAGAACGGTGAAATAAAGTGCCATGAGGTAGAGTCAAAGTTGAAATTGGAAGGAGCTGTAAACTCTCCTCGTGTTAAAGCCCCAACTTTTGATGGGAAGATGTCTTGGACGAACTACCTTAAGCAGTTCGAAACAGCTGCCAGAGCAAACGAGTGGTCTGAACGAGAGAAGGCAATAAATCTGACCATCGCTCTTCGAGGAGACGCTTTGGATGTCCTTCAGACTATACCCGTGGAAGAAACAGATGATTTTGAATAACTCAAAAAGAGACTAAATATGCGATATGGCCACGAACACTTGGAGCATTTGTACCAGTCACAGTTGAAGAATCGTAGACAGAAACGAGACGAGACTCTTCAGGAATATGAAGTAGATATTGCCAGGTTAGTGCGATTTGCCTATCAGTTGAACAATGTAACCAAGAAAGACAGTTATCCTCTTCCTCGAATCGACAATACCTTGGACACATTGGCCGGAAGTAAATTATTTTCTACCTTAGACCTAAAGTCTGGATATTGGCAGGTCGAAATGGACCCAGTAGACAAAGAAAAGACAGCTTTTACCACCGGATCTGGATTGTGGCAATTTAATGTCATGCCATTTGGACTATGTAATGCCCCCGTGACATTTGAAAGACTTATGGAAAATGTACTGAGAGGGTTATCTTGGAAAACGTGCCTGGTATATTTAGATGACATTATAGTCTTGGGGAAGACATTTGATGAACATCTTAAGAACTTAGAAGATGTTTTTAAAAGACTTCAAGCTGCCCAACTGATGCTAAACCCCAAGAAATGCCAGCTATTCCAAAATAAAGTCAATTACCTGGGTCATGTAGTCAGTAAGGATGGCGTGGCTGTAGATAAAGAAAAAGTCGCTTCTATCAAAGAGTGGCCACAACCAAAAGACAAACACCAAATAAGAAGTTTTCTTGGGCTTTGTACGTACTACCGAAGATTCATAAAGAAGTTTGCAGATATTGCTAAGCCACTAACGCGACTCACAGAAGAAGCGAGGGAATTCTGCTGAGATGAGGACTGCCAAACTGCCTTTAAAACATTAAAGAACCATTTAACAACAGCACCAATACTAGGCTATCCACTACCAGAGGGAGAATTTATTCTGGATACTGATGCTAGTAATGTGGGAATTGGAGGAGTGCTTTCACAGATTCAGGAAGGGAAAGAAAGAGTACTAGGTTATTTTAGTAAAGTACTCTCGAAACCTGAACGAAATTACTGCGTCACAAGAAAAGAACTCCTGGCAGTTGTAAAGTGCGTGGAACACTTCTACCAATACCTGTAAGGAAGGAAATTCTTAATCCGCACCGACCATGCCGCTTTTAAGTGGTTGATGCAGTTCAAAAATCCGGAGGGTCAAATCGCCAGATGGATTGAGCGACTTCATGAGTACGACTTTAAGATCGAACATAGAGCCGGAATTAGTCACAGAAATGCCGATTCTCTTTCTAGAAGACCGTGTCCAGCAGAGTTCTCCCACTGCAACAAAGCGGAATCCAAAGAAAATGGACTACTAAGAACAACTATAGTCAACGATGAGTGGGCCCCTGCTAAAATTAAGGAAGAACAAGAGAATGATACCGTTTTAAAGAAGATGCGACAATGGAAAGAGGAAAATCGTCGACCTACTTGGCAAGAAGTATCTAATCTCTCTCCAGTACTTAAGTCGTATTTGGCTCAATGGAACTCCTTTATCCTGGAAGATGGCTTATTAAAGCGAGTACTTGAAAATGATGATGGTTCTGAGAACAGAAGACAGTTGGTCATTCCAAGAAGTAGAGTAGCTGAAGTACTTCGTCAATTACACGACAGTCCATCAGGAGGACATCTCGGTGTTAGGAAAACTCTTCAGAGAGTTCGGGAAAGGTTTTACTGGATGAACAGTTCCGATGATGTAAAGGACTGGTGTAAGAAATGTACCACCTGTGCTATGAGTAATGGACCTCAACGAAAAAGGAAAGCTCCCATGAAGCAATATAACGTTGGTAGCCCATTTGAGAGGATCGCCTTAGATATTGCTGGACCATTCCCCGCGACCGAGGATGGTAATAAATACATTTTGGTGGTTATGGACTATTTTACAAAGTGGGTGGAAGTCTATGCCATTCCAAATCAAGAGGCCACAGATGTATTGATAAAAGAGTTTATCTGTCGATTTGGAGTGCCCTTGGAGATCCACAGTGACCAAGGCAGAAATTTTGAAAGTCAACTTTTCCGTGGAATCTGTGACAGACTAGGCATAAAGAAGGCCAGAACCACAGCATTGCACCCACAATCCGATGGAATGGTAGAGCGAATGAATAAGACCATTGGGAAATATCTGTCAAAAGTGGTTTCAAACCATCAGCGAGACTGGGATCAGTATCTTTCGCTCTTTGCAATGGCTTATAGATCCGCTGTCAATGAATCAACAGGCCAAACACCAGCAAAGGTCTTGTTTGAGCGTGAGATGAGACTACCATGCGACCTCAAGTTTGGATGCCGACCTGGAGAAGATGTAGCTGGTGAAGATTATGTGATCCAGTTACGAAGAAGAATGGACGACATGCATGAATTAGTTCGCTCGCATCTCCAAATCGCCAGCGACAGGATGAAGAAACGGTACGATAATCAAGCTACGGAGGGATGTTTCAAGGAAGGCGACAAAGTATGGCTCCATAACCCAAAAAGACAAAAGGGTTATTCTCCGAAGCTTCAAAGGTCTTGGGAAGGTCCGTACTTCATAAGGAATAAAATAAATGATGTAATTTACCGTATAAGTAAGATCCCAAACGGTAAACCAAAGGTAGTGCATCAAAATAGGTTGGCGCCATTTGAGGGTGACCATGAAGAAGAAGTAAACCAACTTCAAGAAACACCAGACCTTGTCTTTGAAGAATTTATGGGTGCATATGGAGGTACTGGAAAGGCCAGATATGGTGTTACGACCGAGCAACAACAAGATCTGCTCTCGCTTCCGAAAGACTACTCGCTGGTCCATAGTACTTTCGCCAGCATCAACGACGCGCGAGGACTGGCATATGTGTTCCGTAAGAAGTTTGGTCGACTGGTAGAACTTCAATGTCAGTTACCAGCCCTTGGAAAAGCCTTGAAACTTCAAGACGGGTCGCGTTATCTTTTCTATTTAATAACGAAGAACACCTTCCGAGATCGATCCACCTATCAGGATGTATGGGAAGCATTACTTAGTCTAAGGGTGCACGTACGGGAGTCCAATGTACAGAAACTAGCCATGCCGAAGATAGAAGGAAATCAGCTGAACTGGAGGATCATTAGGAACATGGTGGAAGTAATCTTTCAAGATACCGGAGTTCAAATACTGGTCTGCAGCCATTCGCCCAGTGCCCAGGTTACAGCAAAGACAGTCCCTTGTTACTTCCATGCAACTTGAAATTGTAAAAGAGGGTTCAGTTGCAGATACAACCATTCCATTTTAGTTTCGGAAGAGTTCCAGGAGGAACTATCTCTTAAGGAGGGGGCAATGTAATGTGAGCCATTTCATTATTCAGTCATGTTCTAATACTCCAAGTCCCTCTCTGTATTATTTGGCCTTTGAGGCTCAACTTGTCCGCTTATTATACATAATTGAACCCCTTAAGACCAAACCTATGGGACGACTATGGTGGACGTGTTTTCGATGATGTTCGAGAAAGGACGAGATAATATTTCTGGACTATTCGAAATATTTCTGGTTTGGTGGAGAAGCATCTCGACGCCACCAAATTTTAGAAATTTGTATATAAATAATGGTGGATGAGCCATCATCAGTACTTATATGGACAGTGAAGATAAATAGTAATTAGTAGATAGACAGTGGTGAATATAAATAGTGATCAGTTTAAAGACATTCGAAGTATATATAAATTAGGATAGTAGTGTTATAAATAAATAAGTGTTTAAATAAATTATTAATAAATAAACTGTTGTTTGAAAATAAACAAACATCACAATATAAATTTAGGTTGAGTTCCAGTCTCAAAAGGTAAATTTAAGAAATATAAACTTCTAACTTGTCATTGTCATTTTATCACGTGACCAATAAAGTCTGGAGCGTTTATTACATCTACATTCAGATCTAATTCTCTATCACGTGATAAAAAATTCACAACATCTCAGATGTATCCGATGTGGATATTCAAACGCGGCAAAAATATATTTTTCGTATAATTTACATCATTCATTGGCGTGGAATCGACGTTACAGGTCGGTAAGCGCTAGATGGGGACAAGAAGGTAACCTTAATTGTTCGGGAACTGCTAACATCCAACAATCCACATGTGCAACAATCTGTTCAAAATAATGACCAGAGATAAGGGAGATAAAGATAGCAAACGCCCATAAGAAGCCAATGCTAAACAACGACCAGCTTTATCGCAGTTAACATCTGACCCACTATGTGGCGCTTTGATCAATATCAAACAACACAGCGGGAAATTTAAAAACCTGATAATAAAGGTTGCATAAATATCGTTGGCATTCTCATGTTCTTGTAAATAAACTTAAACAATGTAATTACGCTAAATTATTTATTAAAAAGAATACTACACTTACAGTCTACTATCGATTAATTATTGTAAAGGACATTGTAGAGGATACAATTATGAACTCAAAATTTTAAATTTAAATTCAGGATTCTTTGATATACATAAAACTGACATTTATATTTACAAACTGTCCACTGCTGTCCCCGTCTACTGTCTGTCTCAGTATTGTTAACCGTATGATTTAAATCGTTTTTTAACCGACTTCAAACAAGTATTACAAATTAAAAATTTAAAAAAACCGACTTCAAAAACGTGCAGATGCCATCACCACATCTTAACCAAATTTATATGGGACCACCCCTGAGGTACCCCCTTACTAACAAAAAAAGAATCGTATAAATCGGACAAGGTGGTAAAGTATTATTCTCAGATACAATTATTAGATTTTGACCAAATTTATATGGGACCACCCCTAAAGTAGCCCTTTTCTAACAAAAAAAGAATTATTGAAATCGGACACCCTGTTAAAAAATTATCGCTGAACATACATAAAAAATGAAGAGTTTGAGGATTTTCTCATAGACCCAATTATTAGATTTTGACTAAATTTATATGGGACCACCCCTGAAATACCCCCTTTCTAACAAAAAAAGAATTATTGAAATCGGACCGTGTTAAAGAATAATCGCTGAACATACATAAAAAAAAAATATCGCGACGAATTGATAACCTCCTCTTTTTTTGAAGTCGGTTAAAAAGGAGGAGGTTCTCAATTCGTCCCGATATTTTTTTTTTTAACCGACTTCAAAAAAGGAGGAGGTTATCAATTCGTCGAGATATTTTTTTTTTATGTATGTTCAGCAATAATTCTTTAACACGGTGTCCGATTTCAATGATTCTTTTTTGTTAGAAAGGGGGTTCTTCAGGGGTGGTCAAAATCTAATAATTGGATCCATGAGAAAATCCTCAAATTTTTTTGTATGTTTTTGTATGTTTGGCGATAATGCTTTACCACCTTGTTCGATTTATATTATTCTTTTTTTGTTAGTAAGATGTGGTGATGGCATCTGCACGTTTTTGAAATTTTTAATTTCTAATACTTGTTTAACTCTCTGTACGATGGCGTTGTACGATTGCATCAGTGAGATCGTACGTAAAAATACGATCTTCACTTTTTTAGTAGGTTTATTTAAATATCTGCAACAACTTCAGAACATAAAACAATAAAAATCAAAAACTACTTGCAAAGATTCATAGGCCGTTCGTAATTTCTTATCGTGATTTTGACCATGGTAATTTTGTACACCGATTATCACGGCATAAGAAAAGCTTGCATTCAAAATTTCAATCACTTTCAAGTGATTGTCATTGAATACTTATGTTAATTTAAAGTTTCATGTATTTTCTTTAGTTTTTTTTTTTCGTTGTAAATATAAATAAATTATCATGCCAAAGTTTTTATTTATTTTTTCATTCCATTTAAGTTATATTATGTTATATTTATTGTACAATTTTTTTGTCGAAATACTATTTTTGTACTCTACTTGTACGATCTCTCAAAAAAATATTTGACAACACTGGTCTCTCTACAAACGACGTAGACCTGTAGTTAACATCTGAGACGCTAGATGACGCTATCGTTGCTGGGGTCATTGCGTTTCCAATCTTTATGTCCATAATCTCTTGATAATGACCAAATGACCAGCGGTAAGTTGATGTAGCAGGAGATTAAAAATGTTTTTTAAATCATTTTGACGAGAAAGGAAGAAGACAAAAGAAGGAATCGACAGTACTATGAGTGTCCTCTAAGGCTCTGAACGAATGTTGGTACCAGGGCTTCAGATGATGAGTGGGTGGTTTTAGTGAATCCCACACCATCGATGAAGGGTAGAACTTCTAGCCAATATCCATCAAGGACTCACATAAAAAAAAAATTGGTGGAAATAGATGGAGTTGTTCCAAGAATGGGGACAAAACCTGTGGTTGATTTTGTTGACGAAAACTATAGGTTTGGTCCAAAAAGAGTCCAGGCCCGTACATGACCGTCAAACTCAAGCTGAAGTTTCCCCTTTTTATTTTGCTAACAGTACCATCAGTAAAAATAGTCTTATATTTGATAATCTCTTCTAAAAAGTATAGAACAGCATCATTTCTAGAAAGTGCTTTATCGGCACTAGGAACGATATATATGCTGCCACTGTTCTAAGCGTTTAGTATCCTATAAAAAACATTTATACTGACACAATTGAGGTTCAACAAAAAAAAAAATAACAGTAGCAACATTAAAACTCTATAAAAAATAAATTTTCTTTTCTAGTAAGTTAAATTTAATGTATAATTATTGTTGTTTGTGAGTCAGGATCTGTGACTGTAAAAGTTTATATTATAGAAACTTGTAATAAAATAAACTACATTCCGTAAGATACATATTGTGACTAGTTTACAATAAATATTATATTTAGACATAAATACATTATTTTACTTACATTAGAAGCTTTAAAAAGATATTGAATTGATTTCGCCTTGTTTTTTTTAGTTTTACATTTGATTTGTATCCTGTTTTACAAATCTGGAACGACGTAAATCTTGCTTTGATGTTTTTTTGTTACTTGTGCTCAGGTACTTTTTTTCACATTATTTTGATTCTTTTCACCAATTTTTAAAAAAATCACTTGATTTTACATTGACTTACATAGAAAATTAACACCGCTGTTATTCGACATGCCAACTACAGTCAAGTTTCGCGAACTTTATAAAAAGAAGGACGGAAATTTGACCATTGCCGATTCGCCTCCTTCTCTCTAGTCTTCATAGTTTCAACAAACTTCAAATGAATTTCGAATCGAAATCAAATCGTCAGACCACATACTTTGATTTTCTTTTACTATACGGAGAATGGTCGCACTGCGCAGCTTTCCGAGTAGCTTTTAAAAGAAGATAGAAAACTCCGCCATTTTGATCCCTTATTACGTGTTGCCTACATCTTGACGCAATATTTTTAATAGGTGCGTTTTAATCATCCGCTTCTGCCTCGGAATTGTCGGTTTTCTTGTTTTAATCTGACAGGTTAAAACGATTAAACCGACAATTCCGGAAGCAGAAGCGGATGATTAAAACGCACCTGATATTTTGCTTGCTGCTGTCTGTGTCAGTAACACTATACGGTGCAAGAGAGAGGTCCGACACGCCCAACATTAGGCGCGGCCATTTTGATTCCTATGCCACAGTTTATAGCTAAAGAATCAGATCGCTCACTCTGCGTCGGCACTTTTGATCTCAATGTTCCAGTTTATACACTGCGCAACTCGGATAATACAATATATGACAACCGTCTATAATAAAACGGCAGTCTTCTGCGTATCCTGAATTTGAATCCCTGGAGTGGATGTTATTTTGGAACTTTCAACTGGTCCGAGTAAGCTAACTGATTCTTTAGCAATAAACTGTCGCTTCCAGACTACATAAAATCATAAGTGTTACATATGGTTAAACTCGTATTGAATAGGAGATTCCAGTAATGACTTAATATACAGGGTGATGAATTTGAAAAACCAAAGTGACTAATAATATAAGAGAAACGGTAAATCTGGCAACATTGCAAATATCAAATCTAAAATCTCCGTATCCCAAAATAGGTGTAACCCAAATTTTGTACAACTAGGACTAGCAATTTACGAGATAATTGGCCGTTTCCAGACTTTTGGGCCACTCCGTATGTCAATGACCCGTTGCTAGTTTAAGGTCCCAATTGGAGTAGGCCAGGAATCAGATGGTCAACATTTAAGACATTTTAATTAAGCAGAATTTACCTGTCTTGTGATCTTAAATTTTTTACTAAAATTCTTTTAACTAACATGTAGAACAGTTTTATTCATTCAAAAACTAAATTCCAATATGAGACACCCTTTGAAAAAAAAAAAAAAAAAAAAAACAAACCAATAATTTGAATATGTTTATTTCAAATACACTTTGTAATTTACAACGAAAATGAATAAGGAAAACCACTTTCGAACAAAAAAAATAAAAAATTCAGAAACATTGTGCTAATTTTGGATTAATTGAGATCACATACAAAAATAAATCAACTAAAAGAATGTATTTATAAATATATATGTATTATAATATATAAAGTGCATGACAATAATTTACAATAAAATTCATGAAAAATAAATGCAATAGTAATACAATATCACAAAGTTATAATTATATTAATTATTAATAATTAGAATCTTTTACCAATGGTTATATTTCATTTTTATACAAATCGCTCGCGTCTTTTTCTTTATAAAGTAAACGTAACAATTCAAAAATTTGTCGATTGCTAAACCTAATTTTTCAAATTTAAAATTATGCTAGAACACTTTAAATCCAATATATTCAAATAAAAAACATTCAATCATTAAAATATATACATTCATTAAAACACTATTATTAATTTTTAAAAAACTACACCACAATAAATTACATTTCATTGAAATACTAAATGCTTTCTTGAAATCATGTTTGGATTAAAAAAACCGGTTTTTCAATGCAAAATAAGAAAATTTAACACAATCACAAATGCTTAAGGTTATACTTAAATATTAATCATATTTCATCTCTGACAATTCAACATTTTGAATAAACAACATTTTAATTACATTAACTTAGGTACATGAGTAAACGAAAACTAAAATCAAATATTATTAATATTGCTAATTGTGCCATTCATTCCCTTTTTAAATTCAGTAACATAGTTGTTAAATAGACCTGATAGTCATGATTTTATAACATAGTTGGTAATATTGTAATGGTTCTTTTACCATATATTACTACTTCGTAGTTATGATTAAAATAGTTTTGTTTCCTAAAAGATTTAAAAATGATGTCTATTGTCTAAATTCAATTTACCATACTGAACTTCATATTAAACTGAAAGAGCAAAACCATACGAACGAAAGCACACAGCAGCGAGGTGATTTTTGAAAGTTTGGAGTCCGGAGTCCACATTGGCTTATCCAAAGAAATTAAAGGGAAACATCAAAGTTAAATTTAACACTTAAAGTCACTTACAAATTGTCTCTGATTAATACATAGCTAAAATAAATGTTCTAATAACAATAATAATAATACGCCAGTGGAAAACATGATGTGGAACACTTGAAATTAACAGTTTGAAGCCCTTTTTGTCATGCACACCGATCATTTTTTGCACTCAGATCAGATTAGAAATAAGAAGTTGGCATAACCATCCAGTTTAATATGAAATTCAGTGAGTTGGCAAAGTAATTCTTTCTTGAGTTTGCGTTTTTACAACTTTTTCTGCAATATTATAAATTATAACTTCACTTTAAATACAAATATGTATTTGTTTTTAAATATCAGCTCTAATGAAAAACAAGGTTTTTTCCATACTAAAAAATATATTGATATGAAATAATTAATATAGTACTTGTGATGGAAGTTACATTGTCCCTCTGATTGGTATACCAGTCATATATTTTTCTCAAGTCTTTGAAAAAATAAACATTAAATCAAATAATCTGATATCATGATCATATTCACACCTGCACAAACCAAAGTCTCTTTAACAACTTCTGTAGAAGAATTATTGGGACTCCTAAATGATGTTATAATAAAACTAGAAAGATATTAGAGTCCTCCCATTTGAAACCTGAGGCTTCTTGAAACGAAGCATAAAAAAGTCTTTAGATTCACTACTTTAAATATTGGTTCAACCAGAGGTAACAATGGTATATATCCTGCACAATTTTATTTTGGTTATTTTTTAGTATAATCCGTCCTGATTTCTAGAATGGCACATCACTAAGCTTGTTACGAAAAAATACTCTTTGGTATATAATTTTTTTTAAAAAACGATTTCTTGCGTTTATAAAATTCCGTTGAAAAATTAGGTTTGCTTTTATGATATTCGATGTATTATAATGATTTACGCTACTCTATCAAGCTTCTAATGAATTCTATTATACACGGCCTTTTCCTTTTCTGTTAGTCCAGGTACCAAAATAAGTACCCGTTGGAGCAACTTTAATAAAGGTTAAAAAAATAAAAACAAAAAAACTGTCGTTACTTCAACCAGTGGGTTATTGTTTCATATACATTGGCACCAGGCTTACGTTTTATAAAATATTTCTACACCATATAGTACTCATCAAAATACCTAATTCAAAAACGTTATATTAACTTTTTATATCTGATAATAAGATGATCTTATTCAATTTTGTTTATTAAAACCTAGGACCACTTTTAGTTTCACCCTGTTTTATAACTGTTTTCTAGTAAACCATCTTTTAAGAGTATTTTTTTACAAATCCATTAAAAATAGGTTTCTTGACGATTGGTTACAGTGTTATTTATTTAATGAGAGGTATGTTTAAAGGGAACTGTCACTATAGAAATACTGTCACTTATACAAATTGAAACTTTTAAAAAATGTCAAATTATAAATGACAAAAATATTTACTTTTTATGTAATTTTAAAAGGATTTGCAGAAAAATAGTGTACCATACTTAAGTTAAAAGCGATGGATGAACCATTCCCGAAATACTGGTACATTTTCATCTGAAATCGCTTTAAATTCTATCAATATCATCACGGAAATCCCGAGATCATCATCGAAATCATGACCAAGAAGTGTAGAGCAAAAATGTCATGAATTTATGAATATACCTCAAGAATAAAACTAAAGAAATGTAGAGCAATAAAAGTAATGAATTTATGAATATACCTCAAGAATGAAACTAAACAAATGTAGAGCACAATGAATTTACTTCAAGAAAGGAGAAAACTTTCGAGATGGAATTAGATATTCTTTCATCTTGTTCCCTGCCGCACGAGCCTGTGAAATTGAATATTCAGTATGTAAATCACAATGCGTAGTCAAAAGTTCACCTTTAGATTGAATATTCACTAATCTCTGTTACTGTTGCTTTCACTTCACTAGTGTTGTCAAGTTCTTTTCTAATAGTTTCAGGGCAAAATAACAATATTTTTTTTTTGCAACTGAATCACAATATTTGGCAGCAAATCCGAACATTGTTTAACTATAGGGTCTTCACATTCGATAATTTCCTGTTAAATTTCAATTCAAATTTTTATCTTGATCTTGATGTGTTGGTTTCTGGAATGCGTTTGTCCAGAAACAAGATCTGGTTCGTTTTTGAAAACACCTTCACGCAGATCTAAACAATCTTCTTGTTTTAAATTCATCATTATAACAATATCCAAATCGTGTAGTAATTATTTTTTTCATCTAATGCAAAATTGGGACTGGTTAGAGTGCACAATTAGGCCCCAGTTTAGGAAACAATCATAACTGACGATCTCTGGGCGGGAAAAAGACGGGTGTCTTTTACTGCGCTGACGTTTTGTGGATATAAATCCGGTTAAAACTTGCTACTTTGCGCGGGCAATTCATAATTCGTGCATAATTACATTTGCATCAGACCACAAACTTTTGTTTACATATTTATCGAAGTAATTTTTGTAATACATTGACAGCTTAAAAAAGGAAAATTGTGATTTATAGAATGGCTTTAGATCAAAAATACTCTTTAGTGTTATGTTTGCTACAGTTGCTTGTTGAGGACATTGGAAATAAAGAGTATTAGAAGTAATAAATGCTAAAAAGATGTGTAATAAAAAGAAAATACATTACATTAGACTGATTTATTTTAGTGAAGTATTTCCAACATGCTAGTGACTTGAATGATTGTAAATTGTGGGAGCAGAGGTGATAGAAACTTGTCTCGTGTTTTGTGCTTCCCTCTTTTTTTTTGTGTCACCGAAATAATATAGAACCATGGATGATTTCCCCGAATTCGTAAATGTGTATAGAAATACATAGGGGTACGTTTTGATCTTAGTGGTTTACTCTTCGCTTAAAAGTATTTATTATGGAACTTTTTTACACTTGTATCATAAATAACTAGTATGACTCATTATCATTTAAATAATAGAAATATGCAAATTATTTTTAACGGGTCGACGTCAGGAAGCTGAAGTGAAAGTAAAAGTGGTTTGTTGATAGATGGTTTTGAATATTTTGACCGACACGTGAACTACTAAGATTAAAAGGTACCCGTATTAAAATTTCATATGATTTCGGCGATTTCACCGAAATCTTTTATATATTTTTACGATTTTGATCATTTAGGCGAAATCACCTATCGTTCTATAATATTTCGCCGAAATCCCCCTTTATAGTATTTCGGCGATTTAATTATTATTGTACTATAAATATATTTTTTTGAGGAATATTCACTTGCTTTTTGATCTACCTGCTGCGTTAATTTCAGATCGGCATTTCCCCGGACAATTTTATTGCAAACCTAGATAATGATCGCCAAACCCGGACATCCTGGGTCAAAATGACCGATTATCCGTATCATGTTGATTTCGGTGCACGAGTATTGATTTTGAAGTCATTTTGGTGATGATTTCGGAATTTCGGTGATTTCGTTTAATATTTTGGGGTTTCTTTGATGACTGCGAAGATTTCAAGACATTTGTACGTACCAGTATTTTGGGAGTGGTTAGAACATTGGAATTATGATTTTGATGGCAATATTGGTATGCCCCTTCCATATTCATACTACATAAACATTTCGAGTAAGACTATACTTTTTTTACACTACTATGAAAGAAAACAAGAAATGAGATTAGAAGCCATGTATTAGGAATAAAATTGACTAGAACGTTACGTATTTTTTTTATAACATAGCAATACAAAATCATATTTTTAATAATGCCATAAAAATTTATATTAGATTTAAAAAACAATACTGATATCCGGTGTCAAAACACGAAAAAATACTGAATAAAATTTAAAAAAAAAACGCAATGGTCGAAGTAACAAACCCGTTTGGTGTCCAATCTTGAGATAAAAATTGTCAATGGAAGTCCTTATAAGCTAAGAATATATACAGGCGTTACGCAGTACAAGATATGGGACAATGACTAATAGTTATTTTACTAATATACAAAAAGAGAGCGTAAAGCTTGTGCAGAGGAAAATCGTTGCTTGGAGGGTTTCGTCCACAGAAAAACAGTAACCATCTGTTACTCAAAAAAATTGTCATTGTTTAAAAATGTTTACAATTGAGACATCAAAATCGTTTAATTATATAAAAATTACGTTTTCTGTGGAACGAATCGCCCATTTCTCTTGACAACTCGAAAAACAACTTAGGGAGTGTCGTTATAGGCAGTTGATCGATCTACAATAGTCGTAGATGTTATTTTTCTAGAATTACCACATTCCTCCATATAAAATTTGTATAAATATCGTTTTCAGTCTTTGTTATGTCTTTTTCCAATAATTGAGAAAATGCATTTGTAAAAATTTTGTTACAGCACAGATCAATTTTTATTAATTCTGTGTAAGACCAATTTGCGATAAAATTAAATTATCTTAAAAACTAGTGATCTCGATTTCGGTATTGCATCTTGGATTTTAATGAATATATTATTCTTAAAACGTTCTTATACCGGTACAATTCAAAAATCATCAATTCATAGATTATTGCAACAAAACAATTGAAAAGGTACATTCTTTATTCAGAAACACTGACACTTCTGTAGTTATAGTGGTATTCGCTTGATGCTGTTGCTATTATCATTGACACTTTTCAAGTTTCACAATGTTAAACCAAACAGAATTTTTGAATTTTATTATTTCGAATTGAAGTATTTTGAGTTATGTCGGTATTATCGCAAATTAGCGAATTGTCATTACTGCAGCAAATATTTAAAAAGGTTGAAAAATTATTTAGTCTAAACAAAACGGACTAAAAACTCTGAAATGACAGGCAGAAGGAAAACGTTTTCAGCATATGTTCTATCTCAGAATTTTTCTTTAAATCATATGTTTACTCAATAATGACAAAATAGCTTAACAATATTTAATCTATTATTAATATATTTGAAAAATCCAAAATGCAATAAAACTATTAAACAACTAAATGCATCCCTCACTTCGACTGCGCAACATAGGAATCACTAAAAAACATTTTTTAAATAGATAATCATATAAATTATATAATGGTAAAATAAATACTATATTAAAACTTATCAAATGAAAAAAAAAGTGTTTCCATTTTTTTTCCTCACGACATCTATCTAGCAATTTTTAATGTAAAAATTTTTTCGGCCGTTCTGTACCCGATTTGGAGGTACCGATCGATATTTAGGTATATACGCAGACATTCGGAAAAATATTTGAATAACCTACTTCCAATCTACGAAAGCAATCTAATCTTCATAATCCTGGAGCCGGATTTGAATTTTATTTTTTATTTCCCGCCAATTTGAATTTGATGCGTAATAAAGACTTGGCCGAAACAGTTTCAGAATCAGGAAGAACCTGGTTCTACTGAGTAGATTTCTAAGGGAGAATACAAAACTCCAATGGTCTGAAATGTGCAAGACCAGAAACAAATTTGTTGTGCAATGATAACGAGCCTTAATTATGAATTCGCACCAAACAGCATGACCACTATCTGCTTTATTTTAATATCCAACACAATAAAGGCTTGACCGGAATCTAGTCCCAGAAACAGGACGAACCTGGAACAATTTCCTTGATACAGTTCTACTGCATGGGTTTCTGAGGAAGAATATGTAACTTTAATAGTCTGAGATGTGCAAGAACAAAAACAAATTCATTGGGCATTGATAACGAGCCTTAATTGTGATTTAGCACAAAACAGCATGACCACTTTCCGACATCCAACTACCAACTCTCCTGACTTATGCCCTTGTGCTTTCTACTTCTCAATTAAATTGAAACTGAGAATCAAAGGAAAAACGTCGATTTTATTGAAGAGATCTAACGATAATTGGGGAATATTTAATGAAGCTTCCAAAATATAAGACCAAAGAAATTTTGTATCCAATTTATTAGAATATGTTGTTCAGTTAAAAAAATGTATTACTATATTGAAGATTATTTTCTAAATGCAATATATCATAAAAACGAAGAATATCATAACACATTTTTGACAAGAAACCTGTAGTGTTTTTATCAGCAAATTTTATAAATTTAGCTGAAATGACTGAATATATGAATCAAGGGAAATATTTTTTCAAACATCTTTAAAAAAATATCGAAAAGTATCTCCGATTTTTAGAATCTTACACAACCCCCGTATTTTTCGTTACATATATTTGTTTAAATTACCTATCTAGTGCTGTACAGAACGGCCGAATGTACAAAAAGGAGAATGCTTTCCATAATCCACTTTTCGAAACGAAAACGCACATTGTATACGTTAGAAATATCGAGATTATTACTTACATCTTAAACATTATAAATTGTCGTTTAGTCTGGTTCATGTGTAAAAATGATACAAAAAGTTCAATAATTATTAAGGTTCTGATGCTTTGCACGTAAATTACCTTCGGTTCAGTTCTGATTTGATTGCTGAAAAAGAAAAAAATATATATTTTACTTATATAGTTGACAAATACTAAAACATAAGAAAGAATAGAGAAAAGATCAACAAGTAACTGGCAGAAACATAATATGGATAAGGAAATTTTAACACAGGGATATGTCTTACGATGAATTGAACAAGGTATTATAGGAACATGCACATAACAGATAGGGACCTTTGTCAGCTAACAATGACATAGACAGAGGGCTTGTTCCAACAACTAGAAACAGTCATTGGCCGTCTAAACGATCTAAAGTGTAAAATCCTGAATATCACTAACTATTTCTGATCGTTATTGCAACAAACCAACGGATTGAATGGTCTCTATTGTGCATTAAATACACATGAGAAATGAATATGACTGACAATTTGCCAAAAAGTCGTTCGACGTCTACACTTTCAAGTATCGAGTTAATTCTACAGTGATATTTTACCTAATTAAAAAAAAAATAACAAAAAAGCCCACTGCAAAATGTTGGGTCGATCACTAGTATGGCTAAATTTTCAGGTAAATCGTGCAATAGTAATCCGTCGGCAGCCGCCCCAATATCGTTTGCATTTTACGTTACAAAAAATTATTAAAAATTGAAAATATGTACCACCCTCTACTCATCACTTTTTTGCTAAATTTTCTACCTAATCGATAGTTAGTAATTAAATATAATTTTCTATACCCGGCTGCCCACCATCATTCCTTGCGTTAAGGGTAGCTGATAGGGTCGAAAAGTACTATATTGATGTTGTTTTTATACATTCATCTCTTTTATAGTCAAACTAAATACCGTTGGAAAACTCGCAAAATTTCCAACAAGAAAATATCCGGCTGCCGCCCGAAAGCGTTTGCAAAACTTAGGCTGCCACTGGTCAAGTTTGAAATCCGCGCTTTAGATAAGGATAAGTTGTTTGGGAGTGTGCGCACAGCTGACCTTTATTTGACATCTGTCATTGCCTCAAGTTGTAACTCGCATATTTCTTCCTTTGTCTATTAATAAATTGTTATAACGATGGCCTGGGGCCCTATCCTCGGCTATCGTTTTCAAAAAACGTAAACGCTTTAGCGACATACGAGCTATTCGCTATTCTCGACATTCGTTTTAAAAGCGTGTACGTTCTTAAAACGGGTGTTTTACAGCAAGCGGAATTTTTAACGCGTTTTTGATAAAACGTGCAAGTTTTCAAAGATTTATTCAATGTCGTCACTCATGTCACTTTTAGGATGATTAATAATATTGATTGATTTTAACAAATTCTAGGTAAACTACTTTTTATTAATACCTACAAAAGTATCTAATTTCTTATAAATATGGTTTGCAGTACTAAAAAATCTAATAGCTGAGAATTTCTTTTAATTATATTATCAATAATTGTACAATTAGAAAACTTGCAGAGACAGAATCCATTTTTTTAAATTTAATGGATACTGAATAAATATTTTTTATATCTTGCCATGTAAGAATTTAATTATTAATTCATGTATGTTTTATTTACATATATTAATTTGCTTGCGGTTTCCTACAAGTGGTAGTTCAAAGCTCTTCTGTATCACACGTTGTATCCAGAAATTTTAACAATTTTGTAAAATGCCCCAAAATATTAAAGAACTGAATGAGATAAGCAAAGTTATGATTTAAATTAATTTTATACCATAAAAACTAGGTTTTTATGACGTACGATTTTCCTAGAATTATATGTTGTATTGACTGCACCCTTATAGCTATTTTTCCGCCAAAAATTAGCGATTCAGTTTACCCTGAACATTGATATATTATGTGATTAGAAAAAATCGTTTGATAAATTTACAATTGGTCTGCTGTAATAAAATTATATAATCCTTATTCTTTTATGGCCTGCACAGTGACGTAGCCACAGGGGGGTTTGGGGAGTCAGAACCCCCCCCGTAGGCCTTCCCGTCACCGTTTTCACTATTAACTGTTTGTTCTCACAGCCCCCCCCCCCCCCCCCCCATGAAAAATTTCTGGCTACGCCACTGGGCCTGCACATTACTTGAATTCAGCGATATAGACAGTTTACAGTGATGCCAAACATATTATCTGCTTATTAAAAACGTACACGTTTTAAAAAACGAATGCTCATCGAACGACAGTCAAGAATATAGATTTCGAAAACTACTCGCTCTTCAACCACTCACTTTGGAAAACGGTTAGTTTTTTTCGCGATTGTCGAGGATAGCCAGGTGTTTTTATGCACAAATAGCGGTAACGTCTTAAAAGGCAGCGACTAAACTTAGAAAAAAATAAACAGAGTGCTGCAATTTGAAATTTGTTGTTGTCATACCAATATGACACCAGATATTATTCGAAATGTTTAAAGAAAATAACAACTTGAACCCAAAATACCGAGCTGAACTTAAAAATATTAATTTGCAAACAACTGTAAAAGTATTGACTTTTTATGTAATTAGATTATTAACAAATGCATTAATGAAGGTTTTAACCGAAATCCATCTACTGCATTAAATGCATAGATTAAATGAGACAAATAAATATAACGTGATTGTAAATTGCCCGTGAAACCTGCAAGAAGGTAATTGTATTTCAAATGAAATAGTTATCAACGCCAACGAAATTATCGAGCAATGTGACAGTGATGCCAATTCCGAGGAATTTAGTGATGACTGAAAAATGTGTAAATCCTTGCACTTATTTTTTCACATTTTTTTAACTATAAGTATATTTTTTGCATTTTGAACAGTATTAAAATAAATATTTGCCTTTATTTTGTAATAAAGAAAGTTTAAATTCTAATAATTTTATAAATTACAATAATAAAACAAAATTAAGATTCTCTATTTACGCAAACGATATTGGGGCGGGTGCCGACGGATTACTATTGAACAATATATTACCCGACGTTTTCATGAAAATTTAGCCATACTAGTGAGCGACCCAACATTTTGCAGTGGGCTCCTAAACTATTAGCCATTATATTAAAAGTAGTAATGGAACTTTTCATGAAAAGTAATTTTTGGACCAGTCCGACGGACATGACCGGAAAAATAGTGAGAAGCAATGAAAAGTAGTCGACCTTGAGCATAGAAGACACAGTTAAATCTCCATCCTGTATGTTTTTTAAAAACCACTTTGGGAACAATATTTGCATTTTTATTTTCGTTTTTTTTTTTACAAATCATTTGTGAAACACTTCCAACCTTTGGATTTTTTTGGTAATTTTTTCATGAGTTTATTTTACGAGTAATAAGATATGAAACGAAAATTCTAAAACATCTTTAAACTATATAACAGTCAGTAATAATTTATCGTTTCTTTTTTTTTTAACTATATTTGGCCTTTGTTTGTTAGTCAACTTTTTAAACTAGTCCGTCGGACTTTTCCAAGCGATCCATCACTAATTAAAAGTAACTTACCATCTAGAATTTCCTGTTTCATTTTCGCGATTTCTTTTCTGACCTCTTTGACTATCTCATTTTTGAGACTCTCCATTTCGGTGGGACCGATCGACAGTCCCCCCACTTCGGATAGGCCATTAACTTTTAATATCGTTTCTTCGGACGCCGAACCGAATCGTTTTCTGACGCCCTTCGGAGATTCTGAGTTGAATTTTGAAGTATTGCTCGGTAGGGTGTTGGTCTTCTCCCATATCGCCGCTTTCTTCTCGTCGTCTTCTTTGTCCGGCACTTTTTTCTCCACCTACGATAAACATAGACAATTAGGTATTGATGGTAAAAATATAGCAATATGAGCAATACTAGATGAAGAAGCAGATATAAACAAACTAGTTAAAAAACAATGAATCTTTACTATGCAATAATAAATTCATAGGGAAAAAAAAAATATCTCAAAACGAAAATTAGAGTATTTAAATCAATATTCAGACCTGCAATAACATTTAGTTGTGAATTAAGGGTATTTGAAAGACAAAAAAGAAAGATACAAGCTGTCAAGATGAAGTTCCTGATGAGAATACAAGGTATGGCCAAATGAGACAGACAAGAAGAGACCTAGAAATACAATCGACTTTAGAATTTATTGAACAGAGACAGTTGGAATAATAAGATGTGGAAGGGATAGACGATTATGGGATAATTATACCAATTACTATAGCATGTACAAACACCATCGTCCGAAGATAGAAAAAATGTTTAAAACAAGATGAAAAACAATTTGTACAATTTTTATAACTTTTGCGATTTATTAAGCTCATAGTACTTACCGCAGCTCGTCTCCTAGCCAACGTTTTGGCCATTTCATCCATCATCGAGGCCATACTACCACCGCCTCCTCTTCCAAGGGTACCATAATTACTGCTACCGCCACTACTGGTCGATGAGCCACTATTTTCAGTCGGAGGTGGAGTATTCTACAAAATATTTAAATAGATAAAATACGCGTATAAGAGCAATTCTATACTCAATAAAAAAAAAAATAACTTTTAAACATTCATAATTTAATAACACACACTAGTTTGTAAAGTAAAATTTTACGAACTGAGTATGGTGCAAAAAGATAGTAATAGTTTATTTGCCAATACAAAATATAAAGAAAAATACAATAATTACAGTCATAAGACCAATTCTACCTCACTCGCCTTGAAAAAAATAAATAAAATAAAGAATAAAAATACATATTTAGATTAACTCAAAAATACAGTTAAAAGAATAATTAACTAGCGAAAGGAACCTTAATCTATATCAATTAATATTAAAAATCAAACAAAACTTAAAATTTAAAATGTCTGTTCGAAAAATTTGTTTGTATTTATTTTTAAAGGCTGTTAATGAAAGACTGAAATTTTGTATTTCAAGATGACTGTTCAATGCAATTTGGCAACTAAATGATTTTTTGAACATTTGTTTATTATGAGATGGGATAGTAATGGCATTCTTTTTCCTTAAATTGATGGACGTCAGTCCGAAAAATTATCTTTTGATGTAAGTATGAGGGAATTTTGGTCTTTACTATTTTATAAAATAAACAGAGATAATTAAGTTTCTGACGATTAAACATGTTTAGCCAATTGGCCTCTTTCAATTTATAAGAAATCCTCTGCCTTCTCCTTATGCCACAGATCATTAAACAACTATTTTGTACTTTTTTAATTCGATTCTTATCAATTAATCGTAAAAACGAACCATATACCGTATCGCAATGATTAAAGTGCGATAAAACAAGAGAATCAGTTGCAGTAGACAAATCTGTTCTATGTGGATAAATTAGTTTTAGGGAAGAGTAGGCTTTCCTAACCTTTTCGTTAATACGTTTATCGAACCTAAATTGAGTCAATAGTTAACACGTTAACTGTTGAGCTAAAAATTAGGCCCATAGGCCAATTATATTATAATGTGAGCTTAGACAAGTGGGGTCAAGAGATTATTAAAAAACACGTTTAAGCAAAACTAAATTGATTTTTTTAACGTGGTTATATACAGCACCACGAAATACAAAAAAAAAAAGACTTAATTTCTATTACACGTTACTTCACTGTCTTCTAGTGTAGGAGAATTGTAAATTCTCTAAAGTGAAGAACTTTGTCGCTACAAAATTAGAAAACCATTGCAAACATTTTTTATAAACTGAAAACCATTCAATAGCAAAATTAAACCCAAAAAAGTTTATACACAATGTAATGACTAGGTGATGATATCACCCTGTGTTTCTATTTGAGTTCGAATCTGGTCATTTGGTGTTTGAATTTTCTAAATGCCTACAATTTCTATGTGCAAAACGTTAAAGAATGTTATTTGCTATAAAAAACCACCCGTTTAATATGATAATCGGCTTAATTCGTGAATTTAAAATTTATATAAAACTGCCGGCTCATATGACCGTCACGGAGCGAATTGAACTACTATTGCCGGTCACTATGACCGACACATCTATATATTACCATGAAGTAATTTATTTACGTTATTGCCTACAACTTATTTTTGAAAATGTATGCGTGCAAATCGATAAAGAATGTCATTTGCTATAAGAAGACACTCGTTAAATATTACAGTAGGCTTAATTTGTGAGAGTAAAATTACTATTGGACTGCCAGTTCATATGATATTGGACTACCAGTTCATATGAGCATCACAATGCGAATAGAACCAGTGTTACCGGTCATTGTGACCGACACGGCTATATTACTCCGTATTTCAGTTAAGTTATTGCCTTCTATTTGAGTCCGAATTTGGAAGTTTGTTTTTGAATTTTCTAAATGAATACATATTATTTTTAAAATTTCTATGTATAAAACGTTAAAGAATGTCATTTGCTATAAGAAAACACTCGTTAAATATGACCATTGTCTTAATTCGTGTGTTTAAAATTAATATTGGGCCATCTCATAGGACCCTTACTGCGCGAATGAAACATATATTGCCGGTCAATATGACCGACATGAATTCGAAATTGGCCATTTTTGTTTTAAATTTTCTAAATTCCTACAACTTATTTTTGAAAAGGTATACGTGCAAAATGTTACACACAGTCGGCTAAATTCGTGAGTTTAAAATAAATGGACAGCCGGCTCATATGACCGTCACCGCATTAATGGGACCACTGTTGCCGGTCAATATGACCATAGTCGGTCAATATGAACAATTTTAAGGATTATAAGAGCAGAATTATAAAAAAACATCAATTAAGGCATATAAAAGTCGTAGTCAAAGGGAAATAGAAATTTGGATATCGTAAGGTTTGAAAAAAAATATTTCTTTAAACAGTATTTATTAACAGAGATACCGCTATCATTAATTAGAAATTGCTATAATAAATTAATAAGTACACATTCTCGTTTAACAAGATTTAAACAGTTTTATCTCCAAGTCAAAATCTTTTGAACTGTTCCAGTAACTCGTTTCATGAAACAATAATTATTACCGCATTTTATTTAGGTATCTGATAGCTAAATCGAAATAATGGGTATTATTCTTTTTTTCTAGGTAAGTTTCTGCAATTAGGCTACTTGCTGTTGTGAAAGTCTAAGAAGGACTTATTGTAAATGGGATATTTGAAATTACACAAATTAAATGTAATTTAACGCTTCCATTACTAATTGATAAATTTCAGTTTAAAGCATGAAGTTTAAACAAATTAATACCTATTAGTTACTCTGAACTGTAAATAGATTTTTATCAATCGCCAATTTATACGAGTTGCGTGAAAGAAAAAGGAATGTTTTAATTTTTTGTTAAATCTCGGAACCAAACACCTCTAAATTGCGTCAGGGTGGGATTTGCGAGTTTTTTTTTATTTCTGTATCTATATAAATATTGTTTTTCTAATTTTGACATACAAAGTGACGTTTCTTGTAATCGCAGCAAATGTCAAAATGATCTACTTTACACAACCAGTTTCGAAAAATTCATTATTTCACATGTTGCGAAAAGAAAAATAAACCTTTTTTTGGTTTTAAACTCAATAAATATACATTATTATTAAAATTTTATATCAAAGAAGAGCAGGTTGATTATAAAAACAGAATTTCGTTAAACTTACAACTTAGTGATAATGTTTGTTTGGCCCTTATTTTCCAATCTAAATCAGCACAAAATAATTAAAACACAATACAGGACAAAATAAACTTACTCGTTACATAAAATAAAGCATTTCGTAACTGGTTGCATAAATAACTATTAAAAATAAATAAACTATATCATATTTAACTGCATTTTGGAGATCAATTAATATTGAAAAGGAAATTAATAACTACCTATCAACTGTTACATTTCATTTTGGAATAGAACAAAATTATTTAAGTACGGTCCATAAAAAAGCTGGTGCATTGTTTTGAATTATTGAAACAATGAAAAGTAGTAAAATCATAGATATGGAAAGAATAGGTAAAATGCAAATAATCCAAAATATATTATTATGGGAGATAACACGATATTTTAAATAAAAAATAAAAAAAATACTGAATATACTATAGTACAGGATCCAAAGTAAAGTCGACCTTCGTCCATATGTTTAATGGATGAAAGTTCTGTTTATTAAATAAAATATGTTTATAAAATACCGCAAATGGGTTACCTAAGAAAATACTGTCACGGATATTTTTTACTTTCCTTTCTATATAGAAATAAGGAAAGTCTAGGAATAACGATAAAAGTTGCTTGCGATGTCATTCTCTATAATTTTGGTTTCATAAATGATTTCCCTTAAATGGACCGTTTTCGAGATATTTGAGGAAAAGTGCAAATTTAGAATAACTCGAAACGGATGAATAGAAAAACACCAAATTTTAAACTTAAGCTTTAATCCATCCTGCGGTGAGCTGATTAAATTTTTGGCATAGTTGAAGCAACTGAGGAATACTTTATAGGGTGTCGTTTTCACTTTAAGAAAATAGTCTGGACAGTATTTTCTTAGGCAACCTATTTGCGGTGTATTTATAAACATTTTATTTAATAAAAAAAAAATATCCGTTAAACAGATGAATGAAAGTCGACCTTACTTCGGATCTTGGACTACTACTTTACATCAGCCTCCTAATACAGAGACAATTGATTTGGTGTATACAAGGATTGTTCACTAACTACGTGGCCTAACTCAAATATGGCACAAATTAGGAGGAATCTTCTTTACCATTCTGTCTGCTATTATTTTTAAAATTGTATTTAAGTGAAAATTCTGACAAAGTATTTGTCAGTATATTTTTAGTTATTGAGATTAAATATAAATTAAAATGAGTTATTCTTGTGTAGAATCGATAAATAAAAGCATTTCTATTATTATTTTGTCTATAATTATAAGGAATTTGTTAATTTAAATAAAACTAAATGAAGTTAATTTAATTACGAGTATTAAAACAAAAATGTTGAGCGCGTAGATGGTGGTGAGATCAGCGCACTTGCCTTTCATGCGGAAGGTCCGGGTTCAAATCTCGGATGGGGACAAATTAAATTAAATCTTTTTCTTTTTTTTTGTTTATTTTATTTTATAAATTAGTAAATGTCAAATTATTTTTAAATTAGTTATTTTATCTAAAATAATTTTCAATAGTTGTAGATGTCCGTTAGTGGGTGGTAGAAAAAATATACTGTACAACTCGAGTGGATTGTCCATATTCACTGTTGTTGCACAAACTACTATTGTCAGCAGGAAAGATTATGTTGGTTGACTACTTAGAAAAGGGGAAAACAATAAATGGCGAGTATTGCCAATTTGTTGCAACAAAATCAAAGATAAACATCCTCATTTTGTAAAGAAGAAAGT
This sequence comes from Psylliodes chrysocephalus, assembly GCA_927349885.1. Lineage (NCBI taxonomy): Eukaryota > Metazoa > Arthropoda > Insecta > Coleoptera > Chrysomelidae > Psylliodes > Psylliodes chrysocephalus. The sequence continues at coordinate 29,139,440 of OV651819.1, read as the reverse complement.
GCTTTTTCATTAGGGACGCATCTTGAAAAATAAAATGTTTCCTGAAGAAAAATTTAAAAGTTTACTAAACCATCTGAAAGGGAAATTTTCAATAGTTCGTAACAGGTACTTAGGGTTTATTTTATTAGATAATTGCGTTCTAAAAATAGTTTTTTGTACACAATAGAATAATGCAACAATATTCAACAATATATTCTTGTAAATAGTAAATATTGGATAATGAAGGTTAAAACAAGAAACTCATTATTTTAAAATCATTGGATCCAACTCTATACTAACCTTACTATTCCTCTTGAGCCTAGCGTTTTGCAATTGGGCAGCTAACGAGTTGACTTCGCCGCCATCGCTACTCTGCGACCTAGACATATTCATAGGTGGTGGTGGCGGTGGGGGAGGTGCCGCTCCGCCACCAGGCTGCCCGGGAGGACCTGGGGGCGGAGGAGGTGCCGGCGGAGCGCTTACCGTCCGTTGGTGTCCAGTTTGGTTCCCCACAACAACGTTCTGTGGAGGCGAAACTGGACTCGGCGCTCCCAAGGGCATGGCTGGCGGTACAGGCACGTTATTCTGTTGGGGAGTCATCGGGGAGGTTTGTTGCGGAGACATGAGATTGGAAGATATCCTCCTTTCTTGGAGGATAGCTACGTCTTCGCGGGTCATCGTACGGTATCCCATATCTTCGTCGTATTGGGTTTGTTGAGGCATCTGCGGGGGTTGAGGCGGTTGCATTTGGATTTGGGGCGGTTGTTGTATTTGTTGCGTTGGTGGGACATATTGGGGTGGCTGTGCTGGTTGCCTAACTATGTTACTAAGTACCTGAAATTTTTAAATAATATTGTGTTATTTATTTGTATATTTGTATAATTGTTAAAAATGTCTTGAATATTGTAATTAATACTATTTCCAAATGAATTAAATTTTATAAGAGAGTTTGTCAATATAAGTATCCAAGGAATACAACTGGTAAAAGTACTATCAAGTCTATGAAAAGGAAACTAACATATTTGTGATTGCCTGATATTACGAGTAGGAACAAAAATATTAATTTTTCGATAGGATTTCAGGACAATCATATCTTCCATCAACAAAACTAAAAAGTAATATCAGGTCTGTTTTCTTCTGGTTATCAAAAGTATTTTTAAAAACTACTCTATTTTTGCCTAATCATAAAAAGTTTGTAATATAAAGGCTATATATCTAATAAAATTGTTCTAAACAGGATCGATTTTTAATATACGGGACGGAAGCTTTTATTGTCAGATTTCTTACCGGACCCATATATTGATGTAATAATGAGAGTTTCCAATAATCAGGAAAATCTATCGAATCCAATGAATTGTTAAAAGTAAAAACGGAAGACTAGACAATATGAAGCTGCAGTGTTTCAGGAGTAAGGAAATGGCATCATGGCCTGGGCGGCTATCCTCGACATTCGCTAAAAAAACGAACCGTTTTCGAAAGCGAATGGTTCAACAGCGAGTAGTTTTTAAAATATATATTCTTGACTGGCGTTCTATGAGCATTCGTTTTTTAGAAAGTATACGTTTTTAACAAGCATATAATATGTCTGGCATCACTGTAAACTGTCTATATCGCTGAATTCAAGTAATGTGCAGGCCATAAAAAAATAAGGATTATGTAATTTAATTACAACAAACCAATTGTAAATTTATCGAATGATGATTTTTTATAATCACAAATATATCAATGTTCATGATAAACTAAATCGTTAATCATTGGAAAAACAGCTATACGAGTGCTGTCAATGTAACCTATAATTCTAGAAAAATTGTACGTCATAAAACCTAGTTTTTATGATATAAAATTAACTTAAAAACTTTGCTAATCTCATTCAGTTCTTTAATATATTGTGGCAATTTTACAAAATTGTTAAAAGTTCTGGACACAACGTGTGATATAGAAGAGCTTTGAACTACCACTTGCAAGAAACCGCAAGCAAATTAATATATATAAATAAAATATACATGAATTAATAATTAAATTCTTACACGGTAAAATATAAAAAATATTCATTCAATATCCATTAAATTAAAAAAATGGATTCTGCCTCTGCATGTCTAAATCTTTAAGTTATGTTATGTTGAGAATGGGGTGTTAATACACTGCGACCTAAAAAATCTATTGTGCCCCCTACTGTCGCCAATGCACTAAGAAAATGTCTCGATGCCTATAACGACCCTTCCAATCCTATTTTCTCAAGGAAGTGTAGGATTTGAAGTGGCTTCAAGTTAGGTAAATCTCTGCTTTTAGCATTCTTATCTTCCAAGTTTTCTAATTGTACTAATTATTGTATTAATTTAAATAAATTCTCAGCTATTAGACTTTTTTAGTACTGCAAACCATATTTATAAGAGATTAGATACTTTTGTAGGTATTAATAAAATGTAAAATTTGTTAAAATCAATCAATATTATTAATCATCCTAAAAGTGACATATAAGTGAAACTAAATCCTTGAAAACATGCACGTTTTATCACAAACGTGTGAGAAATTCCGCTCGCTGTAAAACACCCGTTTTAAAAACGTACACGCTTTTAAAACGAATGTCGAGAATAGCGAATAGCTCGCATGTTGCTAAGGCGTATACGTTTTTTAGAAAACGATTGCCGAGGATAGGGCCCCTGGTCCCTTTCTTTCTTGTATCAAGTTTAGATAACTTCTCGTAAATAGTTGAAATTCGGATATGATATACATTAAGTTTCGATTCAATGTTACATTCATACAGATCGCTAGTCTGATTTGGTGTAGAATAAAAAAAATGGTCGGAAAATAAGTTAGCTATTTCCATGCCCTAGTTCTAGTTCATTGTATCTGGAATAACAAAATTATCTTTTTTGATGTTAACAAAATTCCAGAAGGTCTTGGATATTACTTTGAATAGATTTTATATAATTTAAATAATACTCTCTGGAGAAGAGTTTACAGTGAGCTCTTAGACTACTAAATACAGCATAACTTTCAGGAGACTTGACACGTTTGTAGATATTGAGCAATCTTTTTATTATAAATCAACTTCCTAAGATGTGATGGATACCAGCATGGAAAATTTTTGATTGATAATTTCTTAAGCGACCGACTTTATACAATGCACGTATAAGCGTTACTTGCGAGAATCACCTTTTGGCGACTTTTACATAAAATCTGTAGACAGCTAGGAGTTGCCTATCAACTTAAGATGATGCACAATGGGCCTAAGTCCCGTGGAGTAATCCACCATTCCCACGATACAGATACAAAAGCGTTACTTATTCTGTATCTTCTTCCATAAAAGAATGATCGAATACTGAAGGCATGTTTAGAAGATTAAATTATTTGAAAGAGGAGTAAAAATTGAAGCCATCAATTAAGTGGAGAGCTCTTTTTGAACAGCATAAGCAACATAAAGTGTTGTTGATTCATTGGCTCTCCAGATTTGTGAACGGTATTCAACATTGAATCTTATTTAGGCCTTTAGAGAGTCAGAAAGTTGACCAGGAATAATGTTATTGTGTACTTGCTCTAATTTTTAATTAGTAGCAGCCACACATAATAACGATGCCGCATCATGCTTTTGGTGATCCATTAATAACCTAAAGGCATAGAGATACCTAAAGTAGATAATTTAATTATTATTGTTCATCAAACATTAATTGTGGATGGCATATGTTTTGTTTTAAAGACATTACATTTTACTAAATTTTTGAGTCATCATTAAGCGGCTGAGAATGAGAGCAAAAGGAATAATGTTAGGGAAAAAGGTTTGAAGTACATACTCTCGGGTCGAGCTTTAAGAACGTAGAAGAGTAGCAAACACTGAACGGTCTCATAAGAAACTTTCAACCCATATTTGTTGAGCTTTAATGTCAGTCCGTTTGAAGGGATTTTGTTCCACAGAGCTGATTTATTATTTAATTACGTAAGTACTGACTAGAAATTAATGTCAGAATTTTGCAGAATTGTGATGTGATAAAGAAAATTGTTTTTGTAATTTTGTTGATCTACATAATGTTAAACTCGTGCATTTATTGGATTAGGATCAATGAAGAAATAAAAAACAACCAAAAATGTTTGAAAACTGGTAATAGTCGACGATTTATAAACTGTACAGTTGTATTTTTTTAGATTAACATTTTTTGATAAATGTTTATTTATATGGCGTCATCACTATTCGATATATGACGTAATCGCCAGTTCTTTTGCGTAGACTGGTCAAATTTCGAGTTATGTTACACAACAATATTTTCGAGATAAAATTTATTTTTAAGAGTGAAACATGTTATCTAATATATTTGTGGTATTTTTCTATTTTTATTACTATTACCAACTTTATGATTTTTTAATTCCTTTATTTTAAATTGTATATGTTGCATATACAGGGTGTGGAAAAGTTCGATATCATCCTTGTTGTAAAATATATTTAAATGTATTAACAAAATTTATAGGGTGGCTTGAAGGCCATATTTTAAAATTACATAGAGGGTGTTGCATGACTCAGGTACGAACCAAACATATGTTTTTTAAATCAGAACACTAGTTTATTATTTTAGGTTTAGATTATTCTAATTTTTACGTTTTGGGGTCCCCTGAATCCGTTTTGACTATTTTCGCGATGATGTCTGTGTCCTCGATAACTCATGAACGAATACAAAGAAAAACACCATGTTTTAAACTTGGTGGTGAACTGATTAGATTTTGGGTAGAGTCGGAACATTTGGGGAGGTACTTTATAGAGGATATTTTTTATATTTTATGGAATATATCTGTTATTTACGTTTAGAGAAGAAAATTCTTTAAATAAAAGTTGTTTGCAATATAATTCTCTATAATTTTTGTCCCATACAAAATTTCTCTTAAATGGACCGTATTCGAGATATTTGAGAAAAAATGTAAATTTCGAATTTTGAAAAAACTTAAAAACGAAAAAAAAAAAAAGAAAAAGATTAAATTTTAAACTTAAGGTTTATTACGGCCTGCGGTGAACTGATTAGATTTTTGGGCAGAGTCGGAACATCTGGGGAGGGGAACTTTATAGAGGGTCATTTTTATATTTTATGGAATATGGGGTCTATTCTGTAACAATTCCTTTATATTTAACGGCCTTTAAAAATATTTTCTTCTTTACTTCTGTCATTATTTAAACGGATCTTTAAAATACATTAGAGTACTATCCTAAAGAAATCTGTTTAAATAATGACAGAAGTAAATTAACGAATACAAATATACTTTTAAAGGCCTCCAATATTTTTAAAGATCATTAAATATAAAGGAATTTTTACAGAATAGACCCCTTTATCTGTTATTTACGTTTGGAGAAAAAAATTGTTCAAATAAAAGTTACTTCTTATATTATTTTCTATAATTTTTGTTCTATACAAAATTTTCCTAAAATGGTCCGTATTCGATAAATTTTTGAAAAATGTAAAAATTCAAATTTTTAAGAAATTTGTTAAACTGAAAGATGTTTGCGATTTCGATCTCTATAATTTTTGTTTTTACATTATTTCTCTAAAATGCCGTAATTGAAAAATTGGAGGAAAAGTATAAAATTTAAATTTTTCAGAATTTTCGATGTATGTGGAAAATGTATATATTAAGTTAATCTCTAAATATTTACAGAGGTGCTACAATAGTTTGTACAAAATAACCGAAAAAAGCCTGTAATAACTAGATAGGAAAGTCATGTGTTGGAGACATCAGATTTTTATTTTTAGATTACTCTTGAGGCCCCTAAAAAAGGGGGGTTGAGTGTGGGTAACCTCCATCGCTCTACTATATCCGGCCTCAGCTTAATAATCATTAACAACCCAGAAAAGGTATAAAAAAGGTGGTGGGGAAAGGAGGTCCGACTATCCTTCGAATTTTTTTAATCTTTTGAATCTTTCAAATCTTTTAATTTATTTTATACAACCAATATCTAAAAATACCCGAATTATGAGAAAAAGAAACATCACACCCCACCTACACTTCGAAAGGGGGAGGGGGGACAAATTCATAAAATATATCGAAGGTTGGAAAAATATAAATGATATTTCCAAAAAAAAATTGATAACACTAAAGGTCGTCAATAGTCAATAGTTTAGTAAAACAAAATTAAAAAAAAAAAAGAAAATCGGTTCACAAATAGAGAAAATGGTACTGAGCTATTTTGTCTTTGCCTATTTATGTATAGATTACTGACAATAATAGCTATTTATTATACAAGGGAAAAATCTAATATTTTTCTCGTGTATAATACACTATTTTTTTCTGTGGCAGGAAAAACGACGATTTAATATTGAAAAAAAAAAAAAAAAAAATTAAAATATCTACCTTTACTTATGTGTATACAGTATGGTTCAAATGAAAGGAATAAATTCATTATAATGGAAGTAGCTGGTTTTTCGAAAAAATGCTCGGACAGGTCAATTTTGTTTACTCAAAGCGCAATTTTTTAAATAGAATTCAATTTTCCCCCATTTCCCATTTTTGGGCAGTAACGTCATTGACAATTTTTTTAAATAGCAACCCCAATTTTTTTTTCTTGATTTTGATAGATCTTGCAATTTCCTACTCGGAAACATAATATTTGAAATATCTGACATAACAATTTTTTTTGAAAAAGTAATTTAAAGATCAGATACATAAATTTTATGTTATTTTGAAACACAATAAATGAATAAAAGATAATTATTTGTACTTAAATGCTTAATCTAAGAAAATAATAATAAAAATAATAATAATAAAAAGAATTTGTGAAATTGTCATTAAATTATTTTTATTATTATTATTATTATTATTATTTTTTTAGATTAAGCACTTAATTACAAGTAATTATCTTTTATTATTTTATTGTGTTTTAAAATAACATAAAATTTAAGTATAGGATCTTTAAATGACTTTTTTTCAAAAAAAATTGTTATGTCAGATATTTCAAATATTATGTTTCCGAGTAGGAAATTGCAAGATCTATCAAAATCAAGAAAAAAAAAATTGGGGTTGCTATTTAAAAAAATTGTCAATGACGTCACTGCCCAAAAATGGGAAGTGGGGGAAAATTGAATTTTATTTAAAAAATTGCGCTTTAAATAAACAAAATTGACCTGTCCGAGCATTTTTTCGAAAAACCAACTACTTCCATTATAATGAATTTATTCCTTTCATTTGAACCATACTGTATATGTATATCCGGAAAAAAGTAATCACTTTTTTCCCGGAGAAACACTCTTTTTCCGTGAAACAGGGAAAAAAGTAATTTCATAAAAAGTGACATTTTGTTACCTGACAAGAGAGATAAAATGTCAACTTTTTTCCCATCACAGAAAAAAGTATTTTTTTATGAATTAAAAAAAAAATAGTGTTGCTAGTCAATTATTTCTAAAGGCTTTTTTTTCTTCTCTCAATTTTGTCTACATCTTGCACCATTTTTACAATCCCTGACAGAAATAGAGCACTGTAATAAGTCTCGGTGCGCTAAACGAAAGCAAAACACTACAAACAATAAACTCCAGACACAATACATTTGTAACAATAAAAAATCTCACTTACTTCTAAAGAATGGAACATGGCTCTAGCGAAACAATCAGCGTCCTCCTTAGAGCTAAAATTTAATCCATAAACTTGCTTATTGTCTCTCCACTGGTGAAACGTGGATGTGGCTTGGTTGTATTTCAGTCCTTTTAAAATGGCACAATTGATGACGACCTAGAAAAAAAATTGAAAAAATGAGCGTATAAAGTAGGTCGCGTTAACGCCTAAAGCAATGTCTTTGTGTACCATTTTGTAAGTGATCTTTGCAATTAAAACGGTAATCAAAAAATCATGGAATTATTTATTAAAAAAAATGCATCCATTCGAATAGACAGACCAATCTTGAAATCTAGATTTTTTAATTAAAGGTTTGAGATCGATATACATTAATTTACTTTTAAAAGGAAAATATGTAATTTCAAACTCAAATAATAATGGCCTTTTTTTTACAAAAGCCCTTAGAGAACAAATAATACAATATAATAAAAATATATGACAAAGTAAACATACATTTAATAGAATCATATATGTAGCACATATAGAAAAATATTTTATTATTATGTATTTATTAGCAGTCAAAACGTAGTCCGTTAAGCTAATGTGCGAGAGCAGAGTTGTGCTCTTATTTGACAAACGACAAGTCCTCTTCAACCATTTGATAGGTAAGCTGGCCAGTGCCTTTTTAGCCTTGTTGCATTTTGGTGTTCTAGAAGTGGATGTAAAAGTGTATTTACATGATTATGATGATTCGTTTTTCGCTCTTAGAGTTCATCATGAATATAATAATATGGATTTTTTAAGCATTCATACCAAGGTACATCTGTTAACATAGGAATTATTTTGGTTAGACTTCTTTGATTTACTCGCACATCCGAGGGCTCAATACCATACATCCAGATAGGTTTTATGATAGTTTTGTAAAAGAGAAAAAATATATTTTTTCTACTACCGTGCGTAAAGTACGTACTTTACGCACTCCACGAAGTGTGTAAAGTTGTACTTTTTTTCACTAGTGCGTAAAGTAAAACTCTTTACGCACTAGTTAAAAAAAGTAAAATTTGACAAAATTTGTACATAACAACAAAATATAACGTTTTATTTTATATTAACATTTTTTTGCTATCTCCTTCTAAATAATTAATAAATTATTTGTAACATTACAATATGTTATTTTTTAGGTAGCTTATATAATTCGAATTGCGGGAGCTTGTCGCCGGGAAGAATTATGTAAAATGACAATTAACGATGTGGAAGATAAACAAACAGTGTATATTGTCAAAGTATCAGAAACCAAAAATGGAATAGGACGCATTTTTACGATTTTAAATCCAAATAATTCTGCAGTTGATTATTTATCTTTCATAAAAAAATATACCTCATGTGATTGTCGCACTCGCCTACGGCTCGTGCGACAACATTCACATTCGTCAACAAAGGGTAACTTTACACACTTGTTGCATAAATAACTATTCAAGGACTAATTTGGATTTTCTGTCGATTAGATAAACCAGTGTAACTCTTTTATTAGTAAATCAATTTGTTTGCATTTTTTACTGTGTTATTTCCATGTCTTGAATCTAGGGACGGACATTCCTAGATAATTCGTGATTGTGGTATTTGAAAATTGTTTAGAAATATTGAAGAACATTTATTTTTTTTAGTGTGAAAGTTACCTAGACTCAATAATTTTTATTTTTCATATCTGTATACCATTCCAGTGTCTTTGTAACATCGCAGACGTTGTAATTGGACTTTTATGGCTTGCAAATACGATTGTGTCATCGGCAAATGTTACCATGACTGTTTCATTATTTGTTGGTATATCAGCCTGTATATAATACATACTGTGAAGATCTGAGCACACTACCTCGTGGAACACCTGATTTAAATGGGAAATTGTTAAACATACTTTCATTAACCTTTTTTATTTTGTAGTTCAAATCCATATGCCAAACATTATCAAATATCTGGCTAACATCTAAAAAAGTAGATGTATAGTATTTTTTGGCTTCTAGGGCTAGATTTATGCTGTGATTCTTTCCGAAAACCAAATTGGTGGAGGAGTATCCATTGAGAAAGAATATAAATGAAAAAGTTATTACAAAGGCATGTTTTGATATTTAGTTTATGTGGTGAGTTGATTGATAGATTTGTTCTGGAACTGATATAATAAAAAGTTGAATTATATATTCTATTATATTAGGGTACAAGAAGACAGAAATAGTCCTTTTCACAAAAAAAGAAGGCTAAAAATGAAATTAAAACCTACAGAGCTCCTAAACATAAAACTAAACTTTGCAACAGAGGCGAAGTACCTAGGTATCACCGTTGACAGTAAGTTAACATAGAACTCACACTTGGAAAACATAGTCAAAAAGCATACATTGTTGTGGGGCGCAAGACCTATGCTAACATACGGTACAGTTGTCTAGGTATCGAAAACCCAATAATTGACAGCTATCCGCACACTAGAACAAATTTAAAGAGCAGCATATCTTGACATAACAGGAGCCATGGAAAACACACCGACCAGAGCCATGGAAGTCATTCTTCCATAGGCCATATAAAGTTATAACGAAACTAATAGAAGAAACCGGAAGTGGCAGATACGAACACATCTACACCGACGGTTCAAAAACAAAACAAGGTTCAGGATGTGTGTAGTTCAAACGGAGCTCACGGGGATTCTCATAGCAGGCAAAATAAGTTACCAGAAACAATATATCTGGAAGGAATATGCTCATCTATACAGATATCAAGCACTACTCACTCTTGACAGACCCCGAATTTACTCAGGGTTAGTACTAGGATGTCACGAAGCTTTGGCCGAAGTATCCATAAAAAATGTGGTCACCTTAAAATAGCTTATAGGTCACGCCACATCGAAAGGCAATCATCTTGCCGATTCACTAGCCAAGAAGGCAGTCAACCAAATACTTTTTGGGTCTGGCCCTTCTATTGGACTGAATAATATGTAATGACAAACCTAATTAAAGAACATTCCCTTTTGAAATTCTAGGAAAATGGAATGAAATGAGGATCTGTAGAGTTGCCAGGGAGCTTTTAAGTTTTCCTGACAACGCTACAGCAAACAAATACTTGACTATGACTAGACAGTATATGCGCCTAATCCTAGGCATTCTGACTGGTTATTGTCAAGTACGGAAGCATCTCCATTATATTGGGCTGTCAGAATCCGCAATCTGCAGGGGTGCAAACAAGAGCATATTCTCTACGATTGCCCATCGCTCTCTTTTATTAGAAGATCTGTGTTCGGCGAGAATTGGCACCGACCGATATAAGAAAACCTCTTGAGAACGTTGCCTACCAATTTAGAAGGATGCACAATGGGCCTAGTGAGGTTAACCCACTCTCATGTTACAGATAGAAATGGGACAATTTACGTTTAGAATGGCTCCGTGATCAGGATTCGTTTCAGTTTCATTTGCAACAGTTGCATAGCCTTTGCATTTTGAAGCACTGATATTTATTAAAGTTACATTATAAAGTTTCATTGTACAGTATAAAGAAACTTTGTATTGTCTTAAAATCACATAACTTCTAACATTATTTGATTTCATTTTTTTTTTTTATATATAAAAAAGTAAGGGCTATAGGGAGCGCTTCGGTGGTTCAATGGATGCAAATATTTGAATTTCGCTCTTACCGATATCAAGTTAAATCTGATTTTACAAATGTCGGATAAATTGGTACACTGTGCCGTACTGTTGATTGTTTATATTTCTACCTATCTTAGCTGATTTTAACCTGAGAATATGCAACATGTTTACTACTAGGTAGCATAAATTAAATACTCCACAAAAAATGGCAACCGTTCCAACAACTGTTTCGCGCAACGTCGACAAAACTTGTAATTCAGAAGAAAATAAGTTAATTGTTGTGTTTGCTAAAAGCAACCAATGTGACCAAAATGTAAAATAAAGAAGTCATGTGTTATTAGCAACTACCTGTTATGTTGGCTCAATGATCATTACTGAGCTCCAGGTATGCATATGCATCTTCCTACACTGCAACCAAGGCATTATCAGTTTCAAACTAAAGATTACCGTCAAACTTACACCCTTTCAGTCGATCCTTGATTTTAGGAAGTAAATAAAAATCGTAGGGTGCAAGATCAGGACTGCAGGGAGAGTGTACAAGTTGATTTCTTGTAAATTTAAAGGATACGAGTGGCTCTAGAGGTGGTGTATAATGGTGAGGAAACGTCCAAGTGTCCATTAGCGAGTTCGGGGGTAAGTTTTGCGACAATTTTCAGTATAATACAAACCAGTTGCTGTTCCTTGTTTTTTGCAAGACAATTATTTTGATCAATTCAAGTTTACCAAAAAACTACTACCATCTTTTTCTAAACTGTACTTTTTTTAGAGAATAGTTCTAGTAAACCAAAATTAACTTAAATCCGAAAAAGCTATTAGAAAAAAATAATTTACATACCTATATAAAAACAATGTTTTAAATATTTTTCTCGATATTTAGCTTACAAAATATGAACACTGAAGACAAAAAATGAGTATACGGTCACTACCAAAAGGGAGACTGCCATCGACTGCAATATTTTGCCTATAAATAATTTTATCAACGGTCAGTAATTCCAATGTTCGAAGAGAATTCTTCGAAGTTATCAGTCAGAGCGGTAAAGAATGTTAATGCCCTAATTGTTTATTTTTAAGATAAGAATGGAATGCTTTAGTTTTAATTATACAAATGGAGACTCCTTTTATGATTGTTTTAGAACTGAACGACTTAGGGAAAGTGTAAATATTTATTCGATTTCTTGGAAGTTTTTTTTTGCAAAACTTGAATTCTATATTTAGATAGTATAGGATACGCAAGTTATGATGTATGTGAGCACATTGTTTTAGAAGAGGCGAATATAAGAATATAAACATTTTGTGCATGGAAAATAACCAGTTTTCAAAAGGTGCTTTGTTATATTTCGGGTTCAACGCATTCAACGCACTATTCAGAATAGGCACCTTCATTCTCTTATCATCAACAAAATGATGTTTTTTAATTTTGTCCAAGTTGTGGTAGGTGAAAACCCCATTAGATTAAATAATAACTTCTTGATTAGATAACAAAAAAAAAAACCAGACAATCTACCAAATATCATGTACAAATGATAATTCTGATAAAGCTTACATTGGAAAATCCAAACAATATCTATAAAGTAGAGTATGTACCCACAAAAACACTAAAAATAATTTAATCGCACTTGAAAAACATAAATTAGAAACAAGAAAAAAGCAATTTTTAGAAATGGCACCTATTAAAAAAGTCCTAAAAATGTAAATGATCAAAATCAAGAATATCAAAACAAAAATCCAATAATAACTGCATAGTATAATTTAATAGTGAATTGTGTGATAAGGGTAAGGAAGTTAAGGAGAAATGAGGAAACAAGAAAGAAAGTAGAAGCTAAAGAGAAGCGATACAAACAATCACAATACAATAGCATCTCATCTACAAGTAATTATTGTTAAAAGTTAATAATTAGTGCGAGGAGGTGAGAATTAGAATAGAGGGTGGAAAGTAGAGAACAAATTATAAAACAAACACAAGTTTTTGAGTTATAAACTTGGATTTAGTAGCTTAAAATCAATCTAGGATAAAATAATTGTACGAAAAGGAGTAATACGAGGGTTGCCTTTTATATTTCGGGATTAGAGAACAAAAACAAATATTAATTATCGAAAATCGCTTTATTGTTTTTCTAAATATTCTCCATGAAGATCTATACACTTATGCATGCGTTTGAACCAATTGTCGAAGCGAAGAACGTTTGCCACTCTGATTGAGGTATCTCCAAAACATGCAATCTGAACGCTTCTTCAAGTATCGAAAAACGTTGACCTCTCAGTTTATGTTTTACGTACGGGAATAAAAAAAGTCATTCGGTGCCAAGTCAGGACTATACGGCGGATGACTTATCACATCGATGTTTTGAGTGCAGTTGTTTGAGCCGATGTGTGTCGTGGTGAAGAGTGATTCGTCTTCGACGGTTGGATTTCCTCATTTCTTGGAAGACAACTGGCAAACAAATGGTTGTGTACCACTCAGAATTGACTGTTCTGCGTTATTCTAGTGGTACAGTTGCGACATATCCAGTTTTTCCGAAAAAACAGGCGACCATTTGCTTGGAAGTGCAGTCGACTGCTGTTTACTTTCGGGCTCATACGCGTAAATCCACGATTCGTCACCTGTCACTATGTCATAGACGTGTTTCGAAGTACCGCGATAGTATTTTTTGAGCATTTCTTTCGACCAATCGACGAGCCTATTTTTGAATGATTGACAAATTGTTTGGGATCCATTAAGGTGGGATCCAACGCGAACAAATTTTTTTGACAGTCAAATGTTCATGCAATATTGAATGTATGATGGTCCCACTAATGCCTATGGTTGTCTCAATCTCACAATAGGTCACATGACGATCTTTCAATATCAGTTCGCGCACAGCATCAATGTTTTCTGGAACAATAACTGATTTTGGACGACCTTCACGAAATTCGTCTTGGAGCGAACTACGACCTCGATTAAATTCACCATACCATCGATAAACACTGGTCCTTGATGGAGCTTTATCGCCAAAAATTTAATTAAGTTCATCGATGCTCTGTTGCTGAGTTAATTAATCCACGTCGAAAGTTGTAAAAAATAATCGCACGAAAAATGTTCACAATTTAATTCCATTATTTGGCCGAGATGAACCTTTTTAAGTTTACTGTAAACAACACAAATAGCGGTCGTATGTCAAAACGTTCTGAGTACGCATAACCTTAAAACTTTACGACAGAGCTATCAGTTGCCAGTTTGCAACACTAGGGTTGTCCAATCCCGAAATATAAAAGGCAACCCTCGTAGTGATTAACTGAATTTTGAGTAGTTGCCAGGAAGAAATTGTTTTATATTAAATCATAAATGCAGACATTGGCGTTGGGTTCTTGGTTTTTTGAGTAAAAATATTATGTTATTCTTTCATTAGCCATTCTTGTATTAGTCAGGGATTTCAAAAAACTTATCAATAACTTTTATTGTAGATATTACTTACTTCGTGGTCCTGAAGTTTTCTGCCAACTACTCGAAACGTTTGATGTACCGTGTGTTGGTAGATGTGAACTTTTGACAGACCCGACGACGTGCCCGATGGTATCCATTTTTTGTTAACATCATCATATACCATCACACTTGCTCGGGCACTAGCAATGGACTGCTCGCTGAAAAAAAAAAAAAAAATAAGAATAATAAATCATTTGATGTACGTACTAAAAATATAGATATGACCTAGTCCCCTTAAAGTGTTCGTGTTATTATAAAAATGCAAAATTTTAATTATAATTAAGAGGAAAATGTACTATGGCAATTGTCTCTTTCTAACCAATACGAAATATACCTATGAACATATCTATAGTTCATATATACGTTTAGGTTAAAGTTAAATAAGTTTTCCTGGGGCCACTCGAATTTTGATTTAGTTATTTCTCAAAAATTGAGATAATCTTACTTTATAAGTGGGGTACTACCAAAAATGTGCATGGATACATTTCTTATTAGATAGACAATAATTACCAAAGCAAATTATCCTTTTAAAGTAGAAGTAAAATCAAAAGCTCGCTAATTTTCAAATTAAATGTAATTGTTGATTAGTTATAATATTAAAGGTAAAACTATATTACCAACAGAATAGTTTAGTTCACCCACTTCCTCTAGGGTTGCCAGACGCCCCGCTTTAGGCGTATTTGCCGCGCTTTTTGACTTGCCTACACGCGCCACTCCAAAGTACGAATATGTACCGCTTTTGACCAAAATGCCACACTTTTTAATAATCAAAGCTGTAAATAATGTTATGAAAAAACTTTTTTTTTGGAAGCTCGTCAGAAAATTACCTTTTTTTAGAAATTTCACCAAAGAATGGACCTGATTATATAAAAATACTTGGTATTTGAAACTGATGCCCTGTCGTCACCGTTGTCCGGCTTTTCGCTTTTCCCTTTCATAAATCTGGCAACCCTAACTTCCTCCCATAAGTCGTAGTAGAGGAACGAAATGAAATATGCTCCAATAACTATCCGGAGCAAAGTAGTTAAAAAAAGAGATGACAGGAATAATTTTGTTTGTTTTTGCAAAAGACTAGTCCATAGAGGACTCTGTACACTTCAGTTACCTGTCTAATTTCAACATGGCCTTCAAGTCTTTTAAAAAGTTAGAGAATCATACCGGCGATATTGTTTGTCTTGATTGTATTTTTGTTTGCATCCGGGAAGTTGATGTATTTGAGAATCTCGATAAAATAAATAAATACAAAGGAAATTGACGAAGTCAACAAATATTTACAATACCCGTGCATTAATAATATATCGCTTTTTTAATATAAATGCGCATTCCAGATAGTGATGACTGAGTATGATATGCAATATGATGTATTGGTGCAATATTTGAATTTTGCACAAGTTCGATGCATAAAGAAAGTGAAATATCGAAGAATATTTATTTGGAAATCACTGTTTCGTACGCTGCTCCGGTTGTTATACCTACCTTACAGACCGTGTACTACTCGTTTAGAAAATCTCTACCTACCCCTGTGTTAGAATTAGAATTATTTATAAAAAAATATTCAAGATTTTCTTCGAAATGTTCAAAAAATAATTTGATTTAGACATTATTGTTATTACAAGATGAATACAGCGCCCCTTATAATTTTCGGACAAGGATATTTCTAAAAAGTAACTTTGATAAAAAATTTAAATTTTGGCAAAATAAATTAGGTAATATCTATATATGCGTATATTTTAAAGTTTTAATTCCTTTCAGTTTCCGAGAAGACAAAATCATAATGAAAATAAATGCATTCCTCAAGAGCACTATTCTTAACATAATCCTGAAATTTGAGCTCTTAATGTCTTGTTAATTATTTTTTAAAATTCGCCAAAATTAGTGGCTAAAACGCCTCGTTAAGTGCTGCCTTCTGGTATTTTAAAGCTTTTTATTTTTTCTCGGAAACTAAACGGAATGAAATATTTGCATATTCTAGATATTATTGCCTAATTTATTTTGCCAAAATTTTAATTTTTTAAGAAAACTACTTTTTGATACTACTATGATAGCAGCTGGAGTTCCTCAGGGAACTGTCTTGGGTCCACTACTGTGGAATATCCTATATAATGGAATATTACGTATAGAGACAACGCCTAATATTAATGTCATTGCCAACGCAGATGACTTAGTTTCAATAAATATATATGTTTCAATTTATTTGAATTATAGCTGGTTAATTTATATTTAAATTTGATTTGTAAATATTTGTTTATAAGGTTTTCATTATAGTCACAGACAGAACGGAGGAAGGCCTCATAATTTCGGTTAACACCATTCTGGAACAAATCAGTGAGTAGATAAAACTAAATGATCTCAAACTAGCACCGGAAAACAGAGGCGATGTTACTAACTGGTAGGAAAAACCTGAGTAGACCAATTACGTTTACAATTGAAGAAGTCCCTATTATACCAAAAAATAGTATAAAGTACCTGGGGGTCACATTAGATAGAAGCTTGTCATATAAGGAACACTTTAGAGAACGCAGTGGCTAAAGCAAAGAATGTTATGGCCTCTTTAATAAGACTTATGCCTAATAAAGAGGGAGATACGGAAACAAAGACTATTGAGAACATTAGTCTATTCAATCCCAATGTAAGCATCAGAGATTTGGAAAAATGCTTTGCATAGCGTAGCTCGTGACAAAATTATTCTTCCACCATTACATATAAAACTGGGCATCATGAAACAGTTTGTTAAATCACTAGATAAAGACGAAAACTTTTTCTTACATTTGCCAAACATTTCCTCAGCTCACTATGGAAAAGATTAAGGCCGGTATTTTTGATGGCCCCCGAAATTAGTCAACTTACGAAAGATACTCAATTCATAAATTCTATGACTAAGTTAGAACTAAAGGCTTGGACAGCTTTCGTCTCTGTGATGCAGAATTTTCTCGGAAATAAAAAATCTGCAAATTACATTGAACTTGTGGAAGACCTTATGCTACAATTAAAAAATATGGGGTGCAATATGAGCATAAAACTCCACTTCCTCTATAGTCACCTGAACAGGTTTCCGGAACATTTAGAAGACATGAGCGAAGAGCAGGGAGAGCGTATGCATCAAGACTTACGCGTCATGGAAGAGCACTATCAGGGTTTCTGGGACACGAATATGATGTCTGATTATTGTTGGTCTCTGATACGTCATTTTCCAAAGTCTACACATAAGAGCAGAGCTTTAAAACGAAGTATTTTAGAAATCAATGATTATTTTTTTAGTAAATTTTTCTTTGTAAATAAATGTTTTTTTTTCTGTTTTATAGCTACATAGCTGAAGCTCAGAAACTTGAGCTGATAAAAATCTTCTAATTATATTTTTGAAAATAGCATATCATATGTAGTCAGCAACAGATGTACACTAAGCCTTCATGGCTCAGATAGTTGAGCGTTCAACTTTGGAGTTCGCGACCGACGTTCAATTCCCGGTAAAAACAAAATTTATTTTGGAACAAAAATTAAAATTGAAAAAAAAAAAAATGCGTAATATTGTTGTTTATTTGTTTTAAATAGATTTTATTTATCACAATCTAATCCAATTAATATTTCTGTTATTTATTTTCTACTATTTTTATAACGCTTCAGAAAAAAATGTAAATAGGTAGCATTAACAAAAAAAAAAAGATACATCTTATTATTAGTTATATCTATTTAAAATAAAATAAACTAATGAAAAATAATATTGTATCGTAATATTTTTTGTACCTAATAGGACAATGTTTTTAATTTTGACAAAACAATTTCAAAATTATTCACAGCCGATAAGGAAAATAAAAATCAAACTTACAAATTTTATGGTCGTAGGTAAAATATTGTACAAATGTTATTTTTCCCACTCGTGTGACTGGGCATATTAAAATATGCATGTGAAAATCTATATTACCTACACGAGAAAATTTTAAGAAAAACCATAAATTAAACCAAATTAGAAAATTACTTATGTTATTATGGCCTTTGCGTGCGCCTCTGACTAAACGAATTAATAATTAATAATTATTAAATAAAAATAATAGTCGATAAGAAAATAACAAAGAACTAACTGGAATTGAATACAACCATGTCAAAGGATGTCATGTTTATCAATAAAACGAAGAAAATACTCGTATATGCAATGAGAATATTGACTGACCTTTCGACCAGCGATGTCGATTTATTGAAAAATATAGGTAGGTAAACAGTCATAGTTCATTCCACTTCACTCACAAAAGGATTAACATAAACAATAAACGTACTAGCTTGACTTTGACCCAAACCTAACCAAATTCTAGATACGTGATACGTAGGTATTTGCAAACTTGCAATATTCTTCGTAGGTATTTTCTAAATTGTCTTTATACTTCTAAATAACATTTTATAAAAAACTGCAGACACGCGCCAACGAAACAACAGTAACAAAGAACAATGCTATAATTTAACTTAATAGGCACCTAATGGCGTCTTTATACATGGCGCCGTCGTGTGCCGCACGACCTCCACCAAATGGACGATTCGCTAACTGAAAAATATAAATATTTGAGACCTATAATCAACAAATTATACAAAGTGAAAGAAGTTTTACTAAAATGTCAAAAAATATGAGGTCTCTCAAAAGAACTACACGATTACGAGCCCCTTCCATTTCAGTTGGCTAAACTATTGAAATATTTTCTTTTTTAATCACCATAAAACAATAAATACCCGATGATACCTTAGGACGACATTAAGTAATTAAGAGAGTATATTTAATAAATTAATATTATTGAATAATTTCTAAAGTCTTTTACCTATTCTGTTATGTCGAAATAAAAAACGTGATTTCATTTACAAACATTTTTATAGGATAATGGGGTCTATTCTGTAACAATTCCTTTATATTTAACGGCCTTTAAAAATATTGGCGGCTTATAAAAATATGTTCGTATTCGTTAATTTACTTCTGTCATTATTTAAACAGATTTCTTTAAGATAGCCCTCTAATGTATTTTAAAGATCCGTTTAAATAATGACAGAAGTAAAGAAGAAAATATTTTTAAAGGCCGTTAAATATAAAGGAATTTTTACAGAATAGACCCCAATAACAGTAAAATAACATTAGGTATAAAAAAAAAATATTAGAAAACAATAATGTTGTTCATTAGTTCATTTTTTTAAATGCAACGAATAATGATGAACAACCGCGAACAAGAACTTTTTTATTATTAAATATGATTACACTTACTACTTACATTTATTTTCTGGACATTACATAATCAAAATAGAATAAAATAAATAGCGAAAAGATTAACGGCAGATGTTATATTAAGATAAATTAAATTTATATTTCAAATAAATAACAATGGTCGTATTTTTTTTTTTAATTTTTCATATTTTTCCAAAATAAAAAAAGAATTGTTTCCATCGAGAAAGGGGGGTGGGGGGAGATGAACCAGCGTCACGATGTGGTCGAAACATGCAAAGTATTAGGCATTCCAAATAAAATGGCTACCAGTGGGTTTTGACAGGTTATGATATGGCAAAATTATGACAACCCTGTAGGCCTGGTGATTTGACAAGGTCAATGAAATAGATAGTTACATAGATTGATCATACATATTTTTCAAAATAAACATAAGCTTATGTCTTGAAGTAAAGATGTAGGTATTTATTTTTGCAAAATCGATTCTGATTACTTAGCACTTGCGAGGCAATATGGCCGCTCGTAAACGACCCGATTTGAGCAATCTATATAACTATATGTATCATTGACCCTGTCAATGACATCAGGCTCACAGGGTTACCATATCTAAATTTCAGTTCCCACTTGTCAGCAGTTTGACAGGTCGTTGGAATGCCTAATTAGTATAAAATAAGCGAATAAGGTTATGTCATATGAATTATCTATTCAAAAATTTATATTAACAAAAAAAAATAATAATGTAGTTATATTAAAATTACTTTAATATTATATTATAAATAATATATAATACATATGTTACGGGCAATTTGATTATTCCAGGCATCCGGACTAAATAGTGCGATATATACTACTTTTTTAAGTGGTCGTAGAAAAAATATTTTTCCTACGACCACCCATTAAAACTACACATAGAACACTATTTTGATTAATTGGAAGTATTTCATATCACCCTCGAGATGATACAAATATCACCATTGTGATGATAAAATCTCTAACATAAATGATTTGACATAACCATTGATCTGGAAACCTGGGCATGCAACATGTGTGAGCGCAAAGTGGGACCGGTCCCCCACTATTGTTATAGCAACTTGTCAATTTTATAGGTTATATTTCTATTGTCATATGTGTGACTAAATTTAATTTTTTTGTTGTTCCTGAAAATTCCGGACAATTTATAAATTCCGCACATGTCCAGACTTTTCCTGTCACCTGGGAACTCATGTAGAAGTCGAGTTCTTCCTATTCGCAAAAGCCTTCCATCCGGACACCACAATTTTGCAAACACTTAGTTAATACTATAATACTATGCCACAAATAATTTCTGCTCTTATAAAATATAAGAAGAAATTGTCAGATGTAAAGCGCATTTTATAAACTTTACGCCTCTGAAGTTGTAAAGTATTTGTAATCGGCAGATTGGTTACTGAATATTGTATGTATCTAATTAATTTTGTTTTCATGTATCGACATATCGATTTATGTATTTAACATTAAACAGCACAAATTATCATAACAACCATGTTTAAAGAGAAAAACTTTCGTAAAAACAAAGACATTTATAATAATTTATATAAGAACTAAAAGTTTGTTCGTATTTTTTAATTGTTATCGCGATCTTTCATTGCATATTTTGTTAAAAATTTTTATTTTTACATTAAAAAAATACTTCTAGAAGGTCGCATTTAATTGAAACTCGTTTGTTAAATTATTATGTGGTCACGATTTTGTTGAAACAATGTAGAAAGTATCATGATCAAAAATCGAAATATGTAGGCATCAAAAAACCGTGCAAGGTGCAAGTGAACAAGAAACGACTCCATACTCGTAATTTTATAACGGAAAAAAATATTCATTTTTAGATTTAAATATATCTATTTTTTTTTTAACAAATAACAATATTATTAAAATTTTGTTAAACTCTCCTTAAAATAATATTTTGATTAAAAAATATGTGTAATTTGTTCTTGTAGATATAGGAGTATTCGATCGTGCCTAGTTATACTCATCCAGAAGTATCTTTTAGAGCAGAGTTTACCAAAGTACAGCCGGCGACATTATCTATGATTTATACGACACGCCAATGTGAAGTTTGTCAGAAAGGTGAGGAAAAATATACAAAAATCGTTTTGGTTGTTGAAATATATATTTTAAATTCAGAATCGACTTTATCATGCGGAAACAAAGCAAAAGTTCTGTTTACATTGTTCATAATCTTTCTAAATACCACGCAAGGTGAGATTTTTTTTTTAAAACATTTTGTTGTTTCTATACAATTATGCAAATTTCACTCAACAAAATCCTCCCTCAAAAAAGCAACAACATTCTTCTCGTGGTATTACCCTTGATTATTTAACGCTATAATACATCAACCAATCTTTAATTCCAACAGACGCCAATCAACACAAACTGTATCTGAAAAGACGTAGGCACTTAAACTGCAATAATTGCCAAATACTGCCATTGCCGTCTGTCTATTATAAATTATTGTTTCAGCTGTAGCTGAATATCATAAGTCACCATCAATCTAAAATAAATAATTTTTAATTTTATTCATATTTTAATGCATAACAGCTTGTTCATAACTTTTTCATGCGCCTTCTTCTGGTCAATATTTTTTTGCAATAGTGGTAAAAAGTGTAAACTAGTACGAACCATTTTTCCTAATTTATTTTTTTTGCTAAATACAAACTACACATAAATAACTCAGTTTTAAGATTATGTTAATTATAACATAACTTTAAGATGAGATTTTTACATTCGACTAAATCTAATTAAAATATCGAATTCTAACAGTTACCTCACTGTATTTTGTTCTCATAGTTGCAAACCATAAAAAGAAAGATCTATTTTGTAATTAAATACCTACGACACTGGCTCACATCTAGGGATTTTACTTTTATTTTCACAAACTATGGCGATTTGGTCACGTGGGTTTCGGGTATTGTTGAAGACTCAGTATATTGACGAACCTCTTAACTAAGTTCGTGTAACTGTTTATTTAGTGACTTTTTGCAATGAATTTGCAAGCATCTAGAATAGGTTTGTTAAATTTAATTTGTTGCAAGTAAATGTGACTTCTTAGCTCTTGTATATCCCTTCAATTGTCTGTTTTATTATCCTATTCTAATTTAATGTTTAGATTTATTTTATATTAGAAGTTAGAAGTAAAAAATAAATAAATAATTTTTGTCTCGATTCATTTCGACTAGTCCTATGTTAATATCTTTACATTTTATGTTAATTAAAAAAGGATAACATGTTCGTAACCTTGAAAAGAATCGCTCATTTCTTATTTTTTTTTTACATTTCTAACATTGAAAATAAGTTGTTTTAAATTATATTTTATTTCATTGCCGATTATAAAATATGTAATATATCATGTTTAAAAATCATGGCAATCGAGGCCTTTTTCATTTAACTGTTTAAATTAACAATTGATTGATGCTATTACTTCTTGTAAGTGATAAACTTTAATTGCAAATCCATTGAGAAACGTTTTAATGGTCTACATAAAATGTATTTTTATTTATCTTGTTGATGACAACCATATGCACGCGCACCGTCTTTTTATGGATCCTACAGTAACACTATAGGGTGCATTTTTAGATATCACTTAAGGATTTGTGTCTTGTATCAAATCAAACCCTTTTAACCTGTCGAATGTTTGAAGCTTTCAAAGTGTCACTTTCATAGAGCACATTTCAAAATTTCAAGAGTCTTAATATCTGACTTTAAATAAAACAAAAATAATTCTTAATATAATTTATTGTGCGGCATGGCAATTTGGGTCCAGGCAGGTCATAGATAAAATATGTATGTAAAGCCCTTTTATCAGTAGATACAAATCATTAAGAATTAAGTATTACGGTATGTTTGTTTGCCAAATTCAATAAAATTTATCAAAGTTATGAATTTTTCTCATTTTATGCATAACTTTTTTTTTTGGTAGCAACTCGTGATGACTCTAGGCCGTATAGGTTAGGAAAATTAGTTGAGCTTTTTTTTAATTTTTCCCTAAATAAATTCTAATGTAGAACTGAAGGGTTTTTATTTAATACTGAACTACTCTCTTCTTCTGTACAGATTAAGAAATCCCGAATGTATTTCCTTTCAATGTGGATTTAAAAATTAATAAAATCCTTTAATCATTATTACTGCTTGTTTTTTGTTTACCCAATGGGACACCGGGACCGAATTTACACATACGCTACCGGCAACGAAATAAACTATTCATGTTATTTTTAAACATCAATTTGCTGGGACCCAACTTACATTTACCCATCATTTCGGTATGACAAAGATGCGTAATTTTTTACTTCAATCGTATGCCCTTTTTTTAACTTTCATTTTGCATATCGAAAGGTTTTGACGAATAATTTGGGGCGTTTACATTCAAAGGTAATATAACGAGACCTTGATAAATAGACTACTATTTTTATTGTATCTAAATTTTAAATATTTTTTGATCAATTTGTCGAGACATAATTTTATCATTAAAAATATGAAAAGAAAAATTTAGTAAATTTAATGAGAATATTTCTAGCGCCCTAGACGTAACTTAAATAAATAAATATATAATAAAATAACTTTTATTTTCGGTTGTTTTGGAAATTTTCTACGAGATATTAGTTTGTACCATAGCCCTCAGAAAGTCTAGATACCGCTTGGCGTATACTGTCAATACAAAAAAATGACCCCATTCAAGCTTGTCGCCATGTTAGGTAAATTTATGTTTTGGCTACACTGATTTTTAGTTTGTGTGTTCTGTAATACGTGAACACCGATAATCTGCACTTTGTTATTAGTTATAAGTGAGTGAGACGCACAATTTCTAATTTCAAATTAAGAACAAAACTTTGACAAACCTATTTGATTTTCCTAGATCTGTTCAGACAGGACCGGTTTTATAAAATTTCTCGTTCTTGAAATGTTATTTTTACATGGTTATATATTATTGGATAAGTGGTTTGTGTACATATTGCTATGAGAATTATAGAGAAATTCAGTGAGATTTATGTAATATAATTCAAATTACAAGTAAACCATCTGTTCTTGTTTGGCAATATGGAGAAAATACCTACTTCAATGTCAAATGTACTATTTAAAAGAATGTGATTGTTAACCGGTCATTTATTTATATTATGAAAATAAAAAATCGAATTTTTTAACTAGGGAAAGATATACTTACATCGGTAACAAGGTATTTTTAGAAAAACTAATAGATTACTCCTATTCCTATAGTTTATTTGAAAATGAATAATAGCAAAATTATATAAAAATATGGACCTTTGCCATCAAAACTGTGCTACCAAGCATTTTCAAATAAACTATAATGATAATTTGATTTAATAGAGCGAGTATAAGATCTCACCTGTTAGAGAAATTGGGGCATAGGGAAGAGATTATGAAGCAGGTAAGCGAAGTCATTGCAAAAGATAAATATGTAGAAGTTATCTTAAAAATTTGATAAAAAACTAGTGTAACAAGAAATGGAGTTGTCGCTATCGGAGATCCAATCAGCAGAAAGTAAAAAAAAACTTTGGGAATGTTGGAAAAGGGCACAGCAATAGGCCCAAAACAATTCCTTGGTTTTTTAATAAATATAATCTGAGATGCAAAAAATACTGCTAGAGTGGAGAAGCAGTATTGTTCTAATGTAGAAAACCCAGGGACATACAGCAGTGCACTAACCATAGGCGAATAGTCACTAAATTATACAAGAGTCCCATCTCGATTTTATTTTTAAATATTTTTGAGAATACCTATTATTATTTGTTACATTGAGTTTAATAAAACCACAGATTTCGAATGTATTGAAAGTTATTTAAAAAGTACCTCTATAAATATATAGAAAATGTGTATATGACTAACTGGTTTTATTAATCTTTTTTTGGGGTAGGTAAATATATTTTGAAAAATTTACAAACTTCTTTTGAATAAAAGACAAAATATTTCTGTTTTTATTAACTGAACAATATTTTATACGAACATAATATATACCTATTTAAAAGAAAATATTACATTTTACAAGTATCGCATATTTATATGAAATAACTAACTCAATAAGAAAGAATTAAATGAAACAAATTAATAAACAATGGATATGAAAAATTGCTATAACAATTTAATCCTTAGATAAACTTATTCTTACATATTGCTTTAATCAATTTATTTAGTATAAAAGTATATTTCCTATCATTTATTACATATAATAAAATAAAGCATAAAACATACAAACTATAATATGTACCTACTTAGAACGGAACTAATATTATTGTATCAAGGTAGTAATAGTGGACATTTTCCGAATAAAAAAAAGTAAAAAAGAAGTAACGGTCGACACGTTTTTCTGACTATTGGTCTTCATCAGTACGGTGCAGTCAAGTTCAAAGGATCATGGAACTTGTGTTGGAAAAATTGTACAATAAGTCACTAACAAGGAGCCAATAACACATTTGCCGTTTCAGCTAGTATCCCCAAATTTTCTGGGCTTATACTAAAGTCACAAAATGATTCAATGGTCTTCCTATGGCTATCAGTTATTCTTTCCTAACATTTTTTGGTATGCTACAACAAAACATACAAATTATTTGATTTTGTAAATACACAAATATTTGTGAAAACTTACACATGAAATGTTATTCCTTCCTTGTATCTTCTACCGTTAGATGCATTGTTACATTCACGTACAAAACAAAAAGAGATGAAAATCCTGTAAATGTTTTTTATTAAAATAAAACACTAAACGACTAAACTAAAAAATAATGTTTAAAATAAAACCTTTACTAGAAGAACAAAATAAACAACACAACAGATAATAAAATCGATTATATACGTCGAACGCCGATCTTACGCTTATTACTAAACTTGCGCCGATTCTGTCTTGTCAGTAGTGCCAACTTAAAATTTATTGACATTTATTTATCATGGCGCCCATCATATGGGGGGGGGGACAAAATGTTTTTACGATGCGGTATCTAGACCTTCTGAGGGCTATGGTTTGTACTCTAAATAAATCTGACAGTAGCCGTTATTAAATATTACACCTATAATCAAGTATGCGAGTTGCTGTCAACATGGGTGAATACCAAGCACCATGAACGATAGTCGATATGAGATAGTCCAGTGAAAATAGTCGATTTATTTGGTTGTAACTTATATTAATAAATACACAATAAAATAATTTTTACTTTGAAAAGTTCCACGAGATATTAGACATAAAATATATTTGACACTATCCGTTATTAAATATACCTATAATCAAGTATGCGAGTTGATGTCAACATAGATGAATATCTAAGCACCAAGCATGGATAGTCGATTTGAAATAGTGAAAATAGTCGATTTATTTGGTTCTGATTGGTACTAACGATAACGTAAATTGCGATGTGATTGGTAAACATGTCAAAGTTGGCAGGCGAGGTCTTAATATCCTCGGTCTGACTCACTAACGTCGATGTTTACTTATTTTTTGAGGTTTTAAAATATACACAATTCTTTTTCTTGCAGCCATTTTTAAATTTCATTTCTATATTTAATGGCAAATATTCAATGAAGTCAACTAAGGAAAAAACTTTTTTTAATACAACAGCTAAACTATTCAAAATATATCATTATATAACTGCTTTGGTGGTATTGTTTTAAAGTTGTATAGTATTTATTGCAATGAAATATCAAAGTATTAAAAAATAAGTACATTTTTATTAACAACATTGTCAAACCACGCATAAAAATATATTTTTATAATAAAAACAAACAAGAATGAACTCACCCCAAAACGTACAGATCCATAATATCCATATTGTGGAACAAATCACAGAAATGAACACCGAACAGAATTAGACTAACATACGATCTCAATATCAGATAATATGGGAATTTCAACCTAACCAATAAGTTGTTTGAAATTTATCAATGAGCAAACAAAAACTTGGGATTAGGTAAACCTCATCGGCTTATCTTATTCGATTTTAAAAAGAAAAAAAGAATAACCCATGTAATATTTATAACCATTTATAGTCCAGGATGCAGTGAAGTTTTTTGGTACTTATTTTCTCAGTCAGGAAACACGGATGCAATTATTCTTCGGTTTGTTATTCTAAGCAAAATTCATCGTTTGAGGCGGAAAATGCGTTTGAAAGTAAAAATATACTGCACTTTTTTTTCCAGTAATAAAAATCATTATATTATTAAGAGATATAGTGAAGTAAAGAAAAAAAAAATAGTCTTGCTAATTTGCGAGTATGGATAATATGTCTGACAGGTAAAAATTTGTCAGATGATAATTTATATTATAATTACAGCTATATAGTTTGGCTAATGTGGAACCACAGGCCTGTCACTCCCTATACTTCCCATGTTAAATTCTGGCTCAAATCTCAATGACCTCGGCACCTCTTCCCTATTGGTCTGGGGTATTTTTGACAAGTCTGGGGTCACCAATCAGCACGTTGGTTGCTGTCACATGGAGAAAAATGATATCGAAAAGTAAAAAATATTCAGATTTTAAGCCACTTGAAGACAAAATTAGTGTCGTTATTACAAAATTTATGTTTTTTTGGTTTTTAAAATAATATTGACGTCGATGCCTCCTCCTTATTGGTCTGGAGTATTTTTGACAAGTCTGGCCCCACCAATCGGAGCGTTGGTTGCTGTCACATGAGAAAAATTACAGTTAGAAAATTGATTAGTATTTTTGCAGTTTTTCACTGCATAAACCTTCATGATGTAATTTGTATTGAAAAAATACAGATCTATAACAAAATTAGATTATAAATAAATGTTTGAAGCAAAAGGAGAAATTATCAGAAAGCTAGGTTATATTAGATTAGGTACATTTACCCGCGTAAAATATTTTAAATTTTCAAGGTCACAGACTTTCAGATCGATTGACATTTCAGTGCGATCTCTTGTGTTAACTATACTCTTTGGTGGAACACTCCCAAAGCCTTGCCAGACTCGTCCAACGCTCGTCAGGCGCGCTAAATTCGGCATGTTTAATTATACAGGTGATTGTTGTCATCTCTACATGTTTTTTACTTTTCATAATTTATGATAAGAAAAGTTGGTTTAGGTCGACATTTCACTATGGCTTAATAACACTCTTCTCATCGTTTTGAGATCCCAGGAATCCAAAAAACATGGTTTTAGTAAAATCTCTGTCCGACAGTCCGTCCGTCAGTCATCAAAAACATTATTAGCGAATAACTTTTTAACTATCAGAGATACGAGAAAGTTGTATAGTTGTTTTTTGTAGAAAATTTATTTCCCTACAAAATCGATTTCTTAACATTGCTTTTTGCTGCGTTTGAGAATCCACATCGGATGCATCTGAGATGTAAAAAATCTTTGATCACGTGATTCAGTATACGTAAATGTAATGGGACAGATGTGTCCGATGTGGATAAAAAAACGCTCGAGATGTAAAAAATGCATCCGATGTGGATTCTCAAACGCGGCATTAATATAACCCTTAGTTTTTGAGTTATATCAATAAAAAAAAGAATATCTCGAAAATTTACATACCTTTAAACTATTTTTTATGATATGTAAACAATATTTAGAAATAAACTAAAAACAGTAAAAACGTATATGTTAAATATATTGATGTTTTTGTTAAAAGTTTGCTTAGAATTAAATGTCAGTGGAACCAAAATGACATCACACTGAACTAGCGTATACACGTTATCAGCGTCATCTTTCTCGTATTTATCATCAATATCATCGATGCTCTTTTCAACCACCGAAACATCAGATTCAGGGTTGTCTTCCTCTCCTCATTCAACTAACTTACTTGTGAGTTTGGCGGTGCTTTCGTGATTTTAAATGACAGCCAGACGTGTATTTTCTATAAAATTATAGTATTATTTATCATGTGACAAATTTTTAAATCCGTAAAAATAAGAGCAAAAATTTTGTAATTTTGACAATTTTCAAGATGCCTCCAGACCAGGGATGTTGCGGATGCTGATTTTTTCACATCCGCGGATGTGAAAGCGGATGCGGATTTTTGAAGGCTCACATCTGCGGATGCGGACGCGGATGTTTAAGATCATATTTAAAAATAGAATACGAAAACGAATGAAGAATTAAAACAATGATAAAGTATTTATTAATATTTTTATTAATGAAAATTAGTATTATGTTATGTATGTATTCTATGTATAATGCTCCTATTTTTTTTAATTTCACTTACTAATTTTCATATTAGTAAGTGAAGTCAAAAATAGGAACATAGTACTCAATAAAGAGTAATATTGCCACCTTTTCTGATTCAAGGCGGTTACGCAGAGGTTCGTAAATTAAACCCGCGCTACTAAATAATTGTTCGCTAGGAACACTGCCTGGTGGAGTGGATAAAAATCTTCGTGCTATCGGTGATAATATCTTGAATTCGTCTCGATGAACACTGCATCATTTTAGAGGATTTTCATCAGCATTGACTCTTTTTTTAGTGCGGTAAGAAAGTAATTCCTTTTTAAGTACAGCTTCAGGGCTACCATTTTCTGGTATTTCTTGACTCTCATCTTCACTTGACGAATCTAACATTGTAGCAAGGTCGTTTTTTAAGCTTGGCTTTCTGACGAAACTTGATGGTCCTGGTCCTAGTTGTTTCATATTATTTTTCGTGGGATCAGTCATTCTCAGGAAACGCGTCGTGCGAATGGCACGCGTCATTCGCCGGCTCTACCCAATTTCTTTCTTGTCGAAACTCGTCATTTGTATTACATTCGCATCCGGATGAACATCCGTATTGATTATTGCGGATGCGGATGTTCAAATCTATGCGGAAACTCCGCATTTGCGGATGCGAATGCGAATATTCGCAACATCCCTGCTCCAGACTCATGTAGCAATTTCGTAAATCAGCCAGACTTACTTTTGATTATGGTTTATGACAGTATCAAATGATAAGTTAAATTTCAAGCATGGGAAAATAAGGGTTACAGATTTCAAAAATCGGTCAAATTTTTGGATCAGCAAATTTCCTCTGGTTAGGATATGCCAGACTGTTATTTCCATTAATAAAATGATTCACTTTAATAAATGTCAAATATTTATGACTGGGAAAATAAGTGGACTGGTCTTTTTTTATCTAGTGAGCCCATCCAAAAATTTTAGCCAGACTCACAAATTGTCGTTTTGTGTCACCATCCGAACAAACAATGGCACATTCATCGACTGCGAAAATAAGTATAAAAAAAATTCACTGCCTCTTGGACTATTATTATTCAATTTATTAAGTGCGCAATGGATAACAAATATGATGTCAAATTGTAAGTTTGATCATAAGGATGATGAAGTTTATGAGATCAGCAGTTGTATAAACTGACAGTTGGTGCAGTCGTTTAAAAACATTTCCCGTAACAATTTTTGCAATGGCTTCTTGGTCCAGGGCACATATCCTCGACTGGTGCTTTAATCAATGCGAATGTGCATTTACTAAATGCGAATGCGTATTTGCTCAAAAGCGTGTTGTAGCTATTCTTGGTCGTTCGAATTTATATTGCGGGTGCGCATTTGACAGCGAGTGGGTTTTTGCTCTTCGCATTCAAATGCGAAGGTCCAAAGAGCTTGCGAAGGTCTAACTGGATGCACGTTTTAATTTTGCAGTGTTTTTGTTTTGTTTCATAAATTGATCGTGACCTATAGGTATGATGGCAAATATAATTTTTTTAAATATCTTATTACAAATTAGAAGAGGCAAATAATCATCCTCGAAGAGTTTATGATGATAAAAAAACTCCTTTCAGACTTTTTGATCAAGCGTTTATCAGATTGTTTCGGTTAATTATATGTGTCTTTTTACTAATATTTTCCATTTTATAACGCTGCAAATTATGTATAGCCAAACAGTACATCAAAAAGCAACCCAAAACCACGACTTCATGCTCAAAACCATTACTCATATTAGGTAATATTGCTTCTTTTTAGCGAATAATTTTCACAAAACAAGCGGTGTGAACTTTGAGTCCCCTTTCTAGTAGACAATATAACAAAATAATCGTCGATCATACATGGTTGTCAAGTTGCCATTCGCATTTATAAAAGAGGATTACGAAGGCACAGATACGAAGGGTTAAGAATACGGTTTCTAATGCGTCTTCGCATTGAACCACTCGCATCTATTCAAAGCGAGCGCTTAAACGCACTAGTTGAGGATAGGTGCCCTGGGCGTTTGTGGTGATTAGTTAATAGTTAATATGGCTCTTGAGGTTCGAGAAAAAAATTAATTTCCCTACCTAAACCTCAAAAATCAGTGGCAATTAAAATTTAAAAACAATAGTTTAAAATTAAAAATCTTGTATCACAAAAGATGACTTACCACAAAAAAAAATAATTTTGTACTTTTCATTAAATATCTCCTATTCGGTCCATTTTAGAGACAAAAATTATAAATCATAACGAAAAACTTTATATCCGAAGAATTTTTTTCTCCAATCATAAATAACAGAAATATACCAAAAATCAGAAAAAAGACCCCTTATAAAATACGCAGTTGCTCCGAATATGCCCAAAATCAGCTCTTCAGGTGCCCCTGGAAACACGATGTTATAAATTCCATCGAAATAGGCCGGATGTTTGGAATGTATCGTGCTAACAAAAAATTGAATTTTGTACTTTTTTTGAAATATCTCTAATACGGTGGTCCATTTTAAGGACATCATGTGCAAAACAAAAATTATAGATAATGGCTTCACAAAAAAATTTTATCTGAAGAATGTTCGTCTCCAAATAGCAGAAATACATCAAACAGTAGAAAAACAAACCCCTCCAAAGTTCCCCACCAACAGTTGCTCCTATTATGCCAAAAATCTGATCAGCTATTCAGGGAATTTGTTGTCAGGGATCAAATAAAGTTTTTGCGCATTGGCGTAGAACGACCTTTTCCCATAAAGAGGGCGCTTCCCTGTGGGCAATCGTTGTAATATTTTTAGTTTAAAAATGTAATTTAATTTCTATTAAACGTTCATTTTTTTTACTACCTAAAAATTATAATTATAAAATAGATCCATATACGAGGGCTGTCCAGAAAGTGACAGAGGTTTTTTTTGCGCTGTCGCGCGTCAGAGTGTTGCCAGACGTAGCGGAATTTCGCTATTCGTAACGGAATTTTATGAAGGTAACGGCGTTAGCTCAAAATACCTTAAAACATAGCGGAATTTAAAATGAAATCTGTCACAGTACAAAAAACAATAAATCTTGTAGTAATTGTATAAACATTATTTGTACCGTTTATTTTTATGGTTACGACATCTTGCGCCTTTTTTTAATATCAACATCAACAGGAATTTTTATGGTAGCGACATCTTATGCCTTTTTTTATTATCGTTAAGATGTAATTAATTTAAA
The DNA here is from genome assembly GCA_927349885.1 of Psylliodes chrysocephalus. Lineage (NCBI taxonomy): Eukaryota > Metazoa > Arthropoda > Insecta > Coleoptera > Chrysomelidae > Psylliodes > Psylliodes chrysocephalus. The sequence continues at coordinate 29,106,310 of OV651819.1, read as the reverse complement.
ATCACGGAACATATATTTGCTTTGTTCGCGGAGCTTGTCGGCGAAAAGTCCACGACAGATGAGCATGCGCCGGCAGGCTCTACGAACAAAGCTAATATTTCTTCCGTGTTAAGATTTGACTTCTTTTTTTAATTTTCCATCGTTCCGTCAATTTGCTTGGCACAAAAATGTTTAACCAATAAACTCAAACCCACTTTAGTTCTGTGAACATAAAAAAAGCAAAATGTGACATAAGAGAAGAGACAGTAGCGCGTAGCGGAATTTTGTAATTGTAGAAGATTTTTTCATTGACACCCTGGCAACACTTCTTACACTCAGTACGTAACTAGCCGTGATAGTCTGCACATCGTTCCTATCGTACTTTGTTTACGGTGGAGTGTTAAAATGAGCGCTGTAATTGAAAATCCTTCCAATTGTGATAAGGTTTTTGTTGGCGAAAAATCACAAACCAATTGACATTTATCGTCAGGGAAACTCAGCAACAAAGTTTTATTTTTCCACGACAATGCTCGCCTATACACGGCCAATCGTACCCAAAAGCCATTGGATGGTTTTGGATGGGAAGTTTTCAATCATCCGCCAAGCGACTACCATCTTGTTTCCAGCGATGAATACGTGGCTCGCTACACAACGCTTTGACACTGACGCTGAACTGCATGTCGGTCTAAACCAGTAAACTGGCAGGCGGCAGATTTCTACAGAGAGGGTATCGAAAAGCTTGTACCAAGTTATGATAAATACCTTAATTTAAATGACGATTATGTAGAAAAAAGCCTAAGTGTTTACCTTTAAAATATATAAAATAAAAATTGTTTTTTCACATTGTTAGTGTTATTTAAAAAACGTCTGTTACTTTCTGGACAGCCCTCGTATTTTTATGGTCGTATATAATATAAAAAATAGTACATACAAATAAGAAGGTTATCTGCTTTATAAAAATAGCGATAGTTTATTTTCCTTAAGAAACACAATCAACTGCAAAGTGTCTTATAAAACACCGTTCTGTGCTCTATCTGTTTGAAACATTATTTACATATCTTGGCCATTGTTCATTAACCCATTAACACAATTTTATCTATTTTTCAACCATGATAATCATTACAAAATAATGCATTTATCTAAATATTATTCAGAAACTTTCGAAAACTTTTCTTTTAATTTAATCCACCTAAATCTCGACTCTACATAGTGCGAAAATTTCGGAGTGATTAGATAATGAACTTTGATACGGTATCAGTTTTATTTTATTAACGTGAATTAATGAATAATTATTTTGTAAACATTAGCGTTTGTTGATACCAAGGATCGTGACACATAGTAAATGTTTTTAATTAACAAATATTAGATTTGGAAATTTTTTATTACATACGATTTTTTTTGTAACATTTTTAGAATAAAATAATGTTGTCATCATTTACGCATTTTATTTCAAGTACTTGCGATTTGGATTAAGATAAATGAGAGATTTTTTTTAGGAATTACGAAGATTAGTAGATGATTTGTATCTTGTAAGAAAAAATGTATTTTTTAAACAAAACATTGTCTCATTTTAATAATAATATATTTGTTATATATCTGTATTTTTAATTATTCAAAAATATAGAAAACATGTTATTGGACTCGGAGGTTTCGCTAAGCAAGTTAAATATTTACAAGGATTTGAAAAAGACTAGTAACAATAAACAACTATACTCGTATAAGGATTTTTCTATGAAAGATTATTGAATATAATATAAGAGTAGATACAGCAAGAATAATATATCACACTTGCACATTGCTAAAGAATACACTGTGCAAAACCATTTTCAAATGTCATTTAAAACTGGCAGGATAGAGAATCTTGATATTTGAGGGATTCTTCTATTGTTCATACATGTTTCAATAACTTTAGAGATGAAGGTAAACAAAGATATCAGTACATAGTTGTGTTAAATAACTTTCTTGGTGAAATTATATTAAGTAATTTGAAAATTCTGAAATAAATCTCAAAAATCCCCCTACGAATTATCAAGTCCATCCCCAAACCACAAAATTGAAAAAAAAAAGCCTGCCGTCGCAAGGATTTGAACCCAGACATCTTTGTTCTGTACACAACTGTCTTTACCTCTAGACCATGACTACAATGACTGTCGAGATTCCTAGACGGCAATTTGATGTACTAATTCGGACCAGACGCCATTTCAAGCTCGTTCTCAAATCTTCAAATACAGCCTCGGTATATATGATAAATGCAATGATGAATACTAAGCACATATCTTCGTCTGCGTGAGTTAAGTACGTTAAGCGACGTAAACCTGGCATCTTTTTTCGAATCCTGGCGGCGACAGGATTTTTTCAGATCTTTACAACTTATTTCAGATTTCGGTTTGCGCTCTACGATATATTAAATTCACAATTTTCATACTTAAGTTTACGTCGCTTAACGTACGTTAAAAACTTAACTCACGTAGACGGAGATAATGGGCTTAGTATGCATAATTGCATTTCTCATTATATAGCGATGCTGCATAGAGGTATTTGAAGAATTAAGAACGACCTTGAAACAGCCTCTGGCCCGAATTAGCACATCAAATTGCCGTCTAGAAATCTTGACAGTCAATGTCGTCATGGACTAGAGGTATGGGTATTTGTGTACATAACAAAGATGTATGGGTTCGAGTCCCGGCGAGAACAGGCTTTTTCAAATCTCCAAGTATTTGTTTTCACCTTTGGAGGTTCCAAGATGGTCTTGATAAATCGTAGGGTGATTTTTGAGATTTGTTTCATAATTTTGAAATTACTTACAACTTATTTCAGATAATTCTGACTTTTCGGATTTCGATTTCCAATCTACGATATATTAAATTTTGAAATGATATTAGTTTGAGATATTTTCTGTGCTAATTCTGAAACAATTTTAGTGAAGATGGTGTTCAATAATTCATCTGCAATAAACTACCTGAAGTTTAATATTTTCCATGACTATTTGCAATATGTTTACAGCATTTTTGTTGGGATGTGTCGTTATGCCTAAATGAATTCAATATTTTCCATTAGTTATATACATTTAAAATTAATTGTTGCTAGTAATATGACCAAAAAATACATAACCTTACAATTTCAAAACCTCGACTATTCTGACGATTAGACAACATTGCATGGTCGTGACCTCATAAATAATATATGACGTAAATCACCATTTTTATTAAAAATAATATACTAATCAGTACTTACTACAATTTGTACTGCTCTTTTCGGTATCTTGAAAATTCTTTCACAATTAATTGAATTTCCCCAAACCACAATATGTTAATAAATTAATAAACAGGGTACAGTCCATTTTAAAGCCCACAATATCATGATTCATATTAACACTAACAGCGCTATTGATCACTGGCGCATACAAACTCCCGCAAAGTTCGCTGAGATCACAAATGTATATCTGAATTATTTAAATCCCTTACACGAAGTCTCATACATCAAATTTTAATATCAAGTAAATAAAAATGATACTGCAGGTACTATTAAGTGGGTATATTTATATCGTAACAAAATACATTTCTATACAGAGTAACCACAAAAATAAGCATCTTACACTATTTAGGATTTTTTGTTTGAATCAAGGTATAGTTTAGAGGTTGATGTTTACCTAAAAATTAAAAATTTTTAATTTCATTTTGTATTCCATTATTCATACAAATGTTTTTCGATGTTACTTTCTTTCATGTGACGAAAAATTTTTAGTTTTAAGCGTATGAAATAGAAAATTATTGTATAAAATAATAATTATAAGCAACATGTTTTTTTTAAATACAACTAACGAAATCTTACAGAAAACCTATGAGAAAAAAAATTAAAATACATTTTCTACGGGTACGTTATTTTTATAAAATATCAAGGAATAGCTAAACAATATGTAAGTTGTAATCTGTACCCATTAGCGAGTAATAAGCATATCCATTATTAAATGTTAACCACATCCACAGTATAACTTTTTTTAAATTTAGATACGGTAGTGTAATATTTACAGATATTTCATAAAAAAAACAGTAGCATGCAGATTTAATGGGATTCAACAATGTGCAGGGATATAAAAATTATAATTAACAATATTAATCTGCTCACATCGATATCTCAACTTGAACTCTCCGCTTCAACACTAAAACAGCCCAGCGGTATTTCTCGAATTTTCGTCCATTCGACAGAACCTACTACAAATATTCTAGATTCACCTAGTGATAGGTAAATTTCAGAGAACGAAGTATTCGGGAAATTCCTAGGTCCTTTTTCTGGAAATTTCCCAAGAATACCGGGTATTTAGTACAGTGTGTAGACATTTTTTAACCGACTTCAAAAAAGGAGGAGGTTATCAATTCGTCGCGATTTTTTTTTTTTTAATGTATGTTCAGCGATAATTCTTTAACACAGTGTCCGATTTCAATATTTCTTTTTTTGTTAGAAAGGGGCTACTTCAGGGGTGGTCCCATATAAATTTGGTCAAAATCTAAAAATTGGGTCCATGAGAAAATCCTCAAACTCCTTATTTTTTATGTATGTTTAGCGATAATGCTTTACTACCTTGTCCGATTTATATGATTCTTTTTTTGTTAGAAAGGGGGTACCTCAGGGGTGATCCCATATAAATTTGGTTAAGATGTTGTGATGGCATCTGCACGTTTTTGAAGTCGGTTTTTTTAAATTTGTAATTTACACTTTGGTTATTAGTTTATTATGATATATTCTATTGTGTATAAAAAATTACAGTAACTGAATTTAAAACTCGTTTTAGTATCTTTAAGTAACATATTAAAATTGTCCATAACTCGTTTTAAAGATTTCTTTCGATCGCTCATTTTAGAGACAATTAGGACAATTAATACCTACCATTTCATAATACTAACTGAGTAGAAAAAGTCAAGAGTCACCCAGACAACAGACCAAGTCCTGATATGTCTAAAAGTGTAACAAAGAGTAACGGTTAACAATTTAGATTTAACAAACTATGCCTAATATTTCGTAATTGTATGAATTTTATTTCCAGCAAGATTCCCGTTATTTTTCCGGGAATTAGGGTTTAGGGAAATTCCAGGAAATTTTTCCATTTCAAGTGGAAATTCACCGGGAAAATTTTTCCTCTACCCATCACTAGATACATTTATTAGACTGGAGCTACCGGTATTTTCTAGAATATGCCCTCATCATTCACTACATTCTAGAATGAAAAGCTCACTTCGACTAATCGTGACCAAGCATATGCGTATCATGGGGTAAGGGGGGGGGGGGTTAGGGGGATTCACAGATTTACCCACTTAGTTTAGAACAGGACAGGACTGGTCGAAAGCGGCTCGCACGACTATATGGAAAAGTGAAAATTATTGGTTATGAAATATTATGTTTGATAAGTGATATTTCTTTAATAAAATACTCGAAATGGTTTGTAGAAGGGAAGAAAAAGTACAAATATTTTCCTAAACTAAGATATTCGAAGTTCAATTACTCGGTATAAAATACGGTTATATTTTTAAATCAGAAAAAGTTTATTCCAAAGTTTGTATAATATATACAGTATCCATTTTAAAAATTACAAATGATTGTTGTATCCTGTTAAATATGTACGTCACTGTTACTTTTTTAGCATTTTAGCAAAATTTAGATGCTACACATTGTAAGCGCATTTCTTGATAATAACTTTCCTCAAAGATGGATAAGTACCAACGGACCTGTTAGATGGCCTCCATCACCAGATCTCTCAATTTTATATTTTTTGGGGCTATATAAAATGAAGTATATCAAACACGATATGACGTCATTGCAGAACTTCGAGAGGCAATTCATTTAGCCTTTCAAAATCAGTTAATGAAAACAATGGTTCTTTTAAACGCTATTCAAAGAATTTCAAGGATGTGCCAATTTTTCATTAGAGAAAATGGTCGTCAATTTAAACATCACCTTTAAACATTTGTTTTTTCTTTTTTTTAATAATGTTATTTTTTTGTGTTTGTTATATTGTTACTTTATGCTACAAAACTGTTGTTACAAACTGACTGTTTTAAAAAAACTCTTTTATAAAAAGATACCTATATGCAAGGTCTCCAATTCTTCGTTAGTAATATGTGTGTAACTTTCACTTGTTAATTATTGTTATCCATAGCCTACTATTAAATTATGCATTTAATTTTAGAAAATTGTCATTTATTTGCGTGTTTCTGAGAAAAAGTACATAATTTTTGAAAAAAATTTTATAGTCTATAAATATAGGGTGTTCCATTTAAATAAACATAAGTTTGCTTTATAATTCAAAAATAGTAAATATGCAACAAAAATTATCTACACCACTGCATTTCACGGAAAAAAATCTATAAGAATGTTATTTTACCTTTTTGATAAGTTAAAGAATAACGGAGATACGAGGGGTCCCAAAATGCAACATTTTCAAAAATGCCCTGTATCTTAAAAACTAAAAGGGCAATGAAAATTTTGTTAATGGCATCTTTAGTTTTACGAAAAAGTAGCGAAAACCGCAACCTTATATCTTTAAAAATAACGGATAACCCAAAATGGGACACCCCCGTACATTCTTTTTCGCTTACTAAGTTACCTTGATTAGTGTTTCTTTATTTCAATTTGTCACATTAAGACATAATAATAGTATACTAGGTATATCTATTCCAAGGTTATAAAATAATTAAACGTCTTTCCGTGGGCTAAAAAAAACTTTCACCACTAAATTTTGCGGAATATTTCTTAGCTGAACTAAATAAAACTTCAGTGGGTTGATTTTACGTCCACCTGTCAGTAAATTTATTTATACTTAAAATTTAAATAGTATAATTGGTTGGTACAGTGTGTGGGACAGACAAAAAATAATAAAAAATATTTTGTGCGGTTTTCAATACAAAAACAACTACCATAATTATAAGAATAATAATAATTTATTTCCATTCTCATATAAATGACAAAAAATTAACAAAATATTGCTTAATAATTATATGATCTCTACACTATGTAAATTTATAATTTATGGGAAACAAATTTGAGTGACTGACCTAGGCTTGACATCATTGATCTCTACTTTCAAATTTTATATTTTATAATTTTTTATATAAATTGTTGACCAAGCTTATGGATTTCTTCTAATGAGTGTTCTATTTATTTTTCTTTGGCTGAAGATGACCTTATAAGGTCTGTGGTGTCATGCCACATCGTCACACCCAGTAGAAATATTATAATTTAAGTATAAAAATCAATGGGCCATGTTCACATGTGAGATATGCTGTTTTATAAACTATATTGTAATAGTTAGTCGCTATACAAGTTATTCTAAATAATCAGTTCGTTAAAAAAGCTAAAAGTTTTTAAATTAAGCCCAATTGAAATTTGAAATTATACGTCATCGGGAATAGACCAATCAGCTTGTGTCGAAGTTTTTTTTGTTTTACAAAACCAAGCCAACGAACAAACCTACATACAGAATGTCGAAGTGAACGCACATCTAAGTGACATTAAAAATTGACAGCACCTAACAACTAACCTTAGTTTTTTGTTTTGGTTTAATTTTATTATTAATCTGAATTTATCTGGGTAAATTATCCTGTGGGATATAGGATATATAAAGGAAGAAGAATATGAATTTATCAGCTGTATTTATAAAAGTTGAATCAAGTATTTTTCCCTTTGTAAACGAAAATATGATTACCGAGATGATTACTGCATTTTTTAACAATACTCAGTTTCCAAAAGATAGAAAGGTAAAACTTTATTTATAAATTGTTTTAATGGTAGGTAGTTACAGTTTATATGAAGCAGTACACTTTATAGTAAAACATATCAGGTTTTATTTTTAGATCTGCCAAGCAAGAATATGGAGATATTTACTTTTTCCATAAGAGAGAAGGAGACAAATTACACCTAAACATAAAGTACAGCAAAAACCTTATGATGTGGCTGTTTTTTAGTGCACAATGCTTAGGATATGTTGAATCTCAAGGTTTGTAATATTTATTATGCTTTTTTGTTTTTATATCACATATAATAAACAGTGTATAAGGCCCTTTATTCTTATAAATATTTTTTTTCTAATTTTGACATAAAGAGACATTTTTTGTAATCGCAGCAAGTGTTAAAATAATCTAGAAATAGATTTTGTTAGTGAACCTAGTAATAATTATACCAAAGAATGCTGCAGAGCACCTATGAAATTTTGAGTTAAAACATGCCATATTTTTAGGCTATTTTTATACCCTTATCAAAAATTTTATGCTCCTCGTTTTATGCAAAACTTAAAATGCTCTGATAGCTTCGAACGAAGTCAGCAACGCACCTCTGTTTTATAAAGTTTTTTCTGTAAAAACAGCAACACCATATATTTATGCACTTGAAATATTATATTTTTAAAAAAACATGGTGCTTGCTAACCTTCGAAAGAAGCCAGCAGAGCAATTCGGTTTTTTAAAGCTTTTTTCTAAAAACCACACCCCATTTTTAGACTCTTGAAATATTGTAAAACTTTACTAAAAAAATTGCTATTTTGTTGGAACAAAGTCAGCAGGACACTTGTTTTTTAATTTTTTTTTTTATATATATATATATAAAAACAACTACTTATGACACATGTTTAGGCTGTTTTAAAATCCTAAAAATGTAAGTACATTTGTTTTCAGAAATTGCGAATTTTTTTTAAATTTTAAATTTCGAATATAATATAATATTGTAGGAGCCAAAAAACGTGGTGTGGTTTAAAAAAAAAACTGGGGTGCTCTGCTGGATTCGTTTGAAGCTAACAAAGCATCCCGTAAATTTTTATTTTATAAAACTCAATAGCCTAAAATGAGACATAGCTGTTGTATTTTTGTTTGTATTTTTAAAAATAGCAGTTTTTTTCGAAAAGCTCTATAATATTTCAAAAATGTGAAAATGTGGTGAGATTGTTTTTTTTAAGTTTTGAAAATCCGAGGTTCTTTACTGGATTCGTTCAGAGCTAGTAAAGCTCTGCTCGTCTTGTTACATAAAATAAAGGCATTTTGTAGCTGGTTATATAGTTATTTTGTAACTGCATATCTAACCCTTTTATTTTTTTCAGTTGGTTGTAAATATGTGGCTTCATAGAAGAAGTGAGGAACCATCTGTAACATCTATTCAGTGTTATTGGAAAGGCTCTAATTTATCAAAATGCGTAAATATTGATGTACACTTGGCTAGATTGTTAAAGAAACCTCTTCATCCACTACAGGAAAATAAATCAGTACTTTTATGTTCTTAGGATTTGTATATATATTTTTTATTTGTAAATAAATTGTTTTTTACTTAATTTTTCTCATTTTTTATTAAAAGATTAATAAATAAAATTTTCACAGATTTTTATATTTTTGTTTGTAAACAATAATTGAAGAGTTTTTATTAAAAATCACCAATGTTAATAATAATAATTTAAGTCAATATTATTCTTTCTCCTTTTTTAAAGCTACTATCAATAAAGGTATTACTTTAGCTTGACCTATGATCAATTTTTAAATTTTGTGATATATTTGGTTCAACAGAAAAAAAATTATAACCCTTTGACATTGGTTGTTTTTACTTAGATTTTCATAAAAAATAAACGGAACTGCAAACATGTTTTACTATCGTAATAACGAATAGCAACATTAAATTTTTTTTTCACATTTATCACTGTTGTCATTTTCATAAAGGATTGATAAGAAGGCACACTTTCTGGTTTTTTGAAAAAGGTAGCAAGAATTGTGATATTTTTAAATTTATCACCAGTGATACCACATGTAGTTCCCGATTTATTGGAATATATAGACTTTGCTACCACATTCAACTGAACTTGGTTGTTTTTAATATTTATCACTGTGACAGGCGTTTTTGTCAAAATGTTTTATTTTAAACTGCTGTAAATAGGTGCCTTTGTTTTGGTAGTTTTAGTCCCAAAAAAATCTATGCATATACAGGTACTCATTCCTCTTTGATTTGTTCGAAAAGTTAAAATTTTATAAAAAATTACATTGGCTGTTTAAAAACTCATTATAATCCCTGAAATGTGATAATTAGGTAAATTAAATTAAAAAAACAAACAAAACAAATTTATTAAATTAATATTTACTCTTACAAAATAGGTTCTTGTAAGTTAACAAGCAATTATGCAGATATTATTAAGTAAATGTACTTGCTTAAAATTCACACACGAATGTGGTTTTAACTTGTTAAATTAACTAACCCTTATAACTCTTTCCACATGTATTCTTAGAGATGCTATTCTTTTACTTAATTGTACATCTTCTGGAGAACTTTTTCATTCTGTGATACACTAGGTGTGGCTTTACTAAAGTGCATCCCATGTTTTCAAGTAGCTAAATATTCTGAAACCCCTATCTGCCATTATATGGGATCCAGGAACCAGTTTGTTTAAATACCCACATTTTTCTATTATTTCTTTATCACTATTCTTCCACAAAATGATGAATAAATTCAGTATCTTCAAAACTTTCAGGATATTCTGCATTTTCTTCCAGAAGGGTTTTTAGGATATACACCTAAGAATTTATAGTAGCCTCATTTTCAATTTCCTGAAGGGGACAATTAGCAGAAATTGCTGCTACATCTTGATAATCCGGTGTATTTTTATTAAAAAGTTTACGAGAAACATCGCTAGTAGAAGGTTGATTTTCTTCTTTCCATATTTCTAGGAACACTAATAAATATTTTTGAAGATGAATGTGAATCATTATCACATTCTGGAACAAAACACTTTTTCGTAGTCATAATATTTATAAAAAGTACAAAATTAAACACTCAAATTCCAAATAAATTCTTGATCGAGACACTATGATGACAGATGCCATACACAGTGCTGCCATTTTGCCATTTTCTGAATTATTAAGTGACTTTTAAAACAATGAAACTTTAAATATGGTAAAAGTTTAAACAGAAATAATACTTTCAAAAAACATTTGATATTATATATTTAAAAGATATTTGTTTAACGATGTTTTAGAAGTCTAAAAGTAAGAAGGAGTACACAAACGAGCGTATATCACTTCTCGTAAACCTTCTAGCCGGCAACGTTGTGCGCTAGCTCCTATTGGTCTATTCCCGGTGACGTCATAAATTTTAAAAAAATTCATAACTCCGGCAAATGAATAGATAAAAAAAAAATAAAAAAAATGTAGTTTTATTTTTAACTCTACTATTCATAAAAACAATTTCAAAATTTTTGAACATGCCCCATTGCAAAAACCCATCAAACATTTGTTATTCGGTTATTTAGTTCAGGAAATTAGAAATAAATTATCCTCTAGCCGACCCAGGTAGATCGAGGATAATATAGACCTTTTTCGATTTTAGATACCATAATAATTGTTAAGTTTTAATAAGTCTCAGTCAGTCAGTCAGGCTATATTGTTTGAGTTACTTACTAACGCTAGGTAAAATATTAATCAAAATCATACGCTCGTAAGATTAAGACATTTTTATAAAAAATCTAAGTAAAGATCATGTGATTGACAGAATTTGTGTTTTTCTCGTTTCTTCATGAAATTTAAGGGATCCCACGTAGAGCTCCAAATGTATGGTTTTCCAAATTGTTTGCCACTCATCAGCCAATTGCTATGTTTGAGCGATCATTTTAACATTTTTAAATTCAAATATCAAGAATATTAATATTATTCAGTTTAATTGTAATTGTTAAGCAGTGTATATATTTTATTTTAATTAAGAAGAGCAAAGAAAACTACTTGGTACATGGAATGTGAGAAGTATGAATGGAAAGGAAGTTGAATTACAGAAGGAATAGTCTATTTTAGTCATTACTGAACCGAAAAAGAAAGGTAATGGAATAAAATAATGGACATGTAATATGCAGCAGGGTTTTTATAGACCTTAAGAAAGCATTCAACACAATATCGGGACAAATTATGGAATTCCATGATGTGGCTACTTAGAACTTGAGAATTGAAACATTTTAAACCTCAGATGGGCTTACACAGTGTAACGGTTGGAACCGTTATTCGTTATTTTGACACAATCATCTCTATTCAAATGTCATTTGTCGTTTATGCCTTGTGTCAAAAGTTCGTATTTCATTTGATTTGGGTTTATCAACTAGATCGCATTCATTTAAATATCTTGGTCATCCGATGTACTAATTGATTTTTAATATTCTTATTTTCCGTCTGATTTTATAAGGTAAGTTTTAATACTAATATTTTGTTGAATATATATATTTTGTACAAGGATTTCTTAAATGAATTGTCAAGTATTATACATAACCTCAATATCAACAATGAAAAACACATGTTCGTTTTATATTAATTTATATATTATTTTTTTGGAATAAGATATTATGCTTTAATATGTTTAAATGTATTAACTAAGATTTTTCCTTTTCGCATTAATTTTAGTCTCTGTGAAATTATTCATTTAATAGTTTTAAATTGTTCATTTTAAAAGCATTTTATCTAAATCCTGTTCAAATTTCCAATTTCCTGTCATAACATTTCCCTTTCTTTTTAGCATGGCTATATCTAGACGGTTTATTTGGATTTATATCTAGACGTTTTGAATTCCTATCAAGAAGTTTTATGGTTTTTATACCTAGAGGTATGGTAAAATCTGAAGACCGTGGTTTGGTTCATCTATAGAAGATCTACACATTCGAGTTTAAGTTAGAATACCAAATTTCACGATATCATTCCAGTTCCAGAATTAAGAATAATGATACCGAATCCTTTTGAAGTTGCCTGAAGATATACCATGCGTTAAGAGAATTAGGTCATACCCGGTTTGTTATATTTATGGACGAAATTATTAAAAACCGCAACAAGCGAATAAATAGAGGGTCCCGGGTTCGAGTCCTGTGAGTGATGGGATTTCATTTAATTAAAAATAAATTCTAATGCATAAGCATGGCTTCCTATATCGACCGTCGCACTGTTTGATTCTAATTAACAGTGCTGTTCCTAACGTGGCCCTTACAAACCGTAACCAAGCCTGCACAGAACACGAGGCTATAATGATGTCAGTAAATTAATGCCGATGAAACGAAATAATATTAAAATGACATTTGGATTAGAGAAATGCGCTACTTTGACATTTATTAAAGGTCACATACGGTATGAAAACACAGACAGGGAAATTCAAGCTCTGCCTCCCGAAGAAACGTATAAATACCTGGGAATAGAGCAACATGGCTCAATAGATCATAGCAATAGGAAAAAAGAGTATAAAGAAAAATATAAAAAGAGACTTACCAAGCCACTTAACACTAAACGAAACTCTAAAAATCTAATTATAGCCGTCAATACCTGGGCAATATCTGTACTGACCTACTCTTTTGGGATTTTCAAATATACCACCACTGATTTGAAAGAGCTAGACCGTCTAACACGCAGACTTCTAACTAAATTCAGATATCATCATCCCAGAAATGTCGTTGAGCGAACACATCTACGAAGAAGCGAAGAAGGACGGGTTTACATATATAGAAAAGCTATGCAAAGGACAAGAGCAGAAAAGGAAGGAATATTTTAACAAAGCAGAGTGCCCAATTATAAGATCTATTGTGACACATGATAATAAATATACACCTCTAAATCTATCGGAACAAGAAGAACACAGAGCACCAATCAGTAACCAATCGATAAGAACATCATGGAAAGAAAAAGTTATACACGAAAAATACCCAGCTGCACTGACACAGCAAAACATAAATAAATAACTTTCGCTAACTTGGCTAATAAAAGGACAACTGTACCCGGGGACTGAGGGCTTTTTAATAGCAATTCAAGATCAATTAATCCGTACACGACAATATGAAAAGCATATCTTGAATGCAAATGTAGAGGATGTTTGCAGAAAATGCCGAGTACCTAACGAAACAATAGAGCACAAAACGGCTGAATGTTCCTCATTATCAAAAGTGCCTACCCAAGAAGACATATTCAGCTAGCCAAAATAATACATTCCCAGTTAGCGCAGAAACTAAATGTAACTAAAAATCCTATACCATACTATCGCTATAATCCAGAGCCGATTTTAGAATCAAGAGAAAACATTTTACATTAGGATCGACCGATACTTACTGATCGAACAGTGGACTACAACCGACCTGATATCGTCATTATAGGGAAAGAAAACAAAGAAGCATTTATTATAGACATTGCTTGCACACACATTCTGAAAACAGAATCCGTAAAAACTACAAAATATGAAAATCTAGCCATAGAAATAAAACATGTTTGGGACATGAATAGAGTACAAATAATCTCAATGGTAGTTTCGGTTACAGGAATTAACATTAACATTTCAAAACAACTATAAAAACTAAATATACCTCCCATTATACCACATCTACAAAAAGCAGCCATCCTACAGACCTGTCATATAGTGAGGAAATTTTTGGGCGTGTTGGAATAAAATGAAATTATTCTTCAACTATGCCTATTGCAATAGAAAAATCAAAATAAATAATAATAATAAATAATAGAGTTAATAATCTTTTTGTAGGCTAAAGAAATGTAGAACAAGCGAACATATTGAAGAGGGTGAATTTTTTTTTTCACAAACAGCACTTCGTCCTATTTGTTTTACATAAAATTAAATGACAAATGGAAATGGAGTTTATGTTAAATAACACCTGTTCCGCCATACTGTTTGCCCAAAAAGGCCAATTTTTCGGAACGCTTTTTAGTCGGCTACATCCTATCCAATAAATATTCTAATCAATATGAAAAAGTAGAAATTAAATGCTAGTGGAAGAAAATTTTGATATAAAGCAAAACTAAAACATTATTAAAATATTAAAGCAATACTAACTTATCCCAATAAGCTTGCCATCTTGTATTAGCAACACTCCTTCGGTGAATTTTTTTTCTTCCATACCTCGTGCCGTTGTAGGTATGGTATGAAGTTAAATCGGAAGAAATGCTATGTCGCCTGAAAGCCACGTTATTTTCATTAATAAGTTTTCGTCTGAAGACATGCTCCGTATTATCGAAAAAATTCATTCTATCGCTACAAACAAAAATATACTCTCGCTACCATAATTCCGAACAAACTGAATAATAATTGATAAATAGAACTTCTGCTGATAAATGGCATTTTACCAGGAAGTGATCTAACTGGCAATAAAAAAAAAATGATTCTGTTATCGAAAAAGTTATCGTATAAAAAAACAGTGACAAATGAAGCATTTTAAAAATGTTATCATTTTAGAAGCGTTAAGAGGACCTCCCACATACTTTGTAACATTAAAGCATATTTTCGAATTTTATATTTTGTAAATTTCAATGCAAGGTTTTGATTATTAAATTACTAATCATCATGTGACGGCAATGCAATTTTCGAACCGTGGGAATTTTTATCAAAGAGAATAAATTTTTTAACTTGTTGCGCAACACAATAACAATTGTTTTAAATGTATATTTTGGTGAAGGGCATTTTCTAAATGGGTCAACACCAATATTTTTAAAACTCTACAAACAAGAGATGTCAGAAAGCCAAGTAGCTCAAAGATGGTGTCTAAAAATGTCTAGGTGTTCTTTGGGTAATCTGAGGTATACTCAAGAATTGGCTGGGTATTCTCTGGTAATCTGTTTTGTGAGAGGATTGCTCATTATAATGGACATTATCTAAAAATTATCTAAAAAGGACAAATACAAAGTGTTAAATACAAATATTTTATTAAATTCTGTTTGTATAAAAATAATTTAACGTTTTTTCGAACTTAATTAAAAAAAAACTTTCAAAGATGTTTAAAAAATTAAATGTGGTCAAGAATAAAGAGGAAAATGTATATTTTTTTAAACGTCAATTCAACCTGCGGCGAGCCGATTCTAGACAAAAAAAAACTAAAAATAAAAAGCAAATTGAAAAAATACCCAGAAAAAAGCATGTCTATGAAGTTAGAACTACCACATCCAAATTTTTATAAAATATACTTGACATTCGTTAGTCCACTCTTCAAAATTAAAAATCTGAGACAAGCCACAAACTGTTTATTAATTTCAAAGTGGCATTCGATTGTTCATGTTAGTCAAACCAAAAGATTCATTTGTCCACCCTCAAAACAGAGATATTTAAAAAAATTGGCCGCCCAAAGAAATTAGTTATTAACAAAATGAAGCATCTAAAATCGACCTTACTTAATCCACGTAAAATAAGTACTACAATAAAATGTTAAAACTTAAGATGAATAAAAACCTACCTATTGCAATGCCTGCGACAACTCTCTAGGCGGCACAGGTTAGGTAGATTAGTTAAGTTTTTTATTTTTCTTATTTTATCTAGTATTTTTTTGCGAAGCAATCCGCAATGCCCTAGACCGCACAGGTTAGGTAAATTAGTTAAGTTTTGTTTTTAAATTTTTCTGTCCAATTGTCCTACATGCTTAGATGTTTAGACCCACCTTCCTAATGGGATTCCATTTTTATTTTCATACATACAAACATTTTTTTGTACTTAGTGTAGCATTTATTTTTCGTCCGCTATTGTACTTTATTAGGTATGTGTATACTACGTTTTACGCTGTCTTTGGTAATTATAAACTTTTTATATTGAAAACAATCGTTATATTTCAATATCTCGAAATTAGATAAAAATTATGGACGAACCTGTGCCATCCGTGAGGCTCACTTCGGACCTTTTTTTACCGCCGGACGCACCTTTGATGTAGCCTTTTTTTTTTCGTGTGTCTACCCAACGGACATTAATTATTAATAAAGAACTCAAAATATTAAATTTATTTATTTATAAAACACTAACTACGGCAATCGTTTGTCTACATACTATTCACGTTTGTCCATGCCTTATTTTCGTTTATACACCTAACAGAAATTAGAGACCGTCAGATAGTGATCGAGTTAAGTGCCTCATTTTTGCATACAAGCCTCGTTGAGTAGAATAAAAGAAAATGTACGAGTGGCTCTTGGGGATAACACATGGAAAATTCGATTTCCTTATCAAATAAATTTTCCGACTCCAAAATGCTCTTATACATTCAGGTCATTCAAGAATAGTAGTTTGTGCAACAAGAGTGGATATAATGGTCATATCGCATGAAGACGAAATTTGAGCGCGACTCCGTAGGCGGAGTGCTCAATCGTCTGAGTGCCATGTGGACAATCCACTCGAGTTACAGTATATTTTTTCTACGACTCTAACGAAAATTTACAAATAAAAAAATATTTTAGGTTATTAAGACAAAATAACTAATTTTAAATATGACTTTTAATAAACTAAGTATTACAATCGTTTGCCCACACATTATTTTGGTTTGTCCGCGGTATTTTCGTTTGCCTGCCCAAAAGAAATTACCTAGTTATTAACAAAATGAAGCACCTAAAATATGAACAAATATTAATATATCTACTTCGAATTGCAATTTATTAAAACTAACTGCTGCAGTCGTTCATTTTGGAGGCTTTATTTTCTAATAACTAATTTCTGTTGGGTGGACAAATGAGAATAAAGCCTAGACAAACGAGAATAAAGCTTGGACAAACGAAAATAATGCGTGCGCTAACGAATGTAGTAGTTAGTTTTAATAAATTGCTGTTAGAAGAATTTACATTAATAATTTTTCACATTTTGGGTTCTTCATTTGTTAAGCTACAATTTCGCAAGTCGAGGCAGAGACCAGGGACTCGGACTTAAATGAATTTAACGGTTCCAGTTCGGTTCGGGTTCTAGTAAAACTAAAAATTTTGGGTTCGGTTCTGACCAAACGGTTATTTCGGTACAAATTTTCCTTACCTTTATAATTGCTTATAAAAGACAAACATTACAAATATAAAAATTTGAGTTTTAAATAGGTAGTATAATTTTATTTAATACATACATAAATTAATTATATTATTTTAGAAGTCAATTTATTTAAATAAAATAGGTAGACAAGCAGTAAAAGAAAATGTAAATAATGATATAAACATTCTTTATTTATTTTCATTTATATAAATTCTATGGATGGCGTAGAAGTGGCGTAGCTCAGTACTACATTTCGATGCAAAGG
Source organism: Psylliodes chrysocephalus (assembly GCA_927349885.1). Lineage (NCBI taxonomy): Eukaryota > Metazoa > Arthropoda > Insecta > Coleoptera > Chrysomelidae > Psylliodes > Psylliodes chrysocephalus. The sequence goes on along the minus strand of OV651819.1, from coordinate 29,088,327 downwards.
AAAAGACCCATAATTAGTCAAAACAAAAAAAATGTAACAATATGAACGACGAAACCGAAAAAAACCGATAAAACCGTTTGAAACGTTAACGGTTCCGGTTCGGTTCTAAAATTTTAATTCTGGATAAAATAACGGTTCAGTTTCGGTTCCGGTCCAAATAAAAGTTTTCGGTTTCGGTCCGGTTTTCTGTTTTTAACGGTACGGTCCGGGTCCCTGGCAGAGACCGACAGCAAGAGATACACTAAACGGTCTCTTCACGTCTGAACACATGTAATTATATGAAACACATTTCGGTAGAAGCGACCGACGACATCAGATTTAGTATGGCAATATTTGCCGCCTTACTTCTGTCTCGGTCTCGCGTCATTTGTCGCGCGTTGCCAAATGGTACCTTTAATAACAAATTTCTGTTGAGTGGATAAACGAAAATAAGGCCTGGACAAACAAAAATAATATCATATATCATCGATAGGCTGAATCCCCTCATAAAACTTGATTTTTCCTGAAGATTTCAATTTGATATTTCCTTATAGACCTTGATTTTTACTAAAAATTTCATGTTAATATCGATTTTCGTTTATGATTTGTTTTGTTTTTCTTTTTAATTTCAACCCCCTTAACTCCCTCATTTTTAATCCGATTTTTTTTTTAATCAATAGGCTTCGCCCTTTTATAGGGCTTGATTTTTCTGAAATTTTCAAGTTGATATCGTTTTTCGTTTTTACTTATCGTGCGGACAAAAAACGTGACATCGGACGGACATATTTTTAAATTTTGACCAATATTAAAAATTTTGGTTTCTTGAAAGTAAACCTATAAGACTTTTCACAGACTACCTTGTAAAAAGAATAATAACAGTTTGTACTAACTGCGATTACGTCTCAAAATTATAAAGGTGGATACTGCAAAATGAAAATTTGGAGCAAAAAGTAAAGCGGAAAGAAAGGTGCTACAGGACCGATTAAAATTCCTATGTCAGCCACTTAATGATAAGGATAGAGATCGTTAATTTTTTCTCATAACATCAGATTTAAACCAAATAGATAATTTTGTAAAATGATTTGTAATATTGTAAATATTCCTTTGTATATTAGCAAAATTTAATACGTAATGTAAAATATACTTCAATCGTTTCATTTAAACTCATAAGAAAATAAATGAAAATATATTTAAAAAAAATTAGTAGTAAAAACACTATACCTACACGTTTTAAAATTGTCTGGTTTTAGTTTTTTTAATCGCGGATCTTCTATTCAGAGTTTTTTTAAGACATTTGCAAATGAATATCCTCGTGGTTTTCTTTCTCTTCAACAATAATTCGAGGGAAAGATACCTGATAATATATTCGTGAAACATTATCATATGTTCCAGATCCAAAAATAAATCTGACACAATGGATATGAACTTTCTGTGTGCGATTTTCACTATAAAAATCAATAAAATTACCATAAACTACATCACGACTCGATTAAAAGTAAGTTTCTTCATTTTTCAAGACAAGATATGAGTAGAAAACTGAATAAAGGTTTTTTTATAAGATCCATTAACATTGTAAATGGAATTTGAGATGTGAATTAAATAAATGGACTAAGTTTATATAGGATCAATTGTACACATTTTTTGTTAATTAAGAAATAATAAGATTGGTTGTATTTTTAGTAAATTTTAAGCAATGTATTGTTAAATATATTATACAGGGTGGAACCAGATTTAATTTGTGTATACGCGTTGTTATTACAAAAAATATAAAAGATTTAAATGTTTATTTTTAATATATACCGTTTCTTTTTTTTTTTTTTTGTTTAAAACAAAGTGAATCGTTTGAAAGCTTTATCAATGTAATTAAATAAATCAAAGGAATTATTACATAAAAATAAATTATTTTTGAAAATTTATTTTCAAACTTTTTTTTTATTTGAGCGGTCTAGGAGGTAATCATGAATTTTTCTGATTTCAAATAACCAATATTTTTTTGAGAACAAAATCAAAAAATTGTAAGTAGGAAAAAACAAAAACGAAATATAAATTCCTCACTTTAAATATTTTTTTGTTTATAAAACATTGTTGACAAATTCCGACTACAACTACTCATTTGGCTAATACCACAACATACATTGAATTATAACCAAAGAAAAACAGCAGATATATAAAATGATTGTCAGGAGTCTAACTTTGATTTTACTTATTAAAAAGAACGTCATTCTTGGACCGGTTTCGTCCTGAAATTATATGTTTATTGCATTAAATATTTTTTTTATTTAACTCGAATTGGGTCTTTTTTATTATCTATTGATTTTAAGATTGGGGGTAAATGAAAAACCCACGTCAACTTTTTAATTTAAAGAATGGGACACAGAGCAACTGAAGATTCTCCGATTATAAAAAAGACGATTAAACGAAACACACTTAAATAAAATATTAGTGGTTTTTGAAATACAGGGTCTTAAAGTTATTAATGGGTATATATTTCTATTTCTCAGTATAATATTGCTAAATTTGGTAAACATTGTTGGTGCCATAAAATACACCTATGAGTAAAACAAGCAGTTAAATAAACTTTGCCAATTTTGTACGGCATGGATGAGTAATACATTCATTCCCTTTAAATATTACGCCACTGTCGAAAAACTTATTTGATTTTTTTTTTTTAAATAAATCACATACTCTTGTTGGGAACTCATAAATTTATTGGTTTTCGATATTTATTTACAGGTGGATATTCTTAATTTTAATTAAAATTTTAATTTAAAATGTATACAATTATAATGAGCAAACGCTTTTGGTGACATAAATACCTATCAACAAAAAGTCAGTTAAATAAACTTTACCAGTGGTGTACGGCATAAGTAACACCTTCATCTCTTCTAAATTTTACGCCATTTTAAACTTATTTGAAATATAATTTGGAATTTTTGATGTTTTTTACTAAATCATGTAATCTTGTTGAGAATTCATAAAAAATCCAAAAATTACAAATAAAAATAAAGTAAAATGATATTCACCTTTGACTCTGAATATCTAGAGTAAATGATTTATTTAAAAAATACCAAAAAATTTAAAATTAAGAGTCCAAAATGGTGTTTGGACAGTGGCGTAAAATTTAGAGGGGATGAAGGTGTTACTATCCATGCCGTACGCCACTGGCAAAGTTTATTTACCCGATTGTTTTGTTGATAGGTGTATCTAATGACACCAAAAATGTTTATCGAATTTAGTAAAATTATACAACTGAGAAATAAAGAAAATTATATCTGTTAATAATTTTTTAATTTTCAACTTTAACCAATAATATTTTATTTGGCCTCATCGACATCAACTATTAAGTTTATTAGTCTCGTGTTCTGTGTGCGCTTTGTTACTGTTTCCCATCGCCGCTTTAGGAACAGTACTATTAATTAGAACCCAACAGTAAATGCGCGAGAGGGAAATTCTACCTATGCATTAGGATTCATTTTTTAATTAACTAAATTAAATAAAAATTTAGTTACCGCCTTAATTCGAACCCAGGACCCTTGGATCCGAAAGTCCGGACTCTAACCACGCTTTTATCTAATTCTGTTTAGTTTAATCGTCTTATTTTTAATTATTCTTAATTTTTTTATTATAAAATCAATCCGGGACATAGACAATATTAAACATTGTCTACACTGAGAGACAACTTTATTTACTGTTAATAAAAGTTCATTATTATTTAATAAACCGTTTATTTAGCTGTCACTAAATAAAATAAAAATTAAATAAATTACTTATAAAAAATTTATTTGGGTTTAATCTAAATTTTATAGATGTTTATTTTCTCACATAACATGAATACAAATTGTAAAGTAATAAAAATTGTTACAATTAATTTTATTGGATTATTTGTATGTATTTCCAATTTTAAATTATTAGATCGAGAGGTAATAAAAATTAATTAATTTAATAAATAATCGAATAAATCGGAATGTTCAAGGATTATACACGAAATCTATGATTTGAAGTTATTAAATATGCCTTAAAGTGGCGATCTTAATACACTTATTTACACAAAATAAAATTTTATTAAATAGAAATAAAATTTTTATAATATCAAGTAATTTCTTTGTTAAAGTCCAAATACACCTTTTTATTCCCGGGAATACATTTGTCTCAGTGTATCTCTAATTTCCTAAAAAAATGTAGTAAATAAAAGTTATCAGAATTAACGTCTAGATATTTAGTGGAATGAAGCAAAATACATGAACATCAATAGTCATTTATTATACAAGTGAAAAATCTAATATTTTTCTTGTGTATAATACATCATTTTTTTCTGTGACAGGAAAAACGATTTAATATTAAAAAAAAAAAATATTCTAAAATATCTACCTTTACTTTTTTCCAGGGAAACGGGGAAAAAAGTAATATCATAAAAAGTGATATGTATTTTGTTAGCTGACAAGATAGAAAAAACAATAAATTTCACCAAGGTGGGGGAGTCAAAATTAAAAAAAGAAAAAAAAATTAACGAATGGATCCCCTTAATAGTTTCCAGCTTAATGCCGTTCTTAGTTCAGACACATTGAATACAATATTCTTTTTATTTACATTTAAATGTATTTTTATTATTGAAACGCTTCACTAATGTTTTTTATTTATTAAATAAAAAATACCCAGTCCGACCTTTCACTGATGGTGATGTTCCTGAAGTGGCGCTGGGAAACAGTAACAAAGCCTACACCGAACACACATGAATGAAAATACAAACACAAACTGAGACTGGCATATTATTAGATGTATACACCTAAATCATATAATAAAAAAAAAATAAATAAAAAAAGAGCATTGCTTTAATTTTAATACAAAATGACTGTTTTTTCAGTGTATTCTCACTTTCTATCGATAGTACGGACATATTTCGCACCGAAATTGTAATCGTAAATAAGAATAAGTTTAGTTTTTTTACATGATTTCTCTAAAATGGACCGTAATGGAAAAATTAGAGGAAAACTATAAAATTTCAATTTTCCAGCATTTTCGTTGGCAATGAGTGTATATAGAAAAATGTATCGAGTTAGATGTATGTGGAAAATGTATTAAGTTAACCTCTAAATATTTATAGAGGTTGTACAAAATCCTGTAATTAACTAGATGGGAAAGTCATGTGTTGGACACATCAGATTTTTAGTAATGTGACTACGTTTATGATCTTATTTAAAAAACATAATATTAGCAAAATACTAGGGCGCTAGGGCTCTTTTCAGAATTAGATCTAGAATAAAGTGGTGAAAACAGCATCCTTCTAAGTTTAAAAATAAAGAAGCAGTTATTCAAAAACTGTTTTCAATTATGAATAAAATTGGAGTTGGGGACTCTTAAATAATAAAATTATAAGAAGTCTTCTCATCAAAGATCTGCCACTTTTAAATTATAGATAGTTACTAATTTATGAAACATAATGTCACTAAAAGTCCAATCCATTGATAACTAACTCGTACATTATAGCGATTCATATTTTCAATACTTAAAATATCTCCATAATAATTGAATCAGTGAGAACAAGAATAGTACAAGTCCAAAATTTGACATTTTGAACTGAGATAGCCATTTTGTTTTTAATACAAGGCTTCATTGAATGAGTGCAAAAACAGTACTAATATCACTAATATTAAGGCGTATGGCAACGCTTATCATAAAGCATTGAGCGTAAGAACAGTACAAGTCCGGACTTGTACGGTTCTTATTCTCAGCGGAGATATTTGTTGACATGCAATCGTAATCACAGCCAGCTGTTTTAGTTTGTTTTCGTTGCTACTCGGTGTATTTGTTGTTTGTGTGGATAGTTATTTTATTAAAATATCCTCTAAAATATATTGATAAAACGAAATAAAACGATGTCATCAGATGATAGTAGCTCGGCAGAATCTGAAAGTGAGAGAACTGAAGGTAAAAAACGTACCAGAAATCCTGAAAAATGGAAAGTTAACAAGAGGAAGCTTGCACGTCAAGTAGGAAAAGCGTATATATCTACATCTGGGAAGTTTTTGGAAGCAAAAAAGATGCACTTAAGTTTTTATTGCTCATTATTGTTTTTAACTGGCAAAAGTGCGTTTTACTTTTGTAGGTGTAAACTAAAATGTATAAGCAAATTTAATGACGAAGAAAAACAGCTAATATTTTCTAAATTATATGATGGAAAGCCAAAAAACGAACAGGACACTTTCCTTCAAGGTTTAATGGAAACAACACCCATTGTAAGACGTCGCAAACGAGTGGCCGATGGCGATGAACTCAATGCAAAGCCAAGAACTGCACATTTTCAATACTTTGTTCAAAAAATTGAAGAACGAGTGCCGGTATGTAAACAGGCTTTTCTCAATTTGTATGCCATATCTCACTTCCGTGTACAACGCCTAAATATGTTGCTCAGTAAAGGAGAATCTCCTAAAGACATGCGTGGAAAGCACAACACCAGACCTACCTCAGTTACTGCCGAAACCAGGACTAAAATGCAAATGCATATCGATTCCTTTCCATATAAAACTTCACATTATGGTGCAAAAGACATTAAATATTTGGACTCCAAACTTAACGTAAAAATTTTGTTCGACCTTTTTATCAAGAAACACCCTGAATTGAATAACATTGTTAAATATGAATTGTTTTTAAAATATTTCAATGAAAATTACTCTTTAAAGTTTGGCAGACCACAAGTCGATGTCTGTAGCGAATGCGAACGACCTGGTACGAGATTAAGAGATAAAAGTTTAAACGACAATGCCAAAAGGGTGTGTGCAGCAGAGCTTATGGTTCACAAACGAAGGGCCAAAAAAAGGGCCATAGTAAACTGCAAGAAGTACAGGCACTATCCAAGGACCACCCTGAGATATTAGGAATCACGTTTGATTACATGCAGAATTTGCCCCTCCCAGTTTTACCTGTGCAGGAAATATGTTATTACAGGCAGCTTTGGGTTTATGCATTTGAAATCCATAACTTGCGAATAGGCGATGGCCATTTTTATATGTACCATGAGGGTCAAGCCCTAAAGGGCTCCAATGAGGTGTGTACCTTTTTGAACGATTATATTTCAAATCATATACCCCAAGAAGTTGAAGAATTGCACATTTTTTCTGACGCATGTCCAGGACAGAATAAAAATAACACTCTACAAATTAGTCGGAGTTTTAAAAAAATTTACCACCACTTCCCAATTCGCGGCCACTCTTTTTTGGAAGCGCAAAAAGATTGATCAGAAAATGTGATCGTATTTACGTTCCTGATGAATACAAGGATATGATTAAAAATTCCAGAAAAAAAATGCCTTTTGCCATAGATTTCATTTCTTACAACGATATATTAGATTTTAAAAACTAGTGGCCAACCTTCTATAAAAAAACTTCCACAAATCTATCAAATAGGGAAAAGGAAAATTTTACGATTTCCAAATACACGCAGTTTGTGTATGATGCGTCTTATCCCGGCTATGTTAAGGATGTCCTTTCGCCACCAATGTTAAATAAAAATATTAGATTATGACTGAAATTAATTTTTTTCTAATAGTAGAAGTCCTTATTTATCTAATAGTGAACTTTTAACTATACCTTACCGTGCAAATTTTTGAGAATTTTTTTTTTAAAAATGTGTGTGTACAGTGTCTTACGAGAAAGTAAGACTTCAACAACAATTTTCGAATTATAATTAATTTTACTATTATTTATTGATTAGATGGAGTAGAAAAAAACTAAAAATAAGGTTTTTGAAATATTTTGGTTTTGTTTTTTTCACTAGTAATACCACTAGAGGTCAAATTATTTCCGGAAATTTTTTCGAGCTCATGAATATTTTCTAAAAATATTCATGAGCGAGAAAAAATTTCCTGATATTAATTTGACCTCGCGTGGTATTCGGTAAGAAAATTCCACGCCGAATTATGGTTGAAAATTAAATATTTTTAAAATTTATTTTTCGTTTCTCAACAATGCAAATTATTTTCTCCAAGTCACCAGTGAAACATAAAAGGTGTTGTCGCCTTGATTGTTGAGTTGTCATGGTAACTAAGTGAGACCCTAACCTCGAATATAATTTCAGTTTTGAAGTTGTCAAGCGGCCCGACGTAAAAAAATGTTTCGCAGCAATTATTTAGGCCTTCAAATTGCTTATTTCTACTTATTGTAGTTGCATGGGAATACCATTTAAAAATAGAAAATAGTATATTCTTTAATTTTACGTAAGTTTTGAATAACTACAAGTGGTAGAAAATTGTTTTTCTGCGTTTTTATTAACATGCGTTATGAGCGCTTTAAAATGGTATGAAATTCATAACCAGCGTCAGCAAGCATCAATCGTAGGAGGCTGTTATCATTGTATTTTGACAGTTCAAAACATTAAATAACTCGCGTTTTGTTGCGATAAAGAATATTGCACAGCAAGTAAAACCAACAAAATTACCTATTTGTTTAAAAATGAATCGATTTGAAAATCATACGCTATGCAAAATATGCGTGAAATTGTCTGATGTAATGATCAATCATTGCACCATGACTTACTTACTCGGATTAATAGAGGATTGTGGCTCCAACTCGAAAAACTAAAATTTGTTCCGAATTGTCCACGAATATTTGCACCTAAACTACGCAAAATTCAAAGTGCTGAATGGGAAAAAGGTAAATAAATTAGTGTCTAAATATTATATATATTTTATTAGACATAGACACATAATTCAAAGCATCCAAAGTCCTGCATTTTCGCCATTAAGAAGAAAAGAAGTGGCCGAAGAATATAGAAAACACCTTAGCATTGTAACTAAAATGTATCAAAACTAAACCTATTATGTGAACAAATAAAAACCAGTCTGTCAAAAATGGTCTGTTATTGTAAACGTCAAAAAATTTCCAGTATAATTCGCTGTTGGGTACCCCACGAGAAAAAAATTTCCACTAAAATACCTCCGTTGCCATGGTGATCTGTCAAAAACACGTATTTTGATTGGTTCAAAATTACAGATGTGGAAATTTCAATAAAATATATAGGTTACCGTGGAATTTATTGAGAAATTAATTATAAAAAATCACAAAAAATTTTCAACTAGGTTACTTCAAATTTTTTTTTAATATTAATTTCTCAATAAATGCCAAGGTAACCTATTTATTTTATTGCAAAAAACAAAACATAAATATTTCAAAAACCCTATTTTTAGTTTTTTTCTACTCCATCTAATCAATAAATAATAATATAATTCGAGAATTGTTGTTGAGGTCTTATTTTCTCATAAGACACTGCACAAATACTCACATTTTTAAAAAAAATTCTCAAACATTTTTACGGTAAGGTATAGTTAAAAGTTCAACATTAGATAAATAAGGACTTCAACTATTAGAAAAAAAATTAATTTTAGTCATAATCTAATATTTTTTATTTAACATTGGTGGCGAAAGGACCTCCTTAAGTGCCTCGATTTTATTGACGGAGCTTTATCCTACACTTTTAAACTACTAAAACAAAATCAGAATCCAGAGGTTTCATCTACTAAAGCCTATTCTGGGCCAGTGCCAATCAACTTTAAAAAGATGAACGATATAAGGCAGATCATGAAATATGTAGAGGGAGAGCAGCTGGAGTTTTATTACCACATTATTTCATGGCCAACAACAAACAAAGACGATGATAATCATTAAAATTTATTATTCTGTATTTTGGTATTATAATAAAGTGTGTTTTGATATGTTGTTTTTTATTAAAAAAAAACTTGGTCAAGTATTTTAACAATAACGCAGATTGAGATTAAGAACAGTACAAGTCCAAGTTAGTTATTTGTGTATAAGTGAAAAAATCATAAACCAACAAATTTTATTTTTAGTTTAAACGACGTATAAAATGATACACTAAAACTATTATATGCACGCGAAACTCTTAAAATTAATAACTAACTTGTCAGAGAGTTTTTTCGTTTTCCCAAAATTGCAACATTTGGACTTGTACTGTTCTTATTCTCACCGATTCAATTGTTAATCGCTTTTATACACTCATGCGTTAAATAATTATTTCTGTCGACCCTGTGCATATTTACGAATTTCATCAATATATAACATCGATTATTAATAAATTTGTTCTACTATGGAACAATTTTAGTACACAATAACAAATCAATAAATATACTTATTTACCGTGCATTAAACGCCGATTAATAATTTTAACAGTTAAAATAACGTCGAACATTAATCGCTCTTATTAATTAATCATTCGTTAAATATACTTAGGAAACTATATTTAACGGAATGCATTAAAATAAGAATTTTAGTTAATAACATTTTGGTGACTTTTATCAAGACTTTTACTGTTACTAATATACTCGTAATACCTATTACTTTTAAAAATTAAAATTAATTAAAAAAAAATCTTATACTAACCATGCCCAATAATCTTCCAAATCCTTTCTGGTATTTAACCCATAATCAGAGAACACCATATATTGGCTGGAGCTGCTATTACTATTACTACCGCGCACAGAAGAAACTGTGTCTTTCCTCAAAACAACATTAAACTCCTCTTCCAGCTGATCCAGCTGGCGATACAAATCGTCCTTATCGTAAAAATCCATTTTTTTCCCACACCGAACACATACACTGTTTAACCGTAACCCACTCACTTGGCTATTAAAAAAAATTAAAACAAACAGCTACCCGATAATTCTATTTAACTAACCAGGAAGCCGGTCGCAACACCGTTCACCGTCACTATGGAGCAGAACATCGAAGATTCAATGGGAGCGCACGTTGGCTACGGAAGGAAGCAAATGAGCGCGAGAGCAGACAAATGACAATTGCTTCGCTGGAGCACTCACTCGAGCGTTTTGAAATATGTGTCACAATCACAAGACAGAAGGCAAAGGCGACTTTTGATCGTCTGTTGTCAGACGGTGGCCATTGGTGATATCGAAATCGATATTATGGGGGAAAGACGATACTGTGCGATACGCTGTTGTTGTTATCAGATATGTATGGTGACGGTGGATATCTTACGGGGTGGTCTTTTATTTGTTTTTTGTTTTGTTTAAAGAAGGTACTCAATTTCCGATTATAGATAAATAAATAACATTGCTGGTAGATATTTTTTGTTGATTTTATAATTTACAGTAGCATCTTAAGTCTGGATTAAGTATTTATATACTTTTTAAAGAAAAATCTTAAATCTTCATCACACCAAAATTGTTTAATCGGTGCAATCCGCGACTGGTTTTTTAAGCTTGTAGGCCTAGTGAAAGATTTGTAGACTGCTTGTACGCCCACTGATAGCCTAGTAGACCGTTTTTAAGACTAATAATGATCTTGTAGACCGCTTGTAGGCCTAATAACGGTATTGTAGAACGAAACTAGTCTCTTACTAGAATTTTTTGTTGCGGTAAATAGTTTGTTTTCTCTCTTTATGGTTCATACAAGATATGAGAAATTGATAATGTAATGGATAATTTTTGAATTCGATTAAAATTGAATTAAAAAAAATTAAAAATAAATTCCGTTAAATCTTTTTTTTTTAATTTTCGATTTAAAATTTTAAATAAAAATACACATAAGTCATGTGTGTACATTTATACTCTTTATTTTTTTTTAATACGACTAATTTTCGATTTGCAATTTTAAATAAATATACACATAAGTCATGTGTTTAAATTTTTACCGTTTATTTTTTTTAATCAAACTTTTGGGTTTGTTTGAATTTTTTATTTATTGATTTTTCGGTTTTTGAGTTTACAGCATTGTTGTTTTAATATCTCGATTTATATATATATTTTTTTTTGACTATCACGTTTTTCAAAATAAATTAAAAATAATTTTAAAAAATATATGGATTTATTTTTAATAATAATAATAATAATAATAATAATAATAATAATAATAATAATAATAATAATAATAATAATAATAATAATAATACTCTGCCTAATTCACCCCCTTACGAGTGAATTTCAACCCCTGAAGTCGACTGAACGACTTGTGTAGGGGAAGGGACGGTTATTATTATTATTTGCCGTGGCGCTCCGGGGCGACTTAAAGATGATTGAAGGTGCCATTTGACTTACAGGTGAGGAAAACCCGGAAAACCTCACCCACCATCATCGAGACGGTAATGCATGGCGATTTTTTAATCTGCATGTCATATCAACAGAAATTGAATTTCTATTAATACGGCACACATCAAATCCTAAACCGAACCATGCAATTTAATTAAAAATCCACATGGTCTGGTCTGCGATTCGAAGCCCAGCAGTCTCAGACTCATAAACTTGCCTATAAATGAATATAAGCGCGTTAGACCGCTACACTACCGACCCGATTTTCTAATTTATTAGTTTTAGGGCAGGTAAATTTTAAACATTTGCTGATTTCAGAAATTGTAATACTGGCTTTTTAGTCTATTGATTATGAGATTATTAATTGTTCGGGTTTTTTGCAACATTTTTATTGATTTATCGATTTTAGAATTTAACTATATATTGGTGTTTTAGTTTCTTGATTATTTATTTTTGGACTGTGGTTTTTTAAATAAATTAAACATAATTAAAAAAAAAAAAACACGGTTTAATAGTAGTTTGTGCAACAAGAGTGTAAATCCACTCGAGTTGTACATTATATTTTTTCTACGACTTACTAACGAAAATCTACAAATTTTTAGGTTATTAAGAAAAATTACTAATTTTAAAATAATTAATGAATTTTACTAATTTTAAAATAAAATAAACATGAAAATAAAAAAGATTTAATTTAATAAGTCTCCAGCCAAAATTCGATTCCGGGATATTCCAATGGAAGGCAGATGCTCTGTCCTCACCGACAAGGCCACTTTTAGAATTTTAGTTTTAATACTCGCAATTAAATTAGTTTCATATAGTTAGATTAATTTTTTTTTATAATGTGGACCAAATAAAAAAATGCTATTATTTGACAGATTTGCCACTTATAACGCAATAGCATACTTTTTTGTTTTGTAGTCTGTGCCAATTTACTTCGTATAGTTTTGGTTTAATAATATTTTGTTGATTAATTAATTAATAATACTAATATAATGTGACCACCAATTATTGGGATTGTTTGAAACATTTTGTTGATTTATCGAGTTTACAATTTAATAGATTGGTATTTTAGGCTCTAGATTATATATTTTTTGGCCATGACGTTTTTTAAATAAATTGAAAATAATTTAAAAAATAGATATTATTTTTTTTTTTTTTAAATAAAAAAACAGTTAATTTTTTTTCCAATTTAATGTATATACTGCCGTGTTAATTCAAATGGCCGTATCTGTTTAATACTTATACGTGAAAAAAATCGATTTTTTAAGAAACATCACTTACGCCCAAATTTCTAAGCGTTAAATATCAGGTTTTATAAATTATAAAGATGGACAAAAAATTCATTGTTGTCATGCGTAGTGGTCATATCTTTATTTCAAGGAAAATTGTAGCTACGGCCATTTGAATTAACACGGCAGTATAGTTTTAGAATAAGTATATTTTAAAATTTCAGTTATTGAAATACTGACATTATATTGTGTTAAATTATCGATTTTACAATAATTTAAAATATTGCATGGTCTTATAGGCACTTGATTATAACATGATACTTGATAACTTGATAACATGCTAATATTTAAGGGGGTAATTCTTGGACCCATTTTAAGAAAAAAACCTCACATGAATATATGTTCTAAAACGTCTTAACTTTTGTTAAAACTGTGAGTCGTACGAAAAAATTCAAGAAAAATAATAACTTTTATTTTAAGAGAAAGCAGTGGCGTATCACTCCAGCACAGCGCCACTTAAAATTAAAAAAAAAATGTTTCTTCCGTCAAAAAATGATCTTTAATACATAAACGCCGAACACCAAATTTTATAAAAATATTTAAAGGGGTATCAAAATGACAAAAAATTGATTTTTTTCTTACAACTATACCACCCTGTATCTCAAAAGTTAAGACGTTTAGAACATACATTCATATAAAGTTTTTTTTTTAAATGGTTCCAAGAATCACCCCCCTTAAATATTAGCATATTATTAAAAAACACCCTGTATATTTTTTGGCTGACTTTTTTTTAATAAATTAAAAATAATTGTAACATTTATTTTAAACAGTTTATTATTAAATTTGTTTTCACTAAATACACTAATATTTACATTTATTTATTAAATGGCAAAATAGTTCTATTTATTTATACAAACGTTACGCTCCAGACCTGTCTCGAAAATTCTAGTTTATTTCGACTGTCAGGTTCCATAAGCGTATCTTTGGGAGGAGGATTCGGGGGTTTACTCACTTCATCGAATATTCTTGGTAACAGAAAAATGGAGGAAGTAAGAAACCCAAATAAGGCAGAGAGGGATGCAAGGCTTGGAGCAGGACCTGACTAATCGAAAATGGCTCGCGCGTCATATTGTTTTAATTATTTTTTTCAATTTATTGCGGATACTTTTAAAGATTTGTTGATTTCAGAAATTGCCGTATTGGCTTTTTAGTCTCTCTATTATGTGACTACAAATTAGTTGGGTTTGTTTGAAACATTTTTATTGATTTATCGATTTTTAGAATTTTCAATATTAGTTTTAGTTTCTGCTGGGCTTCGAATCCCAGACCAGATCATGTGGATTTTTAATAAAATTGCATGGTTCGGTTTAGGATTTGATGTGTGCCGTATTAATAGAAATTCAATTTCTGTTGATATGACATGCAGATTAAATAATCGCCATGCATTACCGTCTTGATGATAGTGGGTGAGGTTTTCCGGGTTTTCCTCACCTGTAAGTCAAATGGCACCATCAATCATCTTTAAGTCGCCCCGGAGCGTCACGGCAAATAATAATAATAGCCGTCCCTTCCCCTACACAAGTCGTTCAGTCGACTTCAGGGGTTGAAATTCACTCGTAAGGGGGTGAATTAGGGAGATTATTATTATTATTATTATTATTATTATTATTATTATTTATTCATCTTTTTTAAAATTAAATATACTACATTAACATAAAATAACTAGATAACTATTAAAAGTTAATAACCTGATACGAGTATATATTCATAATTTTATTATAGCCCGTTTTTGAGCTACATGGCGCTTAACTTAAAAAAATATCCTTGCTGTGTTATGTCGAAAAACTCGAATTTTACAGGTGACAAATAAAAACTCGTATCTGAAAAATTTCAACTAATTTTATTAAAATTCTGCCACGATCAATCCAAATTCCATGGTATTTCAGAAATTCTCCAGTCTGAACAATTTGGTTGATTTGTCGATTACCGAATTTAAAATATTTGGTACTTTTCATAAAATTAAAAGTTCAATTAATATTTAAAGAAAATCTAAATACATGAAACCTCGATTTTGATATATGTTATTTATGAAAAAAGGGGTATATTTAACTTAAATTTTTTAATAAAAACTTTAAAAAAGAAGTAGTACAACAGGCATAGCGATAAAAAAAGCCCAATTTTTAACAAAAGCTTGCTATACTTACACATCAATAAAAAAATATTTATAGATAGCCTTGACAATGAACAAGCAATGAAAGAAATCGATTTTTTTTGGTAATTTATTAATAATTGGACAGTCGCCAGTTTTATACTCATTCTAAGTACATAAACAGATTTCTTATTCTATATTAACCGCAATTCTGCCAAAAAACCTTTTTTTTTAACCTAATTTTCTAAAACAATTTTGTGTCCAATTTATATAACACACTTTATCGAAAGAAAACTGGTTGAGAGCAAACTTTATTTACTTGTAATGATTTTTCAATTATTCGTATTGGAATAAAAATGATACCTATTCAAGCTTCCAGTTTTCCATAAACAAAACACGCTTTGAAGCGCATTTTCAATTTTCCTTTCGAATAAAAATGTTAAAGTATTGGAAAACATAATCGAATACAAAATAAAAAGATTAATTATTTGATAGACTTGTCGTTTTTCGTAAGACTTTTGTTTAAAACTCTTTTGTATATTTTATAAAGAAATGAATTTTAGAAATTCGAGTTTCTTGATTACTTTTCCAATGGTATGCTGTCTTTTTTTATTATATTTATAGGGGAGATATGAGAACATGACGTTTTTGTAAGTTTAAATATTTTGTTACATACACAAAAAAAATTATCATCTACATTCAAGAAAAGCTTTACACTTGGAAGATTACATTTGTTTAAAATAAAGCAAAGCTTGCTTTAAATAATATTTCTCGATAAAATAAGAAAATAAATGTTGAGTGAAGTGTATGCAAAATCTTGTATTTTCAGATTTAGAATAATTAATCTGAGAATAAATTATTAATTAATCCAAGAAATCTCTTACGTTTATTGTAAGTACAATATATGCTCTTAAAACAGACTGTCGCGTACTTGATTATAGTACATCTTTTTTCTGTGTAATTTTTACCCTATTTTTAAATCGATGTTAGAATGTTAGCTCTGTATCTATTTGTACATATTTAGATTTATTCACATGAATATATAAAGCTCACTCTTCATAATCTCATTCAAGATTGCTGAACATATGAAAGATCCATGTTATTCGTTTTGAGAAATTGGTCAGCTGCAAACTGAATGGTAAACAGAATAGAATCCCGGAATTCAATACCCATATAATTGTCCAGAATGTGTTTTCACTTTCGCAAGGATTGGCATCATAGATATATATTATTTACATTTTTTTAAAGCACTTTTGTTTTTAAAGATATGTAAAAAACATTAAATCATTCCTGTGTGTAAATAAGTAAATCAGATCCATGTGAATATTGCATTCAATTTTGAGATTTCTCGAAAACTCCTTTATAATACATGATTATTTACGTAGTTGTTTCTCAGAAAAGCATGACAATCTTGTAGGTATAATTTCCATTGCAGCAGGCACTTATAAATGAAACATTTACAAAATTATACTAATTGACATTTTTAACAGGTACTTTCAAAAGTTTCGAGGATCATCCTATCAATTTAAATTTAATCCGATACTTAATTTTATTTAGATTGAGTAATTATAATAAACATGACCTGTTTAAATAATTAAAAATACATTTACACCAGAGCTGCTGGTACTCACAATAGGATAGGTATATTTACTTTTCCAGGTAAAAATACATTAATTACTTCTACAAAATATTTTGAAGATAATGGTACATTGACATTATTGTTTTTAAACCTGCAATTTAAAATATAACAAAACGCCAAACAATACAATCATAGACAGTCTTATCTTTCACATAGCTTAGTGTAATTTACAAGTGATAAATAAAAAGCAATTATGTATATAATAATAAATCGATTTATAATATAATCAACAAGGGTCATAACAATAATTATCAATACTAAATGATGCTGTAATTAATTTTCTACATAAAACAATTTTCATAAGGACTTTTTTTGAAAGAATTATATTTAGATTAGAAAATTTTTATTTACATGTTAAAAATATATGTACAACTCAAAAAGAGGTTAATATTTCAACACTACCGAGACTTGAGTCTTTTCATGGGGTCCAGAGAACCAAGGAGGATAAATCCGCCCACAGTAACGATACTAATTTTTGAAAGAATTAAAATATGTTAAACAATGTCCAGTAATATTTGATTTCATAAATAAATAAAGCCACTAACAAAGAATACGTTTAGAATATTTTTTTATCATTTAAGTCTATTTTTGATGTTACTAAGATAATTTAATGTGGTACATTGAATTACTAAACTAATTAAATTATCTTTCAAATGACGTGTCACACTTTAGATAACAAATATATTTTTTTTCAGCAAGCGGGGGTTTGGGGTATACATATTTAGGGGAAGTTGATTTTCCAATAGTAATGAAGCTGTAGCTGCGTATAATGAAATGATTAGTGACAAGAATCTACAAGTTTTTTTCATCATGGCTCTAGTAGTGCCATAGTTAATAATTTAGAACAGTTTATTTTTTCATAATTAACAATCATACTTTTACTAGAAAATTATAATTGATTATAATAACCGTTAAATTTCAATATTTAACTTAGTTAAATGTAGTTTACTTTTCCACGATATATTGAACCCGCCTCGTAGCAAAATTAAATTATTCAAAATTAGTTCATCATTACGAGTGCAATAAAATCTCAAGGTAGGTTACTCACTTATTTTTATGCGTGGTATATCAACAAGCATGTCATTTTTTTTTAAACATTTGTGATGATAATTATTGGATAAGTAGTTTACCCGAGTCTAGGTTATTCGTCGGAATGTCAGGAACATCCTGCATTTGAAGAAATGTCTTTATAGCAGTGCAAATTTATCAAGATTACAGAAACAACTGGTAGAATAAAAATAATAATATTAATAATAATAATACTCTCCCTAAGTCACCCCTTTACGAGTGAATTTCAACCCCTTTGAAGCCCACTGAGCGATTTGTGTGGAGGAATGGACTATTATTATTTTTTTTGTGTGTCATCGGCTTCAACTGCTAAGGTTCTGTGTAGGCTTTGTTACTGTTTCCCAGCTCCACTTTAGGAACAGCACTGTTAATTAGAATCCAACAGTGAATGGTCGAGTGGGGAATCCTACCAATGCATCAGAATTAATTTTAAATAGACGACTTTAGATTATTGCGGCACACGAGGATTATCAAGAATGTAATTTTTGTAAAAACAAAAAAACATTAAAACTGTTTGCTTGGACGTAAATATAATCAAAATATCTTCCAAATGACTTTACTTTCCACTAGAAAATTTAAAGATAGTAACGCCCTCTATTTTACGTCTTAAGTAAAGTGCATCTCATTACAACAAAACTATCATGTTTCTCTAATTTTACATCGTTTTTGTTTTATGTCTCTATCTTTTGAAAACACAAAAGCTTTCATTTGACATCGGAGTATTGAATTAGAAAAATACTACCTTCCAATTTAACCTCTTCCCCCCCTCCCCAACTGACTTACAAGACAAAGTATTTTCGTTTTTAGTTAACGCCTAATCAGGGTCACTTATTACTTCAAATTTCAAGTGTAAAACGACTGTGACAGAGAGACATAATTGGAATTGGGTACTAATGCGCAAATTACTTGAAAAATTCTTTATTTTTGTCTTAAAAATTTTACCGTTTTTTCATGTTTGGTCTTTTTCAAATTTAAATTTGATATTGTTTTATCACGAGAGAAACGAAACGAGACGAGAGAAAGGCTCTCTCGAGCGAGAGAAGCGCCTTCTCGTCGAGACGAGAGAACAGTTTTCTCTCGCCCTACGAGAACCCTCTCGTCTCGCGGCATCACTACCCATTTCACATACAGCCGGTCCAAACTCTACTGCCTCTGGATTTTCATCCAAGATTAATGTTTTGCAGGTGGTTGATTTACACGATGGCACATCATTTCAATTTTTTACCAAAGATTCTCTTTTTGGAAGAGGCAAATTTTTCACAAGGTTCTAATATGAATTTTTACAATGACCATTTTTGGCCGACGAAAATTACCACGTTATTAGAGAAAGTCATTTTCAGCAACAATGTTCGCTGAACGTTTGGGTAGGAATTATTGATGACTACCTAATTGACCCATTTTTTACCAGCAAAATTAACAGGTGAAGCTTGGACGGACTTTTTGCGAGATCATTTACCTATTTTAGAAGATGTACCCCTACATGTAAGCGCCAACATGTGGTTTACTCACGACGGGGCTGCAGCTCATTTTAGTGTTCTTGCTCGTTAGCATCTCGGCATCACCTACCCTAATCGCTAAAACTGGACGTGCAGGACCTCAGAATTGGCTAGCTCGCGTCCTGATATGATGGTTTTTTTATTTATGATGTCATCTGAAGGCTCTTGTTTATAAAACTCCTGTGCTAGATGTGAATGACTTGAGGAATCGGATAATTGGCAACTGCAATGTCATAAAGGTATTTTTGAACGTGTCAGAAAATCAATGACAAATCGATTGCAGTCGTGTATTTTATCAGGTTCATATTTTACTCATTTAATTTAAGGGCGAATTTGTTTATGTTTTATTTTTAGTGTTTATTTTATGTTGTCCATGGATAGTTTGTGGAATGAGTTAAGGCGATTTTTATTTTTTTTTCTCTATAACGAAGCTAGATATGAAGAAAACACATCCGACCAAAAAGTTGTATTTTAGTTTCTTAAACTGAAAAAAATATAAAAACTACAAAAAAAGTCAGTAGCGTACTTTTTTTCTTAATAATATTGGCTGTGGTGCCCACCGAGGCGCCATTGAACCCAATAATTTCAATCTAGTTAGGCCTAAATAAGCGGCTTATTACTTCAAATAACTGTACCAAATTTAAATCAAATTGTTTTAAGGATACTTATGGTATTTACAAAACCCCTAATTTTTTTTTAATTTAACGCCCTGTAACTTCAGACATAATTTGTTCATAGGAACTTTTTTCATAAAATGACCTAAGGAATTACCCTGTGAAGTTTCGTACCGTAGTTAGGAAACATCCTGTATAAATAGACTAAATTTTACCGTTTGAGTTCAGTTCTACTCGTGGTTCTGTTCAAATACTGAACTGCAGTCATTTGTCCAGTGTCCAGGTTACATCGAATACCGTCCCTTGTTTTCTTGTTACTTTCATGCAACTGGAAATGGTAAAAGAGGTTCCAGTTGTAGATACAACCATTCAGTTCAAGTTTCGTAAAATTTTCAGAAGGAATTATCTCTTAAGGAGGAGACAATGTCATTCGAGAGGGACTTAAGGGATTAGAGCAGTACCGGTCTGGTCGAAAATGGGTCACATGATATATAAGTTCAAGGTGGCGCAAAATCAAGTACCCTATGGAATGTTGTCATCGTTTCGTTTGTAGTTGACATCTGTTCGAGTTTTTCTGTCAGTTGCAAAGTAGATACTTGGGAAATTCATTATGAATCAATATACGCCTCGAGAACGTGCCGAAATTGTAAATTTTTTTTATCAAAATAATTTGTCGATTATCAGAATTTTTTTAAATAATCCTCGAACACTAGAAGCATTAAATGACAACATCCGGGAAGAAATTGACAGAATACCACCTGAAATGTTGGCGAAAGTTATAAAAAATGCTTTAAAAAAAGCTCTTTATTACATTAATGCTGGGGGTGGCCATTTGGTCGATATTGTTTTTAGTGTGTAACAAAACAAATTTTTAGAGTTTAAATAAATATTTTTCATTTATAATATGACTGTTTTTTAATTAATCTTACTTTTATATAAAAAAACAAATAGAATACTTTATTTTGCGCCACCTTGTATATTAATTAGATCAACAGCTTATAAATGTATATGAAGAAGCAACGGAGGAAAAGTAATTCACTAATAGCATTTACAGTGGTGCTTTTTTATTATTAATAAGTTGTATGGGGGCGTCCATTAATTACGTGAGGTATTTTTGAGGATTTTTTGACTCCCCCTCCCCCCCTGGCGATATTTGGTAAGATTTTTCTTAACTCCCTTTCCCCCCTCCCTAATCTCACGTGAGATTTTTCAAAATTCGTGTTTTGGGTGTAAATGTGTTGGATTATTAAAAAAAAAAAACAGTAAAGGTGTGTAATGTGACACTTCCCAACCTTCAATGACGTTAGTAATGACAACATTACATATATGGTTGTAAATAAACATAATTAAAAGATTTTTCTATATTTTATTCTAGAAATACTTTTACTATAATTTAACTTTACTTTCACGCAATTTTACACAGTTTTCTACTAGAAAAAAAATTACGTGAGATTTACGAAAACCCCCCCTCTGCGCACGCAATCAACTCGTGATCGAAGCAACGCTGACGTGTGGAAACAGCCGGACCGCGTCGCGAATGTACAAGAATACGACGGAATGTCTGCCGCTAATGCACTGGAAGCGACTGGAATGGCGGAGAGTGCCGCTTAGTCATAAAAAGGAATGTTCGAGAGCCTCTCGTATCTTCCAGTAGCGGAGTTGGACTAATATAAATAGCCGACGTATCAGCGTCGAGTTTAGTTTAATATAGAACATTGTATTGAAAAGTTCAAGTGTAAGAAATAAATTAGAATTGTTAGTTAGTGTTTAAATATTATATAAATTAAATAGTACGTCTGAAATAAATTGTAAATAGTGTGTTTTTAAATAAATAAACTAAAAATAAATTAGACTTTCGTCACATTATTAATATTTTCAATTAATTTAGGTAGGTATTCGTGTTCTGCGTATAGTTTTAGTAAAAATTTTAAGATTTATTTTAAAAATATTAAACGAAGTTTGATTTTTTTAATAAAATGATGCTTGGCACCTATATTACTTTTACTTTTTTTACGATATATCGACCCTCGTAGAAAAATTCAATTATTCAAAATTAGTTCATGAATCGCATCATTTAGAGCGCAATGAAATCTCAAGGCAGGTTACTCGCTTGTTTTTATGCCTGGTATATCAACAAATATGTAATTTTTTCAAATATTTGTGATGATAATTATTGCTTTGATGCTTGGATAAGTGGTTTACCCGAGTCTAAGTTATTCGTCGGAATGTCAGCAACGCATTTAAAGAAATTTTTCTTTACACCGCAGCAGTGTAAATTTATAAAGAATTCGACTTACTGCAGAAACAAAAGCTAGAATTAAAAGGTATCATTGTTGCATAGCCCTCAGTAATATTAAAAAAATATATTGTGTAAATTCCGAGGTAAATACAAATATTGTCTATTTAAAACTGTAAAATACATCCAATATTAAATTACCATTATTTTTAACCGACTTCAAAAAAGGAGGAGGTACTCAATTCGTGGGTATATTTTTTTATGTATATTCAGCGGTAATTGTTTAACACGGTGTCCGATTTCAATGATTCTTTTTTTGTTAGAACGGGGGTACCTCAGGGGTGGTCCCATATAAATTTGGTTAAGATGTGGTGGTGGCATCTGCACGATTTAGAAATCGGTTTTTTACAAGTATTAAAAGTAATTTTAAAAAACCGACTTCAAAATCGTGCAGATGCCGTCACATCTTAACCACATTTTTATGGGACCACCCCTGAGGTACCCCCTTACTAACAAAAAAAGAATCATAGAAATCGGACAAGGTGGTAAAGAATTATCGCTAAACATACATAAAAAAAGAAGAGTTTGAGGATTTTCTCATGGACTCAATTATTAGATTTTGACCAAATTTAGATGGGACTACCCCTGAAGTATCCCCTTTCTAACAAAAAAAGAATCATTGAAATCGGGCACCATGTTAAAGAATTATCGCTGAACATACAAAAAAAAATATTACTACGAATTGAGAACTTGCTTCTTTTAGACCGTCAGATAGTGACCGATTTAGGTGCCCCATTTTCGCATACAAGCCTCGAAGAGGGTTGAAAAGTACATCAAAGTTGAATAGAATAAAAGAAAATTTACGAGTGGCCCTTGGGGATAACACATGGAAAATTCGATTTTCCTTATCAGAAAAATTTTCCGACCCCAAAATGCACTTATACATTCGGGTCATTCAAAAAAATATGTTTTCGGACTAATGACGATGTACGATTTCATAAATTCATGGGCTTGTGTGGACAAATCGGGTAAACTCTCGATTTTTCCTTAGAAGATTATGCCCTTATTTCAACCCTTTAGCCACTTGCAACATTAAAGCCTTTGGTTTTCCGAAGCCTAGTTCTATTAATTAATCATATAGTGAAAACGGCTTGCGTGGAAATAAGGGCTACAAATCACCTTTCAATTTTGTGAGAAAAAAATCGAATTTTCCATGTGTTATCCCCAGGGGTCACTCGTAAATTTCCTTTCATTCTACGTATGTACTTTTCAACTCTCTTCGAGGCTTGTATGCGAAAATGGGGCACCTAAACCTGTCGCTATCTGACGGACTATTTTTGGAAGTCGGTTAAAAATTACTTTTAATACTTATTCTAATTAGTTTATTTGAATTTTTCTCCATTAACAGTTGTAGGAGTTTGGCATAAAAATTTAAATGTCATACTCACACATTGATAAGTTAGAACTATTTTATTGGTGGACTGTATATGAACTGATTCTTCTGATGTAAGTTGTTTGTTAGAAAGAATGGTTGAAATTCAAATTCACCTGTTACCACTAATTCTTTTATTGCCGAAGTTCACAAAAATATGATTTTGTACATCACATGGACACAATAACTTATTCTAAAATCTAATAACATAGCCGTTGGATTTGTAATATTTTTGTTAAAAATTAAAATACCAGTATGGCTTACTAGATGACTTGGGTTTTTCAAACCGCGCGAGAACCTGTTGCTTCGGTGATGTGAGAAAGCTTCTACTTGAACGCGAATAATTGATTTGCGTCATCATCCCCGTTTGTAACAGTTTTATCAATCGTTCCTTCATTATGGTAATTCGGGTATCACGTGAGAT
Organism: Psylliodes chrysocephalus; assembly: GCA_927349885.1. Classification (NCBI taxonomy): domain Eukaryota; kingdom Metazoa; phylum Arthropoda; class Insecta; order Coleoptera; family Chrysomelidae; genus Psylliodes; species Psylliodes chrysocephalus. The sequence goes on along the minus strand of OV651819.1, from coordinate 29,064,012 downwards.
TATCTATTGGTTTTTGAAGGTTAGCTGCATCGCAGCGAGAAAGGGTGACGTAATCATCTTGTCGGTTTCAGAACAATCGAGAAAAAGTCAGAGGCGGCTCGACACAAAAAAAAACAAATGGTTTGGGCAAAATGTTGAAGTTTTTCAACAATTAATAAAATCATTTTAAAATGAAAACTATTTGCAACTTTTCTAAAATTTTACTTATTTTATGTGGTAATATCTGAAATTGGTGAGTAAAATATACAATTTTTTCACGCAAACAAATTAATTTACTCGTATGACTTTGAACTGCATTTTCAGTATAGTTGCAAGAATGAAACAATTAAACGAAATCCTTACTTTTGCTCCCTCAATAGCATATTAAAATTTCAAGAATTCTGTCGGTTTGGAAACACATTAAAGGTGTGATATATCCTTTGAACTTTCATTATGTTTCTATTTTAGTGGAGACTTGTATATTGTATACGTTTACACTAAAATAGATGTTGGCCCTCTAATGTTACGGTAGTTCCTAAAAAATGGTTCAGTTCAAATTTTAAAAATCTTATTTTAAAATGAACAAATAAAGTGTATACAGGGCGATTCATAACTATTGGGACATAGGCGGTTATTTGGACCAACATATGGCGCCATTCGGTTTTACATTTAGTCTGTCATTAGTTAAAATACACCGTATTGGTTTCGGACAATATTTACATGAGAAATTTTACTTATTACAATCATATATAGCACTATTAAACTTAAAAAAAGGTTCTCCTGTAAAATGTCAATCCATGCAGTCACGGGGTATTAGAATTAGACCTTCGAAATATACCTTAATAAAAGATTGCTGTGGAATAAGATACAGAGCGTTAAAGTTGATTTTTTTTTTTTTTTCGTTTTTTTTTCTGTATATTTATGTTATCAAAATCGGCATAGCTTTATTTCACATTTTGTTACAGGGGCGCCACGTAAATGATTCCTGATGATTGAATTAGACGAAACTTTTTAGTGTTTTTGATTAGAAAATATGACATAAACATCATTTTTACCTAATATTTGCACTTTTGTTAAAATACGATAATTACACTTGTTTTCGAGAAAAACGCAATTAAACAGTTCAAAGTCTCAGAAGGGAATTTCAAAAAATGTTATTTCATTTATAAAAAGTGTGCTTTGGACTGTCAGATAATTGTGTCTGGTAAATGTCATTTCTTGTAAGTAAATTATTTTTGCTTATTCCACAGCAATATTTTATTAAGGTATATTTGGTAATATCGCCATATTTTGGTCCAAATAACCTGGCCTTAGCCTAAGTCCCAATAGGTATGAATCGCCCTGTATGAATACTGTTCAATGGCGTTATATTGTCAATGACATTGCGCAATACGTGCCTAATAAAATTTGTGGAGGTAGTTCCTAAAATTCTAAATCTACTACCACACACCTCTTGCATCATTGATCGAAACCGAATTTCACTACATCTAATATCATCATTAATTGCCCAATAAAAAAATAATACAAAAATCAAAATATATCATCCTCGACTATTTATTATGATTCTAATCATTGACGTGCCCACAAGATTTTCCAATTCAAGCCAACTACTTTGTTTAAGTGTTTGAATAACTTTATTGCTTATTAACTTTTAGAGAAAAATCAGTAATAGAACATTTAGTTATATTGCCCTCCGTTCCTATGATTCCATTATTTAAAACTTACCAGTAACATACTTTCAGAATAATAAATTTAAAATAAATTAATCAATGAAATACGAGCGACCGTTTCCCTTCATAAAGCAACTACTACTAAGGCTAATACCGCAACAGGCATTAAATTACATATTATATAAAAAGAAAAACAGCAGAGAGAAAATTATTTTTAAAACTCTAACTTTGATGAATTTACTAAGTAGAACGTCATTCTTGGACTGGTTTCGTCTTTATTGGGACTCATTAGCAAGAAATTGACATGGTCAATTTCAGTCTCCAATGGAATCTGCAAATGCCCTCATAGCCGGTGGTTATGTGAGGATAGAAATCACACAGTAACGCCATTTGCACTTAGCAAAATCAAAACTAGATTGTAAGTACCCAGTTTAAAAACTCGGCGAAAAGAGGTTTCACACCATAATGTCTATCGTATTCTCGATTTTATTCATTAATTTTAAACCGCACAATTATTCGAAAACATTGAAATTTTAAGTAAAAATTTAATAAAATATCCTACTAGCGTGGGATGCCATATATTATAGTTTATTAGATGTTTTCAAGCTGTTTTGTGTGTGGCTTTTTTATTATATGAAGTGGCAACATCATTTGTTTTCGAGATCACTGTATATTAAGGGCCTAAATATGTTCTAACATTCAATTTGTGATGATGGTCATAGTGCCGAAACAGGTCGCCTAATTTGACAAAAAAAAAAATAGAAAAATATGGTATACTCGTATATTTAGTTATCCTTATCTTAAATTATAATAAAATTAAAATTACAACGTAAATGTACATACAGTGTTAGGAAAGATGAGCGGAACACCTGATTTATGGCTCAATTATGTCTGGTACAAAATTTGACATAAAAGTTATATTTTATGTACTATTTAGATATGATGTCATCGGATAATATTTTAAACGAATCACCTTATATTTATACTTTTTTCCGAGTAGATATAATTTTTCTAAATTTACTAATACCAGGTTTAATGGGTTTCATATGAATAAAATAAAATGTAATAGTAAACATTGATTTAAATTAATGTAACATTAAACATATCAGCGGCTTCTTGTAGATATTTCCAAAAACAACAATCATCATTAAATTAATTCTTTCATGTTCACTTAGTTTAGACATGATCATTAATAATAATGTTAAATAATTTGTAAAATGTATTACAAATTATTGTTATTTGATATTAATGTCAAAATAGTTCTTGACATACTACGGTAATTATTTAGGATATTAAAATTAATATGTTTACTATTAAATTTTATTAAGCTATTGCATAGCTTTTATCGCGGGCTTTGAGCGTGACGACCGAATCAAGAAATTTCGTAATTCCGTAACGAAAATAAACCTAACACCCCCCATTTCGACCGGCACAGCGGTGAGGGCGTTGAAAGCCGTGCATCGTCTAACGTCGTTTCAGTTCGGCAGACTTCGGCACGATTAGCTGCTAACTGCTCATAACTGATTCTATCTCTTTTGGACACAATTTCGAAAAAATTGAATTTGAAAATGAATAATTTATCCATAAGAATCCACAACAAAATATGGGACCACCATTGACGCGGTATTTTCCAGATATTTAGAGAATATCAAGTCTCAAACTTATGTTTATTATTTCAGTTACCATAAACCTATAGTTTCAATGATAAAAATTCCTGAATAACCTACATGTATTGTAAGATAATAAAAATATTTTAAACAATATTAACTTGTCATTTATTCAAGAAAAGAAAAAAAAATGTTTTCTTATCGGTCACCACACTCAAAAAGTGTAACTTGAATTAATATCAAAGAAAAAAAAATACTGCATAAATAAAATAAATAAATAATTATAATTGCATAAGTTGATAAAAAATGCTATGCAATAGCTTTACCGCGGCAGTCCCCGAGTGCCACACGTATTTTTTTTCTCATAACAGTAAGTTAAAGACCTACTAAATCTGATATTAGTAAATTCAGAAAAAACATATACTTGAAAAAAATAATATGAATACAGGGTGACGAACTTAAAATGTTATTCGATGACAAAAACTTATATTAAAGTCAAATTTTCGTACCAATCATAATTAAGCCATAAATCAGGGGTTCCGCTTATTTTGTCCAACCCCGTACATATAATCTAAATGTCCGTTAATCTCGACATTATAGAAAACACTTTTTTTAAATCTTTTTGATTTTGTTTCAGATGCCACGCCGAATAATGGCGGACCCAACATCAATCTTCATAAAGAATTTAATAAAATAAAACTTTATTTTATTGCCAAATGCATCTACGTCACTGATTCATCTTTGAAATCCCCTCATTTGACCTTGAAATACTCCAATTAGCCTTATCTTTGACGTAAAAACACGACCTATTCTGTTATGGTATTAAAATTAATTGCCTTAGTCATCTAGTTAACTTTCGGGGGTGCGAGAGATTGGGGTGAAAGTGAATGAGAATACTAACGTCGGTACCAAGAAAACAACGGTGAGGTAATGTCAATTCGAAACGATTTGACCCGTGGGTTTTTATTATTAAATTTGCCTTTCATAATCTCGTTAAACTCGGCTAAAACTTGATTTAAGCGGTCGGTGCAAGAAAGATTAAATTTGATCTCCGTTCTTGTCCGGATTACACCTGGTTATGATTTGAATTTAAAATATTAAATTATGCTCAGTGAAATGAGGTATTTCAAAGTCTATCAAAGGACTGTTTTAAAGTAAATGTTAAATAAAAATATCTTAAGGTTGACATTAATCCATCAGTAGAACAAAATTTATTTATAACTAATTTACTTGTACTAAATTATAAAGACATTTTCTTAAATACTAATTTATGTGGACATTTACTATATCGATCTGCTCACAGCTGTCTTGATTTCAACTGACTCCGCCGCAGCAGCATCATTTATATAAAAAGGCGAAGGCTCTCGATGTTTCCACTAAGGATCCATACTGGGCCCTACATTATGGAATATAGTGTTCAACGCTATTCACAGTACCTGGAAGCGGGTGTACCCTCGCATAAGCTGACGACCTGGCTTTGATAGTTACGGAAAAGAACAAACAAAACCTCATAGAAAACGGAAACTAGACCTTAGAAGAGATTAATGTAATGTGAGCTATTTCCGACCGATCTGGTTATGCTGATCCTGTGGGTCCTTCTGCCTTGTTTGGGCCTTTTTACGGCCTTTTTACGACTCCACTTGTCCTTAAAACCAGGAATATTTTATGAACCCCCTTCACCCTATGCTCACAGATAGCCAGTATGAATCATTCGTTCGGGAATGTACTAGATAGAACCCTTTATAGAAGACAATATTTGAGTAAAATGGTGAGAGCGCTACAATGGCGAATGTAAATTAAAATAATTTGGTTGATCTTTCGGGAACGCCTTCGCCAATTATATAAATATGCGTTTGCAGTTATGGAATCGAAGTCAAGTCATATCAGTGAGAAAATAGATAAAGTAAATGTGATATAAATTAGAAGAAGTAAATGTGTTAAATAAATTAATAATATCAATAGTGCTTGAGTGTTAAATTAATTATTATTATTATTATAATTTGATAAGAGCAGGGGCTATGAGACCCATAAGCCCATATTAACTGAATATAAAACAATATTACTAAAAAGTACGTAGTGTAAATAAATTATAAATAAACTATTTTTAAATTACACAATCGTTACATTCACTTTTGGATTGAGGAAAACACACTGGAACTGACAGTTAATAAAACCGAAGCAGTGGTAATAAAGGGAAGGAGAGACGAATCGGGTGTGGTATTTAATATAAGAGGAGAATATAATACAAAGACTGTCTGAAATATCTATAGGCAAATGGATTGATAAGGGTGTAACCAGGACTGTAGAGAAAATCCTGACAAACCTAAACGGACCCGGAAGTAGCAAAAGGAATTTATACAGTAACGTTGCGCATTCTATACCAACTGTATGGTGCGGAAGTATGGACAGAGGGACTTAAAGTACGAAAATATAGAGAAGTGTTGGTAAGAGCACACAGAAAAATGGTACTCAGGACTATAATGGGGTACAGAACTATTTACATGGAGGCTACCTTTGTTATAGCAGTAATCAGTCCTGTGGATTTGTTAGCGGAACGAAAAATGATGTCAACTTGAAGTTTTTAGCAAAAAAACAAGTTCTATAAGGAGACGAAGCCTATTGATTCTAAAAAAATGAGTAAAAATGGGGGTTAAAAAACCTAACTCAAAACGAACAATAATATCACCCTACCGGCTTATAACCGACACAAACAATAATATGAACTTAAAATTTTTGGCAAAACACAAGCTCTACAAGGAGAAACAGCCTATTGATTAAAAAAAAAACTCAATAAAATGGGGCCATGGGGATTGATATTGATTCTGAAGAAGGGTTAAAGAGGTCTGTTAGTTTAGTTTTTACATCGGTATTGTCACTACTACCTTTTTTACGAAATAAAAAACTTATAAAAAACAATAAAATAACTATTTCAGACATATAAAAAAAATCTTACCAAAACATACGCTTTGGATTGCACGTCACAAATACTTTCAGAGTTATCTGTATAACTCTTTTAGGATAGGTATCAGCGACACTTTTATACATGCCTTTACAATGTTAAATAAATCAAGCCTTATTCCCTATATATGCCTCCGTCTATGCTAACAAAACCTTTGCTAAGAAATGACCGCATAACATTCTTATTACAAACAGTTTGGCATACTACACATTTCCTCACCATCCTAAATGTCCTTATTAAACAGTTCAATGTTCAAATTATACTCTAAAATCTCAAATAACTACAAAAGAGCACGATAAAAATTAAGCTGTCACTTGACGCTGTCAACAAAATGTCTTAGGTTGTCAAACTTAAAGGTTATGAAACATAATGTTCAATATCCACATATGATAAACGTGTAAAAGACCATACATAAAAATCTTAAGTGATTGTAATTAATAAAAAACTCATACTGATGCCTTCAATTCTTTATTTATCTTTTTTTAAAGGGAATAGTAATTTTTTTGATAAAAATTTAATGCAGGATATTTTATGGAAGAGATCTGACAACATAGGAGGAGTGTACTGTCAGAAAGATGGTGCGGACAAATTCATTGTATACAAGGCGTATCTATTATATCCGATACCTTTGGAAAAACACAAATTTTATTTTGAATTCAAGTAACATTAAATAAGTAAAGTAGAAACGTAGGAAATATAAAATATGAAAATAAACTAATATTGGTATGCAAAAAAATAATTGCCCACCTCTCAATCAACTGATGAATAACCGTATATGAAACTTGGGAAATGGTAGCGCCTCTTCATGTTGGGTCAAGTACAAAGCATGAGCGTTCAAAAGACAAAGATCTAGTGCATGCAGAAAAAGTTTCTTGTACCATTTCATCTTTTTGCGGTGGCACTCAAGAGAACTAATCATCATGTCTGTTTTATCAATTGCTCTCATTCATTTATTACAGTCCACTAGATAAAGAGGCTTCTTGATATAATCTTTGGTGATTCTGTCTTTCGTAGGAAGAGTAACGAGTAACCATTTTACTTTCATGCATAGTTGAAAGTTTATGTACGTGGTTTTTCCATTTTAGAGCTAAACTAATAATTGGGCAGTTCCTAAAATCAGTTTCCCGGCTGTCATAAAATATCGTCAGCGTCATACTACTAGGTCAACAGGCTATCTGCCATGCAAAAGTGATATCTACGGTATGACATCCGATGCAATGGCTAGTCAAAATAAAAAGTGCGACTTATACGTTATGTCACTGCTTTGTGACGCGATCGGTATAGTATCATATATATGTGACACGCGTCCGAATGACCAATTTAGTTTTGTTACATTTATAAGAGGACCGTTCTTAAAGGGTTGGCCCAAATAATGTAGAGAGGGACTTAAGGGATTAGATCATGACCGGACGGTCGAAAATGGCTCGAATTACAATTATTTTGATTAAAAAATTATAAAAAACACCGTTTTCTTCAAATTTCCTGATATACTCCCAGCAACCTTGAGGCCTAAAAGATGAGAGACCTTGCGTCAGATCCGGTAATTCTGATTTTTTGCTGAGTTGTTTATAATGTTGGCCCAATGAATAATCCAAATTTTTAACATTTTTTTTGACCAAACGCATTGTTAAGAATCCAAAGTAAATAAAAAGCACCACTCGGAAATTTTTAGCAATATTTTGTTATTCCATGGGAATTTGACAATTTTAAGATGTAAAGGATACTGAATAAAGTAGATAAAGAGAAAATGGAGGAAGAAGAATTTCAAAATAGCTTAGTAACAGATCTTGTAGACCTATTTTCTCCGGCAGTTGAACTACATTATAATACTACCTGGAAGGTGACTCGAATCATTTATATTGTTTGGTTTCTTGACAACTGCAGGTAAAATGACTGCCTGTCACTCCCGTGTTGCAAAGACATAGACTATAGGCTCATATGACAATGTGCCAGACGAAGTAAATTTCCACTCCCCAGTAAGCGACAACATGCCCGATATTGAGATGCTTATGGATGTACTGTTGACATCTTACAGAAGACATCAACGACCATGGTGCAGGTGTTTCCAATGGATAAACCCGATGTTTAACCGGTGTCGTTCAAGAGGGCAAAATGGACTCAACGTCGATTCCAGATAAATATTGCATTACAGGTCTAGTAACGAAAAATATGAAAAATGTAGAAGGCGGTTCATCTATATGCCCCCAAACCTTTTCTACGTTCATTGGAACATGACAGGATTGAGAGGGATATGGCATATCCCGAATTAAATTTAGAAACAAATGTAAATAGTATATAATGGAGAAATTTTGCGGACTATAGCAACACCATTAATATATTCCAGCTATTTCTAGTGATTTAATGAAATACCCATTTTGTAAGTAAAAGAAGAAAAAAGAAGGTAGACACGAAACCATTATCTCACTGAGGCATAATAACACGAGAGAAAAAATAATTCTAAAATAACACGCACCTGACAAATTACTAACATAAAATTAGCGTTCAAGTGTTTTATGATGCTCTTGAACGGTTTAATTATCGATTATCTAATTTTAAGTCGTGCCATGAAAACTGTAAACGACGATCTGTGTAAATACGGGATATATTTAGGTTTTAAAGGGGTTATTTATTCTATGCAATAATAATAAGGAACATATATTTGAGATATGGCTTTCCAACGTGGTTTAATTTTCATAACAGTACATGCAAAACTTTGACTTAACTTTTAAACAATCCATGTAATATGAAAATGCTATTCCGAGAAAAGAAAATAATTGTGTATTGTCGTGCAAGCCATTTTCGAGCAGTTCGGTATTCCTCTAATCCCTTAAGTCCCTCTTTGGCTTATATAGGCCATTTACGGCCTCCATTTTTCCCGATACCAGCAATACTAGACAGAAGAAGATAATCGTTCCATTCTAGAACATACTGAACCCGTCGATTAATCATCTAGAGACAACAATTTATTTATTTATTTATTTTTACAAACTGTTCTACAGGAAATTCCAATTTACAGAACAGGCAAAATAGGACAAAACAATCCGTCTACACTCACCACCCTCTACTATGCATTCGTGAGGTCAAAACTAATAAATAAATAAATAAATAAATAATTAAATAAATAAAACAAATATCTCAGAAAAATGACAAAACAAAAGAATAAAGATTTAAGATAGAAAAAAAAAAACAGACTAGGTACTTAAAATGATAAAATAATCACAAAAGCAAATATTTTATGTCCATAATTCTAATGTGAAATATATTAAACTCAGAGTTAATGCCGTTGCAATTAACACACATGACATATAATGGAGATTTGCTTAAAATGTTGGTGTGAGGAGTGGCCAAGTAAAATGTTATCATTGCACCTAGAAGTTTGGCGAGGAGTCCTAAAATTTAGCAGCAACAGGTCTTTGCAATTTATTTTGTTGGTTATGAGTTTATGAAGTGAAACCACTGAAAAATAGTTGGGCCTTACTTCAAGACTCGAAAAACTGTCTTACTAACAGTTCGTTATGTGGGATGCTAATTGAAGGATACACTTAAGTCTTTTCGGAAACTTAAATATTTGAGAAACCGTCTTTAAAGAGCCTCTAACCTGTTAACGTGTACCTGGTAACTGGGACTCCATATGACTAAAGCATATTCAAGCTTTGAGCGGATAAACGCATAATAAATATATTTTAACGTACTTGCATTCTTAAAATCCCGACAGTTCCGAATTATGAATCCGTTCAGGCGGCTTGCTGCAGTTAATATACCGTCAATGTGGACATTGAAAGATAGTCCTGAATCAAAAGTAACGCCCAAATCCACAAATTTATTCGGGCTGCATAATAAAGTGTTGCCTAACGGTAATTGTAAACAATTGGGCCAATGCTTAGTGAACAAGACATATTACACTTCGAGGGATTCAAATTAAGGTTATTTTCCCAACACCATTCGATAACCGTAGAACGGGGTTAATTGGGACAAATTTGAAACATTTTTTGCTGGTACTTCAAACATGTACTTATTATCCACCTTGTTTATATATATTTGGAAAGATAGTAGGTGTATTTGTCTTATGTGAAACAATGAGCCTTCCCTATTACAGAGGAGGGCTAACATGTTTTCTTTTATAGCTATCCCAAATTACCCTGTGGGGCTATTTGGGACTAATAGCAAATTGAGTCAGAACTCGAATAATATTGATTGTTGGGAATTTTTGGGACACTCAAAATATATTTAAAATAAAATAATTAACATTTATTTTGTAGTTGTAACCAAACGTTTACAAATATTATTATCCTAAGTTATAAAAAACATTATTTTCGGCAATTACTCATTTTCCTTCGATAGTTTCGCACCATTTTTACAGCCTAGAGGCAAAAAACTAACTGTTACCGGTCATATATTTCATGTTTTTTGCAGTCCCAATTAACCTGCCAATGTCCCAAATAACCCCATTGTTATGTCCCAAATTAACCCACCAAAGAAAATTGCCTGTTAAAAATCTAACATGTAATATATCTTTACAGTATTTATGTTGGGTCATCTACAGTCGTCTAACAATTAGTTACAACTATCAAAGTTACCTTATCACCAGTAGTCAAATTCCGTGAACAGAAAGTTGGACACTATCGTTTTTTACGTCGACTTTCACAATTTCTTGCAAGTCACCTCACGCTTTCAACAGTTAATTCAACGGACTAAAACGAGTCATCACGTTCGCCCTAAACATGATACCACGTGATGCGGCCCGCACATTTTGGTTAGACGTGCACCTGTTGCGACGATATTGCTAAATAATTTTTTTTTGTTAGGTCCCAAATAATCCCATTTTACGTAACTCTTAAGATTTTCAGATAGCCTTTCACAATCCACGACGTTCCTAATTGTTATGTAAAATTTAAAGTCGTCGGCGTAAATTAAAGTATCAACATCAACTACATCCACGATGTCATTCACGAAAATGTTAAACAACAATGAGCCTAGATTTGATCCTTGAGGAACACCGGAGGTGGCAGAATACTGATCAGAGTTGAATCTATTTTATTGAACGTATTGTGATCTGTTGGTGAGATATGATATAAGAAACTGACAGTCCAAAAGAGGCTAGTTTCTTTACCAAAATGCTTTCGTCATATCCGTATAAAAAACATCTGTCTGAGTTCGGTTGTCAATGTTCTCTGAAATATACTGGGGAGATTTGTAACTGTTAAACGAACCTTTACAAAGCCATGTTGTTGATCCGATATTATGTTGCTGACGTGTTGGTAAACTGTACTTTTCAGCAACAGTTGGACTAACAGATGTTTAGACGGGAAGAATTATTGCTCTTATTGAACAAGGAATGCCCCAAAGAGACGTGGCAGAGGTAATAGGCGTTACCCAGGGTGTTGTATAGAAAACATATACAAGGTACTTGGAACTAGGAACACTTTGTGGGCCAAATTGCTACCAGAAATCACAGTGTTTCTCGTCCAGAACTGCAACGAAAACTTCTGGAAGCTACAGGTGTGAACGTTTCAGTTGATACCATAAGAAAAAGACTTCGCGCTCGAGGGTTGTACAGTAGGAGAGAGGTACGGGTCTCACAGTTATCGAGGCAATGTTATTTTATCGGATGAGACCAGAATTGGCCTAAGATCAGATGACCATAGAATTTAGGGTTCCCAGAGGTCCAGGAAGAAGAGTGAGGTTCCAGGAGGACGAGCGAGACTCCAGGCTGCCAGATCTGTCCCAAGATATCAAGGGAAGTTATTACACTGCGAGAAAAAACTCCATTGTTACCACTTAAACAAATTTTAACCGGTCGGAGGTATATTATTTAGGGCTAGAATTAATCGTTAGGCTTTGGAGACCTACAATTGGGGATAATTTTATCTTCATGCACAATAATGCCCCTCCCCATACCAACAGAGTGGCTAGAGAATGTCTTGAAAAGGAAGGGTCACAGTTTCAGTCTGGCCTGAATGTTCACCAGACCTAAATTCTATCGAACACTTGTGGGACCAGTTCAAACGAAGGGTTAGAGCTCGTCGAAAGAATGCAGGAAATGTCGCATAGCTTATTGATGCAGCATTAGCAAAACTGGAAAACATACCCCAAGACAATGTTGACAATTTATTAAGAAGCATGCCAAGGCAAATACTCGTAGAAGCTTGCATGAGTGGCAACACGGATAATTAAAATTATCAATTTTCTTTTTGTAATTGCTTTTTAACCATTAAAAATTTAAATCTAATTTCGTTTCAGACACCAAAAAAATACCGTTGTGGTTATTTATTTTTTTTTTTGATGGGTTATTTATTCATTAAAAGTTTTTGTTAAGGACTGAGTTTTATTCATTAACAAAAAACTTCATACATCTCAAAAATTATGAACACTAATAGGTGATTTTCGTATAAGTTTGGTTGTGTGTATTTATAAAAGTTATGTTTATTCAAATCTATTAAAATACATAATGGTACGAATAAACATAAAACACCTCAGAAACTGAATATAATCAGTTTGTTCCGTATATCTACAGGTTGTCGCATCCAATCAAACTCAATTATAAAAAAAATGGATGCTCTTGTGATAGTGATAACCTTCATTAAAAAAGGGGAAATAATTAAAACCATTTTAATGTCCTGTACACGTCGGTAGAATAAACGATGCGGTTATCATGTACAGTGCCGTATCTATAATATTAAAAAAGAAAGATTAGTTTGCATTAGGTATTTAGTATACATATGGCTATAAAAAGGCTTCTAGGAAAACAATGCATAGTTATTAACGTATATTAAATAGATCGCATTTATAAAAGTATACCTTGTACTAATTAAATTGTCGGTATACCGTCTTTATTGTATACCTATAGTAACTACGGTTTAATATTTATATCAATAATAATTCTTGGTAATTGATATTCTGGTGTTAACAGTATTATGGTATATTTAACTTATTAATTCGGAAGTTAAAATTGTTTGCATATTACTCGTAAATAAATGAATAATTAAGCAAACTTATTCAACAACTTTCACATAGATGCTGAATTTAGGAAAATTCGGTGACAGGCGATTTTTATTTTTGATTGTGCATTTTTTATCATAAATTTTAATTTATAAATCTTATCCGCAAGAAATATCCAAATAGAATCTAATTTTTTTAAGGCCAGCGCAACTATACAAAATTAAATGAAGCTCGTGTATCTAATGTGCCTGTACATTGTAAACTCTTTACTTGCCCAGTTCAGCGAAAGATTTAATCAATTTAGAATCCTGGGAAATGATACTATTTTCAGCATTAAGGGGAATCTAACGCACGCTCGAGTTATGACTCAAATGTAGAGAGTCGGCTGATAACAGATTACAGGCTCATTTTCCAACATTAAAAAAAAATCTGTTTGGGATGTCTAGAAAAAACATCGACGACGAGAAACTGTCTGAAAGAGGAAATAAGTAGAGCTTGCTTTGCATTGGAAGTGTACAAAATACAAATCTTCAATTGAAGATTTATCAAAAGAAATCCAGCAACAAGAAGCCACTAATGACTAATCTAAAGAATTATTTGTTTTGTTCTTTTTTAATAAATAAATAAATACATAGAAAATACATAGACTAATAAAAGTGCTACATTCTAATTTGAAATTAATTGATGTATCAGTCAAGTGTATGATATTATCATAAAAAAAATATAAATCCATATCATCTAACAATGAAGCTTCCAGAAACCGAACGTATCGAAATATTAATTATGATTGGCTGTGGAGATAAAGTAAAGACTCGACCGAAAAACCTTTTCTTAATCAACAAATAGTAAAATTTAGAAAAATATCTCCACAAAAGTGGTAGAAAATCAATTCCCGAAGCCAAAAAACTTACGTGGTACTTAGGTTCCCTATACCAGCAGCAAGTCTCATTGAATAATATTCTACACCAATGTTGTTTCAGTGCTACAAAAGTAAAAGTGGCATCCATAGAAAGTACATATGGACCAAGAGCTGCTCGAATTATGAAAAGATGTAACAGATATCTGAGTTTCATATAAAAGTGATTTTTCAGATAAAGCTACTTACCAGACGTATCATTACTAGGCAGATGAAAATCCATATTGAATGGAGGGGTATAGGGCACAATATCCAGACAAGGTAAACGTTTGAGCTGGAATTACAAACAACCAGATCATAGAACAGCAGTTCTGTCGTGCAATGGTAAAAGCTAGTAAGTCAGTTTTTTGATGTCATTTAAGTTTTGCTTTAACTAGACTTAGTATGTTTTTCTCTACATAGATTATCTCTTTAAATAGGGGTTTTGCGAGTCGCAGACGAATTCGCATGTCTCAGCTTACTATGTTTTCATAATTGATAATAAGACACTATCTATTTCAGAAACATAGCATGTCTAAAGTTACTATCTTTTTAGTATATTTCTCATTTTTAAGATATGAAAATAGGTACAAAAACCCAGAGTAGAACATAGCAAGACGTGTTTACTATGTTTTGTATGGGAATATTTTAACATTTATTTAACTTTTCCCATGGCGAAACATAGCATGTCTCTTTATCGAGGAAATGAGTGTTCGGCTGTAATTAATTTTATTTTCATTATGAAGAGGAGAAAAAATATATAGTGTTGATCTTCTGTTGAGTTTTTTTTTTTTTTCATAGATATAGAAGGTGCTTTTGATAAAACCACCTTCCCAAAGATAATACACTCACTAACCAACAGGAATATTCCACAAATAGTTAGTGGGTGGATACATAACATGCTCTCAATGCGAGCAGTAAACATAAGTGTAGAAGATGTGAATATAAGAGGCTTGGTTGCGAGGGGATGTCCACAGGGAGGGGTGCTATCACCTCTACTGTGGAATTTGGTCCTCGACACCCTTATCAGCCGCCTCAATAATGACAGTCACTACACAATCGCATATGCAGATGACCTGGTCATTCTGCAAACAGGGAATTTTGAGAACATACTCTAAAAATTATAGAACAGTGGTGCAAGGACCATTCACTGTCTATCAATCCTAAGAAGACAGAAATGGTTAAGTGTAAGGGGTTAAAGAAAAGGTCCTTTATTTCTCACAAGTCAATTTAATTGGCGACCGGTTTCGAAGCTGTCACTTCATCATCAGGCACACCTAAATGGAATGTCAAGGAGTCAGTTGTAATAAAAAACAATTATAAAAGCATGAACGGACTTTAACATATGTTAAAGTTAAAGTACATTGCTTATGAACAATGCCGCCGTACTGTGGGACGCTCCTGGGGTTTCTCCCCCAGAGTCGTCGCATGGACTTACACGGCTATCATAAGACCTATGCTAACATACGGTGCAGTTATCTGGGTACCGAAAACCCAAAAATTAACAGCTATCCGTAAACTAGAACAAATTCAAAGAACAGCATGTCTCAACATAACAGTAGCCATGAAAACAACACCAACCAGAGCGATGGAAGTCATTCTTAGTCTCACTCCCCTTGATATTTACATCAAGGAGGTTGCTCTGACGACAATGTCATGCCTCCGCACGGTTGGAATAGAACCTGATGCAGGATCTGGTGAGGCGAGACGTCACTTTTGGCAGGAGGCGCTGGATACTCTCCCACTGCTTCAAGCGAACATGGACTCCATCTCACCGAGATATATCTTTCATAAGCCATATAAAGTTATAATAGAACAAATAGAAGAGCCAGAAGTGGCAGGTACGATTCATATCTACACCGACGGTTCTAAAACAAAACAAGGCTTAGGATGCGGAATATACTCCAGATTCTTAAACCTAAACATAAAATGGGCTGTGAGCAATAGTGCCAGTGTAGTTCAAACAGAGCTAACGGGGATTCTCATAGCAGCAAAAGAAATAACCAGAAATAATATCACTGGAAGGAACATGCTCATCTATACAGATAGCAGACAAGCACTACTCACCCTGAACAGATCACGAATTTATTCAGGGTTAGTACTAGAATGTCACGAAGCTTTGGCCGAAGTATCCATCAACAATGTGGTCATCTTAAGATGTTCAAAGGTCACGCCACATCGAAAGGTAACCGTCTTGCCGATTCACTAGCCAAGAAAGCAGCCAACCAAATACTTTTTGGACCTGGCCCTTCTATTGGCCTGACAAAATCGGTAGTGACAGACTTAATTAAAGAACATTCCCTTGTGAAATTTAAGGAAAGATGGGTTGAAACAAGAAACTGCAGAGTTGCCAGGGAGCTCTTAAGTTATCCTGACAACACTGCAGCAAACAAATACTTGACTATGACTAGACAGAATCTGCGTCTGGTCACAGGCATTCTGACTGGTCATTGCCAAGTACGGAAGCATCTCCATATCATAGGGCTGTCAGAATCCGCACTCTGCAGAGGGTGCGAACATGAATATGAGACCATCGAGCATATCCTTTACGATTGCCCGACGCTTTCATTTATTAAAAGATTTGTGTTTGGCGAGTATCGGCTAACATCGGCTGATATAAGAGAAGCACCTCTTGACGACTTGTCAACTACATTAAATCTGTAGGCTGGCTCACGAGCTAGGAGGTGCCTATCATCTTAGGAGGATGCAAAATGGGCCTAATGAGGCCTAAGTGCCGTGGGGGTAACCCACCCTCCACACGTTACAGATACAGATAATTGTGATTTACTAGCTTTTGCCATTACACGGCAGAGTTTTTTTGTCGAAACTTAACTGGTCCAACTGGTACAATTGAATCAGATATTTCCAATTAGAAATGATTTGTAGTTCCAGCAGAATGGAACGCTCTCACAGTGCGCCGTTGACGTACGAATATACTTAAATAACATATTCCAATGTAGATACATAGGAAGGAGAGAATCGATCGAATTGCCACGAAGGTATTCCGATTTAACTCAGTTAGACTTTTTTATGGGGATAGTTGAAGAGCAAAGTTTATCGAACTCGACCAAATAATTTAGAAGAGTTGAACATCAGAACAGCGACTGCACAAATAACCCCTGAAGTTATCGAAAATGTTAGAGTAGAATTTATTGCCCGGATTTCTCATGGCAACGTTGCTGAAGGTCATCAGTTTGAACATTTATTTTAAGATCAAACGAACTTACCTTAAGTGAAGTTCGATCTTGATTATACACTGCGTTGCCTTCGAAGATGATACGTAAACTTATGAGCTAGTTGTGCACCATAGTCCAAAGTCTCTGAGTCGACTTTGGGTGCCGTTATCAAAAGGCAATTTAAGGATATATGGAAACAAGCCATGATTTGTATATACATCTAGTCCTGAACCCAAGATGTCTAGTCGTGAGGCAACTACCTCTTTTTGAATAATTCCATCAGTACTCCTCCTTATTGAGTCCATTGCTCAAAATTTTACGGATATTTTCATTTAGCAATGGTCCTTCAGTTTCATTAAGAGGGTCGTCTTCTTTTTGATTTAAGTCTTAATAGAAAACTCAAAATAGAACCACAAAATGCAAATAATTGCAATTCACAAATGCTTGGATGTAAGTAATATTACCTGAACAATATTCTTAAGCTTCATATAAAATATTTCTATATATTTGACAACACTATCAAAAAACCAGTATGTTATTTACCTTAGTGGTTTTAGGATGTCCACACCGGGTCCTATAGTCTCACTATAATTAATCCGCACTAGAGTTATGGTTACTATCTGGAATCACGTGTAATTTAAATCGACTCGAAAGAAAAAAGTATGTCCAATTTACCAGCATCCGCAATATAAAATCCAAATCATAATTCTACAATATTTCAACAGCTATTCACAATTTATTAAACTATTTACTCGAAATTGTTATTAACATCTATAAAATAATTTTGTACGCTAATGTATCGCGTTAGATCCGCAAACCTGTCAATTTATGTGTAAGTGGGAGAACTGGCAAAAGCCTTTCCAACTTCTGCCCCTGCTATAATGTAAACTGAAAGAAAAAGTAATTATGCCCAGTTTACCATCATATAAAATTTTGCTAGATGCTATCAAAATACCAGTATCTTCTTTGCCTTTATGATTTAACAGGTCCGCATATTCTGCTATTTACGTCGGTGATTTTCGTCATTAGGGTCGCTCCCGCTGTTTAAGATTTCTTCCTTTCTGTTTATTGTTTTTTAAGTGTTCTTACCTTCTTACTTAAACGATACAATTTTGAGTCATTGTCCGACGTTTCTGAATATAAATAATATTTTCCTATATTTTAGTAAAATTTAAAACATTTTCGATTTTCGATTTGACGTGTGTACACAACTTGGCACCAAAATGAAAAGTGATAGCCACGCCCGCAAAATGCGGGAACTACATAAAAAGTGAGGTTATAAGTTTTGGCTTTGGACTATGGTGCAGAACTAGCCCATAAATGAGTACTACGATTACTTATCATCTGAAGAAGGGAGTGCAGTGTATAATTATACCGTTAGATATACGATTAAAGCTTTCAAATATGGTTTCTCATGACCCATATTTGTTTAAAAAAAAATAGATTACAAACACTGTCTTTTAAATGTATATCATGAGATGACTCTTCAAAAATTAAAATTGAAGTGTTGTGGGATTTTTATCAAAAGTCATATACTTTTGAAATACTATACATTTGCATCACACTGTATATCGAATGAACTTTACAGAGGGCAATAAAAATGACAGCCAATTCTTAGACGTAATACGATACAATGGCATTGAAATCTGACTTGGTTGTCACGTGAGTACGAGTAATTCAAATGTTTTCAAAATCAGGAGTTTATTTAACAATTAAAATACTTTTAAAACGATGTGTCATTCGACCCCTTTCCTTTTCAAAACGGCGTCCAACATTTTGGAACTTTCGGCTGTCATTTTTATTATTTAATAAATTACGCGCCAAAAACTTTAACCATTCCAAGAGATTCTCAATTTTGCTCTAAATCCTGTACTGTACGAATGAGGTTAGTTTTGTTGTTCGGCGATAGCACTGTTATCATCAGGAAGCTGAAAATGAGACTATCTCGCCAAATTTAGTTAGGGTTTAATTCCAACAGAGCGGAACATCGAATCATCACCAGCATAGATGTTTGACTCGTTCGACAAACTTTTAGGAAAATGTGGTGTTAATTCGACCTCATCATCCTGCTTCGAAAGGGGGAAGTGCGAAATGAGATTTTAGGGATTTGAATAATTCATTACATTGTTCGCCCTTGAAGAAATCGATTTTTAAAAAAAAAAAAAAAATTAATGAGGGTTGCAGGTTACAGTGTAAAGGTTTTTGGAAATTTTGGCCAGAATTATAAAGCTGGTGAAAGTTAAACAATATGGCGATACGCTGTGAAATTCCCAGAATTGATTTGAGAAATTAATAGAAATCTTGGTGGAAACTCTTTTTAGGAGAGGATATAATATGTAAATATTATTTACAAGACAATTACATAGGGTTCAACATGCGAGCATTGTAAACTGAGCGAGATTTGTTAAATATAAGGATGTTCATTTCTCTCCCAATCATCACTATAACCAATGAAATTTAAAGAGGGAAGGTACCAAGTATGACACATCATCGAAAAGGTAATTTTAAGAGGAATTTAGCAATATGATTAATCACTGCGTTACGTTTAATTTTAACTCTAACTCTAAGGGAAAACCATCTGAAAAAAATGTGCATCTACACCACAATTCCACTTCCTTATAATTCCAAAGAATTCCACAAAAACTCTAAAAAAATGTATGTACTTCCACTGGAATTACACGAACTTTCGCATAATTTCACTAAATTCCATTATAATTCCACGGAATTTCACTATCACGCACAAAGAAACTTTCACCGAATTCCAAAGACTTCCAACAAATTCCATGAACTTCCACTGGAATTTCATCAATAATAATTCCAAGGTGGTTTACCACTCGCTCTAATTTTAGTACAAACTTTAATCGCAATCAATCAAAATACCAAATTTATGCTATCCGCATTAAATTAATAATAAAATGAACTTTCAAATGAAGTGTCACTCTTTACAACTTTCTATGATGTTGGGTGGGGCTTTCCTCACCTGTAAGTCAAATGACACCATCAATCATCTTTAAGTCGCCCCGGAGCGTCATGGCAAATAAAATAATAACCATCCCTTTCCCGGACAAGCTCAGTCTTTGGGGTAAAAATTTACTCGTAAGGAGGTGAATTAAGAAAAGTATTATACGTAACAGTTTTTGTATTTATTTATTTAATTAATAGACCGTTCAACAGAAATTGATTCTTAATTTTACTTACAGTACAATTAAATGTCTAAATTTTTTAATACATTTGTTCTAGACACTGGAAGGTAAAAAGTGCATGCAGACATAGGGTCGTATGATTGAACGTTTACGTTATCCGTAACGTACATGTTAGGCCGAGTTTTAACAGTAACAAGGCAAGTTCGTACGATGGAAAACTTTTTCCAACACATTACTGTTATTTTCCGCCTGTTATGTTCTAATTTAACAGGTTTCCATCATACGAACTTGCCTCGTTACTTTTAAAATTCGGTCTAACATGTACGTTACGGATAACGTAAACGTTCAATCATAGCACCCATAATCGAGGAACATGAAAGTTAATCCTTTCTAATATAGCGGAATCATTAATTTTATCAGTCAGTAACTTAAATAGAACCGAGTTACAAGAACGGCGAGCGGATAAGCTATTAACTGTGTGCCTTTGCAAAAGAGAATTATGAGGCGTTCCGATCGCAGGGTAGACACCATCAATTTTGAAACTTAACAGTTTTAAAAATCGCCTTTGAACTTGTTCTAAGTTGTTAATATGAAGTTTATAAAATAGATTCCAAACTATAGATGCATAGTCAAGTTTTGACCTTACGAAATGCATGGTGAGTGCAGACGGATTAGTTAAGTCTCGACTAGTCCGTACAGCAAATCCGTAAAGACGAGAAGCAGCGCATACAATAGTATTAATGTGCGGACCAAAAGATAATTCTCTATCGAACATAACACCTAAATCTGTAATAATAGTTGGAGGATTGTGTTGTTAATGATGTAATCAAATATTACAGGATTAGCGCTAAGACCATATGACATGACAAAACATTTCACGGCATTAAGCGATAAATTGTTTCTCAAACACCAGTATTCAACTCTATCAATATTACCTTGAAGGCGTTCGCAGTCGGATGTGTAAGCAATTGTCAAATACAAGTTTAGATCGTCGGCATATAACATACAATTAACAATTATATCAGTGACATCGTTAATAAATAATAAAGGGCCCAGGTTTGAATCCTGCGGCACTCCAGATATATTCAACTGATTTGAAGCCATTTATACATACTGTTTACGGCATTGAAGATAAGATGTAAATAGTTTTAGGAGGGAATCATGAAATCCGAATAATTTTAATTTAGTGAGCAAGATTCCGTGATCCAATGTATCAAACACCTTAGCAAAATATGTGTACAAGACGTCCGTTTGTTTCTTACTGTCAATATTCTCGGCAATGATCTGCGTTACGTTAACAAGATTAGCGTAGAACGTTGTTGTACAATACCATGTTGATGCGATGAAATTTTACCGCCGACGTGCAAATTATTACCGCGATACAATAAAACCTCGACCACTTTCGAAAAGTTACAAATTACAGATATTGGTCTATAATTGGTTACATCATTCCTATATTTCCTTTTTTGAATATAGGACATGTCTTCCACATATCTGGAACTGTCGATGTTTTAAGACATATATTTAACAACACCATTAGAGGATAAGCAAGGGCATGTGCACAGTCTTTAATTAGAAAAGTCCTCTAGTTTTCTTTGCTTTTACTTTCTTCAAAGCATAGACTAAGTATTTTTCACTGAAACTATTAATAGAAAGACAAGTATATTGTTGTGTATCATCAGCTGTAAACAAATAAGGATCCGACGACTAAATGAACGATTGATGAAAGTGTTCGGCAAAACCATTTACAATATGTATAATTGGGATTATCTAAAATATTATTATTATAACTCATATTATTAGGTACGGAATTCAACCCCTTCCTCCTATTCACAAAAGCCCAGAAACTAGAAGGATTCGTGGTAATATTTGATTTTGCAGACTTTACAAATTCTTTATAAGATTTATCTATATCTAGTTTCATTTGAGCCCTTAACCTAGCTAACTGTATGTACGCAGATAGGTCACTATTTCTCTTATATAGACGATGGTACTTTGCTTTTTTACAAATGAGACTAATAATAATATAATTAAACCAAGGTGGGTAAATTTTAGAAGACTTTACAGTGGTTTTGGGTACACACCTATCGAGCACATTGTACATTTTTCCGTAAAAGTACGTACATGCATCATTAGCATTATGAAATGCGTCTAAAAATATCTAATCAGTATTAGAGATCATGTGGTATAACTCTGGATAATTAGCTTGACGAAGATTATAGTTACTTACTATAAAAGTAGCTAAACGATTTTTATTGTAAGTAGTATTGAACTTGCAACAGATCTACACGGCAGGATGGCGTTCGTCCTCACGAATCAGGGAATCCAGGGATCTTTCAGTTATGCACTGATTTGTGGAGAATAACAGATCTAAGAGTTTATTATTAGAATTATGAATACTATTAAACTGGTATAGATCAAATAATAGTGCAAATGTGTTAATATGAGAAACTAATGAAGATAATCTACCGATTTTCATATCGTTGGAGTAATCGTAGATATTAAAATCACCCATGACTAATATATTATGATTATGCAGAATATTCGTGGATTCAATCGTCTCAAAGTTTTTCATAGTTAACAGTGCTAGTTCTAGGGGGTACGTAAATATTTACAATTATGAGACTTTAATTTTTACCATTAATATATCTATAGTTGGAGTGAGTTCACCAAAGGACGGATAATTAGATAAACAAATCTGAGAAGACACTGAAACTAAAACACCACCACCCATAGTACAATTCATTAGAGAGTATTTTCTGTCAGACCTATATACATTATATGAATTTCCGAACAATTCCTGATTAGTGATTGATGGATGATTCAAGCCAGGTTTCCGTTAACAACGGTAAAGTTCACCTGTACAATAGAGTTGTAAAATTCAATTGTTTTTTTCCGAAAACCACGAGTGTTTTGATAGAAGAAATGTCAGAGCTAAATAAATAAAATTAAATAAATCTTGTTTTAATTTTTCTAAAGCTTTTTGGAATGCAATGCACTTTTCTTTTTCCCATACGGCATGATCGAGGTAAATTTAATTTAAGTCTAGTATTATGTTTACAACAATTAGAACAGTTACGTATTTGAGATGTGCGGCTTTTAATATCGTGATTACCACTACAAAGAGGACAGCTAATATCTCTAGAAGATTTCTTTGATCTATGGTAATAATCATTACATTATAAGTTACCTTTTCAGTTTCAATCACAGCTTGAAATATTGCATAATTTTACTTAGTTGACATGACGTTAATGATGTTATATACACTCTGCATCTTCCACAAATAATTCAGGATTATCCTTTTGAATTAGGTTAATAGGATCGTCCTTCTCGAACGTTGCAGACATTCCAACAAGACAAAATCTAGGATTTACCCCAGACACTTCACGAATTTCGTAGGAGTTAATTTTTTAGCCATGATATCCCTCAGTTTCGTATTATCTTCCTTACTTTTACAGCCAATAAGAATCCTTTCATTTTTTAAATTTTTGATTCGAGATAAATGAATATTCTCTTTAGATGGGTTAACCTGACTTCGGATTTTGTTTGATTAACTGACTGGTTCGCTTTGGGTTGAATTATACGCAGGTTGGGTCTTGTTTTTTTATAACATTTCAATATTTTGGCTGAGTTACAGGGATAATAGGTTCATTCGATTTTTTAAATTCAATCTTAAGAACGTTGAATGGTGGTCAAAGCCTCAGTCAGTTTGGGAGACAAGACATCATTAATTATTAATTTCGGTATGATCGAAAACCGAACTGTTACCTGTGCAGCTGTCGCATTTCCACGACAGCCCCGGTATAGTAGTAAGCAAATTTACTATATCTACTGCTTTATAAATACCATGTATGTCACTAGAGAGCGCTAAAATTAAAAGTTATGCAAAGAACATCAATATTGCTGAATTCCCTTTTTAATGATGGTACTTTCACTATTTAAAATGGTATTGGTTAGATTTACAAAGGAAAGAAGAATGCCGAACGACAGTTGAGGATATGATAGAAAGGTGTCCCCTTGGAATAACTTTTGATTTGTCTTTAGTGTTTTTTTATTATTTAAAATAATACAGCTGCTAACAGCCCGTAATTAGACACCCTTTCTACAATTATTTACATCAAATAATAGTCGTGTTCACCATCATCAAATAGTTCCATTTGAATAGGAATCATACGTTTCTATGATTCGTGTAAACAGTTGCGATGACGGTGAACCATCGATGAACAAACAACGGATGGTTGAACTTTGAAATATGACACGTTTGTATTGTTCACATGTTCGCGTTTGTACTTTTAAAAAATATATAGGATAATTTATTATTCCAAACATTTTAAGTCAGATATTGAAATTATTGTATAAAACATCTGTCAAATGTTACATTTCGAAGATTGTTAACACCAAACCGGACCTTTCGCAAAAAGCAAAAATGTTCGTCAGGATTTTCTAAAGGCGGGTACAGATCTGAGCACGTACGAGTATGAGGCAAGCCGAGGACGTATGAGCATGCAGATATGGATGGGCTCCCGAGGCGCGGCAAATTGCCTCGTTGTTTGCGCCGTACGTGCTCAGTCTGGACGGGGAATTTGTACTATACAACACCGTACAGATTATAGCGAGTTTTTAGGATTTATTTTGCATGGAGTGGAACCAGAAAAACGTTTTGCTTCTCCTGGATTTAAATAATTAGCGTGATATCTTAAGAGAGCAAAACGCTAGTTCTATTACAACACCATAAAAAAGTATATCATTGACAGGAAATCGGCCATCGATTCCTTTCTCTCCTTTTTTCTTTAATGTGTCGGATAAAATAATAAAACATGCCTCTCAACTCCGCAATGTCATCCTCATCCTTCATTTTTCTTTTAATTTTACGAATTTTCTGGGTATACGGTTGCGTGCTTGCGAATTTACTGGATCAGTGGCGAACAGCGCCTCGTGCGTCCACCATTCGGTTCGGCCTCGGCTTGCCTCATACGCGCACGTGCTCAGATCTGTACCCTCCTTAATATAAAATTGTATTTATATACGCGCCACTATGAATACTTCGCGATGTTATATGTCTCGAGAATATTGACAGCTTTAAATTTGTGCAACGATATGGCAGCACTCTATAGAAATATTTAAAAAAAAAAGTAAAAAACCCTCTCATTTAAAAACTACTAGATATTTATTAAAACAAAAAACAGCAGATTGTCATAGATTTAATACAGAATAGAACGTATATATGTTTGTAAAATTCCTCAAAGAATTATCAAAATAAATACTTTTGAAGGTTTACAAAACAATCAAGGTTTCTCTACTCCAAGTTTTATTATTTTTTTTTTTCAATTTGGCGTCACTACTAAATCGTTTGACAGTAAACGACCAATATTTTATGTAAACTTAACTGAACCGGTATGGAATGGAAATGGAATGAAACCGGTATGGAATAGAAATGGAAGATATAGTAAGAATCAACCTTAATTCAGGGACATCCAAGTGCATAGCTCTGATTAGCAGTATACATTCATTATATTGGTCACATATAATCTAAATATACATGGCTTTAGATAAATTTTATACAATTTGGAATCGAATTGTCAATGCCTGTGTACCCAAATTGGAAGTAAAAAAAGGCAAAATAAATTTCCCTGTTGATTTACCAAAGAAATTAAGGATCTCTTGATTGAAAAAACAAATTTAGAAGGTTAAGGAAATATTTAAATAATTTACAAGAGAACACAATCGAAAATGTAAACTTATTTTGGAATTATGTCAATAAAAAAAGGGTGAGCCTATTAATATGAATAAATCAGCTGATGCTTTAGCAATTTTTTTTTTTTTTCGGAAAGTAGTTTATATTCTGATTGTTGTTATATCTAATTATTTACTGAAGCAGATTTTAAGTTGGCAGTTAAAAAAAATAAAAGATAAAAAAGCAGCAGAATTTGATGGACTTCCCCCATATATTCTTAAGGGCTGTTACGAATGGCATCGTAAACCTTTACTTCATATATTTAACCTAATTGTTTCTTCGTCTGTTTATTCAACGTACTGGAAAACTTCCTTAGTAACTCCTATTTATAAAACGGGTAATAAAATGAATATAGTGAATTTCAGACCAATTTCTATTGTGTGTGCTCCTGCAAAACCACACATCAAAAAAATCTAGGGAACAAGGAATAAAATTGTTATAACTTTTTTGAGACACCAGGTATTATATTGAAAATTTCTGTAGATATTTTTGATACCTTTTTGTTTACAATGTACATGATAGCAAATTGATTTAGCAATTGATAAAATGTGCGTAAAAATATTTGACTTTTATCGATGAAAATAGCGTATTAGTTTTTTTTTGTTTTTGCTTCTACGAAGGACAAAACAAGATTTTTGGTATTCGAATTAGTGTTTAGTTTAGTTGTTCATGATGGAAAGACGACATTTAAACCGCGACGAACAATTGCGAGCAGTAGGGATGGTTGAAGGGGGTCAAAATTATAGAGTAGTAGCGGAGGTCCCTAACACATCAGCTAGTGTGATTTGTCGATTGATGACAAGATACCGTGAGACCGGGGATGTTAGAGAACGACATACTGGTCGTACGAGAGCAACTGACCCTCTACATGATCGTTTTATTCGATTACAGGCACTACGAGATCGAATTGTCACAGCAGGTCAGTAGTTAATTCGCACACACCATATTGCTGTGAGCAGCCAGACTGTGAGAAACAGGTTGCACCAGTTCAACCTTTATGCTCGCAGACCGCTCCGTGTTCCCCCGTTAACAAGAGGTAATCGCGCACAAAGACTACGATGGGTACAAGAACATCAACACTGGGGACATCAAGAATGGTCTACGGTACTTTTTACAGACGAATCACGAAATATGGAACGTCTTGCCGCAGCCCAGGAAGTCTACAGCTACACCAGGGTGGTATAATAATGGTGTGGGGGGTATGCGTGTCGGAGGAAGGACTGGACCTCGTTTTATTAGACAGTATTTTGGAACCTGTTGTGCTTCCATGTGCTGCAGAATTTAGTCCGAATTTCCAGCTAATGCACGACAATGCCCGTCCACACACAACACGGCTCGTGCGTGTATTTCTAGAAACTCAGCATATCAATGTTTTGCCATGGCCTGCGCAGTCACCAGACCTTAATCCCATTGAACACTTGTGGGATTCAATGGGACGAAGCCTTTTTCGTCAACAAAGGCAGTTTGACACAAGGGAACAGCTCTTTAATTGTCTTTCTGACCTATGGAATACTACAGTACAAATGGAAATTAACAATCTCATTTTCAGCATGCCCAACAGATGCCGAGCTGTAATTAATGGACGGGAAGGTAACACTGCTTATTGATAGAGCACAAACAATCGAGAATTTTGTTTTTGTGAGATTTCTTGAATATCAAGTTATTGAGATTTTTATTTTTTTTTTCTATAGCCACACAAATTTTTAAGGTAATATATGGTGTCTCCAAAAAGTTATAACAATTTTTATTCTTGTTCACTATATTGTTTTTTATTTGAACAGATTCTTTACAAAGTAGTATATTATTATACTGAAAAATACATAGTACCACAACAGCATGGTTTTGTAATGAATAAATCAGTTGAAACTATTTTGTTTATATTTTCCAACAAAGTCTATAGTAGCTTAGAATCAAAAAAACAGTTGGATACTATTTTTACAGATTTTCAAAACGCTTTTAATAAGGTTAACCATGATATATTGCTTCAAAAATTGAATACTTTTGGATTATCTGACAAGTTCTTAAATCTGATAAAAAATAATTTGGAAAATAGATCATTTATTGTAAAGCATAACGGTAATATGTCAGTTTCAGCTAATTCTAGTGTTCCACAAGGATTTAATCTTGGCCCTCTATTGTTTGTACTTTTTATAAATGACCTGCCTACGATTTTAAAATATTCATACTGTTTACTTTTTGCAGATGATCTTAAAATATACAAACAGGTACAAACTGTGAGGGATTGTGTAATGATACAAAAGGACATTTATAATTTGTATGAGCGGAGTCAAAGAAATAAACTTTATTTTAATATTACCAAATGTTATGTAATGACATTAACGTGTTTAAAGGAACCAGTTGTTTCTAATTATATGATGAATAATTAAATATTAAAGAGAAATGAAGCGGTCAAAGATCCAGGTGTTACTTATACTAATCAGTTATCTTTTGCCACTAACATAAAAAAATGTAATTAAAGCTGCAAATCGCTTATTGGGATTTATAATAAGACAAAATTCTATTTTTTCCAATACCAATACAATAAAAACTCTCTACTTTAGTTTAGTCAGATCTAAATTAGAATTTGGCTCTCTGATTTGGTCAAGGGAGTATCAAACTCATTTGAATGAAACTGAAAAGATCCAAAATACATTTCTTAGATATCTTTATTACAAAAAGTATCATATCAGAGTTGATTATAACTTGATTAGGTCTAGTCAACTTCGAGACGAATTTAAAATTGTATCTTTAGACAACAGACATACACTGAATTTAGTTATATTTTTATATATTAGATAATTAATTATAAAATCAATTCCCCTAATATTCTTTCTTTAATTAGATTCAATGTTCCACCACGCAGAACTAGGACGTCAGCTGTTTAATATACCAACAATACATTTAATGAACAGAATTCCCCTAGTGACCATGTTTCGTTTGGCCAATAATTTTAATTCTCTTATTGAATTGGACTGGTATTGAATTGGACTGGAATGTTCCACAAAATATTTTTCGCAATACCATACTAAATCTTATATTAACCTTATGCGGTTAACGTAATAGTATATTACACACCGAGGTGGGAAGAGTTTCATTCCTGTCGTGAGATTAGTTAGATCACCGAGACGCGAAGCGTCGAGGTTAGCTATGATCTCGAGACAGGAATAAAACTTCCTACCGAGGTTTGTATACTATTTTAATTACAACCATCATATTTCGATCAAAGTTAATAAATCTGTTTCGTTCTGAACATACCTAAAATATTACATTTAACGACAAATTACCAAGCGCGGTTTTCTCAGAATAATCAAGTAAATATATTGTTACTGTGATTACGGGGTAAATAACTGTCACCAATATAAATAAATGTCAGATAAAGCCGGATATTAAATTCGCGAATAATAAATATCAATAAGTAGTTTGTTGTATTTTAGTTCATTGTTGTTTTTTATTGTTTGCCATTAAATAGGTATTATAAAATTTGTCAAAAAATGTGTTATTTTTTTAAATATAAAAAATATTCATCTAGAATAGAGAAAATGAGGGCGGGAAGTAGAGGTGTATAATGTGACACTTCCCAACCTTCAATGACGTTAGTAATGACAACATTACATATATGGTTGTAAATAAATATAATTAATTGAAGTGAAGTAAACATACCTCTGTAGTTTTTGATAGCTTTACCTCTTACCTTAGATGTAAGTATTTTGTATTTTTGTAATTATATATGTTTATTCATGTAATTAGACCAAAAGGCTTGTTTGAAAAAAAATGAATAAATAAATAAATACCTTTGACAAGCGATTAGGCATATTAAAAAAATACTTCTGATAATACAGTATGAACTTACCAATTTATAACAGATTATCTATAATACACATTTTTCTTTTGAAATCTCACATCACTATCTTTTATTTGTGAGAGAACAACATCGAGGAATCCCCAATATTGTGTTAGTTTCCCATAAAACATCTAATTATAACTCATCATCAAGAAACATCTAGTAAATGAATGACTAAATGCATTCAGATAAAACATAAAGAGTACAAAATAAAATCCGAGCAAAAAGGACGTGACGTGATGCAATTTGGCGTGCGAAAAACTTAATTAAAAAGCGGGCGAAAGAAAAACACTCATGCGCAATTAAAGATGCATTCATTTCAAGTGCACTGCACAATTTACGCTAATTAGAGAAAAAAAAGTTCGTATATTTCTGTATACTGACTAAACACACATAATGGTATAGGATTGTAATAATTAAGGTCATGCAAGGTATATAGTATATGTGCATATATTGTGAAAAATAATTCAAATATACAGGGCCATGCAAAAATAATAGTAACATATTAAAAAAATTGGTATAATAAAGATATAGAGTTATCATGTAAAAGTACATTAAACATAAAAAATTATTATCGATCAGTAGAGGAAATTTGATTTCCTTACCCCTTTTTCCTCATCCCACCACTCGTCTATAAGCAACGTCTTTTTTTACTCTCTCCATGTTTTTATCCACCAAAACCTCATTTCATAGTCCCCTCCATCATTTAATCCTCCCGCTTTTGCTAAACTCATTACTTATCCGTTCCTTAATTTCACAGCAACCTTAATCTCCCCTCCCCTTTTTTTATTGCAACTAATTTTATTTTGTCGTAGGATACGTCTTATAAATAAATATATCTATGAGGGGAATATGGAAAAAGTTGGTATTGTGAATATACCCTCTTGGATAATAAGTTTAGCAAAAGCGAGAGGTTAAAAAAATATGGAGGGGGTTGTGAATATAAGAATTCAATAAGAAATGAGTTTAACAAAAAGCGGGAGGATAAAGATGGGGTGCTGGGAATATAGATTTGATAAGAAATTAATTCAATAAAAACTGGGAGGAAAAAAGATGAAGGGTGCTGTGAATTTAAGGAAAAAAAAAGATGGAAGTGGCAATGAATATAAGGGTTGAGGGATAAAAACATGGAGGGAGTAAAAAGAAACGTGGCTTATAGCGGAGTGGTGTGAGGAGAGAACAGCGGTGGGGGTACACTCAAATTTCCTCTACTTTCATCATACTCCTTTTTTTTTCAAATCTAATGCCCTGTATATTATGATATTGTTAGGAAGAATTAGCTGATAATTTATTAGGTTAAATTTTGGATTTAGTAAAGGTAATATACACTATCATGTAGTAATTTTGGATCCGCTTACACAATTTTGTTTTACCTTAAGTTTGAAAATGTATTGTGCAGTCTTGACACAAAAAATATGAATTTTAATTTATTTCTTGTTGCAGAAACGGCTAAATATTAATACTGAGTGTCCCAAAGAAAAATAGCCCATTTCCAGAGCTTATAACTTTTAAACACCTAATCGTAGAAACGTGCGGTTTTTGCGGATATGTGTTATTTTGCTATAAGTTTTGTTTCAGTGACACAGAAATTATGTATTACCTATACAGGGTGTTTTTTAAAAATCTCCTCTTTTAAATTCACTGTAACCAAATTTTATCAAATGGAACACCCTGTATATGTTTAGGTCATCTGAAAGATACACTCTTCTACTTTTCAAACATGTATAATTTGTTACAAAATAAATTTGATAACATTTTGTTATGGTGAATTTAAAAGAGATTTTTAAAAAACACCCTGTAGTAATACATAATTTCTGTGTCACTAAACCAAAACTTATATCAAAATGACATATCAGTGAAAACCGCACGTTTCTACGATTAGACGCTTAAAAGTTATAAGCTCTGGAAACGGGCTACTTTTCATTGAGACACCCTGTATAGAGCAATAAATTATGCAACATTTTTTCGTAAACGTTTACAATTTCTTAGTTTTTTTATTAAAAATTTTGGAAGAAAAATAGGAAGTATTGTTTGTTTATTGATTAATGACAATTAACAATAAATGTGATGATGCCAAATATAGTAAAAAAAAACATATGACGCGAAATAGGTCGGCTAATGAGAGTTGGCTGTTTGGCAATGGATCTGAGCCGTACATCGTAGCCGAGAAATCAGAGTGAAGACAGAGGATATTAAAAAAGTCGACGGATAGCGAAGCAACACACAATGGCATCAAGCCGCCGCACTTTTTTGCGGTAAGTTAGATTAGGTTAGTTTTATACAATTTTCTGATACCTCAAGTCGTATTTGAAAACGTACAAGTCTCATTAGATGACCCGGTAAAACACAGGTATGATGATCATTGATGTTTTAAAAATCAAATGATCTGGCAAACATGTTTTCTCAGTTATTCTTCAATGACATCATGCGAAATATCAAAAAAGTTTTAAAAACTATGAAGAATGAAACCTAATGAACTATAAATGTTTAAGATAACATTTTCGAAATTTATTGCTCTATGGGTGGTCTAGCAGTTTCTACAAGAAATCAATCAAACTGATGAAATTAAGATTTTTTTAAGATCAAAACTGGACGACGCATTTAGAAGTTTTAGAACAAAATAGCTATTTTTCTACGATCACTGTCCAACGTAGTCTTTTGCGCTTCGATATCCATCCGTAAAGTTGACGTTTTCCATGAACTGACATTAAGTGACAGCTTTGTTGCTCGCCTAATTTAAATTAGCTATAATGCAATAATATTTTTTAAAATAAATCATTTTCAAGTTATTTGTACGTAGTAACATGTTTGTTATATTATCCAAGTTAACATGGACTTAACATAGATACAGGCAACACATTATACACTACTTACGACAAATTTTCAGTTTTTATGTATGTATTTCTTAAAAACGTACGATCGTAGAAAACATATTGTGTGCATTTTGAGCAAAAAGTTCGTTGCCGCTTTCGACAGATTGCCGCGCTCCATTACGCGTTGCGCGGGCGCCTTTCTATCTCAAGCGGCAAAGTATCACTTTTCGCTCTTAATACACAAATAGTTATTGTCTATTAAGAATGAAAATTAATACTTTGCTGCCTGATATAAAAGTTGCCACCTGACGCGTAGCGGAGCGTGGCAATTTATCGAAAGCGACAACGGACTTTTCGCTCAAAATACACAAGATTTTTTCTACGATCAGATTGTTTTAAGAAATAGATATAAAAACTGAAAATTTGCCGTAAATAGTATACAGGGTGGCGCATTCTATACATGTCGGTCTCTGTAGGGAAAACGACTTAAAATTTATTATTTTTTCTTATTAGGGATATACAGGGCCATTAACATTACAAATTAAAAATAATTTAGATTATACAGGGTGACCCAAAAATATGAATTTATATCAAAGTTATGTTTTTTTAAAAGGAACACCCTATATTTGATGGTCTTTTGATTCCCCGGAAAAAATAAAGTAAAGTTTCTGTAATGTTTCCTATACCTGTTTTTTTTTTCGTTTTTGAAACATTTAAAGGATTCTTAATTTGTAAGCTTGAACAACGTAATCTAGTATGTCGCGGTTATTTAAAACACATCAACAGTCACCTGCGATATGCGTAGCCAAGATATTAGGCTATCGAATAAAATGCAAATTGCATCATACAGGGTGTTCATTTAGTCTAATTGAATTCAACTTACATATGGAGTTGAATAATATTCTTATTTTAAATGTGTTCATTTAGTCTAATTGAATTCAACTTACATATGGAGTTGAATAATATTCTTATTTTTAATGGCACACCCTGTATTTAATAACTTAAACTGATAGACATTTAAATTATCTTTCATTCCATATAAGATTTCCCTATATCTAAATTCAACCCCTATACCTAAATTCAACGGTTTTTTAGTAAATATCTGTTATAGCTAATTTTTGAAAATACTCTTTCCCGTCAAACTGACCATTGAATTTAAATGTCAAATGCGAGTTTGACATTTCTATTTAGTAAGTTAGATATCAAATGTACGAAAAATCGAATTTGAAACATGAAAACTTATTCTAAAGCAGGTGCTTGTTCTTGGTGAGTGTCATGAAAACTGTTTATTGGCTTCTAGAGTTTACGGCAAAAAATACCCAGATCGAGAGAAACCTGACAGACGTGCTTTTGAAAGATTACTACAACAGTTTAAAGTTAGCGCAAACATAGATTATAAAAAAATTATTCAGCCTCAACCTATTGTAGGAGATCATGATAATGAATTTTGTGTTATTGGCCCACTAATAGAAAACCCACACATAAGTCATCGGGCTATTAGTAGAGCAACTGAAATAAGTAGGACGATTAATAAAAAAACATAAATTTCATCCTTATAAGATAGAGCTGCACAAAGAACTGTATCAAAGAAACTTTCAACAAAGAATCGATTTTTGTTTATGGGTTATGGATAAAGTAGAATCAGATGCGGATTTTTTTGATAATGTTCTGTTTTCGGAAGAGTGCACGTTTCATAATAATGGAATCGTTAATCGCCATAACTTTCATTATTATAGTGATGCAAATCCTCACGTCTTTCGTACTCTCGATCATCAGCATAGGTGGTCCTTGAATATGTGGGGAGGAATATTAGGTTTACATGTTATTGGTCCTAATTTTTTTACCGGTCATCTTAATGGCAGAAAATTTCTCAAATTTTTGCGGAGAAAATTATCTGGGCTCCTTGATAATTTACCTTTAAATACTAGGCAGAAAATGTGGATGCAGTTGGATGGAGCACATTTTTAACTTCGAGTACGGCGATACTTAAACCGTTTTGTTAATAAATGGATCGGAAGAGGTGGTCCACATAATTGGCCTCCAAGATCTCCAGACTTGACGTCGTTGGATTTTTTTATAGGGACACATACAAAGTAAAGTTTATAACACCCCACCAACTACTCCGGAAGATGTGAAAGCTAGAATAAGAGTTGCTTTTCAGACAGTAACTGGAGAAATTCTTCTCAAAGTGAAACGATCCTTTGAAAAACGAGTTCTGTTGTGTTTAGAACAAGATGGGCGTCACTTTTTTTTAATTCATTTTTTGTTTTGTTTTCAATTTGTTTCTTACTCTTTTTCATTTGTGTGTAGTTTTCAAATAATTCAAATTTTCTTGTCATTAAATGCTGTTTTTTTATTAAAAAAATTATAGTTTTGGTTTACATTGAAACTATTTAACACTGAAAAGTGATAAAAATGTTTATTTCGTTCAATACCAAAATTTGGATGGTTTATTGCATTATGGATGGTCTAGTGTTATTATTTAGCAGTTTCTATAACAAGAAATTAATCAAAATGATGTAGTTTAAATTTTTTCAACATCGAAATTTTTAATATTTTAATAGTTTTAAGGTAAGAAAAAAATATTTTATAGCGTTTGCAGGGCAAAAAAAAGTATTTTGAAATGTGTTTCAGAAGGTCTAAAATAGTTTAAAAAAAAAATTAAAAAAAATAGCCCGTTCGACTGTTGGCGGATTTTTCCCAAATTTTTTCGTAAACAGTTTATTTTTTTAATTTAAGCTCATGTTTAGGTTCGTCGAAATTTTTTAATTTTCGTAAAGACTGACAATTTAAGATTTGCAGTGTGACATATGTCTAAAAGAAATACAATGTTGCCATATCAATTATCTATTACATAGCAATGGTAATTTTTACCTATGCCCTGCGTTGTACCAGGCCAACCAATTGACTTCAGAATCAGAAAAATTATATATAACTAACGATTTAAAAAATACCCATATCAAGATCTTCTTCCTCGCCCTCATCGGCAGAATACTCTTCGACGACCTAACCTAAACTAACAATATACAATAAGAAGATGAAGGAACTACTTCTTGTAAGGTGGCGGCTTTAGCCGCCACCAGAAAATTTTTAAACCATACCTGGCTACGCCGACCGGCATAAACACCAACGGCCTGGACACAGCTCTAATTGAAAAAAAAAAAAACTAACCTAACCTACCCTGATTAGCGTCTGACCAGTGAACCGCGATCCCAACTTTTAACGAACGTGTCTTGTATCGTGGGCATCTAATAATAAGAAAATATACAATAAGAAAATGAAGGAACGACTTCTTGTAAGGTGGCGGCTTCGTCGCCACCAGAAAATTTTTAAACCATACCTGGCTACGCCGACCGGCATAAACTCTTAACGGCCTGGACACAGCTCAAATTGAATTTTTTTTTTTTAATATTAGATAAGTACTGACATGCCGTAATTAACGTACAATCATCATGAAATGAAATAAAAAGACGGTTGTCTGTAATTACTACAAATGTTTTCACTTCGAGATCCAAATTTACCTGCTGGCCAGACACTATGTATTTTTTCAGCCAACTTTCACTAACCGAATTATTTCCTGACTTATATATTTTCTTACTCGATTTGGCAACACCGCATTTATAGAAACTAGACACATCAATTGTCATTAAAAATAATTTAATGTTTATTTGTTTTTCTAACAAACTAAAAATGAAAAATAAGAAAATTTGATCGTTTATGAACAAATTTGGTAGGGTTCATTGCTCTATGAATGGTCTTATATTGATATTTAGCCGTTTCTTCAACAAGAAATCAGTGAAAATGGTTTATTTCACATTTGTTTTATGATGGAGACCCGACAACAAATTTTAAGGATTTTAAGGTAATTTTTTTTTTTAAATAAGTGTTAGCGGACCCAAAATTGTTATGTATAGTGTGTTTCAAAGTGTCTAGAAACTCTTTATAACATTTCAATAGTTATATCCGCCGTTCGAGTGTCGGCGTATAATACCCATATTTTGAGTGATATTTGCTCTATGGTTACTATGATTAAAAAATATGATAAAATCCGTATGTTAAAAATAAAAAACAGCTATTTACTGAAGATTCATCGAATTTAGGTATAGGGAGATCTTATATAGAATGAAAGATAATTTAAATGTCTATCAGTTTATGTTATTAAATACAGGGTGTGCCATTTAAAATAGGAATTTTATTCAACTGCATATGTAACTAGAATTCAATTAGACTAAATGAGCACCCTGTATGATGTAACGGAAAAAATTTGCATTTTATTCGATAGTCTAATATCTTGGCTACGCATATCGCAGGTGACTGTTGATGATGTGTTTTAAATAACCGCGACATACTAGGTTATGTTGTTCAAGCTTACAAATAAAGACTCCTTTAAATGTTTCAAAAACGAAAAGAGATAGGTATGGGAAACATTACAGAAACTTTACTTTATTTTCTCCGGGGAATCAAAAGACACCATCAAATATAGGGTAATCCCTTTAAAAAACATAACTTCGATATAAATTCCTAATTTTGGGTCACCCTGTATAATCCAAATTATTTTTAATTTGTAATATTAATGGTCCTGTATATCCATATTAAAAAAAATATCAAATTTTTAAGTCGTTTTCCCTACAGAGACCGACGCGTATAGGATGCGCCACCCTGTATAATGTGTTGCCTATAGCTACGTTATTCATGAAAAAAAAAATTGATATTCAAAGTTAACTTGGTTAATAAACCAAAAAAACATCAAACTAGGTACAAATAAGAAGAAATATTATTGTATTATATCTAATTTAAATTAGGCAAGCAACAAAGTTTTCCGCTCGGCGAGTGACAAAGCTGTCACTTAATGTCAGTTCGCGGAAAACGTCAACTTGGCGGTTGAATTTCAAAGCGCCAAAGCTTACTTTGGATAGTGATCGTAGAAAAAGAATATTTATAAGGGGTTTCAAGGCGAAAAAATTAGAAATGTGTCTAAAAAAAAACAAATTGAAAATTTAGTCTCTAAGGAATAAAAAATAATCATGTTAATAAACAGAATGAATCGAAAGGCCATGCTCGTCCAAGATCTCAATGGGATATAAGTAACATTTTAAAAAATCGCTTTTATTCATACCAACTAATTATTCAAGATTTTGAAAAAGAACAAGATTTTGCAACTGGGCCAATGAGAACAATTCTAGTTAACGAAAGTTTTTTTTAATAAAGTTTTTGTGGACATATTAATCAATATTTCATAAGAGCGGACTGCTAGACATAATTTTCATTAACCGCACTTAATAGGTAGACACTAAATATCTAGGGAAGTATCATTGGGAAATATGTAATAGGTCCATACTTTTCAAGTCAGTAGAATGAAGAAATGTATCTCAACTCCCTAAAAAATTATTTATCAGATTTACTAGAAAAAAGACTTCAGTATGTCAACATTTTAAACAAATTTCCTGAATTTAAGTTGATAAATTATTATTTTTGAATTTTTTTTTATTATAAATATATAGATCAAATTCCTCATCTATAAAAAATATTCAAATATCTATTATATCATTTAAAAATTTTTAGAATAGACAACTTGAAATTATGAGTATTCAAAAATAACAAGTGATAACATAGTATACATAAAATTATTACGATTTGCCATAACACATTTTACAACCTTTTACAAGAGTATGGTTAAATATTATTTCATTCTTACCTTTTCTTCGTAATATACGGTGACACACACAATCGCTGAAATTTAAAAATGTAAAATTTGATTGTTTTCATTTAAATCCAAAATTTAACCATGTATAAATTATTGTCACCTAATATCTTCTAAAATGTCGAAATTTATAATGGTTCTCTATTTGAAAAAAAAAGTGTATCATAATTTTTGTGAGACGTCCTGTAGAGTTCAATATATTTTTACATGATATCTCTATGTCCCAATTAAAAATTACACTCATTTTTTAAAACTTGTAATTATTATGTTATGCCAGCTACCGCGCCATTGTTATATGTTAATACTCAACAGTGGTAATTCTGTAATTCAATACGTTTATTTTTAACGGGTGTTAAATTTTACGATTTTAACATAAATTGTAATTCTGTAAAAATAAAATGAACGCATACGTTAAATTTCCAAAAAAATTAACATACGTTAAAATTAGTTCAAATTTGCAATAAAAAGTATGGTTAAGTTTTAAGGTCTGTCAAATAAATGTCATTCCTTCTGTCATATTTATTGTATCTGTCTGTTTTTGTATTGAAAAAAGTAGCGGCCGAATGTACTTTATAAACTATTTGGTATAGGCCATCAATTTTCAATACAAAGAAAACTAACCCTAATAACCTTATAAATAGTACCTTTCTACGGCAAATCAATTACTAACTACAAAAAATTTATGTCCACTATAAATAAGATATAATTTCTAAATAGAATTTGTGTAGTTTCGACTGTTAAAATTACTTGAGTACTTACAAAATAGTTCATTTCATGATTTTCTTGCATTATAAGTTGAATTAAACAATTAAAAGTCATAAAATGTTAAGTTTTAAAGCCTACAAATTATTACATGTTAATATTCTCGATTTAACGCATAAAATTAACACATTTATGTTAAATTTTTAAAACATTTCTGCTTATAGAATAGATTTTTGCGGCACAAATGAACTATTATGTTAATTATGACAAGTTAAAATTTTTCATGAATTTACAGAATTGCTTCTCATATTTAACATACGTTATATTTTTAACGCCCGTTAAATTTTAACATATTCGTTATAGAATTACCACTAAAAGATTGTCCATTATATAAAATGTGGTCTATTTTTTTAA
This sequence comes from Psylliodes chrysocephalus, assembly GCA_927349885.1. Lineage (NCBI taxonomy): Eukaryota > Metazoa > Arthropoda > Insecta > Coleoptera > Chrysomelidae > Psylliodes > Psylliodes chrysocephalus. The sequence continues at coordinate 29,024,439 of OV651819.1, read as the reverse complement.
TGAATAAAAATCTATATCACATAACAGTTTATTAATGAAAAATGGGCGATTAAACGCAACTATTTCGTTTATCTTGATCATCATAAAGCCTACAATACAAAAATCTGGTATTTGTACCTACAATTGGTCCAAAATTTGGTAAAATAATGTAATAACTAGAATGAAGATATATAATGCTTGGTATTCTATTCATAATCTTCACAGTTTAACAGACCCCTTAACTCCCCCTTTTTAATCAGATTTTTTCAAAATCAATATTAGGCTTCATCCCCTTATAGAGCCTGATTTTCTTGAATATTTTAAGTTGATATCGTTCTTTGTTTCGTAGTTAGGATATTTTTTTAATATTTCAACCCCATTTAACCCACTATTTTTTCGATTTTTTTTTTTTTCAGAATTAATAGGCGTCATTCACTTATAGAGCTTGATTTTTATAAAAATTTCATGTTCATATGGCATTTCTTTTTTGATTTTTTTTTTAATTTCAACCTTCCTTAAACTCCGTTTTTCGTTTATGATTCATGATTTTTTTTTAAATTTGAACGACTCCTAATTAACCCCCCACTTTTAATCAGATATTTTTCAAAATTAATGGACTTTGATCCCCTTATAGACCTTAATTTTTCCTTAAAATTTCAAGTTGATATCATTTTTCGTTTTTAACTTAACGTGCGGACGGACTTTTTAAAAATTTAAAAGTTGTCATAATTATTTCTTCATATAGTACAGTAAGCACTAAGTGTTGTACCTCGTACCGCTTTCTCGATATTAAAATTACTGGTATAAAATCGGGTAAAAATTGTAAATTTTATACCAAACTGTGCAGAAAAGTATGAATAATGTGTAAAAAATAAATATAAACAACAATGAATTCTTATAGTAAAGTTATTTAATAATTTGTGTGCTGTGTATAGTGAATATATTGAAAAAAGTAGTCTCTGATAAGAGTAAATCGATAAAAATAAACTAGTTAACAGTGGTGTCGTGAATCTGAAAATCACAAATAATAAGATGGTTTAACTATGGGTGAATCAACTACAGTAGATATTTCAAATTTTGAACTTTTGAAGTTACTAAAAAACGAAATAAAAACAGAAGGTAATCAAATAAGGAAATCGATTTTAGAAGATATACATAAAGAAAATAATAAGTTATTCAAAAAATTAGATGAATGTTTACACCAAATTGAAAATATTCAACAAAAACATAAGCAATTAGAGACTAAATGCTTGAACTTTGATAGAATAACTCGTAAAAACAACATTTTGATATTTGGTTTGGAAGTATCTGAAAACACAGATTTAATAAGTGAGGTTCTAGAACAGATTAGGGTGCTCTTAGATGTACACATTACTGATTGTGATTTAAATAATTTATATATTATTAAAGCTGGACCAAGGAAAGCTATTAAAATTGAATTTATCTCTTGTTTAAAAAAAAACCTCATACTAAAAAACTGTAATAAACTGAAAGGAACAAACATAACCATTGTACAAGATCTATGTTTCGAAGACAGACAAGATAACCATATTCTGAGAAAACACCTAAAGCTTGCGAGATCAAAAAACTACTTTGCCAAAATACAAGGCCATAAGCTTGTTGTCAACAATGAAATCTATACCATAGAACAACTTAAGGATATGGAAAAAACTACTCAAGAAGAAATAAACATAAGATCACCGGAACGTAATAAGCCAAAATCAAACAGTGTTCCTCAAACCCCTGTTACGTCTGAAACATTCTTCGAAGACAGCCTAGCCGGATTTACCTTAAATACACCCCTTCAAATCAGCAGCAACGTCAATAACAAAGTTGAAAAGGAAAAAATACTAGAACCAAAAAATAATACCAGAAAAGAAGTCTCGGAAACCAGATCAGAAAATACTACAGAAAAAAACTTAACAAAACATTCAGAAAAAGAAAATAACGAAGAAACAACACTGGAAGAAACAGCAGCCGAAGAAATTACGTCAATAATAGAGAAAAAGAAAACTCAAGATATACAAATATTAGATAACAAGAATTTAAGACCTAGAAAAAATTCGCGGAACAAATAAGATTAAAGTATGTACCTAAATATATAAATGTATGTATATATATATTTTTTTTTAAGTAATATTATCATCATAAATTTTGAATTAAATTGAAAACAAAAAAAAAGTATATAATATATGTATATTAAATAGATATTATGGACCCCTATTTAAGAGATTTTCAAGTAAATTTACCAGAAACGTATATTTTAAGTAACGCTAAGGAATGTAGAGAAATATTAGATGTTAACAAAAAAAATATTAATTTTAAAATATTACATAATAACATAAGAAGTATAGATAAGAATTTAGATGAACTAAAGATCTTTCTGCATGAATTAGATACCCATTGTGATTGTTTAGTATTGACTGAAACTAGAAAATTACCGAATCCTAATTTATATAATATACCAGGTTATGCAATAATTTACAATAAAGGTAATTTTAATCAAAATGATGGCACTGTAATATACATAAAAAATGATTATGAGTTTGAACATGAAATTATAAATATAGAAAACATACAATTTTTAAACACAAAAATCAAATTTGAACATAATATTATAAATATTACTGCCTGTTATAGATCACCTTCCACTGACATCAATGACTTTATACAAACTTTACAAACATATCTTGAAAGAAATCAAACAGATAACAACTACTGTATTTTTATTGGTGATATTAACATAAACTTATTAGAAAACAATAACAATACAATTGAGTACATAAGCACACTAAACGAACACGGCTACATTTCCACTATTAATAAACCTACTAGGGGTAAATCATGTCTCGATCATATTTTTATTAAATCAAAAAACTCGGAAACCTCTGATATGATTTTGCCCTTAATTGTTACAACAAATATTACAGATCATGCAACGGTAATATTACAAATAATAACTTGTAATAAATTAAAAAATAATCCCAACAATAAATTTATTAAATATCTAAATCATACTAAAATTAATAAAATATTACAGATGACTACTTGGGAGGCAATATACTCTGAAACAGATCCAAATGATGCAACTAATATCTTTATTAATATTATTCATGAAATTACCCAATTATGTACAGATACAAAAAAAGTTTTAAGAACAAATACCAAAATAGCACCATGGATGACGAACTCCTTATTAAAAATAATTAATGAAAAAAATAAACTATACAGAAATTTAATAAAACATCCAAATGATAATTATATAAAACAACTATATAAAAATTGTAAAAATAAACTAACTAATTTAATAAATAAAACTAAACAAAATTATTACAAACAACGAATACAATTAGACAATCAAAATACGAAACGGTTATGGAACATTGTACGAGAAATTACAGGCACTAACACTAAAACAAAAACTATTGGCCCTATAAAGAACGATAACGGAGAACTCCTCATAAAAACTGTTGACATGGCTAATGAATTCAACACAAAATTTATAAATATGGGTTATAACCTTGCAAAAGACATTAAAAAAAATTCAAAATGTATTCCTAGTATCACAGGTTTACCGAACTCTATTGTTTTAACACATACTGATGAAAAAGAAATATTATTTCTTATTAAAGAACTCAAAAATAACAAATCCGTCGGAACTGACGAAATCAAAGCAGAACTTCTAAAATCTGTTGCAAATAATATAGTAAAACCACTTAAATATATTATAAATAAATGTTTAGATTCTGGTGTCTGGCCGGATGTATTTAAGGAAACAATTGTGTGTCCCATATATAAAAAAGGCGATCGAACATCAGCCAGTAACTATAGACCGATTTCTTTGATTACTCACTTATCAAAAATATTTGAAAAGATTTTAAAAAACAGGTTAAATAGCTTTATTAATAGATACGACCTAATCTCTAAAAATCAATATGGCTTTAAAGAAAAAGTTTCAACCGAAGATGCCATACTTACACTAACAGAAAAAATTCATGCATCACTAGAAAAAGGTAAACCTTGTCTTTGTCTTTTTATTGACCTTAGCAAAGCGTTTGACACTGTTGATCATTGTTTACTATTAACAACTTTAGAAAGAAACGGAATAAGAGGAAATTGTTTAAACATTTTTGAAAATTACCTTAAAAAAAGAACACAATTAGTTAAAGTGGGTAACGATCTCAGTGATCGTCAATATATAAAATGTGGTGTGCCCCAAGGCACTGTTTTGGGCCCTGTCTTATTTAATTTATATGTTAATGATTTATTTAATCTCAACAGTGCTGGAGACATTATTGGATATGCCGATGATACAGCAATTTTTTATGAGGCGGAAACCTGGATTGAGCTGAAAACCAAAGTTCAGCTTGATTTTCGTCTTATAAAAAACTGGTTCGATCAAAAGTTATTGACAGTTAACCTAGACAAAACAAATTTCTTACCGTTTAGTTGCAATATTACCGGCTCTTCGCCTTTTGAAATACTGGAAATTCAGTCACAGGAAGACGTGATAAAAATCAAATCTGTAACTGAGATTAAATACTTAGGGGTATATATAGATTCAAATTTAAAATGGGACAGTCACGTAAATTTTGTGATAAAAAAACTGCAAATGATCTTGTATAAATTTAGACAACTAAAAAAATGTTTACCAGAAACCCAATTAAAAAAATTATATTTCGCCCTGGTCGAAAGCCACATAAGGTATGCAATTCCAGTTTGGGGAGGGGCTTTAAGGGTGCATCTAAATCCTTTAGAAACACTGCAAAAAAGATTTTTAAAGTTAATTACGGGAAAAAATTTTAGATATGCTTCAGACAGTTTATATTCTGAAACTAAAGTACTAGACCTAAGACAACTATTTTATTTTCAAACAAACATCAAATATCATTTTAGTACTAAGAAAGCCTCTAGTCATAAACACAGCTATAATACGCGTAATAATAAAAAACTTACTTATCCAGTAATACTAAAAAAGTCAATTTCACAACGAGCTTACTCTTACATTGCTGTAAAATTTTATAACTCTATTCCTGAACCATTAAAAAAAATAAACAATACAACCATGTTTAAAAAAAAACTAAAATTATTTATTTTAGAAAGGTCAAGATTATTTACACTAGATATTTTAGAAGAAACTAAATAATACCAACACAATCATAAAATAATAATAGTAAAATAATAAACAAAATATAAAAATTCAAATAATAATAAAAAAAAAAACAATAAAATTAAAATTATCAATACTTACTGGATTAACAAACTAATACATGGATTTGACACACTACTGGACTTGACACAACCCAACTTGACACATTATTATCTGGATTAGAAAAACCCATATTATATACCAAGTCACGACAGACTAATATGTATAATATATTATTTTTTTCTCGTTCTTTTTTGATTTGATTTAAATTATGCCCAAATTGTAAATTGTATAATATTTTATTTTAAATGTGTAGTATATATATATATATTATTGTATATGTATGTATATATTTACCCTTATGTGTATGTATGTGTGTATATATATGTGGATATTTTAATATTTATTCGTTATATTGCAGCGAAACAAGTACAGTAGTACTTATCGCTAAATACTTTATTCATTTATGCGTCTGAAATTTTTTATGTAATTCTTTTTTTTATGTGTGAATAAAGGTTTATTATTATTATTATTATTATTATTATTTGATAAGGATTATTGGTACAAAATGTTTTAAATTTGGATCAATATTAAAAATTTTGATTTCTTGATAGTAAAGAGTATTACTCTTCACTTACTACTTTGTAAAGAGTATCATAATACATAGCGGTTTTATCTCTTACTGTATTTTCTGAAAAAAACGTAAAATATGTTTAAAACGTGTTAAAATGGTGTGAAAATGTAGTAAAATGCGGAAAAAGGTGGTAAAATAGTGTAAATTGTAGAAAAGTAGTGTGAACATATATGGAAAAGTAATGTGAAAGTATAGAAAAAGCAGTAAAAATATATGACAAGACTTTTACGTTGGCAAGATCAGGCACAAGCAGAAAAATATGAATTTTAAACTGGTGAAGTTGTGTGAATAGCAAGAAAAAAATAAGAATAGCAAAAATGGATATAAATATGTATAATATACAAAGAAAAGTACCTTCGTCTAACTTCTTGGGAAGAACTCATTTCGGCAATACTGAAAAAATAGTCATTTTTACAAATCTAAAATAACAAAATATAGAACTACACTACAAGATTCATTCAATATATGCAGGGCTACGTTAATATTCCAAATGCCAATTATCGCGAAATGTAATTAGTTTTATATCTACATATTATGGTATCCTATTTTGACCTCCAAGGGGTGGAAAATTGTTTGGCACAATTTGATTTTATTAGCAATGAGAAATTGGGTTTTCGAGCAAATTTAAAAAAAATGCAGAGCGCTTTCGGAAAAGTTATAAATTAAAAAACAAAAGACATATGCTAACAAAATGGACCCGGTTAGCGTCCTTAAAAATCAAAATGAGGATGGTAACCTGCTTAATTTAGTTAGCAAAGGTCTTTTGTTTTTAAATTTAAATTTTTTATGTGTATATTTACAATTTATTGAAGAGAAGCACAGATGAAGGCTTAATGTCGAAAGATCTTTGCATTTTTAAATAAATTTTGAATGTAATTTTAAATAAAATGGTTTGTTTTTTAAAAAAACTATATGTATTTAGCTTTCCGAAATATTTTCAATTTTAATTAATTCAGCGGTGACAACCTGTATATTACAGTATTGTACACAAAAGCACACCTATTTTCTTAACACATTTTTAAATAAACTAATTAAATTAAAATAGCAAAGAAATCTATAAAAATGTAGAGTTTACACTAAACGGTCGAAATTTGTTTCCGTCAGCTTGATTACACAATGATACACCAATATAACTTTTCAACAATGTCCAGCTCTTAATTGCAGTAAAAACTGCGTAAATCTTATCGTTTAATCGTATAATTCTGCTTTACTGACTCTTGACTATCAAATATTCCCTCAAAAGTACAATGGTATCAAAGAACGCGCGGACCACCTAACTAGGTTTTTTGTTTCCAATACAGGAAATGTATCATTCAAACGATTAGTTAACAAATATTTTTGTTTTAATGTGGTATTTCACTCCCTGCAAGTAAGACCAATAGCTACCATAAAGAAAAGATCAAATGACATTTTATACTGGGCCCCAACCGTTAAAATAATGTTCAGAATGAACTGAAACTACAAACTTTTTATGTACCATATAACCATTTCTAAAAAACTAGAGGTTACACTAACTTATTACGTTTCTTGTTCGAAAATAAAATGTAAAAATGGACAGAAAGAAGGCACTTCCAAATGTCAATTAAATTCAGGAGTGCCTCAAGGAAGTGTTCTTGGACCCATTTATACTTGCTCTACACTAGCGATTTTCCAAGTCTGAAAGAGTTGAATTTGCCATTATGTGAAATTGTTGATAGCAATAACATGGAAAACTCAAAACTGATTTTTCTTGAAATTTTCAAGTTAGTGATATCACTTTCTGTTTTTGACTTATTATGTGGACAAAAAACGTCACATCGGACGGACGGACAGACACAGTAAAAATATAATACTCTTCATAGACTACTGTGTAAAGAGTATAAGAATAACACCATTTCTTACAAAAATAATAAAAAAATGTTGAAGTGTTGGGAGGCACTTGTAATAGAATTATAATATTAAAATATCTTTGTTTGTCTAAATATGAGGAAAAATAAATAGGTAGTGCAATACTAGAAGACAACTAATAAATTTTTTATTATTGCAATACAATAAAAAACAAGACAAAAGTAACAAAAAACCGAAACAAAAGGTTACAAAATAAAAATTAAATAATATACTTTTTTTTAAATCAGCTGCAGTGATTTGAATGACCCCAGGACGTTTTTTGTAAGGTTTTCCTGTTGAGATAAGACACCATCAAGGATTGTTTAGATGTAATAAAACTTTTTAAAACATTACTTAATTTTAACATATTTATAACTAGTTTTCAATAATACCACGTGATCTGGTAATACAAGAAATTTAATGAAAATGTCCGTTCTTAGTAACCTTTAGGACAACTTAAATATCACTTCTTTCAAATAGGTCAGTGAAATTGATTTAGGGTTATTACTGAAGTGATTAATGTTATTTAGCCAATTGATGACATCAATTTGGTCACGTGTGTGTGATACAGGTATTGTAGAAGACCCAGTATAAAAAACGTTTGAAATAGAACCTGATATCGAACCGAAAAAAAAAGCGTTACTATCGTTACAAGAGGGACTTTTTTTAGAAGTCATTAGGTAGAAGATATGATTTTACTTGAGGACCTTTTTTTTAAGTCACTAAGACGAAGGAGGATATTATTATGCTTAAGGTTATTTTTTTTAGAAGTCACTAGGAGTAAGGAAGGAAGGAAGATATAATTTTGGTTGAGGGCTTTTTTTTAAATGTATTTAGGGCTTCGTCAAATATTTCGCTTTTCAAAAGGTTCCGACGCCAAAAAAAGTTTGATAACCAATATATTCTAAATCTTTCGACAAAACCATAAAAGGGCTATAGGAAAACATGTAAACATAGTTCATACTAAACAAACATTAGTTCAAACTAAACGAAGGTATAATAATTTACAATAGCTGTTAAAAATGAGTAATCAGTAAAATATACTTATCATGGCAGCAAAAAAATTACCAGAAACAATATCACATACTCATTAGTAGAGGGCGGAATATATGCATCAAAATATTACCAAAATATGCGCATATATATGCATCGTTTTTACCAAAAATATGCAGGTATTTTGTCCAATTATGCCTAAATATCAGGGTTCGAAAATATCATGATATTTATATAAATATATCACATGATATATATCGGATATATATCCGATATATATCATTTTTAAAATTTAATTATTTAATTAAAAAACAGTATTGTTCCTTGCACAAACTATATTTTAAATTAACAAATTAACAAAAACCTATATTCTAAACAAGAAAAAAGTTAATAAAATAAACAGACTAACATTAATATTTTAACATTTATAACTCTAATTAAGAAGAAGAAAAAATAAAAACAAACCGCTTTTAACATTATTTTGTTAACATTGGTATTGATATATCCTCATCTGATGCATCTGATGAATTATTAATATCAATAATGTTTTTCCTATTAGTGACAATAACTTAAGAATCTTCAGATATGGATGGTTCCCATGCCCAGTCAAGGTTGGTTCTCTTTTTATCTATATTTTGATTCATACACAACAGTAAAAATAAAACAAATCGTAGCGAAGCTGGGAATCCCAAAGTCGGCGTGGCGATGCTTGCGCGATAGCCAAATAAATCACTATAGTTATTATACTTTTGTACAGGGGCGTATTAAGACATTTTTGGATGTTTAGAATGGTGGAAAACATTTTTAATTTATTAATAAAAATATCGAATATATCGGATATATATCAAGGTATAAATATCATGATATATATCGTGATATATATCATGATATATATTATGATATATATCACTTGATATATATCCTCCGAACCCTGCTAAATATGCAAATGCATATTTGTTAAAAATACTTTTAAAAAAACCAAGAGTAGGGAGTGGGTAGCTCAGTGATTAGAGCGTTGTCCTGTGGACCTAGGAGTCCAGGTTTCAAATCACAGCTGGGCCGGGATTTTTTTTAAATTATTTAATTAATTCTGATGCCTAGCGAGGATTCTCACTCGACCATTCACTGTTGGGTTCTAATTAACAGTTCTGTTCCTAAAGTGGCGCTGGGAAACAGTAACAAAGCATACACACAAGCAAAATAAACTGAGGCTGGCTAATTTGGTACGTTACCAAAGCCATTACACCAAATAAAAAAAAATGTAATATAAAAATTTATTTATTTTTCTATTTTGATGCAAATAAATATGATGTACCCGGTTCCTTTTCTTTTAAGTCTACAATTATAAGATGTACCATATATCTTCCACAAGCATCTGTGCTTTCATCAATAATGATGTAAAAATTAATATCATCCAGTAAAACTTTAATTTCTTCTATTACATTTGTAAATATAGCATGTACATTTTTTTTCTGAGTGTAGATTCGTCAGGAATGGTTTAATTGGAATATTTTTGTAAAAACTCTCTTAGATGTAGGTTTTGTAACTTTTTTAATGGAATATTTGCCGCAACAAGAGCTTTGCACAAGTCCTGATTAAATACCCCCTTGTCACTTTTTGTTTTGTCGGAGTTTTGAAATGTTGAACCGGTTGTGATTTCATTTTTTGCAATTTGGCTTTATGCAATGATGTTTTCACGTGTTGAACCACTTTGAACTTTTTTCACAAACAACTATTTTGGCACAGGCTTTACAAAAAAAATTTATCCCCATTGATTTCCAACTCTGGAAAGTTAATAATCCACGAAGAAATTCTCGACATTTTAGGACACTTTAAAAACAACAAATTATTACAAGACTAAAGACTAAAATATGCAAAAAGTGCATATATTATATGCATTTTGCATATATTCCGCCCTTTACTCATCAGTCATTAATATCCTTAATCATTTTGTAAACGATGTATATTAAGGTATATAATTTAGCATTGTAACATATTTAAAATTCCTTGTAAAATTATTTCTGGTGAAATATATTACATGTCAAATATATTACATATCAAATATATTAAAAGAACTTTTTACAGTTTTATAAATTGAGAAATAAAATGAGAGATTCTAATTTCAGGTACCATTCAGAAAAACATTGGCGCTTCATCAATCACAATCACTCTTAAGAAAATCATAACAAAGGTGTATTAAACACAGGAAACTTGCATTAACAAACTATTTTCTTTTTCCGTAATGACCCTGCTATATTACAAATACAAGAAATTGAAAGTAAGCACCTTCGAGATTTCCTTATACAACCAGACATGTTAATGATTGTTATTACACTTCACGCTTTCAAACAGTTAAATGAGTCTCCGAAGAGGTTTTTAACCGGCACTTGCAAGAGCTTTTATAGACTGAAAAACCTCCAACAATGATTACATTGAAACTGGGTTATGTGTGGGAAGGGCTGGCTGATTGTTTACACGTAGAGTAAATATGGTCAATAATTTTAATCCTCTTGGGGGTGGTAAATACCATTGTGGTCTTTACGGGTGAATTGGATGCCGACAGAGGCGTCACTAAAGTTTCACAGGTGTTCTAATAAAATATAGATTTATTACAGATTTTTAATGAGAGAAATACGAAAGGAATTAAGACATATTTTAAAAATGGTTTCAAGAAAAGGGTGTAAAAACTGTGAAAGAAGAGGTACTTTTAGCCTATTTTGTAAAACTAAACAAAGAATTTAGCCCAAATACTTTGTGGGCTAAATATTGGGGTTTAAACCCAAAAAACCAAGCATTTCTTCTAAAGAAGATATATCGAATTTCATCAATGAGGCACCTTATAATATTTATCTATTAATGAAAGTTGCCACTATTTTTCGGCTTGCTGGCGCTTGCAGAAGAGAGGAAATCACTAAAATATCCACAACTAACAGAAGATAAAGGCAATTTAATTGTGGTAAGAAATACGAGACTCAAAAAATTATACTTCACGCAGTTTTGTCATATCAGAAGAAATTAACAATGGAAAGTATCTGCTGTTTTATAGAAAGTATGCAGCGTTAAGGCCTCGACGCCATATCAAGGATTTTTTGTAAATTAGAAGAAAGGAAAATGTACCAAGCAATGTGTCGGGATAAACAGTTTCGGGACGATGCACTTGGAAATTGCAGCATTTTTAAGACTCTCAACCCAGAACTATACACCGGTCATGGTTTTTGCCGTTCCTCAGCAACTTTGCTGGCCAACTTAAGTGAATGACTGACTGACATAAAGCGTTTAGCAGGCTAGAAGTCAACAACGGTAGCTGGGGGGTATATTGACGACTAACTACATATAAAAAAAGGGTAAAGCAACAAAATTTTAAGCTCTGCTAGCCCAAGAAAACCAGTTCCAATAGTTCGTCAAGTATTGTTTAGGAGCCCGTGATTGAACCAGTTGCAGTCCCAGTTCGTTCGTATTAATTCGAAAGCAAAGATGGTCCTTCATGCAGCATAGCAGTGCCACAAATTGTACTTTTAACTTCTATTGTAACAAGTAATAATAATAAGTAGTATGCATTTTCTGTTCTATTTGAAAATAAAAAGTTTAGTTTTCAAAATTTTTGTAGTTTTTTGACTCTCGTAGAAAAAATTTTGATCCTAACACGTGCGAGAAGCGTCATTTCCACACTTAAAGCTTATCTGAACTCCACACCGCGTCGTTCGTCTAACTGCTTTTGCGTGCAGGAATGTATCACTTCTCTCACTTATTAGGAAAATAACCGAAATATACCGGAATTGAATCTAAAATCGCAATTGCTATGAAAAAAAAAAACAAATGTCAGTTGTCAGATGACAGTTTCGTCTTTAAAGCCTTGCAACATAGAACAGGTGAGCAATTAGGCATTCCAAACAAAATGGTTGCACGTGGGTTTTGATATGGCAACCCTGTGGGCCTGGTGATTTGACAATAATATAATAATATAGATAGTTATATAGATTGTTCATCCATGTTTTTCAAAATAAACTCATGCCTTGAAGTATAAAATGCAGGTAATTATTTTTTTACTATATTTAAAGGCTGAAAATTGGTTTTAAAATACATTTTTGCTAAATCGATTCTGATTAATGATCACTTGCGAGGCAATATGGCTGCTCGCAAAGCGACCCGCTTTAAGCAATCTATATAACTATAAATATATCATTGACCCCGTCAAAGACAACAGGCCTACAGGGTTGCCATAACCCACGAGCAGCATTTGGACAGGAAAGGAATCCCGGGATTCGTTTTTCCCTTAGGAAAACAAGTTCTCCGCTTAATGAAAATTAAATATATTTCAAAACAATCAGTTGGGGCAATAACGATTTCTGAATGTGACTACAGGGAGCTAAATGTGACCACTCAAAATGCATTTAAATATGTATGTGGCTATTTAATCAAAAAATCATTACATATCCACTCTTGTGAAATTTGCGTAAATTTCTCAGAAGAATGCAATTTACTTAACAACTCTAACTTGTTAACGCATTTTAAAGCATACGACTCTGAAGAAAAGGTGTTTGGCAATTTAAATTCTCCCAGCGAAAAATTTCTCTTTTATATATTCAAATTAGAAAAAATATTTATATCTTTATTTGATAGTTTGTCAACTAAGCCTGGAATTTCCAACGCATACCTCTTTGAGATGAGCAAAATAGAATTTGGTCATCCTTGCCAACAATTTGCGAAAATGTACACCATTAAATTATTTATAAGACTCTTTTTTATACTCTTAAATATGCAAAGAGAGATTTGAAATCCTCGAAAAAGTCAGACAAAACCAAAAGAAAAATAAAAATATTGTCCCATTTATAAATATTATTGATTTTTTTCATCATATTTTTGACTGCTATATAAAAAAAAATATTTTTCTTTGTAGTTTTATTTCTTAACTATTTCAATGGTCCAACTAACGTTTTTTCGTAATCACAATAAATAAATTATCATGGTCCAACAAACGCGCACCACCTTTGTGAGGGAGCCGGTAAAGATGCCTATGCGTACATTCATATCTGGTCTAGGACAGTGCCCCGCTTGTGACGTATAATCCATCGCATGTGTTCATCTCTTGCTAAGCGATATTGTCGTTGTCCTTGTTTTTCGCATCATAATGAGAGAGAAAACAACAGAGGCACACATTTACTTTGCCCTGTGCCTATCTTCATTCGGAATTCTCGGAACGTCGCTCAACGCCCGGTCGTCCAGTGTCGTGCCAACGCGGTTTGCACTGAATATTAGATAAAATAATAATAGGCATTGAGAAAAATATAAAATATGTAAGTTATTTTTTAGTTTTGGTTTATTTTACTAGGGCACGTGCCCAAGTGCCCTTACGGGAAAACCGCCACTGCTAGTTCGACGAATTGTCTTTTCGAATAAATGTTCGAAGAACTGTCGTTCGAATGAATATAATTCGGAAAACTGTCCAGATACCGTACATATACACAATTCTAGTTTGATATTTTAATAATAATTTAATTTTTGAGTTAGGTATAGAACTAATATAATCAAAATATTTTATTGAAAAAAATTTTTTTTTCATAAACCTATCAATAATTATTGAAAATAAAGTTTTAAAATAATCTGCTTTGGGTACATTATTAAAAACTGTAAATACAAAAATGACTAATATATACGGCCATCTCTAAAAAACTCAGTAGTTTTCAGGAACAAACTTTCTAGTACTTCCTATATTGTTATTACGATATACAACAGCTTATAATTGACTTCATATTCTTCCACCCACTATTCACTGTGCAACTTGTAAATTGATCTATACAGGGCGTCCATTAAAAACATATGTGCAGATTGTTTAACACCCATGAAGAAAATTTTGGAAAAAACAATAACACTTTTAGTACCTATAGTATATTATTTAATGAACACATTATTAATTATTATACAAGGAAAGGGACGTTGAGGAACCGATCCAAATCGAGGTCCATATATCGCCGTCCGAGTATATTAACAACCATAATTTTTGAGTAAAATACGATGATTTATCTAGGACAATTTAAATAATGGATAAAAATTAAAATATGTTTCTTATGGAATAAAAAATTTCGTGAATAGACCCATTCCTTATAGATATAAAATATGCAGCTGTTCAAAATTATCGCACCACTTAGAAATCTAAACATAAAGAGCTTTTAGTGTATTATGTCAATCGTTATTTCTTCATAAATATTATTCTTGTTTAATCAGAGAATAGGACTCCTCGAATCACTGATGGTCCAATTTTCATTCGCCTATATTTTATACAAGGTGTAACAAAAATATGTGCATTAAATTTAACCACAGTTTCTGTGGTCAAACATAAGTCGATTTAAGCCAACTTGCTTATAAAAAAGCTACTACGTTTTGGCAAATTCAATTTTTAATAAAAATTGGCATTTCCCATGCTCGACTTTTTAATGGGGTCAATGATTTATTTACATTGAAGTTAAGTACAGTACATATGTTTGTGTATTATTGTAAAACTTTTATATTATTATGTGTGAATAAATATTATCTATCTATCTAATCTATCTATCTGAATTAGGGCGTGGTTCAAAGCTCACTTGTACTGAAGCTCTAGGCTTATTGTACTCCTTTACCTTTCTATTCCATTAGATTGATTTTCTTGATGAATTCAAGAATATGTCTGATGGGCGCTTTCGTGATTTCTTCAGGTTCCTGATATTGTACTCCAAAGTACCATTCCCGTTCCCATTTAAGGTTCCGACAGTGGCATAATATGTGAATAGGAGTTTCGTCCCCCTCTTCACATATTCTACATAGGGAGTCATCCCTAAGAGATTTAAGTGTCTTCTAAGGCCGCAATGTCCCGTAAGGAGTCCTATTACGGCCTTGAGTTCGCTTCTGCTGTTTAGCAGTTGATTTTGTCTGCTCGTGGATGGCCCCTCTATGAATCTTTTGGACTGTCTAAATCCAGGAAGTTCCAACCAGAGCCTATGGTGTTCACTGTTTATTTGTTCCTTTAAAAACCATTCAACATGTTGGTATGAGATACCACAGGTGGGTTCTGATCCAATAAGAGTTTCCTCCGCTCCCTTCCTTGTTAGGAGGTCTGCTTTCTCGTTTCCAAACACTCCCTCATGTCCTGGCACTCATTCAAGGGTGACCTTGTTATGTTCTGCCAAGGCCTGGAGGGACTATTGTTCTCTTATCTCTAAAAGTTAAATTTACCGTTTACTACGATGCTTACGTCGTCTGCAAATGCTTGTATAACTCCCATAAGAGGTCATCAACCACCAAGGTCCACATAAGAGGAGATAACACTCCTCCCTGCGGACTTCTTTTGTTAACTGAGACATCTCTTGTTGTGTTAAGGAGATTTCTGGTAATGATTCTATGATTAAGCATGAACTCAACCCACTTCGTAATGCAGTGGGTTAATCCACGCCTGTGCATAGATCGCAGTATTAAATTGTATGAAGCCGAATCAAAGGTTCTTTCTATATCTAGAAAGACTCCTACTGCTATTTCTTTGCTTTCCAATGCTTGTTCAGCCTGTTGAGCTAGCCTATGTATGGCTGCATCGCAAGACTTTCCAGATTGGTAGGCAAACTGGTATCGATGTATCGGTTTATCCCGTAGAACATCGTCCTGTAAGTATCTATCGATCAATTTCTCCAATGTTAGGCTGATTGGTCTGAAAGATTTGGTGTCCTCGTAAGACGCTTTCCCGGGTTTGGGAATGAAGACAACTCTTGCACACCTCCAGTTTTGTGGAACTGGCCCTTTTATAGAAGTGCTGGGATGATTCAATCAGGTCCAGCTGTTTTGTATGGTTGAAAGGAATATATCGCCCACACAAGTTTTGTTCTGTTTACTATTGAGTTTGCAAGAGACCAGTTTGGTTTTGAGGCCCTAGAAATTAGTGCCTCGGTACTCCTGTTCTCTTGGTCAAGAATAATCTCACATCCAGGAAAGTGTGACTTTAGTAGTAAATCTAAAGTCTTCGCTGATTTTGTGAGTTCTCCTTGTTGATTTTTCAGAGATCCCATGCATCCTTGCTTATCTCTCTGTAGAGTTTTCCTGAGTCTGGCACATTCTGTCATTGTGAACCCTCAATATTTTGGCCCAGAGCCGCCACTGCTCAATATAGTAGGAATTTGGGAACATCGTCCAACTAGTCTGTAGGTTCATTTAAATTTAATAACTGTTTTATCATTTTCATTTGTAAGCCCATATATATTCTTTTAATCAAATGAATTTAATAGATAATTTAATTCATTTATAATAATTTTCCTTTTCCTAATAATATTTCATAATCATTAGGTCACTATTGGCGTTGATTTAGCCACACAGCACTCCTATTCACTTCAACAATTCTTAAAATGCAAATATCAGGATCGCAATTATTTACCACTGCAACATAATAGAATATAAAACACTTTTAAATTACCCTAACATGCTTCAAAAATGAAAAGCTATCATTCTCCTCTTTTTGGAACAAAATTATTGTTTTAATTCTGTTATTAAGAAGTGTCACTATCATATATATTTCTCATCTATATTTAAGTACTTCCTTAAATCACTAAAACATAATATACAAAATAACAGTTTGAGGTCCTTCAAAATATTTTTACTGGCCATCTCTATTATTAAATTTCGTTAGTTTCAAATAGGTCGAAGTTTTCTGTCTTTTGCCTTTTAAATTATTACAAATCAAAAAATGTACGTTTTCAGACATTTAAAAAAAAAACATGTTCCGTCAATAACTATTCCAATAATATTAAAAGTTTAGAAAATTGAAATACAGGTACTTACCTAATGAAGACATTAGTGAATGTAAGTCTGATAGTGACAGTCATTTTACCGAAGAGATTAACAAATATTACAACAAAAACTGAAGGAATAATGGGAAGCAACTGAAAAAACTTGCACTGGAGTAGCTGAAGGAACAATTTATCGTGTTTTAAAAGATGGCCCGAAAGGAAAACAAAAATTAAAAGACAAAGGTCATAAAATAGAGATGAAACGATTTACATTAAGAAGAAAACGAAAAGGAACAAAATAGAAAGATGAACTAATACAGACTATAAACCATATTTCTAAATAAATGGTGTAAACATAAAAAAAATTGAAGTAATTATTCATGATTACTTTGGTACGGTTCAGTTCGGTTGACTACAGAACCATTCACGATCATTTGTCAACGTCACTTGTCAATATCTTGTCTCGTGTTTTCCACCTGCATTGGGATTCTCATCTTTCCATTCGACACGTGTTGAGACGACTATCTTCGTTCCACAGAATACCATATGTGTTGAGTACGCACATAAGAATCCCTGTTCAGTACTCCTTAATCCTTGATGGCAATCTTCAATAAGTTAATATTAACCAAGATAATTCATTCACTACAACATTATTGGTTTAACTATTGTATCGTTAACCAACTTTAACTGTCTTGAAATGCTTTCGTAACGCACATAACGTACAAAAATGTTATTTTATTCCAGACTTCCTGTGCTTCCTAATGGTTAATATGTAACACCTTTTAGGATGGTTTTCTAAATCCGAAAGCGTTTAAACCTAATTTTTAATTTTTTACCCCATTTCTAAAACCTTTCAAATAATCATCGTACTTAATACCTTTTTCATAAATGTGATTTAGTATTATAAATTCAATCGATATCTGTACCTGATAATGATCGGTCTGAAAGATCTCAAAACCAGTATGAGTACCGCGGAAATGTAACAACTAGAATTTTATTGTTTCCGATAGCTCGAGATTAAGTTATTTCTTTGCGAAACCCTGTAGTTCTTTTTCCACCCACTAGTCGGTATGCAAATTATGGTTATGTGTACTCCTACGACTATGAGTTTATTAACCCAGTTGAGAGATGAAGATGAGTGGGCTTCACAAAAGATTTAGAACCGGGATAACGTGATCTCTCACAATTTGCCTCAATCCATTTTGTATTAAAATGGAAGCAATATTTGAATTATTATACTTTGAGGAATTTCAAAATTTAGGTAATATATTCTCCATCAACTTTCATAAATCGTAAATTTAGACCATTTTATTATTAAAGTTTTAAAAGCATGTACATAAAACACTGTTGATTACTTTGAGTTAACGTGTTATGTTACATTATAAAATTAATGGTTTAACATTTTGATATGCAAATGAACAAAAAGAAAAAAATTACACATACAAATCTATTTTTTATGTAATTTAATAGCCCGTTCCTAAAGTGTACAGATTATTGTGTTAAAACCATAAAATGTAACTGTAAATATTTATGTGATACGATACGAAACAATATGGACAAAGTGAGCTAATAGTAAAACATTAATTTTGTTGAGGCACTTACCACAAAAAAAATTAACAAATATTTGAGTAGATAAACTTTGTTAAAAAATTAGTATAGACTAGGAACAATCATTCAACCGAATGTATGACATTTTGAACAAAATATATGTAGGTATTAAAACCAACCACATTTTCTGTATTTTATTTATAAAAATGAATTTTTATATTTGTAATGTGTCTTGATCCAAACTTTAAATCTCTATAGTATCTTGATTATTGGAACAGGATTTTTTTAAATTGTCCCTAAAATTATGTCTAATACAATGTAAAACATATCTAGATATTTAGAAACGAATATTTTATTCTAGTTAGGAAAACTGATATTTTTTCTAATATCTCAATATTTGCTAAGTAGACGATTCAATTATGATAATTTAATTTGAGGTCTGCAACATTCTCTAACTTCACAAAAAAACTAAATGCTTGGCAACCTTGTAATATTTTTTAAAAATATTCAATACAGTATTACCAGACCATTCTAAAATTGAAATAAAATAAAAGGTGTTATATTTAAAAATAAACATTTGTGTCTATAACACAAATTGAAATATCGAGCAAATACGCAATAATGGGACATCTTGTATATACATTTCAGGGTTAGTACTAGAATGTCACAAAGTTTTAGTCGAAGTATCCATCAACAACGTGGTCACCTTAAAAATCATTTCGGAACGCGCGACAGACAACATGCGCGATAGACAACATACGACAGCAGACGCGACGGCGAAGGAGACCAAGAACGGTCTCTTCACGTCTGAACACATGCAATTATATGAAACACATTTCGCAAGGCGCAACCAGAGCGAGAGACGACAGATAGATCGGTCTCGGGGTAGCGTTTGCTGCGTATCTCGCTTAGTCATCGCTTGTATTTCGAGGTGATTAGTCGATATTTTATGGAAATGGTAGCTGCAAAGTTCTATCCTGGGAAGTGTTGCCAGATGAAAATTTGCTGGAACAGTATGGGTAAAAAAAAAAAGTAGATCTGAACAGTAGATTTCAATACAAGCGGAAATAATTATAATTTGTAGTGTAGTTAATAAAGAAAAAGTATATAAGAAACGAAAAATAATAATTTTTCTACCCAAATTAGAAAGTAAACAAAGAATAAAAACAAATAATAAAATTTTTAATATATACTTATTATTTTCGGGCAAGTAATTTTTTAAAAAAAATAAAATTTTGGAAAAATAAATTACGCAATAAGAAGGTCTATTCTGTAACGATTCCTTTATATTTAACGGCCTTTAAAAATATTGGCGGTCTATAAAAATATGTTCGTATTCGTTAATTTACTTGTCATTATTTAAACAGATTTCTTTAAGATAGTCCTCTAATGTATTTTAAAGATCCGTTTAAATAATGACAGAAGTAAAGAAGAAAATATTTTTAAAGGCCGTTAAATATTAAGGAATTGTTACAGAATAGACCTCAATATCTAGAATATGCATATATTTTATAGTATAAATTCTTTCCAGTTTTCAAGAAAAAAAAACCAAAGGACTTTAAATTTTGAAATAGCATAATGAAAATAAATGCATTCCTCAACAGCAATATTCTTAATATAATCCCCAAATTAAAGCTCTTAATCTCTTGCTAATGATTTTTTAAAATTACGTTGCTTTTACTTCAGCAAATTTACTAGAGAAAATATTCTTTGACCATTTGCTAAAGAATGAGGCAAACTTAATAAATAAAAAACAACATTTGTTAAGTTGGCGAAAACAGTAGATTTCATGCCTGAAACAGGAGAAGAGAGAGAAAAACAGTAGATCTACTTTAAAACAGTAGGTCTGGCAACACTGATCGTTCCCTCGAGCGGTTGTCTGCGGTTATCGCGTCGCCTGTCTCCTTGCTTCCCAAATGTGTGAAGCGTAACGTAAATGCATCCGTCTCCTTTGTCGTCGCTTCTGTTGTTGTCTGTCGCGCCTTCCGAAATGGTACCGTAAGATGGATCAAAGGTCACGTCACATCGAAAGGTAACCGTCTTGCTAATTCACTGGCCAAGAAAGCAGCCAACCAAATACTTTTTGGACCTGGCCCTTCTATTGGCCTGACAAAATCGGTAGTGAAAGACCTAATTAAAGAACATTCCCTTGTGAAATTCAAGGAAAGATGAGATGAAACAAGAAACTGCAGAGTTGCCAGGGAGCTTTTAAGTTATCCTGACAACACTGCAGCAAACAAATACTATGACTAGACAGAATCTGCGCCTAGTCACAGGCATTTTGACTGGTCATTGCCAAGTACGCAACCATCGAGCATATCCTCTACGATTGCTCGACGCTCACATTTATTAAGAGATTTGTGTTCGGCGAATATCGGCTAACACCGGCCGATAAAAGAGAAGCACCTCTTGGCGACGTTGTCAACTACATTAAATCTGTAGGATGGCTCACGAGTTAGGTGCCTATCATCTTAGGAGGATGTACAATGGGCCTAGTGCCGTGGGGGGTAACCCACTCTCCACACGTTACAGATACATTTCAGTTACTATACACATCTTTTTAAATTTAGAATAACCGGTAAAAAAGCGGGGGTCTATTATAACGTTTCTATAATCGGACGTCTGTAGTTTTAAGGGTTAAGCAGTGGCGGCTGTTGAACCAATTATTGAGGGTTCCCAATAACAGAATATAGATCTCAGTACAGATTTAGGTAAACAACTTTCAGTGTTTTAGGAAGGTGTAATATAAATACTGAAAGTTGTTTACCTAAATCTGTACTGAAATCTATTTTCTGTTATTGCCAACCCCCAACATTGTGGCCACTGGATTGTAATAAGTAGCATATTTCTCAAAAAAGGCAAATGTAATGAACTATTAAATTATGAATTCATCACATAAATCCCTTTTTTAAATTTTTTTCGAATAATAATAATAATAATAATAATACTCTCCCTAATTCACCCCCTTACGAGTGAATTTTAACCCCAAAAGCTGAGCTTGTCCGGGGAAAGGGACGGCTATTATTATTACTTAAAAATGATTGATGGTGTCATTTGACTTACAGGTGAGGAATCTATACAAAGATATAACAGTGTGTTAGTATGCTTTATGCAGCTTTCGTGACTTTTCACTTTATGCCTGAATTTTACCCTTTTTTCCGCTTTCGTGACTTCAAGTTGATTTACCTGAAAATTATATATATAATTTTTCTGTATTCGGGACTTCCTAATCTGCACAAAAGAAGAGAGCAGTTAAGTATGAAATAAAAACCCTTCAGATTTTATTTATCAAAATTTACAAATTATTATTTAATAATGCAGAATCTGTTACAATTTGATTATCGATGGCTTAAGTGCAAAACGTCGTAACCCCAAAAAGTAAGGGGTATAAAAAACCAAATAGACTTTAGATGTAGTTTCGAAGAGCAACTTTTTGTTTTGGCGCGTAAAATTAATTTCATTTTATACTGTTGCTCACGATAGTTTTTCACAAGACGCAGCTAAAACATACGACTCCAATGACGGGAAAAGCGATTTTTTAAAATTTTGTTGGTTACGACGTTTTGCACTTAAGCCATCGTTATGTAAGATACATTTTCAAAAAGTGACCTCTAGTTATTTTATTTAGAATAGTCTGTATTTTCTATCCTAGAATCAAAATCTATATATTATATTGTTTGCATCTTTTTCTAGGATTTAGACTCTTCTTTAATGATGGATAACAATTCAAATAAATTCGGATTCATTTTGTTTACTTTCCTATTTAGATGATTGAGCCAACCTACCAGTGATAAGCACTAGTTAAAATGGTAGTTGCACCCTGTTAAATTTACTTCAGTTTTCCTAAAGACTTGTATTGCATCATTTTCAAAATTAATTTTAAAATTCTGGGGTTTCCACTTAGGAAAATGCATTTTGAATAGAGGAAAAAACCTTCATCTTATTGATGATATATAAGTGGATATACAGGGTGTCCCGAAATTAGACGGTCATGTTTTAACAGCGTAATCTACATCCTAAAATAGGAGTAAAAGTTTTAAAGATAACTAAGTGAAATTTGGTACAAATGCTAAACTTTTTACGCTCTATTTAATGGACTAAACGCCAGTTTTTGAACATCTTCATAGGTGGGTAAATTACGGGAGGGACTTAGAGGTCAAATTGTCAAAGTTTTTTTGTTGACTGTTTTTAACATTTTTGACTACAAAATTTGGAAAACCAATATTTTCTTTATAATAAAGTTACTTTTGTTGTATCTCGCTATGATGCACCATTTTCAAGAGAAAAGCATTTGAAAATTTTATGATAAGTTGATGTTATCTTATTTGAAAGTGTAAACAATAATTAGTAGGCCTGTGGAATCAGAAATTTTATTTTTTTTTTTTAATTTGGAAAACCGGTGACTAAAGAAAGTTTAGAAAATATTTATAAATATGTGCCATCAGCACTTCACTTATAACACCCTGTATCTCGAAAACAAAACGTTTTCAGACCTATGTTTATATGAACTTTTACTTCTATGTTAGGATGTAGATTACGCTGTTAAAATATGACCGTCTAATTTCGGGACACCCTGTATATTTGTATATATTTAAGTAGGGTTCGGAGGATATATATCAAGTTACATATATCATGATATTTATCCGATATATTCGTAATTTTATTTATTAAATTAAAAATGTTTTCCACCATTCTAAACATTCGAAAATGTCTAAATACGCCCCTGTAGAAAAGTATAATAACTGTAGTAATTTATTTGTCTGTCACGCAAGCATCGCCGCGTCAACTTTGGGATACCCAGCTTCGCCACGATTTGTTTGGTTTTTGTTCTTTAAGTGTACGAATCAAAATATAGACAAAAAGAAAATCAACTTTGACTGGGCATCTGAAGATTCTGAAATTATTGTCACCAATAGGCATAACATTATTGACATTAATAATTCATCAGATGAGGATATACCAATATCAATGTTAACAAAATAATGTTAAAATCTGTTTGTTTTAAATTTTTTCCTTTTTAATTAGAATTATAAATGTTATAATGTTTTGTTGTTTAGAATTCAGAATATAGGTTTTTAATTATGTGTGTGTTAGAATATTAATATTAATAAAATATCTTGCGATTTTTAAACTCCCACTACTTTTTGCCTGGAGTTGTAAATAGTTGTTTTTTACTTCCCTCAATAAGAGGCAAGTATTGTAATCGTGAATAAGTCACCCTCCGAGATTTTTTCAAATTTTCACATTTCGAGGTCCCTAGATTATAAAAAGCATGTTTCCTCATTCCGTCAGTCTGTCTGTTGGCACGATAGCTCAAAAACGGCTTTAGAGAAAAACTTCAAATTTTGTATACAGATAATGTTCTTTTCTGGTTCAAAACCAGTTATACTTTCGGTCAGTTAGGGCGAGGAGTTTTAAAAAAATAATTGATTTTTAAAACGACAGATTTCGACTAAAATTGGTATCTGAGAATTTTAGAAGTCAAAGATAACAGAACTTAAATAAGTTTAAAAAAATTTAAAATGGCGTTGAAAGGAATCATATTTAATCGAGAAAGGTCCCCCATGAATTTAAATAATAAAAAGGATCCTTTTGGTTTGTGCAACTGGACCACCTTAAAAGCGGCCAATCATTATCGTTCAATAATGGTGAAAAAGGATTTTTTCGATTTTTCTTGATCCGACCCGAACTCTCACTTGTCCGTTTGGTGTTCTTCGTCACGTTCTTTACAATTTCTATTTTGAGGGAAGTTATGGGTAAAATACTTTACCGATTTTTATTATTAAATATTGGGAATTCTGTTACAAATTCCAAAACCGTATCAGCTAATTTTTTAAAAACATGTGTATCTCTGTTTTGATCATGTAAAATACACTAAAATGGAGGCCGTGATAACAAAAAAAATTATATTTCATAATAGCATTTTAAATCGGCAAATTTTCTGACTTCTTATTAAACTTTCATAACTAGTTTTATTGAATATGGTGATAATTATTCGTACTTGGTAGGACCCGAATGCGGAAAAGTTATATATAGTCTCGAAAACGGAATAAAAAGATAACAATTCAGGTACAAAATGGAAAGTCCCGAATGTGGAAGTTACCCTTAGAGAGCTCTCGGTAATTGATGAATTTTGAAATAGGAACATGGACCCTTAAAGAGCTTAGTTACTGAGATACAGGGTGTTAAAGATTTGAAATCAAATTTCAAAATTTGCCATAAATAAAAAATGCATTTAAAAAAATTTTGTTCAATTTCGTCGACCAAGATGCTCTTTAAAAAAATAATAATTTGACATAAACTAACTACATATAAATAAAGTTTAACCAGGTGCGCGCTATCAAGGTTAGTAGCAATTTCCCGCTATTTTTTACGCCACTTGAACAAACATTTTTTTTTTAATTTTCTATTTTTATTTAAAAAAGTAATACCTTTTATGGAACCAAAATGAACGTAGTTGCAGAAATAATTTGTAACGACTTTCTAAATTCTAATCTAGTAAGCATAATATATAATTTAACATGACTCATTAATGAAAATCGCATCTAAATGTAATTATTTGATATAAGATTATAAAATGTCTATGTTGACATAAAACAACATAAGTAATTAACAAAATGAAACTTGTAAAAATTATTTACCTATAACGGCGATACATTTCGCAAAATTTGGCACAACTAATACTGAATATTTTGGTACTATTAATAGTGAATTATTCCCCTTTGTCTGAGAATTAATTCTTATAAACTAATTCATTCATTGTTTTCAATTATTTCAAATTAATCATCGATGATTTCAACCGCTGGTTATTTTTATTTATTTATTCGACCTGCACCTAGGCGTTAACGTTTTGAAAAATAATGTTTACTCTGGGCCAAGGGTAACCAAGAGGAAGTATCAGTTTTTTACAATGTAGATTTCGTAGAATCCACTTTTAAAGTTTATTTTTTATTTTTAGTGAGACTTCCAAATCCTTTTTAAACGTGTATTAGTTGTATACATAGTGGATAATAGAAAATGAAACGAAACTTTATTTTGGTATTTAAATTGTACTGAAGAGGGAAATTACATTAATATATATTCCGTTTAAAAAAAAAAAAAACGAGCGCTTTCAGTGTTTAAGCCATCATCAGAACATTAAAGAACCAAGGCAGCACTTAACGAGGCGTTTTAGCCACTAATTTTGGCGAATTTTAAAAAATCATTAACAAGACATTAAGAGCTCAAATTTCGGGATTATATTAAGAATAATGCTGTTGAGGAATGCGTTTATTTTCATTATATTTCAAAATTTAAAGCCCTTTTTTTTTCTCGGGAACTGGAAGGAATTTAAACTTTAAAATATATGCATATTCTAGACATTATAACCTAATATATTTTCCAAAATTTTAATTTTTTAACATAATTACTTTTTGAAATAACCTTGTCCGAAAATTATAAGGGGTGCTATATTCACCTCAAAGTAAAAGTAAAAAATAAATTCTGTTTGAAACCTCTGTTTTGACCATGTAAAATACACTGAAATGGCGGTCTTAAAAACACAAATAAACTTTCGTTTTATTTCAAAACGATAATTTTGCTTTGTCTTTTTTATCCATCCCAATTTTTTATATTTTAAAATTTCTTTCACCAATTATTAACATTTCATTCAATTTCGAATATTTGTCTCTTTTCCTTTGGTCTCTAAATTATCCATGTGATATTTCTTGTAGATGCATTGTCTTATAATTTTTGTTTTAATCGAATTGAGGGTTTCAGTACAATATTTTTAGATATTTCTAAATAAGTGCATAATTAGTTTCAAAATGATGAATTTATAAAAATTACCATATATTTATACGAGATCTAAAAATTCAAACTAATAGGTCATTTGAGAACCAGTCAAGATATTGAATTCAACACATTTAAACGACTATTTTGTACTCATCTTAAAATTTTAGATTATTTAAATAATTTTACTTTTAAGCAAATGAATTAATGCTAGACTTTTATTAAAAATGCAAAATGTTAATTTATGAATTTGTCATTTTAACATTAGGAAATGTATCGAATTAAAGTTCTTGCAAGTCTTCAATTATTATACATGAATCAAACAAAGTAAGGCGATGGAAGGAGGTTATTTGCAATGAGATTTACCAATAACCAGAGCTATCACCTATCAGTAAGATTTAAATCATTTTTTGATTTAAATACATTTTTTGATTTAAATACTTTGATTTTAAATCTTTTTAAAAAAAAGATTTTTATGATTTAAATCTTTCTGAAAAGTATCTTGTATTTTTTATTTAAAAATTAGATTTAAATCTTTTTAAAACGATTTAATTCTTTTTATTGATTTAAATCTTTCTGATTTAAATCTGTAAAATGATACGATCTTTTTAAAATGATTTAAATTTTATTAAAGATTTAAATCTTAAAAAAGATTTAAATCTTTTTAAAACGATTTACATAACCCGATTCGTCAAAATCGTTATCAACCTGTCCATTCCTGAATAATAATCTAGCCAGCATGTCAGTAGGGTTGAATCAAAAATCCGGGAGAAAAGAAAAACAAAAAATAGTAATTAAACAAATTATTGCAATGACTAAAGATTATTCTTAAGTCTGAAATTTTACAATATTTTTGACCCGATATTTATTTTGTAAAGTTGTATTTTTTACACCGCAAGCAGCTGGAAATACTTTTTCATTATCGATATAATCCTAAAACTCTTTACATATGTATTTTAAATTTATGCACACTTTTATTTCAGATTTGACATGAGTTGCATTAAGACGATTATGACTTTTTGACCAGTTCAATAAACACACTTGGCATAGGTAGAGCGAATTAATTAAATTTTTTATTTCTTTGCCTGATTTATCCACACATTTTTCAAAAAAATTAACCCAAACGCGCCTACTTTGGTTATTTATTTACTCGCAATAACTTCATGTACCTACTTTAATTATTATTATTATCATACAGTTTATCCTCATGCATTTATAGACATGTTGAGAGAAGAACTCTTTTAATTCAACCCACTCAATTTCATTATTCATAGTTTAAAGATCTGGGAGATTTTAGGTACATTCCTGAAGCCGGGAGATTTTGAAAATGAAGGTAACCTATATATTTTATTGTAAAAAACAAATCCTAAATATTTCAAAACCCCTATTTTTAGTTTTTTTCTACTCCATCTAATCAATAAATAATAATATAATTCGAGAATTGTTGTTGAGGTCTTATTTTCTCGTAAGACACTGTACAAATGCTCACATTTTTAAAAAAAAAATTCTCAAAAATTTGCACGGTAAGGTATAGTTAAAAGTTCAACATTAGATAAATAAGGACTTCAACTATTAGAAAAAAAATTAATTTTAGTCATAATCTAATATTTTTTATTTAACATTGGTGGCGAAAGGGGTGGCGAAAGGACCTCCTTAAACAAATTTTTAAATTAACAAAAATTGATTCATATTTTTGTTGATTTTTACCTACTAATCGTGGATAGATGTTTTTGTGCGATGTTAAGGGGAAGAAAATGTTTCCCTTTAACGATATATATCAAGATATATTTGAATGTTATTTTCTGGAAAACTTTAAAGGCAAACAAAATTAGCGCTGTCATGTCTTATGTGATTTTTTAAGCCACTTTGCTTAGGATTGGGATTGGCACAGGTACCATTTGATAAAGTACAATGTTTTTCCATGCCTTTGGGGTATATTTCATTTCGTTATCAGATGATGGTAAAAATTTGCGGTGGGCTCTTGGGCTACGAAGGGTTGATATGCAAAAAGGATTGTAAACTTGAAATAGGTGTAAAATTGGAACCATAAGTCGAAAAGTGGTTTAATTGTGCTCGAAATGTTTGTATTACTCTCCACTAATAGTATTGCGCATGTAAGCATTTTTGATTTAGTAGTTCGGCCATTCGACCATCTATTTAGCTACCCCGGGTTTTCTAAAAAAATCTCAAAATACCTAGTCTAGTTTATGGCGAATGGGGGTAGAACTAGTTAATAAAAAATGCTTGCTAGGGCAATTCTCTTAGTTGAGAGTCATTATTTTGAGAGCAATTAAGAGGAAACCGGACCTCTTGCGAAAGCAAAAATGTTTTAAGGATTTTTAAATATAAAATTGTATTTATATGCGTGCCACTGGGAATACTTCGTGAAAAGTCCCCTCCCCCCTCTTTTCTTCTGAACAGTGACACTTAGACTGTTGAACTTTGGAGGGTGAAAATGAACTATTGTAAGCTTTTCTACTAGTGGTAACAGGTAACGTAATAGGTATCGATGACGTCACCAGGCAACTGAAGTTAATAATATTAAATGGGACCTTATATCAAGTGACTTCTCGTTTGAAAGGTATTAAGAATACCTATTCAATCATACTATATTTTTTGGATTTACGTTATTTTGGATGGTTAAAATAAGGTCCCATTTAATATTATTGGTATCACTTGCCTGGTGACGTCACCAATGCCTGTTACGTCACGTTACCATTTACAATAGTTCATTTTCCCTCTCGAAATTTCATGTCTAAGTATCACCGTTCAAAAGAAAAAAGGGGGAGGGGACTTTTTTGAGAAGCACTATATATGTTTTGACAATATTAAGAGCTTTAAATTTGTGCAACGATAAGGCAGCACTCTACAGAGACGTTTAAGAAAAAAAGGTGGGAAATCATATTTAAAAATTAATAGATATTTATTAAAATAAAAAGCAGCAAATTTTCATAGATTTAATACAGAATGGCGCGGAAATGTTTTCTATTTTATTTCTTTTAAAAGTTTTCAAAATAAATACTTTTCGAAGATTTACAAACAATTCAAGGTTTCTCCACCAAGTTTTGTTATTGTTGGGATTTCCTGAAAATTTCACAAAAATCGGACTAAAAATAAAGGTTCAGAATGAATTATAAATTTTAAAGGTGTTTGGTTTGCTCTTAAACTACTTTTGATTCCGATTTTACACCTATTTTAAGGTTACAACTTGTTGTGCTTATCAACCCTTCCGTCGACACAAAAAAATGCTTGCAATATCATCTTAGATTCAGGAAAAATGCGTTTAAGCTACCTATATCTCGATTTTCTTTGATAAACGTAAATATTCGATCACGTGGCCGAAATTCCTGTACCGGAAGTAGCAAAATCGGACAAAAAATGCTTGCAAAGTGATTGTTTTATTGTTAATAACATCTAGAAGCATATTATTTATTAGTACAGCACATGTTGTTCCGTCTCCTCCCCCGCACCTAACTATACAAATAACAAGCAAAAAACAGGACGTATCACTTTTTGCTGTCAGATAATGGACTAATAGGAATTTTAGGTACGTAAAGTTTCAATTTGTTTAGAATAGGTCTCGGAATAGGTACCTACAAGTATAATATTCCATGAATATTTTAAAAACAGTTAATGCTTGTTTAATGAGATACTTATTTTTATTTACAAATTAGGTAGGTATTAATGGTGGGTTTTTTAAATGTTTGTCTCTGAATTTGTAAAAGTATTTTTGTTGTGTCATTAATTAAAATACCTATGAATTGGTTAAATTTTATTATTTTTCTCTTTTAATGTAACTATTTTTTAAACTAATACCTAATTATGGTTTTGTTACCTTATAACGTAATAAAAAGACCTCGAAACGCATAATAATTAAAGTATTTCTCCTAACAAAGGCAGAAGTGTCTAGGTAAATAGTTACTGTCTTTTAAAGGGATTTTTGCAAAACTTAATGGGTGTAATAAAAATAGATATCGTATTTCAACTTGGCAATTTCAATTAGTCAGTCGTGATTCATAAAAACGTAGAATGTCACTTTGTTTATATGTCCTGTTCGTCACTTCAAACAAAAATGAAATATTAGATCAGATCTCGAATCGAAACCCGCTCCCAAAATGTAAACATAGAACCATCTGGTTTTTAAAATAGAGTAAAAATCTTAATCATTGCAAGGGGTTAAAAATACCATATGTTTTGTGTTTGGATTAAAAATATTGCATTGTCAAACACGAGACTGCAGAAAATGTGGTATTTCTGAATTGAAACTGGGAAAAGTTACCTTATATTAAACAGACATAGGGGTGGAAACTTCATTCCGTCATTACAAATGGGTTCAACACACCCAATGTTTCGAAATCGATAAAAATATTTTCAAAATACTAAGAAATACACGACCATTCTCAAGAAAACATTACTCATCTAAGTAGCATTGCTATAAACAAATCATTAGAAATTACTGTCACTTTTTATTGTTGTTAAATAAGAATTATCTATCAAATAAAAATCACTGCAAATAAAACTTATTTTACTCAAATATGAACTTTGCCTTTACAATCTATTAATATAGAAACGAAATCATGTAAAATTATCCAAAAACGGGGAATAAATTCATCACAAAAGCCGATATCTTACCTCATTTTGTTGTTTTCAATGAAAATACATGTATACAGTCATTTAAAACTTTACGAACAACACTACATAACACTTCACACTTCCGCTAGTGTTTGCTGGATTAAATTTTAATGACTTCATTTACAAAATAGGACCGAAACATCTCATGACAAATTATCGTCACTTCGTAACATTCGCCATGTTTGACTTCGACCAGCCCGAATAGCTACCAACTACAAGAATCTTCAAGGGCGGCAAATTTTAAAATGGCCGAAGAAGTTGAAGAACCGGTGTCGCTTTGTTTAAGAAGGATCTTCCGATAAATTAATAATAAATGTGTAATTTAATCGGGTTTAATTATTTCTAATTAAAACAAGAATACCCTTCTTCGAATGGCTATAATTAAACTCGCTTATATACAGGATGAGCCAAGAGTGCGAAATGAGCAGAAATGATTGAAGCAATGTTTACATATAGTAGATAGGGGATAAAACACGGAAGAAACAAAGGAAGTTTATGTATGCAAAAAAAATCAAAGGTAAAAAATATGACAAAAAAATATAAACCCTGTCTTTTTTTTGCTTCAATCGGACAGTCATTCAGAAACCAAATAGGTACCTAATACCAGGTTTAACTGGTACAGGTTTTTTGCACCTAGGTTTTCTAGGTTTTTTAATTAAACCTAAAAATGAAAATTCAGCAATTTTAGATTTTTTTAGCTTTTCTAAGATATTCGGGAGAAAGGGGCAAAAATGAGTGTATACGAATGCAAAATTTCGCCTTGACAAGGACTATTAAAAAAAATCTATTTATTTATTTTTAATTTTTTATTTTTTTTTGCAAAATATAATGAAATTCTTTTTTTCAAATTTTGCTTGTATTTTTTATTTAACGTTATTAATAATAACTTTTGACATACATGAACTAAAAACCTTTAAAAGACCTTAAAAACCTAAAAAACCTAAAAATCTACTTTTATATTATTTAATTCTTTGGTTTTTTCTAACCCTAGTACCTACATGCCTACCTAAATTATTTAATTTATCAATAATTAATGTACATATTAAGGACATTTAAATGGAGATGTTATTATATAAGAAAATAATAATAATACGCAACATTAAAAATATATGCATTTTTGTTTCTTTTTTTTATTTGTACCTATATCTATCATGGGTAGGCAAAGGATGAGTATGAGTAAAAAATTAAGACACTGGGTAAATCTATATGTCTTATAAGTCGACTTATACTGATTTTCCCACCAAAAAAGTTATTTTTTTAAATTATATTATGAAGTTTAAGTTCAATAGCGACCCTAATAGAAAGTATTGACTAATCCCACGTTTTACACTAAGTATCTATAGATGACTGAAACTAATTTACCCAAAATTTTACCCACACATGATAGATATATAGGTATAGGTACTTAGGTATATATTAAAGCTTGATTTTTATTTGTGTGCCAACTGTGTCCCCACTGTTAGGTATTATCATGTCACATTTAATTCCATATAAATATAGGTACCTATACATACATAGGTATAAACGTGCAGTAGGGTAAAAAATGAATTTTTTTGTACTCTATAATCCTAACGAAATAACCAAATATTTGCGATTTTCGAATATAAGCAATATTATATATAACCCCCCAAATAAAAACTGACCTCTATAAATGAGCTAATCCAGTCAAGAGCAGCTCCAGGCCGAATTTTCGGAAGGGGCCATTGTCATATATTAGGATTTCTTTTTATAAAATGTTCATGTAATTTCCTGGAACTGCCATTGATTCCAGTTTACCATAGGGTGACCACATTTATTTTGACCCATTGATGAACTTTGGAGTTGTGAAGATCCACCTTTTTTGTTTTTTAGAATTTATGTAAATGACCAGAGAAAGACCATTTTTGCTCTCCATTGCGTTTTTGTCGTTACGTTTTAGTAAATTATGTATTACATAGTGCTGGACAATAATAGCGTTTTGCTGGACAAATATAGCGTTTTGCTGGACAAATACAACATTTTGCTGGACAAATACAGTGTTTTGCTAAACAAATACGGCGTTTTGCGGTATAAGATCAAATGCTGGTCAGACTTTGAAAATGCTGTACAATACAGCGCGATGCTGTACTTACATATATATTAGGTATATGGTTACCCTAGTTTACAAGGTTATTTATTTTATACCTAAATCTTCTAAAAACATTTTTATGAACATTTAATTGATCAGCATAAAATTGTGTACAAATTTATTGGGTAATTAAACCTATTTCAGTTTTTTTATTTCAAAAACTAGGTAGGTACCTACCGTACATAATTTATAGCTTTTTATTGAAGAAATGTCTACGTCACGTAAGTAGGTACACAAATCATTATTTATTTTTTCATAGGAAATTATTTTTTATTGATTTGGTTTTTATCTTATTCTTTATTAAAATATACATACGAAACAAAATTAATCAGACACTGCTCTTTTAAGAAACCACAGGTTATGCAACCAACATTACCATTCTGAAATAAGGCAAAGTTTGCACACTTTAAATTTTTAACAGAAATGTTTGTATTCTTCAAAAATCATTATAAGCATATTATACAATAAGCAAATTTAATGTATACAATCTAGGATACCTAACAGTTTGTTAATTAATTAATGTAAAATACACAAAAGTCCCAAAACATAGGTTTTAAGATAAAAAAACATACTAGTAGTAGTTTGTGCAACAAAAGTGTATATAACGGCCATATCGCACTTAGAACAATCCACTAGAGTTGTATAGTATATTTTTTCTACGACCCGCTATAGCGAAAATCTTCATAGGTATTTTAAAAATTAATTTAGAGGTTATTAAAAATTTTAAAAATTATGATTTTTCTTATATATAAAATAAACTTTAATAAAATGTAAATATTCCTCAAATTTAAATTTGAACCATCTGGACCCTTCGCATGGAAAATCAATATTCTACCTCTGCGCTAAGGAGACAACTAATTTTTTTTAATACTTATAATTAATTAAATTGATTTTAAATTTAAAATATGTACGAATATCTTGTGGAATGCTATTTATTTATCGATTCTTCACAATAATACATTTCTAATTACAGTGCTGTCCATATGTATGGAATAAATTCATTTTTAGGGTTATTATGTACTTTTGGAAAAAAAACCTGAAACAGCTCGAGTTCTATTCTTAATTTGACAATGTATATTACAACAATATTAACATCTCTTTCACCCTTTCTAAATTATGAGCACTCCATCGAAAATTTTAAATAAGAAAGGAGTCTTGTGGTACCTCGTTTGAAAGGTATTTTAATATGAAGCAAATAATTAGAGTGTATATTTCAATGTATTTTACAATTTATTCTTTGCTTCATTCTATTTAAAGTTTTGTGATGAACACATTATCAAAATTTTACATTTTCAAAATTTAATTTTCTTAGTTATGATTAAACCAAATTTAAAAAACTTTATATTGCTGGAGAGATATTTAAAATCCCTTTTAAACAAGGTTCCACACAACCTCCTTTCATTTTTAAAATTTTACAGGGGGTGCTCATATTTCAGAGAGGGTACAAGGGTTAATATTTTCATACCGTACATTTTTAAATTAAGGATAGAAATCGACCTGTTTCTGGTTTTTTCCCAAGAATGTATAATAACTCTAAAACTGAATTTATTCCATACATATAATCGCACAGTATTTAATTTCAATAACTAAAAAATGTAAGTAGTGCAATTAGTTTTACAGAATTGTCACTTACTTCAAATTGTAAAAAATAATAGTAATCGTGACCAAATATGTGGTTGTTGGGTTTCATATTATTTTTTCTAAAATAGATGTGAAATTATATTCGTTCAGTAGAACGCAATGGCTACTTTTTCGTTCCATAGTCTGTAAGGTTTTAGAAAAATACTAAATCCTCTCTGCTTACCATTCTTTTAATCAACCCTTTCCAGGGGCCCATATACGGGGTAATAATGGGGTAATTACCCCCCAAGAATTTTTAAACCTAATTTTTAATGCGTACTAAAATGTATTATCAAAAATAGTGTTAAATATTACCACTACCCCCAGACTTGAACTTTATTATCACTACCCCCAGACTTAAACTCTGGATCCCTCTCTCTATCTCCTTCCTCTTTTCCCCTTCGCCCTTTTTCTTATTTTTCCCTTTACTAACTTTCTATCATTCACTCTTTCCATCAATTTATCCCCTCTCCACCACTCACTAATCTCACCTCAACCTCTTTCCATACCCCTACTCATTACATAATGACAAACATACCCAAAAAACACGTAAACTACTAGTACGTATACTTCACAGATACTTACATTTTTCAAGCAAGACGGTTCCGGTAAAAGTTTTTGTTTTTCTTCGAAATCATTCCGGAAATGTCTGCCTACCATCGTCAAATTTGTACAACTCAAATGTTGCAATATGTATATGAGATATATCTTTCTTTAAAGATGTTACATTTGCTTCATATGTTCAAAATATTATATACATACCTTAATCAGCACTAGTAAACTTAATGCAGGTGATATTTGAAATGTGTATTGTTTTAAGATAGCATAAAAGTAAAAAAATCTGTTCATATATATAACTTCAAAAGGTTTGTAGGTTCTGATGGATAATATTACTTCTTTGAAATCCTCTAAAACTTTACACAATTTTTGCATGTTTTTCGTTTACAACGGTCTTTGTCCGCTTATCAGAAGCTACTAGCATCCTGTAGAAAAATAAGCTTGCGGTTTCTTAAATGGCTACTTATCATTCCATACAGTTACTCCATACAGTCGAATTATTTTTGTTTGTGTTCAAAGAAATGAATGCCTGTAGGAGATACCGTATTATCTAATTACCTATCCGACCAGATTGACCCTCAAGGCATAAGCTCATGATAGCATATCCCTAGTATCAGATATGTGTATTTCAACGTTAAAGCAGGAAAGCTGTCTGTAATACATGGTGATCCAAAAAAATATATTTCTAAAGGAGGCCTTGGAAAAATTCACGTAGTATAAATCTGCGTAATATCATACCTTCCTTTTATAGTATCATGAGTCGAAGCGTATAATTCTTCTTCCTTTTGAGCATCAGTTTAGATTTATTCAAAGCCGTGCGCAATTATCATGGACATGACTTGTTTCTCTGTCATGGCCTACTTTAAAAATATTTTTTTGAGGATCACTCTTTACATATTACTGTGAGTAAATTTAGGCAGCCCAAACACCTTCTGTAGATCAATTACAATGTCGGTTGTGGTACTACTAGACATAGTACCATCCGTAGTATCTTTTTCATCGCTTTAAAAGTACTGTTGGAAACAGTTACAGCGTCTTCTTCGTTTTTCTCAAGTAATACGAAGATGTCTCTTCCCTAGTTCTGACAGCCAATCTCTCTTGTCGAGTACAAGATAAAAAATCTATTATAATTAAAAATCAAATTAGTAACAAACTCTTTATTACTTATTAAAAAAAACCATTACTCCAAATAATATCACAATATTTAAATTCTCTCTAAAAACAATGAGATTCGATAAGGAGCATCATCGACGGAAAACAAAAATTTTTCACACAGTATGGTAACAATGATCTTGATAAAGGTAATTTGAATAGAGGAAAATAAATATTTATTTTAGTACTGCTCCATTTACTTTGGTCCCAATTAAAAAAAATGATGGATTTGAGAAATTACAACTTGCGCTCAGCATCCTTTCTTTCAATTTGCTTTGATAAACTAAATTTAATGGAAGAGTCCACAAAATTCCTGAAAGAAAGTTATGTAATAAAAAAAGTTGACATATACACTGTGTGATTCCTAAGTTGATACTTTTTACATTTCCAAATAAATTATTTTCAAAAAAACTCAAAAATAGAATATACAGAATTAAAAATCCAAGTCCGGATCTATGCATCAAAACGTAGTTTTTAGACCTTACTTTCCCGAATAGGTTAATTGGTCGAAATAGACCAGTTGCGTTGCCACCGAGGTTACCAGATTTTGTGGAGTTTTGTGAAAAGTTTAGTTTTTTCGTATTATAGAAAAGTGGTTACGATGAGAAGAGCATTGTGTTGAAGAGAATAATTGTGACTGACCACGTTGAACACATTATTTTTGTTAGCAGGACCGTATTGACTCATTTCGGAACAAACTAATGTTTTTTTTTTGAATGAAGTATCAACTTAGGATATATATTTAATTATTGTTTTTTTCTTACTCTAAATAACCCGGCAGTTCAGGAGCTGTGTGAATTAACATATGGTCATAACCTACTTCATCAAAAAGGTAGTAAGTAACATTCCCTTGGTAAGTATAATTCCTATTATTAACAGCAGTGTTGTATAGCTAAAACATAAATATAACATATTATTACGATATAAATGCAATATAAAATATAATATGATACGAGATGGGCCAACAATGCCGTGTTTGATAACTCATCAAGTACGATACTATCTATAAATTTAACACGTAGGCTTTAGACGTATCACTGTTATTTGCGTATCAAACTGCTGATTAAAAAACATTTTTTTAAGGTTTTTTTTTAAATTTTTAGAAATTCATGTGTTGCGTTACAGCACGCGCAAATTATTATTTTAAAAGTTTAGGCATGAGCTTAAATTTAATATCTCGCATGTCCCGTGACTTCTATCACTAAATCCAGTTAACTGAAATTTTGACAAATGACTGAATGGTTGTTATAGCTAATTATCATTTGTTTATACGTTTAATTAGAAATTTTTTACCTCAGTCGCAAAAGAGTAGGGAATAATGGTATCATCCTTTGCATGAAGAATCATAATCGGACAATCGACGTCCACAATATATTTCTGTGAGTCGAAATCAAAATCATTATCTATCATTGGTTGTATTATCGTTGTTCTGAACCATGGAAGCCAAGCATAGAAGGACTAGAACATTTAAAAATAACAATAATTAAATACATAAATGCTTATGATTTATTGTTTTACTGCTATTTACTTCTTTTTTGTACTTAAACGGGAGAAGAAAAAATTGTACCATAGACGCTCTAGATTTAGTTTTTATAAAAAGAATGTTACCTTTACAAAAGGATGTTTTCCCATAACATCAGTAATAGACGTAAAGGGGGTTTCTAAAATCAACCCTTTAGGAAAAATGTAATTTTTTTTCAAATTAGCCGTAAGATGTGTACCTACAGCCGTACCAAGGGAGTGGCCCCATACAAATATATTTGAATTCGTTCGATTTACAAGCCATTCATAGACTTGCGTAATGTCGTTAACTACGTTTGTTTCTGTTAATTCGGCCTTAGTCGAATCAGCATAACCTGTAAAAAAATAGATTACTTTATAGTTATATAGATAGGCTTACATTAAGAAAAATCAGAACAGAGATCTGTCGAAGAAAGTGGTAATTAGAGCCTCAAGAGAGGAGAATTTGTTTTTCACTGTTGAAGAATAGTAGATTGTGCAAGAGAGGATATGATGGCCATACGGTTCATGATATATTTTTTTCCACCCACCCACTAAAGAAAATCTACAAAATTTCAAAAATAAATTTAGAGGTTACTAAGATAAAATAATTATTTTAAAAATACACGATGCCTTCCCATTTGTGAATTTAAATATTGCGCTTATTTGTTACAAATGACATTTCTTTTAGCTTTTGGCGTCTTGCTATGGTGCTAAAAAATTTCTGACTATTTAGGATAATTTGGACGAATCATAGCTTTTATAAACTTTTTAGTGTATTTTTATATACAATACACTTTACTTATGTTCAAATGAAAACTACAGACAGTTAGCATTAGTTCGAGCAGTTAACGAATAATATCAACATTTCCAGTTTATACGGCCCGATCGCATTGTAACGTTGGCCGGGCCGTATACACTGGCAATGCTGATATTATTCGTTTCCTGCTCGGCCTATTGCTAACTCTCTAATTTACACTTAAGTCCCTCTCTGTCTTGTTTGAGCCTTTTCGGACCCACTTGTCCGATTACCAAAAATATTCAAAGAAATAAAAAACCTCTGAAACGCAACTTAATGTTACACCTGTGGTAAAATGGACGCCTATGGACAACGCCGCGCCGATCAACAGTCTAGAACATAGTAGAACGATTAAGGAAACACCGAGAGCCTTCACCTTTTTATATAAATGGGTTGTGTTATTGTAGCAGAGTCAGAGTTGAAGTCGAGACATAGCTGTGAATAGATCGATATAGTAAATGTCCACATAAATTAGAATTTAAATAAATATCTATATAAATTAGTAATAAGTACAAATAAATTAGGTATAAAATAAATTATCATATGTGTATAAATAAATTAAAAAAATAAACTGTTCAAAATAAATAAACTGCACAATATATTAGTAAAATAATTATGATAGCTCATATAGTTGCAACGAGAAAATAATATACGAGGATGAATCAAATATAAACGGGATTTTTTCCTGAGTATTTACGGTTGGCAGGAGTGAGCGCGCGCTTCTTGTACGTATGCTTGAGTGAGGTCACTGGGAGTAAGAGGATCCAGTCGTTTCAGATCCCAAAATTCCCAAACCTGTTTGTCAGTAGCTGTCGCGATGTCCGAGCAAAAAG
Organism: Psylliodes chrysocephalus; assembly: GCA_927349885.1. Classification (NCBI taxonomy): domain Eukaryota; kingdom Metazoa; phylum Arthropoda; class Insecta; order Coleoptera; family Chrysomelidae; genus Psylliodes; species Psylliodes chrysocephalus. The sequence goes on along the minus strand of OV651819.1, from coordinate 28,984,558 downwards.
TACACCCTTGGTTTTAATTTATTTGGATGATAGTTGCTTAAATTTGATTTGTAAGAATTGTTTATTAGGTTTTCATTCAAATAAATTCATTATTATAAAATTTCTTGCTTGTGAAGGAGTTCAGGCGACGGATATTTTTCGATGATTAAATGCACAGTTCGGAGACCAATATTGTCAAGGACTCGCGTGTTTGCTTGGCATAAGGAGTTCAAATAAGGGCGAGAACGAGTGGAAAATGAGGAACATGATCGCCGTCCTCGGACCAGCATTACTGCTGAAAACATTTGCGCAGTTCGAGACATTCTTGAAAACGATCGACGAGTTACGGGTTACGGTATCCGAAATTGCAGAACAGGTGAGAATAAGTTATTGGAGTTGTCAAACGATCATTACAGAGGACCTAGAGTTCCGTAAAGTTTGTGCCAGATGAGTTTCTCGCCTTTTGAACGATGGTCACAAATTGAGGCGTTTGTAGGTCTGTCAAAGGCAGTAAGGTTTGCGGAAGAAGGTGATTCATTTTTGAGACGTATTGTCACCTGCGACGAGACATGGGTTGACCACTACACTCCAGAGTCGAAACAGGCCAGTATGGAGTGGCGGAAAAAATGGAAGACAGCTCCAGTGAGCCAAAACTCGACTGTAAGCTGGCAAGGTTCTCTCAACAATGTTTTTTGACCAGCAAGGGATCTTGCTCATTGATTTTTTGCACGAGCAGCGCACAATCAATGCTGCTTACTACTGCGAGCTATTGACTAAGGTGAGAGATGCATATCACAGCAAAAGACGAATAAAACGGATTCGAGGTCATCCTTCTCCATGACAATGCCAGACCACATACTGCAGCTCTAACAGCCTCAAAACTGGAAGAAATGCACTGGACTCAACTGGAACACCCTTCCTCCCTTCCTACAGCCCAGACTTATCGCCCTGCTATTTTTATTTGTTTGGGTCCCTTAAGGAAACTTTAGGAGGGCAACGATTTGACGATGACACAGGTGCGCAATTGGCTGCTGACCCAACCAATTCCATTTTACGATGCTGGGATAAAAAACCACCCCGTGCGCTGGAAAAAATGCATTTCTAAAGGAGGAGACTATGTAGAAAAATAATTTATTTTTGTCTTTCATCGTTTAATAAATACAGTTGATTTTAAAAAAAATTCCGTTTAAATTTGATTCACACTCGTATTAAAATGAAAATAACTGGCATTAAGAATGCAAATATACTTCCCTAATGTAATTTTTAAAGCCTTTTGTGCGCTTTAGAGCTTTATGTTTAGTCAATACTCGCTTATAATAATTTGACAACTACGTAGAAAAAAATATATATGTACTTTGTTTTTTTTTCCAAAATATAATTATTGGTCATTAAATTTGTAATTGAAAATTGAAAAATTAAATCTATTGCATTTCATTCTACCAGCGCAAGTTTGAAATATGAATTATTAGAATCATATCTAGTAACAAATTGTTATGTCCAATGAACGTCCATTAGTCATTGTTTAACGTTCATTGCGTGGATGTGCAATGTCCCAATATAATCCAAAAAGGGACGTCCAAAGTGTGCCATTGGTGTACTCCACTGGACGTCCATTGGATGTCGGAAGTCTAGAAAAAACTCATTTTTCAACATCCAGACATCCACAAATGTAAATCGAATTGAAGTCCAATGGACATATTTTTCCTGTTTGGATTAATACAAAACATACATGATAGCTCAAGAGCCCACTGCAAATTTTTATCGTCATCTGATAACAAATGGCACCTGTGCCAATCCCAATCCTGAGCAAAGTGGCTTAAAAAATTTATTTTACATTAAAAAAATTACATGACAGCGCTAATTTTGTTTGCCCTTAAAGTTTTCCAGAAAATGACATTCAAATATATCTTGACATATATTATTAAAGGGAAATATTTTCTTCCTCTTAACATCGCACAAAAACATCTATCCACGATTAGTAGGTAAATATCATTAAAAATATGAATCAATGTTTGCTGATTTAAAAATTTATTTGTATGCCTATTGTTGTGATTCATTTTTACAGGTTTCCATAGAAATGACAAAAAAACTACTATGATTATGGTTTTAAATAATTGTCTAACAAGAGCTTATAAATTATTATTGACTATCTCTGCAAATGGTTTATACAATGCCATCCTTCTTCCTTTCATACATAAACATGGTTTAATAGGTAAGTAAAAATATTAATAATTCAGGTTTAAAAGCTAGGTTCACAATGAATTAGGATTGTAATTTTCAGGGAAAACATAATTGTCGCTGTCATGTTTTATGTGATTTTTTGAATATAAAATAATTTTTTTTAACCACTTTGCTCAGGATAGGGATTGGCACAGGTGCAATTTGGTAAAGTACAATGTTGTTACATGCCTTTCAAGCATATTTCATTTCGTTATCAGATGACGGTCGAAATTTGCAGTGGGCTCTCATACTATGACAAATTATCTGAATAGTTACCTCTATAGTCAACAGCGAATATATGAAAATATTTTCTCAAAATTACATATTTGTCCACAATGGCTGACCTATCGTGTCCGTTTCCATGTAAATAAAGCAAAATATCGTATTTTCCATTACTCAAAACACCGTCAAAATTATAGTCTTCGTTTTTAATAACATCACTTAAAATTTCCAGTGGAAGGATTTGCCAAACGCCCAACGTTACGTTTTGATTGTCATCATCGGAGGTCAGATTTTCGTTGTGGTTTACGGTGATATAGAAATTTTTCACCCCTTCTATCCCAAAGTGATCGATATCTGAGTAATTCATACCGGGAGGAATGGCCCCTAAAAAATTAAAATGTATGGAATTTAAAAAAAATTAATACAGTTGTACCAGTGGATATTTTGCCCTGGTTAGGGCTCTTCGGGCAGAAGTAGTCAGCTCGAGTAGAATCTCTAGTCTACTCTGAAGATAATTTGATCATTTGAACCATGGAGGAAGGATATTTGAACTATACAGTGTGGAGCAGCCAAATGAAATAAATTCGGAAATAAATAAATGGAGGCGTGTTCGGAAAAATGCTCGGACACGCCGATTGGTATTATTACTTGCGCATTTTTTTTAACAAAAACTTTTTATACAGTGTGTATTTTAATGCAACACCCTGTATATTTTTCAATTTTTGGGTTCTTCAGAAAATTCTAGATATATTTTTATACCTGTTTCGGAAATAATAAATGTTTTCCAATACAATGCAAAAATTAACATTAACAAAATAAAATTATTTGATTACAGAAATTCGCTACAACACACTCAATACTTATTTCCTGTTTAGGTCTTGATGGAGTAGGTTTTCTGTATGAGTGGTACACTATACTTTTTCTACAACCACAATTATTAAAACCCAAATTACACATTTTTTAAATAATTTGATGAACTTTATTAACGATTTAAAATTAGAAATATTAAGAGGTAGTAAACATGTATTATTATCACTTTTTAAATTTGTAACATATTTTATTTTCATTTCTTTAAATTTTTAAATATATTTCACCTCAGCAAAAGGAATAGTTTCCCTAGCCAAGGTAGGTTGTCGAAGCTTGTCGAGCTTTCTTCTCTTGGTGAAGGGGGCGATAACAGTTTTGCAAGGGTTAACAGACGTTTGCTCCCTCTTGCACCATCTGTTGATCGTATTAAGGGCTTGTTGAAGGATGTTGGAGATCACCTCTTCGAACTTTCCCCTTATTATGATAACCAGATCGTTCGCATAGCATTGGAAATTCACCCCCTGCAGGAAGAGATCGTCTAGCAGGTTATCCACCAGAATGGTTCACAGTAAGGAAGTGGACATCCTCTGGCAGGCCTGAAAGTGACCGTCTCTCCATGCAGTGATGAAGTGATGTTCCGGTTTGCCAGCATGCTTTTGATCCAATTACAAGTTAGTTTGTCGATTCCTCTTCTTTCAATAGAAGCGAACAAAAACTGAGGAAGGGCGTTCTTGAACATTTGAGAACAAAAGATGGGAAGCCCTTCCATTTAAAAACTACTAGATATTTATTAAAACAAAAAGCAGCAAATTTTCTTAAATTTACTACAGAATGGCGCGTAAATGACTTTTTTTTTAAATTCCTTTTAAATTATCGATTTGCTCTTATTCGGTGGTTTAAACTAATGTACCCAATTCTATTTTAGATCACATACTATAAATATGTGTTTTAGATGCGGTGTTGCCAAATTAAGAAAAATATTAGTTTTTTTTACTTCTTTAAAGGTATTTCTTAAAAATTTAAACGATTTGTAACAAATTGTTTAAAAGGATAATTTAAAGGATAATAATATTATTAATAAATAATATTATTAATAATAAAATCCAAGACAGCAACCATAAGAAATAACAAACTTATGGTTTGTAACTCGAAAACAGAATACAATTTGGATATTTTTAACAAAAATATTCTTCGTTAAAAAGTGTAACCCATTTTGGAATATGTCAAAATAACGGTTACTATATAAGGTGCCATTAAGAAAAACATGTCTTAAACTTTTTGAAAACGTATCCGAGATCAGCATCAAATTTCCTAAAGCATTTTCCATTTAACCGTGAGCTTTTCTACCTCTTATGCTAAAAGCGAAATACCAATAGGTATATGGGGATTTGAATTTAGGACATAGTGTATAATTCTAATTTTGTAGAGCCATATAATTATTAGCAGATATTAGTAAAAATTAGGTACTAAATAGTAAAATAGGTCGGTACTTACATGTTGGAAAGACTAAACTTCTTTGTATTCCAATACTATATTTAAATACCAGCGGTAGAATTATAAATATTACTATAAACAATAGTAACAATACAACGAATCTAAAAAAAAAACCAGAATGAAAAATAATTATGACTTAAAAATCAATTTAAAACTTACATATAAAGGGCCGTCCCTAATATGAATTTTTGACAAGATTTCTTATTCCTCCGTACATGCTAAAAAGTAAAAGTTGTTTATTAATAGATAAATAACATGTTGAATATATACCTTACCTGCATTGTTAAAATGCCAGTTAAATTGAACGCTTAATTTGCTATTATTTGTACTGTTTCATAATTGGAATACCTAAATAAATAGCAAAATGGCAGGTACAATAATTCCTGTACAGTTGATTTTTTCCCGCCTCTTCGACGTATTGCTCAAAATTACATATCCTAAAATTAGAATCAACTCAACAGAATAAATACACTATTATATGAACCAATATACCACGGGCACGGGCTATCATACAGTGGATTATATTTAGAAAAGAGTTAAAAGATAAATACGAACCTAAAAGATACCCAACAAAGAGTGTTTTAACAATCCAATCGGTTTTAACTTATCATATGGCTTCTGATTAGTTTCACAGATTCATTGAATATGTATAAGATTATACATTAGAAAGTTTTATAATACTATACCTAGGTAACTGCAGTGTATGTACGTTTCTACTGTGGGAGGTTACATAAGATTACCTCGCTGCTAGACTTACATAAATACTTACATAGGTACCTACCTACGTTTCATTTCAACTCACCTGGCTTGAAATATTTTTATTATTAATGCAATTGCTTTATTGATTTTATAAATAGCATAGAACGAACAGTCAACAACTCTTAAATTATGTTAAAGAAACCGTAATTTTTTGGAAGGAAGCTCGATATTTGGCACAATAATTTCAGAGGCTTAAGAGGACATTGAACTTTCTAGGTCAAGGTTAATCAAATACTTTGTTTAAGACATTTTGAATCATCAATTATTTGTAGGTCTTGGATTCTTAATTAAAATTTTACTATATTGACACACTTGTATTTTATAAAATAATATTATGTTTATGTTTTATTATAACATTTATTTTAATTTTAATATTTAATTTCATTTGCTTTCTGTTCTTATTTTTTTTGGGTTTAGGTATCATAATAATCTACCTACTCAAAATAAAAAGGAACTACTTCATTCTTTTGTTTGGGTCACTATAATTATAAATATATACCTACATACAAACGGGAGAGTATCGAGTGAACCATCTCTATTTTATCACAAGATAATTGTGTTTAAGTTAGAGAGCGACACTCCTGAGATGATCCTCAATAGGAATCCTAGACAACTTCAATTATTCTCTGACGGCATGACTTATTTCCGGTTTTTTCCGGAATTAAAAATAAATCGCTATTTATTTTTTTATCTTTATTTGGAAACCTCCATTTTTTATTGCTTTATTGCTAACTCTAATGTATTGGACATTAACGGAGTAGTACGGTTTATTAGAATTTTTTGCAAACTTTTTGTAATCTACTAGCCCGAGAAGGCGCCTCAAAGGCTCTTATTGACCGAGAACCCTTCTGTGGTGTCACAAAGACAGCTATCAGAACATGCAGAAAGCCAGGAATGGTGGACAAATTCACCAGGACAGAGACGAGCCAAAGAGTTCTTAAAAGGATCGTCGACTAAATTCACTGAGCATTTATTTACTAAGCCTTAATAGGAAAAATAATAGATAGTCTGATCAAATGGTGTTTAAAAGTGCCTGTTTCGTAACATAAGTGCGGTAGAAGGTTTCTCAACGGAATTATTTGTTTTTAGGGTGCTGAACACGAATCTGAAGTTTGCTGCCTTATAGCAGTGCCGCTTCAGGTCGAAAACGCAAAAATTCTTGAAATTTTCGGAGTTTTTCTGGTTTTCCGCTCATATAATGGAAACGATGCATCGTACGGAAAATGCCATTTTATTCAAAGTTGAAGAGCAAAAAATTCTGCGTCGAAAAACCTCCCTAACTTTCAAATTAGACCAATTTATAAGGTCGTTATCGTCAGTCGAAAAAAGCCAATTTTTAGCAACTTTTGTGAAAACTGCAAGAAACTCATTTTTAGACGTATGTGATGTGAAAACAGCTACTCTACGTGAAAAACTCGTACCATAAAAGTTGTAAAGCTTCAAATTTTGCGTTCAGTGAGCAGTGATCATTTTTGATGGATACTCGAATGACCACAGAGGCACAAAATCCATGCAGTGGTTGAGTAGATAAACCAAGAAACACTCAGTGGAAATACAATTCACCCACACAATGATGCCGACGGTGTCTCAAGAAAAGTTTCTGTGTAATGCCAAAAACAAAAGTCGCTTAATCAGCATGCTAATGGCAAAGTGTGAAGAAGCTGGAATTGCCTGCAGACAAGCAAACGAGGATGCAGATTCACTGATTGTTTGGACGGCCGAATTCTTGGCCCCAACTCATCAAACTGTTGCAATTGTGAGGGAAGATGTAGATCTGCTGGTGATAATGATGGGTATCAACACTTCTTCAAACGTCTATCTGCTGAAGCCAGGGAAAGGGAAAGCGCCTCAGTTGCTGTACCAACCACAGTCTACAGTGAAACAAAATCTTGCCAAACACATGATGTTTCTGCACGAATGAGTGGATGCGTCGTCTTTATATAACCAAGGTAAGACTAAATTCTTGAAGATTCTCTCTAAATATCCAGACCTTGAAGAGACCGTTGGGAAATTCTTGGATTCGTCAGCCCAGCCAACGGCAATTGCTGCTGCTAGAGAAAAATTTTTAGTGGCCCTGTACGAGGCTAACTATCTAACAACTGCCTTTAATGCTCTGCGATACAAGCAGTATGTGACATCTGCCTTCAAGTTTTCCAGCAACATTGCATCTATCCCTCCCACCGATTCTGCAGCCTACCAGCATAGCTTGCGTGTATATTTACAGGTTCAGCAGTGGCTCGGCAACAGTTTGGATCCGAAGCTGTGGGGTTGAAAGTCAACCAAAAATGGTCTGATCCCACTTACTACCCTGAAACCTCTGACCAACTAATGCAGCAAATATCATGCAAATGCCGCACTGACTGTGGTGGGCGTTGTGGATGCAGGCGCGCAGGTCTATTCTGTACCAAAGTTTGCATCAACTGTGCCGATTGCTGCACCAACGTGGACGAAAGATGAGCAAGAAGGCGACCTTCCGTTTGCTGCACCACTGTCAGAGGCAGGTGAGACTTCAGAAGGTAATTTATGATATTGCTTTCAGTTGAAAAACCGCTATCCTAGCCACTCCGAGTGCTGAAGAGCCTGAGTCTGGACCATCATCGTCCATTGCAAACCCTACGCCCGGACCTTCCACAGTCCCAGCCAAACAAAGGAGAGTCAAATAAAATGGACATTGCTATCAGGTATTTTTTACATGGCATCTTCACACTATACTTCAACTTACTTGCTCTTCTCCAGCTGACTATATGGTCTTCCCACGACTTTTCGTCAAATATATAATGAGAAGTTACTTTTTTTATCTTGTAACTCTAAATATAATAAATGAGAAAATTTGATGCTTTACAACTTTTGTTCTACGAGTTTTTCACGTACAGTGGCTGTTTTCACGTCACAGATCTCTAAAAGTGACTTTCTTGCAGTTTTCACAAAAGTTGATAAAACTTGGCGTCCTTATAAATTGGTCCAATTTGAAAGTTAGGGATGTTTTTCAAAGCAAAATTTTATGCTATTTAACTTTGAATTAAACGACATTTTCCGTACAATGTATCGTTTCCATGATATGAGCGGAAAACCAGAAACACTCCGAAAATTTCGAGGATTTTTGCGTTTTTCGACCTGAAGCGGTACTGCTACGAGGCAGTAAACTTCAGATTCGTGTTCAGCACTCCAAAAAACATATAATTCTGTTGAGAAACTTTCTACCGCTTTCATGTTTCCGAAAAACTACCATTTGATCAGGCTATTGAGTACAAGTAGTCTATTATTAACAGGGCATTGTAGGCTTAATAAACATATGTATAATATCAGTCTGTCAGGAGAGACCTTGTGCCGATTCTGTCAGGAAGAGGAGGAAATTGCAGTACACGTATTGGGCTACTGCGAAGGTCTATCAAGATTAAGATTCCTTGCACTTAGAGAAGAAAAACCAATGGCAACTAGCTATGCCGGAAAACTACTTCCTAGTCTATGGCATCTACTACAAAAGACCGAATTAGACAAGGTAATCCAAACAACGAATAAAGGATATCCACAATAGAACTCAAAAGGTCGAGGTGCGAGAGGGCACATGGACCAAAAGTACTAATTAAACTAATCTAATTGGAAAAAGGTATGTGGACCTTAACACACTACCAGCGCCAATATGAAACTTAATTTGGTTCCAGCAGGACTGAGCATGCCCTCATAACTCAGCTATTGCTTATAGAAATTTAACTGAATTGTTTGAGGTCCAATGGTTGGCCACAAGTCCATTTTTATGGCCTGAAAGAAGCCTAGACCTAACGCCTCTAAACTATTCTTTATGGGGATATCTTTGTATTTTAAATAAAGTTACTACACCAACATTTTTAAACTCACGCAGTCAAACACTAATAGATCTCACTTTATCTATAACTGGTATCTATAAATCAATTCTAAACTGGCAAGTGTCTGATTTAGGTAATGTAAAGCATACCTGGTCAGCTCTTATAAAGTTAAATGTTCACGGTGAAAGCTCACGTAATATACCTTTTTGCTCGTTAAATCCGGATGATAAATCTTTATTTTGCGAGATATCTTCAAAATACCTCTAATAATTGTGATGAAAAAATTAAATATTATCATAATAATTTTATTAATAACACTCTAAAGTTCACGTTTCAGTTGGCAACTGTTGAAGAAATTCGCAAAATATTAAATAGTCTTAATTCTAATGCCTGTGGTGCTGAAATACTGTAGTCCTTTTATTGTTAAGTACATAACAAACATTATCAATTGTTTCATTGATAAATCTTATTTTTCAGATAAATGAAAAATCCTAATTCGTTTGAAGACCTGAGAATTATTAGCATACTACCTTGTTTATCAAAAATTTTCGAAAGAATCATTTACAACCAAATTTACAATTATTTTACAGATATCAGTTTAATACCTGATTTACAATGTGGATTTAGAAAAGGTTTTCTACCGGAACAGATATAGCTGCGGTGATTGATGATGGTCATAGAAGCTCAGGATAGAGGTTTCGATACTGCTTTAGTATTATTACATTTCTCTAAAGCGTTTGATACGATTAACCATGAGTTAATATGTGTCAAGTTGAGATATTTTGGGTTTGATAGTAATTCTTTATTCCTTATTTGGTCTTATCTACCTGGAATATCATAAAAGGTGTGTGTTGATAAAAAATTCTCATCAAACATTGATATTTTATCAGGAGTTCCACAAGGCTCGATCCTGGGTCCCCTATTATTTATACAGTTGATATTATTAATTCTATTAAAACATGTTCTATACAGGTATATGCTGATGATATACAACTTTATAAACACTTTGACATTAAAATTTAGATCAGACGGCTGAAATAATCAACTATGATCTTTTAAATATTTCCGAATCTTCAAAGGAACATGACTTAAATTTAAACTCAAGCAAATCTAAATTAATATTTTTTGGTAGAAATCGGATGTTTCTTAATAATAATCTTCATTTAAATATTGCAGGTGAGCCATTAGAAGTTGTTGAAAATACTCGTGATTTGGGTATCATTTTAGATGGTGAACTGAGATTTTGTGAAATGAAAAATCCTATACGTCGTTAAAATTATTGTATTTCAATCGTCATTTTCTCAGTATTAAATTAAACATTTTACTTTGTGAATCCCTAGTACTTAGTAATTTCACTTATTGTGATTTTTCTTATTGGCCATGTTTGCAGAAGCGAGAAAAACATAGGATTCAAGTTCTACAAAATTCATGTTGCAGATTGATATTTTCAATTGGCAGGCCTCTTTACATTTCCATTAAAATTAATGAATGCAACTGACTTAATATAAACAATCGGTTTATACATCATCTAGGTACCTTTATCCATAAAATACTGATTTCATCTCGCACCCGCATTAAAACTACCGTATACATGACAGAAACACGAGATTTAGACATAAATTTGCTTTGCCTAAGCATCGGACAGTTTATGTTTCAGAAATCCTTCGCACACAATGGTATAAAAATCTACAATTCTTTACCAGAAGAATTTAAATTATTTAACATTAATAAGTTTAAATATAAGATTAAGTGTCACCTTCTTGATATACAAAGAATAGCTTGTAATATATCCGTGCTTTGAGGGGAGGAATATAGTACATAATATTATTATTTTTAAACAAGGGTAATTTACAAGGTTTTTTCTCGATTGTTATTGTTCAATTGTCCTTTTTTACTATAATTACGGATCCTGTTTGATTAAGTAGGAGTAGCTTTAGCTGGACTTCGCCACTTCGGGTTCCGCCTAATTACATTTGATGTTATTATCTGTATATATTACAATATATTTTTTGCATAAAGTCGTTTATTATAATTATTACATTTCGATGTCAGACCACCGCTGGTTAACATTCAAAATAAATTTGATGTTGCCGACCTCTATGTTATCTCGAATCCCTAGGAAGAAGTACAGGACAACCTATGCTCACCTTCTCCAAGAGGCTTTAAGAGAGGTGGAGGCCGAAACACCAAACAATAACAATGTTTTGGAAAAGTACTCGAACACAATAAACAAGGCTCATAAGAAATTCTGCCCCCTGAGGCTGGTACAACACGATCAGACGACTGCCGCATGATGGTGTCACAAGTTGGATCACCTCAGGAAGATGACTAGGAAATATTTCAACAAGGCAAGAACCACAAAACTCAAAGAGGACTGGGATGCTTACAAATCTCAACTCAAAGAATACACCGTAGTATTGGTGCACTTATCAAAGAGGATGGCATGAAAATTGCAAACCTCGAAGATTGTATCAAACTTCTGCTGTCAACACACTTCCGTGACTCGGTCATCACACATGTGGCCGACTGGGCAAAGGAAGAATACAACCCATATGCCTACTATTGGCAAACTGCCAAACACATTGTAGACAATGACAAAATTAGATAGGCAATATCTAGCTTCCCTCCATTTAAATCGCCAGGACCTGACGGTATCTTTTTCAGCTCTACTTCAGTGGGGTTTGGAAGAACTTACACCGCACCTGGTAGGTATATGCAGATCCTCGTTGGTGAAGGTAGACTTAATACCTAAACCTAGAAGGATGGATTACACTGTCCCAAAAACATACCGACGAATTAGCCTGACGTCGTTTTCCATGAAGACATTGGACAGGCTATATCTTATATATCTAATGCATCCACACATGACTTTCCGGTAAAGTTATCAAATATATCTAATCACAAGTGTATAAAAAATGAATTAAAAGTGAACATTTTCTATACATATTTTATTCGAAACATTTTTTATTTATTGCCAGCAAAAATATTGAGAAAATTATAATTTTGTACTTTTCCTCGTATTTTTTGATTTCATTTTAAAGATATCATGCATATAACAAAAATGATAGAGAAATACCTAGATCACAGCCAACTTTAATTCGATGATTTTCTCCAAATAACAAAAATATAACTTAAAGCAAAAAATCAAGCCTCTATAAAGTACCCCCATACTTCGACTATGCCCAAAATCGGATTAGCTATTTGCAAACTGAATTAAAATTTATATTTAAAATGTGGCATATCTCTCTTTATCCAAAACATTACCGCGAAAATTGTCGAAACGGATTCGGAGGACTCCAAAACGTAATGATCAGACGAATGATTCCTCTACTTTCCTTACTGATAACTGGAAAGTAAAAAATTAAAATTATTTTTGTAAATTTAAAGAAGATCAGTAGAACTGTTCTCTCATTCATTTACAAAAAACAATTTTGAACTCTGGAAAGAATGTACGGAAACCAAATATCAAATACATGTAGGTACAAAGGATATGTTCTAAAAGCATATACAGGGTAAGTCGGGAGGAGCGCACCAAACTCTAGGAGTATATTATACAAGTGAAAATAATGTAAAAAAACTCATATGTTCTTATCCGATTTTCATTTGTTTTCAAGTTATAGCATATTAACAAATAAACAAATTTACACATAAAAATTCTCTTAATCATAGCGTTCTTTCAATAAATGTTCAAAAATACCGCCATTGTCTTCTAAACATTTTCTGCTTCGTCTACGAAGAGCGTTTGCTGCTCTCCTAATTGATTCATTTCTTTCTTATTTAATATGGGCTGCAGTATTCTCAATTCGTCTAATTAGTGCATCCCGTGTGTCCACTTTTATTTTGTAGACTTCATTTTTCATCCAGCCCCATAAACAAAAATATAATAGTGTGAGGTATGGAGATCTTGCAGGCCAATTAATAGGACCTCCACGACCAATCCAACGCCCTGGAAAACGTTCGTCCAAATGTTGCTTGACCTGACGAGCGACATGTGCAGGAGCTCCATCGTGCTGATAGTACATCTGCATTCTAATATTTACAGGAACATCCTCTAGCAGGCCTTGTAGTTCATTTTGTAAAAAATTGAGGTAGTTGTCTTCTGTGAGACGATTCTCCAGAATGAAAGGGCCAATTAAATAACTGTCAACCATACCACACCACACGTTTACAGAAAACCGATGTTGAAAATTGCTTTCGACTGTTGCGTGGGGATTTTCGTCTGACCATACATGATAGTTACGAGTAATATTAATGTCATCACGGGTAAATGTAGCTTCATCCGTAAAGAGTATACTCGATACAACACGATGATTATTATTTATCCACCGACAAAACTCCATACGGTTAGCGTAATCCTGTGGTTGTAGGTGCTGTACTCTCTGTACGTGATAAGGATATAAGCCTTGCTCGTGGAGTGAGTTTATCACTCTTTTTTGTGGAATTCCCAATTGAGTGGCAATTCTCCGTGAGCTAGTAGTTGCATCTTCTTCAATTAGATGCAGAATATTTTCTACTTCTACAAAATCTTGTCGAGTAGCGCGTTCAGATGTTATGAAAGCTTACCAGTCTCGCACAATTTGTTAAAAACTCTAATAAATACGTTTTTATCAGGATGTCTTCGGTGTGGAAAACGTTGACGATATTCTTCAGCAGCAGCTGCAGCATTTTCATTACAGAAACCATAAACAAACACCATATTTGCATATTCTAAATTTTAATAAGTATCTGGTATTTTGCAACACTAACAATCACATAAATTCGAAATTAAACGTTCAGTTACTGTTCACTGTACACTGACAGTTCATCAAAACGTCAGAATTATCAAATGCCTTTGAGCCTTAAACATATGACATACTTTGATAATGTTAAAATTCAGAAGTGGAAAGCTAGATGAACATTTTTAATTACGCCATAACTTGAAAACAAATGAAAATCGGATAAGAAAATATGAGTTTTTTTACATTATTTTCACGTGTATAATATACTCCTAGAGTTTGGTGCGCTCCTCCCGACTCACCCTATATATTTTATTACACTTTAAAGAATTTACTATGCATATCCCTTAAAATAATTTGTGAAATGGCATGTAAACCTCATTTTCAAATGATATGATTAGAACCTCAATGTTTATTGTTATTATCTGGTAAAAATGACAGTGCAAATTAGTATCAGGAACATCGTTATCATTTAAAATCGATTAACTTTGATTTTATTTATTCTTATTCCTAATAGTTATTTAATAAAAATGCTTTTACTTACAGTAATTAACATACCTATAACGTAAATTGCGTGGTTCTATTTAGCACGCGTCGAAGAAATTGGTAACTATGATGAGTTTGTGGTAATAATATTTAATAGGAAACAATATTTTACTTTTTGCTTAATAGTTGGTTACTATTAAAAAGTATAGGTACAAATTATCACGAACTAAAAGTAAGAAGGCAAAATTCAAACGGGTCCAGAAGTAGAGGTATCGATTGAGATTTCAGATGCTGCAATCCATTACTCTCCCGTACGCAGTAGCAGTGCGAGAACGATTCATTTTCATTAAGAGAGTAAATTCACAGAAATGTTTTGCGATAATCATCTTAAACACCAGTAAACGTTGAGGTACGTAATATGTATGGCAATTAATAATTAATTGTACACAGAGCAATTGTAGAATCCCTCTTTGTAAAATGTTGATAGGTAACAATTTATATTTATTTATTTTGAATATTAGAGTACTAGCTTCATTGATATGATGCAAATGTTTTCGTCGTTTTACTTACAGGCAATTTTGTAGTTGAGAGACACACGGCTTCGAATCCTACAGCAGACCATGTGAATTTTTAATTAAATTGCTTGGTTTCTTATAGGATTATTATTAGCAGTAATTTAATTTCTGTGGATATGGCACCCCAGATTACTGTTTCGATGATAGTGGGTGAGGTTTTCCTCACCTGTAATTCAAATGGTCCCATCAATCATCTTTAAGTCGCCCCGGAAAATAATAATATCCGTCCCTTCTCCACACAAGCTCACTCGGCTTCAGGGGTTAAAATTCACTCATAAAGGGGTGAATTAGGGATAGTATTATTATTTGTGAATTTCCAAATAATAATAGAACATATTTTTTCTTCTTGGTTACTACGTACAGAACTAATAATAAAAATTACGCTATGCATTTTTATCGTTCAAAATACTGGCGTAAATAGCTTTTTGCGATGGGGGATATATGCCTTTAATGTATACATAAATATACATAGATGCAAAGGCTTTTATTTATTTTAAATCATTCATAATTTTCGTAGACTATTAAGCTATATTTAACGACTCCACTACTTGAACTTATGTCGCCACCTGAAGACAGAATTACGCTTTTGAATCCTGCAACCTTTACTGAACTTCCCTCTTATTATCCCTCGCTGTCAGTAACCCTCCTCTTATTCACGTTCGTGAATACCTCTCCATTACTGGTTGTATGATTATGATATATCTCACCAAATTGTATACTTTTCTGGTTTCCATTCTCTCATCACACCTGACTAACTTTTATCTATTATTTTTTTGACTTCACCCATACTCTCTAATAATCCTTAAACCAAGTAAGGTTTACAGAGTACCTTACTTTGTACGAGGGCTGTCTTTTACGTTTTGCATACCGTGCGTTAGAGGGCGTTACGAATCAAACGGCTCTAATAAAAATAAACTGTCGCCTTTAGTTAACCTCTAGAGGATTCAACAGAAATCAGTCTACAGGTACCATATTCTTAGATGTCGCTAAGGCATTCGACAGAGTATAGCACACCGGGCTGATTTTCAAAATGAAAGAACAAGGGTTCACAGCAGGAATGACAGGGCTGCTCAGGTCGTACCTCGGCGGAAGGCAATTCCGGATCAAGATGGGACATGCCTTACAAAACTTGGAATTCCAGACGCAGGAGTACCTCAAGGGGCGGTACTGTCACCACTGCTGTACACCATATACACAGCAGATATCCCGAAAACCCAACATACTACCATGCCCCTCTACGCGGACGATACAGCGATATCGGCTACGAGGATACCACCAGGACTCATATCAAGATATCTACAAGACGCAGCGGAAGACATAGAAGAATGGTGCATTAGATGGAAGATAAAGATCAACGCAGAGAAGACACAGGCTATGCTGTTCAAGAAGAGGCATTACCCCCCAGGAGAAGAAGTTACGATGAATGGACAGGACATCCCATGGACCGATTTAGCCAGGTACCTAGGAGTAATAATAGACAAAGGACTCACCTTCACCAAACACGTGGACATGGTAGTTAAGAAAACGAAAGAAGCAAGATCAAGACTAAACTGCCTAATAGGACGCAAGAGCAAACTATTACTGCAGACAAAAATGAGGCTCATACAGGCAGTCATTATACCTATCCTCATGTACGCCTCGACGGCATGGGGATACACCTGTAGAACTAACAGAAAGAAGATTCAAAGCCAGCAGAATATCAGCTTGAGATGGGCCTCAAATGCCTATAGATACACAAGAAACGACGTAATCAGGAGGAATCTAGAATCCAAAAGGGTCCTAGACCTCATACACAAGAAGGCCACGGGCACCTTCGAAAAAATAGGAATAACCCCAATATAGAGATTAGAGAACTCACAGAGTATGAAAGAGCGGACTATAGAAGACACGCCAGACCACGCAAGGTGCTGGATTATGGCGGCGAGTGACGACCATTGGGTGTAAAATTCAAGTCTCTTAGATTTAAGATTTTCTTTCAGCGTTATTTTCAGCATTCTCTTTCAGTATACCCGACAGAGCGCATCATGCGAATCAGACAAGGACTGAGCAACTGACGACTAACCACCTGGGGGAGCTTTCACAGGTGGCGACTTTCACAGAACGTGCACACACAAGACATACAAACGGACGACGAAACAGGGAAATGCCCACAGCAAACCCTGTCTAAATGCTGATAATATGTCATCCTTCACAGTCCTTTAAGAAGGAATGGCATACCAATCATAGGATGGAAAATTGAGGCCCCCTGTAGCGAAGATATCAGGGGGAGGTGGTTGTCAGGAGGGTTCCAATCCAGTTTAATAGGATGGGAACCTTCCCGACTTGGGCTCAATTACTGTGTGTGTACTTAACCTCACTTCCAAGTTTCAGTCCGATTCATAGTGTTGTAATTGCACCGAATTTTCAAAGTTGACAATTTATTTAAGAAATGGATTTAAACCGAGAAAATTTTCGTGCCATAATTTTTTACAACTTTCGAAGACAATTATCTCAACAAGAATGCCTCGCCAAGTTGGTTTCTGTTTTCGGTAGTGATGCACCACATCAATCGATAATTTCTCGTTTGTATGGAGAATTTACACGAGGACGGGCTAATCTTAGTGACGAGCCGAGAACAGGTGCACCTAAATCGGTAGTCACCCAAGAAATCGTTGATGCTGTGCGCAGGATCATCGAGAAAGACCGGCATGTGACATATCGCGAGATTGAAGCATCGTTAGGGATTTCAAAGACCTTAATCCAAAAGATTTTGCATGAAGAATTGGGAGTAAAAAGTGTCTCGCTGGATACCGCATCTGTTGACCGAAGAACAAAAGAAGCTAGGGTATCAAAAAACTCTGGAGCGCTTCAACGCTAGAAACTCTAAAAACGTGTACTGCATCGCAAGTGGTGATGAATCATGGATTTACTCATATGAACCTGAAAATAAACGCCAATCGTCTGTTTGGGTTTTCCAAGGTAAAGACAAGCCGACAAAAGTGATCCGTTCTCGAAGTGTGTCTAAAAAGATGGTCGCAACATTTGTCTCCAAAGCAGGCCATGTTGCAACAATTCCTCTGTAAAAGCAAAGAACTATTACTGCCGATTGGTATATAACGACTTGTTTGGGAAACCAACCCCAAACGACGAATCATCCTCCATCAAGACAGTGCAAGTGCGCACACAGCTCGCAAAACAATTGCCTTCTTAGAGCAACAAAACGTCGAGTTGTTAGACCACCCTCCTTACAGTCCCGACCTAAGTCCCAACGATTTTTTTACCTTTTCGAAAATCAAGAACGCACTGCGTGGGCAATGATTCCAGTCACCAGAAGATGCGGTTGAGGCATTCAAAACAGCCATTGGAACTGTGACACTCCAGGAGTGGAATAAGTGCTTTCAGAGCTGGTTCGAGCGCATTAATCTTCGTGGAGAATACTTTGAAAAACAATAAAATGTTTAAACACTATCTGCTGTTTTATTCTAGGTCTACATGCAAAACTTAAAAGACAGCCCTCGTATATACGTTTTTAGACCCTTTCAGTACTTATTAGAATGCTTGAAAACTTGTTCTCGTTTTGATATTTTTTTCATTACATGGTCTACATTATATTTACCTCATTAGGGCTCTCCAGACCATCGGGAAAATCCCGCGACAACTGCGAATAACCGCTCCGCAGAATACCGTTTACACGGCGACAAACCTATATAAAACGGTACAATACAACCTACATGTTCAGTTCAGGCTCGCGCTAATTGTTGTATATGCTATTTTATTAACTTTTAAAAATGTATAATACGTTCGCAAAGAAAAATAAATCTGTAGTTTTTTTATACAAAAAAAAGGAAGCTCTACTAACATTTTGTATCAGCTCCTGGCCTATCAACGTATCAATAACTCTATCTACCATTGTTAAATATTTATAAAATGACTCTACCTATTTTAAAACAATTATGGTAAAAACCTTATGCTCTAAGGTAAAAACACTATTTCGCAAGTACCTACCACTTTTTTATTTAGAGGCTACAGTAAAGGTGACAATAATTTGAGGAACACTCATACATGAGCTAAATTTAGATCAAAGTAAACAAAAATGAACATCTTACTCTTGCTTAATAATTTGTAAAAATATGACTTTATGAGTTATGGCATTGACAATAAAAAATGTCATGTTTTCGAAAAATCATGTTTTGATTTTAAAATTATTCTGGTAACAAATAATTTAAAAGTTTTTAGTATTAAAAATAGGAATATATTTTAAAACATACCCTGAGATGAAGAAAAAAGTATTTTGTATTTTGAATTGAGACCATATCTGAAGATTTTCTTAACCCAATCAAGACAATGGCTATAATAAAACAGTCATTTGGTTCTAAAAAAGAGGTTAACTGGAAAGTTTACCGGGAGTTTTGAAAATGAGTAATTTTATAGATTTCGATGTTTTCTTTCCGAATTTTAACTTTGTCACCTCTTATCTTGCCAAAAGTTGTTAGAAATAGTGAAATACAATTGTATGCTGACGACACACAGATTGTTCATTGTTTTGAACCTGCAGATATTCCTAATACCAATATAAATATGGACTTAGATGCCATTTTTCAATTTTCCGAAGAACATAACAGTCAATCCATCTAAAACCACAGCAATCTTATTTTGTAGTAAAACCAAAAGAAATATATGTGAAGGTTCATTAAGGCTCGAGTTGGGTGGAGTTATAATAAATGTTTCTGAGAAAGCCAAAAATCTAGGTTTAATCATAGACTAATCACATAGATTCAAAGACCATATTAAAATGTTACTTCAAAGATGTTATGTAAGAATACGTATGTTATATGCCAACAAGCATATCTTAAACTTCGAAATGCATAAAAAGCTTTGCGAGTCTTTGGTTCTCTCAGTTCTAAACTACTGAATTACAGTTTATTACCCTTGCATTGATAAAACCTCACAAAACCAGCTACAACGTGTATAAAACACTTGTTGTAGCTAAATTTTTAATCTGTGGAAATATGATCACATATCCTTTAACATTAATGAATTTAAGTGGTTAAAAGTTAATAATTTATTTCATCTACATTTTCTAACTTTCTTGTACCTTTTATTTAAAAATAGGATTCCTCTATATTTGTTTGAAAAGGTAATTTTTAGAAATGCCGTCCACAATTATTGTAATATCCGATTTAATACTCTTACCATGCCACACCATTCTACTGCACTGTTTGAGCGTTCTTTTACCTATAATTTAGTTAAGTTTTATAATGTGTTTCAACATCTTATGTATCTTCCTTCAATTAACAATTTTCATTACACTACTAAAAATATTCTCCTTAACAGGCAATAAATAATTGTTTTCTGAACATTTAATTTAAATTCTATTTTATATTTTTCGCTTAATTACTATTGCCTGACAACTCTTTTAATGGTGGTCTGACAAACAGTTGCGTCAAGAATAAGAACGCCAGACTTGAATTTCTATATTCATCTGGTCAAAACGCCATCGAAAACTAAAAAATTATGTTTAAGTTATGTAGATCAAATTTGCAAAAAAAATAAAATACAAATTTTATTAAAAAAAAAAAAAAAAAATTGGACAAGTCATAGACTACCAGACCGATGGTTTGTTATTCATCTAATACCCAAAAAGTAATAAAATATATTTTTGTACTTGTACTGGATGACCACCTTTTTACGGCGGTCGCCGCTTGGACTAGTAGGTATTGGATTTTGTGAAATATATGTGTGTCTTCTTTTAAATCAATTTAATAAACTATGAACTGTAGATTTTGTTTATTTTATTTTGATATTATAAATATAAAAATATAACTATTCCGCGTGTTTTCTTGAGGAAGGTCTTTTAGTATTTTCAGTTGTTTTTGGTCAAAATTGGCAAAACACCTTTATTATGGCTAAATTGTTAGTTACAATTATGCCAATATAAGGATGTTTTTTCCATTTTAACCTACTCTGTGTATTCATATTTACATTTAATGAATGAATCATACTGTATTTGATTTTGAAAATATTGGTAATTACTTAAATAAGTAATTTCTAAAAATTCGTTTAAAATAGCCAGATTAGGTATCCAACCCTTAATACATAATTCTTTTTAATCCTAAAAGATTTGAAAATATAAACTTTGCAAATACTTATTTAAACTCTCAAACCAAATGTCTTTTTAATTGTTACTTAATTTTTTTTTGGTACCCGTAATTTTATTTACCTTATTTTTACTTAAGGAAAAGGTAATTTAATTTAAATATGGGGCTTTTATTACATTTTTAACAAAAAATAAACCAAATATCGAACAAATTTTATAGATAAATTATAAAATAAACGTCTTTTATTTTTATAACAAATAATGAATTATTACATAATGAATTATAGTTTGGTGCCGAAATCTCACCATTGCTGTTAACCCTAACTACTTCAATGTAATTAAATCACATTACAACATTTGCGCATGGCCTATAACAATGATTTCAGATAATTTGCCAAACTATTTCGCTCAGAGTAGAAAATAAGCATGTTTTCTCAGCGTATTAAGTTGTGTATTAATCAAAGTCATGCTGTGAAAAAGGTCCATCCGATATCAAAGGCACCGACAGCTACTGTCGCTTCTCCTTGATCGGTATTCTCGGGTCGAAACACCGCTGACGTATAGAGACACTCCACTTCGCGAATCTACCAGAAAAGCAATACTTGACCGTTGACACACCGTTGATTCATAGAGATGGATTTTATCGGGTGACATTCGAGAGCGTCTAGAAACTACTAGTACAGAATTGGTTTTGTATAAATAGCGCAATTTCGTCGACGGACGAGAAGTTTAGAATAAAGTATTGGACTGAAAAGATAAATTGTAATAAATAAATTAGAATTGTGAGTTAGTGCCTAAGTATTATATAAATTAATTAGTACGTCATAAATAAATTGTAAAAAGTGTATTTTAAATAAATAAACTATAACTAAATTAAAATATCGTTACAATATAATATGAAAATAACATATTTATGAATTTCAGGAAAGGTTGTTAGATTACCTACTACAATATTTCGATGTATTTCAATCATACCATGTATGTTGACTGAATAAACGTTCTGTATCGATTGTTTTAGGTGGTCCATTAAATAAAACGATTTGAAAAAAATTCATCATCTATTTAAATATTACTTTGTATTAAAATAAGTTTTGATTGTTAAACCTAATTATATAGATTATTATTACATCACAATATTTGTAAATTTCTAAAAAACAAATATAATCTAACTTAAATAGAAAATTTACTAAATATTCAACAGTTACAAATTTTTATAAACAAAATATGATGCTATGCATTCTAAAATTAATAAATTGTTTAATTACAGATTTCTTAAAATAATAGATTGTATAATCAATTATGTAAATGATATTATTAACTCATAATACCAAAACAAAAATTGTTTTTAAAATGTAGGTGTGGTGTTTATACAATCACAGCCTTTTTTTCTTTGATAGGAGCTAATCGTCTTGTTCTTCTCTACTCGTCAACAAAAGTCATCCAACTGTCGTATTTACCACTTCAAGAAAGTTTCTGAAAAATATTTTTTTTTAGATCTCATTACAATAAATTGCTACTAATTAAAGTAAAATAACTGATTAAATGATGGCTATACTAAAAAGTTTTAGATACAATGAAAATAATTTTATTTTAATTTATAGAGTTCTCCTTTGTGATCTGTCAAACCACTTGTGAAAGGCAACCGACCAAGATTCTTCCAAAATTTCACTATACTTCAGTACATAAAATTTACAAATTGACGTCATTTGAAAATAATGAAATAAAAATGTTAGGACTATTTTTTCTTTTCAATAAAATAATATAGGTCTTCTTTTACAAATTTCGTTCCCAATTTTTGATAAATTATAAACTAAAAATCCGACGATTGTCGAAGATCTATCTTATGTTGCCAAAATCCATCAGGATTATTGACGTTTTTTACAGATCCCTATACAAAAAGTGTTTATTAATAAAACGGTGTTTATATTTAATTTCGATTAAGTGGACTGTGTATTTATTATTATATCATAAAACTTTTATTACACATATTATTTACAAAGAGACGAGAAAGAAATAAAATACAACTCATAAAGATGCCATTCTCTTAACACTCTGCTCGCTTCTTCATCTTGCATTACTCCAAAATGCCTGCACATGTTAAGCTGCGCATAATGTACTTACTAACAACAAGTGCCGCCAGTGGTGTGCTAGAATATTCAACAAAGAGAAAGCCAGTTTTAGTACAAACTGAAAATGCGAAACATAGTGTCAGTGGAACAGGTAAATGGATATCAAGTTGTAGCAGTAACATTTCAAAAACGAATTTATCTCTAGGTGAATATACAATGACAAAAATATACTATTGATGCATCTGAGATGTTGTAAATCTTTCTCAAGATACGTAAATGTAGTCAGAGCAGATGTGTCCGATGTGGATAAACAAACGCTCGAAAGGTGAAAAATGCATTGGATGTGCATATTCAAAAGTTACATTAGATATGATTTTCCAACTTTAAAATTTGGAATGCAGTAAAAATCTTTTTGAATTTACAAAAATGTCAGTAAAAATGAATTGCAAAAAAAGCTGATGCGAAGTAAAAAGAAAGACGATCATATTGTTATTAAATATGCAATTTGCCAAAAACTACATTCATTTTAGTTTTGAATCGAAATTCCAACACTAAAAAAGTATGTGCGGATTGATAAAACGATTATAGTTTGCCAAAAAAATATCACGAAATATTTTGATCTGGAGTATGGTTTACAGACATGTAATAGTGGCATAAAATAAGTTATAAAATAGAGTGCGAATTATTAAAATACTAAAAAAATACATACAATGTGGAACAGCCAAATGGGATAAATTTGGTAATAAATAAATGGGGGAGTGTTCGGAAAAACGCTCGGACACGTTGATTGGTAGGCATTCTTTTAACAAAAACTTTTTATACAGGATATGTCATGTAAAAGTGGCCAATACCAACTTTCTTATTTTAAATGCAACACCCTGTATATTTTTCAATTTTTGGATTCTTCCGATTTATTGCAAAAATTAACATTTACAAAATAAAATTATAAAAATTCGCTACAACACAATACTAATTTCTCATTTAGGTCTTGTTAATGAGAAAATAAGCAAACACCATTTCAGCGTTCCTTTTTACTAATATAAAATAAAAAAAGCTATACTTAAATAGGTTTGTTCACTTTTGTTTAAAACGCCTGACCTTAGCAAATTGTTATCTGACTGCATGACAATAGTTGTCAGTGTTATAGTCGTTTGAATTTCCTTAGTTGCATATCAGAAAAATGGTTAATTTAACAGAAATGCACAAAATAACAATTCTACAGATGATTGGTTTTGAAGATAACACTGGGAGACAAATAAAAGTTGCTCGCTTATATCATGAAAAATTTCCAAATTTGCCGCGTATATCCCAAGGGACAATTAGTAAACTAAAGAAGCAGTTTCGCGAGCTTGGACATGCAAGGCACATAAAAAACAGCTGTCAGTACAATAACTAATGATATCAAATTGGATATTAAGCTTGAGTTTCAGGAAAACCCACATACTTCCAGTCGACAAGCAGCCTTAATGTCCGATATTAGCCATTCATCGATTATTGGAACATTAAAAGAAAATAAAATGCATCCCTATAAAATAATAGTATCTCAGGAGCTCATGGAAGACGATTTTGATATGAGAACGCAGTTTTGTGAACAAATAATGGCAATGTTAGATAATGTGATCCAATTAGAACATGTTTTGTTTTCTGATGAGTGTACCTTTACATTTCACGGTCATGCTAATCGTCAAAATTGTCGTTATTGGTCTAGGGAAAATTCTTATTGGATGAGAGAACATACGCAATACCATGAAAAGGTTAATGTTAATAGAAAGGCAGGAATTGTTGCCGATCATATCATAGGTCCCTTTTTCATTGATGGCAATTTGAATGGCGATAATTATTTAACACTGCTCCAAAATAATATCATGCCAACTTTAACGAACTTATATCCCGATCCAGCAAACCAACAAGTTCCAGCGAATATAATGTGGTTTCAGCAAGATGGAACACCGCCCCATTACCAATATATTACAAATATATGACAGGTGGGCTCTCAAATGAGTGTGTATGCCTATAGAAATGTGCGACTTCTTGATACTAATTTTATTTAAGGGTTTGTTTTGGTGTTCAAACAGGTCCATCGATTCCAATTCTCAAATACAGTGGACGAATTAATTTTTCAAGAAAACGTCGCGAAGTTATAACAACCTCTTAGCTGATCGAGTGTAATTCAGTTATTCTGAACTAGTTTCCAAAAGAACCAAAACCAGCCTAAAGTTATCTAACAGATATTTGTGTTACCACGCGATAAGTATAGCGTTTAAAAGGTTGCCAAGTTATAATCATTGTACCCCACTACACATCGTTTTCGAGGTATCTTGAAATAAATACATTGCTTGTATACATGACAAGCTTCAAGAGTGTTAATTATGCACATTTTGATTGTTAATGTCTCGTTTCACTGACGGTCAAAAAATTTCATTTTTTTTTTTTTAGTTTAGTTATATTTCAATTTTATTAAATGCTTAAGAAAAGCCATTTTACGAATGAACTACCTTAATTGAATATCGGTGTAAACTAAATTAATGGGCTATAATAGACGAGTTTTTAAGTTGATTAATTTCACATGACGTAATAAATTGGTTACTGATGGAACGATTTATGCTGAGCAAAAGAATAGCACTTAGACCTCTCATTTATTAATTTTATGGTTCGATCTCAGATTCGGTGCCGAATTGAATTTAAAAAATTGGAAAAATAATGGAAAAACGTTTACATATTAGTTTTGCTGCATTAATTGCCTCTAGAAGTAAAGAGAATAGTACTTCCTCCAGCAGCTCTGATGATGAAGTTTAAATTTTTAATAGAGTAAAAAGTTTAAACTATGTGGAAAATATAGCTTTAAAATATGATAACATAAACTTTAGGTCCCACTATTGTAGAAGTGCATAATATAAAACTCTATGAAGCGGGCTGTCCGAAAAGCACCCATTTTGACGTGCTGAAGGGAAATTCCTTGGAGGATGCACAATGGGCCTAGTGAAGCATAAGTGATGTAGAGGCTTCCCACCGTCTTCTACCTTACCGATACAGAAAGGCATAATACAATAATTTCAACTTTCTTTCTAATTTAAAATTTTCTTCACATTACTTTTTGATCATTTTCAAAATTTTTCACCGCCTTGGAATAACGATGACTAGGTGAAAACCACCAATAATAAATAAACGTGAATCGAATGTTTTTTTAATCTAAAATAATTATGGATAAACTATTGTTATTAAAGACATGAAACAGAAAAAATCTTCACTGTCTTCTTAACTGATTATTAAGCCTGTATGGCAAAAAACAGGTAAGAAAACTTTTTTTAATGATTTTTCAGACTAGAGATTTCGAAATAAACTTATAGAAAGCAGCATATTTTTGTATGTTAAACATTTCGGAATATACCTCGTAAAATCATTAGGTACTTACTTAACATAGAGATTCATGTAAGTGTCATCATAAATGCCGACGTGTCCACGTTCCTCTTTCTTCGCAAATTCGTGATAAATCGTTGTTGATATATTTCTTGCAGAAGCTATTTCATACAACTAAAACATGACATTTTAAAGTTTATCAGCCGGTTGCAAGAACGTGCATTAAAATATTATGAGCCATGTAAACTTTAACGGAGCTTGAGAGTGTTAATTTGTTTAAATGACATAAACGTCAAATTTCTCTAAACATCTGTCAAATTTTATCAGGCTCGTATATTTTATTAAATAATTCGTATGTCTTTTAAAGATTTAGGAATCATAATTACTGTTAAACCTTAATAACAATAAGCCCGATTTGTATACCAATACATTTTAATAGTATTGACATGCTCTAATTCATAAGTCCCTCTCTGCCGTATTTGGGCCTTTCACGACCCCAACTTTCCCGTTACCAAGAATATTCGATAAAATAAGTCAGCCTCCGAAACCCCCTATGAGTCGCCCATGCTCGACATCAGTCGAAGTGAACCATTCATTCTAGATTATACTGTTCACTTCGAGATATTACGAGGATAGACGTTTCATAGGAGTTTGACTTCTTTTTAAGGCCCTAATAAGGCAGAGAGGGACCAAATGGATTAGAGCAGGATCCAAGTGGTCGAAAATGGCTCAAATGACTGTATAGTAAAGCAGGGACAAAAGTTTGAAAAGGCGTTTGATAGGTGGAAAGGTAGTAAACGTCAAACCCCGTCGGACGGCTTCGAGAACTTCGCGGTAATGTTTATCAGCCAGTGTCATATCATAGAACAAGTAATTTTCAAAAGGTTACCAGCAAAACCGGGCAATCGTATGTATTTAAGGGCTATAAATAATTATTTAAACAAGTATTATAATAGTTCAAATCGTAATTCTACAAAATTTCCACAGCTACTCCCAATGTATTAAACTATTTACATGAAATTGTTATTAGCATCTATAAAATAATTTTCTAAGCCAATGTATCGAGTTCACTTCGGTTAGCTCCGCGGCAAAACTGTCAATGCCTGTGCATGAAATTGGAGAACTGCGAAACATCCTTTCCAACTTCCGTCCCTTCTATACAATGCAACAATCGAGCAATAGCCCCTCGAGATGAGTACAAGAGGAAAAGAGAATGACCAGATAGATTAAAAATCTTGTTAGAAATGTTTACTTTTGCAAATTTGCTTGTCATATTGTATAAATCAAGATACTAAAGTGCATCTTTTAAAGCTGAGGGTGAAGATGCTGCCTTGCTAAGGCAAGAGGTAGTATCTATGAAAATTCCGATTTAGATATTTTTACACATTTTGTAAGCTTACATTATATTTTATATATTATTATACTAAGTTAGAAAGACCTATCTACATTAGAAATTCTTTTAAATTATTAATATAAATAGAAATAGAATTTATTCATCTTTCAGAATTATACACTATAAATACAAAGACACATAATGTACAATCCTATCAGACTAGTCAAAAAAAGTGTAAAGTAAAATATGTTAAAAATAGTTTAAAAGTTGAAAATATCTTCTATATTATAAAATACATTATTTACAAGAAAATCATGAAGATGTTCCTTTATATAATAAACTCATTGTAACACTTATGCGACCTCTTGTCTTAGCAGGATTGTTGTCTGAGCGTTAGCAAGAAGAGAGTAAATTAAGCTTATATTTTACATTTTATTCCATTTTACCTTTCGTCCAAATTTAACAGGTATCTCATCATCGTCTTCGGCATGTAAAATCATCATGGGGCACGTTATTGTCGAAATGTGTTTATCAGTTTCAAATAAGAAGCCGTTTTTTGTTAAGGGGTCTACTACTGTTGCTGTAAACCAAGGTACCCAAGATAACAGCTGAAAATTGGAATAATTGAACAACCGCTGTTCCGGTAAAACAATGACGCAAGTGCAAAATTATGACATTTTGATTTTAACATGTCATTAGTTTCCAAATTAGTCTCTCTATACTGTATAACAACGGCGTAATTTTATATCACCTCGCGGCTGCTAGATGGTAGTTGCGACAGTTTTAAAATATTAAAGTTTGCCCCTCCACTTTTGGAAAACAATGACACATGAATCAGTTGTCTGCAACTTCAAGGGAGACGTTACTTACTCAATGGTTAAATGTCGTATTTGCTATTTAGGACAAGTTTTCTTTGTGATTTATGTGCCCAAATTTGGAAGTAATAATATTCGTTTTTTGTATCTCCTGAAAAATTTATAATTTTGCATTTGCGTCATTGTTTTACCGGAACGGCGAATATGGAAAATCCCTATTACATTAAAAAATATTTATAAAAGATAACATACATTAACTTTAAATTAAAAAAAAACATTCAAATGACAAGTATTAAGTAATACAAGAAATAAATAATAAAAAAAAATCAATAAAAATCACAAGAATGATAAAAATATTCAATATACCAAGATAATCTATTTCTTGTGGCCTTTCTGAAGGTATTGAAAGACATCCAGAATATACAAATTCAACGAATTCGCACTTCTAAATAAGCCGTAATTAGTGTGTGTGAAATGGAATGAAGAATAAATAATTTTAACGAGTATATAATAATAATAATAATAATAATAACGTTTATTTGTAGAATGATACTGATAAATAAAAAAATTACATATTATACATTAAAATAAAATCATGCTACAAAAAAGAGACAGCAGACCTGATACAAAGTGCCACCCCTTTAATATCTTACTGGTACTCTAAATTGAATGGATTTTAAGTTCGCAACAATGAATAGTTAATGAAATTGTTGCAATAAAATTAATCTACATTAATTCTAGACATCCAAGATCCCATAAGATTAATAATAACATCGACGGTGTCATAAAAAAGGCGTAAGAGCCAAAAAATAAAATACATTTCTTTACTACATAGTTAAAGGTATTATCAATATCTATCGTGTAATTTAGTGATTGTAAGAGACAATTTCATTCACATAAAAAGTGGGCTTAAACTAAGCATCATTCTTTCATGAAGAGAGGTTGTCATTACACCCAATGCCGAAATATACAAAAATTTTAGAAAACTGTTCTTTATAACTTTTATTTAAAATGAATTTTATGGCATGCGTATAAATTGGTTATCTGATTTAACCTACCTCAATTTCTAAGAAAAACGCTTGCATTCGTTTGTGTCGCGTGGAAAAATCGAATAATCGTAAAATCGAAAAAGAAATTCTGTAATGAAAATAAACCTAACACCCCCCCACTCCGACCGGCACAGCGGTGCGGCGTTGAAAGTCATGCATCGTCTAACGTCTTTTCAGTTCGGCACGGTGTTTGTGTGCGTGCGACTAGACGTATGCGTGTAGACTAGCTGCTAACTGCTCATAACTGATTCTATCTCTTTTAGACACAATTTCGGAAATATTGAATTTGAAAATGAATAATGATCCACAAGAATGCACAACAAAATATGGGACCATCATTGACGCGGTATTTTCCAGATATTTAGAGGATATCAAGTCTCAACCTTATGTTTCTTATTTCAGTTACCATAAACCTATAGTTTCAATAATAAAAATTCCTGAATAACCTACATGTATTGTAAGATAATAAAAATATTTAAAAAAATATTAACTTCTCATTTATTCAATAATAGAAAAAAATTTGTCAATACGCTCAAAAAGTGTAACTTGAATTAATATCAAAGAAGAAAAAAATACTGCATAAAAAAAATAAATAATTATAATTGCATAATTGCAATAGCTTTACCGCGGCAGTCCCCGAGCGCAACATGTATTTTTTATTGGAAAATTATACGTTCATACTCAATAAGTCAGTGGCAACTTAATCAACTGAGATATCAGTGATATTAATTATGGATAAAAATTATTATTTATTGGTATTTTTCCAAATAAACAAGATTATTATTGTTATACACTATTTCACAAGGACACTATTAGAATCTTGTAAAGTAGAAGATATAGAGATGAGGTTAAATAGGACAAAGTCGTATATATTTAGGAGACAAATAATAATATTAGAAATAAATTTAAAAAATTAGAATTTTTTATTCTATTCATAGCAAACTTTAATTAAGTACCTTCAGTTTTTAATAAAGATTTTGTCTACAGCCTAATATTGTTCTGATTCAAAGCATATTTTTTGGTTGCTATTTATATAAAAGGTGAATCTGACAAAAAAAAAAAATTGAAAAAATATGGAAATTGAAATTAATTTAAATCTTCCAGAAAAATATATGTCTAATAATATGACTAATATTTGGTAAAATAGTATCAAAGCTATTTGGAAATGTAACAAACAAACAAAAAACAATATTTTTACCTTTGTTAGAGGATGAACATAGAGTTCATCATGAAGATTGGTAAAAGCAGATTCCAAAACAAGTCCTTTTGTTTTAATTTTATATTCATTCTCAAATTTTGCAACAGTATCAGCCGCTATTGCTGCTCCAAGAGAATGACCCCAAACATAAACGTCTGAGGTAGTTTTATTTCTGACCCACTTGTATAATTCAATGCAATCATTTACAACATTTTCTTCTGAAATCTCTCCAGAGGAAGAGTCTCCATAACCTTAAAATAAATAGTAAATCCTGATAAAGGCGCCAATGTTGGATATACAATGCTTGGCAGGTGATAACTCTTACAAACTGATAAAAAAAAAGTAGGAACATATACCCTTAAGTGCCTAATTTTCAAGATGCAAGGTATTAAAATTCAAAAATAACTATTGTTAAAATCGCTACATAATTTTTTTTAAAAGTCTCAAATTTTGATCACTTTTTCTTCAGTGGTATACTACAGTTGAATGTGGTACCTTTACTAACATTACTTTAGTGAGCTTTTTCCTCAGCTTTTTCTTTTTAATCATACTTATATTAAATTATGGGTATAAAATAAAGGCAAAAACCTGTATTGAATATTCGAAGAAGAAAAAATACAAGGTAATGTCTGGTGTATGTAGATATTGATTTTAAGTATCAAAATATAATATGTTTATTCAGATACGTATTACAAGTACAAGATAAATAAGTATATGAATTTGTATATACCTAACATAAACTACAATAATTAAAAATGTATACTATGTATTGTAAAAGCGAATAAACAGGTTACTCCCTTGAAACCTAAAAAGGTTGTTGGGATTTTATTAATTTTAAGGAAAAAAGCAGGTTACATAACTTTGAAAAGGTAAGTATATAACTAATAATAAAGATAGTGAATGAAAGTCAACAAAAAGTTAAATAAGAACTGCTTTCATGTCTCTGTAAGTTCCTTGATTATATTTATATCAATAGTTAGTGCATATATTTAAAAGTAACGCTTGAAGAGCGTGAACGAGTTCAAAGTAAATATGCATATTTTGTTTAACTCTGGTAACTGATTGTAGGTATATTTGGACTGATTTGTATGAGTAGCAACCTCTGACCAACTCATTTATTCATTATTGTAATTAAATAAGATTTTACTTGAACTTTGATAAGAATTTATAAACCTTGAAGATTTCCTGTGTAATAGATAACATACAGGAAACATTACAAAAGTGTGATAGGATATCAAAAAAATTAATTTTCTTAAATAATAATTATACATCAAAGTTAATAAAACTTACCTCTATAATCAAAGGCTATTACATGGAAAAAAGGAGTGAATATTCTATATTTATATCTATTATCTGCTCTGTCTTCACCTGTACCATGAAAATATATTAAGACACTGTATTGACTATGTAATAAAGCTTGATCAAAATCAACAGGCTTATCATAAATAGTTTTGTATGCTAGATCATCTGGGAGAATGTGCCACAGTCCTAGAGTCTCTTCTTGGTTATTTCTTGTATTTTCCAAAGTTACATATCTATTTTTGTAGGCAGGCAAACGTTGGGTTTTGAAGTATTTCTCTTCATTATGCAAACCAACTATAAAGTATGCATGTGTTATACATTATAATAAATAAAAAAATATTTGTACTTACAGCGGGTAAAAATTAACGCCGATTGTAACGTTTTGGAATTCATAAAAATCAACGGCAGTACGACATATGTTACGATGAAGAAGATAAAGAACAATATGCACAATCTAAAACCCAAAGGAAAAATAATTTCATTTACTATAGCAATTAAATAATTTTTCATTGAAATTTTGAAAGAAAATTAACAATATTTGATCAAATTACATTGTTATTGTATAACAAATACATCTTGAACGTTTCTCCTGTGGTATAGGTAAATCAAAGTCGACTTCTCCCATTTCATTGTCATTTATCAAATAATAGTCATGGTATCGTCTGTGTTTATTCTGTTTGCTGCTGCTCATCTTGGAATTAAAATATAATTAATCACATTTTTTTTACAGAATTACAATATGATTAGATAAATGAAATAAACGATTATAATCAAATTTATTTCAGTCAAAACAAGTAAACAGAACAGGAACGAAGAGACACAATAAACAGTAAAATAAACCACCTGAAAACACGTAAACACTAAACAAGAAGATAAAAGACAATAAACATATCAAATAAACATAAACACAACTGACAAGAATCGAATAATCGAATCAGAAATACGAAATATTTCCTATTTCCCCTCCTATTCAGTGTTCAGCGGTGTTGCCAGTACTCACAGACCAGTACTGTCAGTCTGTCAATAAAAATGTACTGAAAGTTTTAATGAAAAGGTAGTAGATTTACAAAAACGTACTAGATTCTTACGCGATGGGGGCAATGAACGCAATGAACTGGAGTAGGGTAGAATGTGCAAATTAGGTTCTTTCGTTCCACAGATTTGGATAGAGGAGATAGGAAAAAGCCATTTTCCCCGGTGTTTCAAAATAAGCATATTATGTAGGCCGCCATGTTTGCAATTTAAACGCACATGCGCAGTTGCTGTAATGTTTCAAAAGATCGCTATTTTAGTGAATTTAAAAGAATTTTAGAAGTTTTACTATAGACAATTAATAAAATAGGAAATACGTGCTTTGTTTTTGGTCGTTTAAACAACGGGGATTCAGAAAACATTACATTCCACAAGTAAGACATCTTTTCTACCAGAACCGTATTCTTTAGACATTTTTTAGACTAATTTCATTTTCTAGAAAACGAAATATCGTAGTAGAATAACAAACTGTATGTATGTTATTGGCAACCAGGGTTGCCAATTTAGCGATTTTGGAGCTAGATCTAGCGATTTCAGAAGGTCTGTTGCGAGTTCGAATTTGAATTTGAGACGTGTCTCAATCCTAGCGTTTTCTAGCAATTATCTGGCGACTTTTACATATCAGGAATGATGATGATGATGATATTAATAATGGGCCTAGGAGGTAGGCCATATTCTAGCAATGAAAAAGGAGATGGTTGTGCAATCGAACATAAAAGTAAACGTCAATAATTTGAAAACCGTTAGGATTCATAGTTAGGATAGCAACCAAAATGATACGTCATTAAAACGATTAATTTTCATTTAATTCAACATTCAATCTGGGATAAATACTTATGTTAAATAATAAGAATATTAACCAACTTTATTATTCGAATAGAAATTATTTTGTTTTAGAAGATTTGTATTTTTGTTTTGTTAGATTTTATTAAAAAATATGCATGTGTATTAAATAAATATGCATGTTATATATTTCTTAAACAAGTTCCTATATATTTTTCACCTAACTTTATTATGATTTAAAAAAAAATAGTAAAATTTCCTTTTTTTTATCCAAGTGATTCTTTCGTAGTTACGCGCAAAAGTCGCCAGATTTTCAAAAACCAAACTAAAAAACAGCCTCTTTATGTGACCCGATTGTCATTAGTGTCAATTTTATTTTGTTAAGTTGGTTGCACGTGTGGATTGTATTTTTTGACAGGATCGGTATTTAAATTATCTGTCATGTTTAAATGTATTTTATTTTAAACAAATATATTAGACAAAAAAATGCAAACGTTTGGCTAGCATTTACAAATTATATAAATAAAAACAGATTCAAATATACTAAGATTTTAGAATATACTATAGGAATTAGACCTTTCAGCTTAAGGAGGTCCTTTCGCCACCAATGTTAAATAAAAAATATTAGACTAAAATTAATTTTTTTCTAATAGTAGAAGTCTTTATTTATCTAATAGTGAACTTTTAACTATACCTTACCGTGCAAATTTTTGAGAATTTTTGAGTGTTTGTACAGTTTCTTACGAGAAATTAAGACTTCAACAACAATTTTCGAATTATAATTAATTTTACTATTAGGCATTCCAAACTAAATGGTTACCAGTGGGTTTTGACAGGTTATGATATGGCAAAATTATGGCAACCCTGTAGGCCTGGTAATTTGACAAGGTCAATGAAATAGATAGTTACATAGATTGATCATCCATATTTTTCAAAATAAACATAAGCGTATGCCTTGAAGTAAAAATGTAAGCAATTATTTTTTTTGATATCCAAAGGCTGAAAATTGGTTTTAAAACACATTTTTGCTAAACCGATTCAAATTAATAAATATTTGCCAGGCCGCTCGCAAACGACCAGATTTAAGCAATCTATGTAACTATATATGTATCATTGACCCTGTTAATGACAACATGACAACAGGGTTGTCATATCTAAACTGTCAGTCCTCACCGTGGTCCTCACTAGTAGCCATTTGGACAGCTCACTGGAATCGGAATGCCTAATTGAAATATCATTTTACAGGATAGCTATTCACTAAGTCATGGGAGCGCTCCCATGGGAGTGCTCCCATATATTTTGCTCTCTTACTCTTACGCCCGTATGCACCGTACACGTTTAATCCAGATCAAGGGTTTAATCGCGTTTAGTACCATATTCACCTATGGTACTAAACGCGATTAAACACTTGATCTGGATTAAACGTGTACGGTGCATACGGGCGTTAGATGGGTATATCGTGCTTACTCACTTTTAGCCCTGGTACATGCGTAGTAAGGTCAGATTTTATACCATGCGAGGGAGAATTGCGGGCTTGCCAGATTTAGGTCCGTATTTATCACAAAGGAAATTTGAACTATTTAGGACCGATTCCACTGTTGTGTTAAACGAAGTTTAAAATGACATTTTTACATTAACAATGTCACTTTAATCTCCGTTTAACACAACGGTGGAATCGGCTCTTAAATAGTAGATCAAAGTTATTCTGTCGACTTGGCAACGTTGGCATGGGAGTATGGGAGTTCTCCCATGAGTTAGAGAATAGGTATCCAGGTAGTTGTGCAACCAATAATGCATGGAATATGGACAATATTGTTATGTCACAGTGATTTTGTCACTGATATAATAATTACAGTAGTAATTCATGACATTTGAAGTCGTGACAAGACAAAATGTTATGCTGGAAAACGAAAAAATTCGAGTTAAATTATAAATGCCCTTTATTTCCTTGTGAAAATAGATTATGCTATTCGAGGCATAAGAGAACAAGTATTAGAAATTAAAAATTTAAAAAAACCTACTTCAAAAACGTGCAGATGCTACCACATCTTAACCAAATTTATATGGGACCACCCATGAGGTACCCCCTTACTAACAAAAAAAGAATCATATAAATCGGACAAGGTGGTAAAGCATTAGCGCTAAACATACATAAAAAATGAAGAGTTTGTGGATTTTCTCATGGACCCAATTATTAGAGATTTTGACCAAATTTATATGGGACTACCCCTGAAGTACCCCCTTTCTAACAAAAAAAAAAGAATCATTAAAATCGGACACCATGTTAAAGAATTATCGCTGAGAAGCTGAACATACATAAAAAAAAATATCGCGACGAATTGAGAACCTCCTCCTTTTTTGAAGTCGGTTAAAAAACGAAAACTGTTTCGCAAGTTACAAATGTCACTTGTTATTTCAAACTGTCCCCAATCGCTCCAAGTCACATACTTTGATTTTTAAAGTATGTGCTCCAAGTTGGAAGAATATACAGTGTGTGCGATAAAGTTGGATCCATATGGGATTTTTTTTTTAATAATACGATTTAAAAAAAAAAACGTCGTAGGGCAATCAAATACAACAATTTTCTGAAATATTTGATTGGAAGTACCTACCTACAAAAAAATGATGGTGAATCATTTTTTAACCAAACACAATTTTATAAATAATCAAGTCAAAATTAGAAAAAATGCCGTTTTGTGTAACTCGTTCATTTGGCGGGATCTCGCTTCGCTCCTGCCGAAAATATTTATTCGTTACACAAAATAGGGCATTTCGTAACTGGTTACATAAATATAACTATTATATACCTTCATCTTTATTTTAGCACTGATTAAAATTACCTGTGAGACCAACGTTGAACATAATATACGTTTGTGAAAATCAAAACTCCTAATTAGTTAATGATGCAGCATCGTCTTAAAACGACTGAATACGCATGCTCAGTAGTGCAGCAACGAGCTGCTTGTTGGTGCCAAAAGTAAATTACGATATTGGCGATATACTGGATGTATACAATGTGTCCCCGGATAGGGATGAAACGACTCTTGAAAATTGTACAAAAGTTTGGATTTAAATTTGGATTCAATATTTATAAATCAAATATGTCTTGTCCAAAAATCTAGTTTTTCTCTAAAGTACATTTTATGTTGTAGATATGTCCAACATTTATTAAGAAAACTTGTTTAGGATCAGCATCTAGTCCATATACCAAATTTGAAAATTCTCAACTTACCATGATTTTTTATAACACTATAACAATATAACAACAGCAATGTAAATTTTCTCTCGGTATACAGATGCCCACAAACCAAAACTAATACTGAAGATAGGCACAATTTATTCTCACAAATTAACCAACTTTACATTATTGGAGGCGATATGAATGGGCATAATTCCTCCTCCTCCTCCTCCTAATTAATTCCAGTAATTTTCATAAATGTTTTTAAAGATGAGGAAACATTTTATTTATATATGTTATTTTGGATCAAATTAGTTTAATTTTTAGGCTTCTCTTGCAAGTGGATCTAATTGGTCAAGAGAGCAATTAAAGATCATTCCAGAACAAAATACTCCCCTGAATTAAGAGCGTTTGTACAACTTTAAGCTTCTACAGTATGAAGGCTTATACATGTGAGCGAAAAATTTAACAGTTATCTCCCACATCCCAGTACTTTATCAAAGTAGTATTAGGCTGTTGATGGTTCTCCTGGATTCTGTTTGTTACAAAAATATTTTGAAAAATCCTTTAGGTTGTGTTCGTTGTACAAAGTACTTTTAAATTATCTCAGAAAATTAACTGATGCCTAAATCTGCTGTGAGAGTGATAAAATAGGAATGATTTTTCAAAGCTTCTTTGGGTGAAGACGGTAAGGGGAC
This sequence comes from Psylliodes chrysocephalus, assembly GCA_927349885.1. Lineage (NCBI taxonomy): Eukaryota > Metazoa > Arthropoda > Insecta > Coleoptera > Chrysomelidae > Psylliodes > Psylliodes chrysocephalus. The sequence continues at coordinate 28,946,608 of OV651819.1, read as the reverse complement.
TTCTTAAGTCAATCCCTATCTGATATTGGACTAATGATTTCGTTGTTTCGTGGTGTGATATCGGGTGATATAATTTTCTGTGCATACCAAACACTTGCAAAGAATGGCGACAAGAAACCTGGGTATTTATTTTCTATTGCCTTTTGTATAAACTGGCACGAAATAATTGACTACGTGACAAACTGACTGCGTTGCTTTTTTTTGCAATTTTGTCCAGTATCGTAGCGAGGTTATTTTGTTACAGTTAAGTTTGTTTTTGACAGCCATCGTGCATGATGATGTCATTACCTCAGAGTCATTACAGAATCTGGACTAAGTGCAAACTATGTGCTGAGCAAACTATAATTTAGGGCCGTGATAAAATTGGAGAGTAAAATAAATGTTTCAAGTACCTCATCACAAAATTAATAATTTATAATATTTCGAAACTTCATCCGGATATTCAAGAAATGAAGAATGTAGATGAATAATTATAATTAGGGAAACATTGCAGAAATTACGTAAGATTTTTAAAATAGGTTACATTATTGCTTGCAGAGCAACAAAGTGTTCTCAAAACAATTGTATTCTATTTAAAACAACTATACAAAGTATGTCACAGCTCAACATACACAAATATGAACTCAATAAAATAAATATATAAAAAATGAACTTACTAACTCAAATAGTTGATGTCACAACCTTTGGATAAACATTAAAACCGTGATTCAAAATACAAAAAAGATCTCAGCCTTCGCAACCAACTAGAAGGGTCCCCACGTATGTCCCAGATTATATTTTTATATCACTTAAGAGTTTAGTAATTTCTTAACCTTATACATAATCGTGACTTAAAACGAACCCACGTTTAAATTTAACAATATTTATTTACAAGGTGTTACTTTAATTATGAATTAATTTGAAAATATCACATTAATTACAAAAAAAATTGAGAAAATAAATGTTATGTTAAATAGCTGGATTGAAGTTTTCTTAGGCTTTAATTTGATGTATCACAAGATAGAAGTTGCCATTGACATTTTCAAGAACGGAAGTGAAACTTAGAAATCAGTGAATGTTTTCAAACGTTTCCTTGATATAAAATTTTCCGTGTTTTTGTTTTTCTTAAATTTACGTAAAATCAAAAATTATTTGGACTGTCAAGTTTTGAAATAAATACATTTGTTTATTTAAAAGAATATATCGGATCTAATTGCAGGTTTCCTAATCAATGGGTACCAAATTATTGAGAAAAAAAACACTATTTAGTAAACACTTAATTTTATTGTTTCATATATTACATAAACATTATAAAGGAGAACCGATAAAATATAGATACAAAATAATTAAATATAATTAACTAAATCTCTTAAATACAAAGCAAACTCTCATTCAAATTGAAATTTGCACTTCAAACTCCATATTTTAAGTCCCAAATTCGAAAATCGCTGAACAACCAAAAAAAAAAACGCTAAATAAAATGTGAAATAAGAATAAAATATTATACAGTGTGACCTCAAAAATTTCACAAAATATCTAGACCGTCTGGAATTTATTTTTATTAATAGAAGCAAATTTATGGTGAGATGAAAATGTGGCACTCGAATGTTTTAAATGTCTTGCAAAATTATTGCACACACCCTGTATAAAGCTTTGTTCGCTACCTAAAGGCTCCCCATTTTTTAAACAATGACAAAGTTTAATATTGATTGATGAAAAAGAATTTTTGACAGCTCTCGTGGCCAAAATTTCAATGGTTGTTTATTTATAAATTGAAATGTTAGATTTTCAGTCGTTATTTATTTTATATTATTTTATGTAAATAAAAAATGTATAACCATATGGTAGAAGAAAATTCCCCATTTCAAGCCAGAATATTTTAGATTTCAATCGGAATTTCTAAAGTATATGTCAGAGTTTCCAGAATATACAACATAATTTCCAAAATTTAATTCGAAATTTCCAACACATAGATTATTCAAAATTCAGTTAGATCAAATTTTTGATCTTGTGGCTAGGAACTAAATTTTTCTGTTACCTAAAAGTTAGAATTTATTTGTCTAAATACCAACAAGATATATATTTTCAAATTACAAGCCGAAATATTTAGAACTGTATATTATATATTTATTAATAAACATTAGATAAAAATGTTTACCATACTCGTTAACAAAAGCATGATTTGTTATTAGGAACACCTAACCAGGGTGTTCAGGAAAATAATACGTTCCTTACAGGTAGTGTTGTAATTTTTTTTTAGTAAAATCGGCCTTCATTTCTACAAATTAAATGTAATTTAAATAAAATCTAACAACATTACACCTAATGTCAACAGAAAAATATAAAGAGTGATCCACAAAAAATGTTTCTAAAGTAGGCCATGACTAACAAAGATAAATATACAAGTCATGTCCGTGATAACTTCGAACGCATCTATATTAAATCCAAACTGTCATTTAAAAAAAAAAGAAGAATTATTGTACCATTTAACATACGTCAATCGAAGGTTCTATTTCATTTCGTTTGAATACCATTAATTAATATATTTGAAAAAAATTCTTAGATTTTATAGAATAACGCGATTTCGAAACAGATTTGCCGGCAGTTTATATAATAAATACTATACAGAGTGATTCATAATTTTTAATGGTGTAGAAGTCATTAAAATAAACATTTTCAATTATTTTAAAAACAAAATTAAAAACAAAAAAAAAGCAGATAAAAGATCTCAAGAATTTAGGTCTGGTGAACTCAATGGGCATGCAACTGATCCACCTATTCAGGAAAGTAATGTCTTTCTCACAGGCCCGGATTTGGAGTTTGTTAATAATACTGTAACCTCTTGCTTTCTTGCGTGGCCACCGAGGTCCCCAGACCTAAATTCTTATGATTTTTTTGTTTTGTTTCTTGTTTTTGATTTTTTAAGATTCACTGTTAAAAAATAAGTATCAACTTGGAATCACCCTGTATATATTTGTACGTGAAAAGAACGCATTCATTTCGCAGACACCCTGTATATATTTCGTCTAAGTACTAGGATTTTTTTATTACGAGTTATTTAATAGGAGTACCAGTCAATTAAGCAACATAAAATTTAATATTTGCTTCTCAGTTTCGATACATGGACAATTTGCATCAATCACAAAGTATTAACCCCTCAAAAACATATTGAATCAACTTATGAACAAATACAAATTGTGAATATTGCTCTAAATTACTTATTATTCAGTCTTAATTTGAAAAACGCTTCATAGTTATGTCAAAAATTTTCTTTTTCGTCAAAACAATATGAAACAAAAGGCACCCACCTATTTGATACTTAAGCCAGCAACGAGACGTTTGAGTACAAATTTCTTAGTGTTCAATTTCACCTGCGTTTACAGTCGCATCAACATTTGTGCTAACTCAACAAATTCCTTATTTCCTTGTGCATGTGACATAAGAAGTCGACGTAACTAGCCGAACCGTCGTTTCCTCGATCTTCGATTAAGAAATGCTTGAAGACTGGTTCTAACTTTTCTCTCTGCCTAACTATCGTCAACTGAAATTGAAAAAAATAATTCAATTTTCATATTCACATAAAACTAAAATTGTAAAAAAACCATGAACAAACGGATGGGACTCTCAATTTTAAATTTATATTTTAATGGGGACGTTTATTGAAACTTTTTTCACTATACTTGACGCGCCGAAGAGATGAAGCAATAAAACTAGGTGATCAACATGTTTTGAGTGCTTTGCCCTCGAAACCTCCTTTGACCAGGTTACAGGCCAGGAGCAGGTTTTTGTAGATTATTGTGGAAGATGAACCTTGCATATTTGTAATTATTTTAACATCAATAATAATAGATGTAGGGAATCTACAAGACGCATTAATCACATAGGTCTTTGTCGAAGAAAGTAAATTCAAATAATAAAAACCGAGAATGGCAAATGGTCCCACAGAAAACACTTTGAACTGATTAACAAAAACACTGTTTTTATAATTACGAAATAAGTACATTTTGTTTATATTAAAAACAGCTGACCTCATATTCTGACATTTGAATATGTTGCTCTATATGGCCCAAATATTTATGTTTACCAATTATTAAAATTTGAATATTTTATGGGATAGGAGATTTTGTTAAAATAAAAAATAATTATGTTGGCTATTATACAAAATGTTATGTCAAAATTATTTTTTTATTATTTCACTCCATGCATTCATTTTATTGACTACAAACTGTCCATTTCTTTTTGACCATTCATCCGGTCCTGCAAATTTGTCACACACGCATTTTTTACATAGACATTTTGCACGAACGGCAACCATATATACATATATACAAATTTCAGAAATGAAAAAAAAAAGTTGGGAATTTCCCATTGAATTAAAACGAAGATGCTTTTTTCATACTAATTATTTTTTCTACACCTACATGGTTATTAACTTATTTGCGCACAGATTACAAAATTAAAAAGTATGCTATTGCGTTCAACTGAACGAATATATTTCATATCCATTCTAGATAGTGAGGACACTGCAAAAAAAATAAAATGAAATCTACCCTAATCACAGTTCATATTTTGGTTACTCAACTACTATTATTTTTAAAATTTTAAATGTGACAATTCTTTCAGTATATTTTTTAGTTAATGAGATTAAATATACATTAAAATAAATTATTTTTTGTGTAGAATCGATAAATAATAGCATTTTTATCTCGTTCACATTTGGAAATAAATCTTAAATTTTTATCAAACTATATGAAACAAATTTAATTACGAGAGGTAAAAAACATAAAAACTCAAAAGTAAGTTTGATATATACTCATAGACAAAATTATCGAATATTTTCTCATTTAAACATGTACAAAAAATATTCGATAATGTTCTCCATCAGTATATTATTTTTAAAAATTTGACACATTCGTAACCATTTGTAATTATTCTATTGGCTGCATATGAGCGCGAATAATAAACAATTATAGTATTTTAATAACAATTTGCTTTTAAATAAATTACTAAGTACACTTATTATATAAATAAATCAAGGTGTTTTTAAAACACTAATGATTCTTACTGATTATGTTTATATAAATAGGATTAAAAATTCTGATGCGCTGTTATAGTTAATTGAGAAATAAATAAACTTACTCGCATACACCTATGCCTCTGTAACCTTATTTCATCAATAATATTCCTAACGGCCAGCGACAGTGGATTGTCCAGTTCTGGTAAATTAATCCTATCAACATCAGCTTGTATTGCAGATGGAGCACCAAACAATTTTTGAATAAAATCAGGATTAACGCCAAGGCCAAACCATAAGAACATGTGAATGCCATTTTCTAAAATCAAAAACAAAAATATATTTAGTTATGTCAACAAAATACAGAAAGCTTATCCACTGAAATGAAATTTACCTAATATATACACTCCTTGTTCATTCATTTTATCTATAGTACAACGAATAGGATTTGGAATAGTGACAGTCTCTTTTGTCACATCAATATCATGCAAAGGAATGAGCCTGGGATAGAAATAGTGTACAGAAGTTGGGACATCCATAACCATGACAGCTTGTAGGACATATGATCTGAAAAAAAAAATGTTAAAACTAAAGCAAAACTCTTAAAAGAAAATCAGGACATGCTTATCATTCTTGTCGAAACTATATTCATTAGAAAAAATGCTAAAACAAACATCTTACCTATCATCAATTGTCATGTCAGAACCACCAGACAGAGCGTCATTCTTCAAAAGACAATTAACATAAAGTGGCAGTAATTTCATACACTCCGGAAGGATTAGTTGCCCTGCGCTGCTAGGGCTGGCACAGTTCTTCCTATAAATCGCTAGTATTTGAGCTGCTCTACTCACTATGGAGTCCTGTTAATGAAAGAATAATGATCAATATTATAAAATAAAGAAATTAAAAACTCATGTGTTACAATATACGTGTGACAGTTTCTCTCCTGAAAACAACTACTCCTTTGGATAATACCGCTACAGACACTGAATTATATCAAAAGAAACAGCAGATAGAAAATAATTTTCAACTTTCATTTTGCTTATGAAAGAGAACGTAATACTTGGGTTGGTTTCGCTTTTATTAGGATTCATCAGCAAGAAATAGATCTTCTCGATTCCAATCTCTAATGAACTCTGTAGATGAGTTAAATGTACCCGAACACCATGGCTGGCAGTTGTGCAAGAAAAGAAGTAAAATAATAACATCATCTAAACTTGGTACTAGCGACCCATTATGCTTGGAAAAGTCCACGCACAAGTCTGTAAAGTTGACTAGTCCAAACACACTTTTCAAAAGTGGATAACTTAAGCTTTTAAGCTCTCAAAAAAAGTTTTCCTTTAGAAATTCATATCAGTTTATTTTCTGAAATTCTAAAAAAAATTATAAAAGCAATTTCCGAAAAAAAAATTCTCTTTATATCGTATAGAGCAAATTATTTGTTTATTTAGTTTATTATAGGACGAGAATATTGTAGTTTTATTTGAAATAAAATACCATCATGATTCTTTTATAGCTAAATATTTAATCCCTAATTTATTTTGCCAAGTATATTAATAAGTTAATAAACAATTACTTACCTTAACAACTTTTGGATTATTATCTAACAACTTGTAGCAAGCTTGTTTACTGATATAATTAATTATTGTATCTAAATCGCAACTTCTATATAAATCGGCCATTTGTGAGCAAGTCTTAAGTGAAAGATTCATTATCCTCAATCGTCGCTGCCCTGAACTGGATGTGTACAAAAGAGCAGCTTGTATGTAAACTCCGGCTTCTTCCGATAACTTATCATCATGTTTTATCTCGACTCCCACTGCTTTATCACAATCTGTAACAAAAAAGAAACATATTAATGAATAAAATATTAGTTTCGTTATTAAAAATTACCTATTGCAGCTAGTTCTATATCAGTAGTATTTGACATGTAGAAATGTCCATAAAAATCTGTAGGCCTCACTCCTGTCGAAGTTCTTACTCGCATGACTGAATCAAAGGCAATTGGTCTACTAATGTTCAAAATTATATCGTTGATCAGCCTCTCACCATCCAAATCAGCCTGAAAATAAAAATGTAATTTATAGTATCAAAATCGGTAAAGTAAAATCTTCTTTTCTGACTAGATGCATGCACCTAAAAATTGAATATTCGGACTAGCCGCTGATTAAATTTTTTTTAAATATTTTACAAAATTTTATTAACAATTTTAACCCATCGTCAAATTTGTTTATATTGTTCTGTATTTAATTTTAATTACATTTGTATAATATTTTCAACTTCACTAAGTTGTAAATAAAAACATGAATTTTTCATCATTTACTCTTTAACTTTGTCATAAAATAAATAATTTAGCCCTGGTGGTGGATTTAAACACATTCGAAAGCTTTGAATAAACTTATAGGAGTACTTATCCGTTTAGCTGCAAAACTCAATAACTTCCAAAGTTGAAATATACTTAAATTCTAAAACAGACTAATATTTAGGCTCTTCATGGAATGTAAAAATATTATTTTGAAAAATATCAATAATTATAGGACCAATAAAACTTTGAAAATGTATGTTAAATCAAGCATATGTCATCTACAAAATTAAGGTCATTGACGCCGAATACAATCATAGAATAGTCGTCAGAAAAAGGGAATACTGACCCATTATTAAATTTTAATACAGGGTCCCTACTATTTCATAGGGACATTATTGCTATTTCTTAAACATTAACAAATAGAAAATTCGTTAAATTAGACAAAAGTTGCGCAGTTTTGTGCTCATTAAAATGGTGCCAAGAAACCTTTGATATCTACTGGGAGATTAAAAATATCGATCAAAAAAATTAATGAATTTAAAGAAATGACACTTTTCATTTTGTCCGATATTTTGAATCTCCCTGTAGATATCAAAGGTTTCTTAGCACCAGTTTAATAAGCACAAAACTGTGCAAATTTTGCATAATTTAACCAACTACCTGTTACCGTTTTATATGGAATCTACGGTTCAAATTACATATGACAGACTTGTCAAATTTTCTTTTTTCCTAAACAAATTAAAAAAAAATGAGGTTAAAGTCAGTGAACTGAAAAATAATGTTCTAGCAGCATTGAATAACTCGAAACAAAAGCTATTTTACCAATAGAGTTATACATTTATAAAATGTGTTTTTCACCAGAATATCACTTTTTTTACCTATTGAGGGCCATTTCGCCTTTAGATAGAATATTTTATTAAGCACTACTTAGAACATTATTTTCCAGCTCATGGACTTCTATATTAAAAAAAAAAATAAAAATATATAACATTTATTTGGGAAAAATAATTTAGCAAAATTATTAAATAATTTGATCGGTAGATTCCAAAAAAACATTAAATATAAAGTGGTTTCTATTCCCGAACTTATTAAAGAGACAAAATATGTGTCAAACTAAGTTGGTGTGGTCTTTGTCTTAAAAAAAAGGAAAGAAGAGTTGTTGCTTGCACACTTTGGCAGAGTAAAGTTGCTTATTTTAAAGTTGTTGTAAAAGTTAATGTTAAAAGCTTCCTTCCTTCTGCCACGTAGGCAGAAATAAATATATTTTTCGATTTAATGGAACCATTTAATTAAACAGTACATTTTATTTACTTTACAGAGAGATTAACCAACAAATAGATCCATTTTAATGCCATTTCCGGTAAAACCGGAATTCGGCCATTTCGTTTAAGTATCAATTCGAAATCATATCTAGTATGATTGTTCGAAATTTTATCCAAATCGCTTAATAAAAGAGATATTAACGTGGCCATAGTCACATTGTCCCAGTATAAGCTAAAATTGGTTCCATTCGTTTTTGGACATCATACAGTACTGACACTTTTAATATGTACTTCAATAACACTCTTGTATTTTTTTTATCCTTACCTGGAAATATGTGTATTTAAAAACTTCACCTCCCGTAAGTCTAGACACCTGTCCAATAGTAGCTATATCTATGTAGGAATTATTAAAAACAAACAAATCAACTGAACAACCAACGCCTACGCAATCTTGACCCAATTGGTTGTAGGCTTGCGTTTGGGGTGTTAATACTGTTTTTTCCTTGTCAGTACCCAAAAGTTTTCTGTCGTCACGATTTTTAAGCTTTCCTGGTGCTTCGGCAGAAGGCAAAGTGGAATGGAACACGAGGAGTTTACCGACACTTTCTGAAGCCTAAAAAAAATCAAAATATAATATGTTAACAGTTTACCAAATTAACCTTTAATTTTTATCTAAAATTACCTTTAGGGCTTCTAATCCAGCTTGAATGGCAGGCAAAAGTACGGTTTCAGTTTCTCTGGTGTCTCCAAACATTGAAGGAATTTGTTGCATCAACGAATCGATTACAGGCCCAGATTCGTCAGGAGTGCACAAGAATCCATCTAATAGAGGCATGAACATTTCTTGTACATCACCAACCACCAACATTTGTGGTGCTGCTAAGGAACCCTAAATAAAATAATTAATTTTACTGATTGATGAAAGTCAAGCAAATAAAAGCAAATTTATCAAAAATAAAAAAACAATGTGAAAAGAATTATTTTTGTCTAAATAAGTGTGTAAACAATATAAAGTTTCAAAGTTAAAAAATATCACTTTAACTTCTATTAAAAAAGGTCTTGCAAGATCCTCAATAATTATTTATAAAAATCCATTTACCTTAATATTATAAAAATGCACTGAACTATTATAAGTGATGAACCCAACTCTCATATTGCTCTTTTCTTGGCCCTGATCTACAGGTAAATTTTGTATGATTTCCTTCATTTGCGAGCACAATAAATTCACCAACCCCGACTTGACGTTATTATAAGACACATCAATTACGAAAATAATAGCTGGAGGTTTAGGTAATGTGTTGTTACGACAATAGTCAGATGTTGCTACAAATTCGTATGTTCCCAATATTAGTTCGGGGCGCTCGTAACGGTCCATTCTTTGACCCGTGTGGTCGAGATGCTGGAAATATTCCGTTGGAACTGAAAATATAAAATTACATCAAATTTAACAATGAGGAAAAATCCTAAAGTTTTGTAATTTTTTGTTGTTCTCAAGTAAATGATCAATGTTTTTGGGTGTAGTCACAGACTTCAGAATCTCTGGACTCATTAGTGGCTGTACAGAATTTTAACAGGTTTTACCATTGGTCGGTCTTTTATACAAACCCTAGGATGAGTTACTACAGTAAGTTACTGGAATAAGTTACTAGAATAAGTTTCTAGAATAAGTTTCTAGAATAAGTATCTAAAATAAGTTACTAAAATAAATTACTAGAATAAGTTACTATAAGTTATTAGACTAAGTTACTAGAATTTTTATGCACTATTAGGGATGCATGCAGTATTTAAATTAAAATGTTCGATTTTGAATGATTTGTAGTTATTCAAGTATGATATGTGTTCTCCCAAAAATGTAAAAATATACAGGAAATTATATTTAAAAATAAGTTACTTTTGTTCATCCTGAATATATCTTATTATGGGAGACTATCTTGTGTATATTTAATGTTTTCAAAATATATTTTATTTTAAACGAAAAAAAAAAAAAATTCATCAGTAGTCGCAACATATTTCACTGAAATAACTTTAGATGCAACCTCAAAACTTTATTCGGCATAACATTTTTCATAACAAACATTTTCAAACTTCCTTTTTAAAACTGTACATTATTAAAAGCAACCTTCAATAATTATTTTAAATATACCTCCAGATACCGACAGCCAGCGGAGGACGTCTCATTGAACTGAAGATCTGTGGATCGTGGTCTGTGCAATGAGTGGTGTTGCCAAATCTAAATATAATTTACAGGAATTGTAATACACCGCGCCCAGGTACCTTCATAATTTATTAATTCCATTTTACTAAATTCAAAATCCTTCATTTAACGAAAAATATCCCAGATAATTAAATCTTATTTACTATACCTCATAAATAATATCTACAACCCTGTCTGCTAGCGATCTCATTTTCTTGCAGGTGCCTGTGAAACCAACCTGAAGCCACCATATAACATAAATCTTGTCAGGAAGAAATAATTTATTATTGAAACAGTTAACGCACTTATATTAAGTCATTTGAAAAAGGATAATTTCCTGACTAGTAGAATTTTTGAATTTTATATAAATAAAAAGTTCACTGGTTTATTCGGTCGTTTTTATAAAATTTAAGTACAGGCACTACATATGTTTCGGAAACACTGTTCCATCTTCTGATGCCAGTCAATATTTAACAAAATATGGGGACGATTACAAACATTTTAAAATAACAGAAACCTCGTTTTTTTGTTTTACATCGTGTGAAGGTGTATTTGGAAACAGTGTTTCTGAAACATATGTAGTGCCTGTACTTAAATTTTATAAAAACAAAAACTGAATAAACTAGTTAACTTTTTATTTATATATTAGGTCAGTTTGAATAGTAACATTGTTTTCGACACACACATTTTTCAAGGCAAGTAATAAATCGACCACCCCTTTTCTATCCACACAAATTCGTTCCCACCGGATTAAGAAATCAAATTTACTTCAATTGATTTCAAACTCCAGTCACTCATTACTCTTCAAATCTAGTATATTTCAAGTTCAGTATTCAGTACCTTTCATGAAATGACGCAGTTCCTACCCTACCTCCTATCGACACTGCTACGTCGCGACATTCTACGTCTCGACAACCTATATCCCGAACGTTTTCACGTCACGACGCTCAACGTACCGCCGCCCTACTTCCCTACCTTTCTATGTCCCGACGTCATCTTTCATATCCGACGCTCTACGTTCGATGCCCTATATCCCATTTGACGCTCTACATCCCTACCTTTCTACGTCACGACGCTCTCTCTTATACTGAGTCCCGACGCCCTCTCTACGCCCCGCCGCTCTACATTCCAACGCTCAACGTCCCGATGCTCTACGTCTCGATGCCCCTTCAATATTTCCAAATCAGCAACACTTCCACATATGAACAACAACATAAAAATGTCAGAAGTCGATGGTGAGTCAATAATTTAAAAGAGGTTTATTATTATATTATTCATTATTATAAATTCACAAAGGGGAGGGAGGTAATTAAATACACGCTTTTAAATAATTAAAAAGCGACCGGAAGTAGGCGGTTACAGTATCTACTATTACTTACATCAAAAGTAAATCAAACTTTGACAATTTGTCATGGTGTCACAACGTGATATTTCCTCTTAATCAAATAGATAAATTTATCAGAAAAAAAGTAATGTAACTCTTTTTCCAGTAAATGAAAATAGTGGCAGCTTCAAAGGCTTTACGGATAATAGATTCATCTGAGGAAGAAGTTCCTTAAACAGAATAAGATGATTATCAAATGCACAACCAGTTTCATTCAAACAATTATTCAGATATTAGGAAATAAACCTTGTTCAACCTGACTATCACCTGAACACCCATTTTGTATAATTATTTTCCCTTAAAAATAAATACCCGGTATTTTACATCACTAACTGTAACATTGTAAATTTATGTAAAATCTGATTAGGCCACTGTCAAAGCTTAGATAAATAAATATATAATTTATATTGCAACATAACATGTGGTGACAAAATGTGGCATGTTGGAGTTCAGTGTTTAGTAACCCTTTCCTTTCCTAGTGTAATCTTGACCACCCAAAGAGTCTGTAGTCCGTGTTTGTAGTATGTGGTTTAACATTGTGATAGTAGGTGATGTTTTAGAAGTCAATGTACTTACCATCAGTTGTTGCCATACAAAACAGGCATTGAAACCTTCTGCCAGAATCAACAAACTGCATGAACGGACACATATAGGCCTTGCATCGGATACACCGAACTGGTCCCAAAGTACCAAAATTTACAATAGGCGGTGGATATTCCTGATCCACTTGCCTAGCCATTGGACTTATAACCAAACTGAATGGCACTGCTGTTTGTTTCATAATATCCTAAATAACAAAATATGTATATCCTTAAAATTCAAATATACAACTATTATCTTAATGCGTATTTTGCATAAATGAATAAATTCATGAAGAGATTTAATAATTGTAAAGTCTTTCAGTGTTACTCTGATGGAATTTTATTTTATTTTTTTAATCTTACTAAAAGAAATACTCTATTAAACAGTTCTCAAGAACATGTTCCTCAAAAATGTACAATTATTATAATTGTTATTTTCTAATCCAATATAGATGTTCTCAAATACCTTACATTGAAAACCATCATTTTCAAAACTTAATCTTGTTAATTATTTATTTATATTTCACAAATTCCAAATTTATTAAGAAATAGCTCATTTTGTATTTACTAACCTGAGAAATGGGCACATTGTACATTGACGATCTAATAAATCTAGGACTGCAATTACCCTGATCTTGAACAACAAAGTTAGTAGTCACCAATGGCGGAACCAGACCTTTTTGATTTGTAACAAACACGCCTGCACGACTTTGTTGATCATCTTGTATCACTTGAATCTAAAAACATATAAAACCAAGAATAGCTACATTATGTGGTCAAATTTATTCATAGATACAATGCCCGACTTCAAACCCAGATTAGTTGGTCTCAAATGATACACAAATATTTTATTTGAAAGGTTAAATCAGTGGTTCTCAAAGTGGGCGAAATCGCCCCGTTGAGGGCGCTGGAGGCCTTCAGGGGGGCGGTAGAAGGCTCAGGGGAAAATTGGCGGCGTTAATGCGGTCTAGAGGGGCGGTGACACATATTGAAAAATTATGTTTTAATACGTATTTTGGCAGCTCTATAAATAAAATTGTTTCGATACCTACTTTGCTTATAGAATCCCGTATTAAGGTAGTTCACTCGTAAAACGGCCTTTCTTAAGAATTCAATAAAATTGAAATATGAGGTTAATAAAAGTGTCTTTTATGTACCTAAAAAAAATAAAAATTTTTGACCGTCTGTAAAACGAGATATTAACAATCAAAATGTGTATAATTAACACTCTTGAAACCCTGTCATGTACACAATCATTGCATTTATTTCAAGATATCTCGAAAACGGTTCTTACCATATTTTTTAAAAACTAATGTAATGTAAATCAAGAAGTTATAAAATTTTCTAAAAAAACGCTAAATTTTTTTACCGTTTTGATAAAAAAATATAGATTTTTAAAATAAAAATGTTCTTAAAGCAGTCGACGCATAGTGGCGTATTGTGATTACAACTTGGCAACGCCCGCTAATTCAAATGTCTGTTAGATCAGTGCTTCTCAACCTTTTTATTGCCGCGGACAGGTCAAGTTTATCACTTTATCGAGGCCTTCTGGGAAGGGACGTTGTTTATACTTAAGGTTGATATGATTTAACAATTTAAATTTAATTGTATTTAAACATGTCTTCAAAATTAAATAAATATGCAAAAGATAAATATAATTTTATTTAAACATGCCTTCAAAATAAAATACAGTTACACAAAAAAATGAATATAAAGTAATTTAAAATTTTAACTTACTAGTATGAGGAAGTAATAAAAAAATACAAATAAAAGTAATGATTTTCTGTAGTATTGATGATATCATAGGAACGTTCATAACAGCAAGAAATTTATTTATAGCAGTTTGACCAAACCCTGAATGGACAGCACCTTTAAATAAATAAAATTATATTAATTATAATAAAAAAATTATAAACAAAACAAATACTTATGTATTTTTTTTTAAATTTATCTAGAACTGCTTTAGTGTTGACATCTGAATGCTTAACTTCACTTTTTGTTGCATGAACTTTGTCCGTAGGTACTATAGTTTCAATATTACATTCATTACATTTAACATTTAAAATTGAATAAAGGTCCTTTCGTGTTTCATTTGTAATATTTTCAATAGAAAGAACTATTTCACACCAGCAACATTTTAAATGTTTTCCCAACTCTAGTAATTCCACGATGCGACCACTGCACAGGTTATTTTTCAAGCTTGGGGTTTCCTTTCTTATTTTTTTTTTGCATTATTCATAACCAAAATTGATTTTTTGCGTTTGTCGAGGACGTTCTGCTTAACAAATTTTCCTTTATCTCGCAATTAATTGATCCTGACAATGAAACATTTTGATATTTACATTTATTTCACTTTAGGAATACATTTGACGTTTCACAATATATTTACGACGTTGCCGGATGGATTTTACGCGATATAATACCATATTTGTATAGGGACCGTGCGTCATGACTTTAACGCTAACTGGTGACAAAAATGTGAACTTTTTGGGGGGTATTTATTAATGTTTTATACGGCATTTATTGTTTAATAATTATTAATAAAATGAAGTCGAATTATTTTCGTAATATCAATATCGAAAAAACTTGTTGCATCCGTGGATGTACAAACACATCACTTTAGAAACCTGGATTTCATTCGATAGTAAAGAAATTTTATAAATTTCCACAGAGCACAATTATGCCTCACACCCAATGATATACATAATTACAAAGATTGCTTATCCATATGTAAATCAGACGACGAAAAGCGTATTTCACTGGGCAAAGTTTTCTTTTTATCTAGCTTGTATCAATTTTGAGCACTTAGTTGTAAAGAAATCATTTACAGAAAAATTAGAATCTTTAAGTGTTTTCTTGTCATTAAGATTTTTACATATTTAAATGACCATTTTATATAAATATAATTTTACAGATAATGGTTTATTCTGTTGATTAAAACTAATGTAGAATGTTATGAAATAAGAATATCCAATTTGACAAAAATATCACGGCCCTCTTTACAATTTATTAACTATTTCTCATTTATTATTAAAATAAACAAATCATAAATTGCTGCGTTTGAGAATCCACATCGGATGCATCTGAGATGTAAAAAATCTTTGATCACGTGATTCAGTATACGTAAATTGCTGCGTTTGAGAATCCACATCGGATGCATCAGGAGATGTAAAAAATCTTTGATCACGTGATTCAGTATACGTAAATGTAATGGGACAGATGTGTCCGATGTGGATAAAAAAACGCTCGAGATGTAAAAAATGCATCCGATGTGGATTCTCAAACGCAGCAAATGTAATGGGACAGATGTGTCCGATGTGGATAAAAAAACGCTCGAGATGTAAAAAATGCATCCGATGTGGATTCTCAAATGCAGCAAATAATACATTGCAATTACTGTCAAAAGAGATTGTAACAAACTTTAAAATATTAAAAATCCAGTGATTTTTTGTAAATTTTTTTAGTGACATTACCATTAAACATTATTCAGAATAATAGATAAGTGTCCAATTACAACTCTTACCAAAGTTGTTCATACCTCATATCAAAATTGTTTACATTACCTTTTCAAAATTGTATTACATATTGCAATTATGTATTTTATGTAGAATTGTTTCTGAAATAGTAGTCTAAAATTATTTATATCCATCTGTTATAAAAATTGTTTAGATCTCTTAATATTATTTAACTACATGAAAACTCTACTTTCCAAATACATAATGACATGTCTTGAAGTAAAACTTTAATTATTATCTTTTTCTAAAGATTAAAATGCTGAAATTTTATTTTAACACATTTGGGCTAGAACGGCTCTATTTAGTGAGCACTAGGAAAGGCACATTGCAACCAGCTTTTCATAATTTTTTTATAGTTGGGTGAGCAATCTATAATATATGTATCATTGAACATCTCATAAACGCCAGTGGATGAATGACATTTCGATTAACATAAAGCTAAAAAGATTTATAATTATTATTATCAATCTTTTTTATTAATTTACATTTTTTAAATGTTATTGTAATACTTTTAAATTCAGTGTTACTAAATACCTATATTTTAATATTGGATACACTTGTTTAAGGTACAACTTTACAATTTATTGTCACTTAGCCATTTAAATCTTTTTGCTTAAAATGTATATGCATGTCCAGATTTTAATAATGTTTCACATTTTACGTCATTTTGACCATGTACACGATTGTTTGGTACGGGCCGGTATCTATTTTTAACTATATTTAATATTTAAAAAAATACCCTTCATTATTTACTTGCAATGTTTACCCCATTTAATTCTAAAATTAAACACTAGAGAGGGCTAAGTTCGGCAGTAGTGCTGCCTCTATATTTCACGCACGGTCCCTATATAGGATCACATGTGTTGTGTGTACAGTCTGTTACAAAAATAACCTTTCTTTAGATTTAAGAATCTCGAACGGTTGGTATTCACTATAGGGCGATATTTTTGTATACGACTGTCGCGAGTGAACTACCTTAAAACTAAAATTAAGTAGATACCTACCTATCAATAGCGGTTTCTTCATTGATACATTTGTGCAGTAAACACCCAATTAAATTTAATAATAAAATAAATTTAAAAAAACAAGTTAAACGATTTTATTAAAATATGCACTAAAAAGTACAAAATATTTTTAACAGATCCCTGTTAAGTAAAAAACAGTATTAATGGCACATTTTCGATATAAAATCGTGGGGCCACAAAAGTAATAAAATGCCATTACCACTGTTTTTTACTCAACAGGGATCTGTTAAGTTATTTTTACTTTTTAGTGCAATTTTTTAATAAAATCGTTTAACTTAAAAAATTATTTTATTTTCATCTTTTTAGTTAAATTATGTGTGTCGTCTACTAGAGAAATTCGTCGCGCCGCCACGCCGGGTTTGTTATTGTTGTATTGTTTCATATTTATGCGTTTTTAATTAATAATTTAATAATTACTATATATGAAATTGTGTAAATTTCTTTCTTGAAGCGCACAAAATAATAATTGAATACATACTTTGAATTCTCACGATCTGCTACTGCTACCTACTGTGTACTATCATGGCGAAATCCAAATAAACTTATTCCGCCGGCAATCATGCACGAATCGACAGGAATATGTCATAACTTGTTTGTACGAATTCGTACATGAGATAATTCGTGTCGGTATGAGTTGCATTTCCAATCTATTTATAAGGCAAGGTAGGGTGGCTTTGTTTTAATTTCATTAGCATTTCGGCATCGGTAGAAGTTTTCTTAAGGTGCACACACTTCCAAAATAAATAGTTGTTTATTTTTTACTTAAGTAGTGTGCTGAACATATCAGAGGCAAAAAAGAAGAAACGGTAGAATAGTGCGGAATATATTAAATATGGATTTATCGAAAATCCTACAAATCACCAATGTGAAAAAACTTTTTCAAATGAAGCCATGAAATCTTCGAGATTGAAAGCATATTTGAATAAAATACATCCGGATAAGAAAGACAAAGATGTGACCTATTTTCAAGAACTGGAAAATAAACACGTAGCTCAGCCCACTAAATCAAAACTTTTCAACTTCTTCTTGACAAGATGACGGACTACGGACTTTTTACAATATTTCATTGTTAATTGCTAAATCATGAAAACCATATTTTATTGGAGAAGATTTAATTTTACCGGCAGAGAAAGAAGTCAAAAACACCATGCTCCACAAACCAGCGGCAGACATTATCCATAAAATTCCTCTGAGCAATAGTTCCATGCAAAGACTCATTGTGTAATTATCTGAAGACATGCCAATTTTCAATTCAGCTGGATGAGCCTACTTTACCAACTAATGAAGCGTTATTGTTGGCATATGTGTGGTTTATCAAAGATGAGAAAATATGTCAAGAATTATTATTTGCCAAAAACTTAGAAACAGATACAAAAGAAGAATCCATATTTAAGAAACTGAACATTTTTTTGTGATGAAAAGCAAATTCCATTGAATAATATTTTATCAGCTGCTACGGATGGCGCTCCTTCTGTGACCGGGATACACAGAGGCTTCATAACATACTTAAAAAATTAAATTCAAGATATGATTGCCATACACTGCGTCGTTCATTGACAGCATTTGGTTGCAAAAAATCTAAGTGAACGTCTGCACACTTTACTGCAATATGTCATCAAAGCAGTTAATAAGATCAGAAGCAACTCACTGAATGACAGATTATTTAGTGAACTTTGCGTTGCCAATGATAAAGATTCCAACCGTTTGTTGCTTCACACAGAAGTGTGCTGGTTATCAAGAGGTACTTGTTTGACTTGCTTTTACAATCTGTTTGATTCTGTGATAAGAGTTCCTAGGAAACAAAGACACAGAATTGAGATAACCTCATCATATCAAAGCATGATATTGCCTACTTGACAGACCTCTACAAATTGTGTAATGATGTTAATCTCCAACTTCAAGGCGACGCCTTAAACTTGATTGAAACAAAAAATATTGTTGCTTTCGTGGCCAAACTGAAACTTCACAAAATAAATATGTGAATTTAATAACTTCCCTAGTTTATCATCTTCCAACATCAACAATGATGACTTGCTTGTTTACTGTCAACACTTGGAGATTTCAAACATTTTGAGCATGGACATAGCAGCCTAGGTGTTAGATCCTGTTTCAAATGTCAACACAGCTGGATCATCCCTGTTGGAATGGAAGAAGAACTTATAGAACTGACAACAAACGAGAAATTCAAAATTAAATTCAAAAATGATTACCAAGAATTTTGGTTGCAGAAGCCAATCCCACAACTGTATCCTGGATTATGGTCAATGGTTCAACGATTCCTAATGGCACTCCCATCTTCATATTTATTGGAGCGTGGATTTAGTGCAGTAACAACCCTGCTAAGAAGAGAAATAGACTGCATTTTAATGAACGCGGAGACTTATGCCTGTTTGACAGTGACTTTCAGCCCAAAATTGCTAAACTCGTTAAAGTACATCAGTTAAGTGTTAAATTCAAAGCTTTCTTGAAATATCAATAAAAATATTTTCAAATGTGATTAAGTGGGTGTGTATTATTTTTTATTTACTCCTTTCAGAAAAAAACATTCTTATTTAAGCTCAAAAATAAGATATCTTCATTGTAATGTCGTAATGTAAACTCGTATCTTTTTAACCGACTTCAAAAAATCTGATGTGTCCAACACATGACTTTCCTATCTAGTTATTATAGGTTTTTTCCAGTTATTTTGTACAACCTATTGCAGCACCTCTATAAATGTTTAGAGGATAAACAAAATATATACATTTTCCACATACATCTACCTCGAAACATTTTTCTATAGATATTCATTGAAAACGAAAATAATGAAAAATTTAAATTTAGCACTTTTCCTCCAATTTTTCCATTACGGTCCATTTTAGAAAAATCATGTATAAACAAAAATTATAGAGATTGATATCGCAAACAACTTTTAGTTTAACAATTTACTTAAAAATCAGAATTTTGCACATGTTGTCAAATTTCTCGAATACGGGCCATTTCAGGAAAATTTGACATAAAACAAAAATGATAGATAATAATATTAGAAGTAACTTTTATTTAAACAATTTTCTTCTCCAAACATAAATAACAGATATATTTCATAAAATGAATCGGTCATTTGAGAAATGACACATGTCACATTTTTGTCCATTTTGTTTTTATTTCAAAAATACAATATTTAAAGGTAAATTATAATTATTGTATTACACCCAAAAAGAGCAAGTTTTAAACGTTAAGTGTACAAAACTATTTTTTGTCCATGTTTTGAGATTTTCACTTTTTCTTATTCTTTGAAAAATGATCTAAAACTGACGTGCTGTTTCTCAAATGACCGATTCAAATATAAAAACGACCTCTTATAAAGTACCCCCCCAGATGTTCCGACTTTGTCCAAAATCTAATCATTTCACGTCAGGCCGAAATAAAACTTAAGTTTAAAATTTAATGTTTTTTCTTTTTCCGTTTTTGATTTTTATTCAAAATTCGAAATTTACATATTTTCTCAAATATCTCGAATACGGTCCATTTTAGAGAAATTATGTATGGGATAAGAATTATCGAAAATTATATTATAAACAACTTTTATTTGAACAATTTTTATAAAAAAATATTTTTTTACATTTTGTCAAATTTCTCGAATACGGACCATTTTAGGAAAATTTTGTATAGAACAAAAATTATAGATAATAATATAAGAAGTAACTTTTATTTGAAAAATTTTCTTCCCCAAACGTAAATAACAGATATATTTCATAAAATATAAAAATGACTACCTATAAAGTACCCCCCCAGATGTTCCGACTCTGCTCAAAATCTAATCAGCTCATTGGACGCTGGAACAAAGCTTAAGTTTAAAATTTGGTGTTTTTCTGTGTATCGGTTCATGAGTTATGCGACACACAGACATCATCGCGAAAATAGTCAAAACGGATTCAGGGGACCTCAAAACGTAAAAATCCGTCGAAAACAATCATGATTCCTTTACTTTCCTTATATCTGTATACAGATAGGAAAGTAAAAAAGGAGGGTCTATATTCGTCATAGACCTTTTTTCATGCATGTTCGCGAATTTCTCAGAAACCACTTGACGGATTTTAATGATTTTATGCTCATTTTGTGCGGGAGTTCTCCAAGTTGGTCCCATCCCAGAGAGGGTAAATTATTGATTTATTAATAATTAACTGTAATAAAATTAATTATATTTGACTTTTTAGTGAATTTTTTGAAGTCGGTTCTATTTTTTTTTTTTGTTTATGTTCAATTTCAGGTGTTTTTTAGACACTTACTCAGACATAATATACTTTAAAAAAATTTGGGGTGCGCTACACAAATGTTTATTCTCAAAGTGGGCGCTGGGCAAAATAAATTTGAGAACCACTGGGTTAAATGGTTTGTGCCTATCATGACAGGCTTTTTTTCTAATCCCAAGTCTCTACTTTTTGCGAGATATGCAATAAATTGTCAACGTATCTTAATACTTACAGGACTGGGCATCTGATCAGGATCTAACCTCCTAACCTGTTGGGGTTGTTGATAATTAGATTGGGGATATCCTTGCGGACTTGGATATTGGCCCTGTCCTGGCATTGGAGCTTGTCCAGGAAGAGGAGGTTGTCCAGGAAGAGGAGGTTGTCCAGAGAGAGAAGGTTGGCCAGGGAGAGGAGGTTGTCCAGGCATTGGTGGAAAACCAGGTCCAGGAGGCCCCCTTACTTGTTGACCATTGACAAAACCTGGTTGGTTCATGGGTGGAGGCATGTGAGGACCAGAGTCACCATTTATACCTCCTCTAACGGGACCAGTAGATCCTGGAGGACCAGCAAATTGTTTTGGACCTGTTTATTTTTTGTTTTTAGCGATTTGCTTACATTTACAGATTGGTTTTAAATTGGCTCTTTCACTGTGGCAAGCGCACATATGCGGACTGGCGAAGTTGAGCTATATGTGGACTGCACACTTGTGCATACTGTGTATCTCTAAATATAATAGTCTCATTTGAATAGCAGAGTTATATGGTAGGACTACAAAATTTTGTCCGCAAATAGCCAGATATGTAACCTATAATTATTAGGCAACCTTCGTTTCTCTGGAAGTGTTGTTAAACAGTTCCTAGATGGCGTCGGGTTCTAGGTATTTCATCAAATTGAAAATAAAGCGTTTCTTAGATATAATTTCGTTATTTATAATAGAATTAAGTGAAACAAGGCCTTCTAATATAACAAGGCAAAAAACTACGCATTTAAAAAATATAAGTAAAGTTATCAGTTGAAGAAATGATGGACTTTTTATACAATAGAGAAAAATTACAAAATGAGAATACGAAAAATAATACAAACAACTCATTATATCCAAATATTTTAAAAACTAATTAAAATATGTAGAGGACTTGCATCAGCGTTTCACAAAAATTACTGAAAAAAACAACAAATACGATTAAGTTTTTTTTTCAGTCTATTAGTAGTATTTCCACAGTGAAAGGGTTAAACTATTACTGATTATAGTTTTTTTTTAATGGTTTGTATTACTTTAACAACCTTTATTACACTTATTTAAACCTTTTTTTGTTGGAACTGGCATTAGACTTTTCTCTTTGTCACAGGAAACAAAATTATAAGATATCATTAGATATATAATTAATAGAATAAAATAAAATTTATGTAGAATGTACCTACACAGAAGAATAAAAAGGTAGCTGTTTTACAAATTTCTGTCTTTGAAATAAGCAACATTGTTGCCAAATTATAGAAGTAAAAATTATTATTTTTTTTTACCAAAACAGGGATTCACATTTAGTGTGATACATTATTTATCATTTAAAAAAGAAATTAAATATATGTGTTGGCAATAATTATGAGCTAACAAAAATAATAAGTGTAACTTGGTGGATAACATATACAAACTGTTTTTAAATAAATCAAGGTATTGTATTTTAAATATAATCCAGGCTATTGATAAGACTTTTTATTGCAAAGTTTTAATTATATTTAATGCACAGAACAAAAATGAAATTTCAGACACACTAAACTTTAGAAATATATGATTATGTATTATCAATATACTGGCAATAATTAATCTATTTGAAAGCACTGATGATATTTCCATATATTTTGTAAAAATTAAAAATGAACTTTAAAAAAAGTTTACTAACCTGATAAATTCATTCCCTGTATTTGATTAGACAACTGGGTAGGGCCATATGGAGATTGACCTGGAAGAGGAGGAGGCATTTGTGGTCCTGGGCCTGCTCCTGATGATGGAGGATAAGGTCCAGAAACATTCTGAAATGGATTCTGATTTCCTGGCAATGGTTGTTGTCCAGGTCTAGCTTGTGAAGGGAATTGTCCTTGTCCGGGTTTTGATGGACCCATTTGATGATTAAACTGATTTTGAATTCCAGGAGGCGGCCCAAACTGATTAGGGCCATTAGATTGGCCCATTGTCTGTACAGATCCAGATTGTGATGGTGGAAAGCCAGGTTGTCCCATTTGAGGTTGATGTCCAAACTGTGATGGTGCACTATTTAAAGGTCCTCCTTGTTGAGATTGTGTGCCAAATTGTGAAGGAGGTCCACCTAGCTGGCCTCCTGGAGGAGATGGGCCACTTTGAGTTGGAGGTGGTGGACCACTTTGCAATGATATTCCACTCTGAATAGGAGATATACCTTTTAAAGGCTGTTGGCCTCCTAGAGGTGGTGGACCACCATGAGATTGAGGACCGCCTTGCAAAGGTAGTTGACCTCCCAGAGATGATGGACCACTTGATATAGGAGGTTGCGATGGAGGTCTACCTGGCATAGAAGGTTGAGATGGGCCTCCAGCAGGTGGGGGTGGGTGTGGTTGTGTTGGAGGACCACTAGATACAGGAGGTTGACCTACCTGCGAAGGTGGATGACCAAATTGAGATGGATGACCACTTGCCAAAGGTGGTTGACCCAAATGATTAGATGGAGTTGAAGGTGGCCTAGATGGCATATTCTGATTTGATGGTGGTGTCGAAAACTGATTTTGGCTGAGAGGTGGGGCAAACTGATTTTGGCCAGAAGGTGGAGCAAACTGATTTTGGCCAGAAGGTGGAGCAAACTGATTTTGGCCAGAAGGTGGAGCAAACTGATTTTGGCCAGAAGGTGGAGCAAACTGATTTTGGCCAGAAGGTGGAGCAAACTGATTTTGATTGGTGGGTAGGGCAAAGTTAGAGGATGGTCTATTAGGTTGATTGCTAGGTATGCCACCTAAAATGAAAATAAACATTGTATCATCTCTTTAACATCAATGTTATTAAGAATATTTCTGTACATCGAAGGTAAACTGCACTATGTCATTCTAGTCAACTTTTCAATAGAGCAGATTGAATGTTGTTTGGACACTTTTTGGGTTCCTTAATTACACATCATTATATTTCAACAAGAAATGCAGTTAGACACCCAATTATTGACATAATATTTATGTATTATTTACTATTCTAACTAATAAAACTTCCTAATTTTATTTTAATTTGCATAAACTGTTGGTTTTTATGACATATTTCTGATAGCAACTTTTCTGACATAGTGTCATATACCTCCAACATTTCTATGTTCTCATAGAAATTTTAGAGAATTTAACATGAGTTAAAAATAATATGTGTGTATGGAGTTGTTTACCTCGTAATTTTATTAAACATAGTGCTATATTTTTTTATTGTTACCTCACTAATACCTGCCATCATAAGCCAAACCCTGGTAACTAACAAATTAAAATATTTGAGATTATTCGACCATTCTGATACTAATGCTTATTCTTCCTAAAAAGTAACCAAAATCCCAGTAATATTTTTCTTTATCCTAAAATGTCAACTTCTTTCTTCACTCTAACCAACATTTTTATAGAGCATTCTTAGCAAAAACCTTTTACCCCCTAAGTCAAAACAAAAAATGAAATCAAACTTATTTTTAACTAGTTAAAAGCATTATCCAAAAATTATCCTTAATTCAACACAAACAGCTGTATTGGTATTACCAATAAGAATGCTAAAACTAATAAATTTTCTTTTTTTTAATATCTCCATTCCATAGTTTGCATAGTTACTGTGGTTTTGCTTATGACGGCAGTGTAGTATATACCTGGAAAGGTCTTGATGATCTGAATTTAAAAATATAACTTTTATAAAACTGCACTATGTCGACATAGTGTAGTATACCTCCAAGGTACAGATTTTTTAAATTATGTTAATTTCTATTAAAAAACAAATATTTTTAAGAAATAGTATTATTGTGCTTTGATAAAATACAAATGGCAAAATATTGTTTTTATCAATAATTGTTTTCAGATGATTAAGTTTTAATAATCTATGTTAATGGAAAATAAAAGTAAAATATCAAAAGTGTTCTACTTAAATTTTCAAAAGTTCATTATTAAGCAAGCTAAAATATAATACAAACATTCTAACTTGTGATGAACAAATGTTTAATAATTTTTTGACCTTAATAACAATGAATTATATAAATTACCTAAATCCAAAAGTACACACTGCCTTACCTGGCATTTGACCATTATGAAATTGTGGAGGTCCATTTTGATAACTTGGAGGACCATTCTGTATACTGCCAGAAGGCAAGTTTTCTTGTTTAATGGGTGGTAAACCAAATGAACTATTGACTTCATTTCCAGTAGATGGAGGCAATTGATTTGATGGAATCTGTGTTCTTGGCATCGATCCCCCTAAATTTGAAGGAGGGAACTGACTGGGTTGGTTAGTAGGAGGCAAAGAAGGAACTTCTCCCAAGGGAGGCTTTTGTGGGCCAAGTGGCACATTTTGGAATGATTGTGGTGATGCTCTATTTGGCGGACCCCCATACTGTTGTTGAGGTATAAATTGAGAATTCATTTTAAGTCACCCTAAAATAAATATCATTTATTAAAATATGATAAATGTTTGTTTTTTAGTTTTACTTTCATCATTATCATTTATTGATGTTACAAACTGAGTAGCTTAAAATGGCATTTAAAAATAAAAAAGAGAAGTATGATTCTGCTACATAAATAGGTACAATGAAATAAAAATAAATTAAAATGTCCTAAATGATAATGATTAAAACAGATAACAGTATTGGAAGATTTATATTGTCTAATTAATTTATATTTCTTGAAAAAATATTGCTAATCAAGGGATCTTTAGTTTACTTAATAACCGATAACGACTGAAGAAAAACTGTCGAAGTATCTCAATAATTAATCACACAATAAAACCAATAAAAACTAGTTCAGTATGCTAGTAACATTGAACATATTAATGGATATGGATACAGTATGGATTCCCTTTAAAGTGCTTGTATGTCAACAAATTTTATCATTATAAAATATTTTAACATATCTGCTTGAAAATTGCATACCAAAAATCGTTAAAGTCTAATCAAATCGTGAATTTTTAATAAAAAACGGGAATTACTTCTGAAAAAATCAAAAGAGATTGTCGACATAAATTTATTAACTAGACCATATCCTTGAAACTATATAACAACAAATTGTTGGAAATAAAAGTAGAATTGTTATTTAGTAATTTGAATTTACTTACAGTATAAATTTAACTAAAAATCTTGTGAAAAATGTAAATAAATAAAGGACATCACTTTACACTTCACTCTGCCACGTAAGTTTAGAGTGCGCAAGTTTTAGTTACTTCCACGTCAATATCACTAGAATGACGATAAATTCCCCATGTCATTTTGACATTCAGGATTACCAATCTACGAACACGTAGATCCAGGGCCCGACGAAGGAGAAACGAAAACCAAAAGCATATTAATTTGGTCTTTTATTATTTATTCCTCAAAATTTTAAAACGAAACTAATTTATCTAACCGATTATATTAAAATCTGTTACTTGTGATTGAATAAATTGAGTTTTGTTACCACTAACAATAATATTAATATTATTGATTTTTAAATAAATTCCGATTCTGCTAAAACTGACATCCATACAGTGTTGCCAGTCTAGTACAAATGTACTAGATCTAGAACATTCTCTGAGAATCTGGTACTCTAGTACACTCGAAACAATATCTAGTACTTTTTTCAGCGTATGTTTCCATTTGTGTAAAATATATTAGGTCAAAAATTGCAAGAGAAATTAAAGTAGTTGTTAAAAATAACTTCAGAGATAAAATAGTAGACATTTCTTGAGAGATAAAACATTGTTTAAAAATTGCACGAGAGATCAAATATTGTTCAAAAATGCCTTGAGAGGTAGAAAGGGTGTTAAAAATTGGTCGAAGCATAAAATAGTAATATAAATTGCTTAAGGGGTAAAATATTGTTCAAAAATTGCTCTAGAGATAAAAATACTGTTAGAAATTTAATGAGATAAAAATATTTAATAATTTTTCCAGAGATTAAATAGTATTATAAATTGTTAAAATCGTGTTCAAAAATTGTTCGAGGTAAAATAGTATTACAAAATGTTAAACCCTTGTTCAAAAATTGCTCGAAGGATAAAATACTATTGAAAAATTTGTTGAGAAATAAAATATTGTTCAAAATTGACTCAAGAGATATCTACTATTAGAAATTTATCGAGAGATACAACATTGTTTAAAAATTCCTCGAACGATAAAATACTATTAGAAAATGCTTGAGAGATAAAATATTGTATAAACATTGCTTGAGATATGAAACATTGTTAAAAATTTATCGAGAGTTAAAATATTTTTATAAATTTCTCGAGAGTTAAAATATTGTGCAGTTTTCTAAAGAGATAAAAAAGTTGTTAAAAATTGCTCGAGAGATAAAATAATGTTTAAATATAGCTCAAGAGATAAAAAAAGGTTTAAAAATTGTTCGAGAGATAAAATAGTATCATAAGTTATTAAAATCTTATTCAAAAATTACTCGAGAATTAAAAAATACTGTTAAACATTTCTCGAGAGATAAAACATTGTTTAAAAATTGTTAGAAAGATAAAAAATGGTAATTAAAATTGCTCGAGAGATAAAATAGTGTTAGAAATTGTTAAAATTTTCCTCAAAAATTGCACGAGAGATCAAATATTGTTCAAAAATAGCTTGAAAGGTAAAAAAAGGCTGTTAAAAAAGGCTGTTAAAAAACTGTTCGAGAGATAAAAGTGTATCAAAAGGTATTAAAATCTTATTCAAAAACTGCTTGAGAGATAAAATAGTATCAGAAATTTGTCGAGAGATAAAATATTGTTTAAAATTGTTGTGTTCGTGTTCTCTATAAACCTTTTTTGCTCTTTAATGACCTTACTTCATAATTAGAAAAATCTGGTAATTTTATAGAATCTAGTACATTTTTATGAAATCTGGTACATTTTTCAGATAAATCTGGTACCTGAGGGTACATTGTGGGTACATTACAAAAATATATTCTGGCAACACTGCATCCATATGTTTTATGTCACTTGAACTGACATCACATAAAACATAAAACATAAATAAACAAACAGAGGTAATTCTAACCCATAACCCAGAATAATAACTATTAATTATTCTGGGCCCATAATACAACTTCTAACCAGCTTCTATCTGTATACTTCTAATTATGTGAATAAACGAATAAACATCAACAACTGCGTTACAACGTTACAACTGTACCATATCTGTATCCCAACCAAAGTTCATTAAAAAAAAAACTTATTTTAAACTATCTACAAATAATAAGAAGCATGAATGTAATGTTACTCCAGTATCTCCAAACAGTAATACGGATGTATTACCAATGTAATGATTAGGTGTCTTTTTAAAAATTCTCACTATGTTGAAAAATATTGTGATTATATCCACCTTAATTATTATAGTTATTGCAGTTTATTTTCCATCAAGACATGCAAGACATTATAATTACATTTCTGTCAAAGATATGTTAAATGAATTAGATTTGAAATGGCCACAAAATAATAGGGTTTTAAAGAATTGCTCCTATAATGAAATTGTCACAAATGATGAAGACATCGAAATATCTTCAATAAAGGATAAGAGAGAGTTCAAGAAGCCTCTGTTAGGTAACTAGGATTTTATTTTAAGCAACATTTGCAGAAATTCATTAAAAAACATGTTTTTAGGAGGAGAATTTATACCAGATGACTGCATTGCTCTTGAAAAAACAGCAATAATCGTACCATACAGAAACAGAAGTTATCATTTAAACATTTTTGTTAAATATATGCATTGGTTCCTTCAGAAGCAAAAATTACATTATCGCATTTTTGTTGTGAATCAAAATGATTCTTTACCATTCAACAGAGCAAAAATGATTAATTATGGTGCGAAGATGTCTATTCGCTTACAATACCACTGCTTGATATTGCATGATGTTGATTTAATACCTATCAATACAAGGAATATTTATGCATGCTCCAAATTGCCCAGGCATATGTCAAGTAGTTTGGATACTTTTAGGTGAGTTTACATAAAATAAAATATTTTTTTTTATTCATAGTTTTCTGTCTATTTAGTGTTTTACTTTACCACTAAACAATGAGGTACCTATTTTCTATTTGGTACAGTGTTACACTTTTTTTATATGGATACACTGTGTATTATTTGGGTATTAAATGGATTTACAGGCAAATTAACTATATTTTCAGTTTCAATCATAGTAGTCCCACATGTTCCAATACCTATCTAAAATCATCTACTTATCACAAAACACATATTAAATATGGTTAGATCAGCCAACAATATATTAGGATATTTAAAAATACAAAGGGTGCATTTAATGATATCAATACCATTAAACTGCTCTATTTTAGCTTGGTGAGGCTTAAGCTTGAATTTGCTT
This sequence comes from Psylliodes chrysocephalus, assembly GCA_927349885.1. Lineage (NCBI taxonomy): Eukaryota > Metazoa > Arthropoda > Insecta > Coleoptera > Chrysomelidae > Psylliodes > Psylliodes chrysocephalus. Next base: position 28,916,600 of record OV651819.1, on the reverse strand, counting down.
CAATAATTTGGTTTTGGGAGCACACCACAACCATATCAGAAATTAAAAAAAAATCAGAACAATTCTCCTTTATTGTTTAAAAAATACCAAAGGTGGCTTGAATCAGAACAACTTGATTGAGAGAGGAATTCAAAATTTTAGCTTGCGAACGAAGGCAATGTTTGACAGCCATATTTTTCCTGTACAAAATTATTAGTAATAAAATAAATGGTCCAGAAATATTGCAATTATTACTATTCCATGAACCTTCCCATATTAGGTAGACAATATTGCGACGCGAAAGCCATCTCTGTTCCTTGTTTACTTCTTGCCCGCGGTATGAAGTCTAGCACTGGCCATATAGAGACAAACGCACCGTTTCGAGAAGCTACCGGATAGATCCCGGCGAATGAGTCATAGAGAGGCAGTTTTCGATCGTTCTGGAAAGCCGAAAGAGTTCTGATACACAGCTGGCTTTATATAAATAGCGCGAGTTTGTCGACTGACAGGAATATTCAATATAAGTGTTGGACAGAAAAGATAAATTGTAATAAATAAATTAGAATTGTGAATTATAATAGGGCCTAAGTATTGTATAAATTATTTAGTACGTTATAAATAAATTTTAAATAAAGTGTTTTAAATAAATAAATTATAAATAAATTAAACAAACGTTACAATATATTGTTTAATGTCCACATCTCAATAGCAACCATGTGGAGACTCATTAATAATTTTAATGAATCTTGAGTGGACTCTACCACAATCTATAACCATTTTTTTGGGGCTTCCATTGATAAACAGTGACACAAAAACCGTTTCATATAAAACGAACTGGTTTATGTCTCAGATAAACAAGGTTATGTTATGCTAGTTGAATAAAATCACTCATTCATAAACCACTGTGAACACAAAATGAAAAACTATATTGTAATGCGAGCCATTTCATTATTCAGTCACGACTATGGCGAAGGCGCTTACGATTATATTCCAGATTGAACGTGATAATGTTTCTAGTTTTGGCGAGAGAACATTCTAGATCCTCCACTAAAATTTTAAAGGTGTATATAAATATTAGTGGAGAAATACGGTGCAGTCAGTCGTATACAAACAGTTGTGAAGATAAATAGTGAACAATTTAAAGACATTCGAAATATATACAGTGAGCATCATAAGTCTTACCCCCCCTAACTAACTCGTTACTGGAGTCTTGTTAGGAAAATCGCCGAGACAGGTCGATTTTTGTTTTCTACAATGGTCATTTTTATATGATTAGTTTACCCTTAATTTCATCCCTTACTGGAGGGGAACAACCCTTTCGAAAAATTTAAATGGCATGGGGTGGTGAGTGATAGCTTAAAAATAACAAAACCTCACAAAATAGGAGAGCAACTAAACTAATAGTAACCTTCTAATGGCAAAAAGTCTTACTTCACGTCTGAACCAAAACCGAAATCATGCAGGGCCGAATTTTAATTCTAAGAATGAGTGCGCTACGTTAATTTCCGTTATTCTGAAACAACAATTAGTCGAGAATTAATGAAGCAAATTTCAAAATTTTTTACATGGTTGAATAGAGAATTAAACCCTCTTTCAAATGAGCTATCACTCACCACCCCATGCCATTTAAATTTTTCGAAAGGGTTGCTCCCCTCCAGTAAGGGATGAAATTAAGGGTAAACTATTCATACAAAAATATACACTGTAGAAATCAAAAATCGACGTGTCTCGGCGATTTTCCTAACAAGACTCCAGTAACGAGTTAGATAGGGGGGTAAGACTTATGGTGCTCACGGTATAAATTAGAATAGTATAGTTTTAAAATAAATAAGTGTTCAAATAAATTATTAACTATAAACTGTTGTTTAAAATAAACAAACGTCACAATATCATAATATTTATTACAATTTCATTTATTGAAGATTTTTTTTATCACTGTGACAGTCTTTATTTTTTTACTTAAAAAAATTAATTTATTAGCATTTTTCAGTGAAGGGATACAAAATTAAAAAGATTTCAGATTTAAATGTAACTGGTCACATGTTGATTATTCTTTGGACATTAAAACATTTAGTTTATCACGACTTTGACGCCAAATGGTGTACAAAAATGTTAACTTTATGGGGGGATTTATTAAAGTTTTATACGGCATTTATTATTTAGTAATTATGAATTAAATAAATTCCAATTATTTTCGTAATATCATTATCGAAAAAAACATGTTGCATGCGTGGATGTACAAACCCATCACGTCGCAAACTTGGATTTGATTCGTTAGTAAAGAAATTTTATAAATTTCCACAGAGTACATTTGGTTTCTCACTTCCAGTGATATATATAGTTACATAGATTGCTTATCTATATGTAAATCCTGTTTGATCGCTGGGAGCTCGCAAATTTTTTTATAAAATACTCCTTAATAATATTCTGAATCTATCCATGTAATAATAATGATAATAATATTAAACTCTTATAGATTATTGTAAACTGCTGCACCTATATTCCTGATAGTAATTTATTTACGTTTTCATATTTCCATTGTTAATTTCTAATTTATTATTTTTTAATATCCGTGTTATTAAGTTAAAATTAGCTGGTATTAATTAATAAATAAAATAAAAAAATGTTTCACTTCAACCACAGTGTAGATGCAGAAGAAAGATCTTTAGAGAGGAAATTATAAAATTTTGTAATATATAAAGTAACACATTTTAACAGCTTTAAACTCAAAAATGGAAAAAGTATTGACGTGTAGATCTCGCTTTTCTTATGTTTGCTTCAAGTTTTTGGTGACATAGTTGCTAAATGTATATTTTTTCCCGAAATTTCCGAAAAAAAAATGGTCCAATGGACATCCACATGAAATTCATGGACATCCAGAACATTATTTGGACAAAATATGGACGTCGTGTGCTGTCTGGGTGTAGATTCTGTCTAGTCATAGTCAAGTATTTGTTTGGTGTAGTGTTGTCAGGATAACTTAAAAGCTCCTTGAAAACTGTGCAGTTTCTTGTTTCATCCCATCTTTCCTTGAATTTCACAAGGGAATGTTCTTTAATTAGGTCTGTCACTACCGATTTTGTCAGGCCAATAGAAGGGCCAGGTCCAAAAAAGTATTTGGTTGGCTGCCTTCTTGACCAATGAATCTGCAAGATGGCTACCTTTCGATGTGACGTGACCTTTGATCCATCTTAAGTGGTCACATTGTTGATGAATAGTTCGGCCAAAGCTTCGTGACATTCTAGTATCAACCCTGAGTAACTTCGTGGTCTTTTCAGGGTGATTGTCTGCTACCTGTATAGATGAGCATGTTCCTTCCAGTGATAATGTTTCTGGTGATTTTTTTTGCTGCTGTGAGAATCCCTGTGAGCTCTATTTTAACTACACTGGAACTATTGCTCACAGCCCATTTTATGTTTAGGTTTAAGGATCTGAAGTATCTTCCACATTCTGAGCCTTGTTTTGTTTTAGAACCGTTGGTGTAGATATGAATCGTACCTGCCACTTCCGGCTCTTCTATTTATTCTGATATAACTTTACATTGCTCATGGAAGATATATCTCAGTGAGATGAAGCCCATTTTGGCTTGAAGCAGAGGGAGCGTATCGAACGCCTCCTGTCAAAAGCGACGTCTCGCCTCACCAGATCCTAGTAATCCGATAATTTGACTTAAAAAAGGCAATTTTTTTTTTTTCGGGAATAAATATATATTTGGCAACTCTGTCAACAAAAACTTGAAGCAAATGTAAGAAGTTTAGCCAAAACTACTAAACGTCGATATATTTTTCCATTCTCGAGTTATAAGCTGTTAAAATGTGTTATTTATAGTATTTAAATATGATAATGGCTTTGCAGAAATCAAGTGATTTTTTTTTGTATTTGTTTGATTTACTTTAAATGCATTAAACCGTTTTTTTACAAAATTTACATTTCCCATTAAAATTGAAAATTAACAATATTTAACACTACCCAAGTAACCCATTATATCAGATTTGTTGAAATATAGCCTAAATATCAACTAGCATTCAAATTCATATTGTTCAAACCATCGAGATAGAATAAAGAGGATATGCTATGACGATACTAAAAGTGTCCACACCTTTGCATTACACTTTTACGTCATATGTCAAACTTGAGCTAGGAGCTAGTCAGTATTGACGAGAATAAATGCCATTTTTAGAATAGAATAGAATAATATAAAATTATTGACTTCAAATAAATCAAAGTACGGCTGTAAGTCGCCACTTTGATTAAACTTTTCCGTCACTCGAAGTGCGTCCATCTGTTATATCGCAAAATAGTATTTATGTCGTCTCTACTTCATTCTCGATGGTTCAAACCATATTAAATTTCATCTAAACATTTTTGCACCAAACATATAGGTACATTTTGATTATCAATTCTTATTGAATATTTGTATAACACTGATTATTTCCCTCGCCTGTCTACTTTGACATTTTAACCAATCACATCGGAATTTACATTATCGTTAGAACCAATCAGAACCTATTTTCACTGACTGCCTCATATTGACTACCTATCATGCATGGTGCTTGATATTCACCTATGTTGACATCAACTCGCATATTTGATTATAGGTGTAATATTAATTTAACAACGGCTACTGTCAAATATGTTAATTATCAGAGTACAAGCTAATAAAAGTTATTTTATTGTGCATTTATTAATTTAAATTACATCCCAGGGCTCTAGAAATAATCCCATTAAATATAACTCGACCTTAATAAATTAGCGCCTATTTCTATTGTTACTAAATTTTTCTTGTATTTTGCAATTTGTCTCGACATCATTTTGTCATTAATAATCAAAGAATATAGTCCGCGAGCTAAAGCCACAAAGCACATAGAGGTTCCACGTGAATGACCAAGGTCAAAACCGACAACTGACATTTTTTATGCTATTTGCTCCAAACTCTAGATGGGGCTACAGGTGAAATTATGATTTCTTACTCCATTTTTACATCCATTTTTAAGCCTTATGGGAGAAAAACAACCAAAGACTCCAAAGATGTGACGTGTATTTATTTATGTTCTTGGTTAGTTTCATTTTTCCGTCTGATTTTAGTGATTTTTTGTTGGCTTTGGCTTTTGGTTTCTGTTTATAGTTTCGTCTTAGTTATTTGCAAAATTGTGATGTTTCGCTTTTTTATTTCCTACTGTGTTTTGCAATAATTTTGGTGCTACGTTGAAAACTTCGAGAAAAACTTCATTGATTCACCATATATTCACCATGCATCTGCATCATAAAAAGACAAACGGGGACAACAACTAATTGATAATCAATTTATCACTGGACTAGATTCCGAAATCATTTTTCACATAAGAGAGTAATACCACCATCTGTATTTGGAAGGAAAATACCTATTTATCATTGAATGAATAGTTAAAAGGATTCACCTTTTAATACAATACCTATATTACATTTGTCCTCAGTTAAAAAGACATTTATAAAATATATAACTTTAGTGTTAATAAAATGTAATATCCTAGTCTCTACTTCACATTTAAATTATTGATAGGTACCTATTTTAAAGATTTGAGGATTATATATCTATTTGCTCCAAGTAAGTATTCGTTAAATATGTATTATTATTTGTATTTATTTTTATCTAATAATATTTATTTAAGTTATTAATAAACATATTTTAAGAATGTTCTATTTTATTATTTATTGATATATCTTATATTTATTTAATAAAAATATGCAGAACCAACTCTCCACATTAGACCCCTTATAACAAATTAATTCTTCGAATTTGGTATAATCGACCTAAATTATTTTGTAAAATAAAAGTTTCGAACCTACTAGTTCCATACTTTATTTTATAAAATAATTTATGTGGAAATCATTTAAAATTTAATTTAAAACTACTACCTACTCCTAAAAATTACAATTTGAATTTACCGCCATCTGTCAATTGTCATTTTAGTTCCAGCTCCAAACACAAGGTGGCGCTAATTTGGTTTAAAAGTTTAACATTGGCGTGGGGTCTCTGGAAGATACATGCTTTGTGGCTAAAGCTGTCGGACTCTATTAGGAATTCCAAACAAAATGGTTGCCCGTAGATATGACAGGCCACAGACAGGCACATGATAAGTTATGATATGGCAATACTGTGGGCCTGGTGATTTGACAGCGTCAATGCTATAAATAGATTGATCATCCATGTTTTTAAAAATAAACATAAGCTTATACGTTGAAATAAAAATGTAGGTAATGATTTTTTTAATATATTCAAAGGTTGGAAATTGGTTTTAAAACACATTTTTGCTAAACTGATTCAAATTAATGAGCTCTTGCCAGGCAATATGGCTGCTCGCAAACAACCCGATTTGAGCAATCTATATTTACCATACGTTTTTATCTCTCTAGGCAATATTTTTAGAGTTACTACTTTGTATATCTTTGTTTTATATGGTAAATAATAAATTATTATTATTATTATATAGCACAGTCCCACAGGGTTGCCAGTTCCTTGGAATGCCTAATTCAGATTATTAATGACAAAATTATGTCCGGACAAATGTATATCAAAAACACTCAAAATTTATATACGATAAAAATAGTTGACTATTTATCAAGTTCTTGTTATATTACCCTTAATAATTTCTACATTTTGCAGGGCTGCATTGCACACTTTGTGTTAAATTCATAAACATAATTCCACACCCTTCTTAATTTTAATTTTCTGCAAACAATAAGTATTTATTTTTTGATCACAAGTATTCTAGGCATGATTACCAATTACCAAATTTAATATAAATAGTGATCAAAAAAATAAAATGTACTTTTTTAAGTGTCCCTTGAGGGACAAACACAGAGTCCTCGAGCTAAAGCTCTCGAACTTTATTCATATTATTAATGACAAAATTATGTCTCGACAAATTGATATCAAAAACACTCAAAATTTAGATCCAATAAAAATAGTCGACTATTTATCAAGGTCTCTTTATATTACCCTTGAAAATATATATTTTTGGTTTGTTGGTGTATTCAAAGCTTTGTGTTTTAGATATAATTTGCCATATTTGACTTTATTTGGTGGAGCAGTTTCTATAACATCGGAGCAATTTTTAAAAGTCAACGGTATGTCCAATGAATTTTTTGGTTGGGGTGGAGAAGATGATGATTTTTACAGGTTTGATATCAGACACGAGTGCAATGCTGAAATTTTTTAGATGCAGTGAAATTGTTTGAAATTTATTTTATTATATTTTTTACATGGTATTCCCCTTTGGAGTCAATACACTTGTGCATTCTGTCAAATTATTACTTATCAACGGCAGCATATATAGTTAGGAAACAGAAAAAAAATCATAAATTTGAAGCTTTATGCAGTCAATGGCGGAGGTGTATGAAAAGCATTGTCATAAGTTCAGTTTCGTTAAGGACGTCACTATCAAACTCTTTTTTGGTACACAAACTTAGATGTGTGGCGCAATATCAACTAGTTCAAATTTGCCATTGCATGTATGGTTTTCAAATATCTAAAAAATTGAGCATTGCCGTTGTATTACATAATTCCTTATAATGTATACTAACAAGTCTCATTATATTTTAGGCGCTTAATCTACAACAATTTAGAACCCTGTAGATTTTCACCTGAGGTCAGCAAATATACTATGTTACCACATAGAAAGGAGGATGCTAGGTAAAGTAAAGTAAATAACGAGTTTGGATTACATTGAAACACTATAAATAATTTTATTTAAATGTATACCTTTTCAACAGTTTTATGCAACGAGAAGATTGACGAGGGAAGTAGTATTATATTCCAAAAACCAAATTTTTCTGAGGTACCAATATGACAGGTATATTAGAAATTGATGTAATTGCTTTGTACTGCAACTTAACTGTTTTCTCTACACATTTGAGCATTTTAGTTTAGGTACTAACAAAGAGTAACAATAAAATGACTTTGGGAGAGTTGTGTGTACAAATACATATATAATTTTAAAGTAAATATTTAAAAACATTTTTAAATTACTCTGCATAAAATGAGATATGTGTTTATAGTGTGCTTCTACTCCAAAAGTCGTCCAAATGTTTTTTGTACATACTTTTTTATGGCGAGAGTCTACTAACACTAACATTTTTTTTATGGTATTGGTTCATCTTATATGGTACTATGGTTGATAGTCTAATATTTCTTTATAGTCTTATCAATGAAATATGCACTGGGTGTCCAATAAGAGAATGGATGCCGGCCATATCTAAGGAAAGGTTTATCGTACAGATTTGAGATTTGTTTAAGGGGAATACAATAGACTCAAGAGGCTGCAGTGTTCTGGGCCAAACCTAACCCTACCTGCTTACAGCCGATTAAGATTAAGGGGGAGTAAGGTTAATTCATGCAAAAAAGGCACATTTTTGTGAATTTTTTTGACGAAACAGTTAAAATCTGTTTATTTAAACTAATGGTACATTAAAGTATAACATTCAAAGAATATTGTGTAAAATTTTCATGTAAAAATATCAAGAAATACGGAAATGGTAGCAATTATTCGAAAGCGTCTCGGAAAAAGTAGAATTGCTGTGCCCCTCCTAACTCGGTACTGGCTCATCAGAAATAAAAATATCAAAGTTCTCTCGCTAGATAATAATCGTTTTCCCCAGGTAACGCTGGGAGGGTTTATTGAAATTTAAATTTTTCTCTTTTTGGGATTCTTGCGAAAAAAACTAGGCTAATTTGTTATAAAATAAAAAAATATTAACAAATTTGAAAAAACTCTCCAGCGTTACCTCGTAAACTATGTACAGAAATAGTGTTCAAAATTTCAAATGGATAGGTGAAGTAGTTTTGAAGTTATGAGGGACACCGACTTTGGAAACGTGAGTTGTGGGAAAAACGCTTTAAAGGTTTTGAATACTAAAAAATTTGAAATAAAACGTTCATAAGCGAGTTTTATCGACTTATCTCTCACTGAATCATCGATGCCAGGTCCATAAAGGATGTTGCTATAATTCATGATGTCTAAAACATCTTTTTGTTCCTGTCTACGACGAATCCTCATTCATGAGCGCTTGATCCACTACTGATTCCCATGTCTTGCATGTAGGTTAGTAAAGCAAAAGAACATGCCAGGCCAATGCTACACTAAATTATATACAGTACAGGTATAAACACGTTTGTACTTGTGTTAAAATTTCTACAAAGAAAGGTAGGAGGTAAGGTTAAGGATTATATAGAGAGCGATACAACTGCCAGGCAAGGGCGGCTCGGAATTTTTGGTGGGGGCCATTGCCTTTAACTATTCTCTTTTTAGCATATTTTGTTGAATAAAAGGCTCATAAATCGTAAGAATTTTCATCTCGGGTGGGGGGAGGGCATGGCCCTCGTAGCCCCCCCCCCCCGGGCCGCCCTTGCTGACAGATAATAATAGCGCGCTCGGGCCGGGCAGATATTTTCTGATGCGCTGAGTCATGTATGGAGGCGCGGTTACTCAAACCGCTGTATCTTCGTGAGTTTTGCTCCGATTCATCTCGAATTTTTGCACAATGTTCTTGAAAGGTTCTCCATTCACAAAATCAAATATAAAAATAAATATAGTTCTAAAAAAACTAAAAAACATGCTTTTAGAGCATATCAAACTAAAAAGTTAAAAATAATTTTTCAAATAAGCTTAAAACAATAATAAATGGAAAATACTAGCATTATTGTGAAAAAAGGGTCGGGCGCTCGATGTACGAGAAATATTGACAAAGCGCCCCACGCTTTTTTCACAATAATACTAGTATTTTCCATTTATTGTTTTAAGCTTATTTGAAAAATTATTTTTAACTTTTTAGTTTGATATGCTCTAAAAGCGTGTTTTTTAGTTTTTTTAAACTAATTTATTTTTCACTTTTTAGTTCGATGTATTATAAAAGCGTGTTTTTTAGTTTTTTTAAACTATATTTATTTTTTACTTTTTAGTTTGATTAATTATTAAAAAAAAAAAAATTGTAAGTTGAAATTGCTGAAAAAAAAACAATTATTTTTTTTCAGCCGTGGACGGGATTACAACCCACGATCGGTGAGTCTGGCGATCGACGACCCGCGCCTTTTAGACCGCTCGGCCAACGAACGAACTTGAGGTAGTGTCATATACTGACAGTAATAAGCCACTTGCTTTTGGTCCAAAGGAGAGTTGCAAACATACATACAGGTGAAGCTAATAAAAGCGTGTTAAAAATGCAAAAAAAAAGTTTAAAAACTTTACTCCCTCCTTAACAGAAGTGGTCCCTTTAAATTCATTGAAGCTGTTCGAAATTTTACTCAATTTTGACTATCCACCCGTTTGTTTATATATCATTAATTGGTCATGGGTGGAGTTAAAAGCTTGCAAATAATGTATAGCTATTTCTTTTGTCTTGTATCAAGAATGTTTTTCTAAAATTATATAAGGCATAGTTTCTGAGATACAGACTGTTTCTTTTTGGACACCCGGTGTATATTTTTTATTTTTTTTAACAAAAGAAACTTTGGGAATAAAACTAAAATAATTAACCGAATATAGATAGATTCTTCTTAACCAGGAAACATTTTTCTTTTAATGATTTACCTATTATTTTTACATTTTGTTTTCCAATTGTACTAATATCTTTTTAAACAATTTTATATTTATAAGCCTGGGACTTTGATAATTCTTTAACAATTTATAATAAAATAATATCCTGTATATCACACATTTGAAGTATGCAGCCAATTTTTTGATAAAAAAATGACATGATGAGAATTTTTATATTTATTTGTCCCAAAGTCAATTAAAATCGTATCCAGAAACCTTTTGCCTATTGTACATAATTGTGCCATAAATTACACATTTTATTGTAAATATATAAATATAGTTATTGTTTAATTATGATATTAATAATAATAAATAATAACAACATAAATCAACAAAACTTCATCATTCTTTCAAGGTGGTTCGGATTTAATTTACCTATAAGGGATTTTGTAAATAAACATAGCTAGTAGGCCCAGTTATTAGAGATAATCAATTCACATTAATTACAACAGTTTTCAAACTTTGTTGGAATATGTATTAAATTGAAATAATTGTAAATTCAATTTTGCAACTTTTTCTGAGGTCCGAAACATATTAATAATTGCAAAAAATTAAAATTTATTATAACTTTCTAAAAAAAAAAAAAATGCGAAAGTGCTGCAAACTTGAAGCCATGTGTTGTATTATTTTCAACATTATATCAGTTTTGCAACTTTTTTTGAAAGTCCGGAACATGATTTTTTTTGTAAAATAGTGTTTTTGTTTATAACATAGACAAAAAAATTGCAAAAGTGCTGCAAACCGATGACATAACTCATACAAGTTTTTGGAACAGTTATTCCAATTTGCAACCTTCTATTTTGCACGGAAATATTTTTTTTGTAAAAATATCAAAATAATTTTTTATTTTCCTCTAATTTTGTCAAAAAAAAAATGCAAAAGTTTTGAAAATTAGTTGCAAATATTAATATTATTTTTCTTAAAAATCTGGTAAATTTGCAACCTCGGTCAAGGTCCGGAACCTTGAAAAATTAACATACATCAAGAATTTGCACCATGGCGTTTTAATTTTATCTTTAAATATCTTTATATATAGAAACTAAATGAAACATGTACAATATAAAGATGCATGCGGGGTATTACAAGTGCGAATATATAAAAGTTATAACTGAGGGTGGAGCCTAAATACAAAACTAATTCCGAGAATAAAATAATATAATTATTTTAACGATTGCATGCATGACCTTGAAAATGGGATTTTTAACAACTAACAGAAACACAAAATCTATGCATATATTTTTAAATAGGTCCTGCACGATCAGAGAAATGTTCCTAGGGTTTAACGAAGAGCTCGATCTTGCCCAACTTATGCAAAATTTCATCCGAACATCGGTAGTTACACCAGGCCAATGTAGATGGACCAAATATGTTTATGTCTCAACGACGTAAGTATTTTAAATATTTGTACAAATGACGCATCATGCAATCCAAGTTTAATTAAATATTAATTAAATATTTCGAGTATTTTAACATATTTAATGCAGATATCGTGATAAATGGTTCAGATTTACAAAATGTTAAAATAACATCCGCATTTTAATGGCCGGTGCTCGCGAGCATTTGTTGCAGTCGCGTGTACGCAATGGCATTAATGGGGCGGCGTCGAAATACATAAGGTTCTTTCGTTCGCTGTTGGTGAAGTGTCCACCAGTGTATATAATAATAATAATAATGATTTTATTGATACAGGCCTTTACAAAACATTAAAATACGTCACTTAAAATATGAGAAATACAAGGTATCCTGTAGAGCAACAGGTAAAGTTCGCTTTCTTCAATCTGAAAAAAAATCAGAATGAAGAAGAGCGTTCTTCCACTTAACCTACAAAAAAGTATACATTATTATACATTAACTAGGTACATAATTTTTTTTACCAATAAACTAATTAAGCAGTAAAAAATAATATATAATATAAAAAATTTGAGCAATAATTAGATAATAGTCATAAACAAAAAGCTGAAACAAGTACCTAGACATTTTCACAACTCCATGTACGACATCAAATTCATCATGTTTAGTTGTTTTAACCTTTTTTTAAAATTAACCAATGATAATGATTTAAGAAAATTAGGTAGAGAGTTATAATACTGGGATATGCAATAGGAGAAGGAGGATTTAAAAAGAGCAGTTCTGTGTTTAGGACAATGATTTAGTAAATCTGAGGTTTAGTCAGTGTGCTTGATATCGAAATTGGACTTTTTTATAAAGCTATGTAGGAATTTTAGCCTTTGTTTTAAATTAAGCCAGCCGATCTGTTTTAAACTAGGTGAGATTCTATTTCGTCTAAGAATCCCACAAATAAGCCTAACGCACTAGTTTTGAACCAGCTGAAGACGCCTGCATTCATTTTTATTTATGGCTGGGCCATACACAATATCGGAGTGATTGAATCTTGATAAGACTAAAGAGTTGCAAAGAGTAATTTTGAGCTATAGGTTAGTATCTTTCGATGAGAATAAATCATTTTTAAACTTATTACACCAATTGCACCACCTTATTTACCTAGTTTACTTCCTTATTATTCCTGATACACATGTCACTCCTGCTAAATAGCTGATGGAGAAAATATCCATCAGTGGATACCACAACCACATCGCCGACAGGAAGGCGTAGTTGATTTTATACCGGGCCAAACGAAAGGTATGGTGTGCGTTGGTGTAGTTCATTCCTACACCAGTGGGACGAACGAAAGAACCTATTGAATCATCGAAGTCTCTAGGTCTGTTCGGGTTCTTTAAAATACATTGAAAACTATCAGAGGACTAGTTGACCAGTGGACAGTTTAATAATTGTGTGCGACGTATACTTTAGAAATGAACTGTTCCACTAGTTCTCGGACGGTTTGCATCGAGTTTTAAGGAAACCCGAACAAGCCTATAGAATGTCGGCAAAAATACTTCCGCTCAGTACCTTCTCGGCGCCACGTCTCAGCGTTACGTTGGCGTTGCAAAGATATATTAGTTTGTATCAAGAAGTACACACGAAAGGTGGTAGAAAAAACGTAGTAGCTATGTGCGATGAGCAATTTGACACCGAATTATTCATAAAAGAAATAAAGGAACATCTCAAAATTATCTTGTTTTATTTAAGCATTACATTCAGTTCATCAATGAGCATATAATCATACGAACATAAATAAAAAAATTACATTTATCATTATTCAAAAAGCTTGATATGAAACCACCTTTAACACGTTCACTGTCCTACGAACCATATCTGGGTCGTAAATGTATGTTTTATTATAGCTTAAAACTACATTTTGGTAAAAAAACATTTTATTCTATCAAAAAATAACCGAGATCAGTGGCAAGGGCACTTGGGCACGTGCCCTAGTATAATAAACCAAAAAAAAATAACTTACATATTTTATATTTTCCTCAATGCCTATTATTATTTTATCTAATATTCAGCGTAAACCGCGTTGGCACGACACTGGACGACCGGGCGTTGAGCGACATTCCGAGAATTCCGAAATTAAGTGGAAGATAGGCACAGTAAATGTGTGCCTCTGTTGTTTTCTCTCTCATTATGATGCGAAAAACAAGGACAACGACAATTTCGCTTAGCAAGAGATGAACACATGCGATGGATTATACGTCACAAGCAGGGCGCTGTCCCACATACTTTGATTTTCTCTTACGCACTGTTCTTATTGTGACGTGCTGTACCCATGGCACAGATTACCTAGACTAGATACGAATGTACGCAGCGGCATCTTTACCGGCCATGGCGGTTTCGGCTAAAGGTGCGCGTTTGTTGGACCATGATTATAATTTATTTATTGTGATTACGAAAAAATGTTAGTTGGACCATTGGAATAGTTAAGAAATAAAACTACAAAGAAAAATAACTTTTTTTATAAAGCAGTCAAAAATCAATAATAATTATAAATGGGACAAAATTTTAATTTTTCTTTTGGTTTTGTCTGACTTTTTCGAGGATTTCAAATCTCTGTTTGCATATTTAAGAGTCTTATAAATCATTTAATGGTGTACATTTTGGAAAATTGTTGGCAAGGATGACCAAATTCTATTTTGCTCATCTCAAAAAGGTATGCGTTGGAAATTCTAGGCTTCGTTGACAAACTATCAAATAGAGATATAAATATTTTTTCTACGAACTCTTACAAAAAGACATCTTTCGCCACAGGATACTTTCAGCGAAAACTTGATTTCCGTCACTAGTGAGAAAAAATCCCATAACGTTTACTTTCGTCTCTAGTGACGAAAGTAAGTTGTTACATATTTTCATATATCAGTCGCCTCGTATAATATTTTGGCAGCTTATAATTATTAATAATGAAATAAAAAGATGCTCATTAAATTCTATATGCGTTTTTACCTAAACTTTAATGAATTAAAGATAAAATAAAAATGTATAAAAATAGTGCAAATTAAACCAATCTACATCTAGTTTCCTGGTTTTCATTTGTTTATTTGAAGTTTTATCACTTTTGAGAACTGTCAGTTTCAGTTCGTCCTAAATTTAACACATTTTCATGATGTCTGAGTCAGAAAGCGATTGTACTCCCCCAGAAATTATTTTTAAAGCTGAAGAAACCTCTTCAGATTTATTACCGGCCAAATCAAAAAAGAGATATGAAGAAATTTATATCAAATTTTTGGACTGGAGAGAAAAAAATAAAGTGAAATCATTTTCGGAAACTGTACTACTAGCATACTTTGAAGAAATATGTTCAAATTTTAAACCGTCGACGTTATGGTCCATTTATTCGATGCTAAGAACTACACTCTCTGTTAAAAATGATGTCGATATTAGTAAATATCCAAAGTTACGTTCGCTTTTGAAAAGAAAATCTGATGGTTTTAAAAGCCAAAAATCCAAAATTTTTTCGCCTGAAGGCATAAAGACTTTCCTAAATAATGCACCTGACTATAAATATTTAATAACAAAGGTAACGGAATTATTATTTTTATTTTAACAAATAGGTACTTAATACATAACTACTAATATTTGTAGGTAGCATTAGTTTTTGGATTATCTGGCGCTTGTCGTTGCCACAAACTAAAAGATTTAACAATAAGCGATGTAAAGGATACTGGAAGTATTCTGTTAGTTAAAATCCGTAATACAAAAACAAAAGTTCCGCGTTCTTTTCATATTTCTGGACCCTTTTATATTTCTAAAAAATATATGAGCCTACGTCCCGCAAACATGGATCAAATTAATTGGAAAGTGTAGCAGACAGGTTGTTGGAATTAATAAAATCAGTAAATTTCCTAACGAAATTGCTCAGTTTTTAACGCTTCCGAATCCTCAAGATTACACTGGGCACTGTTTCCGCAGAACATCCGCAACGCTATTATGAGATTCTCTCATTTTTATCATTGATGACTGATCTTTCACTGGACGCACAGAATTATACAAAATAAAAGTATTGATAAAATTGGTCATAGACAATTTACAATCATTATCAATAATCTTAGAGCGTTACAAATTTGCATTTACTTATAGGACGGTATTTAAATCGTCTGTAAAATTTGCAATACTTTTCAAATTTTTTGGCCACTACAAAACGTGCGAATTGTTGATTTTTGTTAAATTTTCAAGGTTCTGGACCTTGTCCGAGGTTGCAAATTTACCTTTTGCATTTTTTGGACAAAATTAGAGGAAAATTAAAAATTATTTTGATATTTTTACAAAAAAAAAAATATTTCCGTTTAAAATAAAAGGTTGCAAATTGGAATAGCTGTTCCAAAAACTTGTATGAGTTAATGTCATGGGTTGGCAGCACTTTTGCAATTTTTTTGTCTATGATATAAAAAGAAACGCTATTTTACAAAAAAAAAATCATGTTCTGGGCAATCAAAAAATCTGATATAATGTTGAAAATAATGCAATATATATTGCTTTAAGTTTACAGCACTTTTGCAATTTTTTTCTCATTATAAACAAAAGCGCCATTTTGCTATAAATTAACTAGTTCTGGTCCTTGGAAATAGTTGCAAATTTAAACTTAGTCTAAAATCTTTTGTAATTAATATGAAATGTTCAAAATAGTATGTCTTCATTGACTGGACTATAGAGTCAGTTAAATAAGAAAGGTCTAGCGTCTAGTTTAATGTAATGAATTTATAATAGCAATGCCAGAATATTAAAAATTAAAAAAAAAAACGAAATGTAGGAAAATTAAATTCTGATGTATATAATAAAGGTACTAAAAAGATACACATATTTACTGTGGATTGAGATCACCGAGATCACCACATTATAACCAAGAAAGAAATCTTTATTTATTTATTCAAAAAATACCTTTATAGGTGTAGAGCATGTCATAGTACATAAATGTACATTTTATACATAGATACACATTAAACACATTTTTTATATAATTACTGAATCACAGAAGAATTCGTCTAAGTTGTAATATGCTTTATCGAACAGGAATAACTTCAATTTTAATTTTAGTGGTCTGATTTCTAAAGTATTTAGTGCAGAAGGCATCTTATTTCAAATTTTTTTAATAGAATATTCTACATTTTTACTTTCCTATCTGTATACAGATATAAGGAAAGTATAGGAATCATGATTTTTTTCGACCTCGAGTTTTCGACGGATTTTTACGTTTTGAGGTCCCCTGAATCCGTTTTGACTATTTTCGCGATGATGTCTGTGTGTGTGTGTGTGTGTGTGTGTGTGTGTGTCTGTGTGTGTGTGTGTCTGTGTGTGTGTCTGTATAACGCATAACTCATGAACCGATACACAGAAAAACACCAAATTTTAAACTTAAGCTTTGTTTCAGCGTCCAATGAGCTGATTAGATTTTGGGCAGAGTCGGAACATCTGGGGGGGTACTTTATAGGTGGTCATTTTTATGTTTTATGGAATATACCTGTTATTTACGTCTGGAGAAGAAAATTCTTCAAATAAAAGTTACTTCTAATATAATTATCTATAATTTTTGTTTTATGCAAAATTTTCCTAAAATGGTCCGTATTCGAGAAATTTGACAAAATGTAAAAAAAATATTTTTTTATAAAAATTGTTCAAATAAAAGTTGTTTGTAATATAATTTTCTATAATTTTTGTCCTATACATAATTTCTCTAAAATGGACCGTATTCGAGATATTTGAGAAAATGTGTAAATTTCGAAATTTGAAGAAAACTCAAAAACGGATAAAGGAAAAAACATTAAATTTTAAACTTAAGGTTTATTTCGGCCTGACGTGTAATGATTAGATTTTGGACAAAGTCGGAACATCTGGGGGGGTACTTTATGGGAGGCCGTTTTTATATTTTATGGAATATATCTGTTATTTATGTTTGAAGAAGAAAATTGTTCAAATAAAAGTTACTTCTAATATTATTATCTATAATTTTTGTTTTATGTCAAAATTTCCTGAAATGGTCCGTATTCGAGAAATTTGACAAAATGTGCAAAATTCTGATTTTTATGAAAATTGTTGAACTAAAAGTTGTTTGCGATATCGATTTCTATAATTTTTGTTTATATATGATTTTTCTAAAATGGACCGTAATGAAAAAGTGCTAAATTTAAATTTTTCTGTATTTTCGTTTTCAATGAATATCTATAGAAAAATGTTTCGAGGTAGATGTATGTGGAAAATGTATATATTTAGTTTATCCTCTAAACATTTATAGAGATGCTGCAATAGGTTGTACAAAATAACCGGAAAATGCCTATAATAACTAGATAGGAAAGTCATGTGTTGGACACATCAGATTTTTTTTGGATATAGGTATATCTTGGGATGTCCGTTTTTAGGGTGCGTATTGATCTGGTATTATAGATGTGTTCAACATCATTGATCTCAAACAGATCGTGATTTTCTTTGATAAATATAATCGATTCCAAGATATATAAGCACACTGTGGTTAATATCTTCTTTTGAATAAAAATATATTTACAACTATCTCGTATTTTCAGGTGGAATATATTTTTAAGGCACCTTTTTGGTAAAATAAATATACGTTGTGCATCTGCTGAACTTTGCCAGAAAATTATTCCATAACTAATTCTAGTCTGCACTAGACAAAGTATGCGGTTAGAGCAGTAGTTTTATTTATATCAGCTGAAAGTATTCTTAGAGCGTAGCTAAATTTGGAAATATTACCCGATACTTGTTGAATGTGTTCTTTCCAGTCCAATCTCCGATCAAGCGTCACTCCCAGGAATGTGACAGAGGTTTCTGAAATTATATTTTTCTCCTTATATGTAAATGTGAGGCTTTTATTCGTGCCACGATTGAAATTAATCACTTGATTTTTATTGACATTTAACAGGAGATTATTGTTTTTAAACCAATGTTCTAATGTATTTAATGTGGAATGTAGTTTTCCCTTGCATAAATCAAGTGTTGGTTTACTCAAAATCAATGAGGTGTCATCGGCATATTGTACTAAAATTTCATTAACATCTTCTGGTAGTTCATTTACATATATTATGTAGAGTAAAAGACCCAATATGGAATCCTCTGTGGCACACCTTTTTTATAGATTTAATATCTGATTTAACTAAACTATTGTTATCGTCAAAATCTGTGACACATTGTTGTCTATTGAGTAAATATGATTTCATAAGAAGCAGTGGTACCCATAAGATTCCTATTAACTCCATTTTCCTACATAGAATGTTGTGATCATCACTATCAAAGGCTTTAGACAGGTCCAGACATAGCGCCGATGTCTGTTGATTTTTATTTTAGGATTCAGTAATTATTTTTAGAGCTGGATATATGGCACGCACTGCACCTTTTCCCTTTCTGAAGTTAATTTGACAGTTTGATAAAACTTCATTACTTTCTAAGAGGGTCTCAATTCTGCTAAATATAATTGTTCCAAATATTTTGTTAACATCACATTTTTCACCTTTTTTATATTAGACACCAGTACAGAAACAAAAATAATAATATGATTTAAAGAATACGTAATTTGGCATGCTGCTTCGTTTAAGAGGACCACTGGTACTTCATCGAAACCTACAGATTTTTTATTGTTCTTATTATCTCCCTAGGTGATTTTAAACTAAAGGTACAATTTTCATTGGTTGTTATTATATTGTCATACTTCATCTTGTGCAATGTCAGGACAGGCAATAATGAAAAATTGATTTATCATGTTCTGGATATTCAATGTATCTGTCGATGGCAAAGCTGCATCTTTCCTACTAATGTTTTATAGAAAGGAGTTTTGTTTTGAATTATTTTTTGTTATTTCTTTTACAAGTGACCAAGTGGCTTTGCTTTTATTATCAGATTTTCGGATGAACTCTTCCAGATATTTTTTTTGCTACCCTTACAACTTACAGCAGTTTTTAGGACAGTACTATATTGTTTATAATGTTCATTTGATATAATTCCATTTAGCATTTCCCTATATAAAAAATGTTTGTTTTGACAAAATGAATTTATACCAGATGTAATCCATGTTCTTTCCCTTTTCTTTTTGAATTCTTTTACTGGAAAAATTGGGTCTATACAGGGTGTACCAATAAAAACTCCCAGGCCGGATATTTTGATAAGTAAAAGAGATATTTTAATTCTGTAAAATCCAGTTCATAGAGCACTAAGAGAGCTTCAGTTTTAGATATAAATTGATTTTAAATAGGTCAATATGTATACATATTGACCTATTTAAAATGAATGCGAAATATTTTACACATAGAATTAGGTATGCGAAAGCACTGCGCAAGATGGGCTTTTGCTGAACGCCGATCAAAAGCAAATGCGCAAACGATTCAATAGAAATTCGGCCGATTTTGTGCGGCGATTTGTCACCATGGATGAGGTGGAAGCCTGTGGTTGAGTTGCAAAGAAAGCGAAGTCGATAACATCTGCCGGAATGGTCATGGCCAGCGTGTTTTGAAAAAGACAGAACAATTACAAGTGAATATTAGTTCAACCTTTTTGACCAGCTGGATGCCAACATTCGCGATAACAGGTCTGCTCTCGGCCATCCCCCTATTCTCCTGATTTGGGACTCCCAGACTTCCGTCTGTTCCCAAACTTAAGGAAATTTGTTTCTGGGAAGCACTTATCGTGTTAATGAAGAAGTTGAGAGGGCCGTAGATGAATATTTTCACAGCCTTCTAGGCTCTCACTTCCGGGAAGGAATACTGATTTTGGAGAAAGTGTGTTGAAGTCAAGGGAGGTTATGTAGAAACATAAAATCCTTTTTTAACTGAAAATCGCAGTCTTTCATTGTCAGGCCGAGAACTTTTTACCTTAATCTCGTACAAAAATTAGTAAATTCGTCCATTCTTAAAACAACACGAAGTATATCGGAACTTGAAATTGTTTTTCAAAAATTTAGCCGGATGAAATACTGAAAAATTTATTGAAAAATTGATATTTCGGTTATAAAAGACAAAATATAATTAAGTGTAGGTTATTTGGAAGCACCTCGATTATCTCTATTCACAGTTAACGTATGTCCGTTTTTCTATGAAACACACCGTATAAAAATAACATTATTTCTATATAATTAATATTATTAATATAGTAAATGCAATGAAATTTCCAATCAGTGTTGCCAGACTTCAAAAAGAGAATTATCGCATAAACCGTTTAAAATTATCGTACATTATCGTACAAAATAACGATACTTATTAAAAAAGTTTTTTAATATAATTAAAAAAAAAGAGTAATTAAAAGAGAAAGAAAAATATTTTATTTTTTTTTTCTTTATATTAAATAAAAACATCGAACTTTCTTTAAACATAAAATAATAATTGTCTTTGTACTAAAAGGATAAAAGCTAAAACAAATAAAAATAAAAGAAAACAAAAACGTTTAAATTTCATCAAAAGTGATGTCATCAAATTGCATCTCATTATCGTTTTGGAAATTCTGGTTCTGGTAGAGTTTGGCAGACGTCATGCTTCTTAACATTTTGTCACTGGGTATAAAATTCAAACAGTCTTGTTCTAGATGGACCTACTGAGACGATAACATATGTCCATTTACCGTATCAGTTATTAATCTGTTTCTTAATTTGGTTTTTATTAAATTTACCTTTGAAAATTGTCTTTCACAACTGGCACTTGAATGTGATAGTGAGAGAACACTTAAAACAAAATTACACAAATCTGGAAATATAAGTTCTCCATTATAGTCTGTTGCTTGACTTACTTTATGAAAAAACTCATCGATTTCCGTGGATTCCGGTAAATCCTCAAAGTGTTTTAATTTTCTCCACTGGTCGTCAATTTTTTGTAGTTGCGTGGTGTTTTGGGGATCACAAATTTGTGGTAAAGATGTTATTAGCGGTAAAAGTATAGCCTCATTGCCTTTTTTTATATTCTGGATATTTAAAATGGAAAGCTTACTTAAGTCGACAAATTTGGGAAGAACCCATTCCAAAAAAATATAAAACAATCAAAATTTTAATATCAGTTTACCATTTAGACTTGTCATTAACCATAAAAATATATTAAGCAAAATTAAAAATATAGTGGGTTGTGATGAATACATCATTACATAGGTTTTCGCATTAGTTTCTTTTTCTAAATGTAAATTATCGTATAAAATGTCATTATCGCATAGCTACTATCGTACATCGTACGTTCGTTAAATTTATCGTACAAAATCGAGAATTATCGTACATCTGACAACACTGTTTCCAATGCACGTCATAAACTCATGAAAGTAGACGTTGTCACGTTGATACAAAATTCGAGAATCTCAGGAAACATTTTATTAAAAACTAATGTTTAATTTAAACTCCATCTTTTGACACGTTAATTAATTAATTCATTAAACCTACATATTATACAATTTTAGAAGCTTTCGGAAGTAGTTCTTCCAATATAAATAAATAGAAAAAAAATAAAGCTTTTTTCAGAATAAGTATCACTATCGCTATCATCATTAAAATCAATAATTACAGGTAAAATATCACGATCCCAACATTTCTGAATAAATTTTTCTGTATAATTGATACAATTAGACTACCAGATTTGAAAGGTTACAGTCTATAGTGCTTCCCTCCACATATTTACACAATTTTAAATTGAGTTGCCATCTCCACCAATATGCAGGTTATAATAATTCTTGGCAAAACCCAATTTTAATAACTGTGGAGCAATATTGTTCTGCAAAATGATCTACTTTATACATTTTTTATTGTTTATTTCTGAAAACTGTGTTCAATAAATCTTGTTTGTACATATTCTCAAATTAAATGTGTTTCGTCAGCCAATCCTGAATTTCAGGTTTTGTCCAGGAATTATATTGGGCGTTTTAAAAAGTAATGGGATGTGAAAGGAAGCAGTGTCCATAATAATCGCTGAAGCCTCAATTAAATTCATAAGTAATTGATTCTCGAACCATTTTAAAAAATGTACTTCATTCATTTTCCCATGTTAGTCGGGATTGTTAATATTTGATGAAAACATCAGTTCTGCCCCATCTGTAAAACCATTTTCGTTACTAGCATGAAGAGCAATGAATCTTTTCTATCAACTCTTGTAGTTTTTACCTTCCTTTTATAGTTATTTTCCCAAAGCAATTTACTTTGCCATTTTGAAAAATCACGTTTCATCCAGATAAACAAATTTATACAGAGAATAATTTTTTGTACTTGTGTATAAATTTAAAAAACTAAATCTTTTACTGGCAACGTGAGGATGTTCTATAAGCCCTGCTCCGGGATCATCTTTCTTCCATTTAAATCCTATATTGGTTAACACTGTATACAATGATCTTTTGTAGTCAGAATTGAAAATTTCGATTACAGGTTTGGGACGTGGTCAACTTTTTAGAGGAGAATTTAAAATATGGTTATTCTTTAATGCCTGGGAAATTGAGTTTACCGTCGAAATATTCAAATTCAACGCCGACTGCATTTATTGGTAATAATAGGGACACCATTATCTCGTTCTTCTTCAAAATATCTTATTAGAGACCACACTAATTCTTTCGCACGACTATTTAAATGCTTAGACATTTTAAAAATCAAAAAATAAATTTGTTTACTAAACACAAAAATAATACTGTTTATACACATCATAAAAAGCAATATTGATTTGGCAACCGACCCTTACGTATACTATTTGCCCCCTTAAATCTTGAAAAGCAACAAATATGACTAATAGCAATGATTTAACTGTTTGATACAATGTTCATCATTAATAACTTACAAAGGAAATTTCATTGCAATGGGTATATTAATGGGTTGGTGGCAGTTTTTCCCACATCATCTAAGTAACAGAATAGGAACTATCATGGTGATGGTCACTATTGAATTAATTATTTGCCCAAATCTCTTACTATATTTTAATATTTATATTTTTATTTCAGTGAAAACAGGTTCAGAACTTTGGAGAAAACCAAAGAAATGGAAAAAATCGATGGTCTGAATTCCATATCAAGCAGTTATATCATAAAATTAGAAGAACTTTATACTCTTCTAATAGTTCCTTAAATTTTTACTCGTTTGCTCAACAAAACTTACATATAATATACATGAAAATGGTTAAGTATTACAATTATAATTTTTATGATTTTTCTAAATGTACATTACTTTCAAACAAAACTTTTATTGTTAATATTTTTAATAATTAATCAGATTTTTATTTTAGTGAAAATAAGTACAAAATATTAGAGAAAACCAAAGAAAGAAAAATTGGTGATCTGAATACAAGTAATTATCTAGTATAGTTAGAAAATATTTTTACTGTTTTTGTATTATCTCCTTTTTGCTCAGTATTTTAATGTAAGGTCTCAGAAATATTAGAACCGGTTGCAAGAATGTTCATTAAAATTTATGAACCCGATAAATATTGACAAAGCTTGGGATTTTTATATTTATTTAATTAAAGCTTTGCAGAAAATTAATTCCAAATGACTTACATACATTATTTACAAAAATAATAAAACTAATACCTTTGTCTGCAAGAAATTGCTGTAATAATTTCGAAAGAGCTTCCCCATAACTGCATTCATGTCAGAATTTGTCATATGTCTTTTGTCGTGAAATATCTGTTAACTTCTAGGAATTGGCATGATATGTATGACTTTTTCTAATAGAGCTTGGGTATCAGTTATAAAATGTAGAATTTTATACAAAAAGAGCATCATGGCTTTTCACCAAATAACATATATTCCGTTCAATAAATATAAAAATTACCCCCCCCCCCCCAGATATACAGATGTTTTTTTTTTTAATTTGACATTACAGATTCCCCACATCACGAAGGGAACGTTCCCCCTTTACATCACTAATCAAAATAATTCTTATTGTATTATTAAAATAATACTTTTTTTTTCATCTACTAATAACTAGGTTGTTTTAAATCTTCCACTTATGGCCGGTTCCAATATGTAGTCCAACATTTATCGATTAATATATTGTTCGTACTCCCAGATAACATTGGACAATCCATTTAAATATACCTCATATATTTATCAAAAATATAATTGTTTTCTCAAAAAAAAAAAACTATTGGTGTACAAATTAAAATTATAGGATTATTCAAATAATAAAATTTGAAAATGAAAAATAAAGCTGAGTGATCCACAATAAATGTTCTAAAGTAGGCCATGACCGAGACCGATAGACAGATACGAATCTTGTCCGTGATTAGTGGGCACGACTCTGAATTAGGCATTCTAACCACCTGTCAAACCTGAAACCGCTGACAAGTGGAAACTGACATTGAGATATGGCAACCCTGTGAGTCTGTTGTCATTGACAGGGTCAATGATACATATATATATATATATATATATATATATATATATATATATATATATATATATATATATATATATATATATATATATATATATATATATATAGATTGCTCAAAGCTGGTCGTTTACGAGCGGCCATATTTCCTTGCAAGTGCTCATTAATCAGAATCGATTTTGAAAAAATGTGTTCGCAAACCAGTATTTAGCCTTTGAATATAGTAAAAAAAATAATTACCTACATTTTTACTTCAAGGCATAAGCTTATGTTTATTTTAAAAAATATGGATGAATCTATGTAACTATCTATTTCATTGACTTTATCAAATCACCAGTTCTACAGGGTTGCTATAATTTTACCATATCATAACCTGTCAAAACCCACTGGTAGCCATTTTGTTTGGAATGCCTAATTAAATCCAAACTGTTTTAAAAAGAAGAATAAATTGCACGCTCGACATACGTGAATTTTTCCAATTCCTACTTTAAGAAACATTTTTTTGTGGATCACTCGTTATGTTAAAAATGATCCAAGAATAATGCTACAGAGACCTATTTCACAAAGCTTCAAATGTTTTTTTTTGTGTCATCGGCATCAACTGCTACGGTTATTAGCCTCGTGTTCTGTGTAGGCTTTGTTACTGTTTCTCAGCGTTACTTTAGGAACAGCACTTTTAATTAGTACCCTTGGATCCGCAGGCATAAGCCATGCACCCACCCCCCTGCTTCAAATGTTGTTCGTAACTATTAGTAGGTATTCAGCATTTCTAACTACAAGTTGCCAAGAACAAGTGTTTCACAGATTATGTAAACTTGTTTGTTGCAGGCGCGAATTTGTTGACAAGTGTAATTGCAGTTAGGTACAATTATTTTTCTACGCCCATGTCAGTAAACGTTAAAAATTGCACTGTCAACATTCCTTGTAAATGACATTTCACAATAACATGCACGTAATAAGATATCATAACATACACGTGCTTTTTAATAAAAAAAACTTAAATTTCTTAGTTTAATCCCAGTATATATATTAATTAAATTGCAATCAAATTTTTATCTACGTAAGACTTTATTTGGTTCATTTACATAAATTTAGTCAATTTAAAAACATAAAAACTTTTAGCAATAGCGAGATACATTTTGGAATAAAAAAAGTATGCCCCTAAATGTCGGCAACACATTATACTAAATATTGTATTTGAACATTTTCTTAACTTTACCTATGAATATATCTGTTAGTAGTGAAAGTGATGAGATTATGAGCACTCCACCAGAGATTTTAGAAAAAGTTCAAGCTGCCACACATAATTTGCTACCGCTAAAATCCAAAAAAAGGTACGAAATTACCTATCGAAAATGTATGGATTAGCGACACAAGCATATGTTCTTTATTTAATAGAAGAAAATAAGTGGGCGCAGAAAAAGTATAGTACGTTTTACGAGTTGTAAGCCCAACTTTTTCACTTCGTGCGTAATGGGTTACTTACAACTCTTGTTACGTAATTTATTATTGTAGGTACACACCTATACATAACCTCATGTGCATTTGCTATGAAATAGCACTGTCCTCCATTGCCCATCCAAAGCTGCTTTTTTGTTGACAGTTTGATAGTGCATAAGATCGATTAGTAGTATGAAGTACCTATAGTAAAGTGTGCAATATCCAGACGGAGTTGTTCCATTTGCCCAGAAGGCATTCTATAGCGTTCATTAAAATCATAGAATTAATAAAAGTAGCAGTTTATTATCAGGCCCAAAATTTTTCACATTCTTTTTTGAACAATTAAGTATATACTCGTATATATAGGGTGGGTCGCAGGTAACGCCGCGGTCTGTAGAGCCAAAACTATTGGATTTTTCTAAATCTGTTTTCGCAGGAATATGTATATCAGAAAAGGCAACAATTTAAAAATAATTTCAATTATATATAGTCCTCCGAGAAGTATGATTATACAATGGTCTAAATCAATATCAAAGGTAAAACTAAGAACTTTGATGAAACACTGTGAATCAGATTCCTCCATAATACAGTCCTACCGATTACCTAAGTAGCAAACGATCATTGGTATCTCCATCTATGAACGCGGGACGAACTGTTAGGTCTGCCAGGTCTGCGATATAAAGACTAAAGATAGCCATCTTAAAGATGTGTTACTTGTACACATTACTGTGCTGACCTGTATGCGATATTGTTGTGAGTTATGCAAATTAACATCGTATAAATGTTTGTCACAGGAAGTAATTAAAAAGATGTTTATGTAACTGCTAATTGAAGTATTCCAGCATAAATATGAGGAAGGTTACAAAAAAGACTGGTAATGTCTCATGTTTAGTGGGATACTTTATTCTAAGTTTATTTTTAAGTTGACTTTGAAACCCCAATATTAACAGTTCGTTATTACTACCAACAAACATTTTGTGTAGGGGAATAGAAGGCCCAATAACTGTTACCTTCCAATTGTAATGATGGCCCTTTATTATAATTAAAAGGCCGGCATATATAGGTCACTACGACCGACAGCCGGGCCGAAGTCATTTTGCCATCAAATCTAGTTAATAAACCTTCATTTTCCCTTTAATGTCTAGAAATAAATATTGGCAATTAATGGCCTATTGATGTGAAGTTAACGGGAAATTGTAGGCCTTCTACCATATTAATATAATATAACTGAACGTAAAAGTCGCATTAAAGATTGTCAAAAATGTATTCAATCGATAACAAATTACAGCTGGTAAAATTCTAATTACTAATTAACAAACACAGTTTATTAAGTTTTTTCTGAATTATTTCTTTTATCATTTAAATTTTAAAATCTCCCAAAACTTATTAACTTTAGGTAGGTATAGGGAATGCTTAACTCAAATGAAAGTATAAATAGGGTTGTTTTGAAAGATGATATAAAATGAGAAAATGTATTTGAGTTCACCCTGTACAGATTCGTTTAGAATAAAACAAAAATATAGTTCATCGGCAGAAAGAGATAATATACCTTTCTAAAACACTGAAAGTTTTTACCTACATCAATACTGAAATCTATATAATCTCATTGTGATCACCCAATATATTGGATATACATAACTCGCTATAAAAATAGATTTAAAAATTAGTTTTGGCTCTACAGACCGAGGTGTTACCGGTGGCGCACCCTGTATTTGTATTTTTCGACGAAGAGCTGTGCATATAGTATAACCATTTTTATTCGAGGGTGACTCACCTGCGAGATATGTCATTGCCAGCCGACCACAAAGTAATTCGCAGGTGAGTCAGCCTCAAATAAAAATTGTTATACTATAGTAACGTTTTATTGTTTTTCAATTCAACACACAAGTCTGATTACGTACCAACAGAGTTAGGTAGAAGATGTTAGGTTCAGTATAAGCATCAGCTACAAATTTATCAACAACGCTTGTCACAAATAGATGAATTGTTAGTGTTTTACAAGCAATTTACTTGTAAAATTCACGTCATTGTAAGTGTACACTCATACTTTCATATAACACATGAATAACTAGCTGTTTTATAAATCTTGTTAAAATTTGATTGTAACATACAAATTTGCGGTTTTGTGAAATATGCCCCAGTACATCGAACTTTTATTTTTGTTTATACATTGTTGGTGTCGCTGGTACTCCCATTTCCATTGTATTTTCTAAAAATGTTTACATATTGACGTTGATTTTCAATTAACTAAGTCCTCTTAAACGAAAACAATGGAAGCATTGTTAAATTTTCTTACATTAGTAAATAAGAATTAACATATCCACTTTTCCATCATATCAGTTCCTATTTATACTGAATAATTTTTAGTTGTATCTATCTAATATTAAAGCAATAAGTTGTTCACACTTTAATATCAAAAACTGTTATCGAAATAAAGTATTAGTAGTTGTGTAGTAATAGTAGAATAAAAAATATGTGAAATCTACACAATAGTTATCTGTTAATAGATAGTGATTGTAGTGATTTACAAGATGATGAAAATTGTATGTGATTCCGATTACATTCCATATATTTGTGATATTTTTGTTTTTTTTTTTAAATTTCCATTAGATTACATAAAATCATCTCGATATTTTTCAAATGCATCAATTTCTTTCAAATGCATCCATTTCTTATATTATTTATGAAAATTATAATGCAATCATTGTATTTTAAAAACTGACTGCATGTATTATTAAATGGTTTAAAATTAATTATGTGAGTAGGTCTTTTAAATGAAAAACAAATAATTCAACAATGATATATCTCATTTTTAACTGACCGTGATTGTAACTATTCTCTTAAAAGTTGATGTATAATATTTGTTGAAAATTATTTAAATACCTGACTGTACAGTGTGTCTCAATACATAATACAATAGTTAGTACAATACAGGATCGGTTGAAATTATAATTTAATTTACAGAAGAAAAATAATGAATGCAATTCTATCTCGATAGTTTTCCCTTAGATTTTTCTTCTCCATATTGCCAAATCCTGTCCCACTTCAATTTTCCCATGACTAGCAACACAGCCCATCGTCTCTTACCTGCATATATTTTACTTTTTTCCTCAACATACAATTCTACCGCTTTCCTTGGTGGTCATTTTTTTAAATTGAAACCATATTAAAAATATCTTGAACTGAGGCACACTTGTAGGTGTGGGTAATTTATTTAATTTATATAAATTCCGTTTATAACAATTACTAAGTAATATATTTATTTTATTACCCTTATGTATAAAAACAATGTATTAATTATTACGTTTTTACCAAAAAATGTAGATATTTGTAATTTATTTGCTCAATATTATAAATGTAGGAAATTCCTAAACATGTATATCAAAATAAAAAGAAAACATATTTAAGATGAATTTTTTTGCCACAAAACTGTCAAAAATTTTAAATTGCACCTAAAATGGAAATAAAATAGTTTTTATTTTATTACTAAAAGTAATACAAATCAGAGTATACTGTGCCACAAAGCTCCCCCATAATATTTAATTGCACCAAATGACTGACGAAGTCACAAAAACTGAACAAAAAATTTCAGCCAGGTTGTTATTTTGTTAATAAAAATTGAATAGAACAATAATTTCGTCTTTCCTCAGAATTTTCGTAAAAGTTTTAATTTTACATAATATACAGCGCCTGCCATAAAGTTGGGTAAATATAGAAACCATTTTTATCTGTCCATTTGTCAGGAAATGTTTAAATAAATAAAATTATCTACATGAAAGATATACGTTTATGATCTTTTTAAAAACTGTGCTCAATATTCTGCTCGATATACAGGGTATCAACAACATAATTTCTAATTAGTCCACCTAATTGAAATTATAATAAATAAACATCGCTACTACAAAGTTTCTTTTAAAGTTCATTAATTGAAGAACAAAAATATTAAAATAATCAGAGTGCCACGCCATTGGCACGGAAATCCTACAAAAACATTTCAGTTTGGTCGGGAGCAACAAGTTCCCTTCTGTATGTGCTTTTAGCCACATAAAAAACACCGTAAGAAATGCCTTCGGAGTGTACGTTAAACAAAAGACAATTTTTTTCTAATAACTGCTATTGGAACGGGTTTTTTTTATTTGACTCGATATACAGGGTAGCTGTTAAAGATGGAACCAAACCTATAGTGCTTAAACGGTTCAACATACTAAACCCAAAATTTCAGAATTTCAACTAAATATATTTGCGCATATTTTAGCCTAAAAATTATTTTTTTTATAATTACAAAATTTTAAGCATGGCCGCCATCTTGATGTTTTAAATAGCAACATAGGTCATGTATCACACATGGGGTCTAAACACAAATGCACAGCCTCCTACGCTCCCTATTAATAATATCCTTTTTGTACTCAGGGTGTTAAACTCTTTCAAATGGTATATTACATGAACTATGTTACTATTTAAAAAAAAACAAGATGGCGGCCATGCTTAAAATGTAGTAATTATAAAAAAAATAATTTTTGGGCTAAAATATGCGCAAATATATTTAGTTGAAATTCTGAAATATTGGGATTTGTATGTTGAACCGTTTAAGTACTATAGGTTTGGTTTCATCTTTAACAGCTACCCTGTATATTGACTGTCCAAATATCTATTTAATAATTTATGTAAAAAAGACAAGGTTGATTATAGAGCGCCTATGTTCCAATTTTTCAATTTTAAACTCTTTTTCTAATAGGTTCAAATAAGACAAACCTTGGACTCGACGATATTTTTTGAAGTATAAATATTTGATAAATTTATTTTCAATAATTTTCAAAATTGGTTTTAAATTTTGTTGTGTAGAGTCCCATACGAGAGAAAAAAGTAAATTTTTCATTGAGTATGTGTCTGTAAAGTCGCAAGTTCGTGGTGCGATTCTGAAATCCTAAAAACTTGTTATCTTCTTTATTAGTTGTATGGATATGCTCATGCAATTTTGAGGATTACTAATTTTACTGAATGTAATTACTTATTGCATTTGGAAAGATTAAAAAGTAATTTATTTTCTAATGACCAATTCGAAATTGAGCCCGAGTTATTCTGAAGGTCTAGATAGTCATCTAGGGTGGATATTTTCTTAATAACTTTAAAATCATATGCGTACATGAGGCAGTCTAATATAGTACGAAGAGGGAGATCATTATTAAATATTAAGAAAAGTAGAGGGCCTAAATTGGAGTCCTGAGGTACCCCAGAGCTGGCAAGGATTGTATGAGATACTTCACCACTAAACATTACATATTGAGACCTTATTTTTAGATAGACAAGAAGAAATGTAATATGTGATCGCTAAGACCATAATATACACATGTAAGTAGCTAAACTTATGTAGAAAGGTGAATAAAAATATCTAATTTATATTATCATCCCATCGTCTATTTTTAACCCCATTAGTGCGTCCCAGGGAAATATATATTTTTTAAACCTTCACCAAGTTTATTTTAATTAAATACCCCACAAGCCATGCTTTGTAACAAAATGCGTAATTTTATAAAAGCTATCCCCATTTTCTCCATCCCTAACAAATTTCGTTAAAATATCTTTTTTAGTTATAGGCATTTGTTACAGAGAGCACATCGACAGACAGATCGACAACTGAATAAAACATGTTAAGGATGACCTAAAATACAAAAGTATTATGTTAAAAAATTGATATCGGGCATTTAACTACTTGCACTATCGAAAGGCCAATAAAGTAGGCTTTTATCTTTTAATCATCGCATTCATTTTTTCCTTTAATTACAGCAAAAGGCCAGCAATATCCCGGCTATTTAATGTTTGGTGGGCATCCCCTTGTATCGACGCCATGCTACGCCAGTGTCATGTATTCAACTCTGGTAATAATTCTACCTATTAAGGCGGGTACAGATCTGAGCACGTACGCGTATGAGGCAAGCCGAGGACGCATGAGCATGCAGATGTGGATGAGCTTTCGAGGCGCGGCAAATTGCACCGTGCGGCCTCGCTCCGATCCGTTTGTTGGCGGTACATCAAAGGGAGGCAATGCGCAGTACGTGCTCATTCTGGACGAGGAATTTGTACCGAATGTTTATTTTGCATAAAGTGGAGCCAGGAACAGGTTTTGTTTCTCCTGGGTGTATATAATCAGCGAGATATTTTATGGAGAGCAAGACAAAATAATAAAACAGGCACTCATTTACTAGACCTCCACTTTTGTTTTAATTATACGAGTGTTCTGGGTGTACGGCTCCGTGCTCGCGAATTCACTGGATCAGTAGCGAACAGTTCCTCGTGCGTCTACTATTCGTGTGTACAAAATGCACCGCACGAGGCATTCGGTTCGGCCTCGGCTTGCCTCATACGCGTTCGTGCTCAGATCTGTACCCGCCTTTAGGCATTCCAACGACCTGTCAAACAATAGCTGCCAGTGGGAAGGTTTCGAATATCTAAGGGTGTAGCGACATAGTCTTGCATCTTGGACGTTATTTTTATTCGAAATAGTAGTCGCCAAGCCTGTCAATATGAAAAAATGTAAAAGCGATTTTTAAATAATATTTTTATTGTGTTCGACATAAAGTATTTAAATGTACCTACTCCTTTATTCACGATTTTACGTATTGTAGATAGAATACATCGTATGTCGCAACCCTTAGATATACCAAACCTTCCCACTGCAATGCATAATTATAAAAAAATATGACGTGTTTAATAGTAACACTGTAGTTTCATGAAATGACCAAAAACTGCTAAAGTAGGTAATTATTTTACTCCTTGGGCAATGTCTCCGAATTCGTCTCCGAATGACTTTATATTTTATAATATTACTTTCCTTCCAATGTCTAAATTGTACTTTTCAACAAAAATTAATTGAAAATTGTGAATTTAATCATAGATCTCAAATCGAAATCCGAAAATTTAGAAATATCTGAAATAAGTAGTAGAATAATTTGAAAATTCGGAAACAAGTCTTATAAATCCCCTTACGAATTATTAAGACTATCCCCGAACCCCAAAAGTAAAAACAAATACTTGGAGATTTGAAAAAAGCCTGCCGTAGTCGGGAATAGAACCCAGACATAATTGAGGAGCAGACATGCAAAACGCAGTTTGTCCGAAATTGTAAATTTTCAGGAATGGCAAAAAACTGGTGCTTGGGAGATCTTGATGGACTAAATGCATTTTGCATGTCCAAGTGGTTTTCACAATACATTTTAAGCAGGATATAATGGGATTTGTACATCCAAGATTTTATGAAACGATAGCTATTCAATTCAATATTGTATCGCCATCTATAGTTAAAAAACTGAAATTTTGGACAAACTGCGTTTTGCAGGTCTGCTCCTCAATTGTATTCAAGAAATGTGCCACTTCCATTAGACCATCCACGATAGTGACTGTCGAGATTCCTAGACAGAAGTTTGATCTGCTAGTTCGAGCCAGAAGTCATCGTTCAGACTCGATCTCAAATCTTCAAATACCTCTTCCCAGGTTTTCGAATGGACATGAAATACAGGATGTTTGAGGAAAATATTGATAATTTCAAAATCTTTTATTTTGAAGCAAATAACCTATGAATAATTATTAAAACTTTTTCCTCTCCTTTGCCCTTTTTAACCATGCCTGGATTGACAAGTTCAGTTTCTTTTCTTGATTTGGCCATATTTGCCGTCTCGGCTGAACCTGAAAATAATTTATTTGTTTGTTCAAAATAATTGGTAACAATATAAAAATCTAATCTGTATTCGAATTATTCATTTCCTTCTTCGTAATGAAAACTCGGAACAGATTGCCATTGCCGTTTAGCACGCATATAATATTTGTTAAGTATGCCCTGCTAGGCCTTATGAATTCACTAATTTTTTAGCTTTGTAGTATTCACTGGAAAACTCCCACCTTTCTCATAGAGATAAAAATAGTACAGAACCAACTCCTCAGAACTTGTACTCGTATATGTACAAACCATTGAATCATGAACGTTGATCACCAGTCCCATGTTTTTCTTTTTTTTTTTAATAAATCACTGAGCCCTGAGCGTATTTCAGTGCTTGAATCTAATAAATAATACTTAGTTTGCAATGAACTTTCATGTCCTTCATGTTTTTTGTCTTATTTGCCTTTATTCAATTTAATATTGGACAATGTCATCTTTAATAATTCTATTATTTCATATATTTTGTTTATATAATATATCCAAATAATAATACAATGCGACTGTGAATCTGTGGAAATATAATAAAGTACGTAGAATGGACGTTCTAAGGATATTTATTTCTGGACGTCCCGAGGATTTACTAAACTGGACATATTTAAAACATCCAGAATAGACAGGGTAATGGACGTCCTTAGAACGTCCTGGGCTATCTGGATTTACAGCATCGGTGTATATGAGAAATGCGTTTATGCATACTAATCCCATATCTGCGTACGTTAAGAGACGTAAACCTGAGTATCAAAATTGTGAATATAAAATATATCGTAGATCACAAATCAAAATCCGAAAAGTCAGTATAATATCTGAAATAAGTTTTAGAATAATTTGAAAATTCGGAAACATATCTCAGAAACCCTCTTACGAATTATTAAGCTTATCCCCGAACCCCAAAGGTGAAAACAATTACTTGGAGATTCAAAAAGGCCTGCCGTAGTCGGGAATCAAAACCAGAGATATCCTTGTATGCTAGACAAGTGCCACGACAGTAACTGTCGAAATTCCTAGACAGAATTGTGATGTGCTAATTCGGGCCAGACGTCGTTTTCAAATCTCCTAGCATTTGTTTTCGCCTTTGGGGTTCGGGGATGGTCTTAATATTTCGTAAGGAGATTTTTGAGATTTGTTTTTGATTTTTCAAACTATTGTAATGAAAATGAAATAAAGTGTCCTGTGAGCACGCTTCTGGAATTACTGTATTAACTGTAACATGTCCGAAAGACACCTCATAAAGTTGTCAACACACTGAAAATTTCATTAAAATCGGTCAAGCATTTTTTAGATATTAATAAAAAAAATATTTAAAAAGGTAACAAATTTGGGACATTTTTATCGGACAAACTACCTATATTTTTTGATAAACTATCGGCTAGTAAAATCCTGATCGAAACTGCACCACCCTGTATACAAAAAAGTGTAGATAATATGAAGACGTTCGTTTTGTTCGGCAACAATAATAACTAACAATTGTCAGGTGCTAACTGACAATTGTCAGATGCTATTTGAAAATTGTCAGATATTAACTGACAGTTGTTAGATATTAACTGAAAATTGTCAGATATACTAACTGAAAAATTGTCAGATAATAATTAAAACTTCTTGTCCCCACAACGGTTTCGTACCATATAATTTCTGTATGGTGAAATATTCGAGATCGATTCTTATTTCTGATAAAGCATTAAAATAAATGTAAATTATATACTTTTAATTTTATCCCCTTTTAAAATTTACAAACTATTTTTTTAAGCTTTTCGAGTTAAAAAAACAAGCAGTGGCTCATATGCGGGAAAGGACAATGAGAGAAATTGCCCATGATGGCCGGTAATTAAAAAACGAATTAATATCAAAAATAAAGTCTTGAATATTACCACTACCCCAGACTTAACCTCTGGATGCGCCACTGAAAACAACTACCACTGCCATATAATTCATAAATTTCACACGTTCAATTTGGGTGTAGAACTATTATTTTAGTGCCACATAGCTTAAATAAGGTCTATATAATTGCAATGGCCCCTCCGAAAATTCGGCCTGGAGCGTTGTCTGTAAATTTTGTATTCTTTATAGCTCTTTATAACCCTTTTTGATACCTATAAACCAATAAAAAAAAATAAAACTATTCATCTTCAAACACAAACATTTCAATTTAGTATACCTAATCCTAATAGATAACCAAACGCGCATCTGATTTAAACAACCCACCGTCGTGTTTTTAGACACTGCGCATTTTATTTTGTACGAAGCACGAGGTACCTACTGGAGGTAGAAAATGTAGAAATATTTGTTTGGGATTTGGAGAAAGACGAAGCGATACTCGATAGACGAGTGTTGACGTTTGCCGGAGATTGCGAGTTTCGAAAACGGAGAAAGGTGCTTGTGTGGCAATTTAATCTGTTATTGGTTATTGCATTGTTTATTTTGGGTTTGTAGATATCTAGATACACATTTTCGGATCGATTATTTAATAATTAGATCCTTATATCTATTTATGTTCGACGTGGTAATTATTCTTCAAATATTTGATAAAAGAAATGTGGCATTTCTGAAATAAAAGTGATTTTTTAAAATTTGTTGATAGTGATATTTTTGACTTAACTTTCGGACTGATTCAAAGGACCATTTATAATATATTTATTCGATCGTATAAATTCACAGGTAAGTTATAAAATAACGTTTTTCCTATTATTTAATTGCGACATACTTTTACAGTTATAGAGGTGCCTGCTTTATGACCCCAAAATATATTTCCATGTGTGATGTGTGTAAAATAACTAAAAGTATCCATACAAATTGCTTGGTTTATTTTTGTTTTAAACATTTTGATAATGTAATGCCTACAATACATTACTAAAATAAATAGGTCATTTGCCAAATTGCCTTTTGGTAATTCCGAATTGGTACCTAACCTTAATTTGATTTTGGAAATACCTAACTACATAAATAGATACACTAATTTGTTTTAAAGTACCTTTCTTTAAATAGTTTTGTATTATAACGTGCTTCAGACATAATATTGAATGATTCGAAATGGAAACGCCTACGTTGAAAACAAATTAAAATGTTTTAGCTTTTGTTACTTTTAAACTTAAAACACTTTAGTACCTAAGTAATTACTCTGACCCTCAGTTTCGTTGGTTGCTTCTTGCTTGTTATGTTGTTCTATTTTGTTGATTTGCTTTAGATAACAATTTTGACACGTGAGAACGCAGATTCAGAGAATTGCACTTTGTACTTTGCACACTCTTAATGATACCTTGCTTTTAAAAATATTGTTTTGTTTACATTTAAGCACTCATCCTTGGGACATCAATTGTATCATAATAAAAATTTTAAAAATGTGATTAGCAGGTAGGTAGGTACCTATATAGTTGATTGGAGCGAGCCATACCTTAATATTAATATAGCTATTTTTAATCCTTATAAAATAGAACTTGAAAGCATTAAAACCCAAAATTTTTATTAAAATTAACACTGGCAAAAATGAGCCATATTTTTGCTGGTAATATCAAAATATTTGTATGAGGTTCCCTTGGTAAGTTATGTCTAAACTGCAGTTGGCCGGTCCCGTAATTTTACCCCATAAGTAAATAGGTATTTATTTATTGTTTCGGACTTTACTTAGGTATTTGGCTGGCGGAGCATTTTTTGTTTCAAAAAATTAAATATGCAAAATATTAATGACACACTTAAAAAATAAGTAAATTTTTTGTTCTCGAGTTTTATAGAGGGTGGACCACCGTTAACGCGCCTCGGTCTGTAGAGCCAAAATTTCTTTTTAAAGCTGTTTTCATAGAGAGATGTCCATATATCAGAAAAGTCAATTATTTAAAAATTATTTTAATGATATAGGGGTTCTCAAGGAAAGTAATACATCAAAGTTATGTTTTTTAATGGGATATCCTGTATTTTATTTTATATTTGAATTGCCCTCATTTTTCCCATTATAAATCTACCAAATAACATGGGATTACTTAGACAGAGTATTTCATAGGCTATAACCACTTTTATATGAAAATAGTATTGATTTTAATGACCTGTATAGGGTCATGGCACTACTTATTGCCACCTTAAGGCAAAAATTCTTTTGTGGGGTCTATTTTTCAATAATATTGTAACAGAAAAAAATAAATAAAAATACCATTTGATAGGTTGAAGTATGTGGTTTTCAGTAGTATATGTATCTATTTTGTTATAAGCATGTAATTCTTTTTTACATTATTTTTATAAAAGTGGAAGAAATTCTTTACTTTCGGCCATCAGTCCGCCACTAGTTCTTTACTTATGGCCACTAATTTTTAAGTTGCATTTTTAAATATTAATTTAAGTGCATGTTTATATTTTAATTTACATGTATGTTCTTATCAATGATTTAGAATAGGGTACCCAAAATTAAAAAGTTTGATAACATATGAAATTTATTTTTCATGAACATTAACACTTTCTAAAAATGTTATAACAAATTTTCAACCTTGTTCTACTAGAGAATGCTCAGTTAACAGTCCTAAAACATCAGATATGGGAACAGTAAAAATCTCATTTGCAATATACCGCCTTCCTAAGCCAAAAAGCGGTATTTCAAAAAACAAAGCGAGTTTTTTGTTTTTTAACGAATCGGATATCTTGAAAAATACTCATATGACCATAACTAACTAATTCTTAATTTTTAGTCATTACTAATGTGGCACTCGGAGACTGCCGCGGTAAAGCTATTGCATTTTTTATCAACTTCTGCAATTATAATTATTTATTTATTTTATTTATGCAGTATTTTTTTTTTCTTTGATATTAATTCAAGTTACACTTTTTGAGCGTGGTGACCGATAAGAAAACATTTTTTTTTTCTTTTATTGAATAAATGAGAAGTTAATATTGTTTAAAATATTTTTATTATCTTACAATACATGTAGGTTATTCAGGAATTTTTATCATTGAAACTATAGGTTTATGGTAACTGAAATAAGAAACATAAGTCTAAATATCTAGAAAATACCGCGTCAATGGTGGTCCCATATTTTGTTGTGGATTCTTCTGGATCATTATTCATTTTCAAATTCAATTTTTCCGAAATTGTGTCTAAAAGAGATAGAATCAGTTATGAGCAGTTAGCAGCTAGTCCACACGCATACGTCTAGTCGCACGCACACAAACACCGTGCCGAAGTCTGCCGAACTGAAACGACGTTAGACGATGCACGGCTTTCAACGCCGCATCGCTGTGCCGGTCGGAGTGGGGGGTGTTAGTTTTATTTTCGTTACGAAATTTCTTTTTCAATTTTTGATTTTTCGGTTTTTCGAGGGTGTTAGGTTTATTTTCGTTACGGAATTTCTTGATTCGCTCGCCGCGCTCAAAGCCCGCGATAAAATCTATGCAATCGCTTAATAATGAAATAGTTAACATTGATAAAATAAAAATTAATATTTTATAAATCTTGCAAAAAAAAATTAATATCTAATATTTACGCCAGCCGGGAACATTTGTGATACCAATTTATTAGAAGCCAGAGAAAGCTCTTCTAGTTCTTGTATTGCATAAACGTTCTAGTCCGCAGACGTATATTTAACTCCGCTTCATACTAATACGAATAGGGTCGGATAAAACCTTCCTCGTCTTTCAACGCCGCACCGCTGTGCCGGTCGGAGTGGGGGGTGTTAGGTTTATTTTCGTTACGGAATTTCTTGATTCGGTCGCCGCGCTCAAAGCCCGCGATAAAAGCTATGCAATAGCTTAAAAATATATGTTGAAAACAAAATACATTTGCATTAACATCTAGTTACCTCTGGAATGGCAAATGTTCAAAAGTATCCTTAATAAATCTGATTTTTGTTCCGATGTTTACAGACAAATTCTTAGTCAAAACAACAAGTAATGCTTGCATGTATTACACATACTAACTATCTATTTTACTGATTTCCAATAGACTTGGTTTAATCGTTGCATACTTGCCCAATCATGTTACCACATGCTCTTTTACCTCCTCTAACCAACATTTTTGTTTATATTGTGGCGAAACGTTTATTTTTAGATCTTAAAGCAAGAAGTGGCCATTAGTAGGGCAGTGGCCATAAGTAGTGCCATGACCCTACTGCAAAAGAAATAATTGAAAACCAATTTGTTTATTGTAAAATTTGTTCGATGTCGACCACTATTTTGTTTGGTTTTAGTTCAATTTAAATCAAATCTATACATATAAATGTTTACTTTATTTTACATCTTGGTCACATTTCAGTTGGATCTTTTTCCTTATTTAAATATATATAATATGGTGAGTCAAAACTCAAATACATCATTTTGGCAGCAGCAGAGCACACCTAAGGAATTTTAAGTTGAAGCCATATTTTTAGGCTATTTTAAGGCCATTTTATACCTTATTCAAAAATGTTATGCTCCTCGTTTTTTTACAAAAACCAAGGTGCTCCGATAGCTTCGAACGAATCTAACAAAGCACCCCCGTTTTTCTCTAAATCATATTTATAGGCAATTTTTTTCTAAAAGTTTTGTGATATTTCAGAAGTCTAAAATTGTTGCATAGTTGTTAAAAAAAAAAAAAATAAACTACCGAGCAAAGCACCTTATTTAAAATAGCAATTTTTTATAAAACTTATATTTCAAGAGATGGTGGTGTGAAGTTATCCACATCCACAAATGTACACTGAGAAAAATACAACTCCATTTTAATAGTCATATAACTTGGTTCAAATGACATGTAGAAGCTTTTCATTTGCAGATTTCAATTGGGGAGGTTTCAATACATAACAAGCATACCCGCAATTAACTTTTGCTCCGTCTGAGGGGGTGCAATTGGGGGAAAATCATAGATGCCACAAATGGAATTGTACACCTTTCTGCTTGGGATGTGTTATGTAGTTTGCTCTTTTCTTCATCCCTGATACCATACTGGAGTTTGTCGAGCCGTTTGAGGGGGTGCAATTGGGGGTGAAATATAAAAAAAAATCATAGAAGCCACAAATGGATTTGAACACCTTTCTGCTTGGGATATGTTATGTAGTTTGCTATTTTTTTCATCCCTAATACCATGCTGGAGTTTCTCGAGCCGTCTGAGGGGGTGCAATTAAGAGTGAAATTTAAAAAAATCATAGAAGCCACAAATGGCGTTATACACCTTTCTGCTTGGGATATGTTATGTAGTTGCCTCTTTTCTTCATCCCTGATACTATGCTGGAGTTTGTCGAGCCTTCTGAGGGGGTGCAATTAAGGGTGAAATTTAAAAAAAATCATAGAAGCCACAAATGGCGTTGTACACCTTTCTGCTTAAGAATATGTTGTGTAGTTTGTTATTTTCTTCAGCCCTGATATCATGCTGGAGTGTGTCGAGCTGTCTGAGGGGGTGCAATTGGGGGTGTAACTAAAAAAAATCATATAAGCCATAAATGGCTTTGTACACCTTTCTGCTTGGGATAATTAAGTAGACCCAAAGAGGTTAGAAAGGGTAGAGATAACATAGGAAGCATTTGTCGCTGCGCAAATTTTGCCAAAACCGAAAAACTGGGTGGAAGGAGTAGGGAGATGGTCTGGGCCGGACTTAAATATTTGTATTGTAGTACCTAATTTTGGTAGGTATTTAAAAGATGAAAAATTATGAGACGTTTTTTTGACTTTATTTATTAGCACGAAGTTAAAAATACTAAACGAAGATTAAAATGACATTGTTAATGTAAAAATGTCATTTTAATCTCCATTTAGTAATTAAACTTCGTTTTTGTTAATATAAAAATGTCATTTTAATCTTCGTTTAGTATTTTAAAATTCGTTTAACAAAACGGCGAATCAAAGTTTATAAAATTATTGTAACAAAATAGCTGTTGAGACAAAAAGTTATCGAAATAGCTAAAGTACTTTTTGCTCGAATTACACACAAGATTTTTTCTACGATTACACCAAAATAAAATAATTAATTAAATTTTATTAGATAAATTATTTATGATTTAATTATTTACTGAAAATACCGTTCAATGATTTAAAATATTAGGAAGTCAAGCTATTTATGTAACCAGTTACAAAATGCCTTATTTTGTGTAACGAGTAAATATTTGCGGGACGAGCGGAGCGAGGTCCCGCAAAATGAACGAGTTACACAAAACGGCATTTCGTA
Organism: Psylliodes chrysocephalus; assembly: GCA_927349885.1. Lineage (NCBI taxonomy): Eukaryota > Metazoa > Arthropoda > Insecta > Coleoptera > Chrysomelidae > Psylliodes > Psylliodes chrysocephalus. Next base: position 28,874,121 of record OV651819.1, on the reverse strand, counting down.
ACGTGTTTACATGCAAGATTTTTTCTAATTTTGACTTGATTATTTATAAAATTGTGTTGAAAAATGATTCACTATCATTCTTTTCAAATATTTCAGAAAATTGTTGTATTTGATTACCCTATGACTTTTTTTTTTTTTTTCAATAGTAATAATAAAAATAAGGGACATGTGCAGTGTTGCCGATCTGATTTTGGACATTACCCGCAAGAAATTTAAAAAAAAAAACATTTTTACCCATTATCCTTAAAAGAGTACGTCAAAATTTTACCCCCAACATTTCTGGGCAGTTTTCAATAACGGTGTTCAATTATTTAAAAAATATTATGCATTTTACAGCTTCTCTTTTTTTGTTTTCTTTTTTGTTGTTAAACGTAATGTCATATTTTCAAATGTGAAATGTCACTATTCATTACATTTTTTTCGATATTTGGTTTTTTCGATTTTTCGTTTTTTGGATTTTTGGATTTTTCGATTTTTTATTTTTCGATTTTTAGATTTTTCGATTACTCAATTTTTCGATTTCTCGATTTTTCGATTTTTCAACTTAACAACCAAAAAAGGCAGTTTTATTTATTTTAATTTTGCAACTGGTACATAATTAACTTTTCGTAATCAGTTGCATAATGTTCTACTTTATGCAACTGGTTGTGCAACTGGTTGCATAAAGTAGATCGTTTTGACACTTGCTGCGATTACAAAATATATTACTTTATATGTCAAAATTAGAGAAAATAACAAAATGTAAATTAAATGGATAGATCCCATATTATTATAGAGCAGTGTTTCTCAAACTTTTTTTGCGACGGAACCTTTTTGAAAAGCGAAATATTTGACGGAGCCCTAAACACATAAAAGACGTAATTTAAAAAATATTTTTCAAATTTTTTTCATTTTGACAATATTACTGCCCATCTACGTAGTCTCTTGGCTGAAATTTGGGGTATACCTCTAGCTGGGTTAAAAATAGTTACCAGAGGTAAGTGATCTGTAACTAGGATAAAGAAATGTCCATATAAATATTCATTAAATTTATTTAAGCCAAAAATTATTGCAAGGCCCTCTCTTTCAATTTGGGAATATTTTTGTTCGGACTTTGATAAGGTACGCGAAGCAGAAGCTATAAATTTCTCAATATTTTTTTCAAAAACATGACTTATTATGGCCTTTATTCCCACATTTGATGCATCTACGATTAATTTAATCGGCAACTCAGGCCGAAAATGCACAAGAACATCATTTGTTGTTAATTTATTTTTGATTAATTCAATTCCAAAGAGTCCTTGCAAGAATTATCCCAAATCCATTTCACCCATAAAAAATAAAATAAAAAAAGTCCTCAAGCAATATCATATTCTCCATCCTCTTAGTAACTTAAAAAAAGGGCTTTTAAAAAAAAAGGTCCTTAAGCCAGGTACCTCCATTTTGTGGCGATAGTACTGTTTTTTTATTATGATTATTTTCTTCGCGGAGCCATCACAAAGCCTTCGCGGAGCACACTTTTAGTAACACTGTTATAGAGACATACTAAATAAATAGTTTTGAAAAAACTATTGAAACCAGTTGTGAAGTTTGAAACGAATAAATTGGCAATTAAATTGATATTTTTGTATTTGATTGTATGTTACTCTTTCCACTTCCTGAAAAAAGATTCCCCATGATACAAGAAATAGAAAACAGTTTATAATAATAACCTTTATTTTCTACTCATAACATGTACCAATGACCAAGTCCGATTCTGTTTATATTCAACTCAACAAATATGGACGTCGACAGAATCTTTGAAAATTAATATCTCACCGAAATAAATGTAAGTTTCTTTTATCTTCGTCACATTTCGCACTTTTATTATAAATGAAGCTTTTTACAACACATCTTGGCATTTTCAACGTTAATTTCCAAAATTTTAGTCACTAAAATACCAAATTAATTCTCGTTGACACATTAAATTTGGATGGACAATGCTCTGACATGTGATGTTCTCAACTGTGATTGGTGGGTGTGAATAATTTCGAAATGGGATTATGCGCAGTGTATTATGTTCCATCTAAGGTTTGTATAATCTAAGAGTAGACCCTACGGGTTACATAGATTACCTAATGGATTCTCATAATATATTCTTCCATGGACACATTTAGGAATAATATCCAATATGGCTGCCATTTTGACAGCTGACAGAACATTTTGAATAAAAGATTCTTTATCCAAAAATGAATATATTAGAATTTACAATAAGAAATTGCGAATTTCTTTTAAAAATATAGAATAAATTGCGATAAACTGTTTTTTCCGGAAAAACCGGAAGTACGACATGACGTCACAGAATAATTGAATCAGTTCTTGCTTAGGGTAACCAGATTTTAACTTTGCGAAATCGGGACACATGATTTAAAATATCTAGACATTATTTTTGGTGAGCATAAAAACTGCATACCATGCAAATTTTAATATAAAAAAACATTTATTTTCTTTAAATAGTTACGTAGGTACTTACTTTCTAATATTATACCTTTTTTTGAATATCATTGAAACAGCAATATAAACAAGTCAGGTAAGGTATCACAGTACCTACATACTGTCATGCATTGTAATTTAACTTAAAGAAAAACAAAATCACATTCTAGCCAAATAAAAATATTTAACTGGTAACTTATAATTTAGTTAGGAACTTTTATCAAACAGGATAGGTTAAAAGTTTTTAACAAACATATTTTCCACGTTTTCCAAAGATAACTGGTTTAGTTCATCCGTCCACTACATATTTATTAAAGAGAAAATTATTTATACATTTGTATTATTTGACGGTATACTAAAAATAGAGGTAAGTACTCACAAAATTTTATAAATAATTTCCGAATAATGGAAAATAGTGAAGTTAGGCAGCTACGAAGTTGGGGAAAAAATACAATTTCAATTTCAAACCGGGACATTTATGCATCCCGAAACTCTTTGTCTGTACACCAGGACTCAGATTTAAAAAAAACTGGACAATACGGGGAAAACGGGACGCCTGGTCACCCTATTTACTCCAAACTTAAAACAAAATGCAAGAACGAAGACTTTCACGGAATTGTTTGTTTCCTGGCTGTTATGCCGTTGTCTTTCTAACGTTTCAGCTTCAACTGCGATAGCCATCTTCAATGGCGTGGAAGTACTCTTCTCGACGTATCACCTGAAACTATCAGGGTTGCCACCCACATTTAATCGAACACTAGTATATTCTCGATTGTCTAGAATTTCCGGAATTTATTCCTCTGTTACTCAGCCGACGCGCACCGATTTCTCTGGTAGCTTCTTGAAGCAGTGGATTTGTCTCGATATGGCCAGCGCTAGACTTCATATGGCGGGTAAGATAATAAACAAAGAACAGAGACGGCTTCGCGCTACAATATGTGTATTATTTCATTAGAATACATTATAAGTTCTATTAATTAATGATTTTATTTATCTGCTCAATTATTTTACAGTTTTAGCAAGTTTTCTTTTTGTTATAAACTCAACAGACCTTTTTTTGTTCTTTTCGAAAATTCGGACATTTTGATAAACCGGACAGGGTCCGGTCATAATGAATCCGGATAATAGACGTTTTACTTTACTTATTTTTTTTTGTGTGTCAACGGCTTCAACTGCTGTTATTTCGCCTCGTGTTCTGTGTAGGCTTTGCTGCTGTTTCCCAGCGCCACTTTAGGCACAGCACTGTTAATTAGAACCCAACAGTTAATGGTCGAGTGGGGAATCCTACCAAGGCATCAGAATTAATTATAAATAAATTAAATAAAAAAATCCCGGCCAACGGTGAGATGCGAACCTGGGACTCTTGGATCTGCAGGCAGAGACTATAATACAAGTCGAAGTTGGAAAGGCTTTTGGTAGGTAGAGAGGGGGTAAACGTCAAACCACGTCGGACGCCTTAGAGAATTTCGCAGTAATGTTTACCTGCCAGTGTCGTTTCATAGAATAAGTAATTTTAAATTGTTACCGGCGGAACCGGACAATCGCATGTATTTATGGACTATAAATAATTATTAAACATGTATTATAATATTCAAATCATAGTTTTACAAAATTTCAGCAGCTATTCAATTCACAATTTATTAAACTACTCCAAATTGTTATTAACATATATAAAATAATTTTGTACGCCAATGTATTCGCCGCAAACCTGTCAATTTATGTGTATAAAGTGGGAGAACTGGCAAAAGCCTTTCCAACTTCTACCCCTGCTATACCACTGAGCCACCCACCCCACTCTTTACTTATTTTAAATTGAAAATTATTATCATAAACTATTTTACACAGTGTATTATAGGTAAGTAAACAACATTTAAATTTATCTTTTTCTTTGTGTGCTGTCAAATTTTGAAATTGTTAAAAGTCTGCCGAGACAAAAATAAAGTCGAGAATCACTGGCGTAAATAAAAAGTACTCACAAAAAAGAAATGGTTCCTTTTTCGTTCTAATGTAGGTACTGTAGTTTTCTGCCAATGTTATCTACAAACTTTGGAAATTTACTTTCGACTTGAAATTAACGTAATACAAAGTTAGTACCGTCGTTTATTTTTTTTTATTCTAAAAATATCAATCCAAAACCAAAATGGTAACATCTTACACGATGTGCACTTAACAAATCAAAAATGTATAACCAAAACAATAATCCATCGTCCACGTTCGAATTGTTGTAACGATAAGAGTCAGAATGACATATAGTCTGTTCGCTATACTTACGCGGGTTTCGGATTAACAAAATTATGCAAATTAGTCATTGACAACCAGTTCCAATAAGCCTCTTCCCAAGAAATTAGGTAAAATTGCCCTAATGGTCAGATTTAAATTAAAATAACATTAGGGTAGGTACTAAATTTGTTACAAATAATTAATTAATCCGAAACCCGCGTAAGTATAGCGAACAGACTGTAAAAGGATATCCTCTCAGTACAAAAAAAGTCGCCTCTTAATTATTTTGCGAACAATCGCTCCATCAAAAATATTCAAGGTGATTATTTTATGTAGAACACCTCCGGTATATATCTTGACTGTAAGTAGTTGACCTTAAAAGAATAATTTCCAAAACATTTCCACAATTTCTGTTTTTCTGGTATTAACAAATGATATACGGCAATTGTTAACAAAGTTCCGATATAGTCTGGCAAACAATACGTTTCTATTTATTTTGCAATTCCAACAAATAATTTAAAATTCATATACAACCTATATATTATGTGGTTTGGAAAATTATAAGCATATTCAGCACGCAATAACGTTTCATTTAAAAAATTCCGTGTTTTCCGATAGAAAAATATTACTTTTTTTCTATTCTTCGCCTAATATAAAAAAAAACTTCAAAAGTGCTTACGAAATATTTTGTTCTGGTTAAGCCGGAGATAGTTATAAATATTCGTCTTTAGAGAATAATAACTGGTTACAAATTCATTAAAATTTATACGAGCCCTATAACAAATATATATGTTCCGACGATGTTCGAAATGTTAAAAAATTTTTTTTTTCTACACCCACATGGATATTAGCTTATCTACGCACAGAATACAAAACAAAAAGTATGCCATTGCGTTTAACTAAACGAATATATTTCATAACCATACAACATTGTAAAAACAACAAAAATGGTTTAAGGACAAAAAGGTTTCAAAAAAGTCAGTTTTTTTTATTTAATTTAATTATTTAAAATTAATTCTGATGCCTTGATAGAATTCCCGACTCGACCATTCACTGTTGGGTTCTAATTAACAGTGCTGTTCCTAAAGTGGCGCTGGGAAACAGTAACAAAGTATACACAGAACACGAGGCTAACGGCCTTAGAAATCGATGCGGATGACACCAAATTTAAAAAAAAAATGAAATGTCCCCTCCCCTCCGGATCCCATGTTTGGGGATCATTTGCCGTCAAGAAGTATTTGCGTAACGATCCTTAGCGTACAGTTCCAGCATTAAAAGCTGAAAATCACGTAAATTGTAACTTTTTCACCTCCGAATATTCCAAGACCTTTCTAGATTCCAAGCCAAAATGCATACGTTATTGCCGAAAAAGATGATGTTACCTTGGAAGAACACCGGCATAATTCAAAAAGTACAAATTTCGAGATAAGGCGCTTCAAAATTTTCATTAAAATTGAAATATCTGCTTAAAAAAATACTTATAACCTGTTTTGCCAAATTTAAAGTAGATACAATTAACTTTAGCACATGTAATTTTTTTTATAAAAATACAACCAACCCTAAAGGGTTTGAAGTGTAACTAGAGTGAATATGATGGCCATAAGACTCGTAATTAAATTGATTTCATATTGTTTTATTAAAATTTATAATTTATTTGTAAATATAGGTCCACTAAAAATAGAAAGGCTATTATTTATCGATTCTACACAAGTATAACTCATATTACGCAATAGCATACTTTTTCGTTTTGTATTCTCTACGTAGATAAGTGTATAAAAATAACATTGAGTAAAATTTTATATTCTTAATAAAAGAAGAAATAAAAATAATAATTTTTATTGACTATTGGTCGGATTTCTACTCGAATTTCTAATATCTAAACCTCTAGTGAAACGTAGATCTAAGATCTCGTGTAGTATACAATCTTAATAAAATTACTTTAGTTTACTTTCTATTTCGGTACATCAAAATATATCATCCCTTTTTATTTTTTCTATTATCATACATAAAAGTATCAAAATAATAAAAAAACAAATATGAGGTTAGTGTTTGTCTTTTTCTAAGGTATCTTGCACGATATTTTATAGGTTTCCGTCGAAACTGTAATACAGTCTGTTCGCTATACTTACGTGGGTTTTGGATTAAAATTTTTATGAGTATTTCCAGGTAAGTACCCGAAAGTTTGACCTGTTCTTTGGGGAAATATCAACTGGTTAAATGAAATGAAAAATAATGTACAACTTTTTAATTAAATAATAATGGAGAATCTTTTGTATAATTGAGAGCGGAATTAAACTTCTTCATTAATGGAGTCTAATGTGGCTATTATAAACCTAATAATAATTTTATATTACACTTCACACAGAACATATGGTCTATGTATAATAAGAGGGTTATTTAGCTCAAATAAAATATTTTCTAACATAAAAATTTGTTCCATGTAGAGAATTTCAAATGAAAAATAAAAAAAATTGAACTTGCCAACAAAAATGAAAATCAGTCATTATCATCCAAAATATCATAATCGTCATCATCACTTTCATCACCATTAATTGTTATTATGATTGGACTTATTTCGTTTATTTTATTTTCACGAGTCCACCAATCTTCTATTAGTTTCTCGCACTTGGATATACAGTTCCCCCACACTTCTGGAGTTGCAATTGAAAGTGCTTTTCGCCAAGTTTCCCGAAATGCGTCGTCTCTATAACCATTAGGCCTAATATGGTTGTCATAATATTGTTTTGCTATTCCCCATATATATTCGATGGGATTAAACTGGCAATGATACGGTGGCAGACGTAAAACTTGATGACCGTAACTTTCAATAATCTGATCCACAACAAAGGTTTTTGGTTTTTCGTGTATATTTGCCAAGCGTAATAATTCTGATTTTAATATATATTGAGGAAATGGTATATGTTCCTTTGTCAACCATTCTTTAATTTTATCAACAGTCCAATAATTCGTTGGACTTTTGTTTAATACTTCAGAATGGTAAGGTGCATTGTCTAAAATAATTACGCTGGGCTCACTTAAACCTGGGAGAAGTTTTTCATGCAACCATTTTACAAACATTTCTGTGTTCATATTATCGTGATAGTCCTATAAAATCCGATTTCCCTCCTGCATGTAAAATTATGTGTCGCTTCCCTTCTCCATCGATATGTTTGATGGACTTTACGTTATCATCTTGCCATATTCTCTTGGTTGCACCCCTAGAAAATATCCATGTTTCGTCTAAATATATAAAATTCTTCTTTAAATTTAGAATATTTTCTTAGAAAGTTAATTCTTTTGTGCACGACAGAACTTCTTTCACAAAGGGCCTTTCTGTTATTCTCCTTTTGAAATTTGAAACCCAAGTTATGTATCACTTACCATAGACTTGTTCTGCCAATGTCGTCAAATTTTCTATCTATTAATTCCGAGAGAATTGTATTTAAGGTCACATGTTCCTTGTTGGCCCTCATTCGATAAATGGTATCACGAATTTCAAATTTCTTTCCATCTGGAATATCTTTCGTTTTCAATGATGGGCGAGTTTTGCGGTGTGATCTTCTTTCGGCAGTTCACTATTGTGATTTTGTAACACTCCTCTTAATTTGATTTCACTAATTCCTAGAGCATCGCATACGCGTTGTTGTACTGACATTACCGATTTTCAAGGACCGCCATTTTCTTTTTCATCCGTAAAATACTTATGTACACTACAAATTAGACTATCTACTATAATCTACATATAACACACGTCTAGGCATTTTTCAAATTTCCACTAAATTTACAATACACATACAATGTCAACACTTGCAAAGAATCAATTCAACTGCAATATTTGTAACAAATTTAGTACCTACCCTAATGTTATTTTAATTTAAATCTGACCATTAGGGCAATTTTACCTAATTTCTTGGGAAGAGGCTTATTCGAACTGGTTGTCAATGACTAATTTGCATAATTTTGTTAATCCGAAACCCGCGTAAGTATAGCGAACAGACGTACATATCATTTTCGGCGTTTTGGAAATTTTCCCTTTTTTACCACAAACTATTATAACTCGGCTTGCACACAAAAGTTCATATAAATACATTAATTAAAATACTAAATGAAAACGCCTACACATGAACTAAAAAGAATACAAAGTAGATTAATAATTTCACCCTTAAATGACGACTTAAATGACTCAAATAAATACTTTTATCCTAATTTTTCGGTACTGCATGCACCGCCAACGTCCGCCGCCTTGTTGCCAAATCAATTAATATGGATTTGAATCTTGACTTATTTTCTTAGATTTTGTAATTCAAGGTTTTCAAAAAATATACGCTTTGGACAAAAAAGTGTTGGAAAGAATTAGCTGATTTTTATATAACAATTCCCGGTAAAGACTTCTTTTTGCAATACTTTTCATAATTTGTATAGAAATAAAAAAATAAGTTTTTCTGAATTTGGGCTTTACAGCGGGGTTCTCTATCATTTGCTTAGTAGGTATACCAAATTTAATAAAAAAATATTTTAAATTGAGAAAAAGAACCTTGAGCCTGTTTCTAACCACGGATATCGCTCTTAACAATTAGATTTCAGCAGACGTGCGCGGCGCTCAGCAGAATGTAAGTTTGGCGTCGCGCACTGTTCTAACAAACCGTAGCTTTATGACCATACCGTTGTTAGAAGGGCGTAATTCGACAGAGAATGTGATCTGTCTAATAAAGTTAATGATTCCATTAAGATTTGAGAGATTTAACAAGCGGTATTACAACAATTATAAAACAAGTTACTTAATATTTTTTCTTCTAACAGTTTAATTTTTTTATTATTTACTGTGATTTTTTTCTTATGATTTTAACTATATAGATTAAATATTTTGTCTAAACCATAATTTAAATAAAAAAAAATCATAATTTCTATAATTTTATTATATAATTAAATATTTAAGGCGAAAATAAAATGTTTATTAATTAAATTAATTTAAGTTATGTGATAAAACTTTAAATATCCGTAAAAATAAACGAACAGAAATATATAAAAACTTAATGAATATTAATAAAATACGAAAATACTGTTGTGGATATACAATTAAAAAATTTAATTAACTCAAAGGTATCAACATATAAAACATGCAGCTTATATTAAAAATTCATGTAGTAGGTACCGGCGCAATAGTGATCCTTACCTCAGTTGTTTTAAAATAAGTAGACTTGATTTTAAGGGCTGGCACTGATACAAAGTGTCAAGTACAGTATAGACTTTTTTATTTGACAAAAAAATATATTTAACCCCTCCAAAAGTGACATCTAGGATCATAGGCGCCGAAACTCAAAAATTGCTTTGGGTGCCCGGCCTCCATTGGGGAAATCTGGCAATCATCCCCCCACCCCCACCTTCCACAACCCCCCACCCCCCACCTGATTTTATGAAAGTTTTCTTTAAAAAAAGGTATTGTCAAATGTCCAATTGCTGGATAGGCTGGAGGCTCCTACCTAAATCGGGATATCTGGCAACCCTATATGCTCGGTGCAGCCACCACTGGTATTCAGTGGTGCTGCAGTGTTAGAATACCAATGAAAAAAGTAGAAACACAATATAAAACATTTATTAACTATCATGAATTTAAAAGGAGATTTTTGATTATTTATTAATACACATATAATGGAGTATTTTATATATATACAGGGTAGCCGTTTGAAAACAAAACAAAACCAAACCAATTTTGGGCACCCCAGGTCATTTACGAATACAAAAAAAAGGTTGGACCCGTCAATTTTTGATTTTAAGGGGAAACATTTTTTTGCTAGTTTAACCCCTGAACGGAAACCCTCGAGCGGGGATGAAAGTTACCCCTAAAATCTTAAATGGAAAGAGAAATAATAGCTTATTTTGAAGTTACTTTTACATAGATTATAACTCCCGAGTTTTAAAACGCTACTGTTTTCCTAGCCATGATCTTTTAACGATTTTTATTTTCTGTAAAAGCTTACCAGTTACTCGAGTAAATTCTGGAAATGCTGACCCTGGGCCTCCATGCAATAACAGATGTCAGACATTTTGAAGCATCTGTGGGGTGATTTGATGACATTCATCAATTATCCGTTGTCGCAGATTTTTCAGTGATGTTGGCTGGGTGACATAAATTTTAGTTTTCAAGTTGCCCCATAAAAAAATCTAACGGGCTTAGATCTGGAGACCGTGGGGACCACTCAATACTTCCTCTTCTTTCGATCCATTGACCTGGAAACGTTTGATCCAAATATTGACGAACAGTGGCGCACCGTCTTGTTGGACTATTAAGTTGTTTGCTATGTACTGATCGTCATTCTCAATCATTCTCAATCATATAACGACAGCTGTGACGATTTACCGTACCATTTAGAAAAAAGTGCGTTCAAACACATGTTTCACTTATTGGCACTTTTTGTCTACGTTGTGCTATGGGTGCTCCGCACCCAGTTTAAAACTGCTCTGGGTGCTTGTATTTGAACCACTACTTACTACACCTGTTTCAAATTCATATTTCTCGTATATATCTCAAATAGTCTCTGAGTAAATGCATATGACAGACTCCCAGAAGCACTAATTTGAATACCATATTTAAAAACATTTTTGTTTTCAATAGAAAACCAATCAAAACCCGTTATTTTTAGTCAGATTTATTTTTTACAGATTTCCCGTTTATTCAATCTCAGCACATAGAAACCCAAAAAAAAAATAGATACTCCAAATAACTTAGAAGAAAATAAGGTTTTCTTAAGAATCCATTTTTATTTTATAATAGTTTTTATAACATTTCTTTTGTTCAATTTTAAATGATTATTTAATTTAAATTAGTTATTATTACACATTCATGGGAAAAAAGTTGCATTGCGTCAATCTATTATGCACTTTAGCCTTAGACTCGTTTAGAATATGAACAATATCAGACAAAGTTTAAGGATATTGGCGGAAGGTTACAATAATATATTTTTTTGAAACGACGCGATGACATTTACAAGTTTTTTCATGTATATAGTTTTATTATTGATAAATTACATTTTTTAATAATTATCACTAATAAAAATATGTTAGTTACTATATAGAAGTGGACAAAAGGTTTTTAACTTAGCGATGAAGCGATGTATAGAGCTGGTAGCGATTTTTTTTCGATAAATCCTTATAATAATTAATAATAATAATAGTAAACAAGTTTTTCTTAAAATTAATTGATCATAAAACTAAGTATCTAAACCTAGACAACAATAAAAAATTAGCATATATTGAAAAATATTTAAAACTGTAAAGTAACAATGACTTTTTCTAATTTTTTTTACAACTAGCATTTCTTTTTGTGAATGGAAACCTATTGTTACCTATTTATTATGTTATTTACATAACACCTCGTTTTTCATTGAAAATTGAGCAGTTAATCAACCTTGACTTTGCGAAACTAGACAATTCAGTATTTTAGAACTAGATACATTACATTGACATTGACTTGCAATCGTAAAGCCTTCACAAATTTTTAAATAGTCAGGCTTCTCCTGAATTCATTGAATCCAAACTGTGCATTTCTCTCTATGAAATTAAGAAATTCATCCTCATCTTCATCCTGAGAAGGAAAGAAAGAAAAAATGGGTGATCCTTCATCGCTCTTTCCATTGGGCTACCGAGGTACATAGCTGTGATAGTCCAAGTGACAAACTTGAAGACATTAGATTCCAACTACAGTGGGTACACACATTCTGCCCTGTCCCAACTCTCTCTATTAAATCCACCAAGACGAAAGACGCCACCCTTCGCATGTACTAGAATACATTCTACATTTTTTCCTTCGTTTGCCAGTGTTGAGGTGCGTATTAATACAAGCGCCATACTCGGGCCGTACCTGTGTCGTCCCAACAACGGACCAAATTCATCAGATTTGTACGGTGCTGTGGGCCTACCACAGACCGGGCCAAATAAGATCGAAGTAGGCCCGTTGTTTTCCACTTAGACTAGATAGTCTAAGGCTTTCCATCACGCGGTAAATCCACAACACTGTACAAATTGACGAACCTGGAGAAAGTGAATAGATGGGCAACTCAAATGTAAAATTCTGAGGCGATTTGCTGCCATCGATCAAATTGGAGTGGTACTAAATTCAGTATGGCCGCCAGGGGCGGGCTTTTTGAAATTTAACTTTCTGCTGGCTGGGCAAAAATGTAATGAAGAAAATCAAACGAAAAAATAAATTGGAAAAATATTTGACTAGTTTCAAATCATAAAACAACCATATGACTGTTTTATGATTTGAAACTAGTCAAATATTTTGCCAATTTATATTTTTATCATTATATTGTTACGCAGCACCCTGCAGTAGCCTGCGGCTATTGTAGGAAACGTATAGATAGAAAAAGAAGTGGAATGTTATTCGTCGCCCTACAGTGTGCTGCGGTCGTCATAAGTAAAAGTACAAGTAAAAGAAGATAGAATAGTCCAGAAATGTATCGAAAACAAGCAGTCGAGGTAAAATGGCACAGTACCTTTCCGGAGAGCCTTTCGAGCGAATCGCCATAGGTATCCTCGGACCACTTCCCTTAACAGAAAAGGGAAACAAATAATTAATGGTTGTTATGGACTATTTTTCAAAGTGGCCCGAAATAGTACCTATTCCTAATCAGGAAGCGACGACAGTAGCGGAAGCCTTTATGACGAACGTCATTGCGAAACACGGAGTCCCCCTGGAATTACGTTCTGGCACATACTTTGATTTTCTTTTACTATACGAAGAATGGTCGCACTGCGCAGCTTTCTGAGTGCCTTTTAAAAGGAGATAGAAAACTCCGCCTTTTTGATCCCTTATTAAGTGTTGCCTACATCTTGGCTCAATATTTTTAATAGGTGCGTTTTAATCATCCACTTCTGCTTCGGAATTGTCGGTTTTCTTGTTTTAATTTGACAGGTTTAAACGACTAATAGTGAGATTACAGAACGTCTGCAACTTTGCAGATCTGCAAACATGGCGGACTTGCAGATGCAAGTATCAAGTTTTCGTATTCCAAAAAATATCTGCAAATTCGCAATAAACCCCAATAAATTTTGCTAATTTGCAGATATTTTTTGGAATACGAAAACTTGATACTTGCATCTGTAAGTCCGCTATATTTGCAGATCTGCAAAGTTGCCGCCATATTTGCAGATCTGCAAAGTTGCAGACGTTCTGTAATCTCGCCCTAAACCGACAATTCCGGAAGCAGAAGCGGATGATTAAAACGCACCTGATATTTTGCTTGCTGCTGTCAGTGTCAGTGAATATTATTTTTGGAGTCACAGTTTATTGCTAAAAAATCAGTTAGCTCACTCGGACCAGTTGAAAGTTCCAAAATAACATCCACTCCAGGGATACAAATTCAGGATACGCAGAAGACTGCTGTTTTATTATAGGTGGTTGTCATATATTGTATTATCCGAGTTGCGCAGTGTATAAACTGGAACATTGAGATTAAAAGTGCCGACGCAGAGTGAGCGATCTGATTCGTTAGCTATAAACTGTGGCATAGGAATCAAAATGGCCGCGCCCTATGTTGGGCGTGTCGGACCTCTCTCTTACACCGTATAGTAATCAAAGTATGTGCGTTCTGACCAAGGACGAAATTTTGAATCCGAATTATGACAAGAATTGATGAAACTGTTAGGCATCAGAAAAACTCGCATTACGTCTCTTCACCCACAATCTGACAGAATGGTAGAAAGACATAACAGAACGATATGCCAGTATCTTTCAATGTTCGTCTCTGATAATCAAAAGGACTGGGACACTTTAATTCCTCTATTTCTGCTAGCCTACCGAAGTTCTGAACATGAAACGACCAGTTATACTCCATCCATGATGATTAGTGGAAGGGAGATGAAACTTCCCCGATCTTCTTTTACTTGTACTTTTACTTATGACGACCGCAACACACTGTAGGGCGATGAGTAACATTCCGCTTCTTTTTCTATCTGTACGTTTCCTATAATAGCCGCAGGCTACTGCAGGGTGCTGCGTAACAATATTTTTGCATTCATTTCAAACTTGAAATAAAATGCTATTTTTTTTATTTTTTTTTACTACAGTAAATTAACGTCGTATCATATAATTTGTCAATTTAAACATGGAAATACTCAGACAAATATGCATTGACACCATTTAAATAATTAAATATTCCTATCAAAAATGTTTTCTGTAACAAAATCAGCATGTATAGTGCTCAAGACCTTTATAAAAGTTTTGAGACTTGGAGTGGCAAATAAGTTTGAAAAAATTGAAGTTGAAGCATCGTCCTTTTGGTGTCTTACTATCAAGGCGAATTTGAGTGTGGATAAAATTTGCCATAAGCTTATTGAGTTGATTAATCTTCATCCGATAATTGTTTTATTGATTTATTTGTACAACACTTGTAGTTTATCAATTCTTATTCATCATCTGGGCACTGTGCTAAATAAATTTAGCTTTCGAGCTTAAATTAAACTTACACACATTTGGACCCTTAAAGATTTTGGGATGTTTTCTTGTTTGATGCCAATGGCATTGAATCAATTTTTGATACTGATGGACGAGGCTCACATATTTCATCGATTTACAGGGCATTTTGGAGGCCCAAAATTTTCTTTACAATAACAATGATCATTTAAAAACTGAAAAAAAAAAATATAAAATAACAAACCAAACCAATTATTTTAACTCTGAATCAAAAACCAATTTGTAAATATTACTTACCATTGATGTCAAACAGTGTAAGATGCATTTATCTTAAGACACTAATTACAAATTGTTTGGTTATCCTTAACATGACGACCGCATATTTAATATGTGGTATAAATTACATCACTACCAATATCTGGGAGTGCTTTATTGTTCGTTGCTGAAACCCATCTTCCCATCGTTTGAAAACTTGCTTATTAAAAATTGGAATCCAATTCACCTTCAACAGCCATTTTATTTTTAATTTTTCAAAGTTTGAAGCTTTGCTGACAACTGACATTTCGATACGAGCGTCATCCTGTTAATTGGAGTGGTACTAAATTACCTTCCTGATGTTTTTCCATTTGAGTTACCAGCCGCTGGGCCCGTAGTTGGCCTAGGCACGGCCCGGATCAGGCCCTTCATTTCTATACGCACCTTTAAAAGTTTTCATGTATGATTCGCCATCCAATCGCAGAGGCACCTAAAAATCTCAATTCTTTTAAAATTTAATATAGGTATGTCTGAAACTGCTAACAATACAATAAATACAAGCAAGTTAAAATAATATCGAAATATTTTTAGCAACTCAGTATTAGTGTCGGATTGGGCCTTCGGTCTACCGGTCCAAATATCGGTAGGCCCTTGTTTAAGCAGTGAGTTCTCGTTCAGTCAGTGGGCCCTCGTTCAGGCAGTTGGCTCTTGAGAAGAACAAAGAATAAAGAGTCAAATGCGAAGAAACCCCGTAATGTGTGGCAACCTCGGGAGGACCTTTCAATGAATCGGCCTATAAAAATTATAGTTGGGGTCCTTCTCCCTCTGAACCGGTAAGCCCAATCCGACACTACTCAGTATTACGATTAAACACAGCACAGGTCTTTTTAGGAACATGTCAGTCATAAGATTCTGAATAATACAAACTTTTTTTATTTCAGTATTTTGTATTCGTATTTCGTACTATATAAAAACGAATTCTGTAATAAACAGAATCATTAAATATGTAGAACTAACATTAAATTATTTAATCGATGAATAATTAACTACTTGGATCATTTTAATGAACAGAAATTATTAAGGTAACTCTTGAACTTTGCTCGATTTGAAAATATCGAGGAAAATATTGTCTATGCATCATTTTTTATCAACATTCTATCGTTCTACAAATTTTGTAATATGCTATATTTATTTAAACAGGACACTCCGGGATTCGCAACAAATATTGTTTTTTTTTAACTTGTTTACAATTTAATAAGTTCTTTGAATATCAAAACAGGTAGCTTCTTCAACTATCAACTAAATTAGTCTAGGCATCTAAGATTCAAACGGGGTAACCACGGGAAAGTATTGATATTTGGTACCTTTCTGTTTTTTGGTTCGCTGAATACGAATTTGAGGTTCCAAGGGACGTGATTTTTTCGCATAAAACCGATTTTTTTGTGTCCTTTTACAAAAATGTTAGGTGGAAGTTGACTATATGTGAAATTAAAAGGAATTAAATTTACTATATTTCTTGTATTTTATGTTTTTCCCAAATCAGTGAAAATGGGCGTTAACACAAAAACTCTCAAAAAACGCAAGTTTCGGCAATTTACGTTGATGTACCTAATACGAAAAGTATCCAATTTACGAAAATGTTTTCAATCATCGTTGAACTTATCGTATCAATAAGAGAAACTGTAGTTGAAAAAACGGTGCCCTACCAGGTTTCAAAAACAAGACATTTTCAAACTTGCAGATACGTATTAAAAACGCCAAGAGGTCCACATCCTCCTCAACTACAACCACAGTCTCATTTGATGGAGCCAAGAACAAAGCAATGTTTACAATTAGAGTGTCTGCGTCTTCTTTTGCTTGCTTACTTTTTTGCATATCATTTCTGCTGACGAGAACTTTGAAATGAGCATAGATATCAAGCGGCGACCCTTTGTTTTTTTTTTGGATTACCTATCCAGGAAATTTTATTTGACCATATTTTGTATACCTACTGTGTCGTCAAACAGTATATCAGCTACAGCATGTTTCCTATATTTTCTCATTCGCTGAAGTATTAATAACAAATTTTTGTTTTAGCTTTAAAATAATATTTGTCAATTCAAATAAAACTAATAATGCAGTTGCAATTAGATTAGTGATTCCACTTCTTTATTTCACAAAGGGTGCGTCATAGAAAAAAGTGTGGGAATCACTGCTCTATAGAAGGTAATTTAAAAATAAATAACCAACGATTATTTAACTGACTATCCAGAGCTGGGACGAATCCTCAAAAAATTGATTCGAATCCGAATCACGAGATGTGATTCGAATCACGGATCCTATGTCCGAATCCTTTTTGCAATAAAAAAGGATTCGAATCAAGTGATTCAATTCCATTTTTTCGGATCACGAATACGAATCACTGTCAGTGTCATACCATGGTAATATGTAATATTCCGAATCTAATATCAATATCAACTATGTGTCTATTACGGACTATGACTTGCATACAAATGGTTGATACAAGAAGATGTGGAAAAAAATTAACTTATTTTTTTTTATGAATATGAACCATAAAAAAAATTAGAAACTACAAAAAGTATATTTTATTTTAATACAAAAAAAGAAAATAACCAAACAATGAAACAAAAGTGTCTTTTGGTTGGCCTTACATAGCACCAAAATTTCAAAGCCGTTCCTTCGAGGTGCGTCCACTATACCTGCAAACAAAAATAATCGTTAGACTGCACCAGACGAAGGAAGGAAAGTGTTAAATTATAAGATTTTTTTTTATGTTGGATATTCATTGCTAATTTGTAATGTCAAAGAAGGCAACAGGGCACCTAGGCAATTTTGAGTTGAAATCTATGCCAAATATTTAGGCTATTTAAAAGATATTTTTATGTAACTCGTTTTTTGCAAAAATTAAGGTGCTCTGCTATCTTCGAACGAAGTCAGAAGAGCACCTCAGTTTTTTAAGTTTTTATCCAAAAACGATTCAATATTTTTAGGCTATTTTTGGGCTCTTAAAATATTATACAGGATGCTTTGCAAAGCACATCTGTTCCAACATAGCACCCTGCATTATTTAAAAATAGCGATTTTTAGTAAAGTTTTATAATATTTCAAGATCCTAAAAATAGTATTAATATGCGGTGTGGTTGTTTTTAGAAAAAAAGCTTTAAAAGACCGAAGTGCTCTGCTGGGTTCTTTCGAAGCTAGCAGAGAACCTTGATTTTTGCAAAAAAACGAGGAACATAAAATTTTTGAATAGGGTATAAAAATACCCTTAAAATAACCTAAAAGTATAGCTTAGGTTTCAACCAAAGAGGTTAGAAGGGGTAGAGGTATCAGGAAGCATTTGTCGCTGCGCGAATTTTGCCAAAACCGAAAAACTGGGTGGAAGGAGTAGGGAGATGTTCTGGGCCGGACTTAAATATTTGTATTGTAGCACCTAATTTTGGTAGGTAACTAAAAGATGAAAAATTATGAGAATTTTTTTGACTTTATTTGTTAGCACGATTCATTTATGATAGGGCAATAACACTTTATCAATATACAGGGTGGCTCACGCTCAACGGGACGGAGCTTTATGGGAAAACGACCAAAGATATAAAAAATTCGTTTGGGAGGAATACGTAGGTTACAGACGGCTACAATTCAACATTTTTTAGATGTATACAGGATGTCCCACATAAGAAAAAAAAATTAGTTAATTAAAAATTATTCAAACAAGAGTAAACAATTAATTTCTGGGAGACTTTTTTTCCTTAAAAATTCAAATAAATCGAAAACTAATAATAATAGTAATAGGGAACCTTTAGTTAACTGACATTATTTTTGATGTAGTTTTTAATTCTAAAATAAAAAACAGGGTGTTCCATTAAAAATAATATAACTTTGTATATTTTCTAGATGCTCTGCTGCCTTCTTTGACATTAATTTGTAGATTGTTACGTTATCTTCTAAAAATTAACAATCGGTCTTTAGTTTAGTCTAAAATGATCCGAGACTAATATTGGTGATTCGAATACGAATCCTTAAGGATTTCCTCGGCGAATCCGGATCACGGATCCTTTTTTTCTTGAGTATTCGAATACCGTTCTCGGATCCTCAAAAAGGATTCGAATCCCAGGATTCGAATCCTATGTGATTCGAATCCTCCCCAGCTCTGCTATAAACTAAATTTAATATAAATAATATAGCACTCCGCTGTACATTTTTTAATTGATATGAAAGGTTTATCATATGGCGACATCAAATCTTGAGTTGAAGTACCTACTTCCAATAATTATGCGATATATCCGTTTACAAAACTTAAACTGCATTAAATATAGGAAATTTTATACTCTTTAATTTCATCAAACCTGTAAATTTATGTGTATAAAGTGGGAGAACTGGCAAAAGCCTTTCCAACTTTTACTTCTATTCTAAAATGCATAGTTTTGAACTTTTTTCTGAAAATGCCGAAACAAGTTATAAAAGTAATTTTAAAAAAACTGAATCCAAAATCGTGCTTATTCCATCACAAATTGAGATTGCTGATTTTCTCATAGATCCCATCATCAGATCTTGACCAAATAATGTATATGGGACCACCTAAGAGGTACTCCCTTTCTAACAAAAAAAAAATCGTACAAAGTGGTAAATAATTATCGCTGAATATACATAAAAAATGAAGAGTAATGATTTTCTCATGAATCCCAATGTCATATTTTGACTAAATTTATATAGAAATACCCCTTAAGTACCCCCTTTCTAATAAAAAAAGAATCGTAGAAATCTGACAAGGTAGTAAAGAATTATCGCTGAACATACATAACAAAAAATATTCCGACGAAATGAGAACCTCCTTCTTTTTTTTGAAGTCTGCTAAAAAGTCCGGATATTTACAAAGTTTTTAATCGAAAAAAAAAAAAATCGCATTTCCCGAGAATATTTGTTGACAAACCTCAGATTCGTGTTCAGCAACTCAAAAAAAAAGTAATTTTAAAAAACCGACTTCAAAATCGTGCAGTAGCCATTAAAAATTTAGTTTGCTGATTTTCTTATAGATGCCATCAGCAGATCTTGACTAAATTTATATAGGACAATCCCTCAGGTACCCCCTTTGTAACAAAAATCCTAGAAATCGGACAAGGTGGTAAATAATTATCGCCGACCATACATAAAAATTGGAAATGTTGATGATTTTATCATGAAACCAATTTTAGATCTTGATCTTGACCTAATTTATTTTATATGTATGAAGTACCCCTCCTTTCTAAGGAAAAATAGGATCATTAAAATCGTACAACGTGGTAAAAAATTATCGCTAAACATGCATAACAAAAATATATTTCGACGAATTGATATCGGTCAAAAATAGGTGAAATCGAAGTTGCAATGTATGTAGGTCTACACATTTTTAAATTTATACTTAATTGTTTTTTGTATAATTCATTCATATTTTAATCCTTTCTTCTTTCTTGATAACTAGTTTTTTTAATTAATCCGAAATTGTATAAATAATTAATTTATTTAATCGAACCGTCAAAAACCCGGTACAGGTCAATAACTAAGTGTTCTATATTATTGTTAAAAGTGTTACTATTGCTTTCACCTACCTATCGACTCCTTCTCTTTATAAGATATGCTTGAAAAAAGTTCCATCATTATTTAATCTCCTAATGAAGTCTCGGATTTTTGTATTTCTTCTTTATTTAACCCTGCCTATTTCTAACTACAACCTTTGTTTAGCCTGAATCTGATATATTATTTGCGAGCATCCCTAGACTTATACTAAAAAAAAAAAATACTTGTGGCACTCGGGGACTGCCGCGGTAAAGCTATTGCATAGCATTTTTTATCAACTTATGCAATTATAATTATTTATTTATGTTATTTATGCAGTATTTTTTTTTTCTTTGATATTAATTCAAGTTTTTTCTTGATATTAATTCAAGTTACTCTTTTTGAGCGTGGTGACCGATAAGAAAACAATTTTTTTTCTTTTATTGAATAAATGAGACGTTAATATTGTTTAAAATATTTTTATTATCTTACAATACATGTAGATTATTCAGGAATTTTTATCATTGAAACTATAGGTTTGTAGTAACTGAAATAAGAAACATAAGTTTCGAGACTTGATATCCTCTAAATATCTGGAAATTACCGCGTCAATGGTGGTCCCATATTTTGTTGTGGATTCTTGTGAATCATTATTCATTTTCATATTCAATTTTTCTAAAATTGTGTCTAAAAGAGGATATAATCAGTTAGCAGCTAGTCTACACGCATACGTCTAGTCGCACGCACACAAACACCGTGCCGAAGTCTGCAGAACTTAAACGACGTTGGACGATGCACGGCTTTCAACGCCGTACCGCTGTGCTGGTCGGAGTGGGGGGTGTTAGGTTTATTTTCGTTACAGAATTTGTTTCGATTTTTCGATTTTTTAACTTACAACATTTTGTTATTTTCAGGTGAACCAACATGGCGGAAGCCCATTCCGCTGTGGCCTTCTCGTTTGCCATCACTCACGAAGGTTTAGATGTTAATTTCGATCGAGAAGTCCTCCATCTGGTTTGGCAATCAGGAATTAGATCATGGAAAAAACGGGTAGCCAGATTCCAGGTAACATTTCCTTGTACTCTAACATTAAAACAAAGCATTTTCTTATCTTATACATTTTAGGGTGGTCTTTTAAAAATTTTCACTTTTATTTTCTTTATTTTGTTTTATAGATAACTAAATGCTATTTTAATCTGTTTTTACACCTAGATTTATATCGGCAAAGACAATAATTTAAAATTAATTACAATTATACAGGGTTCTCAAGGAAAGTGATTTATTAAAGTTAGGTTGTTTGAATTGCCTTCGCTTTTCCCATTATAACAATACTAAATAGTACGGGACTATACGGGTATTTCATACGCTATAACCATCTTTATGTGAGAATCATATTCATTTCAATGACTATACTGCAAAAGAAACAATTGAAAACTAATTTTTTTACTGTAAAAGATTTTCGATGTTACTCAACATTTTATGATATAAAAGTTTAGTTAGGTTACTGAACATTTATGCTGACGTTCCATTTTTCAATTTGAAACAAATCTGTACAGGGTGAGTCAAAATACAAAGACATCATTTTTTTTTAATTACCCTAATTAAACTTTAATTTCAGTTTGGCACTCTCTTTTCCTAAATTTATTAATTTTTGGGAGATTTAATTTTAACTGGTTACTGGTTAATAGGAAATAGATTGTGCGCTAATTAATAATTATAATTTAACGAGCTGCAATTTATTATGGTTGGTTGCTATTGGTGTTTATTTACTGAATATTACAGTCTTATTAGAAATTGTCAACCGGTATGACAACAGCCACGAGTTCTAGCTATCACTTTGACGGCAGGAAACAAACAACTAGCAATAATCAATCCAATCAAGTTTTTGTATTTATGATTAAAGTGCGTATAATAATCGCTGTGGCTAGGTACATGCCAACGTGTACACAAATCAAAAAATTATATGTACGTGAAACGTCATCAAACGTTGAATTACGCGCCCAAGTTATCTATATCAAAAAGGCGATTCCTCAGGACGAGGCCCATAATAATACTCGCGTATCGGGGACAACACTAATAATTTATAATTGCTGTGGTGGGAGGTGTTTGTGTGAATGCGTCTTGTTTGTTTTCATTTACGCCGTGACTAGCAGTAGTATTTTATAAACCTTAGAACCAAATTTCACATACATGAACAAATAATAATAAGACCGTGACAACAAGAAGATGAAGCAACGACTTCTCGTAGGATGGCGGCTTCGCCGCCACCAGAAAATTTAATCCTTACCTGGCCACGGCGACCGGCATAAACACCAACGGCCTGGACACAGCTCACCTACTCTGTCAAAATGAGACCGATGTACAAGTAAGATCTGGCGCATGACGTTTCGCGTGTATATAACTTTTTGAATTGCGTACAAGTTAGCGTGTACCTAGACACTGTATAATAATAAATCAATATAATGATGATATACATTTTTTAAGTTTCATTTTATTATTATATCTTAAAACAATTAAGTTATTGTTGTCCCTACTTTTTAAACAGTCTGTTTGATTTTTTCACCTTGGGTAGAAGTTCCATTTATTTTTAACCTAGTATTTTATGTTCAATTTGTTTTAGTTTATTTCGGAATTGTTTGAGTAATAGACTTTCACAGAACAGCTGCGGGATGGCATACAATTCTTCAGTAGAATAGAAAAAAAATAAAAATAAATGAAAGTAAATAAACGTAAATAAAAGTAAATAAAAGTAAATAAAAATAAAATAAATAGAAACAAAAAAGTATATGTACTTTTATTTATATTATTAATACATTATAACAATTTAATGTTATTTAAACATTTAGATAAACTCTAAAAAAAATTATTTTTATTTGCACAAAAATGTACATGTTATTTTTCTATTTCTAAGGTAATACTAAATAAGAGACACACTTAGATTATAATTATAACAAGTCGATGTAGGGAAATGTTTACCTACTTTATCCTGTATATAAAATTGATTAACTATGTACTACTAGTACTCGACTATGCATGTATGTAAATATTGCAAATTGATACATACTAATCTGAAATTCCGTAATAATCTGGGCGCAAACGAGCCGATTTTATTTGTTGACCTTTATCTGGAGCGCAGGTGTGCCGAAAAAGGTTAAAAGCGCAAATGGGCCGGGTGCAACTGGGCCGACTCCCCTCAATTTAGGTCGGTTGACCTTCAAATGAGTGCTTCCTTTTTGAACTACTCCCAGTTCTTGTCATTATTTCTTTCGTATGTCGCTTAAATTTAATAATTAATTTTTGTTACCTATCTTTACCACATATTTTAATTTTTACGCGTTTACTAATAAACCGTATTTATTTTTCAAAAACTACGTTTAGATGCAAAAAATAAAAAGTCCAATGTTGACATTCTGCTACAGTTTGTTTTAATGTTTTGTTTTCTCCGATCACCTGAATTTTTATTTATATTGTAACCCTGCGGATGGCTTTGATAGCCAAAACAAGATGTTGTGATTTTATTACTATTATTATGTAGTTTTTGTCAAATTAAAATGACAACTCTCTTCTAGATAATATATCTTGGAAAAATCCGCCAACAGTCGAACGGGCTATTTTTTTTTAATTTTTTTTTAACCATTTTAACACATTTCAAAATACTTTTTTTGTCCTGCAAACGCTATAAAATATTTTTTTCTTACCTTAAAACTATTAAAATGTGTCCTCCAATTTCGATGTTGAAAAAATTTAAACTACATCATTTTGATTAATTTCTTGTTATAGAAACTGCTAAATAATAACACTAGACCATCCATAATGCAATAAACCATCCAAATTTTTTCGTAAACAGTTTATTTTTTTAATTTAAGCTCATGTTTAGATTCGTCGGAATTTTTTAATTTTCGTAAAAACTATGACAATTAAGATTTGCAGTGACATATGTCTAAAAGAAATACAATGTTGCCATATCAATTATCTATTACATAGCAATGGTAATTTTTACCTATTCCCTGCGTTGTACCAGGCCAACCAATTGACTTCAGTATCAGAAAAATTATATAAAACTAACGATTTAAAAAAATACCCATATTAAGATCTTCTTCCTCACCCTCATCGGCAGAGTACTCTTCGACGACCTAACCTAAACTAACAATATACAATAAGAAGATGAAGTAACGACTTCTTGTAGGGTGGTGCTACCAAAAATTTTTAACTCATACCTGGCTACGCTGACCGGCATAGACTCCAACGGCCTGGACACAGCTCAAATTGAAAAACCTAACCTAACCAACCCTCATTAGCGTCTGGCCAGTGAACCTCGATCCCAACTTTTAACGAACGTGTCTTGTATCGTAGGCATCTAATAATAAGAAAATGAAGGAACGACTTCTTGTAAGGTGGTGGTTTTGCCGCCACCAGAAAATTTGTAAACCATACCTGGCTACGCCGACCGGCATAAACTCCAACGGCCTGGATACAGCTCAAATTGAAAAAAAACCTAACCTAACCTAACCAACCCTCATTAGCGTCTGGCCAGTGAACCTCGATCCCAACTTTTAACGAACGTGTCTTGTATCGTGAGCATCTAATAATAAGAAAATATACAATAAGAAAATGAAGGAACGACTTTTTGTAAGGTGGCGGCTTCGCCGCCACCAGAAAATTTTTAATCCATACCTTGCTACGCCGACCGGCATAAACTCCAACGGCCTGGACACAGCTCAAATTGAAGAAAAAAAACCTAACCTAACCAACCCTCATTAGCGTCTAGCCAGTGAACCTCGATCCCAACTTTTAACGAACGTGTCTTGTATCGTAGGCATCTAATAATAAGAAAATGAAGGAACGACTTCTTGTAAGGTGGTGGTTTTGCCGCCACCAGAAAATTTGTAAACCATACCTGGCTACGCCGACCGGCATAAACTCCAACGGCCTGGATACAGCTCAAATTGAAAAAAAACCTAACCTAACCAACCCTCATTAGCGTCTGGCCAGTGAACCTCGATCCCAACTTTTAACGAACGTGTCTTGTATCGTGAGCATCTAATAATAAGAAAATATACAATAAGAAAATGAAGGAACGACTTCTTGTAAGGTGGCGGCTTCGCCGCCACCAGAAAATTTTTAATCCATACCTTGCTACGCCGACCGGCATAAACTCCAACGGCCTGGACACAGCTCAAATTGAAGAAAAAAAACCTAACCTAACCAACCCTCATTAGCGTCTAGCCAGTGAACCTCGATCCCAACTTTTAACGAACGTGTCTTGTATTGTAGGCATCTAATAATAAGAAAATGAAGGAACGACTTCTTGTAAGGTGGTGTTTTTGCCGCCACCAGAAAATTTGTAAACCATACCTGGCTACGCCGACCGGCATAAACTCCAACGGCCTGGATACAGCTCAAATTGAAAAAAAACCTAACCTAACCAACCCTCATTAGCGTCTAGCCAGTGAACCTCGATCCCAACTTTTAACGAACGTGTCTTGTATCGTGAGCATCTAATAATAAGAAAATGAAGAAACGATTTCCTGTAAGGTGGCGGCTTCGCCGCCACAAGAAAATTTTTAAACCATACCTGGCTACGCCGACAGGCATAAACTCCAACGGCCTGGACATTAGATATTAGATAAGTACCGACATGCCGTAATTAACGTATAATCATCTTGAAATGAAATAAAAAGACGGTTGTCTGTGATTACTACAAATGTTCTCACTTCGAGATCCAAATTTACCTGCTGGCCAGACACTATATAATTTTTCAGCCAACTTTCACTAACCGAATTATTTCCTGACCTATATATTTTCTTACTCGATTTGGCAACCTCGCATTTATAGAAACTAGACACATCAATTGTCATTAAAAATAATTTAGTGTATTTATTTTTCTAACAAACTAAAAATGAAAAATAAGAAAATTTGATCGTATATGAAAAAAATTGGTACGGTTTATTGCTCTATGAATGGTCTTATATTGATATTTAGCCGTTTCTACAACAAGAAATCAGTGAAAATGGTTTATTTTGCAATTGTTTTATGATGGAGACCCGATAACAAATTTTAAGGATTTTGGATTTTAAGGTAATTTTTTTTTTAAATAAGTGTTAGCGGATCCAAAATTGTTATATATAGTGTGTTTCAAAGTGTCTAGAAACTCTTTATAACATTTCAATAGTTATATCCGCCGTTCGAGTGTCGGCGTATAATACCACTTTGTGTTATCAGAATTATCAAATAAGGAAATATACCTACCTGATTTCCTCCATTAACAATAGTTAAGAACGTCTGGTTTTTGTATTAGAGCCTATAAAAATCCCATTTTAAATGCATTGCTGTATAGATTACCTTGAATTTCAAACTACAATTTACTACAGGTAGGTAATTATTTAAATTTGTTAATAGCGTTGAAGAAGTATTTATAAAAAAGAAAGTGGATTAAATCGTTATATTTGTATGTGTATGGATTTAAATATAGATGCAATGTTTCTCTCTGACTTACGATGTCAATCTACTCATAAAATACCATTGTTTTTATTTTAAACCACCTGAAACTTGACCTTTACCACAATATGTTTTGTTTATATAAATAATAATGATCCAAATGTGGATTTAGTTTAATTTGATCGTATTTATTTTTGGCTTTTTTTGTTTTTAGTTAGATAAGTTGCCGACAATATAATTGTTATAATAATACTTAACAACAACAAATAATTATTATGTCAGTCTATGGTAATGAACTTGAAAGAGATATCTATTTGGTTCATACCTTAGATAAAAGAGACCAGAGATATAACATACACCGGTTTTAAACCTGCGCAAATGTTGCCAATTTCTAAAGAAGGGTTAACGGAGTGGGGGAACTGGGCGGCGACACGCGGCGACCCGAACTCTGTGACAGGGACCGGACTTTGTTTATTAGCATCTTAATGAACTATTAGGTTTATTTAAAAGGTGTTTAATCGAATTTTGTATTATGAAATAAAATTATCGTGATTTTTTAATATCAAACAGATGCCACGACATTTTATGTAAAGAGAAGACCTTTTATAGAATATTTCGTTAGCGTTTATTTACTACGGACTTTTCTGCAAGAGATAACAGTAAAATGTTGAAATAGAATATATTGTTAATAGAGCAAAAAATGTTACTCATTGTCTACGAGTATTATAAAAATAGCATGTGCGCAGGCTAATACTGCAAATCTACCCTTATGAGTTGAACATTATATTTTTTCTACGGCTATTACATATTATTAAAAATTAGTCAAAATGAGAAAATGCTGTTTTGTATTGTAACCTCAGAAAAAAGTATATTAAGGCTTCTTTCTTTAAGAATATTAATTATTATAAAGGATGAGTCACATAAAACTCTAGAAATGCATATGTCTGAAACCAGATAACATTTTAAAATTTAAATCTATTAAAAGTCATTTGGTCGCTAGGGATGAGTGATTATCGAAATAAATTATCGATAATTGAAAATAATCGATTATTTTCGATCAATAAATTATTTTCAAACGATATATTTTTTGTCATTTCCTTTAAAATCGACTACTTGATTATCTTTGAAAAATCAAAAATAATCGATTAATTAAAAAGCCAATTAACCGATAAATCAGTGTTTACAAAATATAATATAAATAGAAATATCGTTTATTTTAAATAATCGATTATTTTCAAATAAACCATTTTTTTTTTCGTCCATGGAAACAGATTATTCGATAATCTTTGAAAAATCGAAAATAATCGATTAATCAAAAATAATCAATTAATTAAAAAGTCGATTAACTGATAAATTGATTAAAAAAAAAACAGAATGATCGATTATTTTAAATAATTAATTATTTTCGATCAATCGATTATTATCAATAATCTATTTTTTTTGTATTTCCTTTAAAATCGTTAATTCGATTATCTTTGAAATACCGAAAATAATCGATAATTCCAAAATAATCGCCTAATCGAAAATAATCAATTAATTAAGAAGCCGATTCTATGATATATCGATTATTACCAATAATCTATTTTATTGTATTTCAAAAATATTCGATTAATTAAAAAGTCGATTAACTGACAAATCGATTTAAAAAAAAACAGAATGATCGATTATTTTAAATAATCGATTATTTTCGATCAATCGATTATTATCAATAATCTATTTTTATTGTATTTCCTTTAAAATCGATAATTCGATTATCTTTGAAATATCAAAAATAATCAATAATTCCAAAATAATCGCCTAATCGAAAATAACCAATTAATTAAGAAGCCGAAAATAAAACGAATTATCTATTATTTTCTAATAATCCTTTTTTCATATTTCCTTTGAAATTGATTATTCGATTATCGAAAATAATTGATTATTAAAAAGCTGATTATCCAATAAATCGATAATTTTAAAAAAATAACCAAAATATCGATTATGTAAAATAACCGATTATATTCAATCGATTATTTTCATATAATATCTTTGAAAAATCGAAAATAATCAAATAATTAAAAATCCGATTAAACGATAAATCGATTATTTTGAATAAATCTACTTTTTTTGTATTTCCTTTAAAATCGATTAATACATTATCTTAAAATAAAAACGAAAATAATTTATTAAAAACAGCGGATAAATCGATTTTCATTAAAAAATATCAGAATTATCGATAAATCGATTATTTTTGTAACCCCTATCGGTCGCTTGCTTTTATCTGAGCATTTAGCTCCAAAATTTAGAGATTCGGATTTTTTGATCCAGTTATCTTTGAAATCGCATTCGCTTGTATAATAAATAAATATTGCTAAATTTTGGATTTTTTTTAGTAAACGAAAATTATGTTCGAGTTTTTTAGGGGTTTGTAATGTAACATTTTATTAACGTGACTAAGGGTCGATTCCACCGTTGTGTTAAACGAAGTTTAAAATGGCATTTTTACATTAACACTGTCCTTTTAATCTCCGTAACACAACGGTGGAATCGGACCTAACTCCTGTAACTTTAGTATTTTTTTTTGCTTATACTAGATTACTTTGTTTTAAGACTGAAAATTCAATGTCACTTTCGATTTGACCGCAAATAAGATGAACCTTGAAATTTTAAGTAGGTCATCCTGTATTTCATCTAATATTCTTATAAAAATACCTTATAAAAATAAAATTTAGCTAGCAACTATGATTCTTTACCTCTTATTTATCTACCAAAAAGGACTAAAAACTACCTTTAGAAAACATTCTTATAAAACTACTTTTTAAATACAAAATTTCGTTAGCAATAATGCCTATTTACTATTTATTTAAATTAAATGTTCAACATTTTACCCTTTTGTAAATTTATGTAAGTAATATGAAATCTGAGTTTGTGATGCTTAATATTTATTGAAACCCCTTAATGCGGATCTGAAGTATTCAGCCCAGAGAATCATGGCGCTTTATGTCAAAACGTTAATAAATATTTACCGCTGAAAACGAATATATTCATAACAGTAGTACTTGTATTATAAGTACATACAATTTTTCAAGATACATCGTGACATTTTGAACTTGAAATTGAATAACTAGAACACTTTAAATTGCTAAAATACCAACAAATAAATCAAAAAACAGCTGTCAATGGTGATTAAACTCAGGTGGAGGTGTGATCGCTGAATGGAAATCGGAGCAATTCGGGTGGCGTCGTGCAACAATGATATTCAATTGGTGGGTTACTTTGCCTTAAAATAGACAACATGCGCAGTGTGCAATGTTACATCTTCGGTCTCTTTAATCTAAGGTTCATACATTGTGAACTGGAAAACGATATTTGCTTTATATTTTTATAACATTGTACATGTTGGCAATTTGAGTTTATTTCTCTAGCACTTAAAATAGTTTCACAATAAATTTTAATGATTTGCTACATATACCGCTTCTCCTGTAACTATTAAGCAACGGCAAATTGTCTTTCATCGGTGCCAGAGAAATATAACAGCGAATACCCTTAATGAAAATTAAAATGATAATTAAAATTACAAATAAAACGACAAATATTTATTTATTTATGTAGTAGTTTACATTTATATTAAATTTATATAAAACATGACATATATAAAATGACAATGACAAATAAAATGACAATTAAAATCACAATTTGAAATGGCAATTAAAATTACTATTAAAATGACAATTAAAATTTCAATTAAAGCTGAAATTAACATTTTCTACAACTCTTCCTCTAACTCAATGGCACCTTTCCATTAATGTTTTAATTTCCTTGAACTTTTTTCGATTTTTTTTCTGAAAAGGTTTTGTTTTCAAAATAAATTGGTATTCCTCCCATACTTTTTGAACACCTTCCATACCGTTTCAACCTGTAAATTACAAACTGTATTCTCTTTTTATTAGTTTGTACCGGTTCGGTCAATTGTCTCAACCTTTTACTATAAGAGCTCTTTACTTTATATAAACATCTCCGAAATTGATTGATGACACATTAATCGACAAATTTGATAACATTAATTCCGTAATGTTATAATGGAAACACAATTTGTTATTGAATTGAACTTTAGGTTATGTTATGTCGACAACATTATTTAATTATTTATACTACCGGGTGACTGTAAATGAATGTGCCCTTTTTATTAATGGTTCCCAATGAATTTCTTAAATTAGTTTCTTAACAGCTCTATTTGTCATTCAGTGGTGTTATTTCTGAGAAGTTGGCCTTTTAGATTCTAAATTATGCAAGTAACCCAAAAATAATATTTCTATAGTGACAGTTTAAATTTAATTCATAGGCATGTGTAAAGATTTGTGTTCGACGAGAATCAGCCGATATAAGAGAAGCACTCTTGGCGACGCTGTCAACTACATTTAATATGTAGACTGGCTCACGAGCTAGGAGATGCCTATCAACTTAGGAGGTCACGGCCTACTTTAGAAAAATATAGAGGTGATTTATAAGGGTTGTACTTATATTAAAGAAACCGTCTCTTTAATGGTCTCTTTAATTTAGGAATTCGTAAAAAAAATTTTGAAAACGTTATTAGGAGGGTATATTATAATGCCTTTGATAACAGTTTTTATTTATCTTCTTTAAAAAGGGATAACGTATGATTTTAGTTAGGTGGGTACCTACATAATTTTTTCATCCCGTACCTTTAGTTGTCCATAAAAATATAATTTGTAAAATTCCATGAATGTATTGAAACGCATTATGTTCTCATCTATTTTCATTTATTTCCACCTTATAACATAATGACAACCTATATAAAAAAATTGCACCCATTAACGTTGTCTGAATCATTGCGTTATTTTATTAACTGTTCAAAAATACTGCCATTGGCCTCTAAACATTTTTTGTTTCGTGTGCGAAGGGACTTTTTTTAATATCGGCTGCAGATTTATAATACGTCGAATTAGTGCTTCCCGATTGTCCACTTTTACTTTTTACACTTCATTTTTCAACATAAAAAATAATCTAGTGCTGTGAAGTCTGGAGATCTCGGAGGCCAACTATCCGAACTACCGCGACCAATTATCAACTCGCTGAAAAAAGTAGAACGCTAAATAAACATTTGTAATTATGTTATATCTTGAAAACAAATGGGAACTCACTAATCATTACGATTGTTCACATGTACAATTTTGTAATTAACTGTGTTTGTTAACGTATATAATTATCAGTAGGTTGTTTTTTATTTATATAATTATGCAATAATCTAAGAAGAAATTATATTGTACCCAAAACAACCAGTGAAAAATTGAATATTGAGGGTTTTGGGATTTGAAACATATTTTTTCTGACAAGCTATTGGGTGCTATGATTGAACGTTTACGTTATCCGTAACGTACATGTTAGGCCAAGTTTTAACAGTAACAAGGCAAGTTCGTACGATGGAAAACTTTTTCCAACACATTACTGTTATTTTCCGCCTGTTATGTTCTAATTTAACAGGTTTCCATCGTACGAACTTGCCTCGTTACTTTTAAAATTCGGTCTAACATGTACGTTACGGATAACGTAAACGTTCAATCATAGGACTCATAGGACCAAACTGTAGAATAGTCAGAGTTGAAAAAATAAAGATCAGCGTTCATAAAAAATCCGGAAAACTTGAAAAAAATGCGTTTTTTACCAAAAAAAAAACTTTTTTGTTTTTCGATAAAAAGAGATGTGTCTTCTTCTGTTACAGCACTATAAAAGAATAATAATTCGTTTCATCGGTCTTTAAAAAAAGGTATTTATTTTGAGACCGCTATCCCACTGGCCCAGGTATAAAAGTATATCCCTTGAAGATTTAGATATCGAAAATCGACGAGAAACAGCGTGGGGTATGTACGTACCACACGAGGCCAGGTGAAGGTTTTTTTCCTGAGCTCGTCTGACTATGTCTCCGAATAACACTGTTTCCTTTGTACCTTGTACAAGTTTGTACAGATCCTTGGGTGAGTGGGTTCTATACGTTGTTGGATCAACCTGGGGTTGTCCAAAAAGTGCATGTCTTTTGCAATCTAGAGCTTCGCATTCGAACAGTATGTGTTTGGCCGTTTTTGGTTTCTTGTGACATAGTCGGCACATGAGTTCCCTGTTGTACATGCCAATTTTGTTCAAGTGTCCCTTTACTGGCGCATACCCAGTCATGAACCCTGTTATCACTTTCAACTGGTTCCTATTCATAAAGAGTAGTTCTCTAGTTCTTTTGGGACATGGTCTGTCTATGAAGGATTTTCGATGTGCCTTATTTAGGGTGCTTTCCCAATAGTTAATATGTTATTCCCGAATCCAATCGTTTATGAAACCCCGGACTGTACTTCTTGGTACTCCTGGGTTTGTGTCTAGTTCCGGTGTTTCTTCTGACCCTTTTTTTGCAAGTTCGTCAGCCTTTTCGTTGCCTTCGATCCCTTAGTGACCTGGCACCCAAAATAGTTTTACTCTATTTCGGTCTGCCAGTGTTCTTAGTTCTTCGATGCATTCCCATACCAGCCTCGACGTAACTTTCTGACTCGTTATGGCCTTAAGTGCCGCTTGGCTGTCTGACATTATTTGAATATGCTGACTTTCGACAGCTCTTTCATTGTTTTTTTTTGCACGTTGCAAAATTGCGTATTCCTCGGCCTGAAATACCGAGGAATGTATTCCTATAGCATAGCTATGGTTAGTATCAGGGTTTTGGAGAATACTCCCGCCCCAGTGCCTTCCGCAGTCTTAGACCCGTCCCTATATACCAGGTTTGTTTCTGTCGTTGGGCATTGGGCTCCCTTATGGTGATCTCCGCTCTTTCCTGTATTAAAAACCTCAAATGGAGTATTAAAAGAGTACCTCTTGGTTATGTGGTCTGATCTCATGTCTAGCACGTCTCCTGTCACTAACCTTGAGATACTCATACATACCTGGCCTAATGTCAAGATTTCCCAGTGTATTCCCTAATCTGTAAGCACCTAATCTTGCCTCCCCTTGTATCACATAGTGAAGAGGTGGGAGTCCTTTTAGTGCTTCCATTGCAGCTGTGGGGGTTGTTTTCATTGCCCCCGTTATTCCGAGGCAGGCAAGTCTTTCTACCTTGCTTAGCCTCGTTATTGCTTTCCTTTGCTGTGTTTTTGGCCACCACACCAAAGCTGCGTATGTTATTAACGGTCTCACCAACATGTTATAAAGCCAATATACCATGTCTGGTTTTAACCCCCATTTTTTTTTCCAAAGGATCGCCTTGCCATCATTAACGAGGTTTCCGCTCTCCTTGTGGTTTTTTCTAGATGCTGGTTCCAGGTAAGTCTCGAGTCAATCATAACCCTGAGATATTTTACCTCCCCCTTAAGCTGGATACTTGCATTTCCTCCTGCGGGTGAATGCAATTATGTCAGATTTGTTTGGGCTAATGTTTAGTTCTTCTACCTCTGTCCATTTTGTTACTATATTTAGAGCCTCTTGCATTCGATCTCTGTTATATTTTCCCTGTGCCATGATCACTAGATCATCGGCATATCCCAGGGCATGTCCCTTGAGAGCCCTAAGCAGCCCGTCCACTACAAGGTTCCACAGGAGTGGAGACAGCACTCCACCCTGCGGACATCCTCTCGGTACCCGTGCCGCTATTGTCTCTCACATAAGGATTGTGTGTATAGTTCTCTCCCTTAATATAGAGTCGATCCAGTACACGCACGTGTCCTCGATCTCTCTTGTGTTTGAGAGATCTAATGATCGATTCAACGGAGGTGTTGTCAAATGCACCCTCGATATCAAGAATGCTCCCAGCATTACCTCCTTGTTTTCCAGTGTGTTCTCCACCCCTTTTATTAATTGATGGAGAGCTGTTTCAGTTAATTTTCCTGCACTATAGGCGTATTGGTCTTGGTATATTGGCCTCTGAACCAATGCCTATCTAGCAGTTTTTCCAAAGTCTTCAGTACAAAGGACATAAGACTTATTGGTCTTAGGGACTTTGCCGTTTCCTGTCCTATTTTCCCAGGTTTTGGTATAAAAGTTACCCTAATATTTCTCCAAGCTTTTGGTATATGTCCAAACGCCAGGCTACTTCTGAGTATGTTACAGAGTCTGCTGTATAAAATATAAGGACCTTTTTGTAACATCATTGGATAAATCCCGTCCATGCCCGGTGATTTATATGGTTCGAATGAGCTAATTGCCCTTTTCAGTTTATCATAGTTCACCACTTGTTTGGCTATCCTTCAATCTTCCCTGTTGGCTCTATTATGAGCTTCCAGTCCGTTTAGATTCCGGTTAGCCGGTGTATGTGCTACGGTTTGTGCACCAGGGAAGTGAACCCTGAATAGTTCCCTTACTATTTCCTTCC
Source organism: Psylliodes chrysocephalus (assembly GCA_927349885.1). NCBI lineage: Eukaryota > Metazoa > Arthropoda > Insecta > Coleoptera > Chrysomelidae > Psylliodes > Psylliodes chrysocephalus. The sequence continues at coordinate 28,838,473 of OV651819.1, read as the reverse complement.
CTGTGATTGTGTACTCCCCCAGTTCATTCTTAAGGGTTTTTATTGTGTGTTGTGTGTCTTTTGAGATAATTTTTTGGAGCTTGGCACATTCTTATGCCTTCTCCAAGACTCTCTCTTGACTTTTCGTAAGGCTATGTTGTAACAGGTGCGTATGGTTCTATATAGTTTCCATTCGCCGGTTATTTTAGCCTTATTAAAATTTTGTCTCACCTGTTTCCTTAGCATAGCAATGTCATCATTCCACCATGGAACTTTCCTGATAGAGTTCCTGGCTATTAAGGGGCAGGCGCAAGAGACTGTGTCATTAAACTCATCCACAGCCATTTCTAGGTCGGTTGTTGTTCTTATCGTCTTTCTCATCTTCGGAAGATTACATTCCAGGAAAGCCTTGTATGCCTCCCAGTCTGTTTTCCTGGGATTCTTTTGCAATATTACCTTTAATATTGAAGTTTATGTGTCTGTGATCTGATAAACTCTCTTCGTCAGACACATGCCAGTCTGTAACAAAATTACTCAAGTATGTTGATGCTTTTGTTACATCGAGTACCTTCTTTCTGTTTTTTTTTTTTTTTTTTTTTATAAAGGTCGGTTTATTGCCTACATTTGTTATGTCTAAATTATTTGCCACAATAAATTGTAGTAAAGACGCGCCTCTTTCGTTGGTATCGGTGCTCCCCCAGATCCTGTGGTGTGCGTTTGCATCACAGCCAATGATCATCTGCATTCCGTTGCGCCTGCAGAATCTCACCAGCTCCTCCACTTCTCTGGTAGGTGTTACTTCAGGATCGTTTGAAGGTAGATATGCCGATCCGAGTATTATTTCCTTCGGTCCATTTCCTGCATCAATCTTGATTCTGACTGCTGTCAAATCTCTGGAACAGAAATTAGTTAACGGCAGTATTTTTATGCCTTTTTTGACAATTATTCAGGTTCGAGGGGTGTCTGTACCAGGGCCACTTCAAACCTCCCCATCGCCACTGTACGTACAGCCGAAGCAGCCTTACAGTGCTGGAGGTTGATCTGGATTATCCTATCACTTCCCGCACTAGTTAGAAAAGTAACTATTCCCTTTATGAAACGACCAAATTATACATTTCTTCACTAAAAATGCGTCACATTGTACGCATATACTTTAAAAAATTCACGGAAGTAAAATTAATTGTAATAATTATTATAGTAGGTACAGTAAAATAATATAGAGTCTAACAAGTGTAACTACATTTTTATTGTATACATGTATGTACTAATAATTAACCCATTAGTTAAATTAGTTCAAAGTTCCTTTATACAAATGATTTTTTTTTTTTTTTCATAATGTTATATTTTACATGTGCAGTTACGAATTTTTAACCCATAGGTACATTTGCTTTTTTATGTCCGAAATGTCATTAAAACGTTTCAAATATATATTGGTATGCATTTTTTTATTTATTTAATATTGAGTTATTTAATAGTTTCAGAAACTAAACACTTTTAAAAATTACATATTTTTCATAAATAATTTAGTAATTATATATAATTGTGTAAATTATTTTCCATTCTGCGCTTCATTAATAATTTTCATAGAAACAATTACAAATATTTTAAAATAATTAAACTAAACATCCTTTTTTGCAATATTTATAGGAAATATATTTATTTCGTTAAATACGTTGTTTATACAGTGTGGTGTCATTATTTATATTTATTCTTGTGGTATTTCCAAGACAGCATCGAAGATTTTTCCTTGTACATTTACCAAAAAGTAATTCTTTATACCAAGATATATGCGACCCTAAAAATATCGTATGAACCTTAAATTAATTTTTTTTTATTTATTTTATATTTTTTTACAGAATAGCATACACAATGGTGTCTATCCAGGACACTATAGGTACCTGTTTCTATTGATGGGTTTAGTGACGGCATTTCAGTGGATTGGAATTTCAGTGCCTTTTAATATAACTGACAGATTTTTACAAATTCTTCCAGAGTAAGTATACCTATTATAAAATATACAAAACTAAGGACATGCTTTGGCTCATATTAGTTCAACCATTTCATATTTTCAATTAGAGCCTTAATAAGAAAATTCCACTGGAAAATGGTGTAGACTTTTAGAATTCGGCTTGTTTAGAGGGTAAAAAAAGAAAATTTGAAATAATTTGAATAGGCTGGATAACAAAAGAAATGATAAAATGATCCTTATTTAGGGTGGACACTTTTTTATAAGGAGAGTATGGCCGGTTAAATAGGAAAAAAGTTGATTAGTTATAAGTATTTAATGATGAAAATTATATTAGGGGACGGTCTTTAAGAATTTGGAATAAAAACGTCAAAATAAAAAAAAACATTTAAAGGAATTTCTTGTTTGGACCATCATCAACATTATCAATACTGTTCGTATGAAAAAGTGTCCATTCCTATTTTAATTTTAATATTTCGTCTTTAATTTTTTTCAGAAACTCAATTTTTTGGTTTTTAACTGCCTGCTTCCTAACTTCCCTATTGTATTGGTTGACAGCAATATACATTCTTAGATATATTTTGAAAATACTATTTATTTACAAAGGGTGGATGTACGAGTCTAGAGCTAAAGGTAGTAAACCATCTCTACAAACTAGAGTGTGGTTATTTTTCATAAAAATTTTTAGTTGTTGGAACACCCCGAGATTATACAGTTATCAGGGATCATTACCCAGACTACCACTACCTGATGTACATGATACAATGACAAGGGTAAGTTATTCTTTAATAAATAATTCCACTGTTGATTTTAAATACGTCCTTAGTTATGACATGATGAAACAATTAATGCATTATTTAAAAACAATTATAATTGTCGAATTAAAAAACTATTATTATTAGCATAGAGGCTGAAATTTCAAAATTCTTGGCCAAAATTCAAAAATCGTTGCCGCTGAATTTTTAAAATTTGTAATTGCCTAAGCCTTTAACGTACACCATTGAGAATATATTTCAGGGAAATAAAGATAATTTTTCTCAATATATACTTAAAAAAAAAATTATTTGATTTTTATATATTTTTTTTATTCCGAATTCGTTTTTCCCTTTCTACGCTCCGACCTCCAAACCGTAAAGTCAATAAAAATCTCGAAGTTGTAATTTTATCAATAAATATAGCTTTATCAATAAATATAGGCCATGTCTAATAGGAAAATATACTATTCTAAGGAGCGTACTTGCGCATGCTTATTATCTTCCCCGAAGAATATAATTCTGTTCCAAACATCAGCCCTTTTATTATTTTGCAAATAACTTACCTTAAGGCCGCCATTTCAGTGTATTTTACGTGGTCAAAAGAGAGGTTTACGATTTTTTACAGAACTTATCTTTCACTGGATGGATTTTAGTGAAATATTTAAAATATTTAATGATTGCAATGAGACATTTTCATTTGTCCTACTAATTATTAAATACTATTAAAAAATATAAAAAGTGATAGTCACAGATGCAGTTATCATTCTACATATTTTTTTGAATATTCGTGCCAAATTTTAATAATCAATGTTGTGTACTTTTTAAACTCCGCACAAAATACGATTTCATAAAAAATTGAAAATTTCGCTGCGTCCATATTGCATTTTAGTTCAGGTCCTAAGTCATAGGTGTCCGATGGAGCAAAAGTAGCGAAAGTTTCGACGCCGTGTTGCCATATCTTAAAATTGTCTTGAATTTAGAGGAAAATATATTATCATGCATATTTACATTTTACAGAAATATAAATTATATATACAGGGAGACTCATTTTTTACCGTTTTCTTAATAAGATGAATTTTTAATAATATTTGGTGCTTTGTCTAAAATTAAATACTAAATTAAATAAATGCCTTCATACGAGGGAAATCAAAAATGCACTCAAGAGTAAAGTACCCTTATTTACACTTTGCTAGTTGAATACTTATATAAAGTTACAAAATATTCATTTGCATATGAAAAGATTTGTAAAAAAATTGGTTAAGGATGTAATTTTTTATTGTATGCTGAGTTTTTTCTGTAAATAAAGTGTGAATTCGACAAAGTGGGTTAGTTATGCATTTAATATGTGACCAGCAAACACAAACAAATAACATATATATCATTTACATATCCGTGTTACATAACAAAAAAATTACCTAATTTTGTAAAATAATAGGTTCTTCATAGATGATGTAATATGGGTTAAGTACATGTAAGGAACAATGTTATATATCGGAAGACATGTAACATTTATAATACTATTGTAATATTTAATATGCTTCATTATTACCGCAGATATACATTACTTTTTTTATAGAACAATTAGTCTTAAAAATATTACCTATTCATAATTACGATGTTTTTAAAACGTTCTTATGAGAAATGATTCCAGAAACGTTTCTTTCTCAGATAACAATTATACATTCTTAGTATATTTTTTTAAGAACATGCATATACCTACTGAGAACATACTTTATTTGCATTTAGTACATTCTCAGAATATATTAAGTATATGTTACGGGACGTCATTTATACGTACTGTGCAGATACTGAGAATGTACTTCAAGTATGTTTACAGTATGCAATAAGTATCTACTTTCATTTGATAGTACGTAATAAGTATATGCTAAGTATTTAAATTTAGCATATACTAGGCATATCGCTGTCCAGTTTAAAAGTGTAACATAAATCAGCCATTTTGAGATAAATTACTTTAAAGCTTTTTCTTTACTAATTTGTAATTTATTAAAATAAATAGAAAAATAAATATTTTGAGATATTTTTTTACAAAAAAGTCGCATCAACCTCTAGGGTTATTAGCGACATAGTTTAACATTATATTTTGGATAATAGGTTAATGTTGGTTAAGTACTTAAAAATATTGGTTACATTACAATTTTCACCTAGAACTAGTTTTAAATTATTATTTAAGTTAGTTTTTGATCGTTCAGCTTGATATTTTGGGCATTGTGTTTAACTGTGAGTTGTAAGTTACACAGTTCGCAGTTAGGGGGAGCAGTTTTAGAGATTAGATAACCGTGCGTAAGTCTTGTGTGACCTAGGCGTAATCTGCTGAGATCTGTTGGTAGGTATGTATTTCCATGGATCCACTATAGCAGTGGTCGGCAAACTCATTAGTCAACAGAGCCAAATATCAACAGTAAAACGACTGAAACTTCTTTTGAGAGCCAAATTTTTTAAACCTAAACTATATAGATAGGTACATTGTTGTTAACTTAATTAGGGTACTGTTAAGCTGGACTTTGCTAAAATCGTCCTCAATCTGATTGAAGTTCGTTCACTGAGGTCGACCCTTTCCAACTCTCCCATCCATACTCGTCTTATAAACATGTTTCGTCTATCTCCTATCGTTCATCCTCTTTATACAGATTAAGAAAAAATTATACGAGCTGTAGGCTATAGGCACTGCGAGTGAACATCCATCCTATATTTTCTGTACGACTACCACCTCCCCTGCGAGCGTGCGAGCTCATAGACACTTCCGATTTAGTAATACATAAATTATCGTGGGTATCGTGAAAAATAATAACTTGATTTTGAATTAAATTTTAATTTTTTTTACCATTAAGTTTACCATCAATGAAAAAGGGCTAATAAAGTGGTTCCTTAAAATACCAGTGTAACTATTTAATTTCTAAGGATACTGTGTGCATGTCGGAATACTTAATTTTTTTTATTTTTTCGAACTCGAATTTGATATCGAGGGCTATGGGATGACTAGTATAAAGTTGGTTTATTGTATGAATGGCACTTAGAGAGTCTGATATTATGATTGCTTTTGGTTTATTATTATTTATGTGAATCAGAGCATGTAGAATGGCGAATAGTTCTGCAGTACCTACCTATCGTTTAATTCGTCATCAAATATTGATGTTAGATTACCATAAGGGAAAACTTGGTGAAAACTACATTCCAATCGTATGAAGAAGTATTGCATTCGTATCAACGAAAAAATTTGTTCAACTTAATCGTGTTCTCGCAAAAACCATGGACAAAATTTGTTAAAGAAAGGTACAAAAATAGAATTAAAATAATTAATAAATATTTGTTTACTACAATATTACGTATATGTGTGTTCATAAACGAAAATATAAATATTCAGGTGCTCAAAAACATAAATTATGATTGGTTAAATATTCAGGGTGGCCCATTAATGTGTGGAAATCCAATATTTCGGTGGTTTTTAAAAGTACGAGAAAATTTTGAATTCAAAAGTTTTACGGTTCGAAGAGGCACTTGTAAAAATATTTTGTAAAATATTCCCCAAAAAGCAAGGTAGAATAAATTTTTTATTTTCAAATTGATTGTATTTTAATTTATTTTATCTGAAACACAATAATATGTGTAAATTTAATTGTTTTCAAGCTTTTGACATTCGAAAATTAAGTTTTTCACTATTTGACAAGCTGTAGCACCCAAACGGTAAAACGATTCACATGTCCCCGTCTTCTTAGTTTTTTTTTTATACACTATACTAATAAAAAGCAATAAAATAATCCACTTCCTGTTTAACCAGAAATTAAATTATTTTTTATATTCAGTTAAACCAAAAGTTGACATAATATCTAGGATATAGATATGAAAAACTAAGACATGACATGTAAACCATTTTACCCCTTACTTCAGGCGTCTGGGTACTACAATATTGTAAAAAAGTCAATTATCTAATGTCAAAAACTTGAAAACAATTGAATTTAGACAAAAGTACTTAGATTTTTTACACAGGGTGTTCCATTTGAAAAAAAAGTTTTTATGCATTGTTTTTTGGGAAAATTGGAAAATATTTTTACAATAGACCTCTGTGAACCAAAAAACTTTTATATTTGACATGTTCTCGTATTTTCAAAAAACCTCGAGCTTTTGAACTTCCGCACACTAATGAGCCACCCTGTTTAGTTTAAGTTTTTTTTAGACGTATTCTGCCCTGCTTAGCTAAAACGTCCAATCTGACAAAATTTCAGTTTGTGAGTTAAAGGCATATTTGTGATGCAGACACGCATCTACAATGTTTTTCTACGAAAAAACGTCCTAACTACAAATTAAAGATATAAAGCACTTGTTTCTTACATTCAGTTTCATCCTAATATTTACATAGTGGACAATATTTAAACAAAATCATTAATATCTCAAAAATTTTCCTCATATCAGATAGGATGTTCTAGCTAAGCAGGGCAGTATTAGAGTTGATCTAGATATTGTAGGAAGATGCCCACGGGCAAGTCAATTGGAATTTTACACAAAAATAATAACACCTTTACCCAATATACAATTTTTATCTCTTGATTTTTTTTATTTTTCGCTTCGTTTGCATAATATCAGTAAGGTGACTGATATTTGGAACATTCTATTCTTCAGGGCGAAAAAAAAGCATGCGCAATCACGCCCCGATGAATAGTACATTTTTCTATATAACGGAGCGCCCCGATGAATAGACACGTTCATAAATATACAGGGTGTCCCAAAATTAGACGGTCATATTTTAACAGTGTAATTTACATCCTAAAATAGGAGTAATAGTTCATATAAACATAGGTCCGAAAACGTTTCTTTTCCGAGATACATGGTGTTAAAAATGAAGTCCTGATGACACTTACTTACTTACTGACCATTAAGTTAATTACAATAATACGACAGAAATCATAATCATTGGTCAACGTAAAATAAATAATTGTAAAACAACCAGAAACTGTGACTGCTAGTTTGATAAACTTATTTTTCTACACCCACATGGATATTAGCTTATCTACGCACAGACTACCTATCAAAAAAGTATGTTATTGCGTTTAACTGAACGAATATATTTCATATTCATTCTAGGTAGTGTAAACACTGCAAAAAAATTAAATACACCAATCACAGTTCATATTTTGATCAACCGACTGCTATTATTTTTAAAATTTTAAATGAGTGACAATTCTGTCAAACTAATTGTTAGTATATTTTTTAGTTATTAGGATTAAATATACATTAAAATTAGTAATTTTTGTGTAGAATCGATAAATAATAGCATTTCTATTTATATGTTTTGTCCACATTTTGAAATAAATTTAAAATTTTAATCGAACTATATAAAACTAATTTCGAATATTAGAACTAAATTTGCAAATCTCACGGTGGAGATAAGAAGATGGTGTCCGTCTTCCACACGAGAGACCGGAGTTCGATTCTTGGCGGGGACTAATAAAATTAAATCTTTTTTTTATGTTTATTTTATTTTATAAATTAATAAAAATCATAAATAATTTAAAAATTAGTTATTTTGTCTTAATAACCTAAAATAATTTTTAAATTTGAAGATTTTCGTAAGTGGGTAGTAGAAAAAATATACTTAACAACTCGAGTGGATTATCCATATCCAGTCTTGTTGCACAAACTACTATTCTTATTTAACATGTAGTCATAAATGTTATTATAATTTTTAAACTACCTTGCTCTTACCTCCAGCTACAAAATCCATAATATTATTAAAATAAAAAAACAAGCAAATAAAACAACAATTTTAAATAAATTTTCTTTGAAATACTTGAACTTTAAACAGTGTGTTGCTAAGATGGCGCTAGATATAATCTGGTTACAGTTATAGCACAGTGGAGACGGAATTTTTTTTCTACCATTTACGAATCTGTTGCAATCATATTTATATTTTATTATTCTATTTTTGGATTTTGGCCAAGTTTTCGGAAAAATACGCCACTTGCGCCACGGCAAATAATAATACTATCGGCCTCTTTCCTACACAAGCTCAGTCGGCTTCAGAGGTTGAAATTCACTCGTAAGAGGGTGAATTAGGGAGAGTATTATTTCAATTAAATTATAAAATTAGTATTATCATTATTAAACGTTTAAAAAATATGAGTAGAGTGTTTTAATTACAAGTTACAATTAACTTAAAAAAACAGTTTATTTAAGGCTATTTTTGACCTCATTAATAAAAAGTTTGAAGATTTTTTAAATTATTTAAGTCAGAATAATGATTATAATTTTGTATTGAGAAATTACAAAAGAAATCCATTTTTACTTTGATGTTAATTATTTATTATGTAACCATGGGGGTCATTAATATTGTTAGAGGTTTTTTGAAAGAATTTATTTTCACGAGGGATAATGAAATACAAAAAATAAGCAATTTTAGACTCAAGGTGTTATTTATTAGGTTTTTACGTTCTTACTTATGTCATAAAATTGTCTAAAATCATGTCATCATGATAATCAACGAGTCAAGTAAAGTAGAAAAAATCGCTCTAGCAAGCTTTCGACATTCTTTCACTCTCTTGGCCCTCAATTGTTTCCCATGAATGGTAAAACTATGAAGACTAGATATAAGAAGGCGAATCGGCAATAATCAAATTTCAAATTTCTGTCCTTTTTTATAAAGTACGCTAAATTGACTGTAGTTGGCAGGTCGAACGTCAGTGTTGTTCATTTTCTATATAAGTCAAAGTAAAATAAAGTGATTTTTTAAAAACTTCGTGAAAAGAATCAAAATAATGTAAAAAAAGTACCCGAGTACAAGTAAAATGAGTAATAAAAAGCATTAAAGCAAGACTTACTACGTTCCACATTGTAAAACAGGATACAAATCACATGTAAAACTAAAGAAAACACAAGGAGAAATCAATTCAATGTGTTTTTAAAGCTTTTAATGCAAGTAAAATAATGTATTTATGTCTAAATATAATATTTGTTGTAAACTAGTCACAACACGTATCACGGAGTGTAGTTTATTTTATTACAAGTTTCTATAAAATAAAATTTTATAGTCATAGATCCTGAATTACAAACAACAATAATTATACATTAAATTTAACTTAACTACAGTTCATCAAATTTCTAGAGGCTTTCGACGGCTAGACAGAGAAAGCACTACTGACAGGCATCCCGACGGATTTACGCAATGAAAGTACACTCTGCGCATCAAGTATTTCACTATTTCATTCAGACGTAAATGTCAGATGTAAATTTCACTAAAACATTTCTTTTATTTTTGTTTGTGTTTTTTGCTCATTACAGTTTAATAGAACCTAAGTATGGAGTTTAATAGCAAATTAATGAAACCCATGAAACCACCAACAAAAATGTAAAGCTAGCTTCCGTAATAGAACATGGTGTCATTCGTCGAGATAATTTATCGTTTTGTTTAATAGATCAAGAAATGTAAATATTCCCCTGTTATTTTTTATAAAATTATAAGAGAAATAAATTTTTTTCTAAATAGTATAGTTTATTATTTTGTAGAAAAACAAAATTTCGAAAATTTTAGTAATGTTTCAGAAACAACCGTTATTAATAATAGGTACCATTTTCCTTAATAAGGTAGAAATTTCCACGATTTACAAAGGCCTACAAAAAAATTATAGGTATTTTCCGCTATCCTATAAAATTAATATTTTCTGACTCAATTTCAAAAGGTTGAAGGAATTCCAAAACACCTTTTATGGCATAATAATTATTTTCAATTCTACATACTATCTTTAGCTGCTTTTAAAAACGTTCTAAGAAAGTCCAATCAGACCAATTTAATCCCTAAACTATTCCACACTTTTAAAATTTAATTACCTAAAAATATTAAAAACTATTTAAAATAACTTGTTTAGCAGACTGTACAATAGCTATCTTAGTCACACGTAGCGCGTTCTCTGTCTGGGCGTCGAACACCTCTAGAAATTTGATGAACTGTACATAGAAAAGAAAATTTGTTTTTTTATAGTTTTAATGTTAGATAAAGAGTTGCTACTGTTTTTTTTTTGTCATTGTAAATGTTTTTATAAGATCCTAAACGCTTTAGGTATAATTAAAAAAAAAAATAGACACAAAATTATACTTACCAAATTTCACCATTTAACAAATTTGCTCGAATTGAGTCATACCTACCTAAATTGCATTTTATATAGATAAAATTAAATAATTTATCAATTAAAACATGCGAGACTTATTTAAAAACATTAAATTCTGTACTTTATTTGGCAATAAACAAGTTTATTTTTATTATTTTGACAAAATTATGTAATATTCCCTTAAAAAGCCATGTATCTTGAATAGCGGTACTTGCAACAGCTCCCTTTCGGTGAATTAAAAAAGCTCAATTAGCGTTCGTTTTTTGGAACCATATTTCGAGTATGCCGATCCGCCTCCTTATTTCTAGTCTTCATAGGTAAAACTTCCATACAATTGAAAATTATATAGGGTGGGCCACGTAAAGGTTTCGGTCTGTAGAGCCAAAACTAATTCCTTTTTTTAAATCTGTTTTCGCAGCCAGATGTATAGCAGAAGAGGAAACAATTTTAAAATAAGTTCAATTATACAGGGTTCTCCAGGAAAGTGATACATATCAAAGTTAGGATTTTTTAATGGAACACCCTGTTTTTTATTTTATATTTGAATTGCCCTCACTTTTTGGATTACAATACCAAATAGTATGGGATTATACAGGATATTTCTCACGTTATAACTAGTTTTATATGAAATTCCTTTAAAAAAAAACTAACTTTGATATGAATCACTTTATTGGAGAACCATAATTGAAATTATGTTGAAAATGTAGCCTTTTCTGATATACATCTCGCTGTGAAAAATGATTTAAAAATCAAATAGTTTTGGTTCTACAGATAGAGACGTTACCGGTTGCCCATCCTTTATACTTACCCCCGATAATTACGTTTTTCATTACTATTTTGTCTATAAAATCTGACTAAATATCACATAACATTTTTTTACAGTATTTAAAAAGTGTCAAAGCATTACTAGACGAAGAAAAATACAAACGAATGGAAAAATTAGCTGCCGAATTTGAAATCGGCATTGGCAAAAAGCTCCAACGCTACCTCATATTAAAATCTTGGTGGTCCACAAACTACGTTTCCGATTGGTGGGAAGAATACGTTTACCTCAGAGGTAGATCTCCCTTGATGATCAACTCGAACTTTTACGGCATAGATGCCGTGTTACTAAATCCAACCAAAAACCAAGCCGCTAGGGCAGCATCAACCATTTACACATTGTTGGTCTTCCGAAGATTGGTTGAAAGACAGGAATTGGAACCGATTCTAGTCCAAGGCCTTGTGCCTTTGTGTTCTTGGCAGTACGAGAGAATTTTTAATACTACTAGAATTCCTGGGAAAGAGACTGATAAAATTATCCATTGGATCGACTCTAACCACATAGTTGTGTACCACAAAGGTCGTTACTTCAAGGTTATTATATACAAGGGAAGGATATTGAAGCCCTGCGAAATTCAAATGTAAGTTATTTATATTTTTTTAGCATTACCTATTATGTAGAACCCAATGTAATTCTCGACCATAAATTATGTTAAGTGCATATTTTGCAGAATTTTATTAAGTAACATAATGTATTTAGCATGTACGTAATATAGAAAATAAGATGATCCAGATTACACAATTTTTTTATTGCTTTTGCCTTTAAGATAAATCGTTAAAATATAATTCTAAAGTTTTAAGCTCTATTTGCTGCTCTATAGTTTTCGACAGACAACGGTAATTATCTGCATGTATGAAGAAACTGATGTTAAACACAAATTAAAATTTTTGTGCATGCATCCTAAAAATATATATATAATTAAAAGAGCATGTCTACTAATTCTGTTTCAATTCTTTTTGGTTACTGATTAACCGTAAAAAAATATAATAGCCCAGTGTCATCACTTTACATCGGTTCACTATATGAAAATCTCGCTTTTTAAACTACATATTCTAACGCCAAATGTACACAAGAATAATTACATTTTATTTAACAAATCATATTTACAGCTGAAGATAAAATATCATAAATTAAAAGAAATGCTATTTTATCACTAAACCATTGGTTTATATCAAATGAGTTTACTATTATCAAAGAGTACAAAATATAACTATAAAAGAGAAGTCACTCGCGGCATTAACAAAGGAAATCGCGCTTCAAATGCGGGCCGAGAAGTCGGCGTTTTTTCAGAGTACAGAGCTAATTCGGCTATACCGGGGTTAAGCGGTAAGACGCGGCGGCGGTGATAGTGGAATGTAACGGCCAATGGCCAATACACAGCGGAATCTAACGTAGCTGAGCAAACGAGCCTTACGCGTTGAACTACACCGGTATACTGCCGATCGAGAAAGAACTGTGGAGGACTGGCGGCTGATCGCGTTAGAAGGCGGTAATTGAGCGAGTGACTCCTCTTTTATAGTTATATTTTGTACTCTTTGCTATTATGCTTCTTTGACCCAAAATAATTTATTTTATTAACATGTCGATACTTGCCGTCATTTGCCATTTGATTTGATTGTAAGTAGTTGTGTTTCAGTCTCATTCAGACTGAGCGAGATTGCCTTGCTTTCGTAAGGTCGTGGGTTCGAGCCCCACTGCCGCCTGACCTGCTATGAGTTTTTCAGAGATTTTCTCGTAGCAATAGACAAATGCTGGGTCAGTAACATCCTCTAAGATGAGCCCTGAGCCATCTAGTGTGGCTAAAAAGGCTAAGGGTGCCTGTGGCTTACAGCTGGAAGAATGAAATATACATACTTTACCTTTTACCTCTCATTCAGTCATATACTTCTATTCAATAAATCTTGTTTCATAGTGTTATTTTATTAACACCTACTAAAATGTCTTGTTGCTTAAGCTTATCAACTGTCCAAGCTTTTGATAAATACTAAAATTGTCATTATTTATATTTGGTAAATGAGTGACAATGGATTTTTTAGTTTCTACAGAACAGACAATATACTAGAAACAAAAGTTTTAATCATTTAGATTTTATTTTTGTATTTGATTATTTTTTTCATGTCAAAATAGTCAAATATTGTGATATCAGCTATCCTAACCAATCATTGAGTTTTCTTCGTTTTTGTTTTTCGATAAGTCTTTGTTTACCTTTTGAACTGACAACTAACCATAATTTTTGTGTATATTAATACCCAAATTTAAAAATTATTATTAATAAAATTTTACTCTGCAATATTAAAATCGGTAATATACTAACCTGTTTTTGCTTGTTTAATTACTTTTAACACTCATAAAACTCATTTAAACACTCAATTTTTATCAATTAAACATAATTTAAAAAAACAATTCTAAATTAGTTAAATTAAATAGATATATTCCATTTCATAGTTTAAGACACTGAAATCACAGTAAAAACATTAAAAATTAACAAATGTCTTATGTCAGTCTCGTAAACGGAGAGTAATCTACTAATCTACTTTCTCGCCGCGCGCATGCCTGCCGCCTATCCATTCTTTCTCGTACAGTAATACGGTGTTGCCGTATTTATTATTTTTTTAGTCTATAAAGGACTTTATATTACTATAAAATAAACAAATATTTATAAATTTAATAAACACTTCTCCAAATATGTTTTTTGTGTCTTTTTCATACAAAATGATTTAAAAAATAATCATTTCAAATACCTCTCGTCCTTTTAAATTTTATTCCTGGCAAAACCACTCAAACAAACTGATTTAATATAAAATAGGTTTGGTTTCGAGGTTTTTCCAAATAAAATCGTTTTCGTGGAAATTAAAAATTCAATCGATAAAATTTGTAGGATTCGTGATATTACTCTTAATAAATATATTGTTTCTTAAAATACAGTTTCCTACATTACTGTTTATTTGTTTTTGTGATATTACCTTTCAGTTTTTAACGTTATAGAGAAGGGAGGAAATAAATTCAGTTTCTTAAATGTGCAATTTAAAAATAAAAAACAAAGGGAAAAGAGAAATACTCAAGTCCGTGTCACAGAAACATCAAGCAAACGTTTCATTCATGAAAAAAAAACTATTCATTTGGCTGATACAGCAACAGGCATTATTAGCAGTTATCGAAAATAATTTTTACACTCTAACTTTATTTTACTTCTTAAGGCCAAGTTCAACTTTTTTCTTAGGTTAGAAAACGATTTTTAATTCGAAGTAATACAAGACGTCACTTTAAATGTCTATCTCTTAATGTCAACAAATACATAACACGATGAGTTTAATAAAACGTATGTCGAAAATTAGCACAGTTGCAAATTGGAACCAATATATTTTTAAATATTAACAAGTTTCCTGAAACAATTAGGGCAAATATAAAAGAGTGTATTTTGCGTTTTAGCTTTTGTTAAATATCACTTATTAAAATATTATACATTAA
Organism: Psylliodes chrysocephalus; assembly: GCA_927349885.1. Lineage (NCBI taxonomy): Eukaryota > Metazoa > Arthropoda > Insecta > Coleoptera > Chrysomelidae > Psylliodes > Psylliodes chrysocephalus. The sequence continues at coordinate 28,823,368 of OV651819.1, read as the reverse complement.
AAGTAAAACAAACTATAGACTTTTCACCATTCTTTACCGTACTCTGAACCCATTTTCAAAAACAATTTCTCAAAATATTCAGAGATATATTTTTGTGATAAAAAGTCGCCGTCAATTGTCATTGACAACGCGTTGAACTTGCCCTTAAGGAGAACGTCATTCTCGGACCGGTTTCGTCCTTATTAGGAGTAGACAATATTGACTCTAGTCTCTAATATAGTCTGTCGGCTGTGCCAGATTGTCTATGTCTTACTGATGAGCCCTAATAAGGACGAAACCAGTCTAAAAATTACTTTTTTCTTAGGAATCAAAGTTAGAGTGTTAAAAATTATTTTCTCCATGGCCACTACAACAAACGGCCACACCGTTATAAAAAAAACTATACTTTTTTTATAAAAGGTTTTTCAAGATTTATGTTTATTAACTCTAGAGTTTTGCTTCAAAGCGTTTTATAGTAAATTAATTCATGTATAAATAGAGAGGAAAACAACAACTTTTTATGTACAATGAATGCCTAAATTATGGAAACATAAAATCTCGGAATAGATTGATGAGTTTTGATAAAAAATGTAAGTGGGTTTTTCAATCCCCCGAAGTTAATTGTAAAATTAACAATGATAACACGTATAAAGTCTCGGACACCTGATTATTTTTTTAATATTAAGTAAGATACGTTAATATTGAGTGCCATTCAATCCTAAGGATTATAGAAACGCTCTTGGCGTTTTTTCTATACTTTTATTGATGTTTATTGGAATCCTGATAAGAATTTATTAGAAAAATAAACGTGCTGTTGACTTCAAAACATTTTTATTGACCTCACATAACATCGATTATACATTATCATAATTAACATAAATACACAAATGTACAAAATTCATAATGACCTACTGAAAACTAGGTTTTTTCCTATATTGTGAATCATACCTATTATTCTTCATTATAGCTACGTTTATTTTTTTTTCTATCCTCCATTTTTACATTTTGTTTTCCAGCCTAGCATTCGAATGTTTTTAGATTAGAAGGTAGTAAATTTATCTCAAAAACATGGTATCATCGCCATATAATGAATGATTGAGTTCACAAAGTTTTTATTTTAGTATTTATTTATTTATTTATTTTACACCCTTCCTACCCCGTGCTATCACCCTAATCCGATTGCAATGTGGCGGAACTGCAGACTGTGGCTTATTTTATAACTCATAAGGCCGCGATTATATATAGCGTTTTACCGGGAACGTTTTAGCGGAACCCGTTTGGCGGGACAGGTACAACACATTGTTTTAAATGCGGCAGAACAGCAGGTGTATAAACGGCGCCATTTAAAACAATGTGTTGTACCTGTCCCGTCAAACGGGTCCCGCTAAAACGCTTCCAGTAAAACGCTATGTATAGTCCCGGCCTTAGTGCGTTGTCAGACAATGCGTTTTTACCGCGTCCGATTTTGCCTGATGCGGTTTGAACGGATGACCCTTCGAAGTCACACTTATCCCGTTAAAACGGATGGCTGGACCAAAAATTAACTTTTTGACCACAGGTCAGATTATTTTAAGAAATAAAAGTAATGTGACATAATCAGGTGCTAGGAAAATAATTTTGATCCAAACTTTTCATAATATGGGTGAAAATAAATATTTGATCGAATAGGAAATTGATTGAAAATACATTTTATCGAAAATATATTTTATTAAATAACATTTGATCGAAGATATATTTTATTGAAAAGACAATAGATCTAAAACTCATTAGATCGAAAGGACATTATATCGAAAATCAACATTAAAAATAGTAAAATATAAAAAAAATCAAACGACACCATGCAACCGTCGTCCGTCTAATCCCTATTACTGGGGAAACTAAACTCGGCGGCTATCGTCAAATTGAGCACTAATGGCAAATTTTTCGGTAATCTCAAAATATAGCTGATTCATTTAACAAATGTTATCCTTACAATACTATTAATTTACAAATTAATATTTTTTAGAACTAAACAATTATTTATCGCCATTGAGATTAAAGCATTGTGATTAATTCGCGCAAAATATATATTTCAGTAAGTTCGAGTTGTCTTCTCCCGATGGGATATTTTAGGTAAATTATTTTAAGTTTTTTTTATAAACCAAAAGATTTTTTGTTTTAGTATACCACACATCTAAGTTTATACCGATTAGCCATGAAGTGCCATAAGGTTCTGTTCTTGGGCCTCTATACTGTTTATCATATACTTTAATGATCCAAGTAAATACACACCACACAAAAATTATCGCATCACTAATATTTCTAAATATTTTGGCCATGTACTTTTTTAAACATTTTTTTTTGGTTTAATTCATATTGAACATTTGTAATTACATAAATCATAAATAAAATTTCTCATTTTAAATCAATATGTACAGGGTAAATAAATAATACCAAAAAACGGACATAATATTGCCTTCGTTACAAAAATTAAATTCTTCGATAAATATGAAATTTTTTGAAAAATTCAATTTTTTTAGTATCTTGTATTGCCTCCTCTTGCCCTTATCACAGCCTCTATTCGCCTTGGTAAGCTTTCAAACAACCTATGTATGTATTCTTGCTCCATGTTGTTCCATATTTCGTTTATTGCATGTTGAAGCTCATTAAGGGTTCTGAATGGAGCTTGACAGTGCTGGATCGCCCAACCTAAGTGGTCCCATACGTGCTCTATCTGATTGAGGTCTGGGCTGCGAGCTGGCCAATTCAATGTAGCAATATTTACCTTCTCAAGATATTCCCGCACTATCCCGGCAGTTATCGTGCATTAGCACAAAATTTTCGCCAATACAAGGGTCGTATGGAACCAAATGAGGTTCTAGAATATCCCTTATGTATCGGTCAGCCATCATCCTACCAATATTAACAGCTACTAACTCCGTTCGCCCATGAAAAGATATTCCTCCCCATACCCTTATTGACCCACCTCCAAAACTTTCCCTTTCACGAAAGTTGCATTGGTAATGTCGCTCGCCTGGTCTTCGGTATACTGGCATACGTCTGTCTGAAGAGAAACAAAATCTGGACTCGTCTGTAAATAGGATATTGGACCATTCTTCTACACCACATCCACATGGTCTCTAGCCAATTGTAAACGGCAAACTCGATGTTCTCTGGTAAGACGCGTGTCACTGGCTGGGACCCTTGCACGTATATCATGCTCTCAAAGACGATTACGTACGGTTTGTACACAAATCCGAACATTTCGGGCAGCTAAAAGGTCATTCTGGAGCATTCGAGCAGTGCAGTGTCGTGTTATTAGGGCTGAAAGTCGTAAAAAACTCTAGGACGACCTTGGCCCTCTCTTCTAGATTACCGTCCAGTCTCCCTATGCCTTTGAACAACTCTTGAAATGGTACTCTGTTGTACACCCAATAAATCCGCCACGTACCTTTGACTTCGCCCATCTTCAATCAGCGCAATTACTCTGACGGCCTCTTCATCTGTCAAATGGCGAGTTAAACGTTGTGGACCAGCCATAGTATACACCTTTATCGTACAACTTAATATCAAAGCAGAAAACACAGAAATGAACAGCATACTTAATTGCAAAGTGGAATGTATGCCCTATCCGCATTCTCCCGAAAAAAGTAAACAAGAACCTAAGAAGAAACGACCAGCTTTTTGACTCGAGTTTATCAGTAAAGAATGCCCATTCAGGGAGTACTTTACTGTAGCCAAAATATTTAAAAGCATTGGTGATGCGATAATTTTTGTGTGGTGTGTATATGTGCCCTTGAAAAACTATTATTTTTTCCGATGATACGACTTTTATCTCAACTGGAAAATATCCATCTTGTCTGTCAAATTCTACTATGAGCAGTATTGAACTGTCAAAAAAATAGTTATGTGCTAATAAGCTTACCTATCTTAAATGATGAAAAAACTCAGGATCTTAATTTTGTATCTGATAGTTCCTAATCGGAACTGTTAGAAATAAAACTTAATAGACCTTTCATATCGATATGGTTGCTAAAAGAATATCTAGTGTGTTGTTTTTGCTTCAGCGTTTGGCACGTAGTTACCTATTTTGAATGTTTAAAAACGGAGTATTTTTCATTGTTTCATTCTCAGATAGGTTAATAAGTTATTTTTTGGGGTAATTCGTATAGAGGCAATTAAGTTATTTCGCATGCAAAAGAAAGCCATGAGAATTATAGCGAATGTTAGATACCGTGAGTACTGTCAACCTATCTTAAAAAAAAATTAAATACGATATTACCATCCGTTTATTTTTAATTCAGTTCTCGAAATTCACAAAAATACGGCAAATCTACTTTAGCAAAATGATGTCGACCATTATAATACTAAACAAACTTGAAATACGAAAACAATAATTTCGAATATCTAAGTCACTGAATTTATACAATATTTTATTATCAAATTTAAAACATTTAAACTTTTTTTAAAGAAAAAGGGTTTCTTCTTGAAATGTGCTTCCATTTGGCCAGTGAATGTGAACATACAGTATCGGCCATTGAAAACCTTCCAATACAGTTTACTAGCGTCGAAGCGAAAACTACAGATAGCTAGCATTAGTGCAAGCAGGAAACTAAAATAACAACGTTGTCAGCAAACGGCTGCCTGGCTTCGTGGGGATAATTACCGGTGCACGATATGTGTATCGTGTCTGCAGTGACTGTTGACCGTTCGTGTTTATATCATGCCGTCTGTCTGCGCTCTGCGCTGTGTGATGTGAATTGCTAATAGACACAACAACAGATATCCCCACGCAGCCGGGATGTTGGCAATGTTGATATTATTCGTTTCCTTCTAGAATTAATGCAGTTTTCGCTTCAACACTAGCGAACTGTATTTGAAATTTTTCAATAGCAGATACGGTATACAGACCATTTTAACTTATGTTATTCGTAGTTCGTAACTGCATTTAAATCAATCAATATTTTGATGTTTTTTTTTAATTTTGTTATTGGATCCTACTTTATTTATGACTCGCTACAAATGTACTGTATGTAGTGAATAAAAAATTCTGTTGAATGTTACTTCAACCTAGAGTCAAAACTTGTATGTATATTTTACTTTTATTTTCAGTCAGCTACAACAAATTCTGGATGACGAATCTGAACCATTGCCTGGAGAAGAACAACTGGCAGCTTTAACAGCGGGCGAAAGAACTCATTGGGCCACCATCAGAATGCAGCTATTTAATAAAGGCGTTAATAGAACATCATTGGACGTTATTGAAAAGGCGGCATTTGCTGTGACCTTAGATGATGTTCCTTATGAATATGATCCAGTAAGTGTTTTTTTTGTGTTAGGCTCTTTAAAGTTTCATTTCCAGATCTGTATTTTTACTGTTTGGTTTTTTAGAAAGAACCATCAAAATTGGACCAGTATGGAAGGCACTTGTTGCACGGTAAAGGATATGACAGGTGGTTTGATAAATCTTTTACACTCTGCATTGGAAGTAACGCTCGTATTGGGTTTAATGCAGAACACTCATGGTGAGATTTTTTCTTTAATAATTTTGAATACTTTAAACTATTGACTTACAACATAACAAATCACTTTGCTGTAATGGACAAATTTTATAAACATCTCCTCAAAGAAGTAAAAACATTCGGGATTTAATTGAAAAAGAAAACTGGTCAAATGTTTTAATTATACGTGATGTTCAAGTAGCTACACTTAGATTCACAGATACGTTTGGACGTTTAATTAGTCAAAGTAGAATCATTTAAACCGCAAAAGAAAATGAAACAAAAATATTAAAATTCTTGGATTACACAGGTTCTCATAAAATCTATTAAAATACGATTTACTTAATAAAAAAAACTAAACAAACTTTTCACTAGAATTAGAAAGTCGTTATGAAGCATACATAAATGAGCTAAACAAATTACTAAGTACATGTAAACATGACTATTACAAAATATTAATAAATCAGAATAAAAACAATATCAAAAACATGTAAAGTAACAACCGAGGCCACAAGATACAAATAAAGAAGCTAAAAATAAAATCTTGTTAGAAGAATTAAATGATAGTGATAATATATTTACAAATAATAAATTAACGTGAAATTATTGTAATGAGTATTTTAGTAACATCGGAATCAAAATTACAGAAAAAAATCAAAATTCCCAAATATTTTTATATATTCCTAAATATTTTAGATAACATTCTTAATATTCTTATAAATAAAAATTCAAAGTTCTTAAAACCATTTACCAAAAATGAAGTACTACGTTATCCTAACTGAATGTGTAGCACTCCAGAATCCAAGGGCACTATATCTAGGAGGATATCAAATAGAAGAGGGAGATTTAACTAACTTGAAGCCACTTCAAATCCTAAACTTCCTTGAGAAAATAGGATTGGAAGGGTCACTATAGGCATTGAGACATTTCCTTAGTGCAGTGGTGATAGAAGGGGGCACAATAGATCTTTTAGGTCGCAGTGTATTAACACCCCATTCTCAACATAACATATAATATTCTTATAAATAAGAATTCAAAGTTCTTAAAACCATTTACCTAAAATGAAGTACTACGGTATGTTAACTCACTAAAAATAAAAGTGCACCTGGATACGATAAAAAAATTAGTCCTTAATTTTTAAGATCAAAAGCAAAAAACATAATTCAATTAATTAAATTTTTAGTACTAGTAAATTTCCGGATGACTTCAAAAATCTTCATGGTAACCCTTATTTATAAAGGTGGTAATAAAAATAAAATAATTATATAAACCGATCTGTCTAATAAATAATTTTTGGAAAAATTGTAGAAACGTGTTTAAACACCAGTAAGGCATTCAGGAAAGTAAATGCTATAAACGAATCTTAGAGAATGTTGATCAGAACAAAAAATGCATTTCAGTATTAATAAATTTAGCGAAGGCATTTGACACTGTACACCAAGGTAAATTACAGCAAATACTTGAACGTCATGGAATTCGTGGCACTGTACTAATTCTTTTTAAAAGCTACTTGTGTAATTGTTAACAATTCATTAGGTTAATGATTGCCTAAGTTTGCAACAAATAGAGTAGGTGTGCATCAAAGGCACAGTTCTACTTTATTCACAATTTATTTTATTTTTTTTATTTATATATTCACAATATACATAAATGCTGATTGTGACAATATCATATGCCATTTTTAATGTATATCGGTGGGACATCGTTAAAAAAAAGTAAAAGTTGGCATAGAGATAATAAAAAATTGTTTTTTTTTTTTTTATATATTATGTACTCTTGTTTGGGAACTTATAAAGTGATTGGTTTTAGAGATATTGGCATTCAAAGGTCTTTATTTTATTTTAAAATTTGGATATTTTGAATTTTTGAAGTTTCCAACAAGAGCACATGATTTATTTGGACAGTGGCATACAATTTAGAAGGCATATAGTGTTATACTTACCTATTCGGTATGTTACTGTCAAAGTTTATTTATCTCATTTTTTTGCTGATAAGATATATCTTATGACACCAAAAACGTATGCCGCATTTAGTAAAATTATACTGAGTAATTAAAAAAGTTATAATCAGTAATAATTTTTTAATTTTCAACTTTTATTGGAAACGAGTAATATTTTACCTAAGCATGTTTCGTTTGTCTTATTTTTAATCAGAGGTACTTCAGTTGTTCTATGTCCCATTTTTAATGGAATACCCTGTATATACGATCATTGTACTAAGATGATATAACAGGCATTTTTTGTGTTGACAAAACGGTTGATATGCAAAATACGATTTTGTAACATGGTAAAAAGCGGCCAGTTTTTGAAATAGGTGTAAAATCGGAAACAAAAATCGAAAACAGATTTAATAGCTCTCAAAATATTTGTATGATTATCAACTAAAAATAATGCCCTTGTAGGCATTTTTTTGTTTTATTCAGTTATTAATAACCACAGATTTTCGTGAAAAATAGTCGCAATTTGCTTGTTTTACGCAAACAATACATAAAACATTATTTACGAGAGAAAACTTAAAATCCGAACCACAAATATATTTTATTATTCTCAATTGCAACTAGTTTCGGTCAAATTGACCAGCACCGGGCAACAAAAGGGCAAAAATCTTCAGAAACAAATTCTTTTAAACTAAAAACTAGGATACCAAAGAGGTTGTTGAATTTTCAATTACATGAACTTCGAAATACCTTGGTATGTTTTCACAATGAGGCGGCATGCGAGTCCTTTTAACCTCTTGATTTACCTCATTCCATTTTGTAGTCAACATGAAAGTTTCTGAGAAGATATCGGCCATTGCACAACTACTTTTACTTGTATTCTCGAAATAATATTTATGGAATAGTCACATTTTGTAACTAATTAAATTTATATTGGAATATTTTATAAAAATTAATACATGTGGCTGTTAACGAAAATCAAATTTTTTTAGGGCAGACGCAGCTGTGATGTCCCACGTTTGGGAATATGTGCTGACTGCGGAGACGTGGGAAAATCGGTAATATAAATAACTGTTTTTTGTACAGGTGGTGGACTGTGGCTGAAGCTGTTTACTCGCTATTCGCTCTATTTTCTTTTTTGATATTTTTGGTCTGTATGCTAATTTAGAAACTAAAAAAAATATATTAAACATAAGAATGATAGATTAAAAAACTTATATTTATTCTAGCATGCAGACTGAAACTATTTGTTACTTTTCATTTCTTTTTTGTTTATTTTTTTTATGCTGTGATGGTTTGTGTAATATATTTTTTGTTTATTTTTAATAACGTAGGGCTGATGCTCCAATTGTTGGACACCTTTTGGAGTACAACATAGTGACTGAGTATTTTGGTAACCGGTAAATTCTTTTCTTAACAGACTAACATTTCGAAGCATCTTGTGACTAACCGCATGCAGCTTGTCTTACATGTGTGAAAATTTTTTGAAGAAAAAAAAATATATAAATTGTAACACACCAATTTACAAGAACAAATACAAAATATCTGAACTGGGGCATTTCTTTAATTATTTTAATCCTTAACTGGTCCGGCGTCGTCTGACAGACTACGCGATATAAACAATTCTTTCTTTTTGGTTATTGGTACCTCCCACAGGAAGGTCCTTACATCTAATCCTTTCCCTATTGTAGCTCGACAGGTAGCCGTGTTTGCGACAGGCTGGCGTCAGTTTTCTAAAAGCTGTGGCAGAAATTAGTTCAAGGATACTGAATTTTAGCTCATGCTGAAAATCAAATGTTTTCTTAAATTTGTATTTTATGTAAGTTTTTGTTTACCTAACACTTTGACAATTTAATATTGCAATATGAAAGAATTTTTCTTTTGTTTTCTTGTATTTTTTGCCTTTCGTTTAAAAATATGTACTTTTTAAAAATTTCTGTGCGGGTTATAGTTTTGGGTTTAATTTTGTTTTAATTTAGTTTTTTTAAATATGTTTATTTTTACATATTATTATTATTAAGTAATGTTTTTAACATCTATGTTGTCGGGGTGGGTGGCTCAGTGGTAGAGTCTCTGCCTGCGGATTCAAGGGTCTCAGGTTCGAATCCCATCGTTGACCGGGCTTTTTTAATTTAATTTAATTATTTAAAATTAATTCTGATGCCTTGGTAGGATTCCCCACTCGACCATTCACTTTTTGGGTACTAATTAACAGTGCTGGGAAACAGTAACAAAGCCTACACAGAACACGAGGCTAATAACCATAGCAGTTGATGCCGATGACACAAAAAAAAAACATCTATGTTAAATGAAACATTTCATTTTGCCTATTTTATTTTTTTTGCCCTCCGAAAACAAGTAGTCTCACAGACTACGTCGGACCAGTTACGTTACTGCAGAGTGCCAAACCAGTAAAGGGTTCAAAAAATTGGCAGAATTTCAAACTTATGAGTTAAAAAGAACGATTTTGAAAGATTTTCAATGTCTTGATACTTTAAAAATGAAAACTTAGTCGTATTGGTTGATTTTAAAATTTAATACTAGCTATCCTGTTTTGTATTGCTAAATTAGTGTGCAATTAAAAGTACTAAAAATGTAGTTAAATATTTCTTCATCCTCATTTCGAGTTTCAAAGTATCTATATATTTTCAATTCTAATGTTATTTATATTTTAACTTTTAGATACGATGAATCGGGAGACGCCATAGGGAAACCTGAAATACTACCCCCAGCTCCAATTCGTCTCAACTGGGAACTAAAATTTGCAGCCCAAGATGCTATTCAGAAATCTGTTCAAGTTGTAAATGATCTCATTAATGACATTAATTTGCGGATTTTTGTTCACGACCACTACGGCAAAGGATTCATGAAGACCTGCAGCGTCAGCCCGGATGCTTTTATACAGATGGCGCTGCAGTTGGCTTACTACAGAGATGCTGGTAAATTCTGTTTGACATATGAAGCCACAATGACTAGACTTTATCGGTAAGTTAAATATTTTATTTCAGCAATTTCGACCATCCATCCACTATCGATTATATCTACTTCATTTTTAAATTAAGAAGATCGATTTTAATTTCCCGTTCCTAAACGCTAGTTTCTAATTGGCTATTTGACATACAAGTTTACATAAACCAAAATGTCAGTAAATTTTCCTTTAGTTTAATTATAAAAATGTTTAGTTCAAGTCGATTTCCACCTGTTAGCGTTCTCAAAAAGTATTTTTATTTCTTAAAAATTTCTGGTTTTAAACATTTGCGAGAGCCCCACTACTTCAAAATATATAATTCTTTACCAAAATTCGAATCCAGCTTTAAACTCTCAAATTCAGCTAAATTATCTGGTCATTTTCGCAAATGTCAAAAGGCCATTTTTTTCAGTCCTCTGACTTGTAAACACTTGCTACTCCCACTCCGAACCACTTGTAAACCGAATTAGTCTGAGCGAAAATAAAGCTGAGATCCCAGCGAATTCTTTCTCTTCTTCGCTTTCCAGTTCCGAATTTCCGAATGGTTGTTAAGTAAGCCGTTACAGTAATAACGTTGATATTTTTTTTTAACTTTACCGACTGTGTAAACTGAGGAAAATATGAGGTAGGAATCTTTCGTTATTGGCTTACCATTAGGATTTTATTTGGTCAAAATCTAATAATTGGGTCCATGAGAAAATCTTCAAACTCTTCATTTTTTATATATGTTTATCGATAATTCTTTACCACCTTATCCAATTTCTATGATTCTTTTTACTGTTAGTAAGGGAGCATCTCAAGGGTACGTATATTTTAGAATGTCCTAAATAATTTCTGTGAAATGTAGACGAGATACTTGCATTCTTTTGGCAGTTTTGCAGCTCTACTGCACTTATTTACAAGCCGCCACTGCATATAAATTTGGTCAAGATGTAGTGATGGCATCTGCACGATTTTGAAGTCGATTTTTTAAAACTTATTTTGCAATTCTGTTTCAAAATATAGACCTTGTTCAGTTACATAGTTGTCATGTGAATCATATTCTTCAGTTTCTTTGTATTGTTTACCTTCTTCTATGTCATTAAATGTATGAATATCTTCACCACTATTGTCCTCTTTACAGTTCATCAAATTTCTAGAGGTGTTCGACGCCCAGACAGAGAACGCGCTACGTGTGACTAAGATAGCTATTGTACAGTCTGCTAAACAAGTTATTTTAAATAGTTTTTAATATTTTTAGGTAATTAAATTTTAAAAGTGTGGAATAGTTTAGGGATTAAATTGGTCTGATTGGACTTTCTTAGAACGTTTTTAAAAGCAGCTAAAGATAGTATGTAGAATTGAAAATAATTATTATGCCATAAAAGGTGTTTTGGAATTCCTTCAACCTTTTGAAATTGAGTCAGAAAATATAAATTTTATAGGATAGCGGAAAATACCTATAATTTTTTTGTAGGCCTTTGTAAATCGTGGAAATTTCTACCTTATTAAGGAAAATGGTACCTATTATTAATAACGGTTGTTTCTGAAACATTACTAAAATTTTCGAAATTTTGTTTTTCTACAAAATAATAAACTATACTATTTAGAAAAAAATTTATTTCTCTTATAATTTTATAAAAAATAACAGGGGAATATTTACATTTCTTGATCTATTAAACAAAACGATAAATTATCTCGACGAATGACACCATGTTCTAGTACGGAAGCTAGCTTTACATTTCTGTTGGTGGTTTCATGGGTTTCATATCAATTTTTTGTAATTGTAGTTTACACGTACATATACCTCTTAACACTTGTTTGCTTTATTAAAAAAGTGTGTTGTTGTGATTTACGTCGAAATAAGTCAAAAACAACTTGAAACCCCATATAAAATCAAAAAGGAGAAACGGAAAAAAATTGAGCCTGTAAATGAACACAACTCAGAAACAAAAATAGCTATCTAATAATAAAAAAATAAAATTTGATTCTTGTGCAGCTTCATCTATATCATTAACTGTTTTTGGTTTTTTAATGGTTTTTCTTGGTGATGAAAATTCCGATATCTCACGGTTATCGATTCTTTTTTTCTCTCCAGAAATGCGGACGACACTGTTTTTAGATACTCCTGTGGCAGCAGCAACACGATCATTTACATTTTTAAATGGTATTGAAGGTGAATTAAAGTTTCCTTCTCTTCTCATAAACTCTATAACATTGGCTATTATTTCGCGAGATTGACTGTTAATCACGCGGCCTCTTAATTTGCTATTAAACTCCATACTTAGGTTCTATTAAACTGTAATGAGCAAAAAACACAAACGAAAATAAAAGAAATGTTTTAGCGAAATTTACATCTGACATTTACGTCTGAATGAAATAGTGAAATACTTGATGCGCAGAGTGTACTTTCATTGCGTAAATCCGTCGGGATGCCTGTCAGTAGTGCTTTCTCTGTCTAGCCGTCGAAAGCCTCTAGAAATTTGATGAACTGTAATAAAAATTTTGGTTTCTTTTCAAGTTAGATACATAGACATAGAGCTGTCACAATTAGCATTGCAAAGTAATTAAGTACCAATTACCAATTAATAGGCAACCAAAAAACTATGCAAATTAATAATTACTTTAGTTTTTCAAAAGTGCTTGCAATTCATTGAATTATTCCATTTTATTGAATTACCGATGAGTTATTAAATTATTAATATATTATAATATTACAAAAATAATGATGGTTTACAACAGCGTAATTTCTTAATCAATTATTTAAAAAAAAAAAACGTCTTTTACATATTTAATGGAGTTTGCCTTTATAAGTACCAGTTGCTCGAAGTGAAGATCAATGTTTCTCAAACTTTTTTGGCGACGGAACCCGTTTAAAAAGCAAAATATTTGACGGAGCCCCGCCACATTTCTAAAAAAAAGGTCCTTAAACAGGTCCTCCCTTTTGTGGCGGCGAACTTCCTCATAGTATTTTTTTTACTGTTATTTTCGCGGAGCGCGCACAGAGGTTTTGTGGAGCCCCAGGGCTCCGCAGAGCACACTTTAAGAAATATTGATATAAAGCATGTCTCCTTGTAGCATTAATGATTTCTGCAAAAGAGAACAACCTTTCTACCGGGAACGATAAAGGAAGGCAAGGTATTCAACTTTTTTCTTATTACCGCTAGGTTTCGTAGTTGAAGCTGGTGAATCTTCTAGTTAAAAAACATCTAATTTTGTTTGGTTGGTATCTTCTTGAAGCGTGTGCTGCTCCAGAACGATCCAAAAATAAGCAATGTCCAATAACGTCCACAAAGACTTTAGAAAACTCAAAAAGTGCCGTGACAACCGCACGTCGATATATTTTTAATCTAGAATAATTATAAAGTTGCTACAAAGTGTTACTTTATAGTAGGACACCTTGTATGCAAGGATACTTGATTTTGGTGAATGTATTTTAAAACGTTTGGTGAAATAATCCCAGTAATTTAAACTCGTATGTTTTTAATAACTTATTTCTCCATGTAAAATCATTATTTCTCCGTACGCCCATGAACGGTAGCCGTTTTACAAATGATTCACCAAAATGCACGCCGGGACAATTCCACCGGCAAGTCTCGCATAATTTCTGCTAGGAGGCGCTAGCTGACGGATGAATTGAACGCAATTTTTAATTTTACATCTACAAATCATAATATTAATTTCATCGAAATTTTATTAATACAGTTTATCTAACACAACCTTTAAAGATGATAAAAGTTGTTCTGGCTTAACTATAAACTTCAATTATTTAAATAAAAAGCACATATATTGTTTTAATAAATTTAATAACTTTCCGCACTCCAGGAGGGGTTGATTATGAATTGAATAATTCCAAACCGCATACAAATATATTCAATTAAAAATTTAAAAAAACCGACTTCAAAAACGTGCAGATGCCATCACCACATCTTAACCAAATTTATATGGGACCGCCCCTGAGGTACCCCCTTACTAACAAAAAAAGAATGATATAAATCGGACAAGGTGTTAAAGCATTATCGCTAAACATACATAAAAAATGAAGAGTTTGAGGATTTTCTCATGGACCCAATTATTAGATTTTGACGAAATTTATATGGGACGACCCCTGAAGTAGCCCCTTTCTAACAAAAAAGAATTATTGAAATCGGACACCGTGTTAAAGAATTATCGCTGAACATACATAAAAAAAAATATCGCGACAAATTGATAACCTCCTCCTTTTTTGAAGTCGGTTAAAAATAAAAAAGTTACGCCAAAACTAGTGAAAACGGCATAATATAAGCCTTTTAATATTCATAAAAGCCAACCACAAATAAACAGAAAGCAGTAACGCACTACGGTTTTCTACAATTTTTAAATGGGAATTGAATATTTTGTGGTAATTGAAATACAATAAATGAATTGAATTACTATAATGGAATTGAATTCTTCAAAAAATAATTCAATTACTCAAATATCTTTAAAGTAATTACCAATTACAATTACTTTCTAGAAAGTAATTGAAGTACTAATTAATTCTAAGGTTTCAAAAACCTAATTGAATTAAGGTAATTCAATTACTGAAAAGTAATTTAATATCCTTTTTTAATTTTTTTAGTTCAATGATTTGACAACACTGCATAGACATTAGTGCAGAAAACTTTACTTCTATCCTCTTTATCTAAAACTTTCTACTTTATAGATATATTTTCCTATTTTGTCTTCTGTACTTAGATTGAGTTTTTGTTGGCTCTCCCGAATTTTCTTATACTTTTTTTCATTACTACTATATCTCTAACCTCATAATTTTCGAAGTATATCTTTTCTTTATATTTTTTGTATTTATACCCATCATTTTGACTACTGGCTTCAATTTTATCGTTATTCATTGTAGAAATTAAATTCAATCCCACTTCTGAATTGTTATCGATGGTAATATGAGATTCCATTTAAAAATTATTTATGTTTTATAAAGGTTCAAAGTCAAAAAAATAGTGATAATCAATATATTTAAAATAACATAAGTCATCGTCTTAACTTCCAATCTGAGAATAGAAGGTGTGATGTATTTTCACCACAAGGAACCCTCATTTTCTTAATCAACAAGAAATGGACGATCTAATCATATATCTTGGTTTAAATAAATCAAATGCAAAAATTTTGACATCCAGATTGAAGGAAAATGGAATCTCTTTGACTCCAATTGCAGAGTTACACTTGTCGGAGAAAGAAACCAGAGATTGTGCACATAGTTTTCAGTAGAAAAGAGTTTGTCATGATGTTAATGATTGGTATTGAAAGTCATCTCCAGGATTGGCGGCTTTTCGTAGATATCTCTTGGCGAAGTTTAAAATTCGTTTTTATTCATAGTGGAAACATGTATCTGTCGATACACATTGGTCATTCAGTCCATTTGGTAAAAAAATACAAAAATGTGAATATTCTTTTGGAAATACTTCATTACAAAAAAACATGAATAACAGGTCTAGGGTGATTTCAAAATGATTGCTTTGTTTTAAAGGTCTTCAGGGTGGTTACACCATAAATTCCTGTTTCCTGTGTTTATGGCTATAGTTTACAATTTTTGGGGTAGAGAACATTAAACATCCGTCATTAGTAAAATCAGAAGAAAAAAAATTAAAACTCCGTTTCATATTAAACTCGGACTAGTCAAACCTTTCTTAAAAACACTCAATAAGTATTGGAGTCATTCCAATACTTTTTCGTTCTGTTTCCAAAAAGGTCAAGATCTAAAATAGAAGGTGGGCGTTATACTGGACTGGATGTTTGTAAGATATTTAATTCCAAGGAATTTGAAGAAAAAATTATGTCCGTTAAAAGAAATTTTTAGGGAAGTAGTAGGTAACTTTCTTGAAAATAAAAAGTCTTCACAGTACCAAGTTATTGTTACAAAACTTTTGAAATGTTATAAAAAGCTTGGTTGCTGAAGGTCCCTAAAGTTAAACTTGCTTCACTTCACTTGAATTTCTTCAGTGGAAATATGGGCGACATCAGTGAAGAACGTGGTGGGAGATTCCATCAGGACATAGCAACAATGGAAAAACTCTCAGGGCAGTTGGGATTGTAATATGAAAAATGGCTGCATATGGTGAATCTTTCGTTAGAAGTCATCGGTACTTAAGCAATAAAGCAGAAACGTCACCCAATGATGTTTTCCCAATAAAACCAATTATCCTTTTTTTATTTGAAAAAAAAAAAAATGGAAAAATGAGCAAAAAAAACCAAAATTCAAAGTGATATTTTAAAAATATTGTCCAAATAAGTTTTTGGACAGTGGCATAAATTGTACAACGGATGAAGGTGTTACTTACCCGTGCCGTTCGCCATTGGCAAAGTTTATTTAACTGATTTTTCTGTTTGTAGGTGTATCATGTATTCTATATTTGAACAGTATGTTCTGTTTAAAAAAGAAAATGATATAAACTGCAATCGTGAAATATATTATTATTATTACTTATCTTATGATACCAAAAAGGTATGCCGAATTTAGTACGGTCCGATTACAATAAGAAGAATACAGCTAAGAATATAGTATAGTATATTCTTCAACGAGCATAGAATAATAGCCATATTCTATGCGAGTTAAAGACTATACTTTCTCCACGACTATTATAGACTGTTATTGATCTCAAAATCTAAAAATGTTATATAGTGGATGCAAGAGTCAGGATTGTGGCAAAGAATAACAAATAAAAGATCAAGTAACTAAGTAAGCGTAGTGTTTTAAAGATATTTTTAACAACTTACTTTTCTTTTTTTTATCGAGTTATAGATAATATATATTTGAAATTAGAAATAATATATGGTTATGATGCAGCGGTGTTGTTCTTATTGTAATCGGATTCTAACAAAAGAATTATAATCAATCATAATTTTTGAATTTTCAACTGTAACATTCTGTATTTCAGAAACTTAAAAACATTTTACCTAAGCATTTTTCGTTTAATCGTCTTATTTTAATCAGAGCATCTTCAGTTTTTCTATATTTATTCTTAATAGGACACTCTGTAGATATTGACCAGTGGCGCATCCAGAGTTTAAGTGGTAATATAGTTTAATTCTGGGATGGTAGTGGTAATATTTAAGACTTTATTTTTGATAATACATTTTAGTATCTATAAAAGGTTTAAAGATTCTTGGGGAGTAATTACCCCCCCCCCCCCCCCCCCCCCCCCCCCCATATATGCACCCTTGATATTGACTGCGTTTTATGAAAAGTGATCTTGTGTAGGGATTTGTTCTATGTTTAGGTATAACAATATGGCTAGTATTTCGGTTATGAATTATGTGAGCAGAATGTTAATTTTTATTTATCAACGTCATTATACACTGTGGAACAGCCAAATGGAATAAATTCGGTAATAAATAAATGGGAGGGCGTGTTCGGAAAAACGCTTGGATACGTCGATTGGTATTTTTAGTTGCGCTTTTTTTAACAAAAACTTTTTATACAGGGTATGTCATGTAACAGTGGCCAATACCAACTTTCTTATTTAAAATGCAACACCCTGTATATTTTTCAATTTTTGGATTCTTCAGAAAATTCTAGACATACCTGGATGGTTCTTAGCTATAGTTGGACCCGGTAAATAGCACTTTTGTCGTGATCCAGGACTGTGGCAGGACAACGTCTGCCCGCGGGTCTGCTAGTTAATAAAAAAATATTAACTTTAATGCATTCATAAAGTTTTGAAACTTTATGCTTCAAAAATAATATTCAAATTTGCCATTGACTAAAATGATAACTAGTAACTTTTCCCGGTGCAAATGCGATTTCTCAATTCGTTCCTCCTTGTTTAAAAATGAAGTATGGCGGTTTTTCCTTTGAGGTTGACTGGGATATAAATATTTTGACAAAAAAAAACAGACATTTAGAGCAATGAACTAACATTTTTTTTTGCAGGGAAGGTCGCACAGAAACGCTCCGTCCTCTTTCTGTAGATTCAGTCGCCTGGGTGAAGGCCATGGACGATAAAAAATCGACTACAGAAGACAAAATTAAGCTACTCAGGATAGCCTGCAAAAGTCACCAGGTAAATGATTTTACGTTATATTTATTTTAGGGACCGGGTCTTCGGACATTAGTCTGTTGAAACCTTTGTAAAATTTTCAATACAGTAAATTGACTTCGTTAATTTTTTGTTTCAATTCAATCCTTTGACTGTAGAGTTACATTTTGTATCGCATCATCTTTATTACATTGTCTAATTGGTGGGCATAGGTACTGTGTTGTTTTTAATAAAGAAAAATGCAAAAACGAATCATAGATGTTTAAATAAAGTAACAGAAAGCGCGAGAAACAAAAATCGCCATTGCCATTAATATTAAATAAACGTCAAAGTATTTATGACACGTGATTATATTCACCTAATAGATGAATGACATTATATGTAAAAGTTTATGGAGATAATCCAAAATTATTTTGAAATAATAAAAGTGATAATAAAAAATATTCGATAATTTTGTTCATGACTGTATATTAACTGTCTTACTCTGAAAAGTAATTTAGATTTTTTATTTTTAGGCAGGATACCAAGACGCCATGTGCGGCAAAGGTATAGACAGACACCTCTTCTGTCTGTACGTAGTCTCGAAATATTTGGAGGTGGACTCTCCATTCCTCAAAGAGGTACTAAGCGAACCGTGGAGGTTATCCACGTCTCAAACGCCGCATGGTCAGACTACGCGTCTCGATCTAAAGAAACATCCGCAGTGTATCTCGGCTGGAGGCGGGTTTGGACCTGTAGCCGATGATGGATATGGTGTATCTTACATTATTGCTGGTGAAGATATGCTGTTCTTCCATATATCTAACAAGAAAAGTTGTCCGACAACTGTAAGTATTTTTAAACAGAATATACCATATCATTATTTCATAATTTGTCAAATCCAAGAAAATTGCAGAAAAAAATCATGTATTGATTTATACATTTGACTTATTATCTTTTTCAGGATTGTCACCGTTTTGCTAAAAAAATCGAAGAAGCGTTAGCAGACATGAAGCAAACATTTTTGGATTACAAATCACTAAATGGAAAGAAGTAAAGAACTTATCAAAAAAATCGTTAACAAATGGCATATCTAGTTATATTTTACAATTTTACTAAAATGACTTTATAAAATTATGTTTGTAACATCAATTTTTCTTCTTTACAATATTGTTTATTAGCAGTTATATTCAGAATATTTATTAAGTAGCTAGTTAATACTTTATTGTTATGCAAAATCAATGCAATGATAACTTAGGTTTAACTGAGATTTGTTGTAAAGTTGTTTAAATGGATTTTTGTGGTTTTTTTGTACGTGTGTACTATGCGAGACTCAAATAAAGGATCATCACATTCAGAAGATAATTATTAGCATTTCGTAGGTAATCTAAATCAGATTTTATTTTGGCCAATAAATTATCTTCTAAAGTGTTGACGACGAAACTATATAATAATCTTTTCTCTCCATATACCTTATCTATGAATTCCTTTATTAAAAATCTAATAATACCAGTATACAAAATGGAAAATGAATAAGATATAAACTAAATTTCTTGGGACATCTGTCGATTGTAGTTTAAACTTTAGAGAACAAATAGATATTTGTAAAAAAACGGAGCTCACTTAACCTTCGTCGTACGGTGCTAAAAAAATTACATAGAATACAGTGAGGGGTAGATTTGTACCCCAAGTATAAATGCAGTTTTTTGTTTTTTAAGTTTACCTGTTTTTTTTTTTTAAATAAGTCAATGCAAAACAAAAATATGAAAACCATTTAAAGTCTATTTATTAGTATTCTGACTCTTTTCACTTATAATTTGTTTTTTATATTGTAAAACATACATGACAATTGCACTGAAAGAATTATTTTTTTTAAAGGCGAAATTCATTGCAGAGTACAAACGTACCCCATGTATGTCGCGTAATATACCAAGACCTTGATAATAGTCGGCTATTTTTGTTGAATCTAAATCTCGAGAATATTTTAATATCAATTTGGCATTAATAATCTGATTACGAGCCCGAGAGCTTTAGCTCGAGGGCTTTAATAAATTGATTATTAATGCCAAAATTATTTAATTTTAACCCAAATAGCCGACTTACTTTTTCGGTGAAGGGAAGGCTATTATTTGTCGTGGCGTTCCAGGGCGACTTACAGATGATTGATGATGACATTTGAGGTGAGGAAAACCCCTCTCACCATTATCGAAACAGTAAGGCACTGTGATTTATAAACTGACCTAGACAGCACACCAAATCCTTTGGATATCTAGTGGACATCCCAATATCCACTGAATGTGTAATTTATAGACATGCAAATGCAAAAGTGGTTCAAACAAACCACCAGCTTGGCCTAAACAAAAACTAAACCTATTATAATTCTATTCTCATAGTATTGAGTGAGTTGCTTGGATGTGATTTGAGCATTAAACTGTATAATTTGACATAATTCATCCAAGTTGGTAGCTCGATCGAACTTAAACCTGTTAGTAGAGGATACGAAGTAAGGTCGACCTTCGCCCATCTGCTTACCGGATGAAAAGTTTTTTTAATAAATATATCGCAAAGAGAATGTCTAAAAAAATACTGTCAAGGATATTTTTGCTTTCCTTTCTGAATAAAGATAACGAAAGTATAGGAATCATGATATAAGTTGCTTGTAATATTATAAATCTTATATACATGACTTCCCTAAATGAACCGAATTTAAGGGAAAGTGCAAATTTCGAATTTTATTGAAAACGGATAAAGAGGAAAACGCCAAATTTTAAACTCGAGCTTTTATCCATCTTGCGGTGATCTGCTTAAATTTTGGGCATAGTCGAAGCATCTGGAAGATACTTTATAGGGTGTCGTGTTTTTTACTTTAAGAAAATAAATAATATTGACAGTATTTTCTTGGGCAACCCATTTGCGATATATTTATAAACATTTTATTTACTAAAAAATAACTTTCATCCGGCTAGCAGATGGGCAATACTAATAATTTCTTCCTTATGCAAAACAACAAATAAATAAAAATAATTATGCCAACTCTCCTAGACATAATTAAGATAACCAACTGGAACTGCCTATACAGATACAGAAAGTATACCTCAATCAGTTGAACAAACTTCAATTGGAATATGCATGTAACAGAGATACATTCTATCAGTGAACATTGATATAATTTCTACTAGTCCCACTACATGCATCAGACAGATTTACAGTCTGCCTGATATGTGCTTGTTCAACTCATTGTAAGTTATATTTTTCTTGTTGAAAATTTCGTATCTGTATAAACAATCTCTTATCATTGTAAAGGACGTCTGCAATACATAGTACAGGAATTTTTCCCACTGACCTTAAAAAAATCAGTGGATATCCCAGTTCATAAAAAGGACCCAAAAATAAAATGAGTAACTACAGACCTATTTCCTTAATTACCACTTTATCAAAAATCGTGGAAAAAGCTTTGAAAAATAGACTAACTAAATACATTGATAAATATAAGTTCAAAGCAATATGATTTCCAAAACGGATTATCTACCACTGATGCTGTGTGTCATCTAACAGATATGTTGTACAGTAATAAAGATAAAAGCGTTCCCACGATGTGTATTTTTCTTGACGTGGTAAAGTCCTTCGACACTGTATGTCATGTGCTGCTGTTGGAGGTCTCTAACACATAAATAACATTGTAAATAATTTAAGACTAGTTTTATATAAACTTAAATATATGAGAAATTGTTTAAGACATAACTCACCTGAAAATGTTATATCACGCATTTGTGGAGTCACGTTTATCATATGCCATATTAGTCTGGGGCTTAGTTTTTCCGACGCACCTAAAAAACTTGAGATCATTCAAAAAAAAAAAAAAATTAAAATAATGTATTTTAAAGATATAACTTACCCTTCAAACATATTGTTTCAAGAAACACAAATTTTTGATATTCGACAACTTTTTGTTTATAATGTTGCAAACTATCTTTACAAAAATAGATCTTCAATCTGTGGAATTGAATACACTTATGAGACTCGAACTAGACATGCAGGAAACACTAGAAATCCTATTGCCAAAAAAGCATTAGGTACCAGAGGAAACTGAGTTATCAAAAAAAAATTATAACTTTTGTCCAGATATTTACAAATTATACATAAGGACTAAATTCATATAATCTTTTTAAGTCTAGAATAAAATCATTTCTTAAAATTACCGATAGAAATATATTACATTCTTTGGTAGATAGTTGTAGTTAGTTAAAAATATTCGAATTAAGTTTAAAAAAAACATTAGGTACATTACATTACCTTATAAATATAATTTATATGTACATTATAATGCTGTTAAAAAAAAAAAAATAAATAAATAAAGTAAATAATTTAAATAAATTATCAAGCCCATGCACAACCTTTAGGTTTTATGAGTCGCCTGTGTTTATTTACAATATTTATAATTTTTATTTTAGCGTATTACTGTAATAACAAGTTATCTGTAAATAAACATTATTATTATTATTATTACAAGATGTGACTGATGGGAGAAATCGTAATTACGAAAAGTAGAGGTCTCTTTCTGTATAGCGTACTTAACTTCATGGTCAATCCATAAAATATAAAAAAGGCAAGAAATCAGACAAAGAAATGCCAAGTAATAAAATCTTTAATTACACTTAACAATTTTTTTTAACATGTATATAAAAATAATTCTCTTATACATTTTTTTACAATTTTATAAATAGTTTTATGTACATTTTAGTGTACAATTTGCTTACGTTGCCCGACTAATAAAGGTGGACTATGTACAATATAGAACTATAAAAGAAAAAAAAATGTTTTTGTTACTTAAAATCAAAAAAGTTTCCACTGTGATTACTGTATGGTTAAATTTGAATTGATTAGCTATATACTATAAGTAAAATGATTGTATGAAAAACTATTAAATTGAACGACTTATAATTTTCATAAATTCGTGCGAGTCATTGTTTGGCATAACATTTGGTTTTCAGATATATGGATTCTATTAAATGCCCAGTTGGCTTATTTATCTAATCTTAAAAGTTGTCTAACTGTAGACTAAATAAAAAAATGTTTAAATAATTTTACCAAGGTTCATTAAAAAATATTTAATTAAGTCTAGTAAATTTTGTTGATACGCTTCTTTAAGAAATAAGATTATTAAGTATAAATATCACACTAGTGAAGTGGTACCCCTTTTCTATTGACAGGCAAACATAAAAAAAAAACTTTGTCATTTGCCACATATTTTGGTGATTATGGCGTCTAGTTTTAGTCAGTGGGCGCCATTATCAGGCCCAAAAATAGGAGACTTTCTACTTTCAGTTCAAAAAGTACTTAATAGTTAATTAGAACAAATTTTATTTGTCATAGACAGTTGTTTTTGAATTGAAGACAGTCTTCTAAAAACTTCAAAATTTTATCCATAAAATTAGTAAAAGTTGTAGATTAAAAACCATTCAATTAAAAAAATTGTTAATAAAATTAAAATTAAGTTATAACTGCAACAGTAGAGAAGGAGAGAGGCGAAGAAAGTGGGAAAAGCTAAATAAAAGCGATATAAAAGTAAGCGGAAGGTTATTAACTAATAACAATAATGCATAGGATGTTTCACCTGCTATGTCAGTTGGGAAAAATATACTAAAAGAAAATTAGATTCTCTAATATTGGATAATAATATTCTCCCTAATTCACCACCTTACGAGTGAATTTTAACTCCAAAAGCTGAGCTTGTCCGGGAAAGGGACGGCTATTATTATTATTTGCCGTGGCGCCTGTGTTCTTCCTGTCACCCCCTTATGAGTGAATTTCAACCCCTGGGGCGACTTAAAGATGATTGACGGTGTCATTTGACTTACAAGTGTGGAAACCCCCACCCACCATCATCGAAACGGTAACGCATGGTGATTGTTATATCTGGATGCCATATCAACATAAATTAAATTTCTGCTAATACAGCATCTATCAAATAATCCTATAGATAACCATGCAAATCAATTCACATGATCTACTGTATGATTCGAAGCAGAGTGTCTCTCTGCCACAAAATTGTTCGCAAATGAATGCGAGTGCCTTAGACACTTTTTTTACATTTTCCAGACCTTATTCTAATTCTGACTTCGCACTGATTATAAACTTGAAACTACAATTTTCTTACTTTTAGTATATTTTCCCAATTTAATAACAATCCTCTTAATTTTCTGTCGCTTTTTTAGCTTCTACATTCTTTCACTCTCTCCTTCACCCTCATCACACATTAGACAATTATATTGCAGCAGTTATCATTGGATTTTACTTATAAGAACTATTTTTTTTTATTTTAATTTAATTGTTTTTTCACCTACAACTTTTTTTAAGTTTTTGAAGACAGCTTTGACTTCAAAAGCAGCTCTTTATGCAGAAGAAAATTTGTTCTAATTAACTATTAGGTAAGAAACTCTTTTATTAATAATTTTGAATCGAATGTAAAAAGTATCTCCTTTGTAGGCCTGATGAAGGCCCACAGATGCCGAAACTAGTGGCAATAATCACCAAAATATGTTAAAAAATAATAAAAGTAAATAGTAAATGACTTACAATTTTTCTTTTCTCATACGGAATGTCACATTTGAGAAAAATGGATAAACATATAATATTGATATGGAAATTTCTGGAGGGCAAAGTTATTAAGTCATAAATATTTTTGTTATCAAAATTTATCAATAATTTTCTAGGAACTTGACTCTATATTTATTTCCCGAACGCTTTGGCATATTTTGCTCGTTTTCTTTCAAAACATAATTAGGTTAATTGCAATTTGAAATAAATACCAGATATTATAGTATAAGATACGAAGTAAGGTCGACCATCGCCCATCTGCTTACCCTATGAAAGTTTTTTTTTTATTTAATAAAATATGTTTATAAATATACCGCAAATAGAAAATACTATCAAGACTATTTATTTTCTTAAAGTAAAAAAAAGCGACACCTTATAAAGTATTCCCCAGATGTTTCGACTATGCCCAAAATTTAATCATCTCACTGCATGATGGATTAAAGCTTAAGTTTAAAATTTGTGTTTTTCTACAGAAAGGGAAGTAAAAAAAAAGCCGTGACAGTATTTTTTTAGACAACCCTTTTGCGGTATATTTATATTATTAACATATTTTATTTAATAAAAAATAACTGTCATCCGGTAAACAGATGGGCGAAGGTCGACCTTACTTCGTATCCTGTATTATTAGTTTCACAGCCATCTGCATAGGTACTAACTCGGCATCATGGTACATTCGACTTTTAATGATGAAAATAAAATATGACATATGTCACTAAGAAATTGCTCCCTTTGTTTTCAAATACGTAGGAGATTTGATGTGCTCCTTTTCTCCTAAATCTTTATTTTTGAAAGTAGATAGGATATAATAGAGCACAAAAAGGGGCAATACCCAACAGTTTTCGAAGCAACAGATTGAATTGAGGAGAAATAAGTGCAATACCGAACTCAGATGGTGAAAAAAATTGATTATTAGAAAAATTAAAAATTATGGGGAGGAAAGTTTTGATTGTAATTGTGGATTTGTTGGAGAATAAAATAAAGAAAATTCAAAAAGCAAGGTATTACGAGTTTTATTTTCCAAAATAATACAGAAATAATGCAGAAACTTAAGCAGGGCGGACGCAAACAAAAGGTAGACAGAAATACAGCACAGCAGTGACGAGTAGAAATAAAGACAAAGGTAGTGCAGAAACCAGCAAGAAGAACTTATGAATTCCAAACATAATGGCTGCCCAAGGCCTTTGACAGGGTCAATGATATATAGATTGATAATGTTTTTCAAAACACTTAAGTATTAAATTATTGTAGGAAGCCATTGCAGCCACAACTCTTAGTGCTCTTAAATATTGGAATAGTTCTACCTTATACAGGGTGGAACTATTCACTATATATATCGTTGACTCTGTCAAAGCCCTTCCAACAGTCATATGGACAAGTCGTTGGAATGCCTAGTACAGAGTCAGAGAGGAGCAGGCCACACAGAAGAGAAGTTATTTTTTATTAAATTTTGTAATATAGTAATATGTTTATTATATTTAACTAGTATAGTAACATTTTTAGTAAATTGAAACCACACTGTATTGAAAGTATGTATTATGGGAAATTATAGAAATTGAGAGAAGTTTCCATATCAATATGTAAAATTAAAATAATCAAATTCTGTCACTGTCAAACTTAGAGCCACTTTACACTTCTCAATGTTCCTTGCTTGCAAGGAAAATTGCGGCTATTCGTACTGCATGTCTGGAGCGTTCTTTTGATCAGCTGTTACAATTGCAGAAATAGCGACGGACTGAAAATTCATTGGCGGATATAAGTGCGGCCAACTAGTTTGAAAATCACTAGATTACCCATTTCTAGCATTTAACACAGCTTTTGTGTTATGTTACGCAAATTATCTCACTGGAATGTGGAAGAATGAAAGAATTATAATTAATGTGTTTCATTTATTATTGTTGTCATGGCATGTTTTCCATAATTTGATGACGTATCCATCTGTACGAACTTGTACAAACATCGAATTATTAATATTTTGTTGTTTCCAACAGTTTTTGAGTGAATAGACTTAAAAAAACAACCTGCATCTGAAAGTGGGGAACTCGGCTATACTCTACTAGTAATAGTCATTAACTATAACTAAGTTGAAAGTTGGTGTACCTGTTTAGTGAGTTAAGTTGGCGAATGTTTTGCAATGAATTGCGAAGTGTAATACAGCCAACAATATTTCTTGCAGCAAGAAAACTTGTTACAATTTTACTTGCAACAAGAAGAATTGCGAACTGTAAAGGGGCTTTTAGAAGGAATCAATTTTTTTTTTAAATTAGCTTCGTTCGCGGCAAGAATCCTGAACCGAATTATAACTAACAGTAATGATTTCGCATGCACAGTGGTTAAAAAGCATTCGCGGGACAAAAAGAACTGAATCATTGGTTCTATCTTGCGTTCGCGGTAACTTATTGGTTTTGAATCGCTTATATTATACCTGAAACACCGAGATATAATAGGGAATGCGCGCGCTGCAAAAATTCAGAATTGATATAGAATCGGGTATGCGCTCAAAGTATGAATTCTGAATCAGTTCAGAATTGTTACCGCGAACGAAGCTATTATATAACAGGAGGTGATTTGGAGAATGTACTGTATTGATAAAAAGTTGACAAAATAAGTATGACAGTGACAGATCTTAAAATTTTTATTTTATGTACATCTGTTTGTCGAAACTATAAATCTTTTATTAATAATGGTCATTAATGAACGATTTTTTGTACTAAACAAACTCATAATTACAGTCAATAAAAATATGTATTTAATGAACAAGTATATTACTAAGAGCGATTAATGATCGAAGTCGAGATTGTTAATATACTTTTAATACCTAAACGAATTAATTAATTTTTCCATCAATTGAATTCTTATTAAATTGAATAAAATATGATTTCCACTGGATCGACAGAAAAATATTTCAACAAACTTGTGGTGTTCATTAAATTACTATTTTAAGATCAATTTCACATAAATATTGTATTTAAATTTCAAATTTAACTCCCGTTTTTTTTTAATAATTTAGTAACACAATTACATTGTTTCATAATCAATTTTAATTCATTTATTTCTCGTTTTTAACAAAGGAACTTATTATTTCTTTTATTAAAAGCCATTTCCACTACTAGTCCTTAAGAAATAAGCTAAGCTTAAAAGGTTAAGTTTAACTTATGTCTTAAGGACTAGCAATGTAACTGAACCTAAAACAACTTAAGACATGACTAACTTGGCATTTAGAAAATATTTAAACAATTCATATTGTATCCGGTTTTTCATATTTCAATCATTTTAGAAAATATATACCCTATTTTTTTGGTGTAGAGCACTGTCGGCCTTATTCACAAACACATTGCATATTTTTCAACATTGGTTATTAACAACTGAGAAATACAAACTTGGCACCATGTGGAAAACGTTTTCTTTTCTCAGAAAAAAAAGTTCCTAATAAAAGTTGAAGCAGCTTGCCTAAAACTGCATAACAAAAAAGTATACCATGCAAGTGGTAGAGATATTAAATTTGCATCGAGAAAACAAGCAATTTCGTAACATTTTTCAGTTAATGGAAAAATGAGCATAATAAACTAAATTAACTGCAATATTTTAGCTAAAAATAATTTCATGGGTTTAGGATCCGTCGTAAAACTCATTCCACATGTTAAAGTCGATGTTACACTCTGCTAAAGGAAAAAAAAAAACAAATTATTTTAAATCGGACAATATCAAAAGCCTGTATCTGCCTGAGCATTGCCGACTCAAAGGACACCTTAGTAAACTGAGAGTAGAAGAAGATAGTGAGTGCAGATCCTGTGAGGAGGAGGACGAAACCTCCATTCACATTCTGACTAAAAATGTAGCACTCTAGAATCCAAGGGCACTAGACCTAAGAACATATCAAATAGAAGAGAGAGATTTACCTAACTTGAAGTCACTCCAAACCCTACACTTCCTGGAGAAGATAGGATCGGAAGGGTCGTTGTAGGCATCAAGTAATTTTCTTGCTGCATTAGTTACAGAAGGGGGCACAATAGATCTTAACACCCCAATCCCAACATAACACAGGTAGATAGCCCTTAACCTTTTCATGGAAATTAAGTGCGAATTATTACAACATCCAAGCGATTCACCGTATTTGGCCCCCAGTGACTTTTTTATTCCCAAAATTAAAAAATATTGAACAATTAAAAATCTACCTAAAATAATTTGTTTTTTATCTTTTTCTAAGGACTTATTGAACACTCCTTTTAATAGGTGTACTTTACTTTTTGGCCCAATTCACAGTATTTTATTTGGTTCATTGTTTTCTAATTAAGTTATTCTGAAGTTGTAAGAGAAACTCAAACTTTTATTAGGGGTCAGTTTTTCTAAGAAATCAATTTAAAAAAGTTTTCCGTAGCTGCAGTTTATTGCATTTCACGATACAATAAAATAAGATCACCTATATGCTACATATTAAATATTAATTTGTTAATAACCCAATTTCAAATAACATCAATATGCAAAGTATATCACATTAGCAAAAAAACAAAAATAAATAGAAACAATATAACCATTTACCTCATTCTGCAAAATATTTGGCGATACTTAACTACTTCCATTACTTGCTATGATACAAATTAGTAAATAATTCCTTTAATAATAATTAAAAAAAGAACTTTCATTAAAAACTTTGAGAGAGCCTGAGATTATGATCTGTCTTGAATGACATAAACTTCAAATTACTCAGATAAACATGTGTCAAAATTTATCAGGCTGGTTTTGTGTATTAAAAATAAAAAAAAATGAATTAGGAAATAAAAAGGAGTTCACTATTATTTTTCACAATGTTAGTTTTAGGAACTAAACTAAATGTGAGGTAAAGAGTAAGAAATTGAACAAAGTCGTTATTTACTTTCAACAAAACGATCAGTGCAAAGTTTTAATTCAGACAGAAATATAATGGTTATTTTATTTTTTGGACTTATATTAATGTATGCTGGCGACATATTATTGACTCATAGGAACAAAAAGTAAATTAAAGGTATAGAAAGAAGTTTTAAGATCCAGAAAAATTAATCAAACAAGTTTAAAAAACACTTTATCCAAAGTGGCTGCCCACACAATAGGAAATAATTAAGAATCACCACCAGATTAAATTCATTTTAAATTCCGGCAAATATATTTAAAAAATAAATAATATAGGAAAAACCAAAAAAAGGCATTTTAAATGTATTCTACTTGCAAGGCTTGAAAATCAACATTTAATGGAATGTACAAGAACGAATAAATTAGAAATTAGTTCTTCTGAATTATGTAAAAATATTTTTATTACCCTGTACATTAAATACTCTAAATTTAATTTTTTTTTTATAAAAAATCACACATTTTGAAAAAAAAAAATAATAAATTGCCTCACTTTACAAATAGAAACAAAAATAAAATAAAAACAAAACAAAATCATTTTACTTTTATCATAATTCATCATGGGATTTCTTCACTTTTTTATTACTATTCACTTTCCCTTCCTTAATCGCGCCCACTGTTTCAGTTTTTTCGCTTTTTATTTCACCCACTATAATTTCATCAGACACTTCTAATTTTAGTTTGTTAAAAATTTTATCCAAAAAATCTTTAGTGTCGTGGATATTATCCAGATTGACTTCCTCCAAAAACGAATTCAACTCCTTCAATTTGATCCGCTTCTGATTGTTGCTCACCAATGCGTCCTTGTCAGTTTCCGACATGTCAGTGATGATGCTGATCCCTGGATCGACTTCGACTTGAACCAAATCGTCGTCTTTCTTTTGGTGCTCGCGGACGAGTTCTTCCAGAAGCCATTCGGTTTGTTTGACGATGTCGCTTTTCGAGGATTCCTTAGAGGTGGTAGCTTCGCTTAACGTCTGATGGTATATCCTAAGAATGTTCAGAGGTACTAGAAGTTCTTTGTTTTCCGACGTAAGCAAGGATTTCAGAAGTCCTTTTCTGATTTTAACCCACTGATCATTGGTATTGCTTTCTTTGCTAGCCGAATATTCGTTTTGGGAACCTTCATACGTAATTCTTACTTTATTATTTCCTACAATCGCTTTGAATCCTCCTAGTTCCACTATTTTAGTAAACCCCAAGCCTGTGTGCTTGTTGATGAATTCTTGGACGGATATTTTCAGCTTTTGAAACATGCTTTCTTCTTCGTTTTGAGAAAAATTATCGGATTCCTTCAGTTCCCGAATGGTTAATTCGGCTGCGGGATCCTTGTTTAAAGTTAGAAGAAGTTTGGAAGCCTCATGAGTAAATAGGAACACAGCTGGTATTTTGACATCATCAGTACCGTCGCCTGACATTGAAAACATGGGAGAGTTGGCGGCGCTACTGCCGGGAACGTTGTCTAGAATGATGGCTGCCACTGCACCATACTTTTGGATTCTCCTAACCTGTTAAACAAAGATCGTTTTTGGTTATATTGAATTTTAATAGTCGTTTTTCTCATAGCATGCAATTTTTTCAGTGTTTAATAGTAATTATTATTCATGGGCGAAAAACTGAGCTGTATTTCATACTATTTTCAGTTTAATTTTCTAAATGAACAAGGATTAAAATGTTAATAGCTATTTGTGTATTAAGAGCGAAAAGTGGGACTTTGCCGCTTGAGACAGAAAGTTGGTCGCGCGACGCGTAGCTGAGCGCGGCAATCTGCCGAAAGCTGCAACGAACTTTTTGCTCAAAATGCACACACGATTTTTTCTATGATCACATTATTTTAAGAAATAAGATATAAAAACTGAAAATTTATCGTAAGTAGTGTATAATGTGTTGCCTATATCTAAGTTAATCATGAAAAACCGAATTGATATTCAAAGTCAATGTTAACTTGGATAATAAAACAAAAAACATCAATCTAGTGCAAATAATTTAAAAATCATTTATTAAAAATAAAAGCAACTTTGTTGCCCTTTATAGAGACTTATTATTGGTCGACTGGACATTTCTACGTTAACAGTTCACACGTTAATAAAGCTCTGAGCCTATTTTATGACCAATTGTATATTGTTCTTGATCAACATGTACCAAAGAAGAAACCTTGTTATAAAACATGCCCCATCTGGTTTACTGGTCCTTTAATTCACAAGCTGAATTTAAAAAATAAATGAATACAGACGTTTGAGGTCTGTTTTTAAAGCTGATAATATGCCCATCAAAACTATCTAGCCCACGCTGAAGCTGAACTAAAAATAAATCCATAAGAATTTTTGGTCATTCTATAATTCTAAAAATAAATGTAATTCACTACCAGCCAATATGTGTTATAATGGCATTGATTTAGAAACTAGTGCCGCTATTGCATCTGCTTTTGCCGACTATTTTAGTGACTCATTTTTAGACAACCCGGTAAATGTTAATCCCCCTTCTTTGATGTTATTTCTCCTAACTACGCTTTGGTAATGTCCAAGATCTCCGAGGACGACGTAATTGAATCAATTAAACGAATCAAGACAAATAAGACTATGGGTCCAGATAATGTTCCTGCGTTTCTTGTGAGTGATGGCTTATTCGTTTTTGCTAAGCTGCTTAGTATTATTTTTAATCTGATAGTATCCACCTCTTTTTTTCCTGAGAAATGGAAAATTTCAAAAAACTATCCCGGTGCACAAAAAGGGCAACAGAAATGATATTACAAATTATAGACCAATCGCTATTATCTGCAATTTTAGTAAAGTATTCGAAATCACTGTTACCAAATTTTTCTACAGGCATAACCAAAACTCGGTTTTACCTGAACAACTCGGATTTGTTCGTGGGAGATCTGCCGTTATTAACGTAGCTATTAAAACCCAATTTATCAGCGAAATATTGGACCGAGGTGGTCAGGTAGATGTGATCTACACTGACTTCACCAAAGCATTCAATCACCTCAGTCATCCAATTTTGTTAGCCAAGTTAAATATGTTGAATTTTTCTGACAATGTACTATCTCTCCTTAGTTTCTATTTAAGTAATCGTTCCCAGTATATCCTTATTAGTGGTGTTAAATCTCCGGTGTATAACAAGGTTCCATTTTAGGTCCTTGATGCTTTATAATCTTCATTAACGATATTTGTAATAATGTAAATGTACAATATTTACTCTACGCTGATGACCTGAAGCTTATTTCAAAGATTGATAACATCAATGACCCTACGTTACTGCAATGCAATATAAACAAAATTCACAATTGGTGTATAATTAATAACCTTATGTTAAATTCTGCAAAATGCAACGTTATAGGTTTGTTCCAACAACGATCTTGGAGCAATACGTAAACCAGTCCAAAACATATTATTGACAATCTGTCGACGACTAGTAATTGACAACCTGTCAAGTATTGGTCGGGAATTGGGACTCAACTCGGAACTCGATTATGTTGGAACATATTTTTTAAATTCAACAGACGTACTATTACAATAATAAACCACAAAATAAAATAAATGATAATAAACAAAAACTATGAAGACTAAACTCGATTAACAAATACAAATCAGAACTGTCATACAAATAATATAATTACAATCATGAAATGTTCAGTTTATTGCGGCTTTGCGCATGTCTTGACAATTCGTTCCTATTCAGACCCAGGAACTGATTTGACAGTACACAAATCGGTTTGTGATTAGTTTTGGTGGTGTTGGAACACTATGTTTTTGTACAGTTTTGAGTCTAAGGTTTGTTGCAACACAAAATCTAGACTGCGCAGAATCCCGACAGTACGCAAACTGATTTGGTTTATGTTGGAACAAACCTTATGTCATATACGCGAAAGATTGATTGTATAAGATACGATTACAGTTAGGAGGAGTCGTCCTGCAGAGACCTGACGCGATTAAAGACCTTGGCGTTGTATTTGATTCAAAATTATCATTCGTTAATCATTTAGCCGTAACTGTCGCATCGTGTTATAAAGTTTTAGGTTCCGTCTTACGGTCTATCAAAGATTTTTAATAATCCAGATACTTGCAAATTGTTATTCAATACTTGAATATGCCTCAGTAATATGGTCCCCTAATTATAATGAGGGACGTCTTAACTTTAGAAAAGGTTCAGCGACGTTTCATTAAGAGTCTTCATTATTATTTTCATGGAACCTACCCCGAGAGGGGATATCCACAAGACCAGCTTTTAGCAATGTTTGGAATGCAGAGCTTATTTCAACGTAGAATTATATATTCAATAATTTTCATTTACAAATTAGTACACCATTTAATTAAATTATTAGCCAAAGTAGTAGTTGTTTTTCGAAGGGGAAACGGTCGTTGGTATTTTATGTGATATTGGCTTTAAGTTTTAATTCATTGTATTTTACGTCTATCATATTTGAGTTTTGATTTATTTTCGTATTTAATTAAATGTTTATTCATTTAACCGAATCTCTACATAACAGTTTCCAAAATACCCATGTAGTTCATTTTATATGTATACATACTGAAGCGCCCTAGCTGGACTGTTTTTGATTTTAAATAATGATTTTGTATATAATTTAATAAAACAAACATTAATTGTTTTTGAAGGTGTAGAAGATTTAATGATTTTTTACAAACTACCCAACCTAAACTTAACGTAATTAATTGTTGGACATTCAGCCACCAAACATCTCTTAGATAAGTTCATCCTTTGTAATATGTTGGGAGATGTTACACCAATTGATTTTTTCAGAATACTAAGAACAGCCGCTCGGGCTAATATGTATATCTCTCTCTACCTTACGGCAACTTTAATCTGATGTTCTCTTCTCCGCCTCATAAACATATATGTGTACGCAACGTTGCCATTTAAGTTTTAGACGCAGAATATCATTCACATTTTTTTATTTTTTTAATTGACATTGATATTGCTGAATAGATTTCATTAAAAGGAAGAATAAAACACGTTGTCCGTTACTTCATGGCTATTTATAGGCATGTGAATGATTAAAATAGAAAATGCTAAAATATCTAGAATCACAATCTGATAACAATGTCTACAATTTAAGGCAATATTGTTTCTGAGAATTTAGTGCCTACTATTTTGGAACTGATCTTTAATTAAAAATATCTTTAATTTCTGTAAAATGTTTTTTAATAATTGAAACGTATTATCTCGTCCTTCCTTTTTTACCATTTCATCATTTTATGGTTCAAAAACTATTTCTAGCTCGGCAGCTTGAATATGGCTTAAATTTTGTGGGTAATGTTATAAACATTTTTTATTTTCTTGGACATTATATAAATGGTTGAACCGCTGGGTTAGATAAACAGACCTAAGTGAACTACCTTTCACACCATAGGCTAGGTCCTTAACAAGATTGTCGAAGATAGCTAACAGTTTGAATCTACCTTTCACGCCCTAAGTAATTTGAATAGAAATGAGTTTACGTTCTTTCCCTTTATGTAACTTCAATCGTGAATATATAACTTCGTTTTAAGTTCTTTTAATATTTTCACTCAAGAGAAACGTCAAATCGCTTCTCCGGAAGAAAAGTGACGCAAGTACAAATTTTTACTTTTAAGGCCTATAAATCTTCAATTGTTTCAAAAAGTATAAAATAAAGTAGTACTGTCTAAAACTTAAATAAATGTGTTATCTCGTAGTCCCCATCGATTATTTCCAAACTTTTCCTTAACGTCTTAGTTGTAAGTTTCATATTACATTTTTTATAATTTGCAATTTCTGTGGAATCATTAATTTTAACTTGTGTCATTGTTCTTCTGAAGAAGCGAAATGTAAAATATTAAATTGATTTTAATGTTAAGCATGAAATGCCTACTCATTGATTGACATGTTCATTAAAATTCAAATTGCCATTCATATAAGTCCCAAAGTTTTAACACAAGTTGACCATATAATGATTCAAACTTGGGGTAGCCATGTGTGAGTTTATGGATTAAAGGTGGGAAAAAGAAAAAAAAAACAGGTCCTTTATATCTCACATATATTCTTTGTGAGATATAAAGGACATGTTTTCTTTCTTTTCCCACCTTTAATATAATGATTTTTTCATCTAAGACAGTTTAAAACTAGTGACTGCCTAGAATTAATTCTAAGACCTTGATTAACACACAATTCACGTACAACCAACAAATTATCATGTTAACTATTAAAATATAGGATATTAATCAATTTAAACATTTACCTTATTAACAAACATACATTCTCCTCTCTCCATTATTGCTATCTTTCCAGAAATAGCCGTGGGCTCCATCAACACATCATCACAACCGCGTGACGGTTTGATTAACACAGCCGGCGCTTTCACTTGCTGATCACCTTTCAAATGTCTACCGAATTGGCTGGGACCCGCATTCATGATTATCACCTGGTCATCGCCTTTGTCGTCTTTCATGTGAACTGTAACCGCTTGAGCGGCCGGTTCGGACTGTTGGAAATCGAGTTTGGAGAAATCGATCATTTCCTGCATGAAGAGCGCACCTTCTTCGGCATCGGCGGCAGAACGGGCCTAAAATATTTGTTAAATGATAATAACAATAATAATAATAACTTTATTGAAGACATAGGTAAACCTAACAAGCTAATAAAAAAGATAATGGATCAAATATTAAAATACAATAAAAAACATATATGTATACAAACAATATAGGAAAAAATCAGATTAGAATTAATGAACATCTCAAATTGAGTTAGAAAAATATAAAAAAATACATGTCTCCAAAAACAAAATATTTCCTTCTTTTGATATGTTCCATTAATTGTTTTTAAAAACTCTAATTGATGAAGTCTTAGATCATTAATCAAAGGATGAACTAAATTTAATTTTATTAGACAATCTATTATAATGGTCGAAGGCTTTAAAAAACAGCGAATTCATACAGTTGCGCTCATTTATTTTGACAATATGTAAATGGTTATTATGTCTCATGGTATAGTTATGAACATTCATTCACATTGAAATTAATAAACTCTTGAAAATATGATAAGAGCTAAATTATTTAATATGTTATACAGAATGTTAACTTTCCAATACTGACTCCTGTAAAACGGTATAGAAACACAATGCTATTGAATAGACAGAATGAGTAATACGACCCCGATTGTGGAACACAATATCCCATCCTTGTGATCGAAAGGGCAAGGTTAAACCAAGATGTTCTTTTTATTTGTCTCACATCAAATACAATTCTGTGGTTAAAAGGTAAAAGGACACAAGTCAATTTTTGGCGATTAGATGGGTTCAGTTTTTCAGGAGTTGGAGTGGGACAAAGGCATTTTTTAGACTTTTGAAGTTTCACTTAAGCGTGTTGAACTGTGACTAATCGGGATAAACAAACCCAAAGAGGGTCGTTTGGAGTTTAAAGAGAGAATGGAGCTTGAATTAACGACCGAGCTAATATCACCAAAAATTAACTTATATTATTTTAACTTTCTATATTAAGTATATCATCTTTATTTTGCTTGATAAGTCGGTTATCGTACTGTATAAAAACCATTTTTAGCTAATATAACCTTTCATAAACCGAAATCCATTACAAATAATTTAAGATGACTGATATAGTTGTTAATCTATTATTTTTTAGAATAATTATTATCATACCGAGATTTCGCAGGTTTTGTAACTGGGCAGTTAGATTTAAATTAATAACGAAAGATAACAGAAAAGCAGTAATCAAAATGTGTCTGAATAATTCAATAACGAACTTTAGTCTGGACTGTAATAAACTATTAGAAATGCTTGCAAAGAACTAGTTTTTTTTTTGACAAGAGAAGAGTAATAATTTGCCATACTAATTTCCACGCAATATATTATATTTTGTATATTTAATCCAGTGTGCATATTCACTTGAAAAATTAATAATATTCGCCCATTGAAAAATGTTGAACTTACCGCTGAAAAAGTATGAAGCAATTGTACTCTTCCATCATTCAATGCAACGATATTTATTCCCATATCTTTGATGATCTTTAAGTGATTTAAATTGCCGGGCGAAAATTCCAGGGCTGTCAGTCTTCGTTTTTGAGACCGTTTCGGGCACATTCCATCTACCATATTTTGTAACGGTTTTCTAAATGATTCGGGAAACAAGCGTAACGTGTTTGGACAAGTTCGATCAAATTCAAAATCGTCCGCTTCAACGTCCAAATTTTTGCTTCCTACAAATCATTAAATTTCCGTAAAAGTAGATTAAGGCAACGGGATATCATTATAAAATGAAACGCAATGAGACAAAAACAAATTTAAAAATTACTAAGAAATTACAGGAATAGGTAGAAAATCTCTAGTTTGATCGTTTTTTGACAAATATATTTCTCAAATATTTCTTTATCGTAATTCTTAGATTTTAAAAATATCTAATAAAATTAGAAATATTTCAGCTGGATGCTTAGAAAAATATTCGCCGTTCCGGTAAAACAAGGACGCAAGTGCAAAATTGTGACATTTTGATTTTAACATGTCATTAGTTTCCAAATTAGTCTCTCTATACGGTATAACAACGGCAAAAATTTTTATCCACTCCCGGCCATCTAAATGGTAGTTACTTCAATTTTCAAATATTAATGTTTGCCCCTCCACTTTTGAAAAACAATGACATATGAATCAGTTGTGTCTGCAAATTTAAGGGAGACATTACTTAGTCTATGGTTAAATGTTGTATTTGCTATTTAGGACAAGTTCTTTGTGATTTATGTGCTCAAATTTGGAAGTAATAATATTCGTTTTTCGTCTCTCCTGAAAAATTTATAATTTTGCATTTGCGTCGTTGTTTTACCGGAACAGCGAATGTAGAATTGCACTTTGGCACTTTAGCTCTGGTTTTTAACCCCCTTAATGCATACTATGCTCAATTTGGAACATGTGATAAAAATATTATTTTCAAATACATATACTGATTTTAAACCGCCAACTTAATCTATTCCATATTTGGCACACTCGCTTCTCTACGTTCGAAAAATATTGTCGCCCTCTAGCTCTTATTTTGCAATTTTTTGTTTAGTCTCAAGCAAACACATATAAGGACGTATTGTTTACATTGTTTTAATGGCCATAAAATCTCTAAAAACGAAAATTTACTAAAACTAAAATTATCTACTTTTAGGTAAGTGCGTATAGTTATGATTTTTGTAAAAAATAGCATTTGAACTTATATGCCTGTCCGTTAAATGTCATGTGTTTTCTATGGCCATATATAATTTGTAGTAAAGCTAACTCTGGATCCGAAACGGTTTTTGGTCTCAAAACTGTTGATATTCCAGATTTATGTGGCAGTGAAGATGAACAGTTGTCCGATGATAATGGAATAGGACAAGATAGATTGATGTAAATTACAAATATTTTACATATGTCAATGATAAAAGTATAAAAAAGATATAAGGCATAGAAACAGAAAGATAAATATTGATCAAGATTTCAAAAAATAGAGACAAAAAAAATATTTCAAAGTTTTCATCTGTCCCGATTTTTAATTTTCGATTTAAAAAGCGTAGCATTCCAGTAAAAAGCGTGGCATTCCAGTAAGGAGCGTGGCATTCCAGTAAGGAGCGTGGTATTCCAGTAATGAGCGTGGCATTCCAGTAAAAAGCATGGAATTTCGGTAAAAAAAGCGTGGAATTTTGGTGAAAACCGGGACATTTTCATACTTTAACGTGATACCAAGTTAAAAAGCGGGACAATTACGCCTAAAACGAGACGTCTGGCAACCCTAGTCATGCTGTTCCTTAGAGGTGCGTCGGTTACACCTGCAAACGAAAATAATCGTTCGACTGCACCAGACGAATGAAATGTTAGTATTTTTTTATATTAGGTGTTCATTGCTAATTTGTAGATTATTACGTTTATCTTCGAAATATTAACAATCGGTCTTTAGTCTCAGTCTGTTTTCGGTTTACACTTCGCGACAAGTCAAAGTTTGAGCCGACCGTGAGCGCCGGCGTAGTTTGGTCTCTAAAAGGATCCGAGACTAATATTGATGATTCGAATACGAACCCTTTAGGATTTCCTCGGCGAATCCGGATCACGGGTCCCTTTTTGCTTTAGTATTCGAATACCGCTCTCGGATCCTCAAAAAGGGTTCGAATCCTCCCCAGCTCTGGTAGAGATATATCATAATTTGTTCTAGTACAATAAGAATGTTTAGAGCCCTGTCTTATAAAATTGTTGTTGCCAATTTTTTTTTATGTATAAAATACACTCAAAAATAAAGCAACACGCTAGTGGTAAGATAACTAACTGTTTAAAAATAGGTTGGCAGTGACTGTTGTAGCTACTCGATGTCATAATACGTATTACTTTTTTTGTGCAATAAATGAAATAGTTGGTTACTTGTATTTCCCCAAAGTATAACACCATAAGTCATAAATGCTATGAAATAATGAAAAGTAGACCATTTTTAAATGTACAATGTCTAAATAAAATTTTAATTGTCTAATTGCATAAGTAGCTTTTGTTAAATGACTTAGTAAATTTTGGATGTGATAGAGACTCCGTTTCAGGAGAGAATAACTCAGCTGAAGTTGCAACAATGACAGTCGCAGAAACCAACTTATGTCTTGTTTACCTACGTCGCTTAGTAACGACAGTGTCACGCCACTCGCGTAGAACGAATATTTTTATGCCAATACTGCCAGCCATTTATTTATTTGTTAGCGACGTTAGCGTTTGACATTTGAGGTTGTCTTTGGAACCGTTTATTTGTTAAATATTTTTTGATTTTCGACTATTTTAAGAATTTTATAAGTGAGTGTTGTGTGTTTTATTTAATCTAAAAACATGCCTCCTAAAAAACTTGTTGGTTTAAAAGGAAAAATTATTCATAGTCAAGGGTCTGCAGATTATAAAAAATGTCCCTCTTTTATGCAAGCAGAAGCTGAAGATAGCATTCAAATTCCTTTACAAAATCGTCGGTTATTTTGAAACTAAACCATGCTGATACGGAGAACTCCGTATCAGCATGATTTAGTTCTACATGGTCGGATGAACCTCCACTTTCTTTGTTAAAAACTAACCACCTGGCCTCACATTTTACACTGAGTCAGTTAACGAATTTCGGTTTGGATTCTGAATTAATTAAGCTGCAAGCTATGGTGGAGGCTTGGGACTGGTCAGTTGCTGCCCTTTATTAATTTAGTTTTTTCATGTTTCTTCTAAAGTTTTTTGACGAAATCTTTGATGATGGCTTAAGAGACCGAAAGCGCTCAGACGAATTATTTTATGGAGTTTTATTAAATAAAACAATATTTACACACTTTAAATACCTTCTCGCTTCATCTCTTAGTAATTTTATTTGTTTTTAGCCATAATTTAATTTCAAACTACAGTTTAGGAACTAGGAGTATTTCCACAACCATACAATGTAAATATTGCTGATTTTTAATACCTATATTCTTAAATTGCAGAGAGCGAACTCTAAAAGCAACTGGTGCAAGTAAAAGTGCTTATACTAGATTTAAAAAGCCTTAGATATTGAAAGAGGAGTCTCTCCTTCCTTTGGACTCCTCGAAAAAAGAGACTGAGGAAAAAAATCTGTACTGGAAGCACTAAAACTTGGAGAACTGAAAATGATTCGGGAAATCATTTATGATTTTTACATCCTGGAGAAAAGGGCTCCTAGTTTAAAATGTAAGTTTGATAGAAATAAAAGTTATTTTTGTATTAAGTGTTTTTTATATTGTACCATTGACACATACTAAAATTATTCACAAGAAACATCTGTCAGTTCACTTTTAAACGGAAATTTTTTTTAAGTTCGAACGATTTTTTATAATTTTTATAGAAAAATATTTTTTTTATTAAGGAATATATATTTTTCTAGGTACTCTTCACAAGGTACAAACTGTTCTACCTGAATTAACAGGAAATAAAACTTCTTTATAGAGGCTGCTAAAAAGTATGGGGTTTAGGTAAGTAGTTTTTGAAGTTGAAGGCTTTTTAGAAGAAAAACAATAGATGATATATATTTTAGCCTGTGAAGGTGTATTCCTTCACAAGCTGAAACAGAAAGATGGGGTTTCTGTTATTTTAAAAAAGTTTAAACTATTTGTAATCATCCCCATATTTTATTAAATATTGACTGCACCCGAAGATGGAAATTTTTCCATAACATATGTAGTGCTGTCCTAAATGATAGAAAATAAAAACTTGACCGAATAAACCAAGGATATTGTTATTTATATAAAATTTATTCCTGTTTTTAAAAGGAGTTTACAAAGGGATAGAACAAAAAAAAACTCTTACCATTACTTGAACGTCCTGAAAGACTCAGCGGCAACAGATGGCCCTCAGTGGTAAACAGAAACTCGTCCAAATTTAAAATGAGATCATCCTTATCGGCAAACAGCAAATAGAGATACTTAAAAGTTTCCGCTAATACGAAAGAATCCATACGATCTTCTTTTTTACCAGTTCTGACATCATTGACGGCGGCATAGCCGCAAGGCACTCTGGCGTATTTCTGTAGACTCTTCAGAACGTGTTTACCTACCTACAAACATTATTTATAATGCGACATTTGCCAAACCAAGCAATAACTCACTTCTAAATAGTATGGATCACTGGTAGCTGTATACAGAAAATAAGTAGATTCTAGAAATTCGGGACGCAGCGGGTGATTGCCCCAATGGACTTGGAAATCGGTAGTGAAAGCTTCGGGAATAAATTTATGCCGTTGCATTACTTGATAGAGCATTTCGTGTGTTTCAACTGCCGGTTTGATGTCGCCCTTTAATACCTGCAAGCCCGGCCAAAAAGCCAAAAGGGCGTCCATATAATTTCTAGAGTTTGTGTGTGGTCTAAAACGATAAATAGTTGTAAAAACTTTGAACTCCTCTGAAGATGGTGTTAGCACAAAAATATATGTGCCTATTGTTTAATAATAAAAAAATAGTTTAGATAATCAGGTGCTCAATTTAAAATTTTGACATATACATGCTTTTATTTAATATCAAATATCCAAAATGTTAGATTGAGATAATGATAACAATGTAGCCGAAGTTCATAAAGAAAAATATACAGCAGAGTTATAAAAGTTTAAAAAATGAACATTAAACCAGGTGATACAATATACGTGTTGTAAAATATCGCTAATTAATGAAAGTATCGTAAAAATATGTAATAATTGACACATATATTGAAATTATAGAAAAAGTCAAAATACCAGTGATTTTTTAAATAATAATAAACCCTTAATTAAAAAAAATGTCATTTTCATTATTTGTATCATCTGAAAAAATATATATGAAGCAAAAGTTTTGAGAGTCCAAGTCTTGATACTCTGCAATATTTTTTTTTATATTATATTTAATTTTATAATGCACTAGGCCGCACTCGTTAGGCAAATTAGTTTAGATTTACTTTAATTTTTTACATTACTTGTATGATTTTTACGTAGTTATATTTTAATCTAAAGCTTTATTTTATTTTGTTAAAAATTAATTTCCTACCTGTGCATATGTACATCTAACAACATAGGTCCTTGTGAAATATACTTCATAACGGCATTGTAATGCCTATTGAATCTACTCAAGTATTTATTATCACCCAAAAGTATGTACGCTTTTAAGCAATATTCGTAGTAGGAATCTATTCCTGCTCCAACTCCAGAATCCCTTCTTACCCAATCACCAGAATGAACGTTTAAAACTGTGCCTGGAAAAAGATAACATTTTTGCAAAAAAAAAAAATCATTTACCCAGACACCACACCAAATCCTTTGGATATCTACTGGACATCCCAATATCCACCTAATGTCCAGTCCATGGTGGATATCTATTTTATATCCATGTAATTTATAGATATGCAAATGTCCATAAATAATAGTAATTATATAGCAAATTATTAAAAATTACGCTATTGTGCTCGCCATTGTGGCTAATAGTACCATTCAGATATTTAAAATTAATTTTTTTTAAGGTGTATTCAATATCCCATGGGCATCACTAAATATATCAAAGTCTAGGCGCGAACGCAAACCATGGTGGATATCCACTAGATGTAATTTTTGATTTTGCTTACTAAGTATAGATGGCGATACCACTTTCGCTCGTTGAATATCTACTCATGCTCAACCCGCCGTAACTGAGTTCGATCGAAATTGGTATCGCAATCAGACTCCATTAGAGACTGGAGTCGAGAATTTCCATTTATTGCTGAAGAGTCCTAATAAAGATGACTTTCTCCTTAGTGGGCAAAATCAAAGGCAGAGTGTTGAAAATATTTTGAGTGTTGAAAATATTTTTTATCTCTGCTATTTTCTTTCGACGTTATTCAATAATCATTGGTTACTTATGAACCTCTACTAAAGATACCCATAAAATATTTTGCTGAATATCCGAATATCTTCTATATCCTGGGATATAGACGGACATTTGGATATCCATATTAGATCTACTGGATATATTGGATATCCACAAAATATATTCTGTGGATATCTCAGGGATTTCTTGTATTGTCTGGAAGATACCCATTAGATATTTTGCTGGATATCCATAGGATATCTTCTATATTCTGGATATAGACGGACATTTGGATATCCATATTAGATCCACGGGATATTTCAGATATCCTGTGGATATATTGGATATCCACAAAAGATATTCTGTGAATATCTCTGGGATTTGGTGTGTTGTCTGGGTAGGTGTATTATGTTTTTTGTTTTCATCTGAACCGATTACAAGATGCTGACTTGACAGATTTAAAAATAGAATAAGGTGTAAGATAACAATGTATATTGAATATCTACTCAGAAAAATCCTCAATGATGATTTCAACATATATATGAAGGAACAGAAGTCAATTATATTCTTAATAAACAAGCACTTTGCAGGTAAAATTATATTAGCATACTCTGATATAAGACTACGTTTATTCAAGTGGTCACGCATCCAAGTACTAACCGTGGTCGACCTTGCTAGACTGCAGATATTGAACTTAATTATAATGAATATATTGGATAAGATAATAAAACTAGAAGTCCAATGAAAGAAGGTCGAATGCATAAAGCAGACAGCATCTTGTAGAAAAAGAAAAAAGCGAGATATGGTCTAATTTACCATGATAAATATAATTTAACAAATTCTACAGGA
Source organism: Psylliodes chrysocephalus (assembly GCA_927349885.1). NCBI lineage: Eukaryota > Metazoa > Arthropoda > Insecta > Coleoptera > Chrysomelidae > Psylliodes > Psylliodes chrysocephalus. Next base: position 28,778,443 of record OV651819.1, on the reverse strand, counting down.
CCTACAATAATGTATTAGATATAAAAAAGTTTTCCATATGCCTCTAACGTACTTAGACAATTGGCGCCATATGAAATACTTTTTTATTATTTATTTTAGAAAAAAAAAATATTCTTCATACAAAATTGTGCATGGTCTAAAACCAAAAATACAACCATTAGATATCAAATTTTATGAGTCGTATACGACGAGGTTTGTCAAAAATTAATGTACTATACTTTTGATCAAAAATATATTTTTTTGTCTCATAAAATTTGATATCCGATGGTTGTATTTTAGGTTATAGACCATGCTAATTTTTTATGAAAAATACATTTTTTTTGATAAAACTAATAAAAAAATTTCCATATGCAGTCTACTTTCGTAGACACAGACAGGGTATATGTATAACTCTTCCTGTTTTTAATTTATTTAAATATTTATTCAGTGTTTAAGAAACCAAATTAAAGTGTTTTAAACATCTCTGAATTTTAATATTTATTACAGAGGGCCAACAAAACACACGTTGTTAATTATCAATAATTTGTAATTTATGTAATATTTACCCATGAGATCAGAGCTGCGATGCCGCATCTTCCATAATTCATCCATCGCCTTTTGGGCCTTCAATTCAAAAACTGGTTCGCCTGTTATACGCGAAAGTGCGGCCATTTCTAGAATCATAGATCCCGCACAAGCTGTACAAGTTTCCCGTGCGGATTCAAGTCTATCACTCTTTAAACCATATTTCATATTTACCTACAATATAAAAAATAGTCATGGTTGTCATAGTATAACAGTAGTAAATCAATTTACCCTAGAATGAGGTATTCCAGTAGTTGTGTTAAATGCTGGCAAGAGCCTATAACCAACATCTTTAGCCATATCCAAAAGTTCTCCTTTGTACCATGACATTATCCCATCCCTTTGTTGTAAATATTCGGACATGATATGTGCTGATAATAATCCACTAAAGAGAGCAAAAACATGTTATTAAATTTGTTACTATTTTTGTATTTCCCTTTTATAACAAATTTACAATCCTTTGCTTAACATTGAAAAACTTTTAGGACAAGTTTTAAGATTTATTCTTTGTAAAATATAATTAAATTAATTATTCTAAATATTCAAGAAATATCATTGTATTTAAAAATGTCAGCATAGCCCACGTATGACATAAAATTACAAAATTTACCCTAAATTATAGGACTCAATAAGGGCTAAAGTAAAGCTTAAACCTTCCCGTAACCGAATCAAATCGCTTGAAAGTTCTTAAACTGATTACAAAATTTGAAATGTATTTAACAATAAAAACTATTTTCAATAAAAATTTGATTGAAAACTTATCGTAGGTGTATACCTATTGTTCCTCATATAAAGTACATATAATGTCATTTATCTTATCACTGGAATATTTGAATCACTTTTTGAATCTACTAAAACTTGATTTAATGTAAAATATTTTTAATTCTGATAAATAAATATATACAAAAAAAAAACTAGAAAATATAATTTGCTTACCCAATAACTCGAATATTTGTTTCAAACACAGATACGACAACATCATTGTCGAATGCAACATCTTTAATAACCAATTTGACTGCATGTTCAAATTCTTCAAGATCTCCAAGTATCACCAGAGTATCGAGAGTATCAATTAATGTTAACGAAAAACTGAAAATGAAAAAGCAAGAATTAACTAGAATGAAGATGTATAATGCTTGGCATTCCATATCATACTCTTCACAGTTTAACAGACCCCCATTTTATTAATTTTTATTTATTTTTATTAACTTTTATTAATTATTAATTTTTAATAATTTTTATTAATTTTTTTAATTTTTATTAATGTTTGTTAATTTTTATTTATTTTTCTTACCTATTTTTTATTTTTATTTATTTTTTTTATTTATTTTTTGTTTCTTTTTATATATTATTTATCCCTCTCCCTCTCCTTAAAATGTGAAAATTCAAAAACCTTGTCTCATACAAACTTTCATCTCCCGTTTCCCCCCTTAATGTCTATTTATTTATAATAATTCGTCACAATTATAATTTTAAATATTCTACCTTAAAAAAAGCGATATCTCCATACAAATTATTCCTCCTGTCCCCCTTTTTTTTCCATTTCTTATCTTTCTTTCCCTTCTCCCCTTTCCCCCTTAAAATATGAAAATTCCTGAAATTCCATTATTTATTTGTGATGAGTAGCTATAATTACAATTTTCAAGTTCCTACATTTACAAAAATCGTTACTTTCATACAAACTTTTAACCCCTCCCTTAAAATGTGAAAATCCAAAAACCCTGAAACACGTCAATATTTATTTATGCTTTGTGCCAAATTTCATCCAGATCCGTTTAGCCGTTCTTGTGTGATTGAATATCCATCCAAACTTTCGCATTTATATATTAGTAAGATAGAAAAAATTTGTTTATTTCAATATATTATAATCGTGAAATAATCATATATTTGGTAATCAATTAATTGTTTAAAATGAAAACAAAGAAAATAGAAAAATGTGGCATAGTTATTGTGTTATTGAAATAGTAACCTGGCATAATTTGTTAATGACTTACAAAAATATGTATAAAAACCTGATTGAATAAATAGTTATAATAGTATATTATGGCACCAATGCATAATGGAGCCTTTAAAGCATGAGCAACGAGTTTAAGGCCACGACGCGCCGCGGAGTGGCATACGATATTTTTTAATATAAATGCGTAAATACAATAGTAAAAGTAATAGGTCTGTTCCAACAACGATCACAAACCAGTCAGACACCAGGATTCTGAACAGTGGATAAGTTGGCGGTCCCAATAATCTACTGCGCAGAATCCTGGTGTCGATTACTGGTTTCTGATCGTTGTTGGAACAGACCTAATAACTACAATCATTTTAAATGAAAAATTCAAATTAATAATTTCTATGCATTTTATCAAGTGGGTAGGTAAATATCATTTGACATTTCATTTAATTATTAAACGTCATTGTTATACGTATTGAAAATGTGGTCGGAAATTGAAGAATTAGCGGCTGAAGCAGAGTTAAATTTATTACCTATCTGTAAAATCCAAGCATTTATACTACAAGGAATATGAAAAGTTAGTATTATGGATGGTGCACACTCAAAATGTAAGTCGATAATGTTAGCGTATAAGTTGGAAATGTCCAGAATTTACAAATCTTCGTCACTTTCGTGTATTCATCCAAAACAGCAAGCTATGATAAAGTTTGAAAATGGAATAGATTTAGTATCTAATCACAAGTTGCATTCGTTTATGAAAGGAGCGAGCAAAGGTTAGAAAGTTAAAAAATCTTTAGTTTTTACGGAAGATTTACGTAAGTTTTTCAGTCAGGATCCAGACAATACGTTTCTATTCAAGTTACTTCTTTTTAGGTAAAGTTGTAAACAATTTAATTAATTTGACAATTCAAAATAAAATCTGGCATAATCTAATCTTATTTATCGAAGCGGTAAAGACCCGATTATGCACGCTTTTGGGTTTGTTTCGGATGGTTAATGATACATGAATACTAAAAATGTATACTCGTATATTTATAATTTTAAGTTTTATCTAAATTTTTTCATTATCGATATTCGCAAAATTAATTTTCTGCGCATTTTACGAGTACCTATAATTTATTGTGAAGGTGAATTGATAATTTATTTTATAATTTTATTGTATAACTTTCTGAATCCTATATTAAATGTGTAAGCGAAATTCATAAAAATATTTGATGAAAGTAACTATAATGTTTTAAATATCGATAAATATATATGATCAATAGTATATTATGCAACGTTCATGTATTAGTAGCCATTACAAAAGTTGCATACACTATTTTTTCTATGACCAAAAAACTATTTCAATTCAACAACATTGCCGTATTTTTTTATACAAACAATAAGAAATAAAATATGAACGAAAAATAAGTTCTTCGACTTAATTTTTATTCCTACACAATAACCAATTTAATAAATTTTCCGCCTTTTCAGCGATTTCAGGTGGTGTGCATGAAAACTCTTCGTCGTTCGACATTTTTTTAAAAATAAGTGAGAGGTACCTATCTACCTTTTTGACTAACTTAAAAGATTGAAACTGTCATAAAACGCGAATCTCTTAAAAACTGTCAAACATTCTACAGAAAATATTGGGTCTGCCTACTTGGTTATTTAAAAATCTAGATTTCTATTGGTCAATTTTTCAGTATCATAATGAAAACCAGTGTTATAATGAGTATCATTATGAAACTGAAAATTAGCATTTAATTAACAACTTATAGTATAGGAGTAGAAAAATAAAGTTTTACCCACCTGAAAAATAGGATTACTGCTATAGCAGGGTATTAACAGGCAGCTAACGTTCGAGCTAAACAATTGCATATTCAGGAGGGAGCGGTCCGAGACACGAGGAGGGTGAACCTCTTGGTATATCTGACTCTATTCTTAAAAGTGAGAAACGACTTAAGACGACTAACAACGCAAACACTATTTAAGCGCTGCACATTCAGGTCCGGACTTAACCGAGTGGAATACATGTAGTTGAGTAAATCCAAACCGCTTATTCAACGTAGAACCAAATAAAAACTATATGATTGTTCCTTGTTTAATTTTCGGTCTATGCAGAACTTTTTTATTTATGAAAAGTTTAAAATTTTGCATTTTTATGATACAGTTAGTTGGTTTTTAACCAATAGATCGTCATATTATTATCTCAGCAAATATTTGAGTTGTCGATTTTATTTTTTTTTTTAAATTGAAGTAGAAACATGAGCGCCTCTCAGTACTAAATAAATTAAGATATCGAAATATTTTTTTGTCGAAAATAATTTGAAACTTCTATCTTACACCGTTTATGCAGAGTAAATTTCGACATGCAACTTTTTTATTTTTGAAAATATGCCGGTATGTGCAGCAATTCAAATGAAGAGAAAGGTTTTGAAAAGTTTTTTAAGAAAGAAATATTAGTCTGTGATTCACAGTTTGTATGTTATGAACTTTTTGCGATATGGTTCTCGTGACGCGCGTCTCGACGTCTCGACTTATCTGGGTATTAATTGCTGTTCAATGACTAGAATGAATATATATAATGCTTGGCATTCTATATGATACTCTTCGCAGTTAAACAAACCCCCTTTTAACCCCCCATTTTTAATCAGATTTTGTTCAGAATCAATAGGCTTCATCCCCCCCACATGCGTTAAGTGTATGTATTTAAGATACGGAATGTGTTATTTGCAAAAAATAAAACTATTAAAAAAATGAGGAAGCCTAGACGACAGGAGCTGTGGACAATTATTCCAGCTGCTGAAAAAAGGTTAGACTTCTAGTAAAAATATTTTATCCAAAAGGGATGAATTATCGGGGAGAATCAAGATAATGTAGCAAAATGTATCCAGAGAGAGTTGCAATAGTCCGCGGAATATTTTTATGTGTAAAAGTAATTAAGAAACTCCCTCTCTCTTTATCTAGAAACCGTCGACAAACAATTAGTGCTATCGACATAGAACTACATCATGTTTCATTTATAATAACAGTGGAAGAAAGAAGGGAAAATATCATACCTATTCAAAAAGGTAACTAAATTTTGTTATGAATCAATAGAGATTATAAAGTTTTCAGAAAAGGAAACTCCAGAAGAAGTAAATGAACTAGAAGAATTACCTAGAGACCAACATGCCTCAGATTAATGGTACATTGAAAGAAGAAGGAGGTTAACAGCGTCATTCTTTGGGATTGTATGCAAGAAAAGAACGACAGCTGCCAATCACTTTTGGATACAATATTGTATCAAAAGCTTTTATTCGGCAACTTATTACTACGGCAAAAATAAATAAAGAAAATTCTAGGAAGCAATTATAAAAAATAACTAGTAAAACTATAGATCCTTGTGGTCTTTTTATTGATATCTAACAGCCTTTTTTTTTGTAGCAACCCCAGATGATCTTATCGAAGATAGAGGTCCAGTTAAAATACAATTTCCTTATTTTGCAAGGCAAATGACCCCAGAACAAGGAATTTAAACCAAAAATATAACTTTTTTTGGCAAAACAACGAAATGAATAAAACTACAAATGGTACTATCAAGTTCAAGGACAAGTACACATAACTCGATACACAGTTTGAAAACGGAAACAATCGTAAGGGATACATAATTTTAGTTAAATAAGATGGAGCCTTTTCTACGATATATTTACTTCGATTGTAGGATTCCTGAAATAATCGATTCACGAAAGACTAGAAACATGCTAATAAAATATCCTGAGTATATCTTAGAAGTCATAATAATAAAAAGAAAAACAGAAAAAGATAATAAAGAATATATTCTTAGCGCCTACTTTAAGTTTTAAGTATTTACCTATTTTAAAAAACATTTTACTATGTCGTTAATGCAATTTAATTTGTGATAGTTTTGCTTTATTAATTTACCACTTTATCTTTTTTTTTTCTTATAGATGTTTTTTTGTTTATTAGTAAAGTACCTATGTGACTTCCCTTATTTCTAACTTCGTTTCTTTATATTTTTGTAAATAAATAATTTCAAAAATGATGTAGGTATATTGTTTTAAATTAGGTCACACCATTCGTAGTGTATACAACCATTCACATTTATTTCATCCATAAAACATCCTTTACCAATGTAATAAATAAAAAAAATGTGCAATTTCTGCCAATAGGTCTTTTCCTTTGCATCGAAAGTGTAGCGCTGGGCTACACCAATTCTGAAAATATCGTTCCATATATGGGTCATTCTTTAGAAATAAGGAAAATTCCATGATATTTTGCGTCACATCTAAATACTCATGTTTTCAAAAATATTATTGCGTAGGCTTATATAATATTTTAGGTTAGTAAAATCTGTAATATGTACCCCCCATATTTTTAGTTTTTTTCGGAAAAATTACAAAAAAATGACATGGTAATGAAATTTGGCTGTCACGGTAATGTCAAAAGACATGGAAATGTTTAATTTACTTTTATGGTAATGTTAGGGAGTGAAAATAAACAAAAAATATTCAAAAACTACTCTTTCTTTATTAAAAACATGAAGATTAAACGTAGTTCACATAGAAAAAAAATATTTTAAACCATAAAAAAAAAACGTTAAAAACTTCGAACGAGAAACTCTTAAAAATAGATAAAAATGATAGTAATGAAATTAAGTCATATCCTTTATATTTTTGTATTCCGGAACAGAAAAGAGCCCAGCAGAACTTGGAACCGGTGGCTTGGAGAGTTTATATAAAATTTCTGCTGCACGAATTGTCTGGATGTCTCTTTTTTCCGGCCAAAAAAAAACTTCTCCTTTTCTGTCCATGAAATCAATTTTCACAGATTTGCCAGTTTGTGACAAAACCAAACCTAAAAATCGGTACAAATTAGAATACCCATATTATAAAATATAAGAACAAACTATTTTACTAGGATACCAAAAGTCGGTGAAGAAAACTGCTACCCAGTCATTCGGTTTAACATCCGATTCTGAACATTTAACTGTTTTCAGGAGAGACTGACCAGTCATGTCGATATATTTGTCAGTGGGCATAACTGTACTTTTAGAACTTTGGGTTTCTATACCGATATCTTGACCAGAAGTTGGAGGAGTCGACGAATTGTGCATTTTTATATGCCCAAGATTAAAGTGGCTACATAATTCGCCAATATTGCATGAGATACATGTTAAACTGTTAAAATATAAAACGTTATACTCTCTGCACCAAGTTAGGGTAAAAACATTGGAGCAGCTCACATCGCCGCGCACCTCTCCATAAATTGAGAAACAAAATAATTTGTTTTTCGGCAAGCAGCTGCCTGAAACTAGTTCTGTGATTGGTTGTTTCAAGGCCAAAATGATTGCACGTGATTTTTTCAGTATGCAACACCGGTATGTAACGTTATTTGCTGTCTTGATGCTCCAAAATCAACAGACTGGGCTTCAGATGCATATTTGCAGAAGTAGTTCTCAGAAAAGTCTATATGCAGTAACAGTTCAGTATGAGTTAGATTCTTTTTAATGAAAGATGATGCTTGGTGCTGGTGGTATATATTTTTTACGTGTATCATGTACTTTGGCATACAGTTTAATAACTCTTGTACGACCTCATAATTGGATGTAATAATAGATTCTTTTAATGTTATCTGAACAACAATTGGTTTACCAGTTTTGTTGCTTACCCGAGTTTTTCTTTTGGTACACCATTTTTGATATTGAAAAAAGTGTTACCTATTTATCTGGCAAAGTACATTCATCTGTCCTAGTGGTATCATTTGGACTTTTATTATGGAGCATAATTTTTTGTTTTAATGCATTTGACCTCAGCTCTCTATTTTGCCTTTTGAGACTTTCAATAATTTTTTTTTGGTGACATGATTCACGGTATGCCCGTACTTTTAGACGCGTTATTCGTTTCTGCAACTTTTCTTCGTTTTGTCCGACATCAATGTCTGCGATCTGTTCTTCATTAAAACTAATTTCTGTTGGGGTGGGCGTGTCACACATAATATTATGTTGGAGCTGATTTATTTCTTTTTCTTTTCCCGGTATGTTCTATTATTCTTTATCCAAGATTTTCTCTTGTTCCGCTTTTCTCTCTCACTCATTTCGCCTATGAGCTTGATCTTTCCTTCACTCTTTCTTTTTTGATAGCGCTCACGTTCTTTTTGTTTTTGTTTGGCATATTCTTCTGGGTTATTTTTAATTTTCTGCCTTCTAAATCTTTCTCTTTCCCTTTTTATTTGTAAAATTTTATCCTTATTCTTCTTATCTAATTTAGCCTTCTGCTTTTTTACTCTCAAATCTGGCATCTAAAAATAAGTTGTGAGTAAATTAAATTGTATAAAAATTAATAAATTAAAAAAAAAGAGTTTTGTTGTACCGAAATTTTCTATCAAGTTAGATTCGCGGCTATATTTACTTACAAGATCGTTTCGAAACAGTTATGTACTTTAGTATCAAAAGGTCTGATGTCCATTTTTTCACAAAATAAGTTATTTGGGCTGATATATTTGCCGTTAAGTGTTACATTGTTTGGTATAAGATCGGTAGTCCTCAGTTTATTAATAACACGGTAATGGCTTATGTAAATGCACGGTTGTCCAATGTCCACCTGGGTTTGGAATCAAATAATGAACACAATCAGTTTTTTCGCTCACCTATAAAGTTGCTAAATGGGCATCAGACCTTTTGATACTAAGGTACAGAGTTATAAATCCACCCCATGTATCCATTAATTATTTAACATTACCGTGTCGTACAGACATTACCGTGATAATAAACAGACATGGTAATGTCAGACATTTTTGACACGGTAATGAGCAAAACATTTACATAACTTTAGATTATTAAAAGGAAATAAAGTAATTATGTATCCTTACCTTATCGTGTTATAACACTACACTAATTGTCACTTTAAAGTTTAAAAAAAAAATACGAAACGAAATTTTTAACACACACGGTAATGTCCTGAATCGAGTTACAGCCAGACGAAATTCACGTAATCAGACTTGCTGTGTAGCTATATTAACATTGACTTGATAATTCTAGATGGGGTGGTAAAATATTGTTTAAGGAGAATCGACTGGTGGATAAAACGACTCTAAAATTCTTTAAAATGATGCCGGTTGTTTCAAATTAGGAAGTGACATGGTAATGAGCAAAATTTTTGGTTACATACTTTATATTAAAGTATGATAGTAAACCAACCATGCATATCAACTAAAAAAGTTAAGAGATGATAATCATTTGATGCTTATTTGAAGTTTTAATTGTATTGTTCAAAAACAATTTGTTTTCATGGAAAAAATTCAGTTCTTCTTGTGAAATTGTAATATGACATGACATGGTAATGTTTTTTTTTCGAAATTTTATATATATATTTTTTAAATGTGGTTTTTTTTCAAAATGTATTATTGGTACAAAAAGAGCAATTAAAATGAATCCTTTGGCCAGAAATTGGTTACTTAATTTAGCAAAATATTTAAAAGATGTGGTCAGAAGTAATTTTCCCTCTTTTTTTGAGAATGACCCATATACAAATTGTATGGATGGAACGATATTTTCAAAAGTGACGTAGCTCAGTGCTACACTTTCGATGCAAAGGAAAAGACCTTATATCAATAAAATGTTAGTTTTCGATTTGTATTTTTTGTCATTTTTAAAAACCTTAGTATACAATGTAACGTTTTAAAATGAAAAATTAAACAAGTATATGGGCCTATAAATCACTAAGTACGAATTACTGTTAGTAGTAGAAGTAGTAGTTAAAACATAATATTTTTAGTTTCGTATATAAAATACATCTGTGCACCATTTTATTTTCCATAAATATTAGACTAGTAGTGTGCGAAGGTCATTCTACCATATCTACCATGCTTCTATAACTCTTCATTTTTATTTTCGTCAAAATTCTGACACCCTATACTATTATAGGTACATATACTTTGTGCAATATTTCTTATACCCGTATATTACCTACCTACAATATAAATATGTATGATTAGAAAAATAAATATTTAATTTTTAAAATACTCTAAACATAAATTTTAACTTAAACTATATAGAAAATATATTACAAAATTGTAAAAGTTTGCCACTGCCTACAATATAAACGAAGTGCATTTTACCGCCGGAAGCGCCACATGACAGTGTTCGAATTTGGGCTAGTAAAGGCACAGCTGATAACGTTTTACTAGCTTATTTTTGAAGAAATATTTTTTTTTCTTGGATTAGAATATTGTTAACGGATAAGTCTAAGTTTATCTTAGACCAATTTTTTATTTTTTTTTCCTATGAAGCACGAAATTAGGTCGTAAAAATTTTGTTCTAAGATAAACCTTTATAATTGTTTTTTCTAGATATCCCAAAAATATATTTTTTTAATTACCTATATTATTGAATAAGGCTGTAATCTGTTATCAGTCGACTCTCTACATTTGTGTCGAAACTCGAGCGTTAGATTCCCCTTAAGATATAAAAAGTTAGAAAAACAATTTTTGCACAACCTAAATTATGCAAACTTTGTGCAATTTTCGTGCGCTACTCGCCATTTTTGCGCATTTATATACATTTTTTTTAACATGTTAAGCGCCATGCCTAGTATGCTAACTATTCCAAAGAGTGAATTTTTTTAAATTAATTAAACACTTTTATATCGGGGCAAATGTTTGATACTCCAAAACGAAAAATTATCAGTTTTTAATTTTTTTTATAAAAACTCATAATATCGGTCACGCCACCACGTGCCACCTATACGGTTTTACATATTATGTTGATTGTGAAAATCAACCACATTATTGTCTAGAATGTTTTACAGCAACAGCAAGTCACAAATACTAAAATACTACTTATTTTGGTGAACTTATAAACCTTTGCGTTTATAAAAATGTTTTGTTAGTTTGGTAAGAATATCATTGTTAGATGTATTTATTTAATTATTATGTTCTCGAAATATTGAGTTTTCTTAAATAAAATTCAATAAAACATAAAAAACAAGCCCTTCCATTGTTCCTGTATTTTACCGATGTTACTATAAAATTTATGTGCCTGAGTAATGAAAAACTTCCGCGCGGGTCACAGCGGGCAGATGCAGGTAGCAAAGTACATGTATTGGCAGGCATACTGTCAGGATAATGTAAATAGTCGGTCACTGCTGACCGTCATGGCCTTGTAAAAAATATAAGTGTCTGTCATTAGTGACCGCCGTTGCGCTTAACGTGTTAATTAAAAGTTGTGTTAGCTTAAATCCAAGATAGTACAATTATGTTATTTATCATGCTATTTCAATCAAACTAACGCCATAATTTTGTGCTTATGCAAATTATGTATGAAATAAACAATCAATTCGGTATGTAAGTTTTTTTTTATTAAGTACTGTATCCTTAAATATCAAGACAGTAACTATGTCATTTATCATGTAATTTCAAACTAACAAATTACTTATATGTAAAATTAGGGTTTCCAAGCGGGCGGTGGTTACAGGGAGTCTTTTCAATTTAGAGGTAAACTTCAGGCTCCCTTAATTAACGAATTTTCTCCCGGAAAATCTAAATCATAATCCCACTTGGTCTAAAACTAAAAATTTTGCCAGAAAAGCGAAAGCTCCATAAAATCTTGCAAAACGCAATACTTGAGATATTTTGGATTATTGAGTTGCCAGACTTTCATGATAAACCAGAACCCATTGAGTTATTAAAGTCAGCCAAATTAGATTCTAAATACAAGTGGAATTAGGAATATCAAAAGTTTTAGTTACTTATTCATTAGTGATGACTAAAAATGGGTTACATACAATAACATTGGTATTTTTTGTTTGTTGAAACCTCGTTTTTTATTTCATTTGACACCCGCCCGGAAATATTGAAGAAATCCCGGAATTTGAGATGCCGTCTCCCGAAAAATGGTAATTATAATCTAGCAATTCTATGCAAAATAAACTGTTAATTGTTAAAAAATATATATTTTTGCACTTTTACTAGAATACGAGAGATTTGATTTGGTTAACATTTTATTGGCTTCCAAGGCTTTGAATTTCATTTAAAAATTGATTTTTTTAGTATTTTTGTTGGCAATGAAGTTGTGAAATAATGTTTTGAATAATGTTTATCTGTAGTTTATATTCTAAAGTCTAAACACTTTTTGATTAGATGGGCGTTACTCAATATATTTAATAACTTTACTGGAAAGTCATGTGTTGAACACATATTTTTAACAGTTGGCAACCCTATTTACATAGGCAACCTTACTCCATCGTGTAAAGATAAAAATTAGCTTTAATTTGATATATAAATTATTAAGATACGTTTAACTTGACTGAAAGTATATCTGTTTGCACCTGGTTGACAAGAGATTGCGGCCAAGTGAGAAACGGCAACCCAATTTTTTTTAGATCCTTACAAATTTCTCTTTGATATTAATTTAATTTTATCTATAAAACCAGTGGAAGAATAATTTTCAAAAAAAAAAAAAATATTGGATTAATTTCATTATTTCATAACTTCAATAATGCCAACGAAAATACTAAAAAATGATTAATAAAAGTAATTTTAAAAAACCGACTTCAAAATCGTGCAGATGCCATTACCACATATTCACTAAATTTGTAGGGGACCATCCCTGAGGTATCCCCTTACTTACAAAAAAAGGAATCATAGAAATCGGACAAGGAGGTAAAAAATTACCGCTAAACATACATACAAAAAGAAGAGTTTGGAATTTTCTAATGGACCCAATTATTAGATTTTGACCAAATTTATATGGGACCACCTCTGAAGTACCCCCTATCTAACAAAAATCATTGAATTTGGACACCATGTTTGAGAACCTCCTCCTTTTTTGAAGTCGGTTAAAAAACAGATAAATGCAATAATAACAGGGTCGGACATTAAACTATAATAATCGAGTGTCATAGGTAATTCATGGTTAGACATCATTAAAATTTCACATACATACACTGAGAAAATAGTAAGATTTAAAAAAATGATGTTCTTGAAACAAATGTTTTGAATTAATGTATAAACAGTGTGTAACAAAAAGATGTAAAGTAAATTTAACCACAGTTTCTGTGATCAAAAAAAAAGGTGATTTAAGATAACTTTCTTACATAAAAAATGGATAGTAAAAAGTTACAAGGTGTTAAAGTAGAAATTTTAGAAGTGATTTTTTGCTTTTACTCTATGTACATGAGATGACCAATAACATAAAGTCAGTATCGTTCAAAATTGTTTTATATAGATTTTTAGAAGGGTTCTGCACCTTTTTGACCCCCCTGCTATTTTAGACAACGAAATTCAGAAAAAGAAGGCGCCACTGAAATCCTGTCTGCTATATTTTTTTGGCACTTAATATTTGTTTGTGAAAGCCTTAATAACTGAATTATAGGCCCCTGAAGGAAGATCAGAGTGAAAAATATCCCCAATGCAATTTTTCTATTGATCTTAAACTACTGAATATTAGTTCACCATTTTTTGTTTAATATTTTATGACTTTAGTTACAATTATTCCATTGTAATATCGATCATCTAAGTTGTAATTCAGTAAAAAAATCGTTAACAAATATTTAGTAGATCAATAGAAACATTTCATTGTATTTCTCAATATGACCTTTCTTCAGGGGCCTACAATTCAGTAAATAAGGCGATTCATATCTATACCGACGGTTCTAAAACAAAACAAGGTTCAGGATGTGGAATATACTCCAGAACTTTAAACCTTAACATAAAATGGGCTATTCCAGAAACTTAAAACTAAACACAAAATGGACTGTGAGCAATAATAGCACCAGTGTAGTTTAAACAAAGCTCACGGGGATTCTCATAGCAGCAAAAGAAATCACCTGAAACATCACTGGAAGAAACATGCTCATATACACAGATAGCAAACAAGCTCTACTCACCCTGAATAGACCACGAGTATACATCAACAATGTAGTCAACTTAAGATGGATCAAAGGTCACGCCACATCGAAAGATAACAGTCTTGCTAATTCACTAGCCAAGAAGGTAGCCAACCGAATACTTTTTGGACCAGGCTCTTCTATTGGACTAACAACATCGGTAGTGACAGACCTAATTAAAGAACATTCCCTTGTAAAATTCAAGGAAACGAAACAAGAAACTGTCAGAATCCGCACTCTGCAGGGGGTGCAAACATGAAGATGAGACATCGAGCATATTCTCTATGATTGCCCGACGCTCTCATTTATTAGAAGATTTGTGTTGACGGACTTATTCGTGATAACAGAAGAATTACTGTTGAAATTACAGCTGAGGAAGTTCAAGTAAGTGTTGGAACTGTTCACAATGTCATTCAGAACAATTTAAAGTACAGAAAAACGTGTTCCAGATGGGTTCCCAGACAGCTTACTGACGCTCATAAAGAATCAAGGCTTCCAATATATTAGTCAAGACCTAAAACAACGAAGTTTGATTGAAGGAGACGCTTTTTTTGAAAAAACCCTGACCAGCGACGAGGTCTGGATCCATCACTACGACCCTGAGACCAAAAGGCAGAGTATGGAGTGGAAACACACTAGCTCTCCAGTTCGCAAAAAATTCAAGGTTCAACCTTCCGCCGGTAAAGTGATGCTGACCATCTTTTAGGACTCACAGAGTCCAGTCTATTGCGATTTCCTTGAATATCAGCGAACTATCAATAGCCAGTACTACTCCGAGATGCTAGAACACAAAGTTAGACCCAGCTATCAGGAGCAAACGCCGTGGGCTCTTGTCAAAAGGAGTCATTCTTCAGCACGATAACGCCCGCCCTCATACAGCCCAGCTGACCCGTGATAAGCTTCAAGAATTGGGTTGGGAGGTCTTACCTCATCCTGCCTACAGTCCCGACCTCACCCCATCTGATTGTTACCTGTTTGGACCACTCAAAGACGCCCTACATGGAAAAAGATTTGCTAATAATGAGGAAGTTAAGGAAGCGGTGCAAAAGTGGCTTCGGGGTAAATCGAAAGAATTCTTCGCCAAGGGAATTAGGAAGCTGCAAGAAAGATGGGACAAGTGCATAACTGTGGGGGGTGATTATGTTAAAAATAGCTTTAATTTTGAATTGAAATAAACCAGTTTTGAGCTATAGCCATTTGTCTCTTTACTTATTGAATGACCCTCGTACATTTACCCTAAACAACGCGCTCTTACCTCAAGTTTCCACAGTAATTTAATTTTTTTATGCACGACCGGGCGATAAAGTCCAGATTATAAATACGTTTAGCGGGCGTAAAGTGTCACTTTACCGCCCGCGGACTACTTTACTGCCCGCCGGGCGGTAAAGTAACTTTCTTTTTTTTTTCTTTTAAAAATTCACATGTAGTTAGTAAAACAAACTTTATTATTATTATTTATTATCATGGAAATATTTGGTACAATTAACAAAATATGAGTTTAATAAAGAAATTATAACTTTAAAAGCCCAAACATAAGATCCTCACACTTATAATTTTATACTAATAACACAATTTGAACAATTACTTATAGAAATGTTAGGATTTGCTACCTTGCTCTGTTGTAAGTTGCTACGAACTTCTACTAACTCCGTATGATTTGGGTTACTGCTGGAAGGTGTATGCTCAAAAGAATCGGTATGTAAATTTGAAAATTCAGCTGTGCGACTAGTAGAAGGCATATCAGCATTGACAATTTTTTTTGGCGATTTTCATTTTATTTACCACAGAATCTTCAATATAACCTTCTGCCACCGTTGTAGACTTCCAACCAGCATGTCGCTTTATGTTAAGGATATCCTCACCTGCATTAGCTAACAAAGTTGCTGAAGATCGTCTAAAACAATGGCCTGTGTAGTCTTTTGGAGTAGGCAATTTTAAATAAGTTGCTATTTTAAAAGGAATTTGACCAAATGTATTCTTTCCAACCACCTGACTGGAACATTTTCCATTACGATAATACACAAAAAGAAACGTCCGTGGTTGGTATTTGTCGTACGTAGTGAAGCATATTTTCGATATAAGTCGAGATAACTTGGTGATTCCTGCTCTTTGTCAATCACACTGAAAATGCGGTCAATTTTAGTTTTAGATGCTCGTATGGTTACCAATAAGGTTGTTCCTAAATCTTGAATATCGTCTATTGAAATATTAGCTAATTCCTCTCGACGACATGCTCCACAAATACCAAAAATTAGTGCAACCTACAATAAATAATCATATTAACATAATAGTCTAAAATAAAAAAAAAAAAAAACAATTAACTTACTTTTATCATAAGATATAAATTATCTGGAGCATCTACTAAAAATAATTCTATTTCTTCCCTGGTTAGAATTTTTGATTTTTTTGGTTTATGGCCGTCTGATTTACGTTTTAAGAATGTTGTCAATCTTGAATATCTAGCGATGTTTATATTATTGTGCAAATTTACAGTTGCTTTTAACATCGAATAATATGACCATAGAGACGACGGCTTACAGCATTTGGACTTTTCCAGAAAAAATGCAAGAAATACATTTTCTGTATAGTTACCGTCTATAACATTCTTCAATTTGCACCAGCTAACAAATTCATCGTAGACCTTATCGTATATTCTCTTAGATTTGGCGGGTAGTAAACTTAATTTTGCATCTTCTGCTTTAATAATTTCCGGTGGTATTCCGGAAACTATTTCATCGTCACTACTGTCCATTACATAAACAAAATATATAAAACTTCTTCGAAAATATACTAAGAAGCTTGCAATACGTGAAGTCGACTGTAAATAAAAATGGCGTCTACCTATTTTTGTCCTATTGACTTGGTTGCTATGGTAACGCGTATAGGTATATAGATTATTGTTATTTTATCATTAATTTCAATAAGACTTATTTTTATTTAACTATACAAATGATTTGGTAGATTGTTATACAGGGTGAGTTATAATAATATCGAGGTATAAAATTTATCCAACTTGAAACATTTATAATAACCTACTCACAAAAGGTGAAAAATAGAAAATAAAACATTAATAAACTATCATTAATACGGTCGTGCATAAAATTTTGTATATTTATTAATAAATGACTATTAAAACGGTCGTGCATAAAATATTGTATGTATTTCGGGCGTAAACAGCGTTTATGGACCTTACGTGTTAATAGCCCTCGCCTAGCGGCTCGGGCTCTTACTTACACGTTGCGGTCCATAAACGCCTGTTTTACACCCTTGATACATAAATAACTATTATGATAAGAGGATACTAATAACAGTTGTTTCAGCATTTTTCGTAGCAATCTTCATTGATATTTAATATTTAATGTAATAATTAAATACTTCAAGTAAATAAAATAGTAGATGAAATATTATAGTTTCATGGCGATTTTGATTACAAGTCGTGAATATTTATTTCGGATCAATTTCGTGTTACCTTTAAAACTAAATTTAGTGATATTTATTAAATAATCCAAGAAATAAATTATTGGAATAATGTGATATTTAAATACATATATTTCCTCTTTAAAGTGTAACATACAACTATAATGTTATTTACCACTAAAAAACATTGAACTTGATAAACAATAAAAAAAAATGTTTTCTGTTAAATATAGGCACAAAAAAATTATGAAAATAAAGTAAAAGCTGTTTAATAGCAATGTACAATGAACAATTGGAATATATTTTGCAACACTAACTAGACGTATTTATAATTATTTTTCTATAATGTGATATTAATAGGGTTTTAATTATATGCTTCTTCAAATGTACCACTTAATTATCGCAACAATTTCTTTTCAAAATCTAGTATTTGATGTTAATTATATCTTATTTTTTGTTTCAAAAGTATAGATTTTACAATGCAATAAAAATTATTTAATTGAGTAAATCATATTTTTATAAAATGTGTATTTGCAAATGAATTAATTATGTAGGTATCAACGCAATCAACAACTTTGCAAAATGAGTCCAGGAAAATCCAAATATACATATTAAAGATATTACACACGTAAAGTACAAAAAGAATAATGTTGTTATTCAATGTGGTTTTCACAGTTAATTAGCATCATTTTAAATAATATAAATTTAATGTAGCTATTTTAATTCGACTATTTTATGTTAATAAATACTTTTTGTGACAATGAAAGGTTAAAAATATCTAAAACTTGATAGAGGATGTCAATTTTATTAAGTGGAATTATTCATGTTTATTTAAAAGGCTTCACTATGCGACAGCGTACTTACAAATTAAGTAATAAAACAATTATTTAAATATTATAGATGAAACTGTAATATTTTTTTAATGAAACTACTTATTTAAAGTCTAGATTAGACATCATCATCTTGATCTTTTACATTAAGTGGGGCCTGCCATGTTAATTTATTTCCTCCACTTTGTTCTAAGATCACTTCGCTTTAGCCTCATATCAATATTAACATGATTTCTTTGGCCTGTATTTCTTAATAATTGTTTCCTCAACTTACAACCCTGCCGCTTCTCTAAACCACCTAAGTCTGTCTTTTCACTTTAAGACGAGAACTCTAAACATCTTAGAGTAGTATAAAATGTATCCGTTTTTGATATTCTCCGCAATTTTTTCCTTTGACAAATCCTTTCAGAATATTAGATTTTTTAAACCCCTTAAATACACGTGATTCTAAAAATCTAAAAATCGAACAAAGTACCGTTTTTCATCAAAACGGTAATTTTTTCATCTTATTTTTGCAAGATTACAGTTATAGCCTTTATCTCGGAGCTGACAAAGTTTTTTTTAATATTCTATAATCAGGATTGTCCACTTCTGGTAACTTTCCTTTTACTTGCTCTAAGGACAACATTTTCAAAAGTTTCTTCTTCGATCAGATCTATAAGTTGTCTACATATCGAATTTCAATAAGAGGCAATAGCGTAAACTAATTAATTTATCGATCTAGTTTTTTTTTGAAAACATTTAAATAACAGTGGTTACAATGCTAAAATACTTCATAGTAAGCCCATTCTCACATTATTTTCGTAATACGAATCACAAGTACTTGAAATTGTTTGCATCTTGCAACCAGATGGCTGCAATTCTATGACCAATGACTTTGTTGTCTCCGCTACACTGATCTAACCTCTTATTGAAGTATTCTACCAAATTATAGCACACCTAGTATCCTGAAAACGTTGATGTGCTCAGTAAAACATATGTCAAACTTTAAGTTGTTAAGTGATTAATTTATAGTAACCTAGAATTAAGAATTTTATAAATAGACGTCAAATTCAATGAAGAGAAGTAGTCCATATTCAAATATTTTACGATTTATAAATTTTTGTTTTAAGTAATTTATTTTCGTTAAGTAAAACTATAAAATTCCGAAGCTGCGATACATCATAGGAATTTAACTAATTTGTCTCTTTAATAACAGAATTGTATAATTACTTTTAAAAAGTACTTACTTAGTTGATAAAAAAAATAAGAGGCCATTAAGATAATACATATGTTAACGTAATACTTCACTGCAACAAACTGTATTTAAAAAAAATCATAATTTTGATGGTAATGTACAACATGCACACTTTAATTCATTATCTAATAAAAATAATTTATTTAGCCATAATTTAGTCACCTTTATAGAATACTTTTATTAGAAATCAACAAACAACTATCCCACTTTTTATTCAAAATTTCAGTAATTTTGAAATTAGCTATATTCAAGTATTTTTCTGTAATAAAAGTAAAATTCCATAAACTGTAGTTTGATAGTAATCCATAGATTAAATTTCATACCAAAGGCAAAAAATGGATAGGTATTAATCCCAATTTTATTTTGAGTGAATATCAAAGAACAACAACCTAACAGCAAAAAAATACTGCATAATCGACTATATAAAAATTGTTAAATTAATGTATAGGTACGTCTGGAGGTAAATAATTAAGAAAGTGACCATTATGTGCACAATTAGGTAGAGTAGGGATTGTAGCAAGAAGTCAGAGTGGGGAGTACCAACCATGCTATTTATCTGTAATTAGTAAATTAATTCAAACGAATTAACTAAGAAAATTACAATTATTGTAATTACATATAGAATGTTTTTTTCTATTTTAATAATTACCTCTAAGCTCATGAACTTTAAAGAACTTAATAGAAATCTGTATGACTGGCTACCCTCTAAACCTATATTAAAAATAGTAAATAAAAGTTATATCAAAGAGCTACACTTCAATTTAAAATAATTCTACGGGACAGCTGATAATTTAAGTAGTATGTTGTCATTAGGTAATTCTAATATTGTTACACTCTATGTGTCAACTAGTATTAATTAATTAAACCTCTGTGATTTTATTTGTTTGGTGTTAAGACTTATTTTCATTAATAAAATTAAAAAATTTTATGTGAATGACGTAGAATGTAATCCATCCACATTTTACATTTCTGACAGATTAGCACTGAAAATTGCCTGCAAACAGACAGGTAGAAGAATTGTAAAAATGTATGACAAAGATATAATTCTGGCTGGTTTTAGCAAAAGTGGAGTTGTGCTTTATGTGAACAAAATATTCACAAAGATATTGGTCTAAAATAAACATCTCAAACATAATTATTTATTAATTTAACTTTCTAGTGCAGAGTTTATTGAATTTTTATGGTTGTATAAAATAGGTCTGTTCATTTAGGGGAGGGTTCTTTTTTATTAATTTTGGGAGCCTTTCAAAATTCATAAAAAAAACAGTATTCAACAGGAAATACAATTATAGGTATACGGACCACTTTGACAACTCTCATTTATATGTCTGAGATCATAGCTACCTATACTTTTAGAGCCAGAATGTAGTGTATCTTTTTAGTAATCTTTGCTCATACCTAGTTATTATTTGAAAGGAATCGGTAAAATAATTCAATTTTTCAAAAAAATGTTAATGGTCTTCTCTACTGCACAAATTATGGAAGAAGTTGTACGCTATTGAGAGCTCAAGAAATAACTTGAACTGGATCAATAAATTACAATTACTTGTCTAGTCAGAATAACATTTTTTACTGCCTCACAAAAATTGCAAATTACATTTCTCTTTATATTTAAAAAAAAACTTTTAGTAGTAATATATTTGTTTATTTACTGAAGCTTTGATATATATTCACTAATAAATAAATTATGTGTTAAGTATCTGCCAAATAACTCTCTACATAAATTTATTAAATCTCATTTTCCTCTAGGTATTAAATAAGCATCTAACTAAATAATTAAATACAATATTTAAAAAGCTTGTTTACTAAACTTAACCTTAACAAACACCAAGAACCAAGACTTTACTAAAAATTGTCCTAAATTTAATCATAAATGAAAATTGACCATAACCTTGACGAAATACTTAATTGTTATTTTAAGCAGATTGATCAGGTTTATTTTTTTTTAACTGCTGACTTGTGCTTAATGGAACTACCTTGAAACAGATTTTGCAATTTATTTAAAAACAGATTTATTTATGAGACTATTAGCTAGACAACAATGTAATATTAGTATTGATATTTGTAAATATTAATGATTAAATTGTTTAAATTACTGCAAAAATGGCATGACAAAATAAACAGAAAATAAACATTTTAATTCAAATGCACCAATACAGATACCTATGCAAGATGTTAAAAAAGTTAATTAGCAAAATTATTACAATAAAAAATACATTATACCTAATCTGAACTAGTTCCTATGAACAAATATTGGTTTTTACTTAACTACTTTCACAGAGTAGATTAAAATTATTATTGTAATATGCAAATGGAGATAATTATGTGTTATCAATATCAACTATGAGATACCTAGTTGATAGAAGATATAACCAAGAATAATTTACATTCCTAATATGCAAATGGCTTTTATAATTTTCACTGTGAGGTCTAAAGACCCAAAACCTTATGTGATCTAGTTGGTTTTTTAAAATGTCTCGATCCTTTACATTAAAAGTAGTGAAAACAATTTTAAAGACAATACAATATTTCGACCTCCTGTTGCAATCCTTGTCATATCGTTATTGTAATGCAATAACAATAATCAAAAAATCATAAAATAAACATTGTGGGTAAGGAAAATATTTTTCAATGTGCCTTGTTTTGTTAAAATATTGAATAAATTATACAAAAATTAGCATGAATTTTGAATTCATACTGTCAGTCAATAGAAGTTAATAAAATTAATATTTTACTTACTTTCCTAAAGAATCATCTATATCTCCTCTATTTGGAGAAACTCCTCTGTACCTACCAGCACAGCTCAATGGCATTAACTCATCAGCAGGGTAAGCATTATACATATAAGCATTATATGCATGGTAAAACATATCTCTTGCTTCCTCCCTTCAATGATAATTAAAATAAGTATTTGGTATGCACATGTAATGTTATAAACTCACCTTAGTTGGATTTTTTCTTTGGAACTCATATATTTTATTTCTTTGGATAAACATGTTGTAGTCAGGAGCACTATACTAATTATAAAATTGGACAAAAAACTATCAAAGGAAAGCATTTTAATTTTAACGAAAAATTCGTAAATAAAATCGCCTTATATTTATTAACATATTGTTAGAGCTCAGCTGTCACTAACACTTGATAAGACTTCTTATCAGAAAATACAAGGTACTCGAGCTGAGGTGGATACTTTTGCGTAACATTTTCACCATTTGTTAAATAAAATATGATGTATTGGTATTGCACTGGTAGGAAAATAATAACCGAGAGAAATAAGCAATTTTGACATAACTTTCAGGAAATTTGTTGATTTTTATTCCTTCACAAAAACTGACAGAAGTCAAATTATATTATCCCCTGATCCTGAGACTCCCTCTCCTCCTCTCCCTCACTGCCAGTCGTTAAATAAAAATTGGGTGGAGCCAGCCCTGGGTGGAGCTTATCTGTCAGTGTTGCCAATATATTTTTCCACCAATCAACGCTGAGTGTTATCTCTCATCTAAAAATAGAAAAGAAATATTCATTGTGTGTAGTAAGTATATTTTAGAAAATTTTAATTAGTTGAAATTTTATTTCTTATCATTTAAAGTATTCAACGTACGTATGCAACTTTTACGTACACTATTTAAAAACGTCAAAATTGTCAAATAAGCGGTGTTGCCGATTTGAGTATAATCTCCGTATAATATGATTTTCGTATATTCTGACTTGCCAACGTATTTTTTTCTAACTCATTGAAATTCCGTATAATTTCCGTACATTCTGGAAAAACTGAATCTTTTTGGATTTCCATTTATTTTAGAAATAAGTTTAGACACTTCTAAGTTTATATGGATAACTTAGTTGTTAGTGTGTCTTCTGCTCTACTTTTATAAACAGTGGCGTGGCATCCTTCCTCCATGACAGTGGCTGAGTAGCTCTTGTAGCTAGACTAGAGCAATGAACTGGAGTTCATTGGACTAGAGTGGTAGTAATAATCCTTCCTCCATGAGTGGTAGCTCATGGAGGAAGGATAGTTATGGTAGCTGGCTGCTTATTTTAAAGAAAGCCACACTCCATGCATTGACCAATGAAAAATTGTTAAAATGTTCTTTGCTTTGGAACTTTTGGCTTTTAGCAACACTGTCCCTGATATTCCACTGAACTGTAACTTGCAGTTGTGTGACATTTTCCACGAAAAAAAAAATATAAGACGATTTCGACAACCTAAAAAAAAAATCAGATTTAAAAATTGATGACGAAACTCAAAGGAACGTAGTTGAAATCAATCCACGAGTATCGCTAAAAAATATATTGAAGTTTTGATGTCTGTCATTTGTCTGGTCTGTGCGTCTGTGGCCTGTGGTCTGTCATTCATCTCTTCTTGTTAACCGGTTAGCGGGAAAAAATAAATTTTATATACATTTTTCTCTATTTTTTACTTTAACAAAAATAGTAAGTGATAAGTGATGTTAACTGGTTTGCAAATAAGTGCTTAAGGTAAAATTAATAAAAAATAAACTGACTATTTTAATATTTTTCGTTTGTTTTCTTATACCAAGTTCAAAGAAAGGTTTTTCAAAACCTGCATAATCCATAATGAATACTGATAAACAGAAATTATACAGTTTAATCTTAAACCACTTTAATTATTTATAATGGCTATAAAGATAGTATCGCCGTTAAGTGTAAATAGATTTATAAGGAATTACAAAAAAAACATTCTTCAAATCTACGTATCGACACGCCATCGAAGAAGGTTGTAAACGATACGTCCATTTGAGATTAAACCAGAGGCGTATTCTGCAAAATAATACGAATACATCAGTATAAAAAACCTATCTTAATTGCAATGGTTTGGCTGATAATGTTAAAAAAAAGTATTTCAAATTATGTGCACCTTTTGAGCATTACCTTTTTACCCCTGTCAAATATTGTAGTTTTGGATATGTAGCATATTATAAGATTTTAAATTGAATTACCACCTTTTTAGGATATTTTTTTAATGTAGCAATAAAAAATGTCTCTTACTGTAACATTATTGTCACCTTATTCTATGAAGAGTTAGGTAATTGGCTAGAATGTATCTCAATCAAACTCAGCTTATTAATGATTTATAAAATTTAAACATTCATTACCTAATAAATAACTTCCACTGTGTGTGTTATATAGGGATGTCATCTGTACCGTTTTCACTTTTCACCCAGATTGTTAGATTTTTTAAGGTTTGTCCAGTGTCCGCTCACATGATGAAAATGTCCGGGAATATCTGGATAACTTTATAATTTTATTTTTAAAACTTCAGATCCATTGAATAAATAATGAATCATTCATAACGATTTTGTTTTTATTTTTGTTTTTTTATTACTTACTTTACAAAGTAGAATGTACCTAGAGGTTAAAAAATGGGGAATGATACATGTTTTATATTGTTTAATTTAAATAAAATACCTAGTTATTCGTTCCGTGCGCCAATTCATTTATATACTAATGGACTATTTGTGCGTATACTGAAAATACAATTTTTAATAGAATTTGTAATTAAAAAGTATATATGTTAGTTTAAATAAAAGTATATGGATTTGTAAATAAGTGAAACATTAATTTATTATTATATATTTTTATCGCTGCACGATCTAAACAGGCTGCTTTCAAAGTCAATAGATGACAAAGAAATCGCAATAGCCACTTTCTTAGATATCGAAGGAGCTTTCAACAATGACTCAACCACTCTAGGAAAGGCAACTATACAGGCAAAAGTTACATGGGACTGCCCACAAGGAGGAATATTATCTCCAATGCTTTGGTCAGTTCTTGTGGACGACTTACTCAAAATATTGTCCAAAGAAGGCTACCAGTGCCTAGGATACGCAGAGGACCTAGCAATTATCGTCAGGGGGCGATTTGCAGGCATAGTCTCAGAGCGATCTCAAACAGCTCTAAACATAGTGAACAACTGGTGCAAAAAGGAACAATTGTCCATTAACGCACAACAAACAAAAGTTGTACCATTCCCAAAAAAACGAGTACTTACAGGACTAAGACCACTAGTACTAAACAACATAGTTATCCCATTCATCACAGAAGCCAAACACCTTTGAGTCATATTTATTCGATGAGGGGTCTACATATCATTTGGTATATATTCCTTGCTGCCTGGATATTGATTCCTTCTTTTTTATAAGTTAAAGCTCTGAAGTGCTTGGCTCTTGCGAAGGCTTTCTTTTTTATTTGTTGGGTATGATATTTGACATTGAGTTTGTGATCTAATTCTATTCCTAGATATTTGCAATGTTGAGTAGGTTTTAGTGTTTAATTTTGAAAGGTTATGGTTGGAGAATTATCTGTTAAGGTGTGGTAAAAATGATGAATTTAGTTTTGGAAGGATTTGGATTGATTCTCTATTCATAAAAAAAGGATAAACTTTGAAGTTCTTTGATGTCATTGTTTCGAGATTTTTTGTGAGATATAAGGGCAGTGTCATCAGCAAACTGAAGGGTGTATGAAGACTGAATGTGGTTATTTAAGGGTAGATTGTGAGAATATATATCATGGCAGAAAAAGTTGTACAAAAATGAAGATCCTTGTGGAACTCCCTGCTCCAATAAGAAATATCTTGAGATGTGATTATTGTGTTTAACACATAATTGGCGATTTGTTAAGAATTTATTGATAATGTTAATTAGATAGATAGGGCAAATGACTGAAAATAGTTTCCACATTAGGCCTGTGTGCCACACACTATGTTATGTTGGGAATGGGGTGTTAATACACTGAGACCTAAAAGATCTATTGTGTCCCCTTCTGTCGATAATGCAGCAAGGAAATGCCTCAATGCCTATAACGACGCTTCCAATCCTATCTTCTCAAGGAAGTGTAGGAGTTGGCTGTGTGGTTTTTCACAAAACTGTACTTCTTTATGATTTCATCCTGAGGCATATCCCAGGTATCTTTGGTCCTGAAGCAAGTAAACTTTCGTCTGATTACTCCATTCCAGATCATTCTATATCGTATCCTTTTTGCCACATACTCTATCATTAAATGTAGAGAAGTGAGGTCTAATATCACCTCCATTGCGGCCGTACGGCAGGTTCTCATTGCACCGGTGATGCAAACACAGGCTAGTCTTTGTACTTTTGAGATATTAGCTCTCGTAGTAGCTAAACTAGTTCTGTTACTCCAGGCTATAGCACCGTAAGTAGGGTTGCCACATTTCCGGAAGTGAAAAGCGTGGCAACCGTGACGATAGAGCACTTTATATAATCAGGTCAATTTTTTGTGAACATTTCTATAAAAAAAAGGTCCTCAGCTTATTTTTCGTATTGTATTAATCCGATTCCTCTGCGGCTTTTAAAAAGCGTGGAATTTGCATAAAAAGCGTACAGGCAAGTCAAAAAGCGTGACGTCTGAAGCTTCCATTTGGTTTCTTTAATGCCATAACTGTATCAACTCTCCCTTTTTCCAAAGCCCTGTGCAGTCTCGCTGCTGCAGGTGTAGAGTTAATATCCTCGCAGAATTTTCTGAATCTGTTACGTTTAGCTTTCCCGATTTCTTTGTTGTAGGTAGTAAGTGCCTTGATGTAGCTCTACCAATCTCCGCTGTGCTTGGTCCCTACTAGTTATATTTCTTTGAATGGGGCAGCTTGATTCATATGCCTCAAGTATTGCCCCATTTAATTCTTCGAGATCGCTTTC
This sequence comes from Psylliodes chrysocephalus, assembly GCA_927349885.1. Classification (NCBI taxonomy): domain Eukaryota; kingdom Metazoa; phylum Arthropoda; class Insecta; order Coleoptera; family Chrysomelidae; genus Psylliodes; species Psylliodes chrysocephalus. The sequence goes on along the minus strand of OV651819.1, from coordinate 28,750,910 downwards.
CAGAGCAAGTGGGTGCCTGGGCCCCTTTTTTGTCTGGATACATGCTAAATTTTGCTTTAGAATGGTGTTTTATTTGTCCCAGTCTGTTTTTCTATGATTCCTCTTAGGATCGTCTGAGGAATGTTTCTCTAACGTAAACGCAATTATCTCGTGACCACATAGAGATGGTTCACTTGATACTCTCCAGTTTGTAACTAGGTCTTTAATGATCGGTGTACTTCTTGACCTTATTACAAATGTTGAAGTAATCCCAATATTTTGCACAATACAATTCTTATTAAAAATATGTTCTAAAAGTTGCTCACTTCTGTAATTGGTGTCGTTGTTTCCCCATCCGGTGCTGTGCGCGTTGGCGTCGCATCCAAGAAGTAATGGCAGATGTCTTCTCTGGCAGTACTCCACTAGTCTCGATACTTCCAGGGGTGGTACAGGACCATCTCCGGCCAAGTAACTAGTAGCTATTACTATGTCTTGCCGCCTCATCCCTAATTCCAGGTATGCTCGAATTGGGACGAGATCACGCGTCATGAATTCTGAAAGACGAGAATATTTAGTATTATTTCTTACCATTATGCATGTTCTGGGTACTTCATAACTAGTGTGATAAATTACCCTTGCATCCTTACCTGGTTTCCGTAGGCTCACGGTTCCTGGATCAGAACGATCCCTAATTGATCTTTAGTGAATGTCCGAGATCACAGCCGAGGCTCCACAGTCGATGCCCGCCATTTTACTCTCCTTGAATGGGGGTGCCGTCCCCATCGGTGAGGGTGTGTTCCATACCCCCCTTTTCTGCTTCTTCATCTACTTCTACATCTTCAGAGGAGTCTACGCAGAGATTTGAGAGGTTAAGGCTCTCTGGGTTCTCTACATCAGTCTCATCTTTGGAAGTACTAGGAGTTGGTTCTGTTCCTCCCAGTTCCTTTATTTTCTCTTTCTTTTGAAGACCGTGTACGGGGATTTTCTCGAATCGATAGTGGATTGTGTATCCATGATCCTTTGATAGGTTAGGACTATTCCTTTGCCCTCCTCTTTCTGGCTGACGATTTTTTACAGTGTGGTCGATAGCCCCACATTATGCGCTTCTATTAACTGTAGAAGCTTCTCTACAAAGTGCCCTTGACTTCTTGGGAGAAAGAGCATGGCGGTATATGCTTTTGGGATGTCGTCTCCTGCACATACCTCCAACTCCACTCCCTTCCAGTTGCTCAGGTGTGGGATTTTTGCCCCGAGCCATTCTGCTGACTGTGGCCGGAAGTGGATGCCTCCGAATTGGAGCTGATGCTCCCATCTAGCGAACATCTCTTCTACTATGGTTCTTCCACCAGGGTTTGTTCATTCGCACTGATCATGGTCTCAGGGAACCCCTTAGGTAGGATCGCGACCCGCTTCGTCTTGACGACAGTAGCATAACTGCCAGAAGTGGAGGTATCGGCCACTTCTTTTTCCTTTGCGATGGTGTGGTGTTATTCCCGTCCGACTTATTTTTCAGATATTTAGGGTTGGTTTTAATTCCCTCTCCCTGGGATTTGTGCTCCACAGCTTTCTTTTTCGCTTCTTCCGATGTCATGCCCTGATCCGAGGTAGCAAAGATACCACCGAACTCCTGCCATGAGTTCATGTCTCAGTGGGTCGTCCCTTCCACCGGGTTGCGGGTTGTTCCAGTTGAGGTAGGGAAGGTAGCTTCCGCTTAGATTCTTTTTTAAGGGGAGCTTCCCTCGCCGATGAGTGGTGATAGGGGAATGAAGAAGATAGAGCGATGATTCTTCTCTTCTCCCTTCACCTCTTTTGTTCTCCCATTTCCCTGCTGAGGTTGTCCCACTTGAGAGGTTGAGGGAGGTTGATCGCTTCGGATGACAGGCTCCATTTGATCAGATTTGGGGGCGGGGTGGTCCCGCCGGATTTTTTTTTTCTTTAGATTTCTTGCCCATGTAAATCCCACGAACAGCTAGCGAAAGAAAAATCGACCGACGCAGAGCCCCGCATGCGCCGGTAAGACTGGATACACACTATCAAATGCTTTACTTATGTCCATAAAAACTGCAGCCGACGATTTTCCTTCTAGGTGGGATGTTTGTTCATTTGACGTCAAAATTATTAGTGGATGAATGCTTGAACATTGGCTTTTGAAACCAAATTGAGTTTTTGAAATATTTTCTCCTACAGCTGTTACTAACTTGTTTTTAATAATTTTTTCTTAGTTTTTTCCTAAAACTGGTAGTGGCGTAATCAGTCGATGATTTGTAACTTTTATATGATCAGTGTTTGCTTTTGGTATAGTAATGATGACACCTTTCTTCCATTCATGAGGAAAGTATTCATTTTGTATGCAATAATTATATATTTTAAAAATATGTGTGTGGATTGTAGCACTAATTTCCTTAAAATGTTCCTTGTTATACTGTCATATCCTTGTGTTTTTGCCATCACATATTTATGATTTTTATACTGGGAAACTGGCATTGGTATGTCTTAATTAAATTTGGTTTTGAGTAGGGTATGTTCAGTTGTTTTAATTTCTCTGAAGAGGGCTCGTTTTGTTTTGATAAGTTTTAAAATAAATGGAGGAAGTTCGTATTTAAAATAGGATTGGGGTTTCGTTGGTGTGTTTGATAAAACTGTTTTCTGTACAAGTTCAATGAAATTTGATATTTTAGATGGGGTAACTTCAGAATTTTCATTTATGTATAAGTTTTCATTTACTTTTACCATATCACATTTTTGAAAGATGCATCTTAGTTGTGGCTCAATATTTAATGGCTTTTCATCTAGATTTACTGTTAGTTCTATAGATTGATGATCAGCGCATAGATCTGGAATATTATTAACTTTGGTAATGTTTCTTTGAAATGTTCTTGAACATAATACAAGATCGTGGGTGGGGCTAGGATTATTTGACATTATGAATGTTGGTGGAGTTGGGATTTTAAAGAAATCTGAATTATTCAGGAATTTGTTAAGTTGTGCTTTCTTATGGGGACTGCTATTTATGATCCAAAAACAAATATTACGGTTAATTTTTAATTTGGGTTACATGGATAGTTGTCGAGAAATATTTAAAAATAATAAAATTCTTACTGTTACTGCATTATACCTCTATAAATTATTGTCTTTTACATTTAATAAAATAAGAAATCTCAATGGAAAAAGATATACACGGGTATAATACCAGAAATGCTGAAAATATATATTTAAAACATTACCATACCAGCTACAAAAAAATCACCATACTACGCCGATTCTTACCTCTTTAACAAACTGCCATCAACCATAAAAAATAATCAAACCATACAAGGCTTCCAGAAAGACTTAAGCAGCTATTAACAGTTAATGTTTTCTACTCAATAGATGAGTACCTACAGTATATGTTTGCCTAGCTGATATATGAGATTTTTATATTGTACTTGGTTGTATTGTTACTTTGTTTTTATTTATTTATCTACGAGGATATATCAGAAAATAACGAGACTGGTGCTATAGTATAACAACGAAACATTTATTTAAAAAAATTCAACAACTATCCTTCGAAGTACTCTCCATTCTGTTGAATACACTTATCCCATCGCTTTATCCACTTATCTGTTTAGTATACCCATCACAGCGTTGTTGAGCTCTAAATCAGACTCAAATCTTCTACCTCTCAATTCTTTTTTGACTTCAGGAAACAAATGGAAGTCACATGGAGCAAGGTCAGGAGAGTAGGGGGGATGAACCATAATTTCAACCCCTAATTCTTCAATGGTTCGTTGACAAATCATTGATCTATGAGCCGGAGCATTGTCGTGATGCAGCGTCCAGCCAAAGTCCTGATAAAGCGGCCTTTTTTCTTTAATTTTGTCTTTAAGGGTCCTCGAAGTACATTAGAATAGTACTCCCCTGTTACTGTATGTCCTCTAGGTACAATGTGATCGTAAATAACGCCAAATTTATCAAAAAAAATCAGGTGCATCACTTTACCAGCGCTTTTAGCAGTTTTGGCCTTCTGCGGTCTTGGGCTGCCTTTATACTTCCATTGCATACGTTGAGACTTCAATTCAGGATCGTAATGATAAAACCAACTTTCGTCACATGTAACCACATTATTTAAAAACTGTGGGTTACGTTGCAATTGCCTTTTCCACTGCTGACAAATTGTCACTCGATTCGCTTTTTGTTCATCGGTCATCACTTTTATTTATTTTCAGTGTTTTGTTTCCATTAATTCTAGAAAATTTAGTCATCCTATAACCATGGCTCTACTACGCAGTTTGGAAATCATCGGTATTAGAAACTTCAGTCCAGAAGACAAACAAACTATATACTTTGGCACACCCGTTGTTTTATTTCAAGGCCAAAATGGATCTGGAAAAACCACAATCATAGAAAGTATTAGATATGCGTTAACAGGAGAATTACCTACTGGTGTGTATGCAAAATGAGAGTCTTATTATGATATTTATTTCCTCTGAATTATATATCTATTCTAAATCTATAATGATTCCTATTCACAGGTACTGATCATGGAAAAGGTTTTGTGAATGAACCAAAGATGTCAAATAAATCAACTACAAAGGGCAGTATTAAGATCAAATTCTCTGATACTGAGGGAAATGTGATTACTGTTGCTAAAGTTGTACAAGTGCAACTCATAAAATCTGGTAATCTTTCATTCAAGCGATTGAATTATGCAGTACGCAGAAGAGACAAAGACACAGGCGACGTCCAAGATATCTCCGGACGTTGTATTGACATAGACAGCTACTGCTGCAATACTCTCAATGTTTCGAAAGCAATATTTAACAATGTTCTCTTCTGTCACCAAGAAAATTCGCTGTGGCCCCTAGACGAACCTAAGAAACTCAAAGAGAAGTTCGACGAAATTTTTGATGCCACCAAATACAATAGATGCATCAAAAACATCAGAGATTACATCAAGGCCCAGCAAATAGACGTTAAAAGTTTACATAGAGTTTTAGATAGCAAAAAGGAGATCAAAAACAGAGTGGAACATCAACGAGCCAAATTCGAAGAAAGAAAAGTCAAATTGGGAGAGACCAAGGAGGCTATAAAAACGAAAAAGAAGGAAATGGAACCACTGACGGCTCGTATGAATGTAATTATGGAATTGGAGGAGAAATTGGGCAACTTGCAGAGGAAGCTTACTGGAAAAGAAGAAGAAAAGAAAGGTGTGCTTTATAAATAATTTCTATTTATATTCAACATCATTAAATTTATTTTTTAGGTCTGGCCAATCAACAGAGCACCCTAATTAGCAGTATGTCCTACGTTTTCGAAGGATCAGACGAAGATCTCCAGTCAAAAATCAACTCCTTTAAAGACGAACAAACTTCAGAAGAATCGTCTATTAGAAAACTAGAAAAAAACGTCCAAGACACCACAATTCAAATCGGAACCTTAAACAGAACAGTACAGAATAAACAAGTTAAAATAGGCCAACTGAAAGAAGAACAAAACAACCATAACTCCAAGTTGCAAGAAAGTCAAAATCTGATAGAAAAATTAAGAGTGGAACTAGACATTCCAACTAACGACGATAAGGAGTATCTAATTGGAGAACTGTCTAAGTCTTTAAAAGACGAACAGAAGAAGTTAGCCGATTTAAAACGTGAAAAGGACGTAGAAGAGAAGCTTTTGCAAGATCAAATCGATAAAATTAGGGAGCAAAATGCCGGAACCAAACAATCTATTTCATCGAAAAAAACTGCGATAAGCGACTATAAAAGCAAACTGAGAGATATACAAGGAAAATTACAGGAATTGGATACTTCTGATACTCAATTGAAAGCTGTTACTGACAAAATCCAAAAGTGGCAACAGACTCTTTCTAGCATAAAAAATTCCTTTGATGAACATGAAACATTGCAGGAAATTGATACATTGAAGGAACAAATAGGCACCAAGGAACAATATCTCGATAAATTAGACAAAGAATACAGGATACTTCAACGTAATTACGTAACAGAACAAAAATTAGAATCAGAAAGAGCATCGATTGTCGAAATGCAAGGACAGATCAATAAAATAAAATCGAGACATTCTGATAATTTGAAAATGCTCTTTAACGATGATGTACCCAAGAAGAATTTAGAAAGGGCAGTCGTCGATATTCAAAAGAAACAAGATGCTGAATTTAATAGATTGACTCAGAACATCAGTAATTTGGAAAGGGAATTGACAACATTGCAAACGACTTTGAATCACCAGAAGAACAAATTGAAAACCGATCAGCAAGGTAGGGTTTATATTTTTACTACATGCTTTTCTTAAATAATGTTTAGACATACAACTGCATACAAACTTTAAATAAATTTAATTAAATTATTTAATAGGTCGCAAGTAGTAAATATTAATGGCAATATATTTAAACAAATTCAAGTTTCCTTTGGTGTACCTCAAGGAAGCCATTTAGTTCCTTTGTTATTTAATAATTTAACAATGATATTACCAAAGTATTTGTTAACTGAAAATGTTTACTATTTGCAGACGACTTTAGACTCTATTCTGCTGTTAACGATCTCCAAGATTTTATTAAAGTTCAAAATGATCTTCATAAATTACATGATTGGTATCAGGTCAATTAGTTAGACTTAATATCAACAAGTGTAAATACCTGGTGTTTTCTAAACTTGAAACAATTAAAGTTCTATATCCACATTTCGTACTGCATTAATAGTACTACTATCACTGGAAGTAACATGCTTATCTATACGGAAAGCAGACAAGCATTACTCACCCTGGACAGACCGCGAATTTACTTAGGGATAGTATTAGAATGCCACTAGCTTTGGCTGAAATATCCATCAACAATATGGTCACGCCACAGGGAAAGGTAACTGTTTTGTTGATTCACTAGCCAAATATTTTTTTGGATTTGGCACTGCAATTGGATTGACAACATCGGTAATGGCAAACCTAATTAAAGAATGTTCCCTTGTGATATTCAAGAAAATATGGGATGAAATAAGAAGCTGCAAAGTTGCCAGGGAGCTTTTAAGTTATTCTACAGTAAACAAATACTTTGACTATGATTAGACGGAATCTGCACCTGATCACAGGCATTCTGTCTGGCCATTGCCAAATACGGAAGCATCTCCATATGGGGCAAAATCCGCACTCTCCTGGGATGTGAAGAACGGAAATATTCATTTGGTACTTGCTGCGAAGTTTGAAAAATGTTATAATTAATGTTAAACTGTGTACTCATATGAGCACGGACGCGAATGAGGAAATTGTATGTGTACTTCTGAACGAGGCTTGAATCTGTATGCATTCGTCTCGATGTTTGCGCAGTCTGGACTAAAACAAAAATATAAGTACTATTTCAGTTTTGAAATAGTATTGCAAACCGAAGGGTTGGTACTAGTATTTCTTCTGATGGAATAGCTTTACTGTAAGACGTGTCTTGTCTGATCTTGGTTTTAGACAATTTAAAGAAAAATGAAATCTACAAACATCCTAGTTAAAGTTTTGAAAGACTCCATCTTTTTATCGATCATGAAATCTTTTAATGAACCTGTGCTATTTTGATTCATTTGTCTTCTTATGTTTTTTTTTTTAATTTGGTGTCATCGGCGTCGACTACTACAGACAACCATCTTTCTCGTTTTTACATACATTTCTAAAATCGGTCATATTTACAACTAGTGACTGAAAAAAGAATGATCGCCAAATTCGATGGATCGATGTTGTATTTGGGAACCTATTTTTTTGTTTTCCTATATGTTAAGGGAAAATGGTTCGTTCTCTAGTTGCCTCATTAAGATTCTTGCTCATATGCGTACTCGGTTTAAAAATTTTCTGTTTGTATGTCTCTACTTATTGGCATATTTCTTACACATAACTGGGACGGTCGTTCTAGCACAATGAAGTTCATATAATAGCTCTTGATGTACGTTGTAGTAATATTTTTCTTAGCGTTTTCTTTTATGTCTGTTGATAGTCAAATATGACCGAAACTAGTTGCCCTTGCTTTATTATAATAATTGTGGTTGTTTTATTTTTCTTGTTTAGTATATTGTCTCATCTACAGCTTCTGTTTCTATTTTATCCAGAGTTAGCAAATAACAAACGAAAAATCGATAAACTCTGCAACGGAACCGACTTCACATCCTTCTTGGACGAAACCTACAAAAAAAAAGAATCTGTTCAAAAGAGAAAAGGTTATTTATCTGCAGCTAAGATAGTGTTCGAAAATTTGGCGAGTAAATTTGAATCTGAAAAATCTTGCCCCGTTTGCCAAACGAGTTTCTCGAATAACACTTCGGCCCTACCCGCTATAATCGAAGAATTAAAACACAGGGTAGTATTGGTTCCGGGACAGCTGGCTCAAACGGAAAACGAATTTAAGAAAGTTGAAGTGCTTTATAATAACTTGCAGCAACTTAAAATCGTAAATGATGATATCGCAACGATGTCGAAGACCAAAATTCCCAAATTGGAACAAGAAATCAGTAATCTGACGGAACAGCATGAAGAAACAAATATGGTAATTACAGGTAAGAGATACATTTTTAGAGAATGTCATACGAATTGATATTAGTTATATAAGAATTCTAAACAAATTTTTATTTATTTCAGTTTTGTTTGTAACACAGTTAATATTAAAAATAGTGAATTTTTGTTTTTTAAAAATGTAATTTCGAGTTTAATAAACTTAATTGGCACAGTCGTAGTAGGATCGACATAGTAGTTTCTCGAAAATTCACGGAATTTTCAACTCTGGTGTCGAGAAATTTTCCTGTGGGAAGTCTTAAGTATTTACATAAGACTTCTTTTGATGATTCCAGTTCTGCAAGCCTTATATTCCTACAGGAACATTTCTTGACACAGAATTTAAACTCTTGTAAATTACGGAAAATCGGACCCAATGCTGTATAATCAATAAAATACCCTTCAATCCAAATATTAATCCTATTCCAGCCGAGAAAGCAAATCTTGAGCGACCCAAAATGATGATAGAGATTTGCAAAAACCTGATCAGAGATGCTACTCTGTTCGATAAATATCAAACGGACATAGCCAAAGCTAATGACAATATCGAAGAGTTGCAAGAGACTATTGAAAAAGTGTCGTCGAAACGTTCACATCAAGAAACAGAGATGGAGATAGATTCCGTCAAGAGAGAGCTCAGCAACACAAAAAACAGGTAATAAATGAGTTGAAACGAATTTAATTTATCCCAAAAATTGTATTGCAGGTACGATTCCAGCAAAGATTTGTTAGACGGGCACAGAGAAAGGTGTCAAGACCTTAACAAAAAAATCCAAACAGAAGTTCAAAAGCAAATCGACATCCAAAAACTCGTTCAAGAAAAACCGCTGCTCGAAAAACAAAACGCCGAATACAAAGAACAAATTGACGCGTTAAATACGGAGATAGAAGATCTCCAATTGAATTTAGCTTCGTTAGAAAACGATTTACGCGAAGCCGTTGATAAAAAGAACAAAGCCACGAAAACCAACCGCGAACATTTGGATAAGGTCCAAAATAAATTGATTTCCTACCAAAACGCTTTGTCTGACATACACAAATTAGAAATGAACATTCAAGACTACCAAAGAAAGAACAATGGTGCTAAATTCGAAAAAGCGATGGAGGAGCTAGCGCAATTGACCATTACTCTGGAAAATCTCGAGAAAAATAAAACCAAAATTCAATCAGCGATTTCCGAAAAGAAAGAAGCCATCGCTAAGAAGGAAAGCGAATTTAGAGCTCTAAAAGACAACGTTACTCTGAGAGAAAAGCGTAGGCAAGAAGACGCCGTTGCGGTCGAAATAGATAATCTGAAACTCAAAATCGGCGATTACAACTACCGACAGGTGTTCGAGGAGAAGACAAAGAAGAGTACTGAAATCGACAAGAAGCTTAGAGAGATTAACATACTGCAAGGGCAACTGGAAGAGGTTCAAGCACAGCATGATGAATTGGAATACGAATTAGATAAACCGGAGAATAAGAATGCTTATAAAAATTATAAGAAACAACATTACGAATTGATCGCTAAAAATCTTTGCATTGCGGATTTGGATAAGTACGTGAAAGTATTGGAACGTTCCGTGCTCAAGTTCCACGAAGAAAGAATGGTGCAAATTAATCGCATGGTCAGAAATTTATGGAGGACCATTTACAAGTAAATTATTTTTATTTTTTACATATTCCACCCTCGGAAGAATCAAACTATTCCAATAACCTATGGCTAAAAATAAAAAAATAACAATTTATATCTTATAAGTTAAAAAGAAATCTTTTGGTCCCTTTTTCTCTTTTTTGCTGTTCCCTTTTATGGCTTGTTCACTACCTCCAACTTCTGCTTTGTCTTCCCTCTCTGACTCCTGTTCTGCCTCCTTTCACTGTTCTCGTCTGACTCTTGCTTTCCCTCCTTCTGATTCCTGTTCTGCATCTCGATGTCTACTGTTCCTTTTTTTATATTATTTTTCAATAAAAATTATTTACCATTTATACCTACATAATAACTTGTCAATATAAATTAAAAACAATAGCGGACCCTGTGGCACCCCTATATTATTCCCTAAGGTATCCAAGACACTATTACATTAACCCTCTGCTATTTTCTTTTTATAGTTTTTTTTTGCAGATATTTATTGTTTTATAGTAAAAGTAATTTTCTTTTCTAGGGGAAACGATATCGATTATATTGAAATCAAAACTGATGATTCTATAGATGGAGGAGCTAACAAACGCAAATATTCCTATAAAGTGGTTCAAGTTAAAAACGGTATAGAATTGGACATGCGCGGAAGATGTAGTGCTGGACAAAAAGTAAGTTCATAGAATTTTACATTACGAGGGAAATTCATTTTTGTGCTTTATATGTGTAATTTATTTATTTTTTTTTCTAATAAGCTTTGTTTATTTCTTAAAGACTAACGTTGCAACTGACCTTTAGTATTTTAATTTATTTTTGGTATATAGTTTTTTTACATACAAAACACTGCTGAATCATATTGGTACTAGTATTGTGTATACAACTGTTGCCCTGTTTTCAGGCATACAATTTCTTCCTATAATTTTGAAGATTCGCATGAATGTATATTGCAGTAATAAAGCATTTGGTAATATTCATTGATGCCTCCCAATATTCATCAGAACATTTCTTTTATCCATCAACAAGTTTTGGATGAATCATCCATCTGATTATAATATTCATGTGTTGGTGGACTAATAGATCAAGTGACATATCCCTAAATTAATAGATAGAAAAATCAAGTTTGATGTTGTTTCTGAATAAAAATCAAAATACTCATAAATTTCGTATTTATTAGTTCATTTTCTGTAGAGATTTCGAAATTCTTAAAAGTCAATTGTCAGTCGTTCTTAAGAAATATTAAAAATCAGGATTACATCAGTCGGACATTTACTGGTTACTTGATCTAAACATAGCATCAATGTTCAATCATAATATTGCATTTCTGCCAAGGATGCTTAGATCATGAACTTATGTTGGCACTAGAAATTTTATAAACAATGTCTTTCTTGATTATGTACCTATGGGGGATCTGAAGTATAGGAAAAAAATCAGTGTGTGTGTTATATATTTTTCTATTTATCTCAAGGTACTTGCTTGCTTGGTTATCCGTATGGCTCTAGCTGAAACGTTCAGTTCCAATTGCGGTATCTTGGCTTTAGACGAACCAACGACCAATTTAGACAGGGCCAATATTTCGAGTTTGAGCGACGCGCTATCCGGTCTTATTAACAGTAGAGAAAACCAGTCCCATTTCCAGCTGTTGATCATTACTCACGATGAAGATTTCTTGAGAAGTATTACTCAAGGCCAAAGCATTGATAGTTATTGGCAGGTGAAGAGGAGTGACAGCGGTAGTTCCACTGTCGAAAGGAAGATGCTGTGATTAGTTTTTATAAGAAAATGTTGATTTAATGCACTGTTTTGTCTACCAGTTAATTTGCATTAGAAATTAGAAGTAGGTTATAATTTAGGATTCGTATTGCTGTATTCCAAGTTATCTCCATTTTTGCCTTATCCTTTTGGTGTCATGTTTTAATCTTTTTTCCTAGATATCTCCGTCTTTTCATTTTCCTTTTCCCTATTCAAATATTTTATAGTTTTGTGAGGTCACCTCTCTATATTTATGATGTTCATGTCTTTCATTTCGTTTGTTTAATGTAAATCCATCCATAACTTTTATAGTTGTTAGTTTTTATATCTGCTTTAGTAGCAAGCTTTGTTATTAAAAAAAATATATTAAAGTAGTTCTAAGCTTTGAAATTTTATACCCTATTGTTGTATTAATTGGCGGTATTTTGTCAAATTTACATGCTGTGATTTAGAGTCCTAAAAACTTAATAAATTCTCCATATTTTTCATAAGTTTAACTGAATTGTTTGTATGTTTAGTTAATGTTAAATTCGTTAATTTGGATATCTTATTTAGCACTAATTGTTTTTAAGATATTAAAATATGTTTGTTAATTAGTTTAGTGTTTTTGTCGTTTATTAAAAATAAGCTTATTTTTTTTAGTTTTGTATTTCATTTTATTCTCCAAAAGTATTTTACTGATAAATTCGATGAAACATTGAAAGAAATATCACCGAAAATATCCGATGGGTCCAATACGACTTACCAGTAAATTTACCAAATATATCAAGTATGGCGCATCCAACCAAAAAGTATTTAGAATATTAATTAAAAATAAAAATTTTCCACCCAATTTTTATTCGAAATATTTTTTAATAGATCACAATTTTGTGTTATAATACCAACTGTAACAGGTTAATAGATGACGTCATGGTTATATAAAAAAGGTAAAATGTTTTAATTAATAACATATCAATATTTGATACTTGGAAACTGAAGTTGCCAACGAGATAAGCTTAATCTTTTGCCTTTAGTGCTGCTACGTAAAAGGGTATCATAGGTTGACAAGATATATGTAGTGCTTGCAAGTATTACATAAACATACGCCCATAAAACAAATAGTTTATTTAAAAAAAAATACTCAAACGAAAAATATAATAATTGCAAATTACATATATCTAGAGGTAATATAAAAATGAAATGCGTCACTTTAGAATATTGATTATGCACCCGACTCTTCTATAATACTTGATTCTGACTCTTAAGTCATCATTTTAATTATCTTCAAAATTGGCTTCATAACCTAAAACAAAGCAATTATTAAATTAATATTTTTTTATAAAATCGCTTTATTATATTAAGATCTTTTAAATTTCTGTTATTCAATTTTTAAAAAAATTATTTGGCAACTGGCATATTTGCCTGTGTCAATTTATCATATTTTAAAATTTGTATATTTAAGTAAATCGTATTGGTATGTTTATGCGGTTGCAATTCTAGGTAGAAACGTTAATTTTCATAATTTTCCTACATAATTTTGGAAAAATTAATTTAATGAATAAATCCGATTGAATCTATAAAAAACTGTTGCTGGCTTTTATGATATCGAGTTGTTTAATTTTAATGAATTCCCTTGGCAAATAATACAAACCTTTTATATTTACGACATTTGCAAACGAATTGTAGATGTAGCTTCCGTTTACGGACGTTAAAAGGACTTGAGATTTGACTTCCGTTAAGAAATAATGTGAAAATTTCGCTCAGAATGGCTTGGATAAGCAAATAAGTTAGGACGACCTACCATGCACATTATTGATACGTCTCTACTTCAATATTCAAGTAATAGATGCTTAATTTTTACAACTTTGATAAACAGAAATTATATTCTTACCTGAGCTACCCAGGTTGTAAAAGAAAGCGAATTTTAGCCATTGATATAGAATAAGGAGGAGATGCTATGGCGATGCTAAAGTGTCTGCACCTTTGCATTACACTTTTACGTCATATGTTAAACTCGAGATAGTGGAGCTAGTCAGTTTTGGTGAGAATAAATGACATTTTTTAAAATAGCTTCATTTAAATAAGAAAATCATTTTCATTCACTCTTCAAATATAAAATTATTGACTTCAAATAAATCAAAGTACAACTCAAGTCGCCATTTTCATTACACTTTTCCGTCACTCAAGTGTGTCCATCTGTCATATCGCAAAATAGTGTTTGTGGTCGTCTCTACTTTATTCTGTCTTGATACTAAACTCGGTCAACAGTCGATATAAGTTAGCAATAAAATTGTATTTTACTTACGTTCGAAACCGGGGTTAGTGGAACCCACTGCAGGATTAAACATTGAATATGTGCTTTCAAAAAGTGCTGGTGTTTCTTGGAGATAATGAGGAGGCAGAGAAATTTGACTTATCCTGTCTTCAAACTGGTATGAGGGTTTGTCAGCTACAAAAAGAAACAAAATCAAATGAAATTCGTTACTACCTACAGAAACATAAAGAAAATATGTAAATAGTGTTTTTATTTTGGTGTCATCGGCATCAACTACTAAGGTTATTAGCATCGTGTTCTGTGTATGCTTTGTTACTGTTTTCCAAGCGCCACTTTAGGAACAGCACTGTTAATTAGAATCCAACAGTGAATCGTCGAGTATTTTGTATTTATTTGTTTAATTTTTGGCCCGGAGATGTCAAACTTGTTACAAAAATGATTTGACGGAAAGAGAGGGGATTCGTAACTCGTATTTCTTTCGGTAGCCATTTTTTTGTGCCAGAGAAGGCGTGGGTGTCATTTGGAATTTTGAACTTTCTTACGGAAAGTGTTATTATTATTTTTATGTTTAAACGTTCCTTGTTATGTTTCCTAAATACCGTACAAATACTCGGAGACCGGTCCTGTTTTTAGTTGGATAGTTTGAATTCTAGATATTATCTGGGATATTTGGCGCCCAACGTGGGGCGAGACCACTAACTTTTCGGTTAACAGCCTCTATCGATTATAATGATAGTGTGTTCAGCTTATGGCTGTAAAAATCGAAGTGAGCAAAGGGAAGAAAGAGAAAATAATTTAAATAATAATTTATCAAAATTTGAGGATGAAAAATTTATATTTTCATTCATTAAAATCTTGAAAATTCTGAATATATTATGAATAACCCAGTAAAGTTTAGTGACATTACAAAAAATTACACAGAATTTATTAACATATTTGCATTACTAATTTGACGTATCCATAGAAAGAAATAGTATTTGGGTTATTAAAACTGAGATATTGTTTATATAATTAATGTATGTTTGCACCGCTGTCTGAGGCTTAGACAGAGAAAGATATATTTTCTGGTGTCAAATAATCGGGAGTTTGTTAATTCGTTCAACTTTGTTTTTTAGCACTGACATACCTAATTGTTAATGAGATGATTAACAAACAATTAACTGGACTAGATTTCTACTCTACTCTTCTTATCAATTTTTCACGGCATATCTGAAGATCAAAAGGAACACAAGAAATAGAGCCGTACAAACAGCAATCAGGACAATTTGTCATTTGACTCAACTATTTATATGTTCTTGGAGACATTGAGATATTCCGTCAGTAATATATTTTGATGATAATCTATCCCACATAATTTTGAAGTGCTCATTGTTTAATTTGTATCCGCTTCATAGAGACGTAGGATCTTAAGTTAGGTTAACTGGTATACGGAAAATGTCACTTCCACGCATAAAGCGCAAGTTGGATATCTTTAAGAGCACAAAACTATTTGTGGAATTTGTACGTTGGATATGCTGTAAATTAATATTATAATAATATTAGGTTAGATCGATTAGATAACATTACTAAATACGCAGAAGATGCATGAAGTTGGAGAAGAATAAAGATGAAAACAAGCTGAATACTATTTAGGGTGACGTTCGTTTAAAATAACGAACAAAAGTTGTCCAAAATAGTCGTCAATAATAATTATAAAAATAAATTTTTAGACTTACCAACTCTGGCGAAAATCACAGTCATTGTGCCTGTACCACTGAAGGTAGCGTTCAACTTATTCGTATTAAAAAAATAAGATGGTTTGTTAGTTACATTGTAAGTAAACATTAAATTTTCAGTTTCTCGACCTAAAAATTAACAAAATTATTTGAATGGGCATTACGATAAAATTTTAGCTTTTAAGCTATATCTAATCGTAGATTAAGAATATAATTATTTGATGATAGATTACGTGAATCGTTATCTTACAATAGGTGTACCGCAACTATGTTCTTGCACCGCTCCTCTTTCCAATTTATATTTATGATAAAACATACTTTATTTCGTTCTCTATTTTCTTATAAATAATATTAATAACACCAAACTGTCAATTCTTTTACTCAACACTTTATCACATGAACGTTGTACTTTGAAGTCTGTCAACACTTTTTATTTCAACATAATATAAAAACCTTCAGTTCTCAAAAGATAATAAGCGAAATATAAATACAATTTAACACGTTTATAGCATAGAATACTAGTCACTATTGTACGATCACCAGACAAACATTGTTTCATATAATTATCCAAAAATAATAGCTGAAGAAGAAAATATGAAAGGAACACTTTGAGGAGTGGTTGTTTTAAGTTGAATTCCTACGTGAAGGACATAACTTGTTGAGTACCTACCTGATAAAATTCTGGCATATCCTTGATTAACCCCGTCAATTTTACATTCAACTATCGTTGCGGTTATTTTGTAACCAAGATCGCACTCTATTTGTACTTCCTGCGCTGAACTTGGGTTCCATGTTATGTTATTTCCATCTAGATACAGTACAGGTATATTTATGGTTGTGGGTAGTGTTGAAGATTACTGATCGGTACTGGACGCTTCTTGTGTTACACATTTCTGAACCAGTACTAAAAAAATGTAGAAATATGCATAAAAAGCGAGCCATTCCTACACCAATGACGAAACAAAATAACACATACATAGGTTATATGACGTTACTGACGAAGGATGGAAGCCCGCTATGAAATTACTGGATCATTGGAGATTTCTAGATTCTTGCTGAATCGCTTTTGAACATTCGAGTGGTTATTTGTGTGCATATAAGAAGGTTGAGTCAAGCGGGCAGAGTTAATAGTGGGAAATAGAGACTCATAAACAGAAAAACGTTGAATAGGGTTCGCGAAAAGAAGAAGAAAAACTTAACGTATGAGAGAGGATACATTTTTCCGATGAGTTCATTTTTAAAATGATGTTTAATATATTTTGTTCAGCCTATTATTCCAAACGAAATTATTTAGAATTGCCTACCTACGTGATTTATCTATAACAAGACACTGATAATAATAATGTTCCTAAATAGAAATATTTTTTTTTTATTTATCATAGATAAAAATAATAATAATTTAATTTTAAAACTCACTCGCTAAAAACAGTTTTACAATTATTAACGCCATAATACATTTCTTCATTTTTAAAATCACAGTTTTACACTTTTGTTTTCACACAAAGACATCAATTAAATTAGGATCCAAAATGACAATTTTTAATCTTAATACGAAAATCATTGATATTAATACTTCATTGGGAAGATTAGATAAGTTTATTACAGAAAAATGTGCATCGCTCCACTTATGCAGTGATAACGAGAGGATCTACTAAAATGTTGCTTGTTAAAACGAATCTTTAGTCCAAACTGAAGGGGTTAGCTAGTAACTATTCACCTCCTGGTTCCATTGGATTTTATTATTCCATCATCTCGATGAAAAAATTAATCATGTTAAAAGGTACGCGAATAACTAAATTCATCTTTGCACGTTTAAAAGAATACCGTGCATTCTGTCCATCATCTGCGCGATGCCTAATAAATAAAGTTTCTCGATTGCTTTGGTTTTCAAATCAATTTACTATTATTTTAAAAATACGTTACCGGGTTGTCTATTACTTAAGAGAAATTAAACATAAAAATAGGACACTGACACCCAGAGAGTTTATTAACTACCAGAAAAAAATAAAAATTTTTAAAAAAATATATGGATACTTAAGGTCCGCCATACTTACCGAAACATGTAATTTTTCCACTGTGGACATGGATCATGGGCCCCACGCTATTGTTTCGTGATTTTTGTTAATAATGAACTGTAGAACAAAGATTGCAAAACGCCATACCTCTGGGGCGTCGCCATATTGGAGCAAACATGTAATACTCTCCCTAATTCAACCCCTACGAGTGAATTTCAACCCTTGAAGTTGACTGAACGACTTGTTTAGGGGAAGGGACGGCTATTATTATTATTATTATTTGCCGTGGCTCTCCGGGGCGACTTAAACATGATTGATGGTGCCATTTGACTTACAGGTAAGAAAAACCTCACCCACCATCATTGAGACGGTAACGCATGGCGATTTTATAAACTACATGTCAAATTAACAGAAACCGAATTTCTATTAACACGGCATGCATAAAATGTTATAACGAACCATGCAATTTAATTAAAAATATGAGTTAATACTGGTCATGCAGAAACAATTTGGCAAGATACCACCATCAAAACTAAAAAACAATCCTTTACGGAAGGATGAGTCTCTTGGGGATTAAAAAATCCAACAGGAAAAGGAAATCGTTACAGTTATAATAAAAACAAAATCATAGTGACGTCACTCGATTGATATCCGACTAAAATGCTTTTTTGCGGGAATTGCATATTCATATATTTTATGACCGTTTCTCGAGATAAATATTATTAAATTTTTTTATTATGCAGAATAAATGAACATATATATATACTTCTAATTTATAGATGCAGAAAAAAGTCGCGATAAGCTAATTTTAAATGGTTTTACTTTAAAAACTTTTTGGTATTTTTTTATCAACCGGATTCTTTAGAATAATTTGTATAGTGACTATTACAATATAATTTATAAAACAGCATATCTGACATCTGAACATGGCCCATTGTTAAAAATAAATAGAATTAAAAATAAGTGATTCTTGTAAAGAATCGATAAATAAAGGCAATAAACTGAATATTTTTTTATATTCACAAAAAAAAAAAACGATTAAATTATAAATTTTAAGTCATAAAAATGTATAAGTTGTTAGCATTAACAATTCGAGTAAAACATTTCCGTTTACATTCCGGCCGATGTCAATTTTTTGTTTGCGTATTTATTTTGTATATTAGTAAAATTTATAAATTTAAAACCGTTATTTTTAAAATAGTTACTTTATCTTAAAAAGATCTAAATTCTTTTTTAAAATTTTCTTGGTTTTCTTTAGAGGGTCGTAGAAAAAATATACTGTAAGGCTACTCGTATCGCACTCAGAAGTCTACCGTCTTCGTGCGATATGGCCATCATATGAACACAAACTACTATTTCAACGTTCTCAAAAAAAAAGCAATTATTTTCATAAAGACATTTTATTACAAACTATTAAACATCTACAAAACCTACTAGCAGAACAAGAACAATATCAAAATATCAATTAAGATTTTCATAACATTTAACGATTATTATAAAAAATAAATTTTTTAAATATTATACAAATAAAATATTTTTATAGGTTTTTACAACCTACGGACATGTAATCCCTTGAAAAAAAGAATGTACTTTGGTTTGAATGTATGTATAATATTGCAATCTTTCTTCGGGAAGGTAAAATAAAAGATCTTTTTTAAGTTTCACTACCTCCGTGGTAAATTGTTTGGCTACATCGCTAGAAAAAAAAATATATTTAGATTTAAAATATTTTTTCTAAATTTATTACACACTTTAAAAACACAAAATTACCAGCAAGAATAATAAATTTGTCTTAAGCAAAAAATCCTCAAACAAATCGAATATAGTTAATTCACACTATTTTTAAATAAAGCTTGGCAATGCAAGTTTGTTACATTTTATTGTGTATTTTATTTATAGGATATGTGCAGGTGACCTATAAGTTTGGCTATATCTGGTTTCTAGTCATAATACAGTAAATTTCAGAGGCATCATTAATAAAATAAGTAGTTAGGTCACTTTGATTGGGGTCTTTGATCTCTGAACTTAATTTTGCCGACGAATTTCCGTTGGCCATCTCTATTATGAACCGTATGAACAGCGACGAAGCCAACGTCACAAGACCACATAGTCTTGTTAATGGTCGATGTCAGAGGTATGGTACTTAACCAAAATTCGTCGAGTTCGCGTACTACGTATTGTGGTGCGGAATATGGCTATCCATGATTAAAATTTATTCTCGCGCGCTGTTTTCGATCAGCTGATACCACATCATAATATCATACTTTATTTTTATGGTTTCTAGTGACATAATCGACACAAAATAGGAACCTATTTTACACGGCTATTTTCTTGGGTCCCTTTACTGCTACATGTTTTTTTTTGCCTGAGCTGATCTCTCCCATTACACTGCAGCCCAATGGTTTATTGTGTTTTGCCACATTATAGTTCATACACTCTGCCACCTGTATTTTTTGTACAGGTTTGTATGTCTTTGACCGAGGGTGTTCTATATGCCCTGTATCAAGGGCTTCGTTTTGCAATCCAATGTTTGGCTGTTTCTGGTTCCTCGTGACATAGTCGACACAATATGTATATATGGTACACGCCTATTTTATTTAGGAGTACCTTTACTGGGGCATGCCGTCATGAGTCTTGTTAGTGGTTTCAACTGGTTCCTATTCATAGAAAGTAGTTCTGTTATTTTTGAACATAGCCTTCTTATGAATATTTTCCCACGTGCTTGATTTGGGACAATCTCCCTTTCTCCAAGACTAGTATTTTATGAAGTTCATATCTACTGTACTTTCTGGTACTCCAATATTTATATTTGGTTCTGGTTTTTCTTCTGGTCCTCTTTTTGCAAGAGCGTTAGCCTTTTCATTGCCCCCAATTCCTTGATGACCAAGCACCCAAAATAGTTTTACTCTATTTCTGCCTGCCAATCTGTTGGTTTTCGGTGGCTCCCCTATTGATTGTTCTTAGCATTTTTTCCTATTGCATAGCTAAAATTGATGGTATGATTTTTGGAGAATACTCCTGCTCCAGTGCATTCGGCAGTCTTAGACCTGTCTGTATACCAGGTTTGTTCCTGTTGTCAGGCAATGTGCTCCCCTATGGTGATATCCGTTCTATTTCGTATTAAAACCTCGAATTGAGCGCTGGAAGAAGTAACCCTTGATTATATGTTCTGTTCTCATATCTAGCATGTTCCCTGTCACTAACCTTGTAATAGTTATGTGATCTGGCCACCTAATCTTGCCTCCCTTGTATCAAAAAATGAAGCTGCGGCAAGCCTATTATTGCTTTCATTGTCCTCGTTATTCCAAGACAGGCAAATCTTTGTATTTTGCTGCATTATTAGTCTTAAAGTCCTGTAATTATTCTCAACTGGTTCATATTCATAGAAAGTAATTCTCCTGTTCTTTTTAAACATAGTATTCCTTTCCCATGAGCTGATTTTGAGATTTGTCCAGTAATGATCATTTTCTCTTAGGTTTATATCTGGTTCTGGTTTTTCTCCTGTACAGGATATGCATATGATAAAAGTTTTATTTATTGATATTCTGTAGGATCATAGATACTTTTATAAATAATAGTTTCCCCATAAAATTTATAATATGCAGCCAACTTAAGTAGACACTGTATATAATAGTAAAGAAATCTATTGTATATTAGCATAAATGTTCAAGAACATGTAACATATTTGTTTATCAGTATTTTATCTGGGTTTACTTTTGGCATGTACAATTTATAGACCGATTTTAAATACCCGAATTTTCTTTATCAAATTTACCCTATTTGTTAGCGAATTAGCGAAACAAATTCGATATGCAAATTTTTCGGAATACTTATGCACAAATATAAATTGATTTTAAACATTATACTTTTAAAAACATATCGTCATGCAGAAATTAGAATATGTCGTTATATATTGCGTTTTTTATACTTCAGTTGCTTTGGAAATAACATGGGACAATTCAGCCGAACCTGATTTAAATAATGTAGGTTCTGATTCATTTAGATTTCAAAACAAAATGAGTATGCCAAATTGGTTTTTTATATTTCCAGGTAAGAAAAATCAATTGCTGTGTAATTTGTTAAAACGCCGGATGATTTAAATATATATATATTTGTGTGCTGTTGCTACTGCAGGTAGACAGTTCCAAGTCGATCTTATTTATTTTAATTTTTGTAATTGAACTAATAATAGATGTCGGACTCATTCGTTGAAATTCTTAAGAGTTATTGCTCCGTTCATGAGAACTAATTTGTTGGCATAGTCCTCCTATTATACCCCTACCTTCAAATTTTCAGGAACCAGTTGTCGAGCCGCATTTCCTATATCGTAGGAAATGCCTTAGTAGATTTATTTAGTTATTTATGTGGATTAACGATTTGAATGTATTTAGTAAAATTTTGTGCCCAAAAGAGAAAGTTTTTAGTGAATTTGAAATAGTAGGGGTCGATGGTGTAGCGGTCTAACGCGCTTATATTCATTTATAGGCAAGTTTATGAGTCCGAGATTGCTGGGCTTCGAATCCCAGACCAAACCATGTGGATTTTTAATTAAATTGCATGGTTCCGTTTAGGATTTGATGTGTGCCGTATTAATAGAAATTCAATTTCTATTGATATGACATGCAGATTATAAAATCGCCATACATTATCGTCTCGATGATGGTGGGTGAGGTTTTCCGGGTTTTCCTCACCTGTAAGTCAAATGGCACCATCAATCATTCTTAAGTCGCCCCGGAGCGCCACGGCAAATAATAATAATAGCCGTCCCTTCCCCTACACAAGTCGTTCAGTCGACTTCAGGGGTTGAAATTCACTCGTAAGGGGGTGAATTAGGGAGAGTATTATTAT
The DNA here is from genome assembly GCA_927349885.1 of Psylliodes chrysocephalus. Classification (NCBI taxonomy): domain Eukaryota; kingdom Metazoa; phylum Arthropoda; class Insecta; order Coleoptera; family Chrysomelidae; genus Psylliodes; species Psylliodes chrysocephalus. The sequence goes on along the minus strand of OV651819.1, from coordinate 28,728,221 downwards.
TATTATTATTATTATTATTATTATAGTGAGGTGAGGTGGAAGTTATAACTTTGTTATTTGGGTATTATAGTATATCTGTTAAGAGAATGAAACAAAGTCAATTTTAGGTAAGAAACATTCATAACAGTTTACATATTATGTCATTCACATTTATTTTAAATCAGAATTGACTATGAAAGTTTGACACATTTTAGTAAGTATAATATTCTTTAATATTATATTTTTTTTTTATTAAAGATCGTGAAGAATTTCCTTATAATGCAGGCCATTATTCAAAATTAAATACAAGGATTGAAAATTTTGTAAATATTGGTTCAGATAAGGTAAGCTTAGAGAACAAATAAATATAAAGGCAATTATTATTCAAAACCAAAAAAATAAGTATACAGGGTGGCTCACGCTCAACGGGACGGAGCTTTATGGGAAAACGACCAAAGATATAAAAAATTCGTTTGGGAGGAATACGTAGGTTACAGACGGCTACAATTTAAAATTTGTTAGATGTATACAGGATGTCCCACATAAGAGAAAATATACAAAGTTATATTATTTTTAATGGAACACCCTGTTTTTTATTTTAGAATTAAAAACTACATCAAAAATAATGTCAGTTAACTAAAGGTTCACTATTATTATTAGTTTTCGATTTATTCCCAGAAATGAATTGTTTATTCTTGTTTGAATAATTTTTAATGAACTAATTTTTTTTTTCTTATGTGGGACATCCTGTATACATCTAACAAATTTTAAATTGTAGCCGTCTGTAACCTACGTATTCCTCCCAAACGAATTTTTTATATCTTTGGTCGTTTTCCCATAAAGCTCCGTCCCGTTGAGCGTGAGCCACCCTGTATATCCTTAGTTTTTCTGTTTAACTGTTATATTTTTTCTAAACCCTTAATTACGGTATTTTCAGAAAAATTAATGAAATTATGGAGCTTCATCCTCACGAAATTTAAAAACAATTGGATTCATACTTAAAGATAAAACCTACAATCTTGGCCTACGAATAACTCATTTTTCTACACTCTATACTCTATTACCCGTTTTAACCAGTACATAAAAGTTATTTAATTTACTCAACTAATCATTTATGTATTTAAAATATTCATAACTATCAAACCGGTTTTATTTCTCTTTATGAAAAATTATTTTTAAATTTTTAAAAATACCTTGAAATTATAATTCAAACTTCTCTGTTCAAAAAAAATTCAAGCAAAAAAATAATTGTTTTATAAAACTATAAAATGCATATTAACATTGATAAAATAATATAAAGTTTAAGGAAAAGAATCGTATTAATCTATATTATGGATAAGCCGAAACACATAACTCTCAACCTTTTTTTATCGGGAACGACCCAGACAGCACACCAAATCCTTTGGATATCTACTAAACATCCCAATATCCACTGAATGTCCAGTCCATGGTGGATATCTATTTTATATCTATGAGCTGTAATTTATAGACATGCAAATGTCCATAAATAATAGTAATTATATAGCAAATTATTAAAAAATTACGCCATTGTGGCTAATAGTACCGTTCAGATATTTAAAATTAATTTTTTTAAGGTGTATTCAATATCCCATGGACATCCACTAAATATATCAAAGTCTAGGCGCGAACGCAAACCATCGTGGATATCCACTAGATGTAATTTGTGATTTTGTTTACTAAGTATAGATGGCGATACTACTTTCGCATCTACTCATGCTCAACCCGCCGTAATTGAGTTCGATCGAAATTTGTTTCACAATCAGACTCCATTAGAGACTGGAGTTGAGAATTTCCATTTATTGCTGAAGAGTCCTAATAAGGATAACTTTCTTCTTAGTGGGCAAAATCAAAGGCAGAGTGTTGAAAATATTTTGAGTGTTGAAAATATTTTTTATCTCTGCTATTTTCGTTCGACTTTATTCAATAATCATTGGTTACTTATGAACCTCTACTAAAGATACCTATAAAAGATTTTGCTGAATATCCGAATTCTTCTATATCCTGGGATATAGACGGACATTTGGTTGGATATCCATATTGGATATCCACAGAATATATTCTGTGGATATCTCTGGGATTTCTTGTATTGTCTGGAAGATACTCATTAGATATTTTGCTGGATATCCATATATCTTCTATATTCTGGATATAGACGGACATTTGGATATCCATATTAGATCCACGGAATATTTTTGATATCCTGTGGATATACTGGATATCCACAAAAGATATCTCTGGGATTTGGTGTGCTGTCTGGGGAGTTATACTACGGGACTTCAGGTAGCTATAATTCTACCGTCTAGTTGTACTACCAAATTTCTAGAGATGATTAACCCGCGATGGCTCCAGGCCGCACAGGTTAGGTAACTCCGTTTAGTTTTTATTTTTTCAATTCATGTAGAATTTTTTTTTCAACCCGCGATGTCTCATTTTTTAAGTTTACCGAATTTCAATAGTCCTTTTTAGGGTTCCGTACCCAAAGGGTAACCAACGGGACCCTATTACTCCGCTGGCCGCCCGTCTGTCTGTCAGTTGGCTGTATCTCATGATTCGTAATAAGTAGATAAAGTTGAAATTTCCACAGAATGTGTATTTCTGTGGCCGCTATAATAATTAATAAAAATAAATTAAAAATTTAAGGGAGCTCTCCAACTAGAAATAAGTATTTTTGGCTTTTTTACTCAATCTTAATAATGTATTTAAAATGTACCTACATAGTATTAAATCTTCTACATATTCAATAATTATTTTTTACGCTATTTTAGGAAGAATCTCAAAAAATACCTTTTATAAATCTTGAGAATATATTGGACTCCAATTCAAAGGTACAACTGTCAGATATATCATTTAACATTTTTTATACATTGGATAATGAATAAATTTTGATATTAAGAATTATTATTTTCAGGCAGACTATAACGAGCAGGTAATCGTGATTTTGAAAACATGACAAATTTTAGTCAATAAGTACACCAAAATAAATCTAGAAAATCGTAATATTATTGATATTCAGTTCTTTATGCAACAACTAATGGACCTAAATAATCATGCACCACAATTTGGTTGTTCAGTAAATAGTTTAATACTGAGAAGATTGTAAAAATATGGAGAAGTTAAAAAAGTTTTATCTATACTATATGCTACCTGAATTGGTAAATCCAAGGCATGATGAGGGAATGTCATTAAGAGAACCTGATTATATTTTAGAAGCTATAAAAAAAATATAAAACAAAAATAATTACTTCAAAAAAGTGAAATAACATTAAACGTAATATTACTGAACTACATTTGATGTGGTAACTACTGTTATAGTAGTTACTGTGCCCATTGCTTCAAAATGTATCTACAAAAAAACCGCTATTTAAGGCCGAGAATAATTGATAAAAACTTTTAGTGTTTTTATTCTAAAAGTTTTTTATTTAATATTTTTCATTTTAATCTAGGTTCTATTAAAACACTCTAATACCTATATTTATTTACAGGTACTTTTGTGTCTAATTTATTTGTAATCTAATTTAGTTAATAATAACGATCATTTAAAATATATTTCTTATATCTAACCCCGTATACGTTGTAAAACTGTTTAGTCAAACGCCCTACTCTTTATAAAAACAAAATTAAATTATTTTAAAATTTCTGATACAATTACAACATATCTAAAAATAAAAAAATATCCGATGTACAGGGTTCATAAAATATCACGCCACTTCGTCCTTTTATATTATTCAGTTATTTTAAAAGCGAAAACCCATAACCTTGCAGGAATTTGAGATATTAACTGAGAAGAATTTGTATACCTCATCCCAGTCTGTTTATAAGATCATTGAAGTCAAAAAGAAAAAAGTTGAAATATATCCATGATACTTTAAAAAGAAGATATAATATTACGCCGATTGATACTACATCACGGCGACATATTGTGGTGGAAGGCGTGGATTTTACGAATTTGAGATAACGAAAACAGCGCGCGAAAATAAATTTTAATCAGCTCATGGCCAATCATCCATATTCCACACCACAATACGTCATGCGCGAACTCGACGAAATTTCGTCGGCTAAGTTTCATACCTCTGTAATTTTTTGTATCATGTAATATAGGTATATCAAAGTTGGCAACAACAAAATATGATTACATCATTCAACGGCAGCATCATAAAGTGCTGATCAATCAAAGCCGGAGAGTAATAAAACAACGATTTTATTTACTTAAATTAATTATATAAGATCATTTTGAGTTTCAACGAGTGCAGACAGAAATAATTATCAATTTTATTCTCTTGAACTTATAGCATAAGTTACGAATAAAAGCATTCGTAAGTATTGTAAAAATTGCAAAATACTACTTCTATATATTATACATTAAATAATGTAATTGAATATATTTTATATATTTGTATAAAATTAAAAATCTTTCTTTATTTATTCTAAGTTGAAAAGAAGACAATATTTCTGCAAAAAATTATAGTCTTCAAATTATCAGATCACTACAACAGCAGACAGCAACAAAATCAAGAAAAACTTGGAAGTCAGAAAACATGTAAATTAATATATTTATGAAATATTTGTTAAATACATTATTTACAAGGCTGATTTATAGATTTTATTTTAGTTGATATTCTTTAAACAATGAATTATTTTAGAAAATATATACCCGTTATATAAATATAATTCTTTAACCTATTTTTTTTTTCTAATCAAATTATTTTTTAAATATATTGAAACATTGCAAATTCTATATTAAAAACAAAATTATCTCATGTAATAAAATTTCACACTTCGCACCATCGAGCAATACTAAATTTTAAATCTATCCTATATGTACCCTTATTCCGTATCTGGACAAATTTCAATACTAGGTAGACGAGGAAGACAATATCGCCGATCCTCGGTACGAAAACGGAACGTTTTGGAAGGGGATATTGTAGTCATATTTTTCAATTTTTATATCCGAAATTACTTTGCTAATTTAAAAATTACGGCTTTATATTACGTCTAATTTTAAAAATTATTTTTTGATCTTGTTAAGAAAAAGATTTACTACAACTTGATAGTAATCGTTTAAAGAATAATACACGTTTGATAATGTTAATTCTCTATTTTTTTTTTAATTTAATAAACTTTATTCTTTCTTTTTTTTTTTTTTTTGGCAAAACGGGCAATTTTTTCAAAAAAGTATGCTAACACACAGGGCTAGTGCCACTTATTATCTTTGCACATAAAAAAATGTATCTTTAAAATTGTGTCTTCTAGAATTAAACCAGAAAGCCTATTATTAATACAAATTTCTTATTATTCTCAGCGGAGCAATAACTCTTAAATTCATGAAAAGGATATCTACTACAAAAAACGGACCCGCTTAGTGTAATGGAACTTGGGACTGTGGTTTATTGTTATGTAACGAAAACATTAGATTGGTTTGACCTACAGTCCGAGATAGAAAGGAATTTGTGGTGTATAGGTGGTTATAAAACTCTCCACAGAAAATATTTAAGTTGTTCAATTTATCTACATAAAATAGTGAGTTTTATTTTATTTTTAGGAACAAAATGGTGCGGGGCTGGTAATATAGCCGAAAATGACGATGACTTTGGTACAGAAAGAGACACCGACAAATGCTGTAGGAACCACGATTACTGTCCAGATGTAATAGATGGTTACCAAACGAAATACAATTTAACAAATCCAAACTTTTTCACAAGGTATTGAAAACCTTTCGTTTTTTAGATTTTTAACGATAGGGCTAAGAGATTAATGTGTATCCAAGTTTTTGAAAGATGTAAGTAGTCAGTACTCTGGTTACGTCGTGGATGGGTAACCGCTGGGAAGGTCCATCATGGGACTAGCGTTTAACGATCTAAGACGTGGAATGAATACCTGTGAATGAGTGAGTGAATGGGTATGGCAGTAGGACCTTTCAAATGGTGGAACAATAATGCTAAGGACTGCAGTGCCGCCACGCTTCAGAAAAAAAAAAAAGAAAAGAAAATTAAAAAGAAACTGAATGGAAAATAAAATAAAAAAAAAAAGAAAAAACGGATACATAACACAAAATGTGTTTAATTATAGTGTTTGAGATTGCTTTTACTGCATACTATGTAAAGTGTTTTTCCCTTAGAATAGGAAAGAGAGGGCGCGTAACTCGTATTAATAAATATCGATATCCTCTTGACTTTATACTATTTTTAGGTTGCACTGTAATTGCGACGAAGAATTTCGTACATGCCTAAAATCGGTAAATACTAAAACCTCCAAACAAGTCGGACAGTTATATTTTACTGCCTTAGGTACTCAATGTTATAGAGAAGAGTTTCCTATTACTGGATGTCTGAAATATACATACTTTCCGTAAGTCACAACTGAATATATTTTCTTTAAATTTATAAGATTCTGATTATTTTTTTTAGGACAAAGAAATGTTTAGAATACACTTATGATTACGGTCAACGAATTAGTTATCAGTGGTTTGACTTGCCTAATTTTTAAAAAAAGTTAAATAAAAAAGTTATAATACATATAGCATTTTTCTTTCTGAACAAATATTTTCGAATATTTATCCTCACAACTTACAATTCTTCCTGAGTCACATGCTTAATGTCCATGAATCTTTTCATGTCAACCATTTTGTACATAAACATTACTTTCGCAGAAAGAAGAGGAATGTATAAAGTACAAAGTCCATTCTCTAATATATGAAATATTAATATACCATATTTTAGAATTTCAATTGGTTTATCTAGAAATAAAAAAAAAATAGTTATAACTTGAACTGATGGCATTGTAGCATGTTTTTTCTATTACCTTGTAATCCAAGATGCTTTTCGTATATTAATCTATAGATATCAAGAAGATGTAAAGAATTTAGAGGAAATATTTGTTTGTAGCACGCTTCCAGTTTTTTAAGCGTTTCCAAAGAATTTGTTTTATTATCTGAAAAAAAAAAAAAATGTTAAAAGAATATGAATCTGTTGTGCAAAATACATTTTTTTAAAATAATGCCAATATAAATTATTATTAGCTATATCTATAATAAAAATAAATATACAATTCTCAATTTTAACAAATCAAGAAATTTTAAATAGAAAATTGCTTACAGGCACTTTTGTATTTGGCAGCTCGTTTTATGTGTTTCATTAGTGCATCTAACGGAAAAGTCTTTAAACATTTAGTGCACATTCCTAAATGTTTTGTATTTGAATTTTCAAGTTGTTTCGCATTACCGTTTTCACAAAACGGACACTTATATGGCGCTTCTATCTAAAAAAAAAAGAAGTTCACAACGTTTATAGTATCAATGCTATTTATCAGACTAGATATCCATTATCCATTCACTTTTTATTTAACACCCGAGGCAAAATAATACCCTGTGTACTTTTTTGACGTTTTTAAACATTTAAGGTAATCAGAAAGAGTGTTTTGTGATGGTTATGTTACTTAGCAACGAAATTGTAAATTTATGTTAACTTAGTGAACACTGTTGCCAAAATATATGAAACTAAGAAATGTTTTTCATTTGCGGTAGATTCGCCTCATAAAACTAAACAGTTTAAATTATTTTTTTTTTCAATCACTATTCAAAGTAGGCTCATGTGCCTCGAAACCTCACCGCAATAATTGACGTTTTTCGTGAACTGACATCTTAAAATCCTACTTAACTGATAGAATTTTCCGAGTAAAAGAATAATATACCTATTGTTTACCTAGGATATACCACAAATGCAAAATGTGAAAGTAGCCACACTTGCCACTGGTAAAACCATAGAAAAATCGACCAAAAAACTTCATCGTAAACAGTTCAGCAGCGCTATTCTTGACATCCTTCGCAAATACCCGTATACTCAACCTTGCGAAGGGTTCATTTACGCATGCTTCCCTAAAATGAGATTCTTGAAACCCCTTCGCAATTGCTTGCGAAGGTTCTACATTTTCAATTTGGCAACGTTACAATTATATTAAAATGACACGCTGAATGACAGCATGATACTAATATTTTGTATCATGGAATGACAGTTTTCTATACCTGACTGCATTTAGCTCTTTAAAATTTCTTGGAAAATGTTAACTTTGTTAAAAATAATCTGGTTCATTTAAAGCACTGCTATTTGTTCAGGGAATGAATATGCTGACGTCCGGGAAACTGATACCAATAAACTATTACCAATGTCCATGTTATAGTTTTCTGGCACAAAAAACACTAAAGCTACTAAAACCTACAAAATCAGAAACCTCCTATTAACCAAATAAATGAAATATGTTAATTTATATTTAATCTGAGGTCTCATATAGGGCGATAGTGTATTTATTAAAAATTGACACAATTCCTTTGAAATTCTAAATGTTTGCACAAACTGATAATCATTTAAAATATAAAATGAATTAATATTATGGAACGAATTATGTCTCTGCACACCATGGTATAATCGCAAGGTTTTTAGTAAGTCTAATACGAGTATACATTTAAAAAAAATCTTTTAAATTAAAAACTAAACACATATGACACAAGTTAATTCATTAAACGCATACGCAAGTAGTTTGCGAATGATAATACCCACTCGCAGTTTTATGCGAGTACTCGAATGTGTAGCGTATAATCAAAAATACACAATTTGCTATTTCGTTCGTAATGTCAGACTTTACGAGTGACCTTGAAATTTGCGAGTTGGCAAGAATAGGGCTACTGGTTAACTTCACTAATAAAATATTAGTATAATACCACCAGTAATATTAAATAATACTAGAATACTATATTCTAAATCGGAGAAATACTTAGGCATGAACCTAGATATAAAATTAAAGTGGAAAGAACACATAAAGGAAAAATCGGTAAGAGTTGGGTTTTAAATATAGAAAATTATGCTGGTTGATGAATAGAAAATCAACTTTCATTCGAAAATAAACTTTTAATATATAAACAAGTACTAAAACCAGTAGGGACTTACGGCATACAGGTCTGGGGGTGTGCCAGGAAAAATAACGTAAATATAATATAACCTTTACGGAACAAAATATTAAGGGCAATAATAAACGCCCCTTGGTATGTAAGGAACTTCACAGAGATCTGATAATGTCTACAGTCGAAGAAGAATAACATGAAAAAAGACTGCATGTCCTCGTCAATATTATAGTTCTACAGTTCCTGGTCAACCAATTTCTAATGAGAAGGCTCAGACGGACCAAACCTTTTAAATTTGTGATATGATATGTAAAAGATAAAATAAACTGCTCATACTCAGTAAGATTGGTAATTGTTTGAAAAATCCATTGTGCTAGGAACAATATAACGTACAAAAGTCATAAATATATCATCTATTAATATTGCTTCCATTATTTTGGAAATACAGGATATAATCGAGATTCTTCGATGGTTTGAAATAATAACTTTATTCCCAGATTTCTAAGTATGTAGTTATCAATATCAAAATTAAATGCAAAAATATAATATCTCCCCTTACTTATATAATCTAATTTTTAGTACTAGGAAATTCCCAGACAAGTTTAAAACCTCTGTTATATGACCTATTTATAAAGCAGGTAATAAAAATAAAATATCAAATTATAGACCAGTCAGTTTAATAAATAATTTTGGAAAAATTGTAGAAAAATGTCTAAAAACCGTCTCATTTATTTCATCAAGGTTAATAATAATATTCTAAGTAAACATCAATACGGCTTTCTGGAAGATATAAGTACGTCAGATGCAATATAAAAAAAATACTTTATTGTCCAAACAGGTTAAACCTCAATTAGAGGAGACATACAATAAAAAAGTATATGTATATGTTATGGGCAGTATTGTAAATTGGGCATTGATGATATTGACCGGACACTAACGTCAGCAGCCATATTTGCTGGCCAATATCGTTATTATCTGGGCAGTAACGAAAATGCCCATTAATCGTGGACAATGTTGATATTTTTTGTTTGCATCTTTGTCCGGTCATTAACAATATCGACCAACAATAAGTGGACAATGTTGAAAATATATTATTTTTTGTTCTTTGTCCGGCCATTAATGACAATGACTATCAATAAGTGGGTGAAGTTGATTTTAAAGAATTAAGTTGGTACTTTGACTTAAAATTTTTGACAGTGACTAGCAGTACATCAGATGTACGCGCTTTATTTGTACATCGGTCTCCTTTTGACAGAGTAGGTGAGCTGTGTCCAGGCCGTTGGTGTTTATGCCGGTCGGCGTAGCCAGGTATGGAGTGAAATTTTCTGGTAGCGGCGAAGCCTGGTACAATTAGACAGTCTATATTTCTGAAATCCTTGCAACTTCTCAAAATGAGCCCAAGCATTCTCTTAGCTGTGGCTGTAATGTTAAATAAATGAAGTAAAAAACTTCTTATCAAATTCGACTCCCAAATCCATTATTGTATCCACTTCCTCAAGTGTTATTAAAGCGTTTGTTTGAATATCTCATGAACTTGCATTTTTGAATGTTAAGAGGCAATTTATTAGTAATATACCAATTATTTAATTTATCTAAATCATTTTGTCTATACAATCTTTTTTTGAATTTATGGTACAAATAAAATCATCGGCAAATATTAAATACTCCTCAAACTCTTTGGATATGTCATTAATAAAAAGTGAAAATAATAATGGAGCTAGATTGCTTCCTTGAGGCTCTCCACTGGTAGCAACAAAAAAGTTTGATTTGTGACCGTTATATTCAAGATAGAGTAAGCGAGCAGTTAAATATGACTTGAAAAAGGTCGAGGATATGAGAATCGAAACCAAGATTATATAATTTCTGCAAAAGAATACTATGATCTAACCTAACGAAGGCCTTTGAGAAGTCTGTATATATTGTATGTACTCTCTGAGTGAAACACATTAAGTTGGTGACATTCAACCTCTTTGATATAAATCCGTGCTGTTGTGAAATGATACTTGGTCTGACCAACGGAAATATTCTATTATAAACAAACATCTCAAATACTTTCGCAAAGTTAGAAAGTATAATCACTGGACGGTAATTTGTAATTGCATTAATTGGTCCACATTTGTGAACTGGACATATTTTGGAATATTTCCATAAATCCGGGAATACCTTCGGTTTGAGAGAAATATTAAATAGTTTTTCAAGAGGTTTACTGAACGCACCAGCACAATCCTTAACTATGAAACTTGGAATATTATCATAAGCAGATGTTTGTTTTGACTTGAGTTTATTAAATATATCATCTTCTGATAGAGTTCTTAAAGAAATAATTTTTGAATCTCCACAATCATTCATGTTATTATTTATATTAGGTGCAGATTGATTGAACACACTTTTAAAAAAATCTGGCAGCTTATTCTTAAAAAAATAAGCATCATACAATTAATATCTCGCACAAAATTTTTGTTTATTCATCTATGTTCAAATTTTATTTTTATTCCAATAATTATTTTTTTTCTCATAATACTTATTATATAATTAAAAGAAAGATAATGCACAGACAAGTGTTCACTCACTTATTAAATAAAAAAAAACTGTAAATCAAAATGTAAACTATTTTATTATCAAATCATTAAATGTTTTAAATATTAAATAAACTGTAGCTATTTTTGTTTTACTATCAATTTTATATTGACTGAATATTAATTCGTTTTTCATGATTTTTTTTTTAAATATACCGATTAAAATAATGTGATCATAGAAAAAAATCTGGAGCAATTCGAGCGAAAGACAAAGCCGCACTTAATACAGAAATAGCTATTTTCTGCACACTGAAACTAACCGAAAAATATTATCAGCTGGCCATGCGATAAATAAACAGTAAATGGATAATATAAAGAAAATTACATACCGAATTTTCTTCGAACAAGCAAAATGCACACCTACAAGTGAAATACAATAATTGTTCTGTGATTAGTCTTCGTTCCGCTACGCTAAAAAACGCATTGACTTCGGTGTAACACACTGTTATTTCTTCTCCTTTTCTGATAGATTTAATACTTTTCACGACAAGGTAATTAGAGTATATACTAAAAATATTTGTTTTTAGTAATAGAATTAAAAAAAAAACTTTCAATTGTGTTTTTTTTAACTACTTACATTATAGTGGCATTTGGGGAACACGCATGGTTAATTAGAGCAATGGTAGGACAAATAGCTTTCCCGCTCCCACTGGAGATATTAAGTCCTGAGGCTACAATTAAGTTCGGAAATTTTAAGATTATACTATTTATTTGAGCCTGGCAATAGTGCTTCACTAATAAACCGCCGATATACATGTACATATCATCAATATTAGGCTTTGTTTTGTATGGCTTGAAGAAGTTCGTTTTATTTCTGAGGTAGAGTAAGTTTCTCACAGCACTCTGAAAAGTATAAGCAAAGATATTTTAAAAACTAAAATGCTTTAAGTTATAGTTAATAAGTGTTTTTAAAAATTTATAAAAAAAAATGCGATTTTAGTTTTAATACTCGTAATTAAATTAATTTCATACAGTTTGATTAAAATTTAAAATTTATTTCTAAATGTGGAGAAATAAAAATAGTAATGCTATTAATTATCAAATAACTCATTTTTACGTATGTTTCTGTAACTTGGTCCTAAAAGGGCCAGTCAGGAATTTGTAAATATTCAAGATTTTATAAATAAAAGATGTACATGAGAACATCTAAAATTAACCAGTGCTTTACATGTACAACGAGAATTTGCATCAGTGCTACTACCAACATTCACTTTATAACATCGTTAATCGACTCAATTTTCATAAATACTTTAAACGCTCTTTACTTAAATTATATAATTCTGAGATTGGCCCTTATAGAACCAAGTCACAGATTTAATCTAAATAACTAGACGGGTGACCAAAATATAAACTGAGATTGGTGGATTTCTTTTTTGGTGTGTTCTTGCTTGCGAAAGAGCTCGGGGAGCTTTCGATGAAGATAACGGAACATTCAAAAGGTCACTTTGTTTTTAATCGTTAAGAAAGTATAAATATCAGGCTTTGATCGTTATTGATACGACTAGGCATTCATGGAAGTTGAGTTAAATAATTTTAAATAGTGTCGATACACGGTTAAATAACAACAATTATACAGCCAATCAGGTAAAATGAATACATATATTGCTTATCAAAACTATTAACAAGTAAATTTAAATATTCCAAAGCTCAACCCTGTGAAAACCACCGATCCGAAGAGAAAAAAATATAGCGTCACGGAAGTGATCTAAATCAAACAGTAACAAAAAAATATATCAAATCGATCGGGGAAAATAAATAACTTAATAAATGTGCCAACTATACCAAGTGAAAGAAGTTAATTATCAATTTCGTTAAGGTAAGTCTTAAGGTAGTTCACTCGTAAAACGGCTTTTCTTAAGAATTCAATAAAATTGAAATATAAGGTTAATGAAAGTGTCTTTTATGTAACTAAAAAAATTAAATTTTTTGACCGTCTTTGAAAAGAGATATTAACAATAAAAATGTGCATAATTAACACTCTTGAATCCTCTCATGTACACAAGTAATGCATTTATTTCAAGATGTCTCGAAAACGGTTCTTTCCATATTTTTTAAAAACTAATGTAATGTAAATCAAGAAGTTATAAAATTTTCTAAAGGAACGCTGAATTTTTTGACCGTCTTAGTAAAAAGATATAGATTTTTAAAATAAAAATATTTTTAAAGCAATCAACGCGTAGTTGCGTAAAATTATTACAACTTGGCAACGTTGCATACGCTGCAATCAACGCGTTGTACTAAAGTCACTCGATCAGCTAAGAGGATGTTATAACCTCGCGACGTTTTCTTGAAAAATTAATTCGTCCACTGTATTTGAGATCTGGAATCAGCCGTTCTGTTTGAACCAAAACAAACCCTTAAAATTAATATGAGGAAGTCACAAATTTCTATAGCAAACCATTCCTATATTTATGAGGTTGCCGGATGGATTTTATTAAAATCCATATATATATAAGCTTACATGTGTTTTGTACAGTCTCTTACAAAAATAAAATTGATTAGCATTGAGAATCTCGAACTATTGGTATTCACCATTAAGCGATATTTTTATGTACGACTGTCGCGAGTGAACTACTTAATATTGCTGTAATCGCACTCATTGTGTGACCACTAAGGCCGAAAATAAATTAAAAACCAAGTCAAATCAGACAAACCTCACGCTAATATAAAAAAAGAAATGAAACCCGGTTAATACTGATGACCCGTTACTGTAATCGCACTAATCTAGCCGACACCAGTGTTTTCATTAACTATAACCAAACTAAAAATTATTTCGGTTAATAAAATAAAAACCCACTGAATAATTCCCAAATTAACTAACTGCGGGTATCAGTTAATGAAACTAGCTATAATTTGCTGTAATCTTACAAATCTCGACACCACTAGGATCTGTTATTTAATAAAAACTCATTATCCCTTGATATCAAACCCTAAGTAAAAATGGTCTACAAGTCTGACAATGAACTGCTGTATCTCACAAATCACGTTATTAACAGGTTTTAGGTACTGTTTTCTGCCAGTAACCACGGAAATAAATACCTAAACTATTAATGAAAACTTTAATTCTCGGATAAGATGTGAGAATCTAATGTTAACCTGCTGTAATCGCACAAATCTCTATCGACGTTAGAATCCAAATGTTATTTAAACCAACTAAATATTTTCCGCTTTTGAAATACTGGGATATTTGGCTTCAATAAAGTAGTCCTCCAAAAGTATAACTAGTAAATCAAAACTCGATACTGTTTAATTGAAAAAAAAAAAAAGTAAAAATCGAAAACTACTAATCAAAAATTAAAAAATAATGTCAACAAATAATTAATTTGTATTTGTTGAAATTATTTTCGGCAAATATTTCTACAGATTTAACTTAATCGACTTGGATTAAAGCATTCTCCACATAAAACAAAATGTTATTTCTAGGCTTAATTATTATAAATAATAAAAACTAAAAGTCGGTTCTAAATTTAATCTAAATATACGGCAGTTTTTCAAAGAGTTTAAGCAAATACGCGAAACGAGTGCATAAACTGTGCATAGAAGTCGTTAAAATAATCATCTATTTCAAATAACTTTTTAAAAAACTCAAAAATAAGAAAGATACAGAATTAAAAAAATAAAATTTGCCGTCGTTAATTTGGAAAAAGTAACTTGTTTTAAATATCCAGGGTTTGTTCTTGGGTCAAACATTAATATTTTCTACACCCACATGGATATTACTTATCTACGTACAGACTACAAAACAAAAAAGTATGCTATTGTGTTCAACTGAACGAATATATTTCATATTCATTCTAGGTAGGGAGAACATTGCAAAATAGCAGTTTGTGCAGCAAGAGTGAATATGGACAATCCACTTGAGTTGTACAGTATATTTTTTCTACCACCCCCTTACGAAAATCTACAAATTTTAAAATTATTTTAAGTTATTGAGAAATTACACTAATTTTGATTTTTTTATTAATTTTCACATAAAACTAAAAGACGTCACGCTATAAAACTCACAAAAAATATTAATGCAAATATTCTTTCAAATTACACGTTCAAAACTTCAGAAAAACATCAGCGTAATTATGTAAACCGTTGGTATTTCCAATGAATTATTCATAAATTAACAATTTATTGTCCTCTTTCCTGTAATTTTTTAAATCTTATTTTCTATATTAAAATAAAAATAGAATTCAAAACAGGTAGGTAATCAATATGTAATTATGGACTTCTGTAAATAATCTTTATACATAGATTATAGTTTTAAGAGAGTATTTTTTAAATTAGGTTTTAAGTGTTGTTTCAGCAAAGTAGTTGAATTCTTCCTGAATGCCATAGCTAAAAATTACAAGTAAAAAATTTGTTCCTAAATGTTTTTTATTTATTAAATTAATAGTAATGTTCTGAATTATTCGTAAAAAAATTGACCTATTTGAAATTACGTACTAAATATTTTTTTTACTGTTTTGATGGAATAATGTTTATCCGCTGAAACTAGTAAATTAGAGATCTAAAAAATATATTTAGAGGTTTTGCTTCTTATTGTGATTTATTTATTTAATTAATCCTAATGTACTGAATTATTTGTAGGTACGAAAAATTTTATTTTGAATTTTGTGATAAATATTACATGGTTGTTTGTGCTGTTTTGATAAATAATTTATCCGTGGAAACGCGGACCTTTAATCAAAGTCAAAAAAACTATATTTTTAAAACCTAAAAAATGCCGAATAATATGGCAATGAACTGCATAACCCAGTTAAAGTTTAGTGGCAGTGGCATTATACTCAATGACTAATTTTCATATACAATATTAGTTATTATAAAATGGGTTTATTAATTTTTATGGAATTTACTTACATATTTTCATTGTTTGGTTTAGATTTCCTCTGAAGTATCCAGAAAGAAATAGTGTTTGGGCCAATAAAACCAAGACAGTGTTAATTTAATTAATTTCTGGTTATGACACTGTCTAAGGCTTAGACAGAGAAATATAAAAATAATAATATTTATTAATGCCAGGAACAATATTATACAGAAAAAATACATATAAAATTGTATGGTATAAGTCAGAAGTCAGGATAATCTGTACTAGTTTGATGACCTACAAAGTGCACACTGGGGTGACATAGAAATGAATATAGTGGTGCATTTGCTACGAAATATGGGGAAACCCAGCAAAACCCATATTACCATTGAACACTAGTATAGATTTCTGTTGATTTCACAAAGTATTTACAAATAATAATTACTTACAAAAACTTCGTTTACATCATCTAAGCTGTAAGGCTCAATAGAAATCAAAATTTGTTTGACCTTATTTTTGAAAGCTGATAGACTCTTAGTATTTTTTAAAAGATCAGGAAGCATATTATAAAATTGCAAACATTTGTAACAGCATCCCTTTTCCAGTAGGGTAGTTCTATGCGACGGTAGACAAAAATTATTTCTAAACTTGTGTTGTGAAGGTGGTCTGCTATATATTCGTTGAATATACTTTTATTTTTATACACAAACATAATACACTCATATGCACAACTAGCATATACTGTCAACAAATTTACATTTTATGTGTGTGCCAAATAATCGCATATTAGAGTTCGGAATTACACATCCCTTCTTTCCTAGTCTAAGATTACGATGATAAAATTTTTGGTAATCAACTAAAATACCTACTTACATATAAAATTTTATTGACCTTTGTACGAGACATATCTTTAAAATGACTTTCCAATCCATAAATAAATGGATAATTATTTTCAACGTTCCCATAAGAATAATTAGTAAAGTCAGTATTAAAATCTTTTGTGGCTCCATATAACAATATTCTAAAAGATATGTAACCATAATCCGTATCATCCATAGACCAGAAATGCCTCTGGAGCCCGAAGCATTCATAGACATGGTACTCTTTGCACGCGATAGTTAGACATTTTCTTGAGCAAAACGTGCACACGTTACAACTATCACATCTAAAACACAAAAATATTTCAAATATCAAGTTGCCGGGAGTAGGCTGGTCCTACGTATAAAACTGCTTGCATGATGTTCCACAATGATGACATCTATAGAGGGATGTACGACTATCTCCAACACAGCTACATAGTGGAGCAACTTGTAAAACTGTTGGTTTTTCATTTATTAATACTGTATTTCTCGATAAGTTTCGTGTTGCTATTAATTGGTTGCCCTTGTCAATGTTTCGCCTAAAATAATTTTTACAAATAAAATTTCTTGAAACAGATAATGCGAGTAGCAAGGATAGGTACAAAACAGATAATTCCATCTACAAAGCACGATTAATTACGAGACAGGTTTAATTTTAAAATATGTAAATTTGCATATTTATTGTTGATATACAATTTCTATTTTTTTATAATTAGCTATAACAACGAATCTAAATTTGAAATCATATATAAATGAAAATAATCAATAAAGGTCTTTATTTTTCTAAGAAAACCTGCATTTATCCCTTTAAGCATTTAAAAGCAAATTAGTATTAAAAAACTATAATTATTTAGTATTTGTTTGCATAAATAGCCAATAGAATAATTACAAATAGTTAAAACGCTGCCAAATATATAGTGTTTCTAAATTCATGCGACAAAATTCAGGTCATTCCTCGTATGAAATTAAGGTGGGTCTTTCCTATTACAAAATTTCCTTAGCCCACCCCTTTCCGAGATATCACCCTTAAAAGATGGTGACTAAAATTGAGTTTTTATTTTTTTTCTAAAATTTCAGTAAAGCTAGAAATTTGAAATTTTGGCTAGAGGTGGTTATTTCCAGCATTTATTATGAATCGTATTACATCTTTACTGTTTTCCACTCAATTTATTAAAAAAAATTATAAATTATGGTATTTATTTTTTTCCTCTGCAGCTATTGGTTTTGGGAAAAAAAATTAAGAATAATTTTTTTTTTAAATAAAACAAGGATTTCAAGTTATAATTTTATTTCATAAAACTTCATCTCGAAAAAAAGTTTTGATATGAAATAAAGTTGCTAATTTCACCCCCCTATAATGTAACAGGAATATTGAAAAAATACCAGTGGTTAGTCATTTGCGAGGGAACGAAAATTACAAAACTTCAAGTTTCTAGCTTTACTGAAATTTTAGAAGAAAAAAAACTCAATTTTAGTCACCATCTTTTAAGGGTGGTATCTCGGAAAGGGGTGGGCTGAGGAAATTTTGTTATAGGAAAGACCCATCTTAATTTCATAATAGCAATCACCTCCTGAATTTTGTCGCATGAATTTAGAAACACCCTGTATATGTAGAAGGCAAATATTTTTAACCTTCGGGCAGGTGCATCTATCTCTCAGATACATCGTAATTTTCTTTTCATTTGTACTACCGCGTTTAAAGAGCAAGACCTTTCCGCTCCTATCTACCTTCCTGGCTCCAGTGGTCCTATCTAAAAGTATGCCATGTGACCTTCAAGTGGTCAACTGTTTTGAGATATTGATATTTTGTATCTCACAGTTACACATGACAGTTTGTTGGTTTTTTTTATTTCATATTTTTTTAGTTCATTTACGGTTTTTGAATGTTTGCTGCTAATGTATAAATAGGCTTGTAATTTATTTTTATTTTATTATTCTATATGATAAAATATAATGGTAAGATTACTATATGTATCTGAGAGATACATGCGCCTAAGTATGTTGTATTTATGTTTTAATTTTTTTGTAGGTATTAAAATGGCATCTGGAAAAAAAGAAATACGTTCTAAATAACGAAAATAATTGTGAAGAGTTGATAAATCTATTGGTAATGATGTTTAATTTATTTTATACCAAAATATGGTAATGTATCTATGTTCATGTAACTTTGTGAACGCGCCTGCTGGAAGGTTAAAACACGTGCTGTTTTTCTCGTAATGGGTTGATAGTTTCAGATAGTTATGTAACTTGAAAGGAAAATAAAGACCTTTATTATTATTATTATTATTATTATAATTAGGTTTAACAAAGGTTCAATATACAAAGAACGGACGGGACAAACACTGTCTTAAATAACAGCAGCCTAATACTTTTTGCAGTAACTGCTGAGAAATTATTTTAATTTTTTATTCTTCTCACCAAACCCACAAAAATGGGGAAGTTATTGTAATCAGTCCAAAATTCGAATTTGAGATAACACCAAATCTTTACATTTTGGGGTCCTAGGAACATGGTAAGCATTCTGCCCTATGAGACATATTAATATATAACATTAATGTACAGATACATCCTGGAATTATTGGTAAGGACAAAGAATAGGATTTTTCATATTTGGTGAATTTGATTAGGAAAATCAAGAACTTTATTTAATGTCTGTATATAGCAGAAAATAGAAAAGTATTTTTTTTTAATTATTATAAAGAGGGTTTTGAGACTCTTCCAATAAAGATAGACCCATACAAATATGTAATTTCAGAATCTACAATATATAACATGCAAATGAGATATTGAAAAATTTTCAATTTATGCGGAAGTACTTGTTTTTGGAACCTTAAAAATGAAAAAATCTTGGTGGTCACTTATTTTAATGAATTTTATAACTTTTAAAATTTTCACTTTTCCACTTGTGTTCTTTCCTATTTACCAATGTCGGTGATGTGATGTTTTTGTACTAGTTTACTGTAATTGTTAATTTTATTATAACAACATGATATACTGTTTTAGTTTCTAATGGTTTTCTTTTGATAATAGATTATATAAATGTAGATTATACAAGGTGTAATAATAATAAAAAAATTATAGCCCAAAGGTATAAAGGTACATTTACATCTGACATTTATTGCACGAGATTTATGTCTGACAGTTGTTTAGTCCAGTGTAAACACACACACATTTCTCTCCGACATATATTTTTGAGTGTTTACACTGGACTAAACAACTGTCAGACATAAATATCATGCAATAAATGTCAGATGTAAACGTACCTTAATACTCGAAAATAATGAAATAAATGTTTAGTATGTAAAACTGTGATGGTTATTTTTTTTTGATTCTGGCTCGGGATTTATATGAAGCTGTATAGCATTAGAGCATTCTAATGGTATTGAAAAACGATGATGGTGAAGGTGGTAATGAATATAGGGGGCCATGAATTTTTTTATGTAGGTCAGGTAATTTTTTTGTAATTATTTTAAAAAGGTTCCAGGATGCACATGTTAGGTAAATTATATAAGTTTTTTTTTATGTATAATTTTGGAGAAGCACCCTCGATGGCTCCAAGCCGCGCAGGTTAGGTAAATTAGTTTTTGTTTAATTTTTCTTATCTTATTTTTTCTGCAAAGCAACCCGTATCAGGTTAATAGATTAAGATTTAATTAGGACTATGGACCATGTGGCCTCCGACCTTTTCAGATCTATTGTGGATATCCTTTAATCATTGTTTAGAGTAGCTTGTCTAATTCGGTCTTTTGTAGTAGACTCTATAGACTGGGTAGTAGATCTCCAGTATAGCTAGTTGGCCTTGGTATTTCTTCTCCAAGTGTAAGGAATCTCAGTCTTGCTAGACCTTTGCAGTAGCACAATATGTGTTCTGCCGTTTCCTCCTCTTCTTGACAGAATCGGCACAAGGCCTCTTCTGTCAGACCGATATTGTACATATGTTTGTTAAGCCTACAATGCCCTGTTAATAGACCTACTAGTGTACTCTAGTATTTTTCCTATTAAGGCTCAGTAAATGCTTGGTGATAGTCCTTTTAAGAACTCTTTGGCCTGTCTCTGTCCTGGTGAGTTTTTCCACCACTCCTGAGATTTTTTAAACATCTACTGCTTTGTGGATGTTCTGATAGTTGTTTTTGTTACACCACAGAAGGGTTCTGGGCCAATAAGAACATTTGAGGCTCCTTCTTGGGCTAGTAAATCAGCCTCTTCATTGCCCTTATGTCCCCTGTGGCCTGGTACCCAGACTAAGGTTAGTCTGTTTTGACTACCCAGCTCTGTTAAGGCTTCCAAACAGTCCCACACAAGCTTTGAGTGTACCTGCATGGAACTGAGTGCTTTTAACGTCGCTTAACTGTCTGAGTATTTGACAATGGTTTTTAATTTACCTTCTGTCTTAATACTTCTTTTGTGCAGTGATGTATTGCTGCTATTTCTGCCTGGAATGCGCTAGTTCAGTGATGATGTAATTATGGTTCCACTGACAATTAAAGTGACAGTAGATTTTTTGAGTGCGTTTTGTTCGTTTTGTTTACCTAAATTATATCTTTTTTTTCACTTTTATAAATATATTCCTAAAGTAAGTAGATAGCATGTATCAAATATACAATTGTTTAGTTACCAATTACATACCTTTAAACTATTTTTTATGACCTGTAAACAATATTTTGAAATAAAATAAAAACAGTAAAAACGTATATGTCAAACTTATTGATGTTTTTGTTAAAAGTTTGCTTAAAATTAAAAGTCAGTGGAACCAAAATGACATCACACTGAACTAGCGCATACTGTCACATCTTTACCTAAGCTCAGTGAGATTCATGTCTTTGGCTTGGTACTATATATACCTACTCCTGAACCTTCATGGGTTTTGGAGCCATCTGTATACCAGGTGAAATCTGTATGAATAGGAAGTCCTCTGGTCCACGCTTCCCTGTCTGGTATACTTACTTTATATTGCTTTTGAAAGCTATACTTTGGGAGCAGGTTGTGTCAGGTTAGGTAAATTAAGTAATTTTTTGTTTTTCTCATGAGACCGCTGGGTTTTTTTTTTTTCATTTTTGTTTTTGGAAGGCTTGTTTACTTACAAAAAACATTTTTTTATTGAAATGTGGATTCCCTAGCAACTGCACTTTTTCCAATTTTGATTGTTTTGCATGAAAATTATATTTTTAACTTACTGTATTCTTACATGGTCAGTTGCATATAAAATATTTTCATTCTTCTGGTGATCAGTAAATGGTTCATAAAATAAATTTAATTGTAAGGATTTGGTATCCTCAGAAACATTATTATAAAGATCACAGTAATCACCCATATTATCTACCTCGCTGGATATTTTTGAAATGTATCCATTTGAGCTAAAACATAAATTGTTAGAAAAAAAAATTCCAATGGAGTAACTAGTATTTATACTCTCTAATGTATATTTAAAATATTTACCAAATAGTCCTATAATATTTAGTAAAAGCATCATATTCATTAAGGTAATCCTCTTTAAAATAATATTTATGCCCAGGCCGTTTTTGTACACCACCTAAAACTATTTGAAAAGTGAAAAATTATTAATTCACCATCTCCACTCTATGTAACCATATTTAAATTTTCTCTTTAGGGCCCCAAACCGAATAGGAAGATTATGAATTTTGAATAGTCTCTGCTTGAGAAAATAAGTATGTAACATATAAATTATTACCGTATTGCGGATTCCTGAAATAAAAAAATATCGTCATTAAAAATTAACAAATATAAGACTGTTTTTAAACTACTTACATTCGTAAATACCAGTATTTCTTTTATATTTTATATGTAAATTGAAATATAAATTAAAAATGACAATTTCCTGTTTCATAACCAAATACTAGTAACGTCAAAGTCAGGCCAAGCCAGGAATGGCAAACGTCAATTATAAACATTGTGACCAACTTACCAAGTTATTTATTTTAAGCGAGTTCCAATTTTCCAGTCACAGTTTAGAAAACGTTTCTACAGAGTTTGCGCAGTAGGTGCCAACAGGGCCGTAATTGATTAACTAAATATTTTCAGAAAAACCCAAAGATGTTGAAATGTTAACTTTACTTTTTATAGATACAAGAAAAATATACAGTGTGTAACTTGCTAATATTTCGATTTCTGATAGGTTTACAAAAAAGTTTTAAATAACATTTTTATGAAATGAATCAAGTTCAGTATGTCAGTCAGAAATTCGGGTGAACTATTCATAACTTAAGAATTAATAAATTCGATACTACCCATGTGGTTAATGGTTCTATTCTAACTTTAATACTGAAAAAAATATGCAGGGATTATTAATTTATCTATGGGCCTTTCACTTTTCTCCCAACCCTCGAAACGCTTTTGTGTAAGTATAGACAGACAGAAATCGGGGATGACGTCCACATCCTGGTTTGGGCGCACCAGGTGTCCGGAAGGTGTTCGAAAATGTCACATCTAAATTCAGCCACCCAAAAAACCCTAGGGCTTCCAGTTTCTCTCCTTCCCCGCGTGAATTTTGGAGAGTCCCACGGAGATGATGTTCAGGGCCAGGTTCCGGTGCAACAGGTGTTGGGGGGGGGGGTCGTTTTCGACAGGAAATTCGGATTCAGCGCCTTAAAAAACCCCCATAACGATTTTCGGTTCGTCTTTTTAGATTGTGAGAGGAAAACCCACGGAGATGAGGTCCGTGTCCAGTTCCGGTGTATCAGGTGTTCTGGGGATCGTTTTCGACGTGAAATTTTGATTAAAAGCCGAAAAAACGCCCCTACCATGATTTTCGGGTTGTTTTTGGCGATCTTGTAGGGAAAATTATCGGGGATGATGTCCAGGTTCGGGCGCACCAGATGTCAGGGGGGTGTTCGCCGATGCCACATTTGAATTCAGCACGCCAAAAATCCCCCATAACGATTTTTGGTTCGTCTTTTTCGATTGTGTGAGGAAAACTCACGGTGATGAGGTTCACGTCCAGGTTCCGGTGCACCAGGTGTTGTGAGGGTCGTTTTCGACGGGAAATTTGGATTCAGCGCCCAAAAAACGCCCCTGCAATGATTTTCGGATTGTTTTTGACGATCTTGTCAGGAAAATTCTCGGGGATGACGATCCACGACCAGGTTCCGATACACCAGGTGTCCGGGGGGTGTTCGCCGATGCCATATTTGAATTCAGCGACCCAAAAAACGCCGGGCGCCGAGTTTCTCTCCTTCCCCGCATTAATTTCGGGAGTGTCCCACGGAGATGACGTTCATCGTCGTTCCTGAGCTCATGGTCGCCTGATGTGGGTCAATTTGAACATCATAATCGTGATCAGCGAGCTCTAAAACCCTCAAGAACCCGATTTGGGTCAGTTCTCACTCTTATTTACAAAGTTCTTTTATCTTCCAAAAGCCGTCTCAAAAAAATGCATTTTTTGAATGTTGCAATTTATAGTAGAAAATCGTCTTGCTTTACACATGAAGGAAAGTTGTGTATTTAGCCGGAACAGGGACGGTGCTCCCAAATGGACTTTAAAAATTTATGTTTCCTGTTTGGGGAACAAACATGATAATATTAATATTTCGTAAGCGCCAATTCCACCGTTGTGTTAAACGGAGATTAAAATGACATTGTTAATGTAAAAATGTAATTTTAAACTTCGTTTAACACAAGGTGGAATCGGTCCTTAGAATGTTTGTCAGATTATATTGTGCAATCAGGAAAAATAATATGTATCTTACATTGTGGTGGAGAATCAGGTTGGGTAGAAGGAGCTCTCTTGCTGTCTGAAAAGGATGTACGGGATAGTAGTTTGGACTACCACCAGGACACAGAAAGTACTCTTTTTGAAAAATGGTTTTAAGAGTATACATTACTACTAAAACTAAATGAAAATAGCGTAATAGTTTTAGCTAATGCCGTGTACCATTCTCGGTTGGTACGAAAAAAATCAAATACCAATTCTACAAAATTAGTGATTTAGGATTTTCTGATGGAGAATGATAATTTTTTTAAACAAAAAACAGTTAATAGAACTTTTACACTTAGTTGATTTTCAACCTAAATATGTTATTGCCACTATAGCAATAAAACACTGATTTAAAGTTTTACGTTTATCACCCTACCACTGTATTTTGAACCCCATAGAATTATTATGATCACATTTAAAAATTATTCTCGAGCAAATAACTCTTCTCCTAAGTCCACTTCTTCTGTAATTGATGTATTAAGAAATGCATTTAACTGTATAACTGTTGAAACTAGAAAAACGCTAAACATGTTAAAAAAATCAAAGAGAAATATATGAGATTTAATAATACGATTAAAAAAATTTAAATAAATTTGGATGATACTGATGATGATAGTGATATTATTTCAGAACATGAAATTAGTGACTGTGAAAGTAATTTAGAAATATAGACGTTTTTAAATCCATTTACCTACATTTCCACAAAATAAATCTAGTGAAACATATTATTTTTTAAAATTAATACTTAATAATTTTAGTCAGTTTCAATATATTTTTTAGTTGAACATGTTGTGTTTGGTAATAAAACATGTTTTTTTTTTTAATTTTAATACAAGTTCGCAGCGTGTTATATTTTTTTCAATGCAATTTAGACCGCAAAAGGATCTTTGTAGAAATCAAATTTTAAAAATTATCTTTAACATTTAAACAAATAACACTCAACCTAAGCCGGCTCTGATCAGCATGTTGGCGAACGTTTCAAGAGGTTGCCAGATCATTGCGCAGATTATCTTGCAGTGGACCATTGCCGCGTTTGAGAATCCACATCGGATGCATCTGAGATGTAAAAAATCTTTGATCACGTGATTCAGTATACGTAAATGTAATGGGACAGATGTGTCCGATGTGAATAAAAAAACGCTCGAGATGTAAAAAATGCATCCGATGTGGATTCTCAAACGCAGCATCAATATACTAAGTTTTGTTTTTTTTTTTAATATGTTTCCTGTATTTCCCCAAAATTTTATATACCTTCATATTTAAACTTTATTATTACTATGAAATTTGTCCCAAAATGAGTTTTACATTACTGATGCTGAAAATACATATTTATGTATTTTTTTATTAGATTGTGATATTTTTGTAGTTTGATCTAATTGTTTTCGTAAAGAAAAATAAAATCGACATACCTATTGATATATAAAAGAAAGAAATCTTTTTAATATATCAAAAATGCATTGAAAAGGCTTTTCCTGCTTATAAGCTTTTTTACAGTTAAATCTAAACATTTTTAAAGTAAATCGTTAACTATAAGAGTGAGATTACAGAACGTCTGCAACTTTGCAGATCTGCAAACATGGCGGCAACTTTGCATATCTGAAATATGGTGGGCTTACAGATGCAATTATCAAGTTTTCGTATTCCAAAAAATATCTGCAAATTCACAATATTTATTGTGGTTTATTACCCCCAACAACACTAAACCCAAATTTACCCTTAAGGAGGTCAGAACGTCCTACAAACTTGCAGATTGTCAATTTTTAATTTTTTTTTAATAACTATGAAGTCTTCTATTCCTTTTGTTTGAAAGTTCGTGGTGTCAGATTATTGAGTTTTTAAATATACTAATGGATTTGGGTTTAGTATTGCAACCACAAATAAATATTTGCAGATCTGCAAAGTTTCCGCCATATTTGCAGACCTGCAAAGTTACAGACGGTCTGTAATCTGACTCTTAATCTACAAATAATTTATTGTAAATACGTTTTTTGGTCATTAATTTTTGTGCTCCCATTGCTGCATTTGAAGACAAGAGATAAGGAGGCGAATCGGCATACTGGAAATACGGTCCCAAAAAACGAACGCTAATTGAGCTTTTTTAATTCACCGCAAGGGCGCTGGTGCTAGTACCACTGTTCAAAATACATGTCTTCTTATGGGAATTTTACATAATTTTGTTAAAATAATAAAAATAAACTTGTTTATTGTCAAATAAAGTACATTATATACTGTTGTATTTTTTTCTAAATAAGTCTCGCATGTTTTAATGGTAAGTACAATTTTGTGTCTAAACTTTTTTTGAGTTATACCTAAATATAGTAGGTAAGAGCAAAATAAAACACAGTTAACATATTTTTTATTGTTATAATACAATCATAAAGGAAGATATTGCCACATCCTTTAATTTCGGCTTTCCCCTTTTTATTTTGCTAACAGTACCATCAGTAAAAAGAGTCTCATAGTAATTGGAAATATCTTCTAAAAAGTGTAGAACAGCATCATTTCTAGAAAGTGCTTTATCGGCTCTAGGACAGAGATACCGAATACTTTTACGCACTTAAAAAAATTACTTAAGTACAAAAAGTATTGTATTTTAAGTACCTGCAAAAATGCCTGTACTTGGTACGGGTACTTACATTTTTAAGTTCTTGTCATTGTACTTAAACAGTAAAATTTGGAGTTAAGTACTTTTTTACTTAAAAAAGTGAAGAAAGAATGAAAATAAGTACTTTAAAAGTACTTAAAACGTTCTTTAGTATGTAAATGTGCTTAAATACCCAGAATGTACTTCAGTATACCTACTTAGAAAATTTTAACGCTTTTTTCTAGTTTCAACAGGATTTTCTTGTCTTATTGCCGATCGAGCGCGTACGGAAGTCGGGGCGCATTTTACATTTAGCAGCCGTAAAAGCTTGTGGGTTAGTATTTTGTACGTAAAGAAACGTATGCTTATTTTGCAGGTCGTGTTTGTGTGTATGTATTTGACTACGGTATTTTTATTCTGTGGTATAAAAACTATTTAAACATAAAATGTAACTAACTATAAGTATTTTGAAAATACTCCAGAATAGTAATAAAATAGAGTGGAAAATAATTTAATAATCTATACTAATATGTTAATGTAAAATGCTCAGTGAACTGACTAATTAATCTCGATTATGGGCAAACCGTTTAACGTAAAGAGCTGAATTCCAGCATGCAGGTTAATTTATATAGGGTGTAGATGTTTTATGACAGGACATTTTTCAAAATTCGAATTTTAAGGGGATGAAACTACCCCCTTAAATATTATATTTTTTTGCTTCAAAATTATTATTGATATAAGAAACACTTATTCCATATATTTTTTGTTGTTCTTAAAAAATACCCCATGGGGGAATTTACACAGGAAAGATATTTACCGCAACACATAAGATGTGCCTCACATACCATAAATCTCATTGCAACTACCGATTACAAAAATTCGGTAAATGGTTTACTGCCTTTGCGACAAAAAAACACAAATATTTTTCCAAATGTTCGAAGTTGTGAAATTTTTTCCGTCAAAGATAAGTTAGGAGTTCTATGTAGTAAAATTATGATTACGGTATTTAAGGAACATGAAATATCCTTTTTAGAGGAATATGTCAAATTAATGCAGCATCTGGCTGAAACTTTAAGATTTTTTACAGGGAGAGCATAACACCTATTATGGGTATCTGCTTCCCAGCTTAGTTTCGATGAAAACTAAACTTTAAAAGCTGAAAATATCAGGCTACCTTCTTTTTGATTTCTACGATGTAGCTTGACCGGTTCGCGGGCCAAAGTCTACTTTACGATAAAATGAAAGAAAGTTTTTGAATAACTTGGAAAACTTATCTGATTTGATGTCCTGTTTAATTATTAAGTCAGTCTCTAGTATTTAAAGTTATCTGTATGAGTTCTGGCAAATAAAAAAGTGAGAAAATTTAATACATTTAATAGAAAAAGTAAAAAGAATAAATTTGTATATTATAAATTAATAGTTAGTGATTAAATGTGAATAAATGAATGAATAAAATTTACAGATAGGTATTAATTGTCCCGACCATGTGGCATTTTATTACGGTACTTCCCTTTTGTATGTCGTGTTGTGGACAATCCGCTTAGGTACTTGGAGCTCGGAACTTGGAGAAACTACGTAACTCGTAACATCTCTGAGCAACTACGTAACTCGGACTTCTTGTTTCTTAGAGCTTCTAGGAACAACTACGTAACTCTCAGACTTCTTGTTTCTTAGAGCTTCTAAGAGCAACTACGTAACTCGGGACTTCTTAGAGCTTCCTGGAACCACTACAGGTTTAGAAATAAAAAGAACCTCAGTAACAGTAAAAGTACATATACATGCCATTTTAGAAATCTAACGGACTTCTGCATAAACGGGACAAATATTAAAGTTACATCGTCTGAACAGAATATAAAATATCACGACAAATATTAAAGTTACATCATCTGAACAGAATATAAAATATTTATAAGGCCAAAATAAGTTTTACATCATCTGAACAAAATATAAGCTATTTATAAGGCCAAAATAAGTTTAGAGCCATAGATTTCCGTTTAAACTGTATTTCCAGACTGACTTGTAATGTAATTCAATTATTTAGTTGCCTCCCCGCGTATATATCAAAGTATCAAAGAAAGCTCAAAAATATGATGGTAATAAAAAAAAAGCAAAATGTTAAAATATAGGGTGAAAGAAACATTACCTGACAATTATCCCAACGTTAACAAACAATAAACACAAGCTATCACGTTGAACTCGATACACCAAAAGACCGGTTGAATCCAAACGAGTTGGTTTTATGACGACGTGGTTGCCCAAAGAAACACTAGGTTCCGTGCGCAAACCATATTTTTCAAATTTCGAGGAAGCGAGCGGTGGTCGTTTAAGTTATGTTACGAGGGGTTATGGAGAAGTTGTTGTTAAAAATAAATTTAAAACTAATTTCACGTAACACTATCTGTCTTGGTTATATATCTATGGTGTCAACGCATCTAAGTAAATTAATTAAATCTAGGCTCCAACCCTTAATTCACCCACTTTCCATTTTTCCTGTGCTGTATTAGTTTTAAACTTGGTTCTAATACACGTTTTTATAATGTAGTTAGTACGTATCTGTCAAATAATGTGCTCACTGATGTTAAATTATTCCATGTAATTCCTTTATTACAACTCAAGACGGTACAATACGCCATGAAAGTGTGACGTAATTTTGGTATATAAAGTTTTAATTTATTAGCTAAACATAACGAGCAAAACAAACTTTAAAAAATACTGTCACTATAAATTCGTTGGCCCATTTAAACGTATTAAACACGTACTTTCTGCATGTGTGACGTAAGCTTTCTCAATATATTGTTATAATAATAATAATTTTATCCCTAATTCACCCCCTTACGAGTGAATTTCAAATGAATATAAGCGCGTTAGACCGCTACACTACCGACCCGACCGGCCGGGTCGTTTTGCGATCTGACATAATAGTCAGTCGAATGACGAGTCAAAATATTTGTAGTCTTGGAATAACATGTTCTCTCTTTTGTGGAATAACACATGACGCAAATTTTTTCATTGGCATCAAATTACATAATAAATAATTTATATATGCGTCGTTTAGCCATTTGAGCCGACAATTTTAATAATTATTGAACTAAAATCAAAAATAAATATTGACAGACATATTTGGCGCTTTGACCCATTACGACAAGCCGCCACTGATTCTAATCTTTAGTAAAATTGATTTTAAATTAATAAGTTCACATTAGATTCTTTCGTTCGCTGTTGGTGCAGTGTGCACCAGTGTCAATTACACCACCTTATTTACCTAGGGTGAGATTACAGAACGTCTGCAACTTTGCAGATCTGCAAATATGGCGGACTTACAAATGCAAGTATTCCAAAAAATATCTGCAAATTCGCAATATTTATTGTGGTTTATTACCCACAACAACACTAAACCCAAATTTGGAATACGAAAACTTGATACTTGCATGTGTAAGTCAGTCATATTTGCAGATTTTCAAAATTGCCGCCATATTTGCTGATCTGCAAAGTTGCAGACGTTCTGTAATCTCACTCCTAGTTTACTTCCCTCCTAATTTTTTTACACATATCGAGGTGTAATCAATGAACTGGAGTGGGGTAGAAAGCCAATGTGCATATCGTATCAATAGAACAAGATGCGACTCTATGGGCGCAGCCATTTTTATTTATCATCTCACTCGGGAGTATTTATAATAACCATTTTCTGTTTCACATTATTGTTCAATCCACAAGCTGGTGGATCAGACAATAACAAAGTGAAATAGAAAATGGTTGTTATAAATACTCCCGAGTGAGATGAAAAATAACCTGTCTTCGCCCATAGAGTCGCATCTCAAGCCTATTGACAAGCATTCTACCCCACTCCAGTTCATTTGGTGTAATTCACTACTGCTAAATAGCTGGTGGAGAAAATGGGTCCTATGATTGAACGTTTACGTTATCCGTAACGTACATGTTAGGCCGAGTTTTAATAGTAACGAGGCAAGTTCGTATGATGGAAAACTTTTTCCAACACACTACTGTTATTTTCCGCCTGTTATGTTCTAATTTAACAGTTTTCCAACATACGAACTTGCCTCGTTACTTTTAAAATTCGGCCTAACATGTACGTTACGGATAACGTAAACGTTCAATCATAGGACCCAATATCCACCAGTGGACACCACACCGACAGGAAGGTATAGTGGATTTTACACCGGGCCAAACGAAAGGTATTGTGTGCGTTGGTGTAGTTCATTCCTACACCAGTGGGACGAACGAAAAAACCTATTTACTTTCATGAATGGCAATTGGCATTTTTGACATATTCATAGTGCAAACTCAGAAACCTCAATTTTGAATATTCTTACCGGAACGTAAATTTTGAGAAAAAATTGGCATCAAATCCATTCTCCTAATTTCAGTTCTATGGTTCCCAACAAATCGTTCCTGGATGCGGTGTTTTGTTTGACCTTTTAACATTTTAATAATCTTCTAATATCCACTTCTTAAATGAGTTATACATTTTTCTTACTTCTTGTTGGGCATGCAATAATCTATGGTGGGATATAAATCACATCCCAGCGCGGTATTAGCAGGATAAACGTATTCTGAATATATTAAGAGGTGACCAAAAATGCTTATTTTAAAAATAAAACAAACTTGTAAATAAAAGTAAATATATTATTTTTTAGGTCCGATGTCACAAGCTATCATCATTTAACCAACAAAAATATAAAATACTTCTTTCTATGTAGTATTTAATTTTATATGTAATAAAGTAGACGCATCCATAAATATACCTGGGTAATTAGAATTTACTTGTCGAAATCCACAAATCTTAATAAATAGGGTAAAAAAACGCCATTGATAATATAAAACTTTTTTTTCAAACTTACAATATAATTTGAGTAATTAATCCAGCAGCGATAGTTACTCCCCCAATCCTAAGCATGATTCTCCCTAATTCTTTACATTCACTGTACAACTCAAGAGCAATAGGCCTGGAAATCTGTATCTCCACAATAGCGCTAGTATTGGGTCCTAAAAACCTCGGATGCTTCTTCAATAGTTCGCCTGTACTCTTATTTAACTGTGAAATCAGTTTATTAACAACAACTGGCTCTACTAAAGATTGATTGTGCAAAACAACAGGATACCCTTTAGTGATGGGAACAGACACATTAAAAACAACTATTCTGGCTTGGAACTTCATTGCTACTTGGACGGGTCTTTGAGGATCACACAGTATATTTCCAACGGAGACATTTTGCATTTCTATTCCAGATAGAGTGGCTATTACTTGATCTCCTGCAAACACTATTGTCTTTGAAGATTCTTCAATCGCTAGTGATTTTACTACGGCATATTCCCTATTAGGACATACTAAAACTTTGTCACCAGCACTTAAGGTTCCTGTTTCGACTCTACCAGATACACAAAATGAAGTGCCAGTGCCCTGCAAATGTACAAAAATTATACATTAAAAGACCAAAACTAAGGGCTGTGGATCTTACCTTAAATATGTCATTAATTGACAATCTAAATGGTTTGGATACTGGTCTTTCAGGAGACCGAAATTTATCTGAAAGAAAGATAATTTTAAAAGTAAATATTGAAGCTTTAACCAAACCTACCTATTACTTCCAATAAACATGGTCCATCATACCATCGTAATAAATCATTTTCCGTTGGTTTAATAATCAAATTCTGTCCGGTGAGTCCACTACAAGGTACAAAACTGACATCTGACTCCTTGAAACCAACTTGCCTCAGAAACGTCTTCAATTTCTTAACGATATCATCGAATCTTTCTTGCGACCAGGACACGGTGTCTAACTTATTAACGGCGACGGCTATTTGGGAGACTCCGAGGGAGCGGACGAGCAGCGCATGTTCACGTGTTTGGCCGCCATAGTCGAAACCAGCTTCGAATTCACCACGATTCGCGTCTACGACCAAAAGAGCAACGTCAGCTTGCCCAGCACCTGATATCATGTTAGGAATAAAATCTTTGTGGCCTGGGGCGTCTAGTAGTGTTACCTTTAAAGAAGCAATCAAATTAATATTGTAGAGGAGAGCATAGTGGAGTTGAATTTTTTGTTTTTACTTTGTACAGTAGGTTGCGCTGAGTATAACAGTTTAAGATGCCGGTTAGTACCTTGTTCAGTTATTGTTTATACCACAAACATTGAAAAATGGGGAACAAAACTTAAAAAATTGGATGCCTTAATATGCATTTATACTTGTTGGGTTCGGTTAGTCAGGTGATGGAACGGGTCGGGAGAAGAGTTTTGTAGAGTGTTTTAAACTGTCACTTAGGTGTGTTGAACTGTTACTAATCAAAATAACCAAACGCTGGAGTTAGAGTGAATGGGGGAGAATGAAGCTTGACTAAATGACATAATCATAAAGTAAACATCTACAGTACCTAGAGAAATCTAAAGACAACAGAATATAAATATATCTATGTCCAGATAACTAATAGAGAGGGGACTATCGACTGGTAAACGATGCAGCTCGATGTTCAGTTATTAATACTTCTTTAACATATTAAATGAAAAGTTGTAATGCATTTTCTCTTAGATATATGATGCCTTCCCTTCTGTCCTCACAAATTTGGAAAAAATAAAATAATATTGATGTAGTTGACTTTAAACAAACACTGAATAAGTATAAACTGTGATCTGTGACTTGGTACCGTACCATCGTCGTTCTTGAAAGGCTGCTGTAACTCTTTGTCAATCCCACTTATCCAAATTATCCAAAAATTATTCG
This sequence comes from Psylliodes chrysocephalus, assembly GCA_927349885.1. Lineage (NCBI taxonomy): Eukaryota > Metazoa > Arthropoda > Insecta > Coleoptera > Chrysomelidae > Psylliodes > Psylliodes chrysocephalus. The sequence continues at coordinate 28,694,067 of OV651819.1, read as the reverse complement.
ATAGTGGAATATTTCCCTCTACTTGAAAGTTTTACCACCTTATGCCAGTTTATAAGAAAGGCGATAAAAGTGACAAATCTTAACAGATGAAATGTTTTACACGTATAAAAAGTATCTTTCACCTCAATAAAATGGCTGTTATTAAGGTCGCTCGACAACAACTAATCTGGTACTCTATCAAGACTTCTTAATTTAATCAATTGAAAATGGTTACCAGGTTGACATCATCTACACTGATCTGGCAAACACTTTTGATAGTGTCTGCCATGAATTGTTACTTAAGAAACTCTTTCAAATGGCTATCTTCGGTTCTTATCTTTACTGGATTGAATCTTATTTGAGCGCTGTCAACGTTTTATAGTGCATAATTCCATATCATGTAACGTTTCAGTCCCGTCCGGTGTTACTCCAGGCTCATATATTGGTCCCCTATTGTTTTCCTTTTTTTTTAAATGATGTTACGTCCTTTCTTAATAACCAATGCCTTCTTTTCGCAGATGATTTAAACATTTTTAGAAGAACCACTAGTAATAACTTCGCCTTACAGTCTGACCTAAATAGGTTTTTTACCTATTGAAAAAATAACACCCTTTCTATAAATGTTATTAAGTGCACAATCATACATTTTACAAGATCCCATAATCCTACTCTTAACTGTTACAGTATTGACAGCTTCAACTTAAGATAGTTCTGTGACAGTTATTGATCTGGGCATTACATTTGAAACCAAATCTTTTAACAACCACATATATTCCATAGAATGCAAAGAACTCAGAAAGCTTGGCTTTATCAAGAGACATACTAGGGACGTGACTGAAACAAAAGCAATCAGGACACTTTACAATGGCCTGGCTTGATCTACTTACACCTGTCATACCAAGAGAATTGAAAGAGTGCAATATAAATTCATAAAATATCTTTTCTTTAAGCACAGATTTCATATCCATAACACATGTTATCAAACAAGGTCAATTAACATTTGATATGAAATGAACTCAATAGCGAGAAAAAAGAAAAAAAAAAAGCGATTTCTACGCAACAGTCACCGTATCAGACATTTAACGATTTGACCCTGAAGTAAAATCAACAAGATTATTGCTTTATGGCATGCAGAGCCTGGAATGCAGGAGAGAACAGGCTTTACTCCTATTCCCGGTAAAATTAATAGGTGATTCTATTGAGTGTGGGTCACTACTTGAAAGAGTTCAATTATTGGTTCTTACTAGATGGACTCGGCATACATCATTTTTTAACGTAAAAAGTCACTGAAACAATTACGGACAATGTGCGTTTATGGATCGCTTGTGATCAACTATAATACATTTTACTAGGACTATGATATATTTAATTGCAATATTTTAGCGCTAAAAAGAGACTTGCCACTCCTGAACGTCTAAGTGTTACTCGTATTGTCCGGTGATATACCTAGTGTCTTTTTTTAAATTTTATAATTTTTTCTTATTACACTTGTTTTTGTAAGGTTAGCTATACTGTATTAAGAAGAGGCAAAATTGGTTATCAACTAAGATGTATCTTAGCTTTAATTCATTTTATTTAATATATTTTTAAAGTAGATAATTAGATTTAATGTTTTTTTTTAATGTTTATACTGCTACTTGCCTTCTACTTGAATTAATTCTGTAGGGAAATAAAATATTGTGGGAGACATATAGGGAATGTGTTTAAGTTTATTTTGGACTATTTAAGAGGACAACCATTTTTAAATTTAATAATTATTACTTACACTGCAGTTGTTTTTCAAGTATTTTCAATGTATTAAAAACACTTTTAAATTATACTTTTTTTTTTTTTTTTTTTTTTTTTAATTTGGTGTCATCGGCGTCGACTACCACGGCCATTAGCCTCGTGTTCTGTGTAGGCTTTGTTACTGTTTCCCAGCGCCACTTTAGGAACAGCACTGTTAATTAGAACCCAACAGTGAATGGTCGAGTGGGGAATCCTACCTATGCATTAGAATTAATATTTAATTTTTTAATTAAATAAAAATTCCTGCCACCGGTGGGATTCGATCCTGAGACCTTCCGATCTCAGAGTCATGACTCTAACCACTGAGCCAACCCACCCCCAATATACTCATATTATTTACTAAACTATTTGCCGCGTTTGAGAATCCACATCGGATGCATCTGAGATGTAGTAAATCCTTGATCACGTGATTCATTATACGTAAAAATGTAATGGGACAGATGTGTCCGATGTGGATAAAAAAAACGCTCGAGATGTAAAAAATGCATCCGATGTGGATTCTCTAACGCGGCATATATGTAATGTAAAATTTAGATTTGTATGTAACAAAATTAAAAATAGTTATCCAATAAAATTTTAAAACTTACAGCTTTGGTGGGCGTTTCGAATTGAAAACGTCCTACATCCATCGTGATACCTCTATTTCTTTCTTCACCTGTTTCATCTAAGACCCAAGCATACATGAAACTTTGTTTTCCTAATTTTCGACTTTCTTGTTCATATTTGTGTAATACTTTTTGGTTAACCTAATAATAAAAATGCTTTATGACTTTTTAATTTTTACTAGGAAAACGTGTATTACGAATAAATTTAATTAGCTTAAAATGAAAATTAAATAAATAAATATTGTGTAGTATTACATAAAGGAAAAGAATTGACAATAATTATCGGCTAAACGAGATGCGCGATCTGGTGGAATATATTAAGATTCATTATTAGTAGTCAGTTTTCATGAATTGTGCAACAAGTGTGTACATATATCCTTTTTCCACGACCGTAGAAGCAATTCTAGCAAACTAACCATTTGTTCGCAACAAGAATACATAATTTACATAATATAATTAGAAAATTCATAATTAATATTGCAACAGAGTTGTAAAACTTAAGCTAACGAATGTACTTCTTATCCATATCCCATGGCAAAAGATAATCAACAGGTTTTTCTACTTTCTACAGTTGTGCCCCTTGGGCAAATAAAACTGTCTATCAGTAAAATAATATTAAATAATAAAAAAGTTAAAACCAATAATTATTTTAAAAATGTTGGACTAAGGTGAGTTGCTCTAAATAGTAAAAAAATTATTACTTACCTGTCCCAAGTCACATAGTAAATGCCCCATCAAAGTACTTTTTCCTGCATCAACATGTCCAATCACAACCATATACAGATGCTCTTTACCATCTCCTCTTTCTTTTTGGTACAACTTTTGTGGATCAAATTTGCTGTCTGTAATTCTTTGAGTTTTGACATCATCAACATTATCGAAAATCGTATTCCCGACCGGAGTTATTTTTCCAGAAGCCGGTGATTGAGACCGTGGAGTGATGCTGACTTTCAACTCTTTTTGTGGCAAATCAAAGCCCTTCGTTATGTTGACGGTTTTTGGTGTTGAAGAAATCACTTTTGTTGCTGTGTCAAGTTCTGAAGTTTGCACAACTTCTGGTTGGTTGACTACTTAGTAATTAAAGATTAAGTTTTTAACTATCAACAAGTTTTATCAAAATAAATAAACCTCTTGGTTTTATATATTTTTTTATTTACTAAAATTAAGTATGTCTCATTTCATAAAGTATGAACGTCTTTGTTCTACAAAAAGTAACTATTTTCATATTAGTTTACAAAAATGTTTTCTATAAAAAATATGTTTAAAAATACACTTCTTTTTAAATTAATAAACATTTTTTTTATTCAAAATGTATCAAAATCTAAAATAACTATTAACAATTTAAACAGGTATGTATGTCTCTTCTGACTTATCTACACAAATTTTTAATTACACTTTTAATAATGTTTATTACTTCCTTTTCAAATAGCCAATAATTTTACTGTCTGGAGACACACTACTGAAATCGAATCTTTTAATATTGTTCAAGTTAATTTTTTCTTGCATAATTTGTTTAACGTACCTTTTGTAGTTTCTACATATAACCCGCCCAAAAAAACTTTTTTTCTTTTCAGACGTAAGTTTTAAATTTTTAACATTTTTCATATTTAAAGTGCAAAGTAGCTCTTTATTTAAAGCCTCTTTTTTATGCCTTAGTTCAAGTGGTTCACAGTCTATAAAAGGTATCTGAAAATTTTCTTTTTCTTTTGTTGAAATAAGTGGAGCACTAATAGTGTTCTTTAAAGCAACTGAAAGGTCTATCTGAAATTTGGTTTCAGTTTTGTCAGGCATGTCGCATGAAGATCTAGATTCTGATATACTCATTTTTCCTAATTTTGGAGTTATCTCTAAAGTTTCAGGTTTATTTTTATGTAAAAATTTCAACTGTGTTTTAAAATCAATTGGTGGACTTACAGAATTAATTTTTAAATGTGTTGAAACTAAGTCTGATAAATTACCAAATTGTTTTTTATCAGCAATACTGTCAATGATTTTATTACTATCTAAACTTGCAATGTGAGAGTTTTCATTTAATTTTGGAATTGTAAATTTAGGTATGGTAAATTTAGGTGCATAATTAGTGATTCCACTGTTCAATTTTGGTACGGTAAATTTTGACTTATCACTATTATCTGAAATAAATGGATTTGATAATTTTGGGCTCTCATTAATTATATGTGATTTATTGAAAATGTTTGGTATTGTGAATTGCTTTTTGGTTTCGTTAATATTTGAATGAATGTCAAACTTATGTGATTGTGATACATTATAATTTTGCTTGATGTAATCTTACCTTACATGGAAAAAATTAAACCAGATCCAACATGAAAAGAAAAAAACATTAGTTAGATACATAAATAATGCTTGATTTACATATTGTATAATTACAAGAAATATTTACTTTTTTTAATAAGACTGGGAATCAAGTACAAACTAGCATAGGTAAATGAAATGGACAATTATTTCAGTGAATATTACTTTTTATATTAGGTCGAGATACTTTCAGAGAAAAGACATTTAAATAGACCAAAATTGTTTAAACACAATTATTTTTGCTTGTTCACACTGAAGTCTTTCAGCACAATAATAATTTTTACAATAGAATAGTTTTAATCCTCTGTTCAAGAATTGAAATTTAACAACATTCAGATTAAAAAATATCTTCATGACTGAAGTCAAATTTTGGGGGTTTTCCTTCATTTTGGATTTTGTGACTGGTTCATTCTGAATAAATTTCCTACAGACATTCCCATAGCGTTTTTTTAGGGTACTTATAGGAATTTGGATATTTGGTTAGGTTTTTGAATGGGTAGAGGGTTCTAGGATATTAATATTTTTAATTTTTGCTAAAGTTAATTTATGATTTGTTTGATAGGAGTATCAACAGTTCAAGAATATAACATATTATTGAAAGAATTGTGGAGGGGGTTTACAGTAATTGTTCATTTCATTTACCTGGTTTTTTAATGTAGACTTACAGCCTTTGCTGCAATATTATCTAGGGATAGATATATTTTGACAAAGCTTAGGAATGTAATCTGTCTGAGTGACATGAACATCAAATTACAGTTAAACTTGCTCAAAAATGTTAATGATCATTCTTGCAACTAGCTGCCTCTATTATTTAAATTTCAAGTACTTTTTTGATGAAAAATATATCACAGCAATGACATAAAATAATCACCTTTTTCTGGTGCCGCAGAATGTAAAGAATCATCCATAATAACACTTATAGATTTTTGTATGTCAAACTTTTGCTGTATAATGATATTGACTAGATCATTTCTTGAAATGCTAATAGAACCTATTATTTGCTTAATTTGATCAATACAAGAAGCCAATTTGGCTCTATCTATGTCAGACAACTCCGCTTCAGATTCGTCTTCTTCCTTTATGTCTCCTTCAGAACTTCTCGAAGGTTCTCTATTATAGAGAAACTGCCTATTACTAGGCGATATATAAAAATCATCATCCACAGAATGTCCATAAACATCGTCGTATCCATCATAATCTAAAATATATGTATAAACGTATAAATTTGTATATGTATGTATAGTTTTAAGTTGAAAATCTAGTATCACATACCTTCTGAGTAATCCATGTTTCTAATATCCCTGTGTCGTGCCATTTTAAATTATATTTATATCAATTTACTAAAGAGTTACATACAATATTAGCCTTGCATTAATGGAATATAATTTGAAATACTCTCTACTATAGTCTCCATAAAAGTTAAAATTTGTGCTGAAGTGCTGAGTGTGCTGAAGTGCTGAGTATGCTGAAGTGCTGAGTATGGAGAAGTGCTGAGTATGGAGAGTTGCTGAGGAGATCGAGGAGATAAAAACAACCAACTCGCATTTATGATTTATGTCAAACAAACTGTCAAACTTGAAAAATACGTCACAGTCCCGTCACAGTCATAAGTCAGAACTGTCAACTGCACAAAGGTGTGTTTTTTACTTTGGCCCCACATACTTATAATATTTAAGTATGTGTTTGGCCCGTATTTATAAACAAAACTCAGCTGAGTCGGACTTGGGTATGTCGTCCTTGAACGAAAATCGAAGTTCGGTTATATCGCGTGAATTTAGAGTCGGGTAGTAACTAATTTGTAAATGTACTTAACAGTTACGGCCAATTTCATAATCAATTTAAAGGACACTTTAATTTTAAAGTATCTTTTAACCATATAGTTTAAATAGCTTAAAGTCTCCTTTCATTAAAGGCCACTTTAGCTATCGATTATGAAATTGGCCGTTACAGATTTGCTAATATTCATCTCTAAATTCTAGTGTAACACCGGAACCACCTGGAACTTTAGAGACGTTATAACGGAACTTCGATTTTAGTTCAAGGACGACTTATCCTAGCCTGACCTCCTCAGAGTAAGTAAGAGCCTGACAGTCCGACTCAGCTGAGTTCTGTTTATTTATAAATACGGACCTTAGATGGGTTATGATATGGCAACCCTGCAGGCCTGGTGATTTGAAAAGGTCAATGATTTAGACCCACATACTTTGATTTTATTTACTATACGGCGCAAGAGAGAGGTCCGACACGCCCAACATAGGGCCCGGCCATTTTGAACCCTATGCAACAGTTTATAGCTAAAGAATCAGATCGCTCACTCTGCGTCGGCACTTTTGATCTCAATGTTCCAGTTTATACACTGCACAACTCGGATAATACAATATATAACAAACGCCTATAATAAAACAGCTGTCTTCTGCGTATCCTAAATTTGTATCCCTGGAGTGGATCTTATTTTGAAACTTTCAACTGGTCCGAGTGAGCTAACTGATTCTTTAGCAATAATCTGTGACTCAAAAAATAATATGCACTGACACTGACAGCCGCAAGCAAAATATCAGGTGCGTTTTAATCATCCGCTTCTGCTTCTGGAATTGTCGGTTTAGTCGTTTTAACTTGTCAAATTAAAACAAGAAAACCGACAATTCCGAAGCAGAAGCGGATGATTAAAACGCACCTATTAAAAATATTGCGCCAAGATGTAGGCAACACGTAATAAGGGTTCAAAATGGCGGAGTTTTCTTTTTCCTTTTAAAAGGCACTCAGAAAGCTGCGCAGTGCGACCATTCTCCGTATAGTAAAAGAAAATCAAAGTATGTGTTTAGACCACATACTTTTATCAAAGAATCATTCGTTTATTTAAAAAATAACAAAAAATACTGTACGCCATCCTGTGCTTCTCTATTCTTCATTCGTCACCGTCATCTTGTTTTTTCTTTTTTGTAAAATCTCGTTGTTTTTAGATTACAATTTATTAAATTCCTGGATTTGTTCGAGCAGTTCGGGGGGGGGGGGGGTAATTACCCTATTACCCCCCCCCCCTTGTATCCGCGCCTGTGTGTTCCCCTTACATTAGTTAAGCCTCAATAGTCCCATTGTGCTTCCTCCAGATGCTGCCTTTCAGGGTATCTATTCTTGAATCTAAGGGAGTAGAAAATTTGAGGGAAGAATGAGACAAAAATACAAATTTTGTGCGTTGGGGATAAAGAGGAAAAACCGGTTTTCTAGTCCCCCGAATTCAAGAATAGCTACCCAGGTGAGATGTCTATAGGGATGACTACCTCTCAGATCGTCAGAAGGCCTGCAGATCTGCTTGAGATAAAATTGCATAATACATTTTGCTGTATTTCTTTTTTAATTTCAAACCAGTCCACCAACAAAATGTAACCATTTCCAAATGAAAAATTACACTTCACTTGACGTCCCGGCACTTCCAACTCGAAGGTTATAAGTTGTTAAAAGCCTGATATACACCACACTTACAAGTTGCATTATTTTTATAGCAACCGTATAACAACTTTGACAAAAGTAGCTATTCTAGTATTTACGGTCGCTATAAAGTTCTATGTGATGTGTGGTGTAAATCAGGCTTTTAACAACTTAACCTTCAAGTCAGGAGATACAGGACCAGTGAGGTTTATATCTCTCGGTCATGGACGTTAAGTGAAATACAATTTATCATTTGGAACTTTTTATTTTTGTTGGTGGACTTATTTTAAATTCAAAAAGTCATAAATATTTAGTTGTAAACTTTCATCAAGACAGGAAAATTTAATGTGCAATTTTATCGCAAGCAGAGAATCAGGCCTTTTGATGATTCTAAGAGGTTGTTCCTATAGACAGCTTTCAGTGACGTTATATATCAACCAGCAGGGGGGCTATTTTCAAACTCGAGAGAATTCATTTCTCTCAAGAGAAATGTCATACGTCAACGTAAAACCGTATTTTTAGGGCTCTTAGGGCCAGTGTGAACTCACTGACTGTTTCTCTCGGTTTATTTAGAGAGAATTAAAATCTTCCTAAGAATTTTAATCCTCGATGCCTTTAAAAACAACATTTCCACATTGACGTATGACATTTCTGATGAGAATCTTGAGAGAAATGAGTGCTCCCATATTTTGAAAATAGCACCCCAGGGATGCTATTTTCAAAGTCGAGAGAATTCATTTCTCTCGAGAGAAATGTCATACGTCAACGTAAAACAGTATTTTTAGGGTCCTAAGGGCCAGTGTAAACTCACTGATTGTTTCTCACGGTTTATTTAGAGATAATTAATATCCTCCTAAGAATTTTAATCCTCGAGGCCTTTAAAAACAGCGTTTCCACATTGACGTATGACATTTTTGATGAGAATCTTGAGAGAAATGAGTACTTACACGGTTTGAAAATAGGTCCCCAGACGTTTTGGAGAGCTGAGAGGCAGGTCTTAAATTCCCGTGAAGGATGCACAATGAGCCTATTGAGGCCAAAGTGACATGGAGGGTCGCCCATTGTTACAAATACAGATCGCAAGGGGTAATAAAACCTTTGCTGAAATCCTACTTCATTCCTAAATCAAACTATTAGAGAAAATATTATATCTATTTAGTTCTGATATCTATTATTCTATCAGTAAATATACCTTCCATTAATTTCTTGGTCTATTAAAATATTAATTATTCAGGGTCCATAATATTTCTTTCTTAGCAACTAGTTGTTACGCTTAACCATCAAGAATATTTGCTTGCTTCCAAATAACTCTGAATCAACTTTTGTAACCACACTATAGTTGTTAGAGAATTCTGATTTTCTCAAAGTGGTAATACAACAACTGACCTTGTTCATAGCGACTTGGTCAGTAGCATAACTGTATGATACAGCATAGACTAATATAGCAATCGTGAATACGAGAATAGCTACTTTTGTCAAAGTTGTTATATACAGTTGCTATGAAAGTGGTAAGATAGCAAGTGGTTAGAAAGTTGCCAGATAACGACTATAGTTACAGAATAGACCCCATTCTAAGGCTGAATATTGGTTTGTAGACACATTTTTGCAAAATCGATTCTGATTAATGAGCACTTGCGAGGCAATATGGCTGCTCGCAAACTATCCGATTCGAACAATCTATATAACTATATATGTATCATTGACCTGTCAATGACAACAGGCTCACAGGGTTGCCATATCTAAAATGTCAGTTTTCACGTGTCAGCAGTTTGACAGATCGTAATTTTTGCACTTTGCAATAATAATAATAATAATATGGGATTTAAATAAATTTGTTTTTTTTTGTATTTATGGTATACATCTTTTCCAAACTAGTTTCTTTACACAATATTATAGAAAACATGGATAACATATCCCAACAATCAGATGAGATAGAAGCCCTAAAATCCATTTTTGGGGACGAATGGCATGTTGATACTGAAACTGGTACATACAATATTAATATTTCTAAAGAAGTAAAATTATTCATAACTCTAACTTCCGATTATCCATCTAGTTCTTTACCGAAATATGAATTACTAGCACCAAATTTAAATATTAGTCAAAAGAAAACTATAGAACAAAAATTTCAGAATCTGTATAAGTAAGTTGATTTTAGGGCATATTATTTTAAATTTCAATAGCGATCTTCTGGGTTTAAATTAAAAAATATGAATATTTTAGTGCAGAAGGAGGTGGTCCTCTTATTTATCAAATGATAATGATTGTTGAAGACATTGTTAAGAAATATGACCATACCAAATCAAATAATAGTTTGTCTTCAATTAGTCAAGAAGTTAGTGTAAATGTAGATGAGAAAAGTGAAACAAAATATTCTCATTTAAAGATTCATCATGGTCCTACAATTGTAGACAGAAAAAGTGTATTTCAAGGACATGTTTGCGAGGTTAATAATAAAGAAGATGTAAAGCAAGTATTTGCATTGTTTTAATTTAAAACTATTCATTATAGTATCCTGGATTATCGACAAATTTTATTTTAGTGGATTTATGGAGTTACTTCTTGAAAATCGAAAAATAGCTCAAGCAACACACAATATTTCTGCATATAGAATTTTACTACCTAATAACATAATACTGCAGGTAAAACATTTGGATGCAAATTAATTTTGTTGATTTTATAAATTTGGTTTAGTTCATGCTATTATTTAAATTTTTAATGAATTTGTTTTTTGTAGGATTGTGATGATGATGGAGAAAACAGAGCTTCATCCAGAGTTCTTGAATTACTTCAAACTTTAAAACTAAACAATGTAATGGTGGTTATTTCAAGATGGTAATTTATTTAATGTAATAAATTACATTTACTATATAATATTAATTAACTATTTTTAGGTATGGAGGCATTCAACTTGGCCCAGACAGATTTCGGCACATCAACAATGCCGCCAGGCAAGCATTAGTGGAATCGGGAACAATAAAAAACTGAAATTTATTTTATTGCAATTAAGTCTGCATGTTTTAAAATAATTTGTTCTAACTATGTAAATAAAAGTTATTTTATTCGTTTTTTTCGGGTTACAAAAATCACAATGCTACAAGTCTAATTGAAGACTGTTTTTGACTATATTTATTTTAAATCAAAGTATGTTTCAATGAAAAATAAATGATTTAAATATTTTATAAATAAAACTTGCAGTTCATTTCAGCATCATTTATTTTCAAGTAAGAATTCAATTCATTTACCATAATAATCAAAAACAGTTAATAGAATACAAATTAGAACTACAAATACATGTAAAATACAATTAGAAATTATGGAGGTAAATTGTACCTCATAGATTCATTATGAATAGCTCTTATTAAATCTTGATTGATGGAGAAAATGAATCTTAAACAGGCAATTTCGACGACTGCATTATCATATAAGCGAACTTTGTTACCTACTGTTATTGGTCTACCATCAACAAAAATTGGTCTCTTGCCTTCTGATGAAAGATAAAATTCACCAGTGTTCCTCAATCTAAAATTATAAATTATTATTTATATTCGGGAATTGGGCATTTTTCAATAAATACATTACAATAAAGTGGTTAATGCATATTAAAAAATTAGTTTTAAAAATACAAATATGGTCTAGAAGCAATACCATTTGTTTCAAAACATATATATTTTTGAAACATCGAGAGACGGTGATGTGCTCGGTAAGCAGGCGTTCATTGTGGGCATCTGTAAATAAACGTCTACGTGACAATAATCAAGTTCCCTGAGTTGCATCAGCGCGAAACTTCTCGAGTTCAACGAGTTTTTGGCATGTAGACATGTATATCTTTCTTTGAATGGCACAAAACATGAGATCAGTTTGTACTTCGCTAGAAGTCAGACAGGTTTCACTAGAAACACAATGACAGTTTTTCTTTTATATATTACATAGTTCTCTGAGCAAAGATAATCAAATAATAATAAATAAAATGTGAACCCTAAGGAAGTGTTAAGTCGCTAGATATTTTTAAATAAAAGTAGTGTACATATGTAAAATTTAAAAGTTGTCCTGCAATGTTTTGCACAATAAATCGTTTTTTGAGAAGTTGCTGGAATTTCATTATCCGTATGAAAATATTTGCAGCTAGCACCGAAAGGAGACAGTCCACTTGGTAAGCGAGCCTTAGGGCCGTATTCATAGGCGTTTAATAATATTCATCGATGCCATTTAGATTTCATCAAAACTGTTCTTTTATCCAACAACATTTTTTAGATGAGTTATACATCATATTCTTAAATTCAACCTAATTCTCAGATGGTTGCCACCAAATCCATCAACTCGATTATGTTGATGCATTGATGGATCACGTGACACAATGATAAATTAATATTAAACAGATAAGGAAATTGAAAAAGTTTGCTTAAAATTCCTAATAATATGAATGAATTCATTCACTGGGTTTTTTAAACCAACCTATAAGTGGGGTAACTTTTAAAATAATATTGTTAGCGTTAGATGTACCTCAAGTAAATGAAGACTTGTCTTTAGTTTTTATGCTTATCAAAAAGTCTTCGAATTGTTTGTTTTCCTTAAATAAAGACAGTTTGACAGTTAAGATTATAAAATCACAAATGTCAGTCGTTCTCAAATAATTTTCATCAGATAAAAATCATGATTGCAGCAGTCGGCCATTTATTAATCAGGTGTTCCATCATCAGTACATCATTTTGTTGAATATTAGAAAACGCTTTTATTGTATTGCCTCTACTTGTCTTTAGTTTTTATGCTTATCAAAAAATCTTCAAATTGTTTGTTTTCATTAAATAAAGACAGTTTGACAGTTAAGATTATAAAATCACAAATGTCAGTCGTTCTCAAATAATTTTCATCAGATGAAAATCATGATTGCAGCAGTCGGCCATTTATTGGTCACGTGATCCATCATCAGTACATCATTTTGTTGAATATTAGAAAACATCTCTTTTAGTATGTAAGGGGTTTTATCGCCACAGAGAAAACGATTTCTTACGAATGACGCTGGTTACGGGCGGTTCTCGAGCGTCAGATTTTTGGTGATGGTTTACTCCACGAACTCTCGAAACGGCGTCGAAAGTACTCGGGTAGCTACAGATGGAGATGAAAAATTCCAGGGGTCAAAGGCCACTTAGACACAGGTAACAATAGGCCACAAGTAACGGGCTTTAATCGTTGCTTGGGCTGGTACAGAATTAATCACTAGCTGAAATATAAGGGGGAAATAAATTTAGGAATTAACAACCAGTAATGCGGCCAGTTAACATTGACACATATATTGTTTTAAAATATTTACAAACGAAAAGGAATAAATTAATGTATTTCAACGCCCACCCTAACGGTAATATGTACAAACCCTGAACAAAAATAAACAAACAAAACAGACGGAAATGACTTTCGAGTAGTCTCAATCAGACGCAAAGAAAAAAAAAATGAAATCAATACTTATAATTATCACGGTCGCAGTAAAAGTTTATTATTGAATTGTCTATTCTGTTGTTGAGTTAAAAATGCAATTTGCTATTTCATTCGGAAGTATTATTTCGGTCGTAGTAAAAATTAACTTAAATTGTCTAATCGGTATTTACAATCAAATGTAATTGAGTGCTTCAGTAAAGCAAAATATCATATGCGGTTGTAGAGAATGCGAGGAGACAGGTTCGGGACAATACTAATTTCAAGGCTGAAATCGGGACCCTATAAGAGGTTTACTCACTAGTGGTTGGAAAGTAAAACCAACTAACAACCGGGATAGTATATTATCTCTGAGTGAAGCGATCGTAATCACGAGCCGCTTCAAACTGGGGAATGATACTATTTAATGTCAATTAAATAACTGAGTTTTACATAAAATAAATTTAGTAACCGGGATAGCACACTCTCTCTGAATGAGGCGATCGTAAGAACGAGCCGCTTCAGACAGGGGAATGATACTATTTGAGTTCACTTACAATAACGGAGACTAACGCAAATGAGGGTTTCAGACAGAAAATAAACTAATAACCGAGATAGCACATTATGTCTGAATGAGACGATCGTAATCACGAGCCGCTTCAGACAGGGGAATGATACTATTTAATGTCAATTAAATAACTGAGTTTTACATAAAATAAATTTAGTAACCGGGATAGCACACTCTCTCTGAATGAGGCGATCGTAAGAACGAGCCGCTTCAGACAGGGGAATGATACTATTTGAGTTCACTTACAATAACAGAGACTAACGCAAATGAGGGTTTCAGACAGAAAATAAACTAATAACCGAGATAGCACATTATCTCTGAATGAGACGATCGTAATCACGAGCCGCTTCAGACAGGGGAATGATACTATTTTAGTTCTGTTGAAATAACGGAGACTTAACGCAAATGAATTTTTAGATATAGAATGAACTAATAGCCGGGATAACACCTTATCTCTGGATGAAGCGATCGTAATCACGAGCCGCTTCAAACTGGGAATGACGCTATTTAAATTCTCTTAAAATTTGCAGTTTGGAGGATAAAACAAAAGAAAATGCCTCGTCGCAATTCTACAAATATAACCAATCAAAACATTAGACAATTCCCAAACAGTTCCAATCAATTATTTATTGGATAATGTTTTTAATAAACTGTATTATTTGTTCACGGAAATTTCCTGCAGTAGGAAAAATTAACTATAAGACTATATTTACGATTAAATGAAAAATAAATTAATTAACGGTTAAGCCTTCAAATAAACTAAAATGAAATTTATAATTTATTCACATAAATTTTCAGTAGTAGGAAAAATTAACTATACGACTATATTTACAATCAAATGAAAAATAAATTATTTAACAGTTAGAACTTTAAATAAACTAAAATGAAATTTATTAGTTATTCGCGGAAATTTCCAGTAGTAGGAAAAAGTAACCATACGACTATATCTACGATCGAATGAAAATTAAATTGTTTAACGGTCAAAACTTTAAATAAACTAAAATGAAATTTATAAAGAACGGTGTATTCTAACAAGAATAAATTAAAGTATTTCTCATCAAAACAAATTCCAAATCCTAACTCAACACGGAATATTGTTATTTAAAAATAAATCAAATTAAATCGGTTTCAAATAGCACGGCTTAAAGACTCGGGCAAGAAAGAAATTATAAAAAAAAAATGATAACAAACTTTACCTTTCGGTAAATTCGCGGCGTGAAATAAATTTCGGAATCGTATCTAGCGTTTAATCGACCATTCACTTTCACATCAGAAAATCCCACCATTAAAACGCGCGCGCAAAGTACCTCGACGATGGTTTGAACAGCGATTAAAACTGATGATATACAGGGTATATCCACGAAGTTGAAATTAATTGAAAATCGAAATTAATACCCGGAATTAATTAATAATAATAATGAAAATTGACTTCATTACAAGTAAACTACAAATCCGACACCACTTAAGTACACCTCTCAAACTTTGTGGTTATGAGGTAAAAGCATATTATATAAATATATCATTTATTAATCAACTGCGTCAAAACGTCACTACAATTATGTATGGCATTTGTACTGTCTTGACCGTTAAATCCTTTTTTCAATTTTTTTTTAAGCTCACGTGTTATTTCTCTTTTCAGTTTTTGTACTTGCTAAGTATTGCTTCTAGGTCATTGATATGTAGTATTTGTGAGCATAAGAAAATAAGAGCATGAGTTCTATAAATTCGTTGCTGGAAATGGAAAGGGACATTAATCGAAACATGCCCAATTTGAATTAAGACCATCACAAATCTGTTAAAGTGATATCTATGATATGACAAATGGGCGTATCTCTCTTCTTTATAATTAATAGGGCAAATTAAATGACCTAATATGTATATGCAATGCACTATATACCAGAAGTTCAATTGCGCCGCCTGTAAACTAGCTAAATTGAAGTTACGCATCTGTCTTTCCAGCGACGAATTGTTACATTGTACAACTCATGAAACTCTGCAGTTAACATCACTTTGAAAATTTTTACTTATAGAAAATAAAACACTTTTTATTAGGTACCATAAAAAAGTAGAACTTATTACCTTAGAGTAGCCTGTCTTCTAGAAATCTTATGTGCTGGTCCTTCTAGGGCCAGATCTATATCTACAACATGACCTTTCCCGGATCGTCCAATACTAATTTCCCTACTTCTCATTAAGTACCTAACCATTCTTCCCCTTAGGACAGCTAAAGTCTGGTTATCTAACATACCTGGGCAGACACCAGTAACACTGTCAACTAAAACGTTCCATCTTCCCACCTAAAATAAATTAAAACTTTTTTTTAAATTATAAAATTAAAGCTATTTTACTTCTATATGAAAAAGTTCCTAACCATAATATTATTAAAAAGGTAGTTTGCTCGTTTCTTCTACAAACCTCATTCTCCAATTGTCTAATTTCCTTGACATTTCTCCTCTGTTGTAATCTCAGCTCTCTATCCAATGCTTCATCAGGTGGTTCTGTTAGCTCAGAATCTTGTACAAATTCTTCAGCATCATTAAAGGTCATTATAGGCCGACCAGAAGTTGGCAGCGGTCCTACAGTCTGATCTGGTAGCAAGTTGTACATTTTGAGACTTTGCCAATGGCGAAATAGAGAAGATGCAGTACGTCCTGTGTAAAACACATCTGGATGTTGTGAGAGCAGTTCCGCGAATGTTTCTAGGGTAGGTGGTGGTGTGGTATTCTAAAAAATATGGTAGTTAAACAAAAATAAGTGATGACTTAGACTCATTCAAAGTGTCGTTTTTTATTATATTAAATAACATAAACCTTGGGATTAGTTATGGGTAAATTTCTAGGAATGAAATATGAATTTCAGCTTATTTACTGGTGATATGTAAGACAAGACAAAAACTAAATTAATTTTTTTTTTAATAAAAAAAAAATAATCTTTTCTTTGGTAACAATTTGCTAACAAAAATTAACTAAAACAACACAAATAAAATATTTGCTTAGAATATTAAACTGATGACTTTGAGGAGAGTAGTTTTGAAACTACCAGATTAACTTTTCTAAAGCGCTTCAAATTTTACCAGGGCATTTACTACATTTATTTAAAATGTGCTTGGTAATTTTTGTTATATTTTTCACTGTATAACACAAATTGCAATGACTGCATTTAAAACTCGTTTTAGTCCCTTTAAGTAACTCCATAACTTTTTTTAACAATTTCATTCAGTCGTTCATTTTAGAGACAATTAGCACAACTAACACCTACAATTTCATAATACTAATAGCGCATTCGACTGGTCGCACTGGTGCGCATTTAGTTCATTTTTAAGTGCCATATATTCGACTGGCAGAACTGAACCAATTATTGCATTTGACTGGAATTGCTCAGCACAAGGGCAGAGTAAAAGTTCAAATTTTTTGAAACTACTTTTTTCAGTGCCAGCCAGTACCGATTTAGAGGTTAGGTTTTATTTTCAATTTTCTATATAAGTTACCCTTGTCTTTATTATTATCCAGTATTAGTAACGATGACGATATTAATGAGGAAGAGTTGTATAAGATCTTGAAAACAAATCTGACAAAAATGTTAGGATAAACTGAAGTTGTGGGAACATATTCTGAAAAAAAAAAAAAAAAAAAAAAAAAAAAAAAAAAAATAATGTGTCCAACACATGACTTTCCTATCTAGTTATTACAGGCTTATTCCGGTTATTTTGTATAACCTATTGTAGCACCTCTGTACAGGTTTAGAGGATAAACTAAATATATACATTTTCTACATACTTCTAAATCTAAACATTTTTATATATACATGGTCAACGAAAATACTGAAAAATTAAAATTTTACACTTTTCCTCCAATTTTTCCATTACGCTTCATTTTAGAGAAATCAAGTATAAAACAAAAATTATAGAGATCGATATCGCAAACAATTTTTAGTTTAACAATCTACTCAAAAATCAGAATTTTGCACATTTTGTAAAATTTGTAAACTTATACAGAATAATAATAGGAGTAACTTTTATTTGAAGAATTTTCTTCTCCAAAAGTAAATAACATATATTTCATAAAATATACAAACGACCCCCTCCCCAGATGTTCCGACTCTGCCAAAAATTTAATCAGTTCGCCACAGGTCAGAATAAAGGTTAAATTTAAAATTTGGTGTTTTTCTCTTTATACGTTGTTGAGTTTTCTTCAAAATTCGAAATTTACACATTGTCTTAAATATCTCAAATACGGTCCATTTTACAGAAATTCTGTATACAACAAGAATTATAGAAAATATTGTAACACAACTTTTATTTAGACAATTTTCTAAAAATTTAATTTTTTTACATTTTGTCAAATTTCTCGAATACACGGACCATTTTAGGAAAATTTTGTATAGAACAAAAATTATAGATAATAATAATATAAGTTACTTTGATTTGAAGAATTTTCTTCTCTAAACATAATTAACAGATATAGGTGTCTATTCTGTAACAATTCCTTTATATTTAACGGCCTTTAAAAATATTGGCGCCCTTTAAAAATATGTTCGTATTCGTTAATTTACTTCTGTCATTACTTAAACAGATTTCTTTAAGATAGTCCTCTAATGTATTTTAAAGATCCGTTTAAATAATGACAAAAGTAAAGAAGAAACTATTTTTAAAGGCCGTTAAATATAAAGGAATTGTTACAGAATAGACCCCATATTCCATAAAATATAAAAATGATCACCTATAAAGTACCCCAACATATGTTCCGACTCTGCCCAAAATCTAATCTGTTCACTGCAGGCAGGAATAACGCTTAAGTTTAAGATTTGTTGTTTTTTAGTGATGAGAGTATTCGGATAAAAAATCGGAATCTTTCCGATTCTTAAAATAATCGGTTGTGTTCCAGTTTATGATGAATCGGATGATGATTTATAACAACGAATCGGATGATTTACGACGAGTTGTTTTGAGTTTGGATTCGAAATATATTGAAATCGGTACAGTCGTAAAAATAGAAATTTAGAAATTAAGGATGTAATTTTTATTCCTACTGTATTATTTTAACAAAAATAAACTGAACAATGCATTCCGAATAATCTTTCTAATTTTTTTAAAAGGATTAAAAAATAACTATTTAACAATGAATATTTAAAAAAAAACTTACCGATTCTACTTATTTTACACAATGCATACAAAATTTATAATTTATATCGTGTGACAATATATACACTGGAATAACAAAAACCAAGAAACAACAAAACAACTCAAATCTCGATATTAGAACATATAAATTAAAATAATCGGAAAGCGGAATATTATTCCGAATATTAAAATCATTCGAATACTAACATTCCGATTATTAGAATCATCCGATTATTCCCATCACTAGTGTTTTTCTTTGTATCCGTTCATAAGTTATCGAGCATACAGACACACACACACAGACATCATCGCGAAAATAGTCAAAACTGATTCAGGGAACCACAAAAAATAAAAATCCGTCGAAAGCTCGAGGTAGAAAAAAATCATGATTCCTATTCTTTCCTTATCTGTATACAGATAGGAAAGTAAAAGGGGACATTTTAATTACTTTTAGGGCCAGTCTTTTTACATCTGAGTAAAATTGAAAATAACTACTTGCTGATTAAACTATAGGGCCTTTGTTTGTTAATCTGTCAAGTAAACCTACATGTTACTTTACTCAGAGGTGAAAAGATCGGCCCTTAAATAAATAAAGGTTCAAAACTTTTCACATTTCAAAATAAATCAAAATTCATAGTGGAAGCCTACAAATATGTGCATAACTAGCTACCTTGTTAAAAACACATATTAAATTAGGTTAGAAACTAGAAATGTCAACTGAACCAGTCGAATATCGATAAATTGATACACCTCCCCAGTGGCGAACTAGTTCGCACTCAGATTGTGCATTGCTCGACATAATTTCGAATGATTAAAATGCTGTCTGAAAAGAGTGCAGAACTAAAACCGTTCTGGCAACGAACAAATAGAGTCAGCCAGACGCCAGACTACAAGTCATGACATGTCTAAAAGGGTAACAGTTAACGATGTTGTCAGATTTAACAAATTGTGCCTAATAGTACGTAATTGTAAGAATGTTATTTCTAGCAAGATTCCCTTTTTTCTCGGGAATAAGGGTTTGGGGGAAATTCTCTAGAATTTTCCCCTTCCTACTGGAAATTATTTCCAGACGTCTAGCTAAAGTTGGACATGTTCTAATTTTTTGGCAATTTGTTAATGTCCGGCCGGCTTTTCTTTATGGCCGGCTTTTCTTTATGTCCGGCTTTTTCCAATTTAGGAAAAATTATTAAATACTTTCGATTTTTATAGTACTAAAAAGTGCAAAATGCAACCTGTCAACCATAAAAATCTAGACTAAGGTTTTACTGTCAGAACGTCGCGCGTCGTTGAGACCGGTTGATCGGGAGTATGGATCAATATTATATATTATACCGATCGATATCGGTATACTGATCGATATCGGTATACTGATCGATATCGGTATACTGATCGATATCGGTATATGTAGTATAATCAGTAGCATAGCGATTATTTTTTGTTGTTTTATTAGTAATAATCCCTTTTTACTTTCCTATCTGTATAAGGAAAGTATAGGAATCATGATTTTTTTCGACCTCGAGTTTTTGACGGATTTTTAAGTTTTGAGGTCCCCTGAATCTGTTTTGACTATTTTCGCGATGATGTCTGTGTGTGTGTGTCTATGTGTCCCATAATTCATGAACCGATACACAGAAAAACACCAAATTTTAAACTTAAGCTTTGTTCCAGCGTCCAATGAACCGATTTTGAGCAGAGTCGGAACATCTGGGGGGTACTTTATGGGTGGTAATTTTTATATTTTATGGAATATATCTGTTATTTACGTTTGGGGAAGAAAATTCTTCAAATAAAAGTTACTTCTTATATTATTATCTATAATTTTTGTTCCATACAAAATTTTCCTAAAATGGTCCGTATTCGAGAAATTTAACAAAATGTAAAAAAATATTTTTTTGAAAAATTGTTCAAATAAAAGTTATTTGTAATATAATTCTCTATAATTTTTATCCTATACATAATTTCTCTAAAATGGACCGTATTCGAGATATTTGAGAAAATGTGTAAATTTTGAAATTTGAAGAAAATTGTTCAAATAAAAGTTACTTCTAATAATATTATCTATAATTTCTGCTTTATGTCAAAATTTCCTGAAATGGTCCGTATTCGAGAAATTTGACAAAATGTGCAAAATTCTGATTTTTATGAAAATTGTTGAACTAAAAGTTGTTTGCGATATCGATCTCTATAATTTTTGTTTATACATGATTTTTCTAAAATGGACCGCAATGAAAAAGTTGTAGGAAATTTAAATTTTTCAGTATTTTTGATTTCAATGAATATCTATAGAAAAATGTTTCGAGGTAGATGTATGTGGACAATGTACATATTTAGTTTATCCTCTAAACATTTATAGAGATGCTGCAATAGGTTGTACAAAATAACCGGAAAAAGCCTAAAATAACTAGATAGGAAAGTCATGTGTTGGACACATCAGATTTTTAATTGGTATAGTGACTGGCATCATCTTTGTAAAAGACAAAAAGGAAAAATTTTTATTCAAATTTTATATGTAATATGTAAAGAAATGAGCAATTGTCCTACTTTTATACATTGTCCATATGACTACCCTATACCTGGGACAATAATTTTTATTAAACAAAAGAACTTTGAGAAATATGTGCAAAGTTTCTGGTAATAGGTCTTGCTGACCTTTGTGTTAAATTTTCACTTTATACAGGGTATAACAAAAATATAATAGAGTAAATTTAACCATAGATTCTGGAGTCGAAAATAAATCGATTTAAGCTAACTTGCTTACTTAAAAAAAATGGATAGTAAAAAAGCTAAAGTAGAAATTTTAGAATTCATTTTTGCTCTTACTCTAAAACACTTTAAAATATTTTTATGAAAATGTACATAGGATGGTACTATGATAGTATACAGTAATCAATAAAATAAAGTTAGTGGCGTTTAATATTGTTTTATTTTATAGGTTTTTGGAAGGGTTTCTCACCCCTTTGACTCCTACTTTTTTTGGCAATGAAATTCAATTAAAAACAGGTTTGACACTGATATCCTACATCCTGTTATGATTTTTTTGTCTCTTTATTACTGAGTTATAAGCCACTGAATATTTGTTTACAATTACTTTTAAAATTTACTTAGATAGTCAAATGATATCTATAACAAAAAGTAGAATTAAAGCTGGATTCATAAACTACGTTCAGTTCGCGTTTAGTTCAACATAAATAGAGCAGAATGACACGGTAAGTATGTTTTGGATAAGAAATTATAACGGATTCATAATTATTTTATAACCAACACCATCTACAAATATAATTAAAACAAAAATAACACCAAAATATAATTTTATTTTGTGAAATTTGTGGTTATGTCTTGCCAACTCGAACTGAGCGCGAACTGAACGTAGTTTATGAATCCACCCTAATTCCTGAGTCACAAATATTTTTTGAGTTTATTGAATAAAATCTACAAGCTCACAATTGTTTTTCTAATGTGCAGAGGATGTCTGATTAAGGGCTGTCAGTGGGTGTATCGTAGAATATTTTGAAGAATTTTTTTGGATAAAAACCCAAAACATCAATTTTTATTCCAAGGTGGTCACATTCATTGCGTTCGGTCAGCCAATCTCCTTTAACTCCTTTATTACTTTTAACTCCAAACGACCATTTTATTTAGTGTTCGGAATAGTCCAATTAGCGACAGTTCAACAGGCTTAAATGTCATTTAAAAGCACCCTAAAAAAACTCCGCTCCTGTCCCGTTTCAGAACCTGGCCAAACCAAACGCTATTATTCTACCATATCCTCAACTGTCATGTCACTTCCCTCCCCCACTCTAACCAATACAATTTAAATAGGGAAAGTACAAAGTATGACAAATCATTGAAAAGGTATAGTTTTATGAATAATTCAGCAGTATGATTGTTCATTGCTTTACTTATTATTTTAGCACCTTCCAGTAGGATAAAAAACTGTCACAAATTGTGAGGTGTGTCGCTTCATTTAAAAGCTAATTTTATTAGTAATTTAATACACAACATAATTGAATGAAATATGAATTTACATAATTAAAAAACCTTTCAGATCTCTAACGTTAAGAAATACAAACTTTAATCACAATCAACCAAAATAATAAATTTGTGCTGGTCATTAAATTACTATTATAATAATAGTACTCTCCCTAATTCATCCCCTTAGTGAATTTCAACCCATGATATAATTATTTGCCGTTGCATTCTGGGGCGACTTAAAGATGATTGATGGTGCTAATTAACTTACAGGTGAGGAAAACCCCACCCACCATAATCGAAACGGCAACACATGGCGATTTTTATAATCTGGATATATCAACAGAAATTACATTTCTGTTAATATGGTATCCATCCTATAGAGAATCATGCAAATAAATTCACATGGTCTTATGTAGGATTCGAAGCCGGGTCTCTCTTAACTAAAAAATTGCTCCCAAATGAATGTGAGCGCCTGAGACACCTAC
Source organism: Psylliodes chrysocephalus (assembly GCA_927349885.1). NCBI lineage: Eukaryota > Metazoa > Arthropoda > Insecta > Coleoptera > Chrysomelidae > Psylliodes > Psylliodes chrysocephalus. The sequence continues at coordinate 28,670,403 of OV651819.1, read as the reverse complement.
GCCACCGATCCGATAACATTAACTTTTAATTGAAGTGCCACATCCACAATAAGTGACAGTTTTTTATCATCTTTTCAATGTTTCATACTTGGTACTTTCCTTATTTAAAGGCATTTCTTTATAAGCTTACTACAGGGGCTGGTAACTCAAATGGAAAAACATGAGGCTGGTAACTTAGTACCACTCCAATTAACGGGATGGCGCTCGTATCGAAATATCATGTCAGTTGTCAGCTCGTCAAAACTTCAAACTCAGATAAAATAAAATGGCTATTGTATTTGAAGGTGTATTGAATTATGATTCATCTAGAATCTAGATTTATTTTGCAACACCTTCCAATTTTAAGCATGTTTTCAAAAGATGGGAAGATGGATTTCAGCAGCAAACAATAAAGCACTCCCAGATATTGGTAGTAATGCAATTTATACCACATTAAATATGCAGTCGTCCCCCAAATTGTAATAAGTGTCTTAAGAAAAATGCACCATCACTGTACCAACGGTAAGTAATATTTACAAACTTGTATTTGATTCAGTGTTAAAATAATTGGTTTGTTATTTAAATTTCTTTTTGTTTTCAGTTTTTAAATGATCATTTTTGTAAAGAAAATGTTGGCCTTCCAAAATACCCTGTCGATCGATGAAATATTTGAGCCTCAGCCATCAATATCAAAAATTGATTCAATGCCATTGACATCAAACAAAAAAACACCCTAAAATCTTCAAGGTTCCAAACGTGTTTAAGTTTAATTTATGCTCAAAAGTTAAATTTATTTATCACAGTGCCGACATGATGAATAAAAATTTGATAACTACAAGTGCTGTATAAATGAATCAAGAAAACAATTATCGGATGAAGAAATGCTCCTCAACCTAACTAGTCAACTCAATAACCGTATGGCAAATTTTATCCACACTCAAATTTGCTTCGATAGTAAAAAAGGATGATTGATGCTTCAACCTCAATTTTTTCAAACTTATTTGCCACTCCAAGTCGCAAAACTTTTATAACGGTCTTGAGCACTTATATATGCTGATTTTGTTACAGAAAACATTTTTGATAGGTTTGTTTTATAAATATTTAATTATTTAAATGGTGTAAATGCATATTTGTTTGAGTATTTCCATGTTTAAATAGACAAATTATATGATGCGGCGTTAATTTACTGTAATAAATAAAATAAATTGCATTTTATTTCAAGTTTGAAATTAATGCAAAAATATAATGAAGTAAAATCAAATAAAGATAAAAATTGGCAGAATATTTGACTAGTTTCAAATCACAAAACAGTCAATATGGTTGTTTTATGATTTAAAACTAGTCATATTTTTCCAATTTTTTTGCTTTATTTGATTTTCTTAATTACATTTTTGCGCTACTACAAAGTTAAATTTCAAAAAGCCCGCTCGTGGCGGCCATATTGAATTTTAGTACCACTCCAATTTGATAGATGGCAGCACATCGACTCAGAATTTTACCATTGAGTTTCCCATCTATTCAGGTAATCTATGGCTTACTACAACATACTAGAGGCGAGTTCGGTCAGTCAGGGGCTGGAGCGGGACAAATTTTAGGGTGCTTTTAAATGACATTTAAGCGTGTTAAACTGTCACTAATCGGACTAAACCTAACGCTAAAAGGGTCGTTTGGAGTTAAGTGTTAAAGGAGTTAAAGGAACTTGGCAGACCGAACGCAATGTTGGTTACAGTATTGTGGTTACTGTGGTGACATTACGCATACCATGGTTTCCCTATTATTGAATGTCATATGTCAAATTTAATTTAAGTTTGGGGATTTCTAAACGGAATTTGAATTTTAGAAATTTTAGGATGTTTTGACTTTGTTATTTTTTATTATAGTATGTTCTAGTAAGCTAATAAATAAATGCCTCGTTATATATAGCTACATACGCTTTTGTAACATGTAACCAAAGCAGAGTAACCAAACGTTATAAAGAAATGCTCTGGTTACAGAAGTATGTTCTGGTAAGCTTATAAAGAAATGCCTTAAATTGAGTTGGTTAGAGTGATGGAGGGGAGGGAAATGGCTTATGGATAAAAATAAATATTTGGGCATAAATACTCTAAAAGTAAATCCAAGAAAAACTAAAGCAAATGATTTTCATAAGAACATTTAAATATAGTTTTATAGATGTTGAAAACATAAATTTTAATAATGAAATTATTTCTAATGTCACATATTTGAGATTTAAAGTAGACAATTATTTACATTTTGATAGCCACTTTAACCATATTTACAACTAGTCTAAAAGCTATATTGCTTTAGTAGAATTTCCCAAAATTTATCAAAAGAGACCAAAATACAATACCATAATTCAGCCAGATTTTGATTATTGTGCATCTATTTTATATATTAAATTTAAATAATTTAAACATCTTCAAAAACTTCAAAATCGTGAAATGAGAATAATAATAAAGACAAATTGTCTTACTCCAATTACGACAATGTTAAATACTCTAAACTGATATCCAGTAGAACAAAAAACTATTTTATGATGATTTTAGTATTTAAAATAGTAAATCATATGGCACCAGAATCGGAATACTTTAAGCAATTATTTTCAACAATAATAACTACACTTTTAATACAAGAGGTATAAAAATAACAACATCAACATTGCAAGAAGTACATATCAAAGTACTATACATTCTTTATTCTTTAAAGATTTCAAAAATTCAATCAATTCCCTCATCTGTATGTGAATCAACGAAAGTGTTTTAAAATTAAATTTAAGTTTATTGAAAATATACAATTTAAGATTTTATAAATTTATGGGTCATATTGTTTTGCATTTTAGCATTAGAAATATATATGTTAATGGTTTTAATTAATGTAACTTTTAGATTTATATGTAAAATGTTTTTATTCTTTTTTATATGTATGTTAGAGACACATTTAACAAAGAACATAATATAATTATTTTATTCCACAAAATTACACCAGAATAATAACAAAACTATAAATGTATGACCCTGCTAGTGCAATATCGCTCATCACAAGGATCTACAGTGATCCTCCTGATTGACTACCTCAGGTTTTGGCATTGCCAGATATATTCATCAGCCGCCATATTTCAGATGGCACTAATATGTATATTTGGTATTTGAAATGTATGTTAGTAATGGTTTTCATTTAAGTAACTTTTAGAATTAAATGTGAAATATTTTTCTTTTTTAAGGTCTTCAGAGACTAGCATACATGTGCATCATTCATGTAAATGAATGACACTATAGTTTTACCCACAAACCTACACACTAGTGTACGATGAGCAATGAATACAATTATAATAATATATTAGCACACTGTTTTAATCAAAAAGAAAAATAAATTGGGTGAAAAAGTCACATATTTGGACAAAATAGGTGAAAAAATTACTTTTAAGACGTTCAGTGCTGTTTGTTGCATACAGTTCAATTTCTTGTATTTTTTTAATAGAACTTTATGTACCTATTGCATTTTTTTTATTACGGTCTTTGTAATCACTGCTTTCGGTTTTCCATAAACAAGGATAACTTTTATAAAATTCAATGAAATTAACTGTAAGTCTTTCGAAAAGCACCTTAAATCCAACATCATGAAATATGAAAACAAATTGTACTTAAATACATAAGACACTATTCTCAAAATGTATGTAAACAAAGCCTGATACACACTTACAATCTTGTATGCATTGTCAAGTTTGTACTTTGATGGATTTCAGCCAAACTCAAAAATACTAGCAAATATCAACATGCAAGCATGTATGATGCACATATATGCCAGACTGTGGGCTCCTTTACATGTATATTAGGATTCCTAAGTATTCAATAAAGATATCTATCTATGGTAGAAAGGTGTCCCCCTTGGATATAAAAAACTAACTGTTAATGTCAAGAACATTTCTCCTTTAAAATATTCTAAGATACAGATGCTAATGGCCCTTAATCAGACATGTACACATTTTCTTGGTAAAAAAAGTGAAGTCACAATTTCAAATAGAACACACCGATCTCATTCATCCAAGTATTGTAGTTATATTTACATATCCATACCGATTTAATAGTACTTAATATTTTTTCTTCTTGTTGGCTCCACAACGCTCTATCCTGGATAGCTGCTATCATATCAGGATGCAAATTTCTCATTGCAGAGACCGCTACTCTAGATACTGCTTGATCATATAACAAAGCATACCATCTTTGCTGTAATTCTTGCACAGTAAACTTGCAAGAAAATTTTGTTCCCAAGTGAACTGTACGTAAATCATTGGTCTGTTGGACTCCAATAATAAGAGCTAAATCATCTATTGGCTTCCACCTACCCAAATCTTTTGCAGTGTATTGCCCTCCCAGTTTACCACCTTTCTTACCTCGTTTGGAAGAGGGCAAAACATTTTTTGAAAGGTGCTTTCTTTTTGGATCTATAAATGTTTGAGAAGTTGAGGGTTGTGGTAAAGAAGGAGGAGTAGAAGGAGAAGTAGCCGAGAATTCTGAATGGGCCGAATGTGTGCGAGACCTGCCACTCTAAAATAAAAAAGTTTTGTCATTTAGTTTAAAGTAACCTAGTAATTTTTACCTTTATGTTAGAAATACCTGGCATACCCAGACTATACTCCACTAGTTCGTCATCAAATTTTCTACGTTTTATAGAACGGTTTGAACTGAAAAATACGAGATGAATAAATTGATGTACTGTCAGAAGTGTTGTTGGACTTACCTTCTTCGTCTTGTAACATCAGCACTATCTCCGAGATTACTGTGAGAACTTAAAGAGTACTCGTTACCACCCTGCATCAAATCACCATCATTTACTAAATCCATTGTTGAAATAAATAAAAATTTATCAAATCACCCACAAAAGCCGATTACACAAATAAACAATTGACAAAATTATTGACAACTGACAATGACAATACGATACGTCAATAGTTGTACCAACATTATGCTGCGTTTGAGAATCCACATCGGATGCATCTGAGATGTAAAAAATCTTTGATCACGTGATTCAGTATACGTAAATGTAATGGGACAGATGTGTCCGATGTGGATAAAAAAACGCTCGAGATGTAAAAAATGCATCCGATGTGGATTCTCAAACGCGGCAATAGCACATACGATTACTATACGGGGCAAGAGAGAGGTCCGACCACATCAATGAACTGGAGTGGGGTAGAATGCTTGTCAATAGGCTTGAGATGCGACCACATACTTTGATTTTCTTTTACTATACGGAGAATGGTCGCACTGCGCAGCTTTCTGAGTGCCTTTTAAAAGGAGATAGAAAACTCCGCCATTTTGAACCCTTATTACGTGTTGCCTACATCTTGGCGCAATATTTTTAATAGGTGCGTTTTAATCATCCGCTTCTGCTTCGGTATTGTCGGTTTTCTTGTTTTAATTTGACAAGTTAAAACGACTAAACCGACAATTCCGGAAGCAGAAGCGGATGATTAAAACGCACCTGATATTTTGCTTGCGGCTGTCAGTGTCAGTGAATATTATTTTTTGAGTCACAGATTATTGCTAAAGAATCAGTTAGCTCACTCGGATCAGTTGAAAGTTTCAAAATAAGATCCACTCCAGGGATACAAATTTAGGATACGCAGAAGACAGCTGTTTTATTATAGGCGGTTGTTATATATTGTATTATCCGAGTTGCGCAGTGTATAAACTGGAACACTGAGATCAAAAGTGCCGACGCAGAGTGAGCAATCTGATTCTTTGGCTATAAACTGTTGCATAGGGTTCAAAATGGCCGGGCCCTATGTTGGGCGTGTCGGACCTCTCTCTTGCGCCGTATAGTAAAGAAAATCAAAGTATGTGGATGCGACTCTATGGGCGAAGACAGGTTATTTTTCATCTCACTCGGGAGTATTTATAACGACCATTTTCTATTTCACTTTGTTATTGTCTGATCCACCAGCCTGTGGATTGAACAATAACAATGTGAAACAGAAAATGGTTATTATAAATACTCCCGAGTGAGATGAGAAATAAAAATGGCTGCGCCCATAGAGTCGCATCTTGTTCAATTAGACATTCCAAACAAATGAATTACCAGTGGGCAGGTTTGGTATATCTAAGGGTGGCGACATATGGTGTATTCTATCTACTTTACGTAAAATCATGAATAATGGATTACATTTAAATATTTTATGTCAAACACAATAAAAATAATATTTAAAAAACCCACCTATACATTTCTTCATAAATTGGCAGGCTTGGCGACTACTACTTTGAATAAAAATAGCGTTCAAGTTGCCAGACTATGTCGCTACCCCCTTAGATATACAAGAATTTCCCACTGGCACCTATTGTTTGACAGGTCGTTGGAATGCCTAATATACACATTAGCTTTCTACCCCACTCCAGTTCATTGGACCACATACTTTGATTACTATACGAGGCAAGAGAGAGGTCCGACACGCCCACATAGAGAGAAAGTAAAAGTTGAAAAGTCTTTTGGTAGGTAGAGAGGGGGTAAACGTCAAACCACGTCGGGCGGCTCCGAGAATTTCACAGTAATGTTTACCTGCCAGTGTCGTTTCATAGAATAAGTAATTTTAAATTGTTATCGGCGGAACCGGACAATCGCATGTATTTATGGATTATAAATAATTATTAGACATGTATTATAACATTCAAATTATAATTTTACAAAATTTCAACAGCTATTCACAATTTATTAAACTATTTACTCGAAATTGTTATTAACATCTATAAAATAATTTTGTACGCCAATGTATCGCGTCCACTTCGGTGAGATCCGCTGCCAACCTGTCAATTTATGTGTATAAAGTGGGAGAACTGGCAAAAGCATTTCCAACTTTTACTTCTGTTCTACTTTGATTATCTTTTACTATACGGAGAATGGTCGCACTGCGCAGCTTTCTGAGTGCCTTTTAAAAGGAGATAGAAAACTCCGCCATTTTGAACCCTTATTACGTGTTGCCTACATCTTGGCGCAATATTTTTAATAGGTGTGTTTTAATCATCCGCTTCTTCTTCGGAATTGTCGGTTTTCTTGTTTTAATCTGACAGGTTAGAACGACTGAACCGACAATTCCGAAACAGAAGCGGATGATTAAAACGCACCTGATATTTTGCTTGCTGCTGTCAGTGTCAGTGAATATTATTTTTGGAGTCACAGTTTATTGCCCAACATTAGGCGTGTCCACATACTTTGATTACTATACGGGACAAGAGAGAGGTCCGACACGCCCAACATAGGGCGCGGCCATTTTGATCCCTGTGACACAGTTTACAGCTAAAGAATCAGATCGTTCACTCTGCGTCGGCACTTTTGATCTCAATGTTTCAGTTTATACACTGTGCAACTCGGATAATACAATATATCACAACCGCCTATAATAAAACAGCAGTCTTCTGCGTATCCTGAATTTGTATCCCCTGGAGTGGATATTATTTTGGAACTTTCAACTGGTCCGAGTGAGCTAACTGATTCTTTAGCAATACACTGTGACTCTAAAAATAATATTCACTGACCCTGACAGCAGCAAGCAAAATATCAGGTGCGTTTTAATCATCCGCGTCTGCTTCCGGAATTGTCGGTTCAGTCGTTCTAACCTGTCAGATTAAAACAAGAAATATTGCGCCAATATGTAGGCAACACTTAATAAGGGTTCAAAATGGCGGAGTTTTCTATCTCCTTTTAAAAGGCACTCAGAAAGCTGCGCAGTGCGACCATTCTCCGTATAGTAAAAGAAAATCAAAGTATGTGCAACATATAGACAAATAAAACAGAACAATTACTATAGCACAGTTTATAGCTAAAAAATCAGTTAGCTCCACATACTTTGATCACTATACGGTGCAAGCACATACCTCATACAATGCACAAAAACATCATTTGTTGTTAATTTATTTTTGATTAATTCCAAAGATTCCTTGCAAGAATTATCTTAAATACATTTCACCCATAAAAAATAAAATATAAAAAAGTCCTCAAGCAAAATCATATCCTCCTTCTTCTTAGTGACTTAAAAAAGTACTTCTCAAAAAAAAGGTTCTCAAGACAGGTCCCTCCATTTTGTGGCGATAGCAGTTTTTTTATTATGATTATTTTCTTCGCGGAGCCCTCACAAAGGCTTTGCGGAGCCCACTTTGAGTAACACTGTTATAGAGAAATACTAAATAAATAGTTTTGAAAAAACTATTGAAACTAGTTGTGAAGTTTGAAACGAATAAATTGGCACTGAAATTGATATTTTTGTATTTGATTGTATGTTACTCTTTCCACTTCCTGAAAAAAAGATTCCCTATGAAACAAGAAATAGAATCATATAAATCGGACAAGGTGGTAAAGCATTATCGCTAAACATACATAAAAAATGAAGAGTTTGAGGATTTTGTCATGGACCCAATTATTAGAATTTGACCAAATTTATATGGAACCACCCCTGAAGTACTCCCTAACAAAAAAAAAAGAATCATTGAAATCGGACATTGAGGTAAAGAATTATCGCTGAACATACATAAAAAAATATACTGATGAATTGAGAACCTCCTCCTTTTTTGAAGTCGGTTAAAAATCCACTTGATTTGTACATTGTACAGTATATATATATTTTTTGGGTCCCGGTTCAAATCTAGGATTGGAGAATAATTAGCTTCGTTAGCGGATCCTGTAGGCGACATGTCCACGAGAGATGAGAATCGAAATGCGCATATGTTCATCTGTCTACTTTTATTACATTTTTCTTTTCTCAAGTTTTTTTATTTTATAAATTGGTAAAAGTCATAAATTATTTATTTTATCTTAATAACCTAAAATAATTTCAAAACTTGTAGATTTTATTTTGGTGGTCGTTGAGTGGATTGAACCCTCCACTTTTGTTGAACAAACTACTATTTCTGGTTGCAACTATTATTGTAGCTGATGACGATTTACAGGAAAGATTTTCAACAATTTTAACGCACTGGTTTAGATTAATTTTCTTTATAAAATTCGACACTAAATCCTCAAAACTTCCAATAATTATCGGCCTTTTCAAACATGTATTAGAATGTTCGATGTGTTCCTTTTTTCTTTCAGTACCTATGTGATTTTCTGTGACTAGGTGTAGGTTTTGATAAATATTTAGGCAGATTTGCTTTTAGCTTATAAAAGAATTAAATATCCATCAGATTGCAAATAATTATCCAAACTAGCTACAGTCTAACTAATCGAAGCATTGAAGCAAACAAGTTCGGAATTTTTTAGACTAAGACGGATCAGAATGAGGTTTTTTGCATTCGCTTCCAAAAAATTTTTGGAAAAAAGTTCCCTACTTTTTATCTTATACAAACCAGAAATTGCATTGCTGTAGCCAAAAATGCATTTTTTGAGACTGCTTTTGGAAGATTAAAGAACTTTTTAAATAAGAGTCAGAACTGGCCCAAATCGGGTTCCCGGGGGTTTTCGAGGTCGCTGAACACGATTATGATGTTCAAATTGACCCACAGCCGACCTGGAGCTCAGGAACGCCTATAAACGTCATCTTCGTGGGACTCTCCAGAAATTCACGCAGGGCAGGAGAGAAGCTCGGGGCCCGGGGATTTTTTGGGGCACTAAATTCAAATGTGGCATCGGCTAACACTCGGACACCTGGTGCACCCAGTTCTGACTCTTATTTACAAAGTTATTTAATCTTCCAAAAGCCGTCTTAAAAAATTCATTTTTTAAATGCATTTTTGGCTGCAGCACTGTAATTTCTGGTTTGTAAGGGATAAAAAGTAGGGACATTTTTTCCAAAAAATTTTTGGAAGCGAATACAAAAAACCGCATTCCGATCCGTTTTAGTCTAAAAAATTCCGAACTTTTGGCCTTTTTAGTGCTTCATTGCCTCGACTAAACGGACCACAAGATTAATATCCTGGCGACGCAATTTCGGAGGATGGCGCTTCTGGCTATGTAACCTCGTATAAACCATATTCTGAGAGCGAAGCCGAATCAGTCCATTCTACCACGTGGGATAGTCACTATACATCGATTTACAATTCACTAGAAGTATAACTAACTGTTGCGACAGGGATCAGGATTAAATAAATCAAAAGAATGTTGATCGCGGAGCTAGATAAATTTACTAGAGAAATAAAGACGTATTAAACGCAGCGAAGGTAGCTAAGTTTCACTTCTGTTCAATAGCAAATCCGGAACATATCATCTGAGTTGGTTACCAAATTAGCCCATTCTACTGCGGGAGTAGTCATTGTATTCAATAACAACTCAGACAATACTCTAATTCAGGAAATTTTAATATCGGAATGTACAAATAAAAAGTTCCTAAGAACCCTAACAAGGCCTAACAGGAATGGGAAGGAACGGTAATCAAATCAATTAATTACTTAATAAATGTTCAAGAAATTCATGTTATTCCAGTCGACAGAATTCAAAAATTAAAATTGGAACTACGATCGCGAAATTTCTTGGCAACCCGGTACAAAATATTCGAAGAAGTTCAACCCACTTCTAAGTTAATCACCCACCCGGTATAAACATTTTCAAACTGATGTATACAAAATTAATATGAACTTAATTATGTACAACCCCGGTGTAAATATTTTCAATGCCAATGTTTACAATATTTACAAGTTTTAATTTTACGAGTTTATTCACTATTAATATTTCTTAAATCAAATCCTATTTATTAAAGAAAAATAATCCGAGCTAATATTTACTTGAAATGAATTAAATTATTTTATACGGTTCTCAACATTAATGTAAAATTAGCAGACGAAATTCGAATTTGCTTCGAAAATACTGATAAGGTTGTAAATAAAAAATTGAATAAAAAGAAACTATAAACAATTCGGAAAAGGATCTGATTGCTTCTGATTTCACTCGGTTTTCGGGACAGACGGCTGAATGAATCTACGGAAATAATCTAATTACCTATATGAATAGCGTAAAATGGGAAAAGATTTTAAATTATATCGGAATTGAAACAGTATTACAGTCTGCGATAGGCTGATAGTGGGGTGCGATGAATTTACAGTAATGTAAAATTTAACACCTGGTTGAAATAAAATCGATAATTATTTAAAAATCGCGGGAATTTCGGAAAATAATAATTTAAAAATCGGGGAACTTTAAGAAAAGGGTTGATCCAGTTAATTAAAAATAGGAATGAATTTTTAGTTCATTACAATAGGTATAACACTTGATATTCTGAAACCCATTCATACTACAATGAATAAGAACGAATGGAAGTGTCCAGAAGGAGGCTCAAGTCAAAAAATAGATGGAACAGAGCTGAGTAGTAATATTTTACCCAGGAGAGAGTCGATTAATGTTATAAATATGGTAAATTTATGAATGTATTGTTAATGTATAATTTCAGTTTATTTTAATTTTTGGTATAAAACTATGGGTGACATAATAAAACTCTTAAAAGTATATATATTTTTAATCTTTATTACTATAAATTATTTAGTTTTCATTTATTGTCCCTGACCTAGGGAAAAGGTTAGAAAACCCTGGTCATAATTGTTTACAATGTTGATATTCCTAATGATACAAAACATTATCGGGTCGGTGGTGTAGCGGTCTAACGCGCTTATATTCATTTATAGGCAAGTTTATGAGTCAGAGACTGCTGGGCTTCGAATACCACAACATACCATGTGGATTTTTAATTAAATTGCATGGTTCGGTATAGGATTTGATGTGTGCCGTATTAATAGAAATTCAGTTTCTGTTGATATGACATGCAGATTATAAAAACGCCATGCATTACCGTCTCGATGATGGTGGGTGAGGTTTTCCTCACCTGTAAGTCAAATGGCACCATCAATCATCTTTAAGTCGCCTCGGAGCGCCACAGCAAATAATAATAATAATAGCCGTCCCTTTCCCCGCACAAGCTCAGCTTTTAGGGTTTAAATTCACTCGTAAGGGGGTGAATTAGGGAGAGTATTATTATTATTACAGAGGTATGATACCTCAAATTCGTATAAGCCACGTCTTCGCACCACAAAGTGACGTAGCATCAAATCTGCTTAATCTCATACCATTTTTTTAAATATCAAGGATATTCCTTGATATCGTGTTTCAATTGAGTCATTGAACCTAAAAAATAACAAATATCAATAAATTGAATTCTAAATTTATTCCAAAAACATTTTTCTGTAGGAATTATATAGGATGTCTCGTTAATATACTTTTAAAGGTGGTAGGTGCATCAAAATAAACATTTTTTTTGCTTAATGAACATAGTAATATGTAAAAAAATATGATTTTGCACCTTTATTTTGACAAACCCTGTATACGACTGATAAAATTTTGATATCAGATGATTGAATTTAAGGTTTTAGACCATGCACAACTTTTTATGTAAAGTAACTTTTTTTCTAAAATTAATAGTAAAAAAATTCAATAAAAAGTTGTTCATGATCTAATACCAAAAATTTTAACCATCTGATATCAAATTTTATCAGTAGTATACGATGTTTCTCAAAAAATATGATTTTAAAGTTACCTTTATATTTGATAAACCTCGTATACAATTGATAAAATTTGATTTTAGATGATCATATTTTAGGTTTTAGACAATGCAACTGTTTATGAAAAAATAAGTTTTTTTTCTAAAATTCATAAAAAAGTTTTCCATATGCCGCCAACTTACGTAGACTCACTGTACATATAAATGAAATTTTTTGAAAATATGTTTTACTGATGCAGATCTGAATAAAATATTGTAATAATAAAAATAATAATAATAATAATAATAATAATAATAATAATAATAATAATAATAATAATAATAATAATAATAATAATAATAATAATAATAATAATAATAATAATAATAATAATAATAATAATAATAATAATAATAATAATAATAATAATAATAATAATAATAATAATAATAATGTTTATTTTCCAAAAGAAACAACAATAAGTATACAAAAAAATTTCAATACAATTTAGGAAATAAACAAATAATCACGGAAACATCAAGGATGTTTGTGTGTGATATATATACATATAAATTAAAATTTTTTGAAATACAATTAAAACTTAAGATTATTATTTTTTTTTTTTGGTAACACGGTTATAAGTTAAAATTTAAAAATATATAAAATTGAAATATAGCAAGATAAAATATATATATTTTTTATGCTTAATTTTTTTTTTATTTTTTTTTACCTTTGAAACTTTTCTACAATTTAGCTTTTTTTTTGTTTTTTGCTTAATACTTCGTTTATATTTGTTAACATATAATTTAATGCCTTTGGTGCCAGAAAATTATAACTTCGTTGTCCGACTGATTTGAGCATTTGTGGGTAAATAAGGTAATAAAAAGACTTTTTTAAATTACATTTTTCTATTTTTATTTGGTTCTTTGGCTGTAAGACCTTTCGGTATTTACAGGGTATTTCATTAAGAATGGGACATAGAGTAACTGAAGATTAACTGATTAAAAATAAGCCGATTAGATGAAATATCCGTAGATAAAACAGCTACATATTTTTTATTACTCAGTTTACTTTCACTAAATTCGGCAAACGTTATTAGTGTAATATTATACACCTAATCAGTTAAATAAGCTTTGCCAGTGGTGTGGCATGGGCAAGTAAAACCTTTACCCCTTCTAAATTTTAGTCCACTGTCCAAAAACTTTTGATGTTTTTCAAATAAAGTTGAGTTAGTTTTTGAGATATTCGCACTCAAAAGTGGATAGATACTCTTTATTTTAATATATGTTGAAATTCTGAAATTTTTAAATTTCGATTTTTTTTTTATTAAATTTCTAAGAAGAGTACATTATTTATTTAAAAAACATCAGTAAATGTAAAAGTTTATGTCCAAATAACTTTGTGTACCGTTTATTACGCCATCTGTTGAACAAAAGAACTATTAAATATTGCTCCATCTGTTGAACAAAAGGATTCTTAAATATGACACATAAATGACATCTATCAAAATTAGTTGATGTTACGAATATTGGAGTGTGCTTCTGTGGCCTTAATATATAATGTTTCTGTTTTGTTTAATTATATAGGGTGTTTGTTAAATATTGTTGTATTGTTGCTTGGTTCAGATAGATACATTTCTAATTCTTCGTCTTCGTGAGTCCTACGAAATTGATTCCAGAAGAGTAGCTATTTCTGAATCCTCTCCGTACTAACTCGATGCTTTCCACCCTGTTCTTCTTTTAAAACACTATTAAAATTGGACTACATCTAGGAATAACAGGTAGTAGGCATAATTATTAAACTTAATATATATCTTGTAAGGGGACAACAACGCGCCACCAGACACTATAGGTATAACAATAAAAACCACTTTATTTCAATAAGATTACAAAGTTTATCACAAAAAACTCATAAAATTTCGGTTTTATGTTAATACACACTTTTAGTAACTAATTAAAAAAAATTGTTTTAGTTTCACTTTATGTGAACGTTTTCGAAAAAAATCGTTACGCTTTAAAAGTACACTAAAACATGAGTGAAATGAACTCGACCGCCGCGTTGCTACATTTATCTTTGCTAGGCTAGAAGTAGAGTCGGTAATGGTTGCCTCTTTCATCTACCATCCACATGAGAATAAAAAAATAAAAGAGAATAAAAATGTAAAAAATTTAATAAATAAAAAAAGCTATTTTAATAAGTTAATTTTTCTTCAAACGTCAATATAAATCTGTCATTTTACTATTAATTTGATGAGGTTAAAGTTTAATTTTTTGACAACGAAGCATTGCTAATAGCTACAGCGTAAAAGTACTTTTGTATCCGATGAGAGCACAGGCTAAAGTGCCAAGTTACTTTGATGGAGAAATTCGAGATTTTTAATAATTATTTTTTTATAACTACCTAATTAACGTTTGAAGAAAAAATAAAAATTGTAAATTAAAAGATCAAGGTATAAAATAATCATTTTTTAAAATAAATTATTAGATATTCTCTCAACGATGACCTTTTTTGTAAGTACAATTAGCTAGAAAAATAAAAAGTACAGTAATAATCATATACTATTTACATTACAAAATTTGAATTTTTATTTATTTCATACACAGATCGTTTGTTTTTATCGTCGTTTTTTGTCGACTTCGTAAACGCGACTAGATAGTGCATCAAATTTATCCTCGTCGTTTATTTTGATCCTTGCAAAATCCAACGAACTCACTGAAAATAAAAAAGAAAATTAAAAAAAAAAAAACAACAGAAAATAGAATTAATCGATTTTTAAGATAAATTATAATTATGCATACTTAATATATTGTAGAATATTTGGGTCAGTGGTTATTCCAATATGTCCGTACCCAAGACGTCCAAACTCATGATAAGTTACATTCCCTTTTGGTGGTATCGCTCTTTTTGTCGAAGCTACTTCAGCCACCTGTGAACATTTCTTTAATTTTTGTATCTGTTTCAAATAAAGTAATAAATATTATCTCTAACCTTTCTTCCAAATCTATAAGGGATAACTTCGTCATCTTCAGCATGTAGGATCATAATTGGACAATCTACATAAATAATATTGGTTGTGGTTCTGAAGAGAAATCCGTTTTTCTCAAGAGGTGTTTGTACAGTTGCTTCAAACCATGGCATCCACGAAAATAGCTAGAACAAATAACAAATATTACGAAAGTAGAAGATATGTAGCACTTCATAACGAACCATCGAGAAAAATTATAATTGGAGTTGGCTGTGAAATTTAAATGTTTTGGGTTAGTCCTTTAACCACTTTCACAAAATCAAAATTTATCTAATGTTATTTCGGTACAGGTGTGAAAAATCACAAAATTCAATTCCAGAATGAATAGCTGATTTTCTTGAAGAACACCCTGAATTAGTGTTTGACTACAATGGTATTTACAATGTTTTGACAAATTCTGCAGTTCTTCAGAGAGACTGAAAATTGGAAGTGAGCGTCTAAACGTACCTACAGCTGAAAATATTGGAGCCATTCGCCATGTTACTAATGAAAATTTAAATACATCGTTTTCAGTAGTTGCCCAATAAACAAATTTGTCTTATGGTACATGCCAACTCATTTAAAAATATATATTTAAGGCCCCTTTACACATACTAGTGCACTCAGCCCCCCGGGTACATAGAAAACCAGAGAATACATGTTTAAGAACGATGGGGATACTAACTAAATTAGATAGAGATGACTTAAACAGAGAAGAATGATATGAAACTTATATAAACGCGAACGAAATAAGCTAAATAAAATGGTTTATCAAGCAACGGAAAGCCACTGGAAAGTACTATATAATGACCTAGAAAATGATATTTGGGGGTAATGGCTACAGAATTGCAGCTGGAAAAATTTTTGTATCAGCTCCAGTGGAACTGGAATAAGATAGGAAAACGGAAACCGCAAGGTTTTTCTCTCTACACAGCGAGAGTAGAGCGATAGATTGACAAACCCTTGAGAAAAATCTCTTTACGCAGGAAAAACTGACAGAAGCACTCAGATACTAAAAACGGGTAAAGCGCCAGGAGTAGATGTCATCTTTTCAGAGGCAATTAAAGCAAAAACGTCTTCAAATTGCCTTATTAGAATCATGAATGAATTATTAGAGAAAAAAAAGTTCCCAATAATGTGGAAAACTATAAGATTGGTGTTAATACCGAAACCAGGCAAATCGCTATTCACTATATCCTCATTTAGACCAATTTGTGTTCTAATCACCACAAGCAAATTGTATGAAGGGATGATGAGGAATAAGAGATTAACGGAGGCAATAGATCATAACGAGGGATTAACAGAGCATAAATGTGGTTTCAGAAAAGGTTTACAGTACTAGTGGTAGAAGAAGTCATAAGAGTAGCCACTAATTACGATAAGAAATGGTTAGTATTGTTAACTTTAGACATCCGAAATGTGTTTAACACTGCTTCAAGGGATCTGATAATTAATAAACTAGTTAATAAAAACATTCCTCCGTATTTAATAAATATTATCAGAAAATACTTGTTAGAAAGAAAAACAATGATAAGCAGTGAATAAATGGAAGTTACTATGTGTGACCACAAGGATCTGTCATATGACCACTTTTGTGGAATATCCTCTATGGCGACAACTTATAAACGAACTTAAAGAATAAAATGGTTGCAATCGGTTTTGCAGATGATTTAGCACTACTTGTTAGGGCCATATATGCAGCAGAGCGTATTGTGGAAACCAATATGGCTCTGATGAATGTGGACCAATGGCTGCTGGAACTAGCACTAGCAAAATCTGAGTCGGTGATTATTAAAGGACATGACTGTAGAAAAGTTAGAGAGCTAGTAAAATTTTAAGTATAAGGGCAGGAAATAACACCTACATAAGCAGTCAAATATTCGGGTATATGGATTGACAACAGATTAAACTTGGAGAGACGTTTCGAGAAAGTAACAAAGAAAGCAGAGGACACTATCGGAAAACGGCATACTGATGCCAAATATTGGAGGAGCTCAAAGCCGAAAAAGGGAATTGCACTATATATGGAGCATCATTATGGGTGGGAGCAATTCAAGTAAATGTGTACAGAACAAAGATGAAAAAAGTGCCTAGAGGAAATGGTCCGTGGAGAGGAATGGCCCTTCGGAGAGATGGATGTTTTTAGAATCGCATCGCTTCAAGCTGCACAGGTCCTAGCACAAATTGTTCTTATCTATATTCTGGCAAAAAAAAGAAATACTACATAAGAAAGAGACAGAGATTAATAAAATAATCAGATGTTAAAAGGTAGTGCAATTGTAAATACAGAACCATTGAATTTTGTATGACATGCTAAAAGTGAACACGGAGCATTCAAATCCTTTACCAAAGGGATACGTAAGACTATGGATGACCTCTGTACTTACTGCAGACAAGAAGATACAGAAAAGCACACATTTTTTTGGTGTATAAGGCATAAAATACTCCAACAAGAAATGCATGCAAAACTAATGGAGATACTAACCATCAATTATATACTACAGACCATAAAATTAAGCAAGGCATCATGGAATATTGTGGCCGACACCATAAAAAATATGAAAATAAAAGAACAGGATGAACCAGAATACACTCTAAAGATATGCTCTGGAAGGTGGTTACAGAGAGCAGAAACCAAATAAAAATAGAAGAGAAGGTGGTTTTAACACTGGTAGACTTCCAGAAAGTGAGAGGCTGATGCCTGGAGGCTCCTACGGGCACCAACTAAGTCTCCGCACACTCCTTACTGAAAGAGTCCGCACCTATTGGCCAATCCCATATAGTATGTACGTTTCACTGTGTTATGTCATTGCCGGACCAGATATTTATAAATTCCTGTATAGTTTATACGTTTGTACATGGTTTTTAGTATTTTTTGGATTGTTTTTGTAACTTATTAATAGACTGGACTTTTTAAAAGTGTTTTTATAAAAATTATTTTGGTAAATCAACTTAGTTTTATTATAGGTAAGTTCTACAGTCGCAAAAATGATCGTTTTTAACTAATTATTAATTAAAAAGAGATAACATATTTTTCCACCTGAATCTCCCACTACCACTATATTATTATATTATTACAAAAAAACAATGATAAATACATTTATTCACTTTGAAATTTATATTCGTAAACAAAAGGTGCACACCTACCTTTTAACTTTACTTTTCATCATTTTCTTTGTGTTTCTAAGCTAGTATTTTGAAAATAAATGCAAAAAATTATTCAAAAACAAAACCAGAGATTGTAACCTCAATTTGTTTTATGTTTTTACAAATTTTTACTAAGAAAAAAAAGACTCTGGGACCTGGCACTGAGTAGATAGAGATGGTGAAAAACTGAGCACATACAACTAATGAAGAAGACAAAGAAAAAAAAATTAATATCGACGCCGTAACCTTAAACAGATTGCCAAAATAATAATTTACAGTTTTCTTTTTTATTTTATTAGTTGTTATGTAAACTTATAGATGGCGCAAATATCTTCCAATGACTTTGCAACTTCAAGATGTCTTCCGTTGAAATCATCTATTGGGAAGTTACACAGGGATACGATGGGGTCGGACCACTATCCTATCATTTGGGAGATTCAAATACAATCTTTAACAATTAATAATAGTCCTACAACAAAATAGATTCATGTGTCAATTGGAAAAATTTCCAAATTAATATTGAAACATATCTAAATCAACTAAATTTAAACTCTCACTCTAATGACGTCAAAATCTCTCATTTTTTGGAAATTCTTTCCGAAGCGGCAGATAAGTCTATGACTATTAAAAGAGGACACATGCCCTAAACTCCAAAATCACACTGGTGGGATGCCCAATGTACTTACATACTTGTAGAACGTAAGAGAACTTTACAAAATTATAAAAATCAGGGCAACCTACAAAACTATTTGGCTTACAAAAATACTGCTGCTAAAGCTACAAAAATATTTAAACAAAAACAAAAAACTATTGAATTGAAGTTTTAAATACTTTAAATAAAAGTAACTGAAATATGAAACAAAATAAAATCCATTAATAATAAATATTTTATCAAAGACTTAGTGGATAAAATACTAGATATAATTGCACCGCCGTCTGTCTATTCTGCTCCATTCTCACCTATCAAGAATATAAATTATAGCTTATGTTCCCAATCAGATTTCCTATCTAGCCCTTTTAAAATAACTGAATTAGATCTTGCACTCAAAAACTCTAAAACTACTGCTTCCGGTATTGATAATTTCACTTATAAATGTTTTTATAATATCCCAAACACGGCTAAACTTTTCCTAGTATCTATTTATAATAGCTGGTGGATTATTAACGATTACTCGGATATATATTAAAAGACACAATTATTTGCCTGATTCTTAAACCGCTTAAAAAGCCTGATTTCATAAATTTCCTGTATCACAAAGACCTTCGAAAGAATGATCAAAAATAGATTAGAATTTTTTGTTGAAAGTAATTCAATGGCACCTAAGTCTCAGTACGGATTTTGCAAAGGACAGGGAATGTTAGAAGCGGTAACGCAATTGTTTCCGATATACAATTTGGTTTCTCCAAAAACGAATATCTACTAAGTTTATATTAAAAGGGCTTATGATGTAGTTGATCTCAACATTTTATTTTCAAAGATGAATAGAATGGGTATCAACTCCAAAGTGTGCGCTAACACACTAGACATTTTCAGGAATAGAAAAATATTTATAAGAAATCATAACAATGTTTTAGAACATGTTTAGAACAGTAAAAAATGGTCTACCGCAAGGATCTATTTTTAGTCCTTTACTTTTTAATATATATTGTAACGCTATTCATACCAAGTCCAACTCTGCTACGAGAAGTCTCCAGACGACGAAGGAATGTCCCAGAATTCCATCTCTATGAGTCAAAGTCAAGTACCGCTTCTTCTGGTATATTCGAGACGCGATGTGACTGTCTCCACACGTCAGCGGTGCTTCGATCATGAATTCCTTGACCAACACTTTCATTGCGCTTCGAAGGTTCCGCTATGACAGGCGTTGCTTTCTTTACAGTTCCTTGCAATTGCCTTACTTTTATGGTTTCACTACTTTCAGGCAACACCGTTCCTTCCTGTATAGCCACCGGCACGGTTTTTGGATTTGTAGTGTTCTTTGGGCATTTGCGCGAACTGCTTACATTTCCCTTTTTACCGCAATTCCAGCACCTAATAGTCTTCGGTTGCTTCTCAGTAAGGGTTTTTATCATGTGAAACAAATGGTCCAATTTATTTCCCTGTTCTTCTTCTTTTACAGTCCTTACTTCACTGTATCCACCAGAAGCCAGCGTTGTCGCTTCATATTCAAGAGCAGCGGACAAGACATCGACCAATGTTTTGTGATGGGCTAAACGAAGTATATTCTTTGCATTTTATGGTTACGAAGTCCATCTACAAATGCTTGAACCGCCAAACATTCAATCATGTATTCCGGAGCTGATTGGTAAGCAAATCGCACCGTTTTCGCAATATCTAATTCGAATTCTTGAAGGCTCTCGTTACGTTTCTGTTTGTGAGTCTTCCACATTACACCTGCTCCAAGTGTTTAAGGCCATATCGCAGGTTGAGTCTCTTTTTCAGTTGTTCAAAATCATCTGTCTCTTCCACAGGTATAGTCTGAAGGACATCTAAAGCGTCTCCTCCAAGGGCGATGGTCTAATTTATTGCCTTCTCTCTTTCAGACAATTCGTTTGCTCTGGCAGCTGTTTTGAACTGCTTAAGGTAGTTCGTCCATGACATCTTCCCGTCAAAAGTTGGGGCTTTAACACGAGCAGAATTTACAGCATCTTCCAATTTCAACTTCGACTCTACCTCATAGCACTTTATTTCATCGTCCTTGGCCGCTTATGAATGTTCCAGTTCTTCCATCTTCTTCTCCATCTCTTTTATTTTGTCCTCAACGAAAGACATTATTTTATTCTCAACGGAAGAAATCTTATCTTCCATAGAAGAAATTTCGTTTTTCATAGAGGACAATTCGGAAGACACTTTTTCTTCTAAAGAAGAAATAGACGAAAATTCATTTTTCATAGAATACATTTTGTTTTCCAAGTCGGAAGAAATTTCATCTTTTAAAGAAGATATATCGGAAGAGACTTTATCTTCTAAGGAAGAAACTTTATTGTCTAAGGAAGATATGTCAGAAGAAACTTTAGTTTCTAATGAGGAAATATATTTTTTTATAGAGGATACATCTGAAGAAACTTTGTTTTCTAATGAAGAAATGTTAAAAGAAATATCGGTTTTCATAGAGATTATGTTACTTTCCATATCGGAAGAAATTAAAGAAATTATAGCAGAAGATGTATCATCCGAAAATAAATACTTTTCCGGATCCAAACCTAATTTTTTATTGCTTCTTTAAGTCGTTCTGCCAGTTCTTCCCAAAATTCCAACTCTATGAGTCAACGTCACGTACCGTTTGTTCTGGTATATTCGAGACGCGCTACGACTGTCTCCGCACGTCAGCGGTGCTTCGATCATGAATCGGTGGCATGTTTAAGGTTGCTTACTAGACAGAGTCAGCTTCGCGTCACAATATATAAGGCAGATTTACATAATAGGCTGGATGAAAATATTCGAATTATTCAATACGCGGATGGTATTTGTTTTTACGTCTTCCGTCGTACCTAGGAGCGACGCGTAAGAGATATATTGTGTATTGTATCAAGGATTGGTTGAATGAATTAGGTTTTATTCTTGCGTCGGAGAAATCGGCAATCTTCTGCTTCACAAGACACCGGCTTCATCTGGCGGACTCTATTATCATCAACAATACATCTTTTCCCATCGTAGATCAGTACAAATACTTTGGCATTGTTTTTGATAAGAAATTGCTTTGGTCCAGCAATATTAAATATATAAAAGGAACGTGTGATAAAGAGTTGAATTTGTTACGCACAGTGACTAAAACAAAGTGGGGGCCTGATCCAAACACTTTTATTATACAAATCTTATATACGCTCACACATGGATTATGGATGTACTTTATATGGGATGGCTCCAAATACCAATGTATTAATTCTCGACAGAGTACAATTTAAAGCAGTACGTATTTGTTTAGGTGCAATGAAATCATCGCCTTGTCATGTAATGTTGTCAGAAGCTCAGTAACCGCCGTTAAGTTTAAGACGAAAGTATTCGCAAAAAAATAAATTATGAAATACAGAACATTTAATACATTGTTAAAAGAAAAAGTCTCACTGCTAAGCATACAAGATCTAACTAACTCATACTGGGTAAAAAATTCACCATAGTTAGCACTGGCTTTTATTGATATCTATTATATTAAAGACATACAAAATTTTCATTATCCTATTAGGCATTCCAACGACCTGTCAAACAATAGGTGCCAGTGGGAAATTCTTGTATATTTAAGGGGGTAGCGACATAGTCTTGCAACTTGGACGCTATTTTTATTCGAAGTAGTACTCGCCAAGCCTGCCAATTTATGAAGAAATGTATAGGTGGGTTTTTTAAATATTATTTTTATTGTGTTTGACATAAAATATTTAAATGTAATCCATTATTCATGATTTTACGTAAAGTAGATAGAATACACCATATGTCGCCACCCTTAGATATACCAAACCTGCCCACTGGTAATTCATTTGTTTGGAATGCCTAATTCACAATTAGGCATTCCAACGACCTGACAATGACAAGTGGGAACTGACCATGAACTGACGTTTAGATATGGCAACCCTGTGGCACAGTTTACAGCTTAAAAGAATCAGTTCGCTCACTCGGACTAATTGGATGTTCCAATATAACATCCACTCCAGGGATACAAATTCAGGATGCGCAGAAGACTGCCGTTTGAATATAAGCGGTTGTCATATATTGTATTAGGCAATCCAAACAAATGAACTGCCAGTGGGAAGATTTGATATATCCAAGGGTTGCGACATACGATGTATTCTGTTTACAATACGTAAAATCATGAATAATGGATTACATTTAAATATTTTATGTCAAACACAATAAAAATAAGATACATTTTTTCATAAATTGGCAGGCTTTGTGACTATTATTTCGAATAAAAAAAAACGTTCAAGATGCAAGACTATGTCTCTACCCCCTTAGATATACCAGACCTTCTCACTGACAGCTATTGTTTGACAGGTCGTTGGAATGCTTAATTGGTAATAGTAACCCACTGCAAATTACGACCGCCATCTGATAACAAAATGAAATATGCTCCAAAGACATGTAACAGCATTGTACTTTACCAAATTGCACCTGTGCCAATCTGTAATCCACAGCAAAGTGGTTAAAAAAATTATTTTATATTCAAAAAATTACATAAGACATGACAGCGATAATTGTGTTTTCTCTGAAAATTACAATCCTAATTCATTGTGAATTATTAATATTTTTACCTAACTTTGGCAGAGATAGTCAATAATAATTATAAACTCTTGTTAGACAATTCTTTTAAACCATAATCATAGTAGTTTTTTTGTCGTTTCTATGACAACCTGTAAAAAAAATCTGATGTGTCCAACACATGACTTTCCTATCTAGTTATTATAGGCTTTTTCCGGTTATTTTGTACAACCTATTGCAGCATCTCTATAAATGTTTAGAGGATAAACTAAATATATACATTGTCCACATACATCTACCTCGAAACATTTTTCTATAGATATTCATTAAAAACGAAAATACTGAAATTTTCCTACAATTTCTTCATTACGGTCCATTTTAGAAAAATCATGTATAAACAAAAATTATAGAGATCGATATCGCAAACAACTTTTATTTCAAAAACTTTCATAAAAATCAGAATTTTGCACATCTTGTCAAATTTCTCGAATACGGACCATTTTAGAAAATTTTTGTATAGAACAAAAATTATAGATAATTATATTAGAAGTAACTTTTATTTAAAGAATTTTCTTCTCCAAACATAAATAACAGATATATTCCATAAAATATAGAAACGGCCTCCCATAAAGTACCCCCCCAGATGTTCCGACTTTGTCCAAAATCGAATCATTTCACGTCAGGCCGAAATAAACCTTAAGTTTAAAATTTAATGTTTTTTTCTGTATCCGTTTTTGAGTTTTCTTCAAAATTCGAAATTTACACATTTTCTCAAATATCTCGAATACGGTCCATTTTAGAGAAATTATGTATAGAATAAAAATTATAGAGAATTTTATTACAAACAACTTTTATTTGAACAATTTTTATAAAAAATTATTTTTTTTAAATTTTTTCAAATTTCTCGAATACGGACCATTTACGGAAAATTTTGCATGAAACAAAAATTATAGATAATTATATTAGAAGTAACTTTTATTCGAAGAATTTTCTTCTCCAAACGTAAATAACAGATATATTCCATAAAATATAAAAATGACCACCCATAAAGTACCCCCCTAGATGTTCCGACTCTGCCCAAAATCTAATCAGCTCATTGGACGCTGAAACAAAGCTTAAGTTTAAAATTTGGTGTTTTTCTGTGTATCGGTTCATGAGTTATGCGTTATACAGACACACACACACACACACACACACACACACACACACACACACACACACACACACACACACACACACACATACACACACACACACACACACACACACACACACACACACACACACACACACACACACACACACACACACACACACACACACACACACACACACACACACACACACACACACACACACACACACACACACACACACACACACACACACACACACACACACACACACACACACACACACACACACACACACACACACACACACACACACACACACACACACACACACACACACACACACACACACACACACACACACACACACACACACACACACACACACACACACACACACACACACACACACACACACACACACACACACACACACACACACACACACACACACACACACACACACACACACACACACACACACACACACACACACACACACACACACACACACACACACACACACACACACACACACACACACACACACACACACACACACAGACATCATCGCGAAAATAGTCAAAACGGATTCAGGGGACCTCAAAACGTAAAAATCCGTCGAAAACTCGAAGTCGAAAAAAATCATGATTCCTATACTTTCCTTATATCTGTATACAGATAGGAAAGTAATGAATCACAACAATAGGCATACAAATAAATTTTTAAACACTTTGCTCAGGATTGGGATTGTCACAGGTGCCATTAGGTAAAGTACAATGTTTTTACAAGCTTTTGGGGTATATTTTATTTCATTATCAGATGGCAGTAAAAATTTACAGTAGGCTCTTGGGCTATTATGATTTGATTCTGTATGCGCCAGTGATACAAATCCGAGTTGCGCAATGTATAAACTGGAACACTGAGATCAAAAGTGTCGACGCAGAGTGAGCGAACTGATTCTTTTAAGCTATAAACTGTGCCTGTGGCCTGCTGTTATTGACATACTCAATGATACGTATATCGTTGTATAGATTGCTAAAAGCGGGTCCTTTTGCGAGCGGCCATATTGCCTCTCAAGTGCGTATTAATCAGAATGAGTTTAACAAAAATGTGTTTTAACACCAATTTTCAGCCTTTGAATATAGTAAAAAAAATAATTACCTACATTTTTACTTCAAGGGATACATTTATGTCTATTTTGAAAAACATGGATGATCTATCTATATAACTATTTACTTCATTGAACCTATCAAATCACTAGGCTTACAGGGTTGCCATAATGTTGCCATATCATAAATCATAACCTATCAAAACCCACTGGTAGTCATTTTGTTTGGAATGCCTAATTGTAATTTTGAAGTAATTTTATACAAACTACCCATACATTTTACCTCCTTTATATAAAATAGTATGTGGCAAATAGTACAAACTAGTGCTATTCGCACCACCAACACACACAATTCAAAACATAAATTTTACGGCCAAACTATCATTTTTACGATGTTCTGTTATTTGTAGACTAATTATAGTGTGCTGGATGTCTAATAAGAACATACTATGAAAATTAAAGGAGGAAAAGGCAGGATAAATAGTAGGACAAGAATCAGATGGTAAGGTGACGCAGCTAAAATGAATTGTACGAATCATCTAGAAAGAAAAGATCATTGTATTTCCAAATATTGAAGAATTTAGTTATGATCGTTATGATAATAAGAAACAATATTCTGTTTAATTTGACTACCTACTTACTTGTCCTATTGATGTTGCCGGAATCTCTTCTCTCATTGTAGTAAACGCGGATTCTAAAATTAGCCCAGAGGGTACAATATTATATTCTTCATTTAATGTTCTCACTGTATGTGTACTTAGAGCAGTACCTAAAGAATGACCCCAAATATAAATATCGTTCTTGGTTTGAAATCTTATCCATTTAAAAATTTGAGACATATCACTTACAATTCCTAGTTCAGAAGGAGGTAGGCCTGAACCAGAATCTCCATAACCTGTATAATATTAAATAAAAAAACTTTAAGGTTCTATATATACTCCCTTATTATTAGTATTTGTATTAGTATTATGATTAAGCATTAAACTGGACAAAATATTCAGAAAGGGTATTTACTCGTTTTATATTTAATATTAGTGCATCTTTTTTAATAATCTTTCTCCTAATAAGATATAATTCTGCAGTCAACAAAATGTATGATTACTAATATTAGAGAGTTATTGCAAATTTCTATAACGTCAGCCACTAATAGTGACAACCTAATTAGAGGCAAATAAATTCCATGCTAAAATAAGACTTATTGCAAATCTGAAATTTTGACATTAGAGTCCTTGTCCTTATACCCATTTCTAACCTCATTTTAAAAATTTTAAATTACAGTTTATCTTAGAGCATATCTTTTTTGTTGTTTATAATATAATAGTACATAATATGGAAGAGGCAGGGGCGGCTCGTGACCAAAATTTTGGGGGTTTACAGTAGCAGAATATAGATCCAGGTACAGATATTCGCTCCGTGCGCGACAGCAGCGTCAATTCGTTTTGGTACTAATGGACTATTTCTGCCTATACTGACAAATGCAATTTTTAATAGAATGCGTAATTAAAAAGTATATATGTTAGTTTTAATAAAAGTATATGGATTTGTAAAACAAGTAAAACATTAATTTATTGTTATTATATATTTTTATCTCTTAAATTAAAGAAAATTATGTATAATCAATAAAAATGAATAATAAAATATAGGCAGGCAACAGTATTTACTGGAAAATGTATGAGAAGTTGCCTAAGTCTAATAAGTTGTCATTGAAGAATTATCCTATTCTGTCAAAATAAAAAAATAATAGCATGAAGTTAAAATTTTTAAAAAAAGGATCGTTATTTATATTTTCATTTTTGTTGGAAAGAAAACATAGAATTAATGATTAAAACTGGTTTCCTATCAGTAAGTCACAAAATTGTATTCCAGCCACATATAATCAAAGGCAGAAATGTTGAAATCTAGTCCTTGTTGAATGAAGATTTAAGAATAAAAGGATATTAAAGAACATCGTAAAATAATAATTTATTGTTTATTTAAAACCTTTCAAGTTTCTGATGTCTACTATTTCCAGCATTACTGTTATTATTATAAAAATAAAGGTAATTTTTCTTCTTATTGTACACCATTTCTTTGATTTAATTTCCACTTTGCTACTGAATTTTTTTATATAAGTTTCACTGTTTTTTGTGGTAGTATTTGTACAATTTTCAACACAGCAACTCCGGTTGCTTATTGTATTGTTTTTACCTACTTTTTGAAAAAAAAAATAAAATGTATACGTGTACCTATTTGATATGCCAAAATTACAAAATATCGCCCTAAAATGCACGAATTATCCGCAGCTAGCGCTAGTATCGCTTTTGCTTCCCTTTCCATGACTTCGCACGGAGCAAATAGGTAAAAAACTGTCAGTGTTTTAGAAAGGTATATTATAAACTTTCTAAAACAATGAAAGTTTTTTCATAAATCTGTACTGATACCTATATTCTGTCACTGTGAACCACCCCACGAGCCGCCACTGGGAAGAGGCATTAGAAATTACCATTTTAGAAGATTTATATGACGATGATATTAAATATTTAATATTAAAAAACTTCGAAGTTGTCGAGCGCACTCGAAACTATGAAGTCGCCACTAACTGCTGTCCTTAAACATTCACAGTTAAGGACAGACACAATCTTTATTAAAGTCAGTTCTAGAATGTAAGTGATCTGCGCATGCTTAGATGTCAAAATAAGAGCAGCAATAATAGTGACTGACCTTAAGTGAACTTGCAATAACTCTCTATTGTTTAAAAATAGGTTTATTAAGGACATTTTAACGGATTTATGTCTCAAATTTGTCAGATATAAATAAGAAGAAATATGAGACAAATCAGATAGAAATATGAGACAAATCAGATAGAAAATAGACCTTTGCTTCCTCGTGGTGACTAGTCATTTTTCAACTTTATACTTGGTAAACACTGCTGATACAAAAAATTGTATACAGCGCATGATTTGTACCAAAATATTATCGTTTTCGAGCTTGTTGGATCCAATGAACTGGAGTGGGGTAGAAAGCCAATGTGCATATTGTATCAATAAAACAAGATGCGACTCTATGGGCGCAGCCATTTTTATTTCTCATCTCACTCAGGAGTATTTATAATAACCATTTTCTGTTTCACATTGTTATTGTTCAATCCACATGCTGGTGGATCAGACAATAACAAAGTGAAATAGAAAATGGTTGTTATAAATACTCCCGAGTGAGATGAAAAATAACCTGTCTTTGCCCATAGAGTCGCATCTCAAGCCTATTGACAAGCATTCTACCCCACTCCAGTTCATTGGTTGGATCAAATATAGAAACAACATCTGACAACATAATCATATGTGTATTGTTAATTGTCATTATCCGTTGTCTATTAAAACAAAGGCTAAATACGTCAATTATTCATTTGATAGAAAAGAAGAAATTTAAGATTTGATATAAAAGTTGGAACTTGTATAATTATAACGTCAGCCACTAAAAGTGACAACGTAATTGGAGACAAATAAAATCCATATGCTAAAAGAATCTGAAAATCTGAAATTTTGACAATTAGGCATTCCAACGACCTGTCAAACAATAGGTGCCAGTGGGAAATTCTTGTATATCTAAGGGGGTAGCGACATAGTCTTGCAACTTGGACGCTATTTTTATTCAAAGTAGTAGTTGCCAAGCCTGCCAATTTATGAAGAAATGTATAGGTGGGTTTTTTAAATATTATTTTTATTGTGTTTGACATAAAATATTTAAATGTAATCCATTATTCATGATTTTACGTAAAGTAGATAGAATACACCATATGTCGCCACCCTTAGATATACCAAACCTGCCCACTGGTAATTCATTTGTTTGGAATGCCTAATTGAGTCCTTGTCCTTATACATATTTCTAATCTCATTTTAAATATTTTAAATTACAGTTCATCTTTTTCGTTGTTTATAATGGTACATAATATGGAAGAGGCATTAAAAATTACCTTTTTAGAAGGTTTAGATGATGATGATGTTATGTTATGTTGATAATGGGGTGTTAATACACTGCGACCTAAAATATCTATTGTGCCCCCTTATGTCGCCACTGCACTAAGGAAATGTTTCAATGCCTATAGCGACCATTCCAATCCTATTTTCTCAAGGAAGTGTAGGATTTGAAGTGGCTTCAAGTTAGGTAAGTCTCCCTCTTCTATTTGATATCCTCCTAGATATAGTGCCCTTGGATTCTGGAGTGCTACACATTCAGTTAGGATGTGAATGGAGGTTTCGTCCTCCTCCTCACAGAATCTGCACTCACTATCCTCTACTACTCTCAGTTTACTTAGGTGTCCTTTTAGTCGGCAGTGCCCGGTAAGGATCCCTGTTACAATACGTAGCCTGTTCTTGCTCAGGCAGATGCAGGCTTCCGATCTTTTTTGGTTATATTCACCCAGAAGTATCTTGGCCTAGATGACGATGATATTAAATATTAAAACATTTCGAACTTATACGAATGTTGGCGAGCGCATCCGAAAAGTATAAAGTCGCCATTAACTGCAGTCCTTAAACATCTACAATCTTTATTTTTTATTATTTTTTTTTTGGTGTGTCATCGGCTTCAACTACCAGGGTTATTTCGCCTCGTGTTCTGTGTAGGCTTTGTGACTGTTTCCCAGCGCCACTTTAGGACCAGCACTATTAATTAGAACCCAACAGTGAATGGTCGAGTGGAGAATCCTACCAAGGCATCAGAATTAATTTTAAATATTTAAATTAAATGAAAAAATTTCGGCCAACGGTGGGATTCGAACCCGGGGCCCTTGGATCCACAGGCCGAAACTCTACCACTGAGCCACCCACCCCATCTACAATCTTTATTAAAGTCAGTTCTACAATGTAAGTGATCTGCGCATAATCAGATGCCAAAATAAGAGCAGCACTCTAATAGTGACTGACCTTAAGTGAACTTGCAATAACTCTCTATTAATGCTAATACTAATCATAAATCGAGTAGAAATGTCCCCATTACATTGTGAAGGTTCAACTTAATCTTTAATCAAAATACTAATGCAAATACTAATAATAAGGGAGTATAAATAGACCCTAAATCAGTATAATGCATTAATTTTTATTTGGTAGGAAATTTGTTATTCGATTTTCTTACCTCTGGGATCATGGGCAACTATCATAAAACTTTTACGCAGTACTTTGTATGTCTCCATAGGTAGAATTCTGTTACAGCCAACTCCGTGTGTATATATTATAATAGGATAAGTTGTAGTACTAATTAAGTTTGCTGCAGTTTCTTTGTTATGAAGTTTAATTGAGCTAGAATTAATTTGACTTTCTGGGACAATCAACCAAGAGCCTATACTAACTAAAGAAGAATTATCTGTGTTTTTAGTCGTGATGTAAAAATTTACTACTCCGTCTATGCCATACTTTTGAGGATTGTCGAATTCTGGATTTTTCGGTATTTGAACTACAAAATAATTTTTATACAGTTTAATCCACTTGAAATTGAACCACCTTTAAAAATGTTCTATTTTTTGATACTGAGTGTAGCCGTGCGTTACATTTTGTAATGGCGAGGAAACAAAAATAAAAGTCTTTAATCTCACAAAAAATATGTATTTTTTTTCTATTGACAGGTTTCGAAGTTATTTTATGTATGGGGTATTAATACACTGCTACCTAAAAGATCTATTGAGACCCCATCGAAACTGGCCACAACAAGGGAAAAATACATAATTTTTGATATTTAAAGGAATTTTTTCCGTTTCTACAACTTTATCTCTATTTTCTAATCGATTTCAACAATTTTTTAGCTTAGAGCATTTATTGATATCATTTTTTTGTTCTTTTAGCAAAATAGAGAATAAAAAGTCTACTGTAGACTTTAGCAGAAAGTTCTTGATTAAGGGCCAATCTTTTTACCTCTGATTAAAGTTGAAAGTAACTAATTGCTGAATAAACTATAGGGCTATTGTTTGTAAATCTGTCAATTAAACCTACACGTAACTTTACTCAGAGGTGAAAAGATCGGCCTTAAAAAACAATTGAATCAGTCATTTGAGAAAGCCCATAAGTCACAAATTTATTATATTTCAAAAATGGCAGATTCTTATTGCTAACACTTCGCTGTACATTCTAACGAGAAATCCCATTAGTCGTAGCAAATAGTAAACCAATCTCGCAGTTTTAGAAAAAAAAAATCAGTACTTTGTCTCACACAGGATTTAAGAAAGTTTTTTTTTTAATTTACCAAACTTTTACTTTTCTGACTTATGGTGTTTCTCAAATGACCAATTCAATTTATAAAGCACACTATGATTGCTTTTTAAAACTGATAAGAGCAGAATCGTATTAGCTACTACACCACCCCCATATTTCATTGACACAAATTTTTTAGTAACAAAGTTATAAAATAAAATTTTGATAATGTACTGTTGTTTTACGAAGTTTTCATTTGAAAACTGGCAACGAGGTATACAAAAAAAAAAGATTATAAAATGGGTATGGATGGTTTCATTTTAGGTGAGTTACACTATGAAGACTAGAGAGAAGGAGGCGAATCGGCAATGTTTAAATTTCAAATTTCCGTCCTTCTTTTTATGAAGTTCACGAAATTGATTGTAGTTAGCATGTCGAATAAAAGCGGTGTCAATTTTCTATATAAGTCAATGTAAATGAAGTGATTTTTTTAAAAATTGGTGAAAAGAATCAAAATAATGTGAAAAGTACCTGAGCACAAGTAACATGAGTGACAAAAAACATCAAAGCAAGATTTACGTCGTTCCAGATTGTAAAACAGGATACAAATCAAATGTAAAACTAAAAAAACACAAGGAGAAATCAATTCAATGTCTTTTTAAAGCTTCTAATGTAGTTATGTCTAAATATAATATTTATTGTAAACTAGTCACACTATGTATCTTACGGAATGTAGTTTATTTTATTACAAGTTTCTATAATATAAAATTTTACAGACATATATCCTGACTCACAAATAACAATAATTATACATTAAATTTAACTTACTAGAACAGAAAATTTATTTTGTATACAGTTCTAATGTTAGATAAAAAATTGCTATTGTTATTTATTTTGTTGAACCCCAATTGAAAATGTTTTTTATAACTTTAAGTTTTGCATACCGTGCATTAGAGGGCGTTACGAATTAAACGGCTCTAATAAAAATAAACTGTCGCCTTTAATTAGTTAACCTCACTTCCAAGTTTCAGTCCGATTCATAGAGTGTTGTAGTTACACCGAATTTTCAAAGTTGACAAGTTGTTCAAGAAATGGATTTAAACCGAGAACATTTTCGTGCCATAATTTTTTACAAATTTCGAAGACAATTATCTCAACAAGAATGCCTCGCCGAGTTGGTTTCTGTTTTCAGTAGTGATGCACCACATCAATCGACAATTTCTCGTTGGTATGGAGAATTTACACGAAGACGGAAGAGGAAGATCGGCATGTGACACATCGTGAGATTGAAGCATCGTTAGGAATTTCAAAGGCCTCAATCTAAAAGATTTTGCATGAAGAATTGGGAGTAAAAAAAATTAGTGTCCCGTTGGATACCGAATCTGTTGACCGAAGAACAAAAAGAAGCTAGGGTAAATTGGTGTCAAAAAACTCTGGAGCGCTCCAAAGCTGGTAACTCTAAAAACGTGTACTGCATCGCAAGTGGTGATGAATCATGGATTTACACATATGAACCTGAAAATAAACGCCAATCGTCTGTTTGGGTTTTCCAAGGTGAAGACAAGCCGACAAAAGTGATCCGTTCTCGAAGTGTGTCTAAAAAGATGGTCGCAACATTTGTCTCCAAAGCAGATCATGTTGCAACAATTCCTCTGCAAGAGCAAAGAACTGTTACTGCCGATCGGTATATAAAGATTTGTTTGCCAGCAGTCACCGCTAAGCTTCGGGAAACCAACCCCAAACGACGAATCAACCTCCATCAAGACAATGCAAGTGGGCACACAGCTCGCAAAACAATTGCCTTCTTAGAGCAACAAAACGTCGAGTTCTTAGACCACCCTCCTGACAGTCCCGACCTAAGTCCCAACGATTTTTTTACCTTTCCGAAAATCAAGAACGCATGCGTGGGCAACGGTTCCAGTCACCAGAAGATGCTGTTGATGCATTTAAAACAGCCACTGGAGCTGTGACACCCCAGGAGTGGAATAACTGCTTTCAGAGCTGGTTCGAGCGCTTGCAAAAGTGCATTAATATTCGTAGAGAATACTTTGAATAACAATAAAATGTTTAAACACTATCTGCTGTTTTATTCTAGGTCTATATGCAAAACTTAAAAGACAGCCTTCGTATATCGTTCCTAGTGCCGATAAGACACTTTCTAAAGATGATGCTGTTCTATACTTTTTAGAAGATATTATCAAATATTATAAAACTACTTTTACTAATGGTACTGTTAGCAAAATAAAAAGGGAAAAGCTGAAATTAAAGGATGAGTTAATACTATGTACATTCGCAAATCTCCCTTTATATTTGTATTACAATAATAAAAAAATCTGTTAACTGTGTTTTATTCTGCTTTAAAAACCATATATAGGTTCAATTCAAAAAAATTTTGCCACAAAATTTCAGCATTTAACAAACCTTTTCGAATTTGGTCATACCTACCTAATTTGTATTTTATATTGATAAAATAAAATAATTTATCAATTAAAACATGCAAGACTTATTTAGAAATAAATACAACAGCATGTTCTGTGCTTTATTTAGCTATAAACAAGTTTATTTTTATTATTTTGACAAAATTATGTATAATTCCGATAAGAAGCCATGTATTTTGAACACCGTATGCAGTACTAGCGCCCATGCGGTTAATTATAAAAGCTCAATTAGCGTGCGTTTTTTGGGACCGTATTTTGAGTATGCCAATTCGCCTCCTTATCTCTAGTCTTCATAGGTTACACTGATATAGTTAATTTAAACGTTTTTTTAATGTTCAACGAGTTTTGCCAAAAATTATATTTTTAATAAAATAATGTGTAGCTGAAATAGGTATTAAAAAAATATTGGACACTTACAGGTATAAAATAAGAAAAATCGTTGTACGGATATGGAATTCATGTATACTAGTGGAAATATAACCCATATTGCCAGAAACGCTAAAAAAAGAATCACAAATCTGTAACAAAAAAAATCTTTATAAAAAGTGTACGTTTTAAAACCGTAGAAATTATAAAAATCTCTGAAACATGTACCAAAATTTTTGTTTCTTTTGAAGGACACTAGATCGTTACCAGGGCCGACAAGAGGAGGGGTAGCCGGGACTAATTCCCGGAGCCCGGGCTCAAGTGGGGGCCCGGCAGCGACGGCATAAGGGGGGCCTGGCAACTTTGGTGAGGACGTTTTTTGCTTCTTCAGCAGTTCGGTACAAGAGGTGGGAACTTTTTTTTTAGAGATTCAGTAAATAGGAGGAGAAGTTTTTGCTTGAAGACCTTTTTTTTTAGAGATATTCAGTAAAGAGGAGGAGAAGGTTTGCGTTTAAGACCTTTTTTTTAAAGAAATTCAAGTAAAGAGGAGGAGAAGTTTTTGCTTGAAGACCTTTTTCTCGGCGGCCCTGATCGTTACAGAAATAAAAATAATAATCTTAATATCTTATGTCATCTCATTTTAAAGGAACAAATGAAAGAAATAGATTTATTTATAAAATTACAAATAATTAAAATACTCGTATTACATTTTATTGTCTTGTTAGGTACTTATTTTCAACTTTTTTAAAGTATTACCGAAAAGTACGTTTAGCAAAAGCCGCTATGTATAGTTTGTTGCTTAATTTTTTGCTTTTTTTTTAATTAGTTTTATTACAGCCGTATGCATAGTCGATCGCCAGCGACTCGCCAGAGATTCATTTCGGCGTATCGCCAGCGATTCGCTGGCGATCCGCCGGCGAAAGCCCAAGAACCTGGCGACTCGCCGGAGATTGTTACCGGAATGTTATTTCACGCAAGTTTTTATTTTCTTTTATAGGGATTATCACCGGTATCTCTCGCATTTTAGTCATGATTCATTTCTTAAAACTCAAAAAATAATGAACGAATATCAAATTTTTCCCTATAAAAGAACATGAAAACTTGCGTGAAATGACATTCCGGTGACAATCTCCGGCGAGTCGCCAGCTTTTTGGGCTTTCGCCGGCGGATCGCCAGCGAATCGCTGGCGATACGCCGAAATGAATCTCTGGCGAGTCGCTGGCGATCGACTATGCATATGGCTGTTGTTAGTTGTTTATTTGCTTTCTTTACAAAATGTAAATTTACCTTATCAAGACTGCTATATTCATGTTCGACTTAATTGACTTCTCTGTCAAGTGGTTAATGGTGATATAATATTAGAAATATTTAAAAGCGCTTGTATTTATTAACACAACTAAAACGAAAATAGTCGAAATTCTATTAATGATTAGTTGTGTAAGCAAAACCAAGATATTTGTAATCTATTTAATTATAAATATCCCAACAAAGAATCAATTGCTCAATCTACATTAAGCAAAATCAGAAAATCGGGTCATATTTAACAAGTATTCAGCTCGTGTTTAATGTTAGGCAGACAGAGCTGTTTCATCGACTGCCGCATTAGAAAGAGCGAAACACCTCCCTCAATTGAGTGGGGATGGTTTGTGGGAGCATGCGTTTTATGAATGAACCACCAGCTAGTACAATTGGAGTTGTTACTAGGATTTTCTGGTATAATCCCTATAATACTTTACGGCAAGTAGATTATTACACAAAAACATTGATTATTTCCCTCTCCTGACAACTTTGACATTTGAACCAATCATATCGTAAGTTTATCGTTAGAACCAATCAGAACCATATAAATCAACTATTTTCACTGACTATTTAAAATCGATTACCCATGCCTGGTGCTTGATATTCACCTATGTTGACAACAACTCGCATACTTAATTATAGGTATATTATTTCACAACGGCTACTTTCAAATATATTTATGGTGAGAGTACCAGCTAATATCTCGTGGAACGTTTCAAAATGAACCGAAAATAAAAGTTATTTTATTGTGTATTTATTAATTTAAGTTACATTTAGGGCTCTAGAAATAATCTCATAAAATATAACTCGACCTTAATAAATTAGCCTCTATTTCTATTGTTACTAAATTTTTCGTATATTTTGTAATTTGTCTCGATACAATTTTGTCATTCAGATGAAGCTATTCCTCCTAAATGTACATCTAAACCCTCAGACTTGTCGGTATTGGACCACTGAAAATTCACATTGGATGCAGCATACTCAATACCTACCAAAAGTTAATGTTTGGGACGGAATAATACATAATAGAATTATGGAACCATGATTTAATGATGAAACCTTAACAGGTCCTCGATATTTACAAATTTTTGCCAGACTACTTACTCCCCGAACGAAATCGGCTGCTTTCAAACGGAAATGATATTTGGTTTCAGCAAGATGGTGACAAGGAATGCTGTATTGGTATGAAACTAATTGATTAACGTATTTCAAGACGAAGAGGATCAATTAAATTCCCACCTAGGTCTCCAGATTTAACTTCCTCCCTGGACTGCTTTTTATGGCGATATTTAAAAAGGAAAGTATACAAAAATTGACCACAAATTATTGATGAACTTAAAGGACGCTTCCCGAAGTTATAGATAATGTTAGAGAAGAATTTACTGTTCGTCTTTCTCACTGTATTTAATCGTCAATTTGAACATTTGCTGTAAAAGGAATTGCAATTTTATAAATAGCAATGATTATATATTAAAGATTTTTGACAATATACACAAAGTCCCATTACTTAACCACTAGCTTAACCATATTGTTATGGTTTGATAGCGCACACAAACCGCTCTAAACATTGTTGACGAGTGGTGCAGAGAGGAGGAACTAACATTAAACCCTCACAAAACCACAATAGTCAACTTTACAAAACGAAAAGTACTAACAGGACTAAAGTCACCAATACTGAATGGAGGGAAGATTCCATTTGCTCAAGAGGCCAAATACTTGGGAGTCACCTTTGACCACAGGTTAACATAAAATCAACACTTGCAAAAAGTCACCCAAAAGAGCACAACATCCTTCAACTTATGTGGAAGGATGTGTGTAACCCTTCTGTGGTGTAACAAAAACAACTATCAGAACATGCACAAAGCAGTGGATGTTTAAAAAATCTCAGGAGTGGTGGAAAAACTCTCCAGGACAGAGACATACCAAAGAGTTCCTAAAAGGACTATCGCCTAAACTCATAGAGCATCTACTAAGCCTTAATAGGAAAAATATTAGAGTACTAGTAGGTCTATTAACAGGGCATTGTAGGATTAACAAACAGATGTATAATATCGGTCTGACAGAAGAGACTTTGTGCCGATTCTGTCAGAAAGAGGAGGAAACGGCAGTACACGTAGTGTGCTACTGCGAATGTCTAGCTAGATTGAGATTCCTTACACTTGGAGAAGAAAAACCAAGGGGAACTAGCTATACCGGAGAACTACTTCCCAATCTATGGAGTCTACTACAAAAGACCGAATTAGACAAGGTACTCTATACAACAATTCAAAGATATCCACAATAGATCTGAAAAGGTCGAGGTGGGGGAGGCCACATTGCCCACAGTCCTAATTAAATCTAATCCATGGTTTGATAGATAATCAAAATATGTATCTTTTAAAAGAGGTACTGCAAATTTAACAATTTCATTCAGTCGCTCTTCAACCTTCGAACAATCAACATGTAAATAGGTATTGTTCTTTTCGTACTGTACCTGCCGGCACGTTAGCGGTAGAGAAAATTCGATAGCATACTGCTAAGTTTCTCGCAAAGCAAGTATTTTTCTGAATGCAATTCCAGTCTTAACAGGCGTAATCTACTTGCCGGATCGATCGGAAGTAGATAAATTCAAGTCGAGTCTGTCTCCAACCATCGACCTGTTAACATATTTTGAGTCCAATGTTCTTCGTATCATACCTGCCGGCAGGTAGCGGAGATACATATAAAATTTGCATCTGGTGCTAAGTTTCTTAAAGTAAGTGTGTTTTTAAACATAGTTAATGTACTATGTTAATAATTAAAGTTAATAAAAGGTAATCGTCGTTAGAGTTTTAACCAGTGCAAGGAGGTAATAAGTGAAACTGCAGTTTAACCGTACCAGCTTAAGGCTGATGTTCAAAAGTGTAGACCACATTAATAAATATATCTATACAAAAAATTACACGACACATTTCAAAATATTTTTCAATTTGCCTGGACATGCCTTATTTTATTTGTATCCTTTTATTGGTATAATCATAGATACAGATATTTTTAAAGCTGTAAATATG
Source organism: Psylliodes chrysocephalus (assembly GCA_927349885.1). NCBI lineage: Eukaryota > Metazoa > Arthropoda > Insecta > Coleoptera > Chrysomelidae > Psylliodes > Psylliodes chrysocephalus. The sequence continues at coordinate 28,631,105 of OV651819.1, read as the reverse complement.
GTCCTGCATACGCTAATTTAGTGATGACGTAATTTTGGTTCCACTGACAATTAAAGTGACAGTATTTTATTTGATTGTGTTTTGTTTACTTAAATTATAATATATTGTTTTTAAACTTTTATAAATACATTTTTAAGTAAGTAGATAACATACATTAAGTATTATTATAATCATTAGTAACCAATTACATACCTTTAAACTACATTTTATGACCTGCAAACGATATCTATTAAAAAAATAAAACGAAACAGATCGCATATCTTGAAGACACATTTTTTTTGGAGAAAATGCAAAAAGAGGTCGATTTTTATTTCAAAGGGGACATCTTTCTATCATATCCTCAACTATCCTACATCCCTCCCCCCCCTCTGTCACTATTACCAATGAAATTGAAATAGGGAAAGTACTAAGTGTGACGCATCATTGAAAAGGTAATTTTATAAGGAATTTGACTGTGTGACATGTGACAGTTTAAATAAGCGTATTGTCATGTGAAAGCCGAATTTAAAAATTTAATGCATAATTACCTTTGGAATAAAATTGAACTTACTACGCCTATGTTTTTGTAAAATAAATAAAGGTTTTTATTTCCATAACTACCAGGTCTGTTTTTTATTTTAGCGTCATTGATACTTCAAGTCTATTAGCGAGTAAAACATAAAAATGGTTTATTCTATTCAGAAGAGAGTAGAAATTGTTGAATGTTATTAAAAAATAACGAATGTGCTAACACTGCCTATACAATTTTCAATAAGCGACACCAAAACAAACAGGTTAAACGTAAGTACGTTTTGGAACTTATTTCAAAATTTCGACAAACAGGATCTGTTCAAAATAAAAACCGGCAGATTCAAAATCCAGTAAGAAACGAAGCCGTAGAGGTAGCCGTTTTAGGACAAGTTGTTGCAGAGCCAACTCTTAGTATAAGAAAGCTTGCAGGAGAATTTTGAAAGCCAACAAATTCCATCCCTATAAAATTCATTTAGTTCAAGAACTTTAACGAAGACGATTTTGATCACTGCTTGCAATTTTGTGAAATCATGAGCGAGCATGCTATACAAGATCCACATTTTCTTTATAACATTTGTTTTTCAGATGAATGCAGTTTTTATGTTAACGGAACTGTCAATCGACATAATTGTCGATACTGGTCAGATTCCAATCCAAGAGTATTTCATGAAACGCATACTCAACACCCAGAAAAGTTAAACGTTTGGGCTGGAATATTTGGCGATCGTATTGTTGGTTCATTATTTTTACCAGGTACTTTAACTGGGGATATGTATTTGAAATTACTCGAAAACATTGTTGATCCACTGTTAACAGACATAATAGAACACGATAACCGATACCTTGAAGATCACCTAATATTTCAACAGGACGGGGCTCCTCCACATTTTGCTGCAACGGTTCGTCAGTTCTTAAATGAAAACTTTCCTAGACATTGGATTGGACGAAGAGGATTTATTGAATGGCCCCCACGATATCCTGATCTGTCCCCCTTAGATTACTTTTTATGGGGATATCTGAAAAGTAAAATAAACGCCACTCAGCCAGGTTCCTTAGAAGAGTTACGTGAACGTATTATTACCGAATGTCGTCAAATAACTCCAGAAATGCTCCAAAACATCAGACAAAGATTTGAGAATAATTTATATTCGTGTATGGAAGTTAATGGACAACACTTTGAGCATTTACTTTGAAGTAATTTAGTTTTTAATTATGGGAGTTGTCCTAAATTTTTCAATTTAATTTTTATGTTCACTTGTCTATTATTTTTTTATTTTTATTATGAATTGTCTATTAAATGAGTTTTACTTTCAAATGAAGTATTATTATTTAAAATACGGAAATTTTTCCCGCAAGATGGCGCCAAAATCAAAAGTTACGTAATAAACTGTCACACAGTCAAATTCCTTATAAAATTACCTTTTCAATGATGTGTCACACTTAGTACTTTCCCTATTTCAATTGGTAATAGTAACAGAGGGGTGGGGAGGGATGTAGGATAGTTGAGGATATGATCGAAAGATGTCCTATTTGAAATAAAAATCGACCTCTTTTTGCATTTTCTCCAAAAAAATGTGCCTTCAAGATATGCTATCTGTTTCGTTTTCGGTGCCTCACCCTGTATTAAGGTTAATATCGATACACTGCTTAGTGAAAATCAACATCCCCAAACTTCTCACTAATATTTTTGTATATTTGTAATTTTGTTTATATAAATAAATATGTACCTATTGCAAATCACTGATAAAGTTGCATACCTACATAGTAATTTGTGATGAGGTCCTTACAACCGTAATTTTATTTACAGTTGCCCTTGGGTTACTTGAAGTTGGACAGCTCTACTTGTATTAGTATTAGTATTATGATTAAGCATTAAACTGGACAAATTATTCAAAAAAGGTATTTATACTCGTTTTATAATTAATATTAATGAGGGCCAAAAGAAAGGTATGGTGTGCGTTGATCTAGTTCATTCCTACACCAGTGGGACGAACGAAAGAACATATAATTAATATTAGTGCCTCTTTTTTAATAAGATATAATTCTGCAGTCCACAAAATGTTGGTTAGAAATCCTTCTTAGAATATTTTTTAAGATATTTGAGTTTTAAAAGTGTTTTAATTAATATTTATACTAGTTAATTTTATGTAAAAATATTTAAGGACATTTTAACGGATTTATGTCTCAAATTTATAACAGATAAAAAGAAGCAGAAATTTGAGATAAATCTGACAGAAAAGAGGCCTTTGCTTCCTCGTGGTGACATGTCATTTGTCAACTTTATAATCGGAAAACACCTTAGAGCATTGTTCTAAGGTAAACGCTGCTGATACACAAAAATTGTATATACCGAATAATTTGTACCGAAATATTATCGTTTTCAAGCTTGTTGGAACAAACCAATAAACAACATCTGACAACATAATCATATGTGTATTGTCAATTGTCATTATCTGGCCAACTACGTCATTGATTCATTTGATAGAAAAGAAAAAATTAAGATTTAACATAAAAAACCAGTCAATTATTAGGCATAAATATTAATGCTAATCATAAATCGAGTATAAATGTCCCCATTACATTGTGAAGGTTCAACTTAATCCTTAATCATAATACTAATGCAAATACTAATAATAAGAGAGTATAAATAGTCTAAGTCTTACATTGCCCTAAATTTATTATGAACAACCTCGCAACTTTTGCAGAACCTGGTATATAAAAGCAAGGGATATTAAAAGATATGAATGTTAATTAGTTTTACAGTTTTTTAACAGACTTGATGAATTTAATCTTCAATAAGATAAAATAAAACAGAATTGAAACAAATAACTCATACTTACAAAATTACACCAATAATAAACAAAACTTTCTGCCACTTTTTCCAACTTCTATAAAACTGTCTTTGTGGCTTATCTTCTCGGTCGTGATTTCCAACGTAACTATACACAGAATCCGCGGAATTAGATCTCTAAAATTTCACAAAAATAAACACTTTAGTTACGAGATGAATTTACATTATTATAATTTGTATAACTTACTAAGCATCGTATCGTTCCCATGTTTTATATTTTATATAATTTTATCTTGGTCAATAAATAAATCCAAACGGAAAATACAGAGATAATTTTATTGATTTACTTTTTCTTCAAAATCGATAGTATGCAACGTATTGAAAAAGTATTATCTGACTGTGTAGTATCTCTCTTCGACAGAGATAAACCTTTCACGCGGAAAATGTTTTAAATATAACTATTCATAAAGGCAACTTACCTGTTATCGAATAATTTTTGTAACAAGATAAAGTCTTATCTTTTTTTTTAATTGAAATTAAATGATTACGATACAATACTTATGACTAGTTGGGCAATTACAATTCCGTAATAACTATTAGTAGGATATAGTTAAATTCGTTATATTTTCAAATAAAAAATTGATTGTAATTACTATGAATTACATTGGTCCGTATTTATAAACAAAACTCTAAAGTTAAAGGTGGTTCCGGTGTTACACTGGAATTTAGAGATGGATATTAGCAAATCTGTAACTGTTAAGTACATTTGTTACCACCCATCTCTAAATTCACGCGATATAAGGGCCCTATTCTCGAATGTCTATTTCTAAATGTCACACGCGACATTGATAAAATGTCGAATAAGAACGCAAAAACGTATTCTGGAATGGCGAATTCGACATTTGTTGTTATACATAAAGTCGAGTGGTATTCAACCAGTCGACATTGTAATGTCGCATGCCTTTTTAAATATAATGTTATAATATGAATAGAAATTTGTGCATTAAAACATGGATACAGTCCGCTTCAGAATTATAATGGAGCCTGTAAAAGGTAAGATTCTTACAGGCCTCACAACAGTTTTCTTGAGAATTTTAAATTCTTTATGATTTTTTGGGATACTTAATATCATCAGCATATTTTTAAGGTTCATTTTGCTTATACCTAAAATTAATTAAGTATATAATAAGAAAATTTAAACAATACACAAAATTAGTCGATTAAATTAAAGTTTGTTACGGGTTTTATTCTATCTAAACCTAGACTAGTCTAAATTACCCTAGTTTACACTACTCTAAACTATTCTATTTCCTAGCCTAATAGGATCCGGTGGAATGGCACCAGACAGTATGTCTGGGACTACATTATCCTTCCCTTTTCGGTGAATGACCTCAAAGTCATACTGTTGGGGTCGAACTGCCCAACGTGCTATTCTGCCAACAGGATCACGAATGGAATTCAGTCATTTCAGGCTATACTGGTCGGCGATCACCTGAAACCTCGTCCCCTCTAAGTAAGGTCTAAGTTTCTCGATCGCAAATAACACTGCCAAACACTCCTTCTCCGTCGTGCTATACTTACGCTCCGCGGCGGTAAGGGATCGAGAAAGGTAACAAACTACTTTCTCGCCTTCAGCATGTTTTTGACTCAACACCGCACTAGGGCATAGTCACTAGCATCAGTCTAAACAACAAAGGGCAAGGTATAGTCGAGGTCGGGACAGGACAAAATAGGGGCAGACACCAGTACATCTTTAAGAGATTGGAAAGCCAAAGCACACTTCTCCGACCAAATAAACTTTTTATCTTTGCGTGTTAGTTCACACAATGGGTCGACTAATTCCGAAAAATTAGGTACAAAACGCCGATACCATGAAGTCAAGCCAATCAGGCGACGAACTTCCTTGACGGTACGTGATATGGTAATCTGTAGTACAGATATCGGGTCGGTAGTGTAGCGGTCTAACGCGCTTATATTCATTTATAGGCAAGTTTATGAGTCTGAGACTGTTGGGCTTCGAATCCCAGACCGGACCATGTGGATTTTTAATTAAATTGCATGGTTCGGTTGAGGATTTGATGTATGCCGTATTAATAGAAATTCAATTTCTGTTGATATGACATGCAGATTAAAAAAATCGCCATGCATTACCGTCTCGATGATGGTGGGTGAGGTTTTCCGGGTTTTCCTCACCTGTAAGTCAAATGGCATACCATAAATCATCTTTAAGCAAATAATAATAATAGCCGTCCCTTCCCCTACACAAGTCGTTCAGTCGACTTCAGGGGTTAGAGTTCACTCGTAAGGGGGTGAATTAGGGAGAGTATTATTATTTTTTTTTTTTTTTTTATTTGGTGTCATCGGCGTCGACTACTACGGCCATTAGCCTCGTGTTCTGTGTAGGCTTTGTTACTGTTTCCCAGCGCCACTTTAGGAACAGCACTGTTAATTAGAACCCAACAGTGAATGGTCGAGTGGGGAATCCTACCAAGGCATCAGAATTAATTTTAAATAATTAAATTAAATGAAAAAATTCCGGCCAACGGTGGGATTCGATCCTGAGACCTTCCGATCTCAAAGTCATGACATTATTATTATTATTATTATTATTATTATTATTATTATTATTATTATTATTATTATTATTATTATTATTATTACTCACCTTCTCTGGATCTACCAAAAGACCGAAAAAGTTGACTACATAACCTAGATATTTAAGTTCTGGCTTACAGAAGTGGTATTTGTCGCGATTTAGGGTAAGACCAGTGGTTGTTAGCCGAGTCAATCCCTCTTTCAAAATCTGAACATGCTGCTCAAAGGTCGATGTACAGATGATAACAAAGTATATTAACCGTTGAGTAGCGACATAAAGCGTCGGTGCCTTTGATCTTGGGTGGTGCAAATTTTCTTTCTCTCTCTTTTGACGTTATTGATGGAACGACACACTAAAACACTGCTCGAATTATGAACTGGTCTTAAATGTGATGTTTACACTGCTCGACGTAATTTAAAGTAAAACTCTTTTGTAGTTTACATTTATAATAAAGGTTTGGTCATCAGGCAGTTTTATATTTATAAGTATTTAACTTATGTAATAAATATAAAAATATATATCACTATTGATAAATTTCAATTTTTTTACCTACGTCCGGATGAGCTAGAGACTTGAAAGTTGGTAGGTGCACAAGGTTTTGATTTTTGATAACAACAGAAATTATTACTTATGGACCTTCTTATTTATTAATCGAATTATCTCAAACTTTAAATTTCGCGTTGTTTAAACATGTCGCTGAATACAATTTTTGACTAATAAATCCACAACAACGAATTCCTATATCAGCTGCCGGACTAAAGTGAAAGGGGTTGTTTACATCTTTAGAAGACGTCTCGCCACTCTATTTCGCGTCGGCGCTCTAGAATTCGGTTCTCCAGCTGTCGCTACTCAACGGTTAATATACTTTAATGATAACGTCATCGAGGTACACGAAAACGTGCTCGATCGATGAACCTTTGCCACGTAGCTGGAGCGTTATGTAACCCCATAGGCATACGGCAGAATTGGAACAGTCCGCGCCCTGGCACAACAAAAGTGGTCAATGGTTACGATTTTTCCAATAGGGATATTTGCCAATAGGCTGATTTGATGTCTAGTATTGTCAGAACGTGAGCGTCTCTCAGCTTATCCAGGGTCTAACTAACAAATGGGATAGAGTATGCATCTCGGTTGGTCACCTTGTTCAGTTGGTGGAAATCGACGCAGAAACGATAACGGCCGTCTGATTTTCGAACCAGCAAAATCGGTGATGACCAAGCTGATGTAGACGGTTCAACCACTCCATCCTTGAGCATACCATCCAACTCTTCGTACACTTGCTTAAGTAGAAATGGAAAAATTGGATAGTGCCTCAAGCGGATCGGCGTCGAATCCGTGACTATCGTATGCTCCACCATCTGTGTACATCCTAAAGTAGGTCCCATTTTCGCAAACGTTGCATCTGTCAACTCTGTCAATTGTTTTTGTTGGATAACCGATAACATCTCGTATGACTGAATAGCTCCAACGTCTATCTCATCCCCTGGAAAACTCTCTTCTCGAAAATTCCATACCTCGGAAAATAAATCGGGGATAATTCCCATCTCAACCCAAAAATCCATACCCAAAATCAAAGGTTGTGGTACGGAAGGAACAACAACAACAACAACATCAACAAGGAAGTTCCCCAAAATGGCCAACAAAAGTCAATGTCTTAGCAAGAAGGCTATGACTACAAAAGGGTAATAGGATAATTTCTGGTAAGACTGTCAATATTTATAACTTTAGAAGAATCTGACAACTAAAGGAGTTAAAATAGACATGTCAATAATAACAATAAAAATAAAGCTTTTTAGTAATTAAATGAGCTAGAGTTATTGTTCAAAGTAGCGAAATATATTTACTTACATTAAAAATTATTTATTAAGGTATTAATTATTATTGAATATACTCTAGGTGAGATTATACTTTATTACAAAATATTATTTTATATTTTACTACAAAATATGTTTGATGAAAATGGATATTTTATGAATTTATTTAATAGATCCATTTTATTGATTTATATACATTTATATACCGCACACTCTTAAATCTAAAGGTTACTAAAGAGATTAGCATAGGTTATAGTATGTAATAGGGCAGTTTAGTAGTTAGAGTAGCTTAGGGTAAGTTAAAATCAAATAGAAGTAGAATAGTGTAAATAGTTAAGCGTAGAATAGTAATAGGATAGATTAGACTAATTTAGGATAGGGTAGGATAGAAAAGTTAGAATAATTAAGATTAGTTTAAAATAGTTTAGGATAGTTTAGAATAGAATAATCTAGTTTAGATTAGTGTAAGATTAGAATAATTTACAATAGGGTAGGCTAGGAAATAGGATAGGTTAGAATAGTTTAGAGTAGTGTAAACTAGGGTAATTTAGACTAGTCTAGGTTTAGATAGAATAAAACCCGTAACAAGTTTAAAAAAAATGTGAACAAAAACGTGGCTTTGTCTTTTTCCTTAAACATTCTTTTTGAAAGAAACTTAAATTTCTATGCTTTCCTTGCTGTTTTAGTAGTTTAGTAGCGGATGAATATGGAGAGGAAGTAGTGACAGGATTGATTAATATACTTCTCTCGTCGAAATTTACTGAAATTTACTGAAAGGGGGGAAGACTCCCTCTAGTAGTAATTGCTTGGAGATTGAAACATAGTATTGAGTGTATTGTGGAACATTGCTGAAAAATACCTTATCGCTTTTCCATCATCATACCTAGTCGAAAAAGGCTTCAGTGTGGTTATAAACATTTTGACAAAACAAAGAAACCGTTTGAAAGTCTACAAACGCGGATATTTAAGGGTGCAATTCACCGGTATTGAACCAGATTTAACTAGATTGGTAGAAAGTCATCCATCACACAGAATTTTTTATCTTTATCTTTACTTTGCAATTTTTTTTTTTCAAAAAATAATTACCTAGTTAGTATTTTTACGTAATTTGTATTAATAATTACATTTGATATTTACTGAATTTTGTCTATTTATTTTCTTAAATTTTGGTAAGAAAATGATGTCACCCACTTAACCAACCGCAAAGTTTTTAAATTGGTATTTTATATCAATAGGAAAAAAACTAGTAATTTGGCTATGGGGGCCTGAGGTATCAGTTCATTTTGGAAAAGGGGTCTCTAGCGCAAAATTGTTTGGGAATCCCTAAATATAGCGTTTCTTTATTATATCCACATTTAAAACTAATTCTCATTCCTGCGATCAAAAATTCACAACATCGATACATCCGATGTGGTTTTAAACAAATTTAATGCAGAATATTTAGGTTAGGTACCCAACACTACACATTGTTGTCTCTTTGTCATAGTGTTAGTGGCCTTTCCCGTGACGTAAATATTTTGTTACTGAGAAACTAGAAGGCGTTTTAATATTTATCTTAGATGTGAGTAAGTTGATCACTATTCAAACAGTTTTAAAAGCAAAGACTTGTATCTAGTCAATTTCAAAAATTAATTCCACCAATAAGTCGATAACGCTAATCTCATTTATTTGTTTGCGTTCATTAATAAAGTTTTTTTTTTGTAAAAGTTAATTTGTCATCGTTATTACCGTCGAAATAAAAGCATTTAAATAATTCTTATTAGAAATGTTTCGGTAATTTGTAAATTGGAAACTACTAGAGACTTGAAGTTGAGCACACTATTGTTTGTAGGAAAAATTTCAGAAACATAAACGCACGCTAGTTGTAGCACAGCTTAATCATACCCAGCTAGAACACTCTCTTGGCGGGAACGGTTTGCGTCGATCCCTTCGCGCAGGTTTTATGCTCCGCCTTTTCGGGGAAAAGATGTCTGCCGTGCAGTCGGGAGATCGGTATTACTTATTCTACGTTAAGCGGACATAGCCGTGCGTATATTTTTGTGTTTAATTTGTAATTCTTTTGAACATTTGTGTTTTATGTTTATTTTTTACTGTAGTAAAATGAGCGACAAAAAACTGTCAGGACATCATCATGTTTGTGCAGTGCGAAATTGTTTTAATAAAGGTTATAATTGTAAGAAGAAATTCTATTGTTTTCCTAAGGATGCTAACCGGTAAGTACTTACCTACACGATATTTTTTGCATATTTTGATGAAAAGTAAACTTTCGATTATTTGCTATGTTGTAGTAAAAGTAATTTAAAGTCATACAAAATCTTCTTTAATTATGAGAAGCTATGTTTGGCCTGTATAAATATATACCTAAGTAGTTATTAATTTAATACTTGTTAAGGTAAAAGAGGGTTTATTGGTGGTTTTGTTTAATATTTTTGCAAATCGAAATAATAAAATATGTATATCAACAAATATTAATTGGAAGCAAATAGATACAGTATGCGCCAGATCTAAAGAACCAAGGATGCGCATTTATAATGCTACTAACACGCCTACGGATGAATAGAATTTGGTAGCTTACCTAGAAAGTTGTAAACCAGAGGTCCGTATATTTTAAGACATAAAATAAATGGAAAATAGTAAATGATACTTGTTCATACATATTGCTTAGTGTTATTATTATATATATATATTTTAAAGATATCTCCAGACAATACTGGTTTTTATTTAGAAAACCGGTATCTCTTTTTTATCTTTGATGTGCCACATATTATTAAAGCGATGAGAAATATGTTAATGAAATATGACTTTTATGTTAATTGTAAAAAAATTACGTGGCAATATATTAAAGACTTCTATGAATTAGATAAAAAATTTCCTGTTAAAGCAGCACACAAATTAACCGATTCTCATATTTACCCGACTAGTTTCCAAAAAATGAAGGTCAAACTTGCCACCCAAGTATTTAGTTACTCAGTCCATGTAGGTATGAGTTTTTATATAGGATTTGGTTCCCTTCCCTCGGAAGTGACAGAAACTGCTGAATTTGTTAATAGAGTAGATCAACTCTTTGATATTTTAAATTCTTCGCAAACCTTTGCCTCAAAAAAATATAATGCTGCCTTTAAATCAAACTCATTTCAATTAGAGTTTTTAATGGATTGCTTGTCCTTTTTTAAAAGTCTTGAAATTCGAGACAAAAATAATATAAACGTTGCCAACAAAATAAAATTTATTAAAAGCTTAATAATTTCAATCAACAGTATTATTCAATTATTTTCCTATCTTCGAGAAAATGCTGGGTTTGAGTATATACTTACACGAAGATTAAACCAAGATTGCCTGGAGAATCATTTCGGTAAAATAAGAAGTGAAAACGGTAACTGCATTAACCCCACAGCGATACAGTTCCATAGAACATTTAGAAAGTTGCAATGCGTCAACTTGCTTAATTCAGGTACAGAAAACTGTGAGGCAGATTCTGATCAGATGCTCTTAAGACTTTCTGACTGTCAACAGGATTTTGTACCTGAGGATAAGGATAAAGTATCGGAACAAAGAGACGCACTAAATAGCATGGACTATTCAAATAATGAAATGCTGCAAAAAAATTTCATACGGTACGTGTGTGGGTACCTTTTAAATAAAGCTTTAAGAGTTCACACTTGTGATATATGCAATAAATATAGTAAAGACCATGATGAACTAGATGATTCATCTTATTACTGTTTCTTTAAGGCATATGAAAATGCAAATAAGGAGACCTTCGGAAATTTGCAAATGCCTAATAATAAATTTGTGGAATTAGTTTGTAAAATAGAACAAATATTTCAAGAAAACTTTGAAAAATTTGCTACTAAAAGGAATATTTGCCAAATGCTTTTAGATATAAGTAACCATTTAGCTTTTAACCATCCCTGTAAATATTTCCCCAAAGAATTTGTAGTTAGATTATATTTATGAGTTAGAATATATTACATTGAAAACGATAAATGGTAATTTTAGAAATGTAAATAGAAATAAACTTATAATATGGAGAAATTTGTAATGATATAGTACAAAATGTATTATAATTTGTTATTATATATATATAATATACGATATATATACGTAGGTATAACGGTATAAGTAAATTTTTAATTTGATTTTTTTTAATTATTTAGTAATAAAACCTATTTAAAACCTAAGCTACACAACTTTATTTTATTACCATTTTTGTCTTTTCCCTAAACATCACCGTGCGACTGTCAAAAGCAATAATGTCTAAGGTTCTTTTTCAGTTAGGCCAAATAAGATTTTTGCATCCGAATTTAATTATTTGACATACTCACAATTTAAAAATTTTAAGCCGTAAATGCCAAATTGCAAGTTTGTCGAATATTAAAATTCGGATGCAAAAAGCCGAATTTCGCAAAGCTGAGAAAGGACGTTAACAATGACATAGCGTTCAGGAGGAAAACCTAAAAATAAATCATAATCTTGAACAACCAACATCAACGACTATTATAAATCACTATTTTTTTCGTAAGATAACAAACACCCCATTATCGTAATTATTCTGACAATTTTATAAATCGCCCTTTTTCTGCCCACACAAGTTCTTTTAATCTATAATAACGAAAATGTATTATTTTTCAGAATAACTTTAATGTATTTTTCAACAACCCTTATTAACTCCAAACCTAATTTTATCGTAATATTACAATATAGATTCAAAAAAAATAATCCAATAAAATTTAAAATTACCTACTACGGTACTGTCAGGCAGAAATTAAACATTTTACTTCAATAAATAATTGTTATAATCCGGCTCTGACTTTTCCCTCTTGTGCAACAGAGAAAGCAACGCTTCTACCTCGCTTGATCGCAGACCACGAGATCAAAAGTGCCGCCGAGAGTGTTTTAGCTGGATATAAATAAGCTGTGGTTGTAGTTTACATGGTAAACTTTATTCGCGATTCAAATTAATTTTCGCGCGCCTGTCATTTGTCACCTATAAGTAGGATGTTTGTTTATTTTCGAATGTTTATTTACGTGTTTGTTTTGGGCGGATTTTGTATTTGTGATTTTTTTAACTGTTTTTAGATAATATTCTCATATAATAGTGTTTTTGTTTTTGAGTTTCATTAGTGTTAATTTAAGTTTAAGTCTCGTCATAAATATAATATTGATCATGTGAATAACTTAATTTGTTGGAAATATTCACCTATTGGTTGCTACAACATCTAGAAATATGTATTTACTAAACCCAAGGCATGTTTCATTATGTGGTTTAAAGGACATTCCAGGTACCAAACGTTTATTATTGATGATCTTATTTAAAAATCTTACTAGACTTAAGGTACGTTTACATCTGACATTTATTGCATGAGATTTTTATCTGACAGTTGTTTAGTTCAGTGTAAACACTTAAACATATATCTTCGAGAGAAATTTTTGTGTGTTTGCACTGGACTAAACAACTGTCAGACATAAATCTCATGCAATGCGCTAGTTTAGTGATGATGTAATTAAATCGGTGAGTGAAAGAACAATACAAGTGCCAAAAATGGCAATTTTAACTGAGATAGGCAAATTGTTTAAAATTCATAGGCCTATCATATAGCGAAAGAATAATACACCGACCAACATCGTACGAGCGATGGGAGCTAGTTCAATTTTCGGCTGAGTGAAAGAAGAGTACACGTGCGGCGCATGTACTGTTTTTTACTCAGTCGCCATGTCGTTTCGTAGACAAATTTGACTGATTTCAAAAACTGGTGGTAACAATTTCATAAAAAAACGACCAAATCAGTTGATGAACAAAAAGCTAAATTTGTCATTTCACACTAGTGAAACTCCTGGGTATGTTACCTTTATAGGTGGTTTTTTCTCGCACACTTTTAAACTGATAAAACCTCATGCCAACTCGCAGTTACCCTTATGGTGGGCATACACTCTAAGATATACGGCAGAGGTCTGCCTGTGCACGTGTGCCTGCACGGGTAGACCACAGCATGTATTGGAATCGATCTGTGCAGTGTTTTGAACCTGCACAGGCGTCCGGAGCAAAATCGAAAATCAATTCTTTTTAGTGACATCGTACGGTGAACCTGCGCAGGCACACCTGCACAGGTAGACCGTTGCGTGAATGCCCGCCATTAGAAAAGGCATACTTAGAAGTTGCCCCTATTAACGTAAAGAAGATAGCCAATTTAAAGACACTTTCATCTTACTTTAGTGATTAAATCCTTGAGTTTCACTACCATATTATTTCTTGGAAAGTCAAAAATAAGGATTCTGAACAAAAATTACAAATAAGTTTGTTAAATGATAATCAATAAAGCTATAAAAAAAATTATAGTATTTTTTTTTAATTGAGTGAAAGAACAGTATAACTGCAAGTCATTTTTTTCAAATATCATTTTTTGCATAATTTTCTTTTTAAATTTATCTACGTAATATTATCGGTTAACAAAAATTCTATAACTTCACAATTCGGTGTGTGCATTTGGCTTGGAGGGGATAGATTGAGCTATCGCAGCGCCTATGGTGGCAGGAGTCGGCGATTGTCCACATCATCGTAGTAGCGCGGCAGCGTGTTGTGGGTCTCGTGTTGGGTATTAAAATGAGTCGTCGTTATTGTAGTGTTGTCGAGTGTAAAAACACTAGCAAAAATAGTGCGTGTAAGTTTTATACGTTTCCAACCGCATCACATAAATTGGAGCAAAGAAAGAAATGGATAGCAGCTGTGAAAAGAAAAAAGTGAGTAACATAACCTCTGTCGTATATATATCATAAACATCGAAAGTAGAAGCGGTATTTGAATGCTCAAGTAATAGTGATAAATAAATTATTTATAACGTAATAGATTTAATGGTTTTTCCACAGCGCTGATGGTTCACCTTGGGTGCCAAAACGGAATGATTATATATGCAGTGGTCATTTTATTGGAAATAAAAAACGAGAAGAAGAAAGTAGCTTGCATTTCGAACTATTTCCGTAAACGCAATTACAAGAAACTGATAGAATTCGCCGAGTTGCATCAAGCTGAAATAATATTAGAAAACATGCGATTATTTTTATTATTGTCAATAATAAATGGATTTCAACACAATTTTTATCTTACATGCAATTCTACAAGATATTCTTTTTTCGTGACAGACGTTTGTCTAATGACACCAGCTCGGATAAAAAGGCCAACACCTGACTCTTGTGCTCCTCGACATTTATGACATGGCCAGCTTCTACCAAATCTTTACCTTTTCTTGGCGTTTCAGGCTGAAAGTTTTGTTGAAGTAATCATTATATAATTTATTTAGTCTTTACACTTATACACTTACTTTAATATAAGTGGTTGTTATAGAAATGGGATAATAAAGTTAAGTTTGATTAATAAAAAACCCAAAAGTCTTTCTAAACATTTTATTTACTTTTAAAGGTGTAGCTTCCACAAAACATCGATAACATTAACAGGTTACGGGCCCAGACACCCAGGCGAACTAATTTTTCCAAGAAAAACCCAAGTTCTGCAAATTTGTAAAGAAAAAGATGGATGTTGCAACCGGAACATTGCGAATCCAAGTAGGACTATTGGAAGGAAAAAGTAATTGGTCCACCTGGAAATATAAAATGTGTATACTCCTGAGAGGAGTCCCTCACGCCACAGATGTCCTTGAAGGTAAATTGAAAAAACCTGTGACTTCCGATGTTACTCCAGCACAAAAACAAATATTTGAGAGGGAACTCGAAATATTCGTAAAGGCAGACAATTCCGCACTTCTAGCTCTTACCACGAACATGACGGAAGAAACATTACAGAAGGTAATGAGATATTCTACCGCAAGAGACGTATGGCTGGAACTCCACAGACTATTTGATGCCAGAACAGAGGATAAAATGTACGATAGGTGCATGGAATTCTTCAACTACCGAAAACAATTAGAAGACGATATTGTAACTCACATGTCCAAGCTGAAAAACCTGTGGAATGAATTACAATCAGAAATTGTTAACGATAAACTAGCATCAAACAGTTCTTGCGCTTGTGACTTACCCGAAATGCTACTGATCTGCAAGATTCTGGCCACACTACCAGAGGAATACTTTCCTTTTAAATCCAGCTGGATGATAATGTCGAAGTCCGATGAAACTATTGATAATCTCACATATCAAATAAGTGCATACGGAAAGGCATTATCAAACAAAAGTGAAACTATCCAAGAAGTTTTAGTGGCAGAAAATAGCACCAGAAGATTCAGCGCACGCAAATCAACCAAGAATTTAATCTGCCATTATTGCAAAAAAGCCGGACATAGAGTCAAACAGTGCACAAAGTGGAAAGCTGATGGAAAACCACCAAAACCCAATACGACCGCCAACGGAAACGCACTAGAAAATGCTACTGATACAAACGTAACGTTATATGCTTGTTCCGATATCGTTCTTACCACTGAATGTGATTCAGAGAGCTGGTTTGTCGACAACGGGGCCACAAATCACATCACTAACAGACGTGACTTGTATGAATCGTTCGAGTACTTCGGAGAAGACCACAAGGTGACAACCGCTAATGGAGACTCTGTAGAAGCTATTGGGAAAGGTAGTTTATCGATCGAGGCACAAGTCAATGAGCAGTGGAAAAAGCTCAAGCTTTCAGACGTATGTTACGTACCTTCGATTAAGAAAAACTTCTTCTCCGTCTTATCTGCTCAAGACAAACACCCAGAAAGTAACTTTCTCTCGAAAGCTGAAGAATGTAGGTTTATCTTAGATAAGAAAGTACTCCTCGTGGGAACCAGGAATCGCTTTGGAGGATTATTCAAGCTTCATGTCAAAAATGGTACTCTTAATACAGTTCAAGTAACTTCTGTCGCTACTGATAATCTATTACAGTTATATCACGAGAGATTAGGTCACCAGAACAAAAAGCACGTGAAAGAAGTAATCTCTAGAGAACTTGGAATAAGAGTCACGCTGGATAGCGAACTGTGCGAAGGGTGTATCTTTGGTAAAGCACATCGACAGAAATTTGGAGTAAGAGAAAGGTCAACGGTACCAGGAGAGCGAATCCATACCGATGTTTGCGGACCTTTTGTACCTTCACAAACTCATTTTCGATATTACGTTCTTTTCAAAGACGATTACAGCCAATTCAGATATATTTTTCCAATCAAAGAAAAATCCGAGGTATCTGAGAAGCTCAAAATCATGCTTGCAGAGACAAAAGCTACTGGACATGTCGTCAAAGAGCTTTTAAGTGACAACGGTGGAGAGTTCGACAACGGAAAAATTAGAGAAATCCTCCATCAGAACGGAGTTAGACAAAGACTAGTGATGCCCTTCACACCAGAACAAAACGGGTGTGCAGAAAGAGACAACAGGTCGATCGTTGAAATGGCACGAACCATAATGCATTCAGGAGCTGAACTGCCTCAGTATCTTTGGGCTGAGCCTATAACCACAGCCGCCTACCTACTAAATAGGACAGGAAAATCAGGAGAGGATGGTAAGACACCCTATGAAGTATGGTTTACCAAGAAGCCCAACCTGAAGCACCTACGTATCATAGGAAGTACTTGTTACGCACATATTCCCAAACAGTCTAGGAAGAAGTTAGACAAGAAAGCAATTAAGGGAATATTAATTGGATACGATAATGACGATGGATACAGAGTCTGGTGTAAAGAAAATAAGAAACTAGTCAGGTCACGAGATGTCACTTTCTATGAACGCCCTCTTAACTGCAGGGTAAATGACTTTTCTTTTGCCTCATCAGAAAGAGTAGTTGAGGAAAGAACTACGCAAACAGATGATGAACACAGAAAAGAAAGCACATTGAACGATATTGCAGATGTTGAAGAGGACGAAATAGCGCAGGAAGATGATGATCAAAGAACAGTAACATCAGAAGATGATGATTATTCAGAGGAAGCTGGAGTAGGAAGGCAGTTGAGAGATAGATCTAAAATAAAACTACCCACTAAATTCGACGACTTTGTTATGGAAACTTATGCCCTTATACAAGGTATTGATGAGCCATCTACATATCTGGAAGCCATATCTAGCCAGGAGAAGGAAAACTGGAGAGAGGCCATGGATAGCGAGATAAGGTCTTTGAGAGAAAACGATACCTGGGCTCTGCAGACACTACCACATGGCAAGAAGGCAATTCCATGCAAATGGACATTCAAAGTGAAAACGAACTCAGATGGATCGGTAGATAGGTATAAAGCCAGACTGGTGATCAAAGGTTATTCACAAAAGAGGGGCGTAGATTACGACCAAACATTCAGCCCCGTAGCAAAATACAGTACAATAAGAGCCATACTAAGTCTAGCTGCAAGTGAAGACATGACGCTGACCCAATTCGACGTAACCACAGCATTCCTATATGGATACCTAGAGGAAGAAGTCTTCATGAAGCAACCAGTTGGCTACGAAGATGGGACAGACAGGGTTTGCAGGTTGAAAAAGAGCCTCTACGGACTTAAACAAGCACCCAGGTGCTGGAATAAAAGACTAACAGACTTCCTAGTTGAGCAAGGTTTTTCAACAAGCAGAGCTGACCCATGTCTATTCATTAAAAGGGAAGGAAGAAGTCTTCTGCTAATAGGTCTCTATGTAGACGATGGACTTCTCGCTTCCAACAATGAACATCTAAAACAAAGCTTCTTAGAAAACTTCAGAGAGCAGTTTAAAATAAAATTAAAACCAGCATCATTCTTTTTGGGACTCGAAATAGATAGAAAGGAAGACGGGTCCATTTTTGTAAGTCAAAAAGCGTATACAAAGAAGATTCTGGAGCGATATGGAATGAGCACATGCAAGTCCGTCTCGACTCCCATCATTAAGGAGAGCGCAGATTCAGGGAAGGCCGACGAATTAAAAGGTTTCCCGTATCGCCAAGCGACTGGAGCCCTTATGTACCTAATGATAGGATCAAGACCAGACATAGCATACGCTGTAGGAGTAATCTCAAGGACTCTAGATAACCCAACGAACGAAGACTGCACTAAACTAAAAAGAATATTTCGATATCTCCAAGGAACCCAAGATTACGGAATAATATACAAAAGTCAGTCAAAACGAGGTGTCCTTGAAGCCTTTAGTGACGCAGATCATGGAGGAGACAACACTACAGGTCGCTCAACTACAGGGGTAATCTGTAGGTACGCAGGATGTTTGATATCCTGGATTAGTCAGAGACAGTCATCAGTCGCCATATCCACTACAGAGGCGGAAATAGTTGCTGCCAGCGAAGCTGCCAGAGAGCTAATTTGGCTCAAACGCTTGTTTGAAGACGTTACAAGACTGACTGAAACACCAAAAGTGATGGTTGATAATGAAGCAGCCATCAAACTAGCCAATAATCCAGAATACCACAGAAGAACTAAACACATCAAGACGAGGCACTTTTTCATAAGGGAACTAGTCATGGAAGGATCAATTGAAGTACAAAGAGTTGCCACTGAATTCCAACTAGCAGATATGATGACCAAACCACTATTTAGACCAAGACTACAGATGTTATGTCATGATTTAGGACTAAACTGAAATGAAAAATCTATTTAATGAGGGAAGGTGTTGAAGTAATCATTATATAATTTATTTAGTCTTTACACTTATACACTTACTTTAATATAAGTGGTTGTTATAGAAATGGGATAATAAAGTTAAGTTTGATTAATAAAAAACCCAAAAGTCTTTCTAAACATTTTATTTACTTTTAAAGGTGTAGCTTCCACAAAACATCGATAACATTAACAAGTTTATGTCATGAGATATTTTCTCAAATCCAGTGTACAAGATGACACTCATGACAGAAATTTAGCATCTAAAAATACAGACAAATTACATTGATTTATGACATTCAAAACGCAGATACTTCGTATGCATAACCTCCAAATATTTTTATGTCATTTACTTACTTGTAGTATGCGGGAATGAATGAGGAGAACTGTCGCTATCCCGTCACCAGAGAGCGCTACCAGTCTTGCACATAGCGAATACATAATTAGGCCGAATAACCCATAGTTTTCCTTTAAAACAGTTTTTTTTGTTTTTCTCAAAATGGTAATTTTGGATTTCTTTCACTCACCGATTTAATTATGGTTCCACTGACAATTAAAGTGACAGTAGATTTTTTGAGTGCGTTTTGTTCGTTTACCTAAATTATATCGTTCTTTCACTTAATATAAATATATTCCTAAAGTAAGTAGATAGCATGCATTAAATATACAATCGCTTAGTTACCAATTACATACCTTTAAACTATTTTTTATGACTTGTTAACAATATTTAGAAATAAACTAAACACAGTAAAAACGTATATCAAATTTATTGATGTTTTTATTAAAAGTTTGGTTAGAATTAAATGTCAGTGGAACCAAAATGACATCACACTGAACTAGCGCATAAATGTCAGATGTACCTTTATTCTTATATTATGAAGTGAATTATATAGTACTTTGTATACATGTAAATAGTAATAAAACCGTCACAAATCAGATTACAGTTTGATTCTAAACAAAGTTTTGCAAAATTTCAATATTGTGAATTTGTAGATATCCATTTATCGTAAAAAACAAATTTTTCGACTTAGGGTTAATTTTAACAAATTTTTACAGAATAGACTATAACTGGTCTATTTAGAGTAAATTAATCATTTAGCTTAAATTATGGTAAGTATTGAAGTTTCTTTGTATTAATGATGACGTAAATAACAGATATACATTCAGCACACTGCACGCATTCAAACGATTGGACTAAAATTATGCATAAAATTTTATGTACATGTTTTTTTTTAACATTAAATGAACAAATGTTTTGATAAGATATAGTCGGTACATGAAATGATCTATTAACATATGAACTCTGATGATGAGGTTTAATTATTAATAGTTATATCCTAAGAAATTATTATTCTCTGTAATAGGTATTTGTGTTTGTGCTTCATTTTCGTTAAAATTATTGAGATATAATTTCTTTGAATACAAATTGACAAGTTCCAGTTAATACAGATGAGATAATCTATATCAGGTTGTTATTAATGATCTGATATAATATTATCATCAACTTAATTAAAAAAAAAAAAAAAATACAATAAATGATTTATGGTAAGTACCATTATTTTATCGGTCTTGTCAGAAAAACTGATCTCTTATAAATTGAAACGAACTTATATGGCTCATATTCAAAAGGCGATAATTGATAAATTAGAGGATTTTGGTGTTAAGAATTAAATAATATATGGGGATAAACGTTATATTTGAGGGGTATAGATGCAAAACGCGACATATTCAGTTAATAACTTTTTGAGAAAATCAAGAAAAATTTTACCCTAATAAATGTATCGCATTTTGCACTTTTAACTAAGTTTTTAAATCATAGATTTAGGGCCCTCCCTGTCGCTTTCTGCTACTAAACAAAAATGAATTTGTAAAGAACACCATTTTGATTCAAATTTGACATGTCGCGTTTTGCATATATAGGGTGTTAGTATATTTGACCGACAACGATCAATATACCACAGAGAGCTCTCGTTAATTGATGAATTTTGATATAGGAACATGAACTCCTAAAGACCCTAGTTATACCGAGATACAGGGTGTTAAAAAGTTTTAAATCACAATTAACAATTTGCCATTAATCAAAAACGTCTTTTTTTGTGTGTGTCATCGGCTTCAACTGCTAAGGTTATCTCGCCTCGTATTCTGTGTATGCGTTGTTACTGTTTCCCAGCGCCACTTTAGAAACAGCACTGTTAATTAGAATGGCCGAGTGGGGACTCCTACTAAGGCATCAGAATTAATTTTAAATAATTAAATTAAATTAAAAAATCCCGGCCAACGGTGGGATTCGAACCTGGGACCCTTGGATCCAGAGGCAGAGACACTACCACTGAGCCACCTACCCCTAAATTATTTTTTTTTTAAATTTGATCTACCAAGATCTTGTCAAATACACTATTAAAAATTTGACAGGTGTCAAATTTGCAGGTGCTTACTAGATAAGAATTTAGACATATTGAGTCGTTATAAATTATCTAAGAAGATAGGTACGTGCAGACTTTTGTTTCTGCAACATTTATTTTAGCTCCATAAATAGTTCTTGTTTTATAGCTTTAAATGAAATGAGAATTTAAAAAAAATAAATAAACAATGTGTTTAAAAATTGCCACTAACCTTGATAAAGCGTCACTGGTAAAATTTTTCAGAAATTATTTTATATTGAAATATTACTTTATTAAAGAGTATATTGGTCATCAAATTCAAAAAAAGATTTAAAGGCGTTTTCGATTTATCGAGAATTTTGATTTTGATTTCAAACTTCTGTATCTCGGTAACTAAGCCTTTTTAGGTTCCTATCAAAATTCATCAATTAACGAGAGCTCTCTGGAACAGAGCATTATCGGTCTAATATATTAACAGCCTGTATATACCCCTAATTTATTTGATTTATTTGTTTATTATATTTGATATATGTTAACTGTTCAACATACAAAAAACTCAACCAAACAGTATGCTCTTGTTTTTTCTCATACAATTTTAGTATTAAAATTTTGAACTCTGATTGAAATGTGAGACCATTTTGGGTTGTACAATATTAATAAGATGATTTTTATTATTAAATTTTGAACATTATTATATATGAATTTATTATGAACATCGTCTCGTGTAAACAGGGCCTAATCCATAAATAATCATCATTCTATTTAAGGCATGCATGGACAACTTAATAAAACTTTTCTCGGCTCAGGATTGCTCGAGGAATCTCATTGACACATAGTCAAAACAAATATCAATTAAACATTGGTTGATTTGTTTCGTTCATTCACTTTTAATAAATAGGTCCTTTCAGCAAAGTTTCTGCACATGGTGTTTGTTAAATGACATCTCTGTCTCCCCTTCGTCGATATACCTACGTCACTCTTTCGTTTTGAAAGAACTCGATGGTCCTACACTTCTTCAGCTTTTCTTCTCCGTCTTCGAATCTCCAGAGGCTTCTTGAACATTGTCCCCAACCAAAGATGGTCCTACGTTACTTCTACGGCCCCCTTCTTCGTCTTCGAGTCTCTGGAGTCTTCTTCAACGTTTCCTCTAACCAAAAATGATCTTTAGCTCCTCTTGTGCGAATCTTCAGAGGCTTTTTCAACGTCCCACAACTGTTGTTTCTTTTTGTTTCTTTTTGTTTCTTTTTGTTTCTTTTTGTTTCTTTTTGTTTCTTTTTGTTTCTTTTTGTTTCTTTTTGTTTCTTTTTGTTTCTTTTTGTTTCTTTTTGTTTCTTTTTGTTTCTTTTTGTTTCTTTTTGTTTCTTTTTGTTTCTTTTTGTTTCTTTTTGTTTCTTTTTGTTTCTTTTTGTTTCTTTTTGTTTCTTTTTGTTTCTTTTTGTTTCTTTTTGTTTCTTTTTGTTTCTTTTTGTTTCTTTTTGTTTCTTTTTGTTTCTTTTTGTTTCTTTTTGTTTCTTTTTGTTTCTTTTTGTTTCTTTTTGTTTCTTTTTGTTTCTTTTTGTTTCTTTTTGTTTCTTTTTGTTTCTTTTTGTTTCTTTTTGTTTCTTTTTGTTTCTTTTTGTTTCTTTTTGTTTCTTTTTGTTTCTTTTTGTTTCTTTTTGTTTCTTTTTGTTTCTTTTTGTTTCTTTTTGTTTCTTTTTGTTTCTTTTTGTTTCTTTTTGTTTCTTTTTGTTTCTTTTTGTTTCTTTTTGTTTCTTTTTGTTTCTTTTTGTTTCTTTTTGTTTCTTTTTGTTTCTTTTTGTTTCTTTTTGTTTCTTTTTGTTTCTTTTTGTTTCTTTTTGTTTCTTTTTGTTTCTTTTTGTTTCTTTTTGTTTCTTTTTGTTTCTTTTTGTTTCTTTTTGTTTCTTTTTGTTTCTTTTTGTTTCTTTTTGTTTCTTTTTGTTTCTTTTTGTTTCTTTTTGTTTCTTTTTGTTTCTTTTTGTTTCTTTTTGTTTCTTTTTGTTTCTTTTTGTTTCTTTTTGTTTCTTTTTGTTTCTTTTTGTTTCTTTTTGTTTCTTTTTGTTTCTTTTTGTTTCTTTTTGTTTCTTTTTGTTTCTTTTTGTTTCTTTTTGTTTGTTTCTTTTTGTTTCTTTTTGTTTGTTTATTTTTGTTTATTTTTTTTTCTTTTTGTTTCTTTTTGTTTTTTTTGCTTTTTGTTTTTTTCGTTTTTTGTTTTTTTGAGGTTATGTAAGGAAAATTTAACTAAATTGAAAAATAAAGAATAGTTCATAGACGAATGAATATTCTACCGAACATAAAAATATTTAATAGAATAATCTTAAGAAATAAGTATTGTGACGATAGTCTAATTTATTTATAGTTTATTTATTTAAAACACAATATTTATTTAAGACGTACTATTTAATTTATATAATACTTAGATACTAACTAACAATTTTAATTTATTTATTACACTTTAACGTTTAATTCCAATACTCTGAACTAAACTAAACTGTGCGCCTATGAGTAGGCTATTTATACCAAGCCAATTCTGTGCTCGTCGTTTCTGGGCGCTCCCGAAAATTCCATCTCTATGACTCAACGGCAGTTTCTCGAAGCATCAGCGGCATACCTAGAAGATTTCGTCGTTTCTTGTATATTCGAGACGCGGTCCGACTGTTTTCACACGTCAGCGTTGCTTCGATCATGAATCAAGTAGCAAACTTCCAAGGTCGCGCGTACACATGGTTGGATTAGGAATTTCATGACAGTATTGTAGTTGCATAAAAACAATAACTTGCCAAAAAGGTAGATAATTTTATTAATTTTTTAAAATAAATTCTATTTTATCTCATTAAAACTTTACATAACCCAAATAAATTGTATAATTTTTCAATAAGATAATATCTAATTAATCAAAGATTTTTTTAGAATAAGAATAATTAATTATACTTATCTGTTAAACTCTAATCGTGTTATCTAATCTTACGATTCACGGATATTAACCATGCTACTACAAAAAGAAGGTATTTTATTACGCAGATTAATAATATGCCACGGTGACGTAGTATAGTGTAAAGGCGTGGCTTTTACGAATTTGAGGTATCATCTGATCGAAAACAGCGCGCGAAAATAAATTTTAATCTGCTCACGGCCATATTCCACACGACAATACGTCATGCGCGAACTCGACGAGTTTCCGTCGGCTCAGTACTATACCTCTAAGGAATTATACTTAGGAGAACTAATTTCTCTCATATTTTTATGAGAAATGTCATACATCAACGTGAAAACAGCTTCGTAACGTTTGCTTAATTTATTTATAGTTTATTTATTTAAAACTCTTTATTTATAATTTATCTGTAACGAACTAATTAATTTATATAATACCTAAGTACTAACTCACAATTCTAATTTATTTATTACAATTTGTCTTTACTGTCCAATACTTAAATTGAATCTTCTTCTATCGACAAAATCGTGGCTATTTATATAAAAATGTAACGGCCCAGAAAGAACCAATCCTGCTGGAAGAATCTCGAAGCGTTCGCGAAGTGCTTGCCCTATGTGGCATACCTAAAAGATTCCGGTTTCGACCATGAGTCGGGTGGCAGACTTCACGTCGTGCTCTAGACAGAGTCGGCTCAGGCGTTCTCACGACAGTATTTTCAAAGCCAGTGAGAATTAAAATTCTTAGAAGAATTTTAATTTTCCAAAAGAAACAGTCCGTGAATTCTCATTGGCTTTAAAAATACTGTTTTTACGATGACGTATAACATTTCTCATGCACGTGCCCAAGTGCCCTTACGGGCAAACCGTCACTGTGTAAATCTGGCTTTGGATAACAAAACCCAAATCTCGTTAACGCTCGAGTCGATTTGATAGCCGAACATTAGCCGAAACCCTAATGATACAAAATACAATAACCAACAATATGGCTGTCGATGTAAACAATTATAAGCGAGTTTTACTTTTATTTAATACAGTTTTAGGCATAAACTTAGGAATAATTCACTGTCCATGTCTTATATTATGTTGATAATGGGGTGTTAATACACTGCGACCTAAAAGATCTATTGTGCCCCCCTCTGTCGCCACTGCACTAAGGAAATGTCTCAATGCCTATAGCGACCCTTCCAATCCTATTTTCTCAAGGAAGTGTAGGATTTGAAGTGGCTTCAAGTTAGGTAAGTCTCCCTCTTCTATTTTATATCCTCCTAGATATAGTGCCCTTGGATTCTGGAGTGCTACACATTCAGTTAGGATGTGAATGGAGGTTTCGTCCTCCTCCTCACAGAATCTGCACTCACTATCCTCTACTACTCTCAGTTTACTTAGGTGTCCTTTTAGTCGGCAGTGCCCGGTAAGGATCCCTGTTACAATACGTAGCCTGTTCTTGCTCAGGCAGATGCAGGCTTCCGATCTTTTTTGGTTATATTCACCCAGAAGTATCTTGGCCTGTCTCAGCCCCAAGAGATTGTTCCAATTATCGGTTCTTCTACTACCCAATTCTTTTTTAATCTCTTCTAATATTATGTTACTGCTGATACCGCAGAACGGCTCAGGTCCTACAAAGGGTGTTTGAGCCCCTTTCCTTGCAAGACTATCTGCAATCTCGTTACCCTGTACCCCGTTATGTCCCGGGACCCAAGTGAGAGTAACTCTATTTTTCTCGCCTAGCTCATTCAATTGTTCTAGGCATCTCCATACCATTTTTGAGCTGATTACGTAAGAACTCAGCGCTTTGATGGCTGCTTGACTATCGGACATGATGATAATCTCTTGTCTATGATAGTTTCTCTCGATGTTAAACTGGATACACTTCTCGATGGCGTGAATTTCCGCCTGGAAGATGCTTGGGTATTTTCCCAAGCTTTCGGAGTGCTTGGTTCTCGGCCCATACACTCCTATTCCAGTTCCTTCTATGGTTTTGGAACCGTCCGTGTACCACTGAATAGCACGTCTTTCGGTTGCAAGCGCGATGGATTCTTGGCTCCATTCTTTCTTGCAGCCCAGCTCTGTGGTTTTGAAGTTTTTCACAAAACTGTACTTCTTTTGCATTTCATCCTAGGGCATGTCCCAGGTATCTTTAGTCCTGAAGCAAGTAGACTTTCGTCTGATTACTCCGCTCCTGATCATTCTATATCGTGTCCTTTTTGCCACATTCTCTATCATCAAATGTAGAGGGGTGAGGTTTAAGATCACCTCCATTGCGGCCGTAGGACAGGTTCTCATTGCACCAGTAATGCAAACACAGGCTAGTCTTTGTAATTTTGAGATATTAGCTCTCGTAGTAACTAAACTAGTTCTGTTACTCCAGGCTATAGCCCCGCAAGTGATGATTGGTCTCACTATTGCAATATACATCCATCGCAGTATGTTTGGGTTACATCCCCATCGTTTACCTGCCATGTTTCTGCATACCATTAGGGCTTTTGTGGCCTTATTTACTACTTCCTTCTCATGTGTGTTCCAGAGAAGTTTGTTGTCCAGGGTTAGGCCTAGATATTTGACTTCATTTTTCCATTCTATATCTATCCCGTCTAATTTAACGGTTTTGAGATTAAGTTTTCTTTTCCTTGAAAAGGCTACTAGTGTTGTTTTTGTAGGGTTTATACTAAGTCCCACTTCACGGCACCATCTTTTGGTATGTTCTAGTCCTCTTTGGACTATATCACACAGGATATTACTGAACTTGCCACTAGCAAATATGACTATGTCGTCGGCATAACCTTGACAGGGTATGCCGAGGTCAGTCAATCTGCATAGAAGTTCGTCTACGATTAGGCTCCACATTAGTGGGGATAGAACTCCTCCTTGTGGACATCCTCTGGTTGTGCAGATGGAGATGGTGTCCTGCCCTATCTGTGTCTCTGCAGTTCTCGAAGATAACAGCTGAGCCATCCATCTGGATGTGATGTTATCTACTCCTCTGTATGCAAGTGCTCTTTTTACAGATTCGTGTGGCGTGTTGTCAAAAGCTCCTTCTATGTCTAGAAAGGCACACACGACCGTTTCTTTGTTTGTCAGTGCATCCTGGATTACATCAGTCAACTGTACCAGGGCAGTTTCTGTCCATGTCTTATAAATGCATATATATTGGATTGTAAATTTGTAATAGTAAATTGTTCTGGCCCGCATTTACACTGTTTTAGAACAAACATTTTTATTTTATTGTCAACTAAAAAAAAGTATTATTATTCGTATTCGTAATTGTGTTATCCCCAAATATTGAAATCCTTAACAAAGCCTTAATTCTGATATTCATTTTGATAATAATTATTCTAGATTATGAGAATTTAATTATACATATGTATTAACCAAGCGTTTGAATCTTGAGAAATCTAAAGTATTTTCATTATATGAAGCAAGAAAATCTTAATTAGACCTTTATAATAGAAATTAGAAGTAGTAAATTAAAAATTAGATTAATCGCTGCAATTGCAAAAGTAATGAGTCACATACAATCAAAATCATGTGTTTTAAGAAGTTTGTCGCTTTCAACGATTGTTTTCATTTGTCACCTATAAGTAGGATATTTGTTTATTTACATTGTTTGTTTTGGGCGGGATTTTGTATTTCTCATTTTTTAACTGTTTTTAGATAAAATTCTCACTATAATAGTGTTTTTGAATCTCATTTAGTGTTAATTTAAGTTTAGTTTCCGGACTTTCGTCATAAATATAATATTTATCATGTGTTTATGACTAATTTGTTCACCTATTTGGTTGCTAGCAAACATCTCGAAATAGGTACCTATTCATTTACTAAACGCAGGATATGTCTGAGCAAGGTCCCGTAACATGAACGACTTACATAAAAATGGTATTTTGTAACGTGTTACATACAATATTCTTTCTAATTTTGACTAGATTATTTATAAAACTGAGTTTTGGTAAAAAATTACTGACATCTAGGCAACCAATATTACTACTTTCTTCTATTGTTGGTTACATAAGATTAACTTCATTCTTTTATTGACAAATAGAAAATCATATTAATTTATTCTCAACGACTTATTGTATTGTGTGTTAATTATTTTTTGCAAATTTTGAATGAAAAATAAGATTTGATACTACCTAATAATGTTGTTTTGGAACAAAATTATTACTAGGTTGTAAGTTTAACCAAATTCTATTTTTATAAGTCAATCCGACCTTTTTTGATATAAACTTTCAATAATAATGTATATTATTAATTTTAAAATCAAAAAAGGATTATTTTTATTTATTTTCTTTTCGCAACTGATGACAATTAATTTTTGAAATCAGTTTCATAATGTTCAACATTATAAAACTGGTTGCGTAAAGTAGATCATTTTGACACATGTTGCAATTACAAAAAATGTATCTTTAGAAATTATAAAAACACTGTTAAGGAGGTCCTTTCGCCACCCCTTTCGCCACCAATGTTAAATAAAAAATATTAGATTATGAGTAAAATTTATTTTTTTTCTAATATTTGAAGTCCTTATTTATCTAATGTTGAACTTTTAACTATATCTTACCGTGCACATTTTTGATATTTTTTTTTTAAAAATGTGAGTATTTGTACAGTGTCTTACGAGAAAGTAAGACCTCAACAACAATTTTCCAATTATAATTAAGTATACTATTATTTATTGATTAGATAGAGTAGAAAAAAACTGACAATAAGGTTTTTGAAATATTTAGGTTTTGTTTTATACAATAAAATATATAGGTTACCGTAGAATTTGTTGAGAAATTAATATTAAAAAATCACAAAAAATTTTCAACTAGGTTACTTGAAATATTTTTTTTAAATTAATTTCTCAATAAATTCCACGGTAACCTATATATTTTATTGTAAAAAACAAAACCTAAATATTTCAAAAACCTAATTTTTAGTTTTTTTCTACTCCATCTAATCAATAAATAATAGTATAATTCGAGAATTGTTGTTGAGGTCTTACTTTCTCGTAAGACACTGTACAAATACTCACATTAAAAAAAAAAAAAAATTCTCAAAAATTTGTAAGGTATAGTTAAAAGTTCACTATTGGATAAATAAGGATTTCAACTATTAGAAAAGAAAAATAATTTTAGTCATAATCTAATATTTTTTATTTAACATTGGTGGCGAAAGGTGTGGCGAAAGGACCTCCTTAATACCTTTCCCATGCGTTTCCGCAGTTTGAGGTTGGAGTGCGTCTCTCGAACTAAGTCTTTCCGAAGGGTATGGGCTGGTTTCAGACAACCTAATATTTCAGAAACGGCAGGTGTAATAAATGTTTCTCCTAATGTAGAGGTAACAGCCGCAGAGAAATCTTATCTTCGCCTAGGAATAAATTGATGTATACTTACATATTTGAGAAAATAGAACAATATATATTATTAAACACTAATGTCAACAAATCAATGATGCACATCATTATTACTGTATTTTCACTAAAAACAAAATAGCGAAAAATGGTAATTTAATTATAAAAACGTGATTTTTTATCAAATAAATACATTTTTATAAATTACAATTAAGCTGTTTAAACTATAACGACAAAACTTATCTAAAATATCTATACAAAATATTCAACAATGATACAATACCTACCATTATTTGTTTATAGTATACATGGTTTACTCAGGATTGATAATTTTTAAATAAATAATATTTTTTGATATATTTACAGTTAAGCAAATAATTTTTATAATCATATGAACAACAAAGTAATTAAAAATATAATGCGGAATAATATGTAATATTTATATACAAAATCCATACTGACTATTGAATGATATGTGGTTGGTATTTATATAAAAAATATACGATTAACAGTTTAAAAGACCCCCTCCTTAAACCCCTCTTTTCAATCAAATATCCCCTTACAAGGTTTGATTTTTTCTGAAGATTTTAATCTGATAACGTTTTTTGTTTCTGATTTAGGATTTTTTCCAATTTTTCAACGTCCCCTTAAAACCCATTTTGTCTACAATTTTTTTTATATCAACAGACTTTGTCTCCTTATAGAGCTTAATTTTTGCCAAAAATTTCAATTTGATATTATTTTTCGTTTTTGAGTTAGGATTTTTCAAATATTGCAACCTCCTTAAACCGTCCACTTTTATTTAAATATTTTTTAGAATCAATAGGCTCCATCCCCTTATAAACTTTGATTTTTCGTGAAGATTTAAATTTGATATCTTTTTTCGTTTTCGAGTTAGGTTTATTTTAATATTTCAACCCCCATTTTAATTCAGCTTCATCTTCTTATAGAGCTTAATTTTTAATAAAAATTTCATGTTGATATTGATTTTCGTTTTTAATTTGTTTTTTTTTTAATTTCGAATCCCATTAACCTCCCCAATTTTATTCAGAATATTTTCCAAATCAATAAGGTTTGTCCCCTTTTATAGTTTAATTTTTGATAAAAATTTCAAGTTTCATTTTTCGTTTTTGAGTTAGATATTTTTTTAAAATTACAACCTCAACCCCCACTTAACTCCCCATCCAAAAAACGTGACATCGGACGGACGGACTATGAAGACTAGAGAGAAGAAGGCGAATCGGCAATGGTCAAATTTCAAATTTCCGTCTTTCTTTTTATAAAGTTCGCGAAATTGACTG
Organism: Psylliodes chrysocephalus; assembly: GCA_927349885.1. NCBI lineage: Eukaryota > Metazoa > Arthropoda > Insecta > Coleoptera > Chrysomelidae > Psylliodes > Psylliodes chrysocephalus. Next base: position 28,599,909 of record OV651819.1, on the reverse strand, counting down.
TAGTTGGCATGTCGAATAACAGCGGTGTCAATTTTCTATAAAAGTCAATGTAAATTAAGTGGTTTTTTTTAAAAATTGGTGAAAAGTATCAAAATAATGTGAAAAACGTATCTGAGTACAAGTAACATGAGTGACAAAAAACATCAATGCAAGATTTACGTCGTTCCAGATTGTAAAACAGAATACAAATTAAATGTCTTTTTAAAGCTTCTAATGTAAGTAAAATAATGTATTTTTGTCTAAATATAATATTTATTGTAAACTAGTCACAATATGTATCTTACAGAGTGTAGTTTATTTTAATACAAGTTTCTATAATATAAAATTTTACCGTCATAGATCCTGCCTTACAAATAACAATTTTTATACATTAAATTTGACTTACTATTTATATTTTTTTTATATTTTTATTTGATTGACACATTAACTCACAAGGATATGAGGAATGTTTATTTTATATGTCACTTAAAAACAATAATAATAAATAAAAGTCTTTATTAGATCGTAAAAATATTTAAATAATAAATACAAAATAAAAATAGGTACATTTAATGAACATTCTAAATAATCCTATGTTAGTGCCATTGTTTATAAACATAGACTTGGTTCGCTATTTGAAAGGTATATCTGCAATTTCCTTACTTAATGCACATGAGAGAGAAGAAATATTCCGGAGTCATTCGACGTGTACCCACTCTCTTCGTACAAGTATAACAACTTTCAAGTAGCGAGTAAACATACTTATACGAAACAAAATAAATAATTTGACTAAAACCATTGAGTTAGAAGGTAGAAAGACGTTATCACGTGGTCTAAGTCGGGTTCACTTTCGCCATATTGTGTTCAAATCTTTCAAACAGCTAATCGTGGGCGTATCACTTAGTTTGAATCGCGAATAAAGCTTTTGACGTATCCTTCATCAGAAAGTTACGATAGTGTGCTAGACGATACTGAGCATGATCAAATTATTTGCTAAATATATTGTTATAGATATATTTTAAAATGACCATATTTTGATTGGCAACATGGCAATAGCCGCGTCCAGTGATACCGTTTTGAATGTTTGAAAAAGATGCTTATAGTGTCTCCCTACCTTCTAATTCCATGACTAAACTTAATAAAACTAACCTTAATTTTTCTTTATTTTAGGTTTCCTCTTACCAAACAACCGTGCAAAAATATAAATTACTAGCCTAATGAACACTTTTATCAATAAATATATTAATACGATTATTAGTAAGGAAATAAAGGCTAAGAACCCGACAACATCCAACATATAATATTTCCAAGCTGGCATATCAACTGTAGGACTGCGAAGGTGTTTCGCTCCTTTGTGTCTGATGACGTACTCTGTCCAGTAAACGGCTCGCTGCAGACTAGGAATTTCTTCATCCCTAAATATTTTACCCATCATCTGGGCGGTTTCCGTATATCTACAACATTGTTCTTATTATTATTTTCCACAGAGTAATTTTCCATAAGAACAAACCGGACCTCTCGCGAAAATAAATGTTATGAGGATTTTCTAATATAAAATTGTATTTATATATGCGCCACTGGGAATGCTTCGCGATGTTATGTGTCTCGAGAATATTGAGAGCTTTAAATTAGTGCAACGATAAGGCAGCATACTGCAGACATGTAAGAGAAACAAAACCGGCCAAGTGCAAGTCAGACTTGCTCATGAAGGGTTCTGCATCATCTTACAAGATTTAATACTATGTAGGTACTTTTTAAATACTTTATTAAGATCGAGAAAAAAAAATAAAAAAAACACGTGTTCAGTAGGGGAGCCACCTTTAGTTTTTAATTTATTTTAAGAAATACACATTCTGTGAAAATTTCAACTGACTACCTATTACGGATCATGAGATACAGCCTGCTGACAGGCAGACGGACAGTCGGACAGTCGGACAGCTTTTAAATACTTTATTAAGATCGAGAAAAAAAAAATAAAAAAAAACACGTGTTCAGTAGGGGAGCCACCTTTAGTTTTTAATTTATTTTAAGAAATACACATTCTGTGAAAATTTCAACTGTCTACCTATTACGGATCATGAGATACAGCCTGCTGACAGGCAGACGGACAGTCGGACAGTCGGACAGCGAAGGCTTGGTAATAGGGTATCCTTCCCTAAAAAGGTGGGACCCCCCTCCCTCCCATTTAAAAACTGCTAGATTTTTATTATAATAAAGAGCAGCAAAGGACACCGCAATAATCTTATGGAAATTGGGTTTCTGTCAAATTGTCTTGATATGTTGTAGATTTTGTCATCCTGAACAAAAGTCTGAATGGGCACAAAGTGCCAAAATGAATATTTTGGCAGCTACGGAGCTGCCAAAGCTCCCCTGACCCGTTGCAAAACTATTCATTTTCAATACTATTTACAGATGTCAAAAGCATATTTTAATTATTCTAATATATAGGGTAATGTTTTGAGGTCACCCTCGTGTCAGATTGGACAAATTGACAGTTGACAGCTGTCAATTCACGGTCAATGAGGAATTTAAAAGTAAATATCCTCTTTTCACATTGAGAGTTTGGGTTTTTGAGGTCGCTGAATTCAATTCTCATGTCAGATTGGATAAATTGACAGTTCACAATTCAGCGACCTCAAACACCCAAACTCTCATTGTGAAAAGAGGATATTTACTTTTATATTCCTCGTTGACAGTGAATTGACAGCTGTCAACGGTCAATTTGTCCAATCTGACACGAGGGTTGAATCCAGTGACCTCAAAACATTACCCTATATATTAGAATAATTAAAATATGCTTTTGACATCTGTAAATAGTATTGAAAATGAATAGTTCTGCAACGGGTCAGGGGAGCTTTGGCAGCTCCGTAGCTGCCAAAATATTCATTTTGGTACTTTGTGCCCATGGAGACTTTTGTTCAGGATGACAAAATCTACAACATATCAAAAATTCAGACAATTTGTCAGAAACCCAATTTCCATAAGATTATTGCGGGGTCCTTTTCATAGATTTAATACATAATAACGCGTAAATGTCTTTTTAATTCCTTCTAAAAATTCTCAAAATAAATACTTTTCGAAGGTTTACAAAAGTCAATGTTTCTTCACTCTACGTTTTGTTATTATTGGTATTTGCTGAACATTTTTCAAAAATTGGACTAAGAAATAAAGGCTCAGATGGAATTAAAAATTTTCAAGTTGTTTGGTTTGCTCTTAATCACAAACAAGCTCTATTTTGGAAACGATTTTATTAGTTATAAAGGTAGAGAAATTGTGTCTGACTCGGGTAGTAGTTAAAATCTTCTGGAGCAGCGGTTCCAAACCTGGGGGAAATTACTCCCGCGGGAGTAAAACAGCTATTCAGCTCGTATGTAGATAATAAAATAAATCAGTTTCATTTCTTATTATATGCTGCCTTTACATTCAGCCTTTGCCGCTGCTACTCGCGCTGCCCTCTGTCCTGTCCTGAATAATTCCACGGCAGCCTTTGAAGCAAGTTCAGCCATTGCGCCTACCTATTATTCTGTAGCAATTTTGGAGGGCGTAGAAATTGTCGCTCTGTTTTTTGAGTTTGTAAAATAATATAAATGTTTTAAAAAGAAATGTGACATACACCTCATTGGCACCCGCTCCAGACCTTATCAACACTTTTTATTTTATAATAGCGGCCGGAATATTGCCATTAGCATTTTTTTCTCAGACTTCAGTTCTTCATTTTAGGCATTTTCTAGGTTTTCACTTATCCACTACCACGCATCGCTTACTTTGTGTTTTTTTTATGATCTTTACGTGAAGGATCCCATAATAATCCCTCAGTTGCATATAGCTCTAAAAACAAACTTTAGCACTTGGTCGTTGCTCCACTCAATTGAGGTTAAAATGTTATTAGTGCCAATAATTAACCAACAACAAACACAAGTTTTTCTTTGTGCACTTGGTAAAGAAACAGTACAGGACAGCGGGCAGCATGTAAACAGTTGCTGCCGCTCGTGCTGCCAGTCCTTTGACTTTCGTTCAAAATACCGCCACTGAAGGGAGCATGTGGCAGCGGCCGTGGCATGAGCAATGACAGCGCGAGTGACGTGCTTACATTCTCGCGCTGCCAACTTCCCTGCTCATGATACGGAAGTGAGCTGCATGTAAAGGCCACATAAGTAACGACATTTTAGCAACCCTTATCTCTGGAAATAAAGAAAGTTCTGTTTGCGCTGCAGTTGGACGAGTCAACTAATGTGGTTTTGTGTTCATAATGATTGATAATCTGGACCAGATGCAGCTTACAGCATTTTCGCTGAATATAATATTATAAATAATATACCATTGTTGCAGAACACGGTCCAATTATTCGTTTGCTGATAATGGATTTAAGAAATTAGAACTGTACAGTTGCTACTAATCTTTTTAACGGACGATCATTTTACCAGTCAACTTAAGTATGACAAATGTTTTCTAACAAAACCATGTATATCACTGTTAGATGATGAAATCAAAAACAATAATAGAATACAGAGAGATCTAACTTGGTCGCTAACAAGACACTGCTTGCTAAACACCTACACATAACGGGATTATAAGGACTTCATGTGTGGAAAAAGAAAAACTCACCGGAAAACATACCGAAGAATATACCGGAAAGAGCGCTTAAGAAATATTAGCAGCAATCTAATGAAATTTACGAAAGACACTATTTAGAAATACAACCTGAACACATAAGGGTAACTAAATAATGTTTTGGCTCACACGTTAGTTATTGTTTGAATTTATAGAAAAGTGCAAAAAATGTCCATTCGGAGACACAGAAGTAGCCTTAAATAATATCTACGTCAAACTTAATGCTTCTGGTTGAAAAAATCTTGGAATATTTAGACATACATTTAAATACATAGGAATAACCTATAGAGCTACACTCATAAATAACATATCAGATCAAGTATTTAGTATGCAACTTTACAGAACAGCTCTTAAAAGAAGGAAAGAATATTCCTAATAGACGATTATCTCCCTAGCTTCTCGTGGAACCTAGATGCATAAAATTACTAAAGGTAAAACAGGGGACAAAAGGAAGGGACGCATAGAAAGACAGAGTATACAAGGCGCAGGAAGCATGATTTCAAAACTAAGGAAGCAGAAGCAGTTTTTGTTACAATTCCAAAAGAAAAAAAGAAAAAAGGAATATTGATATAGGAACAGAGGTGTTAAAAAACCCCACTAAAGTTTTAGACATCTCAAAAAGGTACAGAAATATTTCATACTCTGAGAAGAGTCAAAAAAATAAACCGCGTATTTAGATCTAACATCGATGGATGTAAAGAGGTTATTCGAGAAGTTAAAGAAACCGGAATTACTTGAAACTCAAGTAAAGGCAATGTTTAAAAAATTGTAGAAATTAAATGGTAATCTAATCTCAAAGATTTGAAGGAGAAGCTGAAAAACTAAATAGTGTTTTTAAAAGCCACGAACAAGCAAAAGACTGTAACAAATAGTCTTAGACCAAATAAACACACAAGTGAGGCTGGAAGACATAAAAATAGACCAAGAAGAATACAAGAAAAACCGAAGGAAACAATTTATAAAACGCTCAAAAGAACGGCAACCAAACAGAGGGTACCATTTAATCTGAAAAATAAAGATACATTGGTCATCTTAAAGTCCAAGTCCAATAATAGAGAACTGTAGAACAATAATATATAAAATCAAAGTTATTAAAAACCCAGTTCCACTCTTAATATAACTATTATAACTCAGGTTACACATCGGCAGGAATACAAAAGACGCAAGATGCGCTAAAGTTAACCACGATACAGAGAACGATCACCTCGAATAAGCGGAATGAAATTAGCTCTCTGCCCGTGACGGCTGGTGCATAAGTGCTGTAGATATGCAGAACAGCCAAAAAAATACAAGTTTCTCTCAAATGTCAAATGTAGATAGATAATTTTTTGGTAGTTCTGCAGTTCTACAGCACTTATGCCACAGCCGTCACTGCCTGCACGTCTATTCACTCTATATAAAACATTGGCGGCTTCAGCTATTTCTGTCGTTCTGTAGAAGCTATATTATTGTGTTATATTATATTTTCGAATAACTAAAGCTAAAGTCCCTTACTTGGGTTTCTGAATGACTTCCTTGATTGCCGTAACAAGTGCATTTTTGGTAATCGTACTTCGATCAATTTTTAATCCATATCCTTTTTTGACCATTTTGTTTACGTTTGTAAATTGATCTCCAAAAAAGGGAATTCCAATCAGGGGTATTCCATTTAAGACGGATTCTTGTAGAGATTGCAAACCACCTTGAGTAATGAATAACTTAATATTTTTGTGTCCTGAAAATTGAAATAAAATGGTTTTGTAACAATTATGCATGAAGATAAATATGACAGGATAAAGAGTTATACAGATTTGAAACATGTTGATACCATTAAAGAGTTATCAAATGAAATTCCAAGTAAGTTTACCGAATTATATTTAATTTATTAATTATATTTGAGTTGAAGTTTTCTGAAATTGGAATACGAAGTTGCATCGTGAGCAAACAAAATAGAGTTTATATTATTCTTTTGGTTAAAAAGATCGTTCATATAAATTATAAATAGTAGTGGTCCAAGAACTGCGGTACTCCATGCTCTAGACGATGCAAACCAGAAGTTACATTTTTTTATTAAACCTATTGAAGGACGACTGTCTAGACATGATTTAAAATATCTAACGAGCTACATCTCACTCCGTAATACACAACTTTTTCTAGAAGCAAGAAACATTTATACAATAGACAGTGCCTTCCAACGGCGATTCTAAATGATCAGTGGTATGTCAATTTTTCTTATGTCGAATCTTTAGAAGCACCGTTTAGATTTTTATATTTCAATAGAGCTGTCTTTTATTATAGTAACCAAAATCCGAAAAATATTTTTTTTTCAAAATTGATACATATAGGTATTAATTAAAAAAGTTACTTAATATAAGAGAGTATTTAATTCTACTACACAAGTTTCAAACTCAAATAAAAACGGATTAAAAAACGTGATATATATGATGAATAATATTTAATTATAAAAATAAAAAAAAGAAAACAGGCAATGAATTATATCCAAAGAAAACAGAAGAAATAGGTAATAATTTTCAACACTCCAACTTTGATTTTGTTTACTAACGAGAACGTCATCCTTGGACCGGTTTGATCCATAAGAACTCATCAGAAAGAAATAGACAATGTCGATTCCAGTCCCTAATGGAATCTGCAGATACGGTAAATTCACTCGCCTACATGTACGGAGGTCAAGTGAGAATAAGAAGTCACAAAATAACGCCATCTGCACTTAGTGAGCAATATCAAAGCTTTTAGAACCCACTTAAAAAAGGCAAGCGGCAATTTTTGAGAAACGAAAATATTTCCAAACTTAATAAATATCACCAAGACGTAAAATAAATGAAAACAAGAAATTCTTCAAGCCATGTGTCATATATGAGCGACCGTTTTCCTTTAGAAAACAACTACTCCTCTGGCTAAGACCGTGACCAGCATTGATTTTGCTTACTAATTTTTGCTTAATAGGTGCAGATGGCGTTACTTTGTGACTTCTTATTCTCGCTCAACCTTAATGTAGGCGAGTGAATTTAAGGCATAACAAAAAAGAAGGTATAGGCCCCTGTCTAAAGCTGTGATGTGTGGAGGGTGGACTCACTAGGTCCATTGTGCATCCTCCTAATCTAATAGACACTTTCTAGCTCGTGAGCCAGCCTACAGACTGAATGTAGTTAACAACGTCTCCAAGAAGTGCTTCTCTTATATCGGCCGGTGTTAGCCGATACTCGCCGAATACAAATCTTCTAATAAATGAAAACGTCGGATAATATTCTTATTTACAGCCCTGCAGGCCCATAATATCAAGATGACAAGACAGAATGCCTGTGTTCAAACGCAGATTCTGTCTAGTCATAGTCAAGTATTTTTTTGCTAAAGTGTTGTTCAGGATAACTTAAAAGCTCCCTGGCAACTCTGCAATTTCTTTCATCCCATCTTTCCTTAAATTTCACAAGAGAATGTTCTTTAATTGAGTCTGCCACTACCGATATTGTCAGGTCAATAGAAGGGCCAGGTCCAAAAAGTATTTGGTTGGCTGCCTTCTTGGCTAGTGAATCAGCAATACGGTTACCTTTCGATATTTTATACGTAGACAACTGCACCGCATGTTAGCCGTGTAGATTAAATTACAAGGAGTTGGACATTATTTGTCCTTTTCCACCACGACCTTTTCAGATCTATTGTGGGACTCCGTTTGTTTTAGAGTATGTCGTCTAGCTTGGTCTTTTTTATTAGACATAGTAGCTCTGAAAGTGGCTTCCGCATGTAGTTGCATGCGTTTGGCTTTTGTTCGCCTAATATAAGAAACCTCATTCTAGCCAGGCCTTCACATTTGCACAGGACGTGAACTGTTGGATTGATGACACTCATGTGTCTTCTAAGGCGACAGTGTCTAGTAAGAATACCTACTGTAATTCTAACGATTTGACGCTTTTGATCCAGTAGGTCTTTCGTGAACTTGGTCGATGGTTCCTTGATGAACTGTTTGGCCTGTCTCAGTATTGGATAGTTGTTCCACCATTCCTGAGACTCTTGTTACATCCATTGTTTGATAGATGCTTTGCACAATGCCTTAGTAACTCCACAGAAGGGTTCGGGGTCTGTCATGGCCTTATCTAAGCCTTCTTGGGCTAAGTTCCATGTTAACTTGCTGTCAAAGATGAGACTTAGGTATTTCACCTCTATTGCAAAGTTTAGTTTTGTGTTTAAAAGTTTTGGAGGTTTTAATTCCATTTTCATCCTTCTCCTTGTGAAAAAGACCATTTCTGTATTCTTGCGATTGATAGACAGTAAATGATCCTTGCATCACTGTTCTATAATTTTGAGAGTTACTTAGATTCTTTCGCAGAGTGTGTTCTCAAGTCCATATTTGCAGAATGATCTGCATACGCTATTATGTAGTGACTGTTATTATTGAGGCGGCTGATGAGGGTGTCGAGGACCATGTTTTACAATAGAGGTGATAGCAAAGAGATGATAGCGTAGAGGCGAGTGAATTTAATGCATAACAAAAAAAGGGAATATAGGCTTTCCATCATTAAAGTAAGCTGTGATGGGTAGACATTTTGAGTGGCTTACCCTTTCATATATGCTAGCATGATCAAACCTTCGGTCCTGTTTAGTTTGTATTGGAGTGAATGGTAAATGACAGTTGAGGAAATGAAGTAGTATCGAAGTTCCCAGTTTGATCTTGCCAACACTGAATATATAGTTGTTATAATAATTATAAATATGCATTATGTACATTACAACAAAAATACATACTGAAAATATCTTGCTGTGGCATCCATTTTCTCACTAAGACATTTTTCGATACATTATTTAATTGGCCGTCCATTTTCAGCAAAACCTTGTATGGAACTTCTGCAAACGCCTCTACGATTGCTTTCTTGAAATTGTCAGTTAGTAAATTTAAATTAATATTGCTGCCCAAGCTGAAGTAGATTACGCCCTCTTCACCTTCGTCCAAAAATGTTTGTAAATCCTGAAATATAAACGATACAAAGGATATATTTATTTTCCAGTTTGTTTGTTTATAGTACACTTCTTTATCTATGGTACATTTGAATATGCAAACAATTTAAATAGTACATTTAAAATTAAAAAATATAATATATATAAAAAACAGAATAATACGATAAAATAGATAATTCGCATCATGCCTTTGCTTAACAATATAGTAACGGTAATAATAATAATAATGAATAGGTACGTTCTCAAATCTGTTTAAATCACTAATTAGATATGTTAGTGCCTTCACAGGTTTTGATTTTAATGAGTTTTATAGTATTATTTTCATTATTAGAATAAAACACTACCTTTGTTTTAATGATAAAGTTTATCTGCTAACGTTATGTGTCACATTTCTCGTATCTGTCATATATCTGGAATAAGGATGGTTATTTCTAGTCTAAATAAAAGAAGAGTGCAGTAAAAGTGGGGATATAACTTCACAATCCAAAGGCCTACTTTGAAAAATATGTTTCTATAATATAAATAAGGTCACAATCTAAGATCACGGCATATAAATTGATATATACGCACTTTGTAGATTAAATTTTGAATGAAAAAAGTTAAATTATTTACAAAAAAATAAAAATAAACCTTATGATTCTGATCAAATTGTTGCACTTTAACATAGAACGAATTAATTTAAACAATAAATAACAAGTTGGATTATATGTTTTTAAACCATTTTTTAATATCTTGGCATTAAAAGTAACACTAACACTAAAATCAAAGACTAAAAAAACAAAAAGTTTAAGAACTATCTTTAAAAGTCACTGTCTTCACTATAACTACTGGTCTCATTATTATTGTCTTTTCTGAGGTTTATTAATATAGGGTCTATTAAATTTTCCATTGCTATATCCACTTTTTAAAATGAATTTTCCACCTAATTAACATGAACAGTGCATTTTCTCCAATGTTCCCTATTTACATCTGAAACTGCATTCAAAAACATATTTCACACGTCAGGTAATTTAAATGTTGTATTGTTTCGAGAAACATAACATTTTAATTTGGACCAGATCAGTTCAAAGGGATTTAACTTGGCGTGGTAAGGAGGCAATCTGAGAATTTTAATTCCTTTTTCTGGGGTCATCTGGTCTATAATATATTTTTTGAATTTTGTTTTATCTTGCTTTTAGAATGAAGCCAATTTGAAATATCTTCTTTTTTCCAACTTGTTGTAGGTAGTGTCTTCTTTAATCTACTGTGATAGGATGAATTATCTAAAACGATAACGGAGTTGGCTGGAATTTTTTTTATAATGTTCTGTAAACAATTTTCAAACATAGGGCCATCCATTTCTTCATGGTGGTCTGTTGTTTTGTTTTACTCGAACATTAATAAACCATCTAGCAAAAATCCATCGGTACTTCCAATGTGGGTTATTATTAAATGATTTCTTTTTCCTGTTGGATTTTTTAATCCACAAGAGACCCCTTTCATAAAGGCTTGTTTTTTTAGTTTTGATGGAGGTATCTTGCCAAATTTTTGTTACTGTATGTCGAGCATTAACCCATGTTTCATTTAAATAAAATAATTGTTTATGCTGATGCATTGCGTCCGCTATTTTCCTTAAATAATCATGCCTCCATGCAATGATTTCGTCTTTCTCTGTTAAAAATTTGTTTCTGTCATGTTTTTTTGTAACAAAAATGTAATTCATGTAATATTTTTTGCAGATAAAAATATGATATAGGTATTTGGATGAGTTGGGCTATTTACTACTTCTGGGTATGCTTTTTTGAGTGTAGGAATTTCATTTCGAAAGAAAAAACAATGTACTATTTGCCTTATTACATTCTTTACCCAAGTTTCAATGAAGATATAGTTTCTTCCTGGGGGCTTTTTCGGATGAGAGACTTATCCAATAACTGTATATTCTTTAATAATGTTATACACTGTACGATTAGATACTCCAGTACATGTCTCACATTTAGTGGCTATTTCATCCATAGAAAGTGGAACAAAGTCTTTTCGAAGATTATTAAATACATTCAGTACGATATTTATTCTTCTAAAGATAATGCTTTATGTCCACTAGGTCGTCTACGCGTACTTGTGTTTGCAATATTTTTGAATGCACTCGCCATTTTAATATAACTGTAAAATTATAATATACAGGGTGTTTCATAATATATGCGCAGGACTTCAGGACGTGATAGCTCGTCCAAAAATATGAAAAAACGTTTCTATTAACTTACCCTCTAAAATGCACCATTTTCGAAATACAGGGTGTTGAAATTAAAAAAAAAATTCTACGCCACTGGAAAAAGTACGGTTTTGAGACGCCCATTTGAACCGCCAATGTTTTCTACACAAAAAAGTTACTCTAGATCATACGCTCTAAAGCAGACCGTTTTCGAGAAAAATCAAATTTTGTTTCAAGTATATATGACCATGTATTTCAACATGGTCATCATAGCATCATACATATACTTTGATTACTATACGAGGCAAGAGAGAGGTCCGACACGCCCAACATAGGGCGCGGCCATTTTGATCCCTGTTTATACACTGTGCAACTCGGATAATACAATATATGACAACCGCCTATAATATCGTATCCTGAATTTGTATCCCTGGAGTGGATGTTATTTAGGAACTTTCAACTGGTCCGAGTGAGCTAACTGATTCTTTAGCAATAAACTGTGACTTTAAAAATAATATTCACTGACACTGACAGCAGCAAGCAAAATATCAGGTGCGTTTTAATCATCCGCTTCTGCTTCCGGAATTGTCGGTTTAGTCGTTTTAACCTGTCAGATTAAAACAAGAAAACCGACAATTCCGAAGCAGAAGCGGATGATTAAAACGCACCTATTAAAAATATTGCGCCAAGATGTAGGCAACACGTAATAATGGTTCAAAATGGCGGAGTTTTCTATCTCCTTTTAAAGGGCACTCAGAAAGCTGCGCAGTGCGACCATTCTCCGTATAGTAAAAGAAAATAAAAGTATGTGGCATCATAGCAATTTTTTAAAAGTGTTTTAATATTTCAAAGGTCTAAAAATAACCTAAAAAATATAGTGTGGTTGTTTTTTGAACTAGCTTTAAAAAACTGGTGTGCTCTGCTGGATTCGTTCGAAGCTAGCAGAGCACCTTGAGTTTTGCAAAAAAACGAAGATTATAAAATTTTTAAATAGAACATCTATAAATATGGCATAGGTTTCAACTCAAAATTCTCTAGGTGCTCTTCTACCTTCTTTGATATTACATAGCGTTTTTTGATAACTTCTAACAATTAACTAATTTGACCAACAAGCTTGGATTTTTTTATATTGGATAGTCATTGCTAATTTGTAATGTCAAAGAAGGCAGCAGAGCACCTAGGCAATTTTGAATTGAAACATATGCCATATTTTTAGGCTATTTTAAAGCTATTTTTATGCTACTCGTTTTTTGCGAAAATCAAGTTTCTCTGCTAGCTTAACCATGCAAAATATTATGAAGGATACATTTTTTTATAAAACTAATAATAAAAAAGCCAACTTACGTAAAGTTATTTCAAACTTTTAGACAAAACAAAAATCATTCCGAAATTTCAATTAATAACGAAGATAAAAGAAAGTGGAACTTTTAAGTGGCCCTCCATATAACTTAAATTATCAATATGTGTAAAATTAACTTACAGCAGGTAGTTTTTTGTAAGGTTGAGCATGCATGCCCCCTCCAACCGAAATAGTGTTCAAATTCGTTGGTCTCATACTATTAAACAATGGATTTGAGCCAACTAACATTATACTTATATCATCTTGAATACTTTTTAAGGTAGGTAATTCTTCACCGAAATATTTCTTCATAAGAACATCATATGAAGGATAAGCTTTGTTGTAAACTAAATGCTTATAAAGTAAAATATAAAAGAAACTTTTAGCCCTGTCCATAAAACTCATATTTAAATCATCTTCTATGTTTAAATTGGGATCCGGGCTAATCAAGGGATGGACTAGATTTCCAAGAGAGTCGTGGAACTGTAGAGCTGGTTCCAGGGATGCTATCGCAATGCTGGGGCACTTAAATCTCCAGGCAAACGCAAACATTGTAGGTAGTTGTGCTTCAGCGATCAACAAATCGAATTTGATATCCTTATTATGGATTAGTTCTTGTATTCCTGGTGAAGAGAGCAAATACTCATGGCATTCTACGAAAGCTTTTTTAAATACGGCAGCGATATCATAGTAACTATTATTTTCGCTAGCCATAGCTTCGACAACTTTATGTTTCTTATATATTTCGTAACAGTAACTTATATCCAATTCTTTTAAATTTTCTAAAGAAGAATTGTTTAGAGGTTCTGTAGTTATAACTGTGACTTCGTGACCCCTTAGAGCAAGTTCTCTCCATAACGGTTGAAAAGGAATATGGTGACTTCTAACAGCTGATGGAATTACCCCCAATATTCGGGCTGCTTCTAATTGATACACTTGAAATAACACTAGTGTTACAAGGATTATTGGAGACATATCTATTGAAACTGGTTTGTATTATCAAAATTGTAATAGCCAAAGCGAATTATCTAATCTTACATTGTATAGAGTAGGTACTTCAAATTGTTTAAATAAAAAAATCAATTACGTTTTCTATTTAGCATTTTAATGATAAATATAAAAAAAATTGTACTGGTGCAAGGTTTTAAAATAATAGACCAGTCATTAAAGATAATCTATTCACACTAATTACAAAAGTTTTCAAACTTTGTTGCAATATTTCTTAAATTTAAATTTAAATAATAAATAATAAACTTTTTTTGAGGTCCAAAACATAGCAGAAGCGGATGATTAAAACGCACCTATTAAAAATATTGCGCTAAAATGTAGGCAACACGTAATAAGGGTTCAAAATGGCGGAGTTTTCTATCTCCTTTTAAAAGGCACTCACAAGGCTGCGCAGTGCGACTATTCTCCGTATAGTAAAAGAAAATCAAAGTATGTGGTGTGGATAAATCTACTTTCCACCTGTATGTAAATATGAATCTACTTTCCGTATAAGCTGTCAAATATGTCAGACGTTTAATTTCTATTTTTTAACATGCTTATATTAGCTTCACCTGTATGTATGTATGTATGTATGTTTGTAACTCTCTTTTGGACTTAAGTGGCTTATTACTGTCAGTATATCCCACTAAACCAAGTTCGTTCGTGGCCGAGCGGTCTAAAGCGCAGATTTTCGATTGCCAGACTCACCGATCGAGGGTTCTAATGCCCACGGTTGAAAAAAAAATAATTTTTTCTACACCCGTATTATAATAATGCACTTATATGCCCATAATCCGTTTCATAATGATACCCATTATGATACAGATTTTTCATTACGATACAGATTTTTAATCAATAGAAACCTACAATTTTTCAATCAAGCATGCTGTTTGACGTTTGTCCTAGGTTCCTATGTAATTATTTTAGTTGTCAAAACGTATTGAATTTTCGTAGGTAGCTAAACTTCGATAATTATAATATTAAAATGTCTGATATTAGCGATATAGAAGACTCCTTCACACATATCGGAGAAAGCAGAAAATACAGTACAAAATATTTTACCGCAAAAATCTAGGGAAATACCAATACCTGAAGTAATACCATTAATTACAATTTTGTAGAATTTTTTATAGAAATACGAGTAATTACTGTTATTGTGTTCAATACCAATATAAATATAATATTTATAGGTCTTGATTATTTATCGGGTGTAGAAAAAATAGCGTATGCAACTCTCATGTAATGGTTATTAAAACACTCGCATAAACCATACGAAACTCGCCTTTGGCTCGTTTCGTATCCCGGTTAATGCTCGTGTATTAATAACCATCATTACATGATCGTTGCGTAATATACTATTTTTCAGCAATTTTTTTTTTTAATAATTAATCGAACTAAAATGTAAAAAATAAATATAGTTTAAAAAAACTAATAATTTTATAATAATTTTATAATACATACAACTAAAAAGTGAAAAATACATATAGTTTAAAAAACTAAAATACACGCTTTTAGAGCATATCAAACTAAAAAGTTAAAAATAATTTTTTCTACGACCGTGTATTTTTACCCACTTTCCCGCACGCATTTTAGTTTTGAAAGTGTCACTTTCCCGCACTATGAATATTTGGCCTTACCTATTGTATAGTTTTTTTACCTAGGATGTTATAACTATTGTTACAATAGGTAATTTAGTATTTTCCAACTATTCCATTTAATAAAATTTACTTTTTTTCTTGCTTTTTGTTATAATTTTAATTTTTTGGAAAACTTGAATAATAGAGATATTTTTATATACCTTCTGTATATTTTTAAAAGTCAGACTAGGCTGTGACATGTATGGCTTGATATGGTTGCTATATAGTAACCAAGGCGTGTTATTGTTACAAAAACGTCAAAGTTGTTTGTTGAAGCGTCAACTGAATTAAAATAAATTAAAGAAATAATGGATTCATCGGATGAAGAGCTGCCCTAAGCCATTTTAAAAGCTGCAAATGAAGCACATTTGGAGGTGTTACCTGCCAAATCACGAGGAAGATATGAAAAACAATACGACCATTTTGTCACATGGTGTAAACAGGAAGGGGTAAAAACCTACAAAGAAGAGGTGTTTCTGGCGTATTTTTCGCACCTAAGTAAGTTTTTGAAATCTAATACTTTATGGTCTCGCTATTCGATGGTGAAAAGTTTAGTAAAAATAAAACAAAATTTGGATATAAGCCAGTTCCATAAGTTAACGTCATTTCTAAAACAAAAAAATGTTGATTAAAGTTGAAGGTGGTAGCCATGTGTGAGTTATAAGTTCAAAAAGGTAAATCAAACGAGGGTGGTCCTTAGGATCTCACAAGAGTATTTTACTCTTGTGAGATCCTAAGGACCACCCTCGTTTGATTTACCTTTTTGAAAAAAATGTTGGTTTTCTAGCACAGAAGGCGCAGGTTTTTACCAAAGAAGATATATCCAGGTTTATGTTAGCCCCTGATGAGGTATACCTTATGATTAAAGTAAGTACCATTTTTGCTTTAGCTGGTGCTCTCCGCAGAGCGGAGCTTGTAAATATCACTCTCGATGATATACAAGATAAAGGCAATCTGATAGTTGTGAAAATTTCCGATTCCAAAAATCATTCTTCAAGATCATTTGTTTTATGTGAAGAAATAAATAATGGAAACTTTCTGAAGCTGTACAGAAAGTACGCAGGTTTACGACCACCTACCACTCCGCATCGCCGCTTTTTTATTAATTATAAGAAGGGAAAATGCTCAATTCAGTGCGTTGGCGTAAGCACCTTTGGTAAGATGCCAACACAGATTGCTGCATATTTGCGTCTATCTAATCCTGAACGATATACAGGACACAGTTTTAGACGTTCTTCAGCAACATTCCTAGCAGACTCAGGTGAAGCGATAACCAATATAAAACGTCTCGGTGGCTGGAAGTCCACTACTATCGCTGAAGGCTATTTGGAGGACTCCGAAACACAGAAGAAAAACATTTCGAATAAAATTCTTTCAAATAGAAATGACTTGCAACCTTTGTTGCCACCGTCATTTTCACCTTCATGCGACCTGCAACCGATGTCACTCCCGTCCACGTCATCTTTTCAATCTACGAGCGTTACGACTATTAACAGCCAATTAACACCAACTAATTCCTCTTTACCGGCAATTTTACATAATTTACAAAATGCTACAAATTGTGTATTTAACATTAATATCCATAATAATTAGTTGTTTTTATTTAAAGATTTGTATATGTTGAAATAAAATAATTTTCCAAAAATAAGTTTTCCTACTTTTTTGTATATACGGTCGTAGAAAAAATAATGATCCTAACTCATGCGTAAAGTGTCTTTCCCGCACTTGACCGCTTGCCCGAACTCCGCTTCGCGTCGTTCGGGCCAACTGCAGTCGCGTGCGGGAAAGTAACACTTTCCGCACTTGTTAGGAAAATAACTATTTCAAATAAGCTTAAAACAATAATAAATGGAAAATACTAATATTATTGTGAAAAAAGCATCGGACGCTCGATGTACGAGAAATATGGACAAAGCGCATCACGCTTTTTTCACAATAATACTAGTATTTTCCATTTATTATTGTTTTAAGCTTATTTGAAAAATTATTTTTAACTTTTTAGTTTGATATGCTCTAAAAGCGTGTTTTTTAGTTTTTTTAAACTATATTTATATTGATCATCAAATCAATTTTACTATTAAAATTAAATAGTAAAATTGATTTGATGATTAAATTGTTATTATTATTTAAATATAGATCTTACATATTTCGTTTTTACAAATTATTAATAGAATTTTAAAGTAACTACCTATGTACATTATTTTTGTTTTTCCTGGTCCATATACATATATAATTAGATAAGTCAAATGACAAAACGGTAATAGTGCAGATCATATAGTATCTAACTTTTTCAACTTGGAATTTCGCGACCATTATTTTTTTTTATTTTAAAAAAATATGAAAATGGGAAAAATACGACTATTATTGTATATTTATTAAAATACATGTTTTTTATCATAATATAACACCTACAATATTCTCTTCGCTATTTACTTTATACTATATTAATTACTGTTTAGATAAAAATTGTGAGTAGAGTAGTGGCTAATCATTAATAATAAAAATTGTTTTTGTTTACGGTTTTTCAACTTTTTTGTTAAAAAAAAAAATAAAGTAGGTAATATAAAACATTAATGTAATCTAATATTTTTTGTACCTGATGTTATTTTATTTTTATCATCATATGAAATTGTTTATAAATGGAATCATAATATTTTTAATTTTGACAAAACACTATGTGTTAAAGGCTTTAAAAATTATTCAGTAAGTCATATAAAAAACAAATCTAAAACCAAAATCTTGATGGAACCTTTATAGCCAGATTTCCTAGTTTTACATTTTTTTGATAAAATTATTTTGTGGTCGTAGAAAAAATATTCTACATCACTTGTGTAAAAGTGATTTTTCACAATCGCGTGATTGTCGCACTCGGCTTATGCCTCGTACAATCTTTCCCACTCGTGTGAAAAATGTCCCTTTCCACACTCGTAATGTAATATACTATCACAGGGATGGCATAGACTACAATACCCTCAATACAAAAATAAAACAGAATAGCGCGTATAACACGTAACAATAATTTTAACAAAATTTATGCATTAAAACGTAATCTGCGTTTGGGTACTTCAGAATTGTCAAAATTTAGGTCACTTGTATTATTTTAAATTTAAAATAATTATCTAATTGAGATAAAGAGAAGGTATTTTCGAAGTGTGCCAATTTTAGGCGGTCTATTAAAATATGATCATGGATCATGTTTATCTCCCAAGTCCAAATTAATATATTTTTTTTCTTTCAGTCACTATAGGGTCCGTCGTATAGATTTTGAAGAGGCCTTTTAACAGAATCATTTCTATCAAACACGTGGAAAATATTTTGAAGATTTTTGGATACGAAAACTGTTTCGTAAGAGGTTTCCTCAGGTTGTTTTATTAAAATGTCTCTTACCTCTGTAGCAATATCAGATGATAAACTGGATACCTACGACATATTGAAATTTAGCTTCGCAAGTAAATATGCGTAAGGAAGAAGTTTAATTAAAATGGAAGATTCTATTCTTCAATAAAATGAAAATCAATTCTTCAATTGATTTCCATTTTACTTCTTGAGGTCACCAATAATTTCTACTTTTTTTCGGAAATAAACGGATTGCCCGATAAATTATATTTTTATTATTTCTGACAAGGACACGCCTACAGACCCATCTGATTAGCAGAGGAAGGTGATGTGATCATTTCATTAATAATTTTCAGCTTAACCTTACCCTCTTTTGAGGTTCTTAGGTGTAAAACATGATCAAATGGTTGAAAATAGTACACGTGATTAAATTTTTTTAATGTGTTAGTATCCAAGTAATATTCGGTAATTAAATTTAAAAAAATAACTGAAAAGTATATTTGGATATAGTTGAACTTACCTTTGGCAAAGGCTTTCGCTGTTGAAACTGCATCCCGGTTCCTATAGAAATGGTATTTGGAAACACAGGTCTTAAATTGTGAAAAATCGGATGAGTCGTAACAAACAACATACTGATATTATTTTGAATATCGATTAAAGGAGGCGTATTTAATCCTGCATCTTCATATACCCTACTCAAACTAGGGTATAAATAGGCATCGATCAAAAATACAAATCCAATTCGATACACAGAACTAGTAATTCTTTCTAAAAAATTCAAATCCTCCAAGTTTCCCAATGGAAGATTGTAGTCTGGATTTAAAACGGGATGGGCAGGATTTCCAATAGCAACGTTGAACTGTATCCCAGATTCCATGGAAGATACTCCTATCCAAGGACATCTCAAGTGTCCTATTAAACCGAGGATTGAGGGAAAATGCGCTTCTCCTATGACCAAATCAAATGTTTCGTTTGTTAATTTTTGAATGTCGGAATTCTCCAAGAGTAGCTTTGTTAGGTCGAGAGTAACTTTTCTTAGAAAAAACGCGATATTCCAGAAGTATTTTATGTCTCCAGAGATTGTTTCGTAAAATTGAACGTCTTTGAAGTAAACGTGAACTTCGCTGAGATCCACCTCTCTTAAGTTTGGTATAGAGGTATTCCTCAAAGGATCCGTTGTAACCACGGTTACTTGATGACCTCTCATTGCTAATTCCCGCCATAAGGGATGGAAGGTAATTTGATGGCTGTAAGAAGCTGTAGGAATTATTCCTAAAATTTTCGCGCAATGACATCCTGATAGAATCATTGACACCAAAACACACTTTTGAACGAAAGTAGAAAGCATAGTTATACCATAATCACTAAATAAAAAACTGTTTCAAAATGTGATATAAATTAAAGAGTAGTATTTAAATATTAAACAAATTAATTCTTTTACGGATAAAAAATCAAAAATGTTTAAATCTTGAGATAATAACAATGATATTTCTGACAAGCTTAAGAAAGAACAAATACCGCACCTAATCCCAGGACCGGTACAAGGCGTCAAGAAACAGAAATATTAATTAATAACCTTTTAACTTATATCTGCTGTATACACTGTTTTCTGGTATTACAATAAATTCAAACGAAAACTAATCATTTTAATAAGTCGAGATTTTAGGATTTTTAATGCACCAACAAATAATCTTAATTACAAAAGAAAACTCATCCCTTTCTTCCTTTTTTTTTTTTAAATTATACTTCTTTTAAATAAAAGCTGTATTTACTGATCTGGGGATTTTGTTTGATGATTTAATTTACGTAGTATAAGTTGTATTAAACAATAAGTCAACTATAAAGAAAGAGCGCAAATGCAGAAAAAATCGGCCTTGGATTTGAAGAACTAGAAAAAAATTGGAAAAAATTGCTTGTCCGAAGTCAGCTTAGCTAAAAAACATCAGTAAATCGACCTCTTTGATAGACCGCCCATAAACAGAGATATATTTTTACTTTCCTATCTGTATACAGATATAAGGAAAGTATAGGAATCATGATTTTTTTCGACCTCGAGTTTTCGACGGATTTTTACGTTTTGAGGTCCCCTGAATCCGTTTTGACTATTTTCGCGATGATGTCTGTGTGTGTGTGTGTGTGTCTGTGTGTCTGTGTGTCTGTGTGTCTGTGTGTGTGTCTGTATAACGCATAACTCATGAACCGATACACAGAAAAACACCAAATTTTAAACTTAAGCTTTGTTCTAGTGTCCAATGAGCTGATTAGATTTTGGGCAGAGTCGGAACATCTGGGGGGGTACTTTATAGGTGGTCATTTTTATATTTTATGGAATATATCTGTTATTTACGTTTGGAGAAGAAAATTCTTCAAATAAAAGTTACTTCTAGTATAATTATCTATAATTTTTGTTTGATGCAAAATTTTCCTAAAATGGTCCGTATTCGAGAAATTTGACAAAATGTAAAAAAAATAATTTTTTATAAAAATTGTTCAAATAAAAGTTGTTTGTAATATAATTCTTTATAATTTTTATTCTATACATAATTTCTCTAAAATGGACCGTATTCGAGATATTTGAGAAAATGTGTAAATTTCGAATTTTGAAGAAAACTCAAAAACGGATAAAGGAAAAAACATTAAATTTTAAACTTAAGTTTTATTTCGACCTGAGGTGAACTGATTAGGGTTTGGACAGAGTCGGAACATTCGGGGGGGGGGGGTACTTTATTGGTGGTCATTTTTATATTTTATGGAATATATTCGTTATTTACGTTTGGGGAAGAAAATTCTTCAAATAAAAGTTACTTACAATATTATTATCTATAATTTTTGTTCTATGTCAAATTTTCCTGAAATGGTCCGTATTCGAGAAATTTGACAAAATGTGCAAAATTCTGTTTTTTAAGAAAATTGTTAAACTAAAAGTTGTTTGCGATATCGATCTTTATAATTTTTGTTTTTAAATGACTTTTCTAAAATGGACCGTAATGGAAAAATTGGAGGAAAAGTGTTAAATTTAAATTTTTCAGTATTTTCGTTTTCAATGAATATCTATAGAAATATGTTTGGAGGTGGATGTATGTGGAAAATGTATATATTTAGTTTATCCTCTAAACATTTTTAGAGATGCTGCAATAGGTTAACTAGATAGGAAAGTCATGTGTTGGACACATCAGATTTTTATTTGAAATTTTATTTAACAGTTTAATTATGTATGTAGGTACCTACCTATTTTTACTTTCCTATCTGTATACAGATATAAGGAAAGTATAGGAATCATGATTTTTTTCGACCTCGAGTTTTCGACGGATTTTTACGTTTTGAGGTCCCCTGAATCCGTTTTGACTATTTTCGCGATGATGTCTGTGTGTGTGTGTGTGTGTGTGTGTGTGTCTGTGTGTCTGTGTGTCTGTGTGTCTGTGTGTCTGTGTGTGTGTCTGTATAACGCATAACTCATGAACCGATACACAGAAAAACACCAAATTTTAAACTTAAGCTTTGTTTCAGCGTCCAATGAGCTGATTAGATTTTGGGCAGTGTCGGAACATCTGGGGGGGTACTTTATAGGTGGTCATTTTTATATTTTATGGAATATATCTGTTATTTACGTTTGGAGAAGAAAATTCTTCAAATAAAAGTTACTTCTAATATAATTATCTATAATTTTTGTTTTATGCAAAATTTTCCTAAAATGGTCCGTATTCGAGAAATTTGACAAAATGTAAAAAACATAATTTTTTATAAAAATTGTTCAAATAAAAGTTGTTTGTAATATAATTCTCTATAATTTTTGTCCTATACATAATTTCTCTAAAATGGACCGTATTCGAGATATTTGAGAAAATGTGTAAATTTCGAAATTTGAAGAAAACTCAAAAACGGATAAAGGAAAAAACATTAAATTTTAAACTTAAGGTTTATTTCGGCCTGACGTGAAATGATTAGATTTTGGACAAAGTCGGAACATCTGGGGGGGTACTTTATGGGAGGCCGTTTTTATATTTTATGGAATATATCTGTTATTTATGTTTGGAGAAGAAAATTGTTCAAATAAAAGTTACTTCTAATATTATTATCTATAATTTTTGTTTTATGTCAAAATTTCCTGAAATGGTCCGTATTCGAGAAATTTGACAAAATGTGCAAAATTCTGATTTTTATGAAAATTGTTGAACTAAAAGTTGTTTGCGATATCGATTTCTATAATTTTTGTTTATACATGATTTTTCTAAAATGGACCGTAATGGAAAAGTGCTAAATTTAAATTTTTCTGTATTTTCGTTTTCAATGAAAATCTATAGAAAAATGTTTCGAGGTAGATGTATGTGTAAAATGTATATATTTAGTTTATCCTCTAAACATTTATAGAGATGCTGCAATAGGTTGTACAAAATAACCGGAAAATGCCTATAATAACTAGATAGGAAAGTCATGTGTTGGACACATCAGATTTTTTTCCTTTCGATTTGTAGATTTAAAATGTTACAGTAATTTTTTGACATATAATATAACAAGCCATAAGAAATAGCTTGAGTATCAATTCTACCAAATACATCAGTTACATTATTTTAGGGTTACTACTAGTTATTAATATAACCGTTAGTCAAATCTTGCAATTATTAATATTTACATCAATTTCAAATCAATCAATCCCGGATAAACATAAAATATTTGTTTATTGTTCATTATCCAGTCAAAATTCTTCTATTATTTTATTCCGCTTTGAACAATGATTTTAATCGCAGAAATTGGATATTAATTACACGTTTGAAAATTCACCCCCCCCTAAAAGCTACAATTTAGGGGTGCCATACTGGGAATAACGTTGTCTATTACCCCCCAAAGCCACGGCGTGGAACTTATGATACATGCAAAAACCCTCTCGGCTCCCGGTCTATAATCACAAATCAGTTTCTGTACTGTCAAATCGGTTCCTGCGTCTGAATCATTGATCAGAGATAAGGGAGATAAAGATAGGAAATGCCCATAAGAAGCCAATGCTTAAAAACGACCAGCTTTATCGCAGTTAACATCTGACCCACTGTGGCGCTTTAATCGATATCAAACAACGCAGCGGGAAATTTAAAAACCTGATAATGAAGGTTGTATAAATATCGACTGCACTCTCATGTTCTTGTAAATAAACTTAAACAATGTAATTGCTCTAAATTATTTATTAAAAAGAATACTACACTTACAGTCTATTATCGATTAATTATAGTAAATCTATATTCATGACAAATATTTTTTAATTTTTGATTTTATTTTCCAAACGAATGGCCTTATTTAAAAATGTTGAGTGCAAATTCAATAATGGGAATTCAGATATTTTTCTTCCTATATCAAATCTTCGTTCTAACGTTTTGAAGCCATTTTCTTGTTCTAAAATAATAATAATAATAATACCTACTTTGTGATAAAAGTTCATTACTATTTGTGTTATTTACATGAATAGATCTTACCTACTTTGGTTAATTAAAGAACGCCACATTGGGGTTGTTAAATTTGTTCATATGGCATGTGTTATTAATGCAATACGTTCTCCGACTTATTATATTACAAAATATAATTATTGCCCTCAAATTTCATACAAAAACAGCCACAACTATTTCGCTTAGTTCATCTAGAGGATAACACAATCATGAACTCAAAATTTAAAATTTAAATTTAGGATTCTTCGATATACATAACACTAACTGACATTTATATTTACAAACTGTCAATTTCTGTTCACGTCTACTGCCTGTCTCAGTGTTGCCAACTGTACGATTTAAATCTTATTTATACGATTTTTTAACTCTGTACGATGTACGATTGCATCAGTGAGATCGTACGTAAAAATACCATCTTCACTTTTTTAGTAGGTTTATTTCAAAGACATTACAACTTATTTAAATATCTGCAACAACTTCAGAACATAAAAATCAAAAACTACTTGCAAAGATTCATAGGCCATTCGTAATTTCTGAAGGCGGTCATTTTCGTTCTGACTTATCGTGATTTTGACCATGTTGATTTTGTACACCGACTATCACGGCATAAGAAAAGCTTGCATGCAAAATTTCAATCACGTTCAATTGATTACTTTAAATGTGTTAATTTGAAGTTTCATATATTTCCTTTAGTTTTTTTTTTCGTTGTATACATTTTTATAAATAGATACATAAATTATCATGCCAAAGTTTTTTTTTTTATTGTTTCATTCCATTTAAGTTATATTATGCTATGCATGTATCTATTGTACAATTTTTTGTCGAAATATCATTTTTTCTACTCTACTTGTACGATCTATCAAAAAAATTATTTGGCAACACTGGTCTCTCTACAAACGACGTAGACCTGTAGTTAACATCTGAGACGCTAGATAACGCCATTGTTGCTGCGGTCGTTGCGTTTCCAATCTTTATCTCCCTTATCTCTGTCATTGATAAGACAACGTGAGGATACGTCATATGTAATTATTTTTGATATACAAAATTGGGACCGGTAGGCGTGGCTTATGCACTCACTAAAATGGCGGAAGAGTAGAACCGGATTTACAAGGAATAAAAGAATGAGAAGCATCATCTTAATGAATTGTTCGATTTTAATTGATTCTTGAGGAATTTCCTATACAGCACAACCACATTTCGGAAATATTTCAAAAATATTACATTGAAACATTTGTAATGTATATATATATTACGAAAGATCCCAGAAACATTTCTGAAGTGTGCCTGAAACTTAAAAATGTCCTGTAAATATAATATTCACAGTAATATTTCTGAAATACAAATTTAAAATCTTTTAGAAATATTAAATAGTAATATTTGAGAAATGTATTCTAGCTGTTTTTTTCTAAAATATTATTAGACTAAAAAAAAAAAGACATTTATAAATACACAAGTCTATTTAAAATACACAAAACATGAAGCTCTACTTTTCAATCAGTTGTAGAACTAATAAATAAAACTGTTGGAAGGACAGCAAATGTAGGTTATATTTAAATAGAAATAAGAAAATAAAATGCCTATAAATTTGATGAACGAAACGGCCTACGATTAATGTACTTCTCAATAAAATGCTTGGAACATATACAGCTGAATTTAGAAGGTTCCCAATTATGCCGTTGACAAACTTTCCACGCGCTACGTTGTTCAGGATTTTCTGGAAATCTATAAATATTATTTTGTATGAAAAAGTATTATTCCAATATAGGTTGGCCCAAAAGTTGATAGATGATATTTTTTTTTGCATTTTTAAAAGCATACTTTGTGACAGGCTTCTGGTTCACCTACAGTGAATCAGCGAGTCTGTATGGCGCTGTAATGGTGATTCCCGAATAGGGGTTGCTCAAGCGCCAGTTTTGGTAGGGCAGTTTGCTCTGCGACCCTATAGTACACCAGAGTGCACTTAAGGTAAACTCAGTGGAGGTAAAATAATTCCAGGCGGTCACTGCTAGGTAATCACTAAACTAGAGTAAATAAAACTAAAACACTTATCTTCTTTCTACCTCGTACCCTACGGTACCCTGGAAGAGAACGGTCGAGAACCAGCAATAATAGAAACACAGGAATAGATAATAAAATATATATTTACAAAAAAAATAAATACAACGGTAATTATATATGAACAGCTCCCTGCATTCGGAAAATCTATTCTTTAAAAATAAATTATTAAAATTGAAAAGTATTTAAATATTGACGGATACCTGTATTTGGAAAATTTATTAAAAATAAATTATTAAAGCTGAAAATATTTATGAAAAATAAATTATTATTACTGAAAATTATTTAAACATATTGACGGATCACTATATTCGGAAAATTGTATAAAAAATAAATTATTTAAACGTAGGTAAATATTTATGAAAAATAAATTATTATTATTGAAAATTATTTAAACATAGAGAAATATTTATGGTTTATTAGCTCATGAGGCTAATCGGACTGGGAAGTGTGAAACGTCCAGTATACGGAAAATGTATGAAAATAAATTAATACACTTGAAAACAATTTAAATATATGACGGTAGTCAAATGCAAGCAAATAAATGAAATTAAAATTGTCGGAGTCCCCTTGTATCTTAATAACCAATCGATGGGAAACGAACATTTTCGCCTACTGATAAATATGATTATTCACGCGGTGTTTTAAACGGCGACCACAACGATCGTAGAAAATAATATTTATGAATTTTGCCCAGCGTCTATCGAGAGCGTGTGTGTGAATTTAATTTTATAGAAGTCGTCGGCTTCGTTCAATAATTAGTTGTGGACGGAGAACGGAATGATTCAAATACAATTGAATGAATAAATAAATTACTTAAAACGTCTTTTGTGGAAATTAGATACGTCATCAGGAGAGAGATCACTCTAGCCCGAGAAACGGATCAAACCTCAGAAAAAAATAAAAAAAAAATAAAACAAAATAATAAAAAAATCGAAAACAGGTCGAATCTCTCACTTCGATGTTAACTGGGCGGTTTTTAAAAGAAATTGAATATAGTCGCTGACAAAGAGAGCTCTCGGTGTCTAGTCTAGGTCCAACCTCAAATAAAAAAAATTGCCAACGGTTTCCCACTGAGGGATGAAATAATATATCCTGGATGTGAATCAAAATTATTTACTTGTCACACGGGTGTCCCAACTAATTATGTAAAAGCCAATATAAAAATATACGGTTCCTACCCTAGCAGATAAACGGGGTTAATCGATGAACTAAATCATGGTACTCACGGCACTAGGTACTAAGGGTGAATAGTTTTCGGCTATCAGCAATCACGAGAGAAGAGCTTACGGCGACTGGAAAGCGAAAAAGAGGGCGTAATTCCCAGATGGGATTTAATTGATGGTTTTTCGTTAAAGCAAGATGGAAGACCAGTATGACAAAGTGGGGATACCACTACTACAGCCGACTGTTTACAATTTAAAAATAAAAAAATGCCCTTATAGTCCTTGACAAATAAAAGGTAGATAATCCATACGAAATCGACTCTAAAAATGCCCATTCGGATTTCGGCAAATATAAGAATATTTTAATCTACGTGGGTACTCGCAATTGTTGAAAAACGGTAATTCCTGGAAAACAGAAATACGGGGAAACTTCTACATGTTCTCAGGCGGGAATTAATTGAAATATACATTTTTAAGATGAATTAAAAATAAAATTTAGTGACTTCGTCACAACTTTTACAAAAACGACTATCGCTAGACCAAGATCGTATAACACAAGAAGGCATTATAAACTTTATAAGTTTGTAACACTCAAAATTTGCTCAAATACAAATTAAATTCAAATTTATTAACACAAATGACACTAAAAATATAACCTATAACATTTGACAATTTGTACTCACAGTAATGGCGGACCGGTGCCACTTTCCGCTTACGCATGTCGTATCCCCAGGTTGCCAGATCAATGGTCTGAATAGGAACAAATTGTCAAGACATGCACAAAACGATAGTAAGCTCGTAAACAAACCACGACAACTACGACTAACTCTGAATATTTCGCGATTATATTCTTTTTGATAGTATCGATCCAAGAATTTGTCTTAATGAGTTATATATTTTTTTATTTCCCAAAGTCAAAAGTTAAAATATGTTTAAATTTGTTTTGACCTTAAGATTATTGACAGTGTGTCTGACTATGAATGTCTGACATCGAAAAATGTGTCCCAACATGTGGTTCCAACATATTCAATTTCCGAATTGAATCCCAATCCTCGACAAGCCGTGCACAGGTCGTCGACAATAAGTTGTGGACTAGTTCATGTATAGTTCCAAGTATGTTGTTGAAACAAACGTTAAATGTTCATTTTACGAATATAAATTTATTTGAAGTTTACAATAAATACATGAAATCTTTACGCAAAACAAAATATCAATAACAAATAAAAAAATGCTCAATATAATAACCTAAGTGACATAGAAATCCAAACACCTAGTAAAAATAATTTGTTCTCAATTACTTTTTGTATACAAGTTTATCATCAATCATCACGAAAACAACACATGATATTTTCAACCTTATCACTAGACTTGGGCAAATATGCACTTAAAAAAGTCGAGTTGATATGCATAAATACGCATAATTCGAATCCAAAATATGCAAAAAAAAACTCAATAAATGCAAGAAAAAGTGTATTCAAATTTATTAGGTAGATGCGGCATATAATTAAAACTAAATTAATTAGATAAATTTATTAAAATTACATATTACAACAATAAAATACTGTTTTCTATTTGAATACATGTATTTATAAATTGAAAAGCTTCTTTTTCTACACCCACATAGATATTAGCTTATCTACGCATAGATTATAAAACGAAAAAGAATGCTTTTGCCTTCAACTAAACGAATACATTTCTTATCCGTTCTAGGTAGTGAGAATGAAATCCACCAATCAACGTTCATAATTTGATCCACCGACTGCTATTATTTTTAAAATTTTAAATAAGTGACAATTCTGTCAAACTAATTGTCAGTATATATTTTAGTTATTGAGATTTAACATACTCTTGTGTAGAATCGATAAATAATAGCATTTCTGTTTTTATTTCATCTATAATTATAAATAATTTGTTAATTTAAATAAAACTATATTAAGTCAATTTAATAACGAGTATTGAAGCAACAAAAATAAAAGAGTAGATGGTCCTGTGGTCAGCATTCTAGCCTTCTTCACAGAAGACTGAAGTTCGATTCTCGGATGGGGTAAAAATGAAATGAACTGTTTCCTTTTTTTAAATTTTATTTTAAAAATTATTAAAAATCATAAATTAGTTATTTTGTCTTACTAACCTAAAATATTTTTTTATTTGTAAATTTTTTGTTAGTGGGTCGTAGAAAAAATATACTTTATAACTGGAGTGGATTGTCTACATCGCACTCAGACGATTGAGCACTCTGGCTACGGCGTCTTGCTCAAATTTCGTCTTCGTGTGATATGGACATCATATCCACTCTTGTTGCACAAGCTACTATTCCATATCCACTGACGTAACAGATACATTTTTAAATTAAGTAAAATATCTGGTTCCATGTTAAAATTTTCGGAAAAATTTCCACTTAAAATACTTGCGATTTCAACAAGTGTCATAAATCCAAGATTGTTTTTAAACTTTGCATTTAACTTTTTATATATTTTGGTTCCAATTTTGCCCATAACTTTTTACAAGACAAAGTGAATGTATTTATTTAAGAAATACTTTTTTCCTATTGGATACCTATTAATACCATGGGCTAAACATGTCACCTGAATTAAGTCATGGTAAAATATCTCTAAATTTTTCGCTGCATGAATCATATAGGGTGCAGCATCTGATGAGAAAATTAAAAGCTTCTTGTGTGGTACAGCATCAGATAAGAAAAATGTTGACAACTTGTCTTAGCACTCCAATCATCAAAAGAGTTAGGTATCGACCCGCAGAATCCGTGGTTTCATCTACACATATATAAAAATCTGATGTGTCCAACACATGACTTTCCTATCTAGTTATTATAGGCTTTTTCCGGTTATTTTGTACAACCTATTACAGCACATCTATAAATATTTAGAGGATAAACTAAATATATACATTTTCCACATACATCTACCTCGAAACATTTTTCTATAGATATTCATTGAAAACGAAAATAATAAAAAAATTAAATTTAGCACTATTCCTCCAATTTTTCCATTACGGTCCATTTTAGAAAAATCATATATGAACAAAAATTATAGAGATCGATATCGCAAACAACTTTTAGTGCAAACATTTTGTCAAATTACTCGAATACGGACCATTTCAGAAAATTTTGACATTAAGCAAAAATTATAGATAATTAAAATTAGGATCTTATAATGTCTAAAAAGTAATTTTATGCATATCTTTAAAAAAATGCAAATATATCTTTATTTCGTATCTTTTTATTCCAACATGTGATAGATAATAAAAGAAATTTGAAAAATCAGTATGATCAATATTGTCAATGATTGCATTAGTAAACATTGTTTACAAGTGATTATAATGCCTAGAGTTCGAAGAAATCCAAATTATCGTCAATTAAGCGAGTTTGAACGGGGACGAATAGTTGAATCAAGGGAGGCTGGACCTTCATACTGGGATATTGTTATATTGTTGCTAAAGTGCAAAGCAGTTTAGATACTGTGGTGAGATGTTGTCAGGCATAGCTTTAAGAAGGCCGAACGCATAGTGCCAGGAGCATAGGACGAGTTTGCAGAACAACGCCACTTAACATTGGTAGCTTTGCGAGATCGTTTCTATACAACCAGGCCAAGTGGTATGCAGAACATGAAAGTTTATCGTCGAATAGGAAGTTTTGGTCTTTTTTTGGTCTTACCTTTAACCCGAGAGCATCTAAACAATCGACATGAATGGAGTAGAGAACGACTAGCGTGGGATCAAGAATAATAATAATACTCTCCCCAATTCACCCCATTACGAGTGAATTTTAACCCCAAAAGCTGAGCTTGTGCAGAAAAAGGGACGGCTATTATTATTATTTACCGTGGCGCTTTGGGGCGACTTAAAGATGGTTAATGATGCCATTTGACTTACAGCTGAGGAAAACCCGGAAAATCTCACCCACCATCATCAAGACGGTAATGCATGGCGATTTTATAATCTGCATGCAACAGAAATTAAATTTCTGTTAATACGACATACATCAAATCCTATACCGAACCATGAAATTTAATTAAAATCCACATGGTCTGGACTGAGATTCGAGGCCCGTCTGTCTCTGACCACAAACTTGCCTATAAATGAATGTAAGCGCGTGAGACTGCTACACCACCGACCCGAAATGGAATGAAATACAATAGTTTTTAGCAACGAATCTCGATTTTAATTAGCCATACACGATGATTGGGCACGGGTAAAAAGGCAACGTGATGAACGCTCTGGTCCACAATTTTTTGTTAACATGTTCATCGAACGGTTACGATTATGGTGTGAGGTGCCATTACTTTAGGTCATTTGTAGCGTTCATTAGAGGCAGCATGAGAGTGCAGCGTTATATTCAAGAAATAGAGGAACCTTATTTAATTCCATATCTTAGGGACCCTCCAAAACCCAACTTTCCAAAATGATGATGCCCGACCACATGTGATGAGAGTAACGTTACTTTGAACATGCCGAAATTAATTTGCTACCATGGCAACCACGATCTCCTGATTTGTCCTCAATTGAACACGTTTGGGACAGTTTACAACAGCCTCTTCAAACTCTGGTTGCGCTCCGACTTGGATATTGATCATCTAATTAGGCGTATGCATAGACGAATTAATGAATGGGTAAGACGCCATGGCGCTTCAAAACATTTAAACATAAACAGAATAAACTTAATCTACCTTTAAAAGATTGCATTGAAATTTTAATAATTTACTTACTACGACCCTCCTGATATTTGTGTAAAATATTACTGAAATAAAATCATTTTTATTGGGTGTTCGGATTTCTATGTCACTTAGTATAATTTACTTGCATTAGAAAAAGATAGCATAAATTATTATTATTAATATTCACTGACATGAGCTGAGAACCGAAGTCCTATGAAGCTCATATTATTTAAAAACTTTTAGTTAAAAATAAATAACAATTTCTTTCAATCTATATAAACTATATCTATAAATTGATATTAAAAAAAATGAAAGTATAAAGACAATAAATTACGTTAAATAACATTACTATTTGTTGTGATTATAATTTATTGTCTTTTTACAGATATATACATACTTAGCCTAATAAATCAAATTTGTTTTTAAACGAGTTAACTGAAGGTGCGCATACAACGTTATCAGGTAAATTGTCCCATACAGAGAAAACTCTGTTTGAAAGAAAATTTTGCCTAACTCTAGAGTTAAAATTTTCCTTTTTTAATTTGAACATATTATGCCCACGTAGGCGCAGGTCATTATTTAATACAAATAAATTCGAAAGATCGACACCGAACATATGCCTAATTGCGCGAAAACAAACGAATAAATCACCACGCAGTCGACGCTCACTAAAAAGAGTCAGATTAGCGGTAGACAGACGCTGTTCATACAGTGGCCTTCTTATACCATACGGAAGCTTTGTTGCAAGTCGCTGCACATTTTCCAATCTCTTTTGATCCGAGATTAATACGGGACACCAAACAGGACCACAGTACTCCAGGTGAGGACGAACATATGTTGCGTATATTTTCAAAAATGTTGAGGGAGAAACATTGCCAAAAGTCTTTTTTAATAAAAATAGTTGAGAGTTTGATTGTTTGCTTACTGATAATATATGCTCTGACCACGTTAAGTCTATAGTAATGATAACGCCGAGATCATTTTGGGACGATACTGTCTTTAAGGCATTATTATTAATAGTATACACTAATGGTAATTTAAAATAAAACGTTTTATTTTGTTACTATGTACAATTTTTGACATATTTTAGTTTACGCACTAATGCGTTTACACAGTCGGTAGCGTGTGTAAACTACGTACTTTACGCATCTTAGTAGAAAAAGTTCATTATGTCGTTATTATTGCGAAAAGAAGAGATATAAAACTTTTTTTTTTTAGTATAATCAATATATGAAACTATATATCAATATCATAAGAAGAAAGGTTTGTAGCTAGAAAAATACATTAGGTCAGTGAACTTACAATTAGTAATAACTCGGGTTTGTTTTCTATTTTAAAATGTCTTGATCCATCCTAAACCTAAACAAAATTATCACTCAGAAAAATCCACTGAAAGAATTTTGTGGAGAAAAAACTAAAAATATAAATAACTATGTAGGCAAAATAACTTACAATTTTATAAATAATTTAGTCAAATTTAGTAAAAATTATATACCTAACGTAGACAACATTACATTAAATAATAAACACACATCATGACCACACTGGCTCATCCTACTTTCTACTGCTTTCTAGTCGTCGATCTATGTAGTCCAGCTCGTCTATATCGATTTATCTCAGCGAGGTAGAGAAATATAATGAATAATAATGGAACTACTGTATATTCAATACAGATAGGTCATAATATTTTTAATACTATTGTTAAAAAGCATCGTATTGACATACTCCCGATAGTAACTCTATTTTTTAATTGTATTGAGTCATTATATAGTATTTTTTTAAACTTTCTTCAAACGGAAGCCAAATTTTGTCTTCCATTTGCGGTGTCCCTTTATATAGTTGACTTATTTTTTAATACAATTTGTTAGCATTAGCTAGCTGAAAAGAAAATGTATGTTAGCCCAATCAATTGTTTAGAGGGATTTTTAGCATCTTTGGAGGGTCTCCATAATAGCGTTGCTTGTAATTAGATTAGAACAATGAAGTGGAGTGGATGAGAATGCCTGTCAATAGGATAGAGATGCGAGTCATTGGCGCAGCAATTTTATTTTTCATCTCACTCGAATGTAATTACAATAACAATTTTCTTTTTTACTCTAAATAATCTCGATCCATCAGACATCAGACTAGGCAATAATACTGTGAAACAGAAAATAGTTACTATAAAATACTCCCAGTGAGACGAAAAATAAAAATATGCACATTGGTATTCTACCATACTCCAATTCATTGGACATCCATAAGTTAAACGGTGATAGAACTATAAGCTTTTCTAAGAAAAGTCTAAGAAAAATCTGGATTAAAAAAAAATAGTTTCTTTCAGTTAATATAGTTGATATTCAATTTCTTAGACGAACCACTCCGGAAAAAATTGCTGTTCATGTTATGTTTTTAGCAGTTCGACGAACTGGACTCAAACGTATAGCAGGAGCATTGCATATTTTCTATTTATTATTTACGACTTGAATATGAACAAGCTTTCAACAAAATGGATTCCGAGGCGCCTGATGACTGATTAGAATTGTTTTCGGTTGACGTCTCAAAGGAAATCTGCCGTCGTTTTGAAGACAACTCTCAAACTTTTTGAATTAGCTTGTTATTATGGACGAAACGTGGGTACATCAGTATGACCTAGAAACTAAGAGCAATCTAAAAAGTTGAAATATTCTGGTTCTCCTTGACCAAAAAAGATCCGTGTACAAAAATTGGCTGGCATAGTTAAGGCTTCAGTTTTGGCTTCAGTTTTCTGGGATAAAGATGAGCAAATTTTAATAAATTATTTGTAAGAAGGAAAATTCCAATAAATTATTTGGAAGCAGGTAAAACTATCACGGCAACATATTATACTGATATGCTAATTAGAGTATGCAAGAAAATTGAGAAAAAACGTCAAAGGTGTTCTATTTCTTCAAGGCAAAGCCCTGCTCACAAGTCGTTGATTGCGATGTAAAAACATTAAATTGTAAAAAGGGTTTTGAAATGGTTGACCATCCACCCTATTCTCCTGATTTAGCACCATTGAAATATTATATGTTCCAAATACTTAAAAAAGGTAAAAGATTTTGGGACTTTCTGAATATATTCCAGATGATTGGCGCCTATTTATTGACAGTTCAAAAAAGCGAAGTTTAAAATGTGTCCTTCTACATAATGGAGATAAATATGATTCAATACCACTAGCTCACTCAACGAAACTGAAAGAAGAATATAATACCGTAGCTTTGGTCTTGCAGAAGATAAAGTATCACGAACATTAATGGATGATTTGTGTAGACTTAAAAATGGTAAACTTTCTGCTTGGGCAGCAAAGTGGTTACACGAAATATCCGTGTTTCTTGTGCCTCTATGATAGTAGGGACAAAACACACCACTGGGTTAGAAAAGATTGGCCTCAAAGAGAAAACATGGACGTTGGGGAAAAGAATGTAATTAACGACGCTTTGGTTGAAAGAGAAAAAATCATCATACTTCCTATAAAGTTGGGCTTAATGAAGCAATTTGTAAAGGCTCTTGATAAGAATGGGTCATGTTTTGCATATATAGGGGTAAAATGCATCAGTTGAGCACAGAAAAACTCAAAGCAGAGATATTTGACGGCCCACAAATAAGACAATTAATTAAGGATCCTGCCTTCATAAATTCAATGAATTAAGTTGAACGAGAAGCTTGGACATCATTTGTTGCAGTCGTAGAAAATTTTCTAAGCAAACATAAAGCTCAAAACTCTGTTGAAATGGTTAACAAGATGCTTAATAGTTTCAAATCCTTAGGGTGCAATATGAGTATTAAAATACACTATTTACACAACCACTTGGACCGTTTTCCAGAAAATTTAGGAGACATGAGTGAGGAACAAGGTGAAAGATTTCACCTAGATATTAAAGTTATGGAGGACCGCTTCCAAGAAAGATGGGACATGCACATGATGGCAGTTTAGTGCTGGAGTTTAAAAAGGGACTGTTTAAAAAAACATTCAAGAATGTTGCGGAAAAGAAGCTTTCGAAGTGTTGAGTGACTATTTGATTTCTTCAATGTTTTTTTTTTGTTTGTAAGTAAGACATAATATTGTATTTTGTATAACTAAAATAAAAATTTCGTATCTACTTTTGTTTACTACACTTACGGATTTGAGTTAAAATAATGTAACTTATATTTCTCTACAAGTGTATATCTTAAAAATTTGATCTCCTAGGTAAAAATGAATACGTTATTTGAATTCAGGACATCAAATTGATATAGAATCAGCTCAAAAAACCTCGACACCAAAACAGCTGTTCCCCTGTGTTATCAATCACATTTTAAGAATAATTTTTCAAAAGTTAAGGAATGTAAATAACTCAAATTTGAATTTTAGCAAATTTCTGTTAGTTCATAAAAACAGAAATTGATATTTATTTATATTAAAAAACAGTTATCTAGTTATGAAGAATAGAAACATATACACTGTCTAGTTTGATTGCTTTATATAATATATTTTTTATATTACTTATGTCAATAACATCAGATTCTATTACCTTCCCATAATATATTTTGTCGGAACTACAGGGATTATAATATACTGGAATAAAGTTTAGAAATTTTTTTATGTATAATATACACCCCATCATGATTTTTATAATATTTTAATATTTCCCCAACAGTCCCATCAATAAAAATACAATAACAATTAGGCAATTTAACATTAAAATATAAGTTTTTTTTACTACTAACATGAGAAATCACCATTATTTACTCCATTCCTCTAATGAGAAGTAATATTTCTCTCCCTAGGTAAATAATGACAATAAAAAAAAAACCTAGGTAAATAATGAAACTAAATTTCATTAGTTTCATTTTGTTAATTTGACAACTAAACTCCCAGACTACTTGATATTTTGAAATATTTGAAAAATAAGTAGGAAATAACTAAAGCTGGGTTTATCAAATCTAATCAAATCAAATATGATAATATATATCAGTGTAAACAGTAAAAATATATATTAACTAGGAAATTCAACACCGGCTTTAAAAATTATTAATTAATAACAATAAATCCATGTCATTAAAATATCAAAAATGCAATGGGATATTTCCTAGAATCATACCAAAATTTGACACATGCCAAATTTTTACATAAATAAAGCCAGTCTGATTAGAAACACGCTCCAGTCTGCTTGATATTTCGAAATATTTAACAAATTGTTAGGAAATTACTTATGTCAAAATTAAAATTGCTAATACATTAATGTTAGTAGTAAAAAAAATTCTATATATACCTCGGCTGAGAAAGCTATTATTTACCTCGCACATTATATCCCTCGGCGCTACGCGCCTCAGGATATAAAAGTGCTCGGTAAATAATAGCTCACTTCTCACCCTAGGTATATAATGTACTATTATATTCAAGTCCTTCATAGGTATCTACAAAGTTACATTAATCTTTTTTAATTCAATATGTTTCCTTAAGTTTATCTGATTTTCTTAAATAATTTCTACAGGGTCAGTGTCATATTTATTTATTTATTTATTTACGGGAAAACCCCATTTTACAATAAAAAATATAAATATTTGTTATATGCACAAATACAAAATAAAAAACAACATCAAAAATTGTATCATGTAAAACATTTGATTAAAACATATGATTAAAACATTTGATTAACAAGGCAGACAATAACAGTACTTTCAAGTGTCATTAAGAAAGTTGTTAGCAATACTTCTTTTAAATGAAGGATATGACGAACCAAAAAATGCAAGTCTATTTTGATACTGTTAGCACTCCTAACCAATCGTATTGAAGGACTATAAAAGCCGTAATTTTGTCTACGGTGTCTATTAGAAACTTATGTTGAGCCGTTTCAAGTCTATTAATGTGAATGCAATAATAAGGGTTCCAGACAACAGCTGCATATTCCATATTAGAACGAACAAGAGTGCAGTAAAGAATTTTAAAAGAATTTATTGAGAGACCATTAGAGATTCTTTGTATATAACCCAACAACTTTCTGGCTTTTAATGATATCATTGTAAAGTGTTCTGAAAAAGTAAGTTTTTCATCAAACATTATGCCAAGGTCCTTTATTTGGGTCACCAATTCAAGATCTTATAAATTGATACAATAAGTATAGTCTATAATAGTATGGCACCTATTAAACTTAATATAAAAGCATTTACTTAAATTCAAATTCATACAATTTACATTACACCACAATGCTAGGTTGTTAATATCAGTCTGTAAATCAAAACAATCAGATATACTTTCAACAATTTTAAAGATTTTTAAATCATCTGCAAATAGTTGGAACTGAGACTTTTTTATACAACATGCAATGTCATTTACAAATAGATTAAAAAGAAGCGGACCACAATGGGATCCTTGAGGAACACCAGACAATACTTCAATCAAATAAGAAATGTGATTCCCAATTTTGACCCACTGATACCTACCATTTAAAAATTAGATAGCCAATTTAAAAGTTTACCATTGATACCATATGAGCTCAACTTGGCGATCAACAATTCATGGTTAACTCTATCGAATGCTTTTGAGAAGTCAGTATAGACAGAATGTACTTGATACCCCCCTCAATATTTCATTTTGATAACAACAAGGCAGTTACTGTAGATTTTCCTTGTGAAAAACCATGTTGTTGATCAATTATTAGCCCTTTACATGCCCACAAATATTCGGTAATGAGTGAATCGAAAATTTTTGGAATGTTAGATTGCAAACATATTCCTCTGTAAGTTTTAATGTCACGATTACACCCCGATTTATAAATTGGTCTTATAAAACTGTATTTCCAAAAATCCGGAAATACTACTGAATCAAGTGAAATATTGGAAATAATAGAAATAGGAGTACTAACAGTACAGACGCACCTCTTTAAAAAGTAAGATGGAACTCCATCTGGACCACAAGAGAAAATGTCTTTTAATTGAGAAACTTCACTCAAGGTCACTTTTACATTATTTACTTTAATGGTTTTCTCATAGTTTAATACAGGTACATTACAATCAGTCTTGACATAAACTGTAGATAAATTATCAGCAAATAAATTTACAGTATCATAGCCATTATTACTAATTTTATTATTTAGATACATTTCATTCGGAAATTCACCCCTTGGTTTATCTTTAGCAAAGCGCCAAAATGATTTCGGGTCTGTCGATATATTGTTCTCAGCCCTTGCAATATATTGTTGGTAACATTCATCAGTTAGTGTTTTGAATGTTATTCTTAAGTTGGAAAATAATAAATAATCATTATTATTTCTGGTTTGCATATATAATTTATGTGCTTTCTTCTTCTCAAATATGTAGCTCTTTAGTTCAGAGCTATACCAAGTTGGAAATTTTGTATTGCGTATAATCTTTGTGGGTATAAAAGAGTGCTTTATCTTCAACATCCAATGCTTTAGTAGGGGGTTCAGTAGGAATGCTAAAAGTACATGCTGTGTGGTGTATACTATTATGGTGCAGTAAAGCAACTTCTGAAGAAATTAGTACATCTTTTAAATTGGAAAAAAATTAGGTCCAGGAGAATGCCTCGGCTATTAAAAATATTATTTAATTGAAACAAATTTAAGAAACTAAATGTTTCACATAAATCATAAGCAGGTGAGTTAATTGGACACTGAACAGTCACTCCTAAGTTGCCATTTGACCATGAAGCTTCGGGCAAGGTGTAGTCTCCGACAATTATGAAAGAGTTATTTACATAACGCTCCATCAAATTTTCAACTTCCATTGCATTAATCATATATTTATCTGCTGTTGAATTTGGAGAAAGGTAAACACCACCAACAACAAACTTATAAGTACCCGCAACTAACTTGGCTTATATTTATTATTAACAGCTAGCAATATGCCACCGCCACGATTCTTAGCACTAGAATGAATTGAACGATCACAACGAAAGATAGAGTACCCTTGGATACATAATTCATCGTCACTTATGTCATTTCTTAACCAGGATTCTGATATTATATATTATATATTATATATTATATATTATATATTATATATTATATATTATATATTATATATTATATATTATATATTATATATTATATATTATATATTATATATTATATATTATATATTATATATTATATATTATATATTATATATTATATATTATATATTATATATTATATATTATATATTATATATTATATATTATATATTATATATTATATATTATATATTATATATTATATATTATATATTATATATTATATATTATATATTATATATTATATATTATATATTATTATTAATATTATAATAATTATATATGTAGTATAAAGTGTATTTTCAAAAGGAAAAGAACTAAACTGATCAAGAGATCCATGTTTATGAACATCATTGCATAAATGAATTAAATTATGCACATTATGAGTTACATAACAATCACCATAGAGTTCTTTAAATTGTTGTACAAAATATACAAGTAACTTTTCAGCAAAATCTAACAATTTTTTATTTTGGGAAAAATCACCGGACACTAATATACATAAAGAAATATGAAATGTTAAAAACTGCGAATAGTATGGTTCTGTCAAGTTGCCTTTAAGTGCTAGAGGTCCATAGTACAATAAAAATTCCTTGAATTCAGTAGATTTCCAGTTTGCAAGCTCATCTGTAGATCTAGGTAGGCTTGAAAATTCAGAGACAATTTTTTCTAAATTTAACTAAATTATTATTAAGTGACATTACATTATCTGTCAACATTTTGGCATTGCCTGGTCCTTTCTTAAGCCAAAGTGATAATAATTTTTTCATTACACCTAGACAGACTAGGTGCATATAATCAAAAGGGACATTACTGACTAACCCTACTGTTAATTGTGTAAGAACTGTGGTTCCTTTATGATATGTGTTTTTATCAATCTTTAAAAAATCAATATCATTTCGTAATTCAGCAGTTAGATTATTATAGGACATATTTCTATATGGTTAATACCCAGACAACACACCAAATCCTTTGGATATTTACTGGACATCCCAATATCCACTGAATGTCCAGTCCATGGTGGATATCTATTTTATATCCATGAGATGTAATTTATAGACATGCAAATGTCCATAAATAATAGTAATTATATAACAAATTAATAAAAAAATTGCGCCATTGTGGCTAATAGTACCGTTTAGATATTTAAAATTATTTTTTTTTCAAGGTGTATTCAATATCCCATGGATATCCACTGTATATATCAAAGTCTAGGCGGGAACGTAAACCACTCGATGTAATTTATGGACATAATATGTACCTAAATATCGGAAAATATGTGAATGGATTTAATAATTATTAAATTACTTAAATATTACGCCATGTGATAACTAAGAAAGTATGTAGATATGGTTTATAGACATTTAAAATTAGTAAGTTGTATTCAATATCCCACAGATATCCGCTAGATAATTAATATTGGCAATTAACGCGAGCGCAAGCGCGGATATTTTCTGCCCTCACAGGTGCCATCGGCCATTTTATAGTTTGTGTCGTGTGCATGAGTTTCATTTGATAATTTTGGATTAAAAGTAGGTAAGTAAGCTTTAAACCTAAATTTATTAGCGTTAAAGGTTGATAGACTTTAGTTAAATAAGAAAATGGTTAAATTGACGTTATTATACCAAGGGATATTAAAAGAAATAATGTTAATTAGTTTTACAGTTTTTTAACAGACTCGATGAATTTAATCTTCAATAAGATAAAAATAAAACAGAATTAAAATAAATAACTCATACTTACAAAATTACACTAATAATAAACAAAACTTGCTTGTGCTCAACGTATTTGTAGCAACTTAATAGATATATGTAGAAATTATGTGAAATAACATTCCACAACTACG
Source organism: Psylliodes chrysocephalus (assembly GCA_927349885.1). Taxonomy (NCBI): domain Eukaryota; kingdom Metazoa; phylum Arthropoda; class Insecta; order Coleoptera; family Chrysomelidae; genus Psylliodes; species Psylliodes chrysocephalus. Next base: position 28,557,717 of record OV651819.1, on the reverse strand, counting down.
TATACAACATAGTAAATAATGTGCAGGGCCGTATTTGAGATATTAATTGTGCTTTGAGTGATAGTGTTGTAACCATATTAGGGTTTTGTAAAGATAAATATTCTCATTACAATAGTGTTTTTGAGTTTCATTTAGTGTTAATTTAAGTTTAGTTTTCGTGCTTTCGTCATAAAATAATGTGTATCATGTGTATAACTTAATTTGTTGGAAATATTCTCCTAAAGGTTGCTACATGAACACCTAGAAATATTTATTTACTAAACCCAGGAAATGATTTATTATGCGGTTTAAAAAAAATTTCAGGTACCAAACCTTTATTATTGATGAACTTATTTAAAAATCTTACTATCCTTATTCTTGTAAATGGTAATAAAACCGTCACAAATTCGATTGCAGTTTGATTCTAAACAAAATTTTGAAAAAGCTCAATAATGTGAATTTTACGACTTACGCTTGGAAAATAATGAACACTTCAGTTTTGATTTTGACATTAACACTTTACAGTTTACAATTTATTGGGGGCTTTTTCGCAAATTTCCTTTTTAATGTAAACACTATCATACACACTAAACGAAATAAACATAAAACTTACAAGTAAGAAAAACTTCTAATTATAATTGATACAAATTAAAATATAAACAGTGACCATATTTTGAAAAGTAGAAACCGGGAAAAACCGAAAACGGAGATTTTTCTACGAATTCTCTTTGCAGTAGTGACGGTTTGGTTCATTGAAGAGCAAAAGGGTTATTTGTGTACAGACCAAAAGCTCGACAAATATTTTCGTTTATTGACAAAAAAAAAAGATCCTACATTATGTCACTCTATGGATGTTAGATGTTTGTCTTTAATGTGAACAACTAAAGAGAACATAAATGAATACAAGCGATATAGAAACCACTTAAGGGATTTAATTAGAATTGCTAAAGCAAATTATTATAGAAGCTTGATAGAAAAAAATGATCGTAACTCTTCAACGCTGTGGAAAACAGTAAATAATGTTATGAACAAAACTCGCATATCTAATATTAGTGAAATCACTCTTGACAACAGTAAAAAAATATCTGATAAAAAACTAATGGCGAACGAATTTTGTACTTTCTTTTCTAATATTGGCGCCAATTTAGCAACAAAAATAAATCCCATTAATAAAAAATTTAATAAAAGAATAATTACAAATTCGTTTTTTCTATCTGACACTAGTGAGATAGAAATTATAAATGTCATCAGTTCTCTTAAAAATAACAAAGCTACGGGTATTGATGGTATACGCGCGGAAATAATTAAAAAAATAACAAATCAAATCGTAAAGCCTTTGGCATATATAATAAACAAATCTTTTAAGAGCGGAATATTCCCAACACCATTTAAAATAGCGATAATTAAACCTTTATTCAAAAAAGGAGAGAAAGACAATATGACTAATTATAGGCCCATATCCCTTATAACAAATTTTTCAAAAATATATGAAAAACTTTTGAAAGTAAGAATAATCAATTTTCTGAATAAATATAATATTATTTCTGATGATCAATTTGGTTTTAGGGAAGGGAGGTCTACACAAGATGCAATAACTAAACTCACAAAGTACATTTATGAAAATATTGATAAAAAAAAGCATCGCTCTGTATCTTCATAGATCTCGCCAAAGCTTTTGATACAGTCAGCCATTCGAAACTGATTGAAAATCTGGAAAATATAGGTTTTAGAGGAAGAAGCTATGATTTACTACTCTCATACTTAACAGATAGAAAACAATCTGTGATTATTGATAATATAGTCAGTGAAACTAATAATGTGGTATATGGCGTTCCGCAAGGGACCGTACTGGGGCCAATTTTATTTAGCATATACCTTAATAACTTATTTTCTATAAATTCCAATGGCAACATTATCAGTTTTGCTGACGATACTGCAATTGTTTAGGAAAGCACTGACTGGGTATCTTTGAAATTATTAGTTGAAAGTGACTTGCCTCATATATTTCACTGGTTTCAGCAACACTTACTTACGGTAAATTTCAGTAAGACATTCTTTGTTCCCTTTTCATCATACGCTAATGCTTTACCAAACTATAACAAAATCGAAATTAAAGTCAACAATATTGGAATAGAAATTAAAGCAGTCTCTAATATCAAATACTTGGGAATATATATAGACAATCATTTAAAATGGGATATTCATATCAACTTTGTTACTAAAAAGTTAAGAATGTTACTGCATACATTCAAATTCTTGTCAGAAATATTAAAATGGAATGAGCTAAGAATATTATATTATGCTCTTGCTGAAACCCATATAACTTACTCAATTATTGCTTGGGGCGGTGCACTTGATTGTCACATAAATAAATTAAATATTACGCAAAAATGGCTTATAAAGATTTTAATGAAAAAACCATATGCCTACTCGACAGATCAGCTCTTCGAAGAGAGTCAGTTCTTTGATGTTAGACAACTTTTCTGTCAAAATCTTCTTATGCGACAGCATTACAATAAAAATGAGTTGAAAAAGAAAGAATACCATTACAATACTCGTTCTAGGCTCCATACTTTTATCTTACCTAAAGTCGATAAATCAAATACCCAGAGAAGTTTTTGGTACATGGGTCCAAAATTATATAACAGACTACCTACAGAAATAAAAATTATTAATTCGAAAAGACTGTACAAGAAAAAGATAAAAAAATGGATACTACAACACTCTCGACTAACGATACATGAAATGATTGAAAATTACTTTATTTAAAAAAAAAAACAAATAAATATAAAAAAAAATTATATACTCATCTTAAGATCCTCAAAAAAAAAACAAAACACACTTGAACTAAAATTAAAATTTTGTCAGTTGTATATTGACGGACTACAGACAGGTTTTTCTTGTGGAATGTTAGTATCACAGCTGATAAATAAATATAATAACAAAAAATTCATATTTTTATAAAATTTTGTTTAAGAGGTGCATTAATTATATTGTTTGTTTGATTATATTGTTTGTATCACATACAAGTGGTTTCACTACTTTTGTGATAATTTATGTTTATTCGCCCTTTGTATTTATATTTATATTTTTATGTAATTGTATATATATTTTTTTAAAGATGAATAAACATTATTATTATTATTATTATTATTATTATTATTAATAAAAAGGAGCTATTACTTTAAATTGTCCATCTTATTTTAGTAAAATGTGTAGTGTCTTCAGTGTTACAAGTCATTTATAAATATATTTGCAAATTGTACAGTTTTGATCAGCATCCCTTCTATAACCGTAATAGAGTAATATTAATTAAAGCTGCAGCTAACAAATATATAAACATTATTAGGATGTTTTACCTCATTAAAATAAAATTTAAAAATGTGATAGCATAAGACATCATAACAATAAAATTGTATTTTTTAATGGGTAATAAAAACATAATTTTTATATTATTTGTTAGTTTGCCATAATATATTTTCTATTAATACCTACCAACAGTTATGTGGAACCATAATAAATTAAATGAAATTTCTAGACTTTATAA